>OX458963.1:3783744-5044992 GCA_949774945.1 Hoplodrina ambigua | reverse complement strand
GTTTTGGAATCGGGAATCAAAACACAACAAGAAGTTTCAAGTCTTTTATGGAATACATCTAGCTTAAAGCCGTTGCTTTTGAACTGCCCGACTAACCTATTTGCCCTCAATCCCAAACCTGCATCTGCTAATGTTAAAGAGTTGGTGGACAGAGCTCTTGTAGTCGCTCACGGCTTTAGACAGTTTGCGACTTTGCAAGTTCCTAAAATGAGTGGGGACGGAGCTCAACCCGTAATGGATCAACAAATGAAAGATGAAATTGATGAGCTTAACAGAGAGTTCAACAGGACCTTTGACACCTTGAAGAAAGCTCAGACAATGGACGAAGCTCCACCTGGGGCTGACTCGCCAACCATGTCTAAGCCTGGTGGCTTAGCCAAGGTTAAGCCAGGTGGCTTAGCCAAGGCTAAGAAACCAGCCAAGGTGAAGCCACATGTACGCTTTTCTGCACCAATTGAGGATTTGCAGAAGCAAATGGAAGACGCGAAAGCCCAGAGGGTTGAGGAGATACTTCAAGCTGTGTCCTCTACTGAACCCATGGACTTAGGCGCGTTTGCTCCATCTGGTGGTCCTATACAGCATGAAAGGCATGCAGAGCCTATTAATGCTGCGGGGCCCAAGCCCGTGGCTAAGAAGAAAATAAGAGTTGCTGTAAGTATAATTTAATATAATGGCCAAACATAGTTTACATTGTTCTTAATATTTTTAAAGCGTTTTAACTATCCTTAATAGATTTTATGTAGCTTGCTCTTTTTTAAATTAAATGAGTAATTATATCTTGTATGCTTACAGCTAAGCGAGAACTCCAAAGCTCGCGTCGTGCCATCTTCCCGGATCGGCCGTATGTTTTCCTTTGGTTCCCTAGCCGCTGGTCTAGGCGTGGGCACCGTCGCTCAGTATGCCCGGAACACTTTTCAGTCAGTCACAGGTCAGGTGGATGAGTCAGCAAATGCATTCTTGTCCCCGGCAAATGCAGAGAGGATAGTTGACACATTGTGCAAAGTCCGAGGTAATCTTAAGTAGTGGTCTTGCATACCTACTTCTAATGACTATACTTCAGTTCATTATCACTATTTTGTTTGCTGATCAACAATTAATCGAAATAAATTCACAGTACAACTAAAAAATTATAAAGAAACGCAGCTATGTACTTCAGTTTTATACTCAACTCCAAATTGGTATCAATCACAATACCTTCATGTTTGAACCAGGTGCTGCTCTGAAACTGGGCCAACTGCTTAGTATCCAAGATGACTCGATGATATCGCCGGAACTGCAGCGCATCTTCCAACGTGTGCGCCAGTCTGCAGACTTCATGCCATCCTGGCAAGTTGAAAAAGTCATGACATCCCAACTAGGTCCCCACTGGAGGGCTAGAGTTGCAAATTTTGAAGATGTGCCCTTCGCAGCTGCTTCTATAGGTAAGTTCTTATTACGAAAATGTATCGATCCTTTTTAGATAGGAGGTCTTTAAATCCCTTCTTCTTTAAATCCATTAGTTCAATGAGACAGTTAGTCATATCAGCATGTGTCTTGTTCAGGTCAAGTACATCTGGCAGTGCTCCATGATGGCAAGGAGGTAGCAGTCAAGGTGCAGTACCCAGGGGTCGCTCAGGGCATCAACAGCGACATCGACAATTTAGTTGGCGTGATGAAGGTACGACTACAGCAGCAGACAATAATATGCAACTTTGTTTTAAAAAAATTGTTTATCTTTGGAGAGCATCACCTGTGTCACTCATGCGTTTGTGTCAGTTTTACATCTGGATATCTATCTACTCTATATTAATAAAAGCAAAGTTTTTGTGTGTTTGTTTTAAACACGCTTGGCTCTGGAGCTACCAGTGGAATTGGAGATTATTTTTTACTATATATCTAAAATTCTAGATTCATGAGAATAGTATAGAGCCTATAATATCATCATGGTACAACCACCAGTACCCTAAGGCGTAACTGAACGCGCGTGATAATGCAGGGTACAGCTAGAATTTCATATTAATTATAACTGACTACAATTAAATTGTCATTCAAACATTTTGATACTTTACTGTGCCTTTCAGATAGGCACAAGTTTTTCAGATAGCCAGTTCAGAATGCATTCAGTGCAACAGTGATACTAGATGTCTTAAAAACATGACTTTGCTTCCTATAACGAAAAGGCTTTTAGAACTCCTTATTACTAGTAAAGTTCTAACGCACTCATCTTTCCCAGGTCTGGAATATATTCCCCAAAGGGATGTTCATAGATAACATAGTAGAGGTTGCCAAAAAGGAGTTGTCTTGGGAAGTGGATTATCTGCGTGAAGCTGCATGTACCAGGAAGTTCAAGAAGCTGCTCGCTCCATACCCTGAGTACTTTGTGCCTGACATCATCGGTAAAGGAACATATATCTTATATTGTAACATAGAATTGACTATGACTGCCTCGTTGGGCTAGTGGTCGCAAAGTGCGACTGCTGAGCATAAGGTCTTGGGTTCCATTCTCAGGTCGGGCAGAGTTATTGCGTTTTTCCATCAGAAATTTCTCAGTAGCAGCCTCGGAGTCTGTCCGGATTTGTGGCCGGTTGATGGCTATAGGCTCGCCCCCTAGTCATGGGACTTAATTGGCGAAATGTGGGTGTACTAATAGGTACAGTTCTACCTAACCCTTGTGGGATTACAGGCGTGATGTTATGTGTTTATGTGTGTTACATAACACAAAACTACATCTGTTAGCTTTCATTATAAGGTTTCAAAATTGAGGCCCTCTGCACCACAAGAAAAACATAATTGTAAACAAATTTATTGATGTTGACAAGGAATGATGTTTTAAACAGTGACTAGTTGTGTCAGTGGGCCTTAATGTAAGAAAAGTGTATTACTGCTTGAAATTATGATTTTTCTTACAATGTTGGTTACGCAGCGGGGTGACCCCTTAGGTGTTCACTTACTATCAGGGGATCAAAAAGTTCAATGTATGAAAATAACTGAAGCGCAAGTCTCACCGCTAACTAAGCTTACTTAGCCGTATTCATTTACAATATTGAATCGTAATTAGTTGATTTAAAGCGCGTTTTCCATTAACCTTGTAAATTATAAGTGAACTAGCTGACCCGGCCACGCGTTGCTGTGGCTTGAAGTAAGTAAAGATATTGAGGTCAATAATCGAGATAAAAACTATCCTATCTTTCAAGTTGGATCAAACTGCACATGGTGTGCAAATTCAATTTAAATCGGTTAAGTAGTTCAGGAGTCCACGTAATTTATATATATTAGGATTAGGTTTCCTTGCCTGTGATAAGGCCCTTAAGGAGTTGAAACAGGTCAAAAAGCCATCAATGTTAATTTAAATTTCCTACCATCAGATGAACTATGCGCTTCGGAAGTAATTACAACAGAGCTGATAGACGGCGTGCCATTGGACAAGCTGTTCGATGCAGAGTACGAGGTGCGCGTCGACATTGCGCACAAGATCATGCAGCTGTGCCTGCGAGAGATGTTTGTACTGCGCTGCATGCAGACAGACCCCAATTGGGCCAACTTTTTCTATAATCCGACTACCAAGCAGGTTTGAAGAAATAAAAGTTAAATTATTAGCCTCTTTGGACAGGGTTAAACCCCGAGTGGGTTTAACTTTACTTACCTCTCAGAATAGAACTATTGTGGGCCAAATCTTGAACGTAAACGTGAAGCTCGTGCCACCGCCATCACCTGGGTCCTCCTCGAAGATGCAGGACGTTTTCTGGCACCCGCATTGTGCTATATTTACTTTAGCACATTCTTCATCCAACACGCAGAACGGCGTGCCCATGTTGAAATATTATAAAAAATCAAACTTAAATTGATTACTTGGTCTTTCTAAAACAGCCTTTCCCAAAGTGCGTGATAAAGCCCCCTTGTGGGCGCTGCAGGCCTAAAGGGGGGCATAAAGGGGTAAGAGGCCCAGAAAAAAAATCGAGGTATTACGTAGAGGTTTGGGGGGCGATTTGTAATTTCATTTACTAGGTGGTTTTTAAGTAGGAGAAAAAATATTTTATTCTCGAAGTGGGCAGTAGACAAAATGTGTTTGGGAACAAACAAAAACATGAATCTGGTAAATAAAAAGTGTAGTCGATTTCGCACAAGCTGATGGTTTGTCTCCTGGGACAGGTGATCCTGCTAGACTTCGGGGCTACACGCGAGTACTCCAAAGAGTTCATGGACCAGTACATCGAGATCATCCACGCTGCGGCGCAGGGCGACCGGGAGGCCATTTTGGCAATGTCGCGGGAAATGAAATTCTTGACCGGCTACGAGTCGAAGGTTGGTGTTTTTTGTTCTAACTATACTCATTTATAGCGTAATGTGGTGCATTTAGGAATGTATTGTAGAGCGTTCTCTGTATTAAAGTTATCTTAAGAATATAATAAATACATAATTTAAATGTATAAACCGATCTCATTAAAAATCATCAGGTTATTAAAGGTTACTTTGTGATTAACCCACTTATTAAAGTACACTCACATTTACATGGCTATACTTACAGATAATGGAGGAGACTCACATCGACACCGTCATGATAATGGGCGAGGTTTTCACCAGCGATGGCTCGGGAGAATTCGACTTCAGCACACAGCAGACCACTCGTCGCATCCAGGCACTGGTGCCGACCATCTTGACTCACCGCCTGTGCCCGCCGCCCGAGGAAATCTATTCCTTACACCGAAAACTTTCGGGTGTATTTCTGCTCTGCTCCAAGCTCCGCATCAAGATGAACTGCCGCATGATGTTCCAGGAGATTTATGAGCAGTATAAAAGGAATAGCTTTAGATAGACTTTAGAATCCGTGGCTCAGGTGTGGTCAAGTTTTAAGTATACCATTTTCAACAGCTTCTAAATGTCCAATATTGATGTTTTCAAATAATTCAATGTCATTTATAATAATGATATAATCGATGTTGTTTTCCAGTAATTCACTGTTATATTATCGTATCTTATTCATAATTATGTATATCCTACCATACATGGAAAGCGGAAACTGAACAAACGCATATGCGTCAGTTTGTCCTGAACGGATGCGTGCACGAACGTAACGGTTCATCTATTAGAACGACTTGCTTCAAGTTCCGGTCAGGATTTTGGACACATGAGGAGATTGTGTATGGTAGCGTAATAGTCATATTATAATGTTTATTCCAATATGTCAAAAATATGAGTGTTTAAATTAAGGAATATTTTAGGTCATAGAAACAAGGTTACCTTGGTATTATTATTACCGGGTTCCAAAGTGCTCTAGTTTGTAACAATGATCGCAATGTGTGCCAACAGAACTGAGATAACGTGTCAGTCATGTGTCCATGGACTTGTAATTATAGGACACACACGGCTGTACAGTAAACTGTCTTAAGTTGGGCAATCAATGTGACAAGTGACTCTTTACAAGATTGCAAAGACGACCATCCTGCGTTGCTATGACCTGATATACACAGTGCATTTAATTCAGTAGTTTACAATATAAATTATGATTGTTGTCAGCGGTAGTATATAATTATGTAATCGAACTATGATATAAAGTTACTTTTTGTTGCTTATTTACAACGATACAGGTGATATAACATGAAATATGATTTCATCTAAGGGCATTTATTTGTAATTTTTTTTTAACTACTATGTAGTTTAATTTGTACCATATTTTTCAAGTAATTTAACTAAACGTAAAGTAGCCTAATATTTATGAGACAGGGATGTAACATATCGCGTTTACATAGACTAACGGGTTGTGATCGACGTATCCCGATTTAAACGCGGGAAAATATTTAGAGCGAAGCGCTAGGGTAGCCGCGGAATGCAAATATTCTTACGTATTTTTGTAATTTTTAGATCAGTATCAGGTTATGTTAATCGAAATGTGTTCTGCTACAATAATGATGTACTAATATACTTTGCAATTAATAATTCATACATTACATTATTGCGTAATCGCATTATAGTACTCTCAATTATAATTTAACGGAAACTGAATGATTTCATTAAACACATTTTTTTATCGTTGTGGGGCTTTAGTGGTTTTTGTGATTGTTTTTTACAAATATCTATTCAAAATTGGGGCGAATCATATTTTAATAAACATCGACCTGCAACTGAGCTGCAAATTGCAAAAAACGATAGAAAATTTGAAAATTGGTGGGTTATCTAATTTTTTAAAGTATCTACCAAGTAGATATCTATTTAAGGAATGGGGTTAAAAAGTAAAAAGCGCGCTCGTGAGGTGGCAGCACTATTGAATGTTCCTATGCCTAATAAAAGAGTGTGAAAACCGAAAATCTACAGAAATTAGAAGAAGAACACTCGACAGTGTTGACGAGAGCAGTGCTAGCCCCTTCATATCTGGCACTAAGAAGTAGGTCTATGAGCTTTATAAATTCCATTGACCAACTGAAAGGAGTATCGTCCATTTTCTATGTCGAATTTATTGAACCCTGTAAGGGTAAGTCTGAGACGGTATTGCCTTCCATTTTATACGGGACGATAAACTCTTCTATTGGGAGCCGTTCTTTGACCAGGCTATAACTAAGGGATGTTTCTAAAACGTAAAAAAACTAAGGCAGTAATTTACAACGTTATTTGGCAAGTATTTTGGCTCAAACATTGTCCCGTGTCTATCGTGTGCGTGTGGTTTGACATGTGTGCGACAGTGGCGGCAACAATGCTTTGCCAATGCACGTGCTTAGTTATTTCTTTAAAGCTTAACTTTTCACGAGTTCAAAAGTGCACAACATTATTTCAAATAGTTTACGCAGTTTATTTTCGCTTTTTATACTTAATAAAATAGGTACTTAGATTTAAATTGATGTTTAATGGTTTTTAAAGTTAATAATGATTGATGTTTAATGTAATACTATCCTTTCACTTGACCTTTCACTCACCTAAGCCACGTAGTTTTGCCATTCGCAAACTACCTCTTCCCCTACTGTAAGACTATATTGTGATCGTATTTGAAATTTAGTATTAACAACTTAATCTTGTGTGTCAACACCGTTTTTGAAATGATTGATAATTCAATTCATATTCATTAGAAATAAACTCGTTGTGGAATGTTGTGTTGTTTATTTGTAGTTAGATTCCTTTTGTAGAGATAAACTACTATAACTTGACGCTCCCCTCCGTATTACCATTTCTATGTTTGTAGTTACATTCGTATGAAAGAGTTTGTAATCGTCTTCAGTAGCAGGCTAGGATATTTTTTTGACAACTAATTATAAATAGACGACCGCGCAAGGCGACGCACCTGTCGTTTTCATAGAGAATGTCACTGCAGCCCCATACACAATATTATTTTGAGTAATTTTAGTATGGGGCTAGTCTAGTAACAAATTGATTTGTTTTTGTTTCGAGAGCCGTCTCAATACGCACACATACGTTGTGAGTCTTTTTAATACTACATACCTATACAAACACTTTCAAACGTTTTGAATTGTGGAAGAGCGCGTCATGTTACTGTAGTTTATCTCTATTCAAATAGAACAATGATTAAAACAAAGTTTTTAATCTTAAGGGTCGCTAATAACATAGTAGTGTTCCGTATGGATTAGGTATGTAGCCGATATTTTCTTAGCAGTGTCAGAGTTGGTCTAATAGTACAACTTACTAATAGTTCATAATAAATTGGTCATCCCATACAGGTTTCAGTGACAGTAGTAGTCTTCCATATTAAAAACCGTTTAAGTGCGAGTCGGGCTCGCACATGAAGGGTTCCGCACCATCCTAGAAGATATAACAGTATTGCTTTCTAACTATCACGGTTCGTGCGATACTGCCTAGTGATAGACGGATGGACAGCAGGGTGTGTAATAGTGTCCAGTTTTGCCCTTTAGTTACGGAACCCTAAAAAATTAATAACTAAATGTGTTGCTTAGCGCAAAATTCGAGAACGGCTGGACTGATTCGGCTGATTCTTATTTTGTTGTATCCCTAATTTCCCAGACAAAGATTTTGTGAGAGTTTAGAAAATCCACCGGGCATGTCGGAAAGTACCCGTGCAAAGCCAGGGCGGGCCGCTAGTTATGAATATTTCCATATTCTATGGATTTTATAAGAACTTTGATTTATGATTTTTTCTCCAACTCCTTAGTTATTTAAAAGTCAACTGTAGGTATATTATTTGCAAAATCACTAAGCATTGCACCGAACCACTATTAATGCGATTTAATTCATCGAGATGTGGGTATAGGTACCTCTCAAGTCCCGCGTAATGAGACAATTGATTTTCTATTGTTTTTAAACTTGATTAATTAACTATGGTTTCAAAACAACTCGAATCGAGCTTAATAAATCTTGGAATAAGTAATTAGTTATTGGTGTTAAATATCCAAATGATCGGCCGTCGCCTAAGACGTGAGCACTATATGGAACAAACTATTAAATCCGATCACGTGTTTATTTTAAATGTAGTCAGAGCCCTTTAGGTAGTAAAAAGCTAGATTTTGCCACATATATAAATATCGACATTAGATACCTATCTACTAACGATAAGCCCGTATTATGGTTGATTCATTTTAAAAATCTTCGTTTACTTTTGCCATTCTAGACTCAGAGGCTAATCTATCCTGATATCAGAAAGTCGTTTCGCTAATATCGTCAGATGTCATATCATAAAGTTTACCGCCACCAATCATAGTTAGCTTCAGCTTCATCCGTCGACTTCCAGACTTTTGTGAAATACAACTTTAATTTATCAGCAGACTGTAGAGGATATAAAGATTGTAAAGTTTATTTTGCATCGTATAATACTACGTAAGGTGCTACTTTTTTACAGTTTTGGCCAGGTACTTTTCCCCTATAAAGATATAGTCAACAAGAGAGATAGGTATGCCTCCGGGTCGTCAGATATAGTTGCAGTTTTCATAGAAACTGATGGATGTTTTCAAAAAAGGAGATAATAAAAAGTTCGTTACTTAATTTAAGTTTCAATCGTCGACATCTATCGATTTCTTAGAAAACTTGAGCTATATCTGACGACCCTGGATACCTCTTTTGACTGTACTTTGACTTTGAGAGGCGAGCACTTTTACCACTGGGCCATTCACAAGGGCTTTTGTTTTAAAATGTGTGCGTGACCCAATTAAAATAACGTCCAAACTAGTCATTTAAATGTTACAGATAATTATTTGTCTAGCCTAGTACCTAATTGTAGCGCATATTTTTAAAGATGCACTAAGTTTTTTAGTTATTTCACAAAAACATTTCCTGGGGTAACATTACCGCAGTCAGACATCATTTTGCTTGTTTGTCAGAAATCATTAATTATTGCCTAACCCTTCGGGGATTACAGGCGTGATGTTATGTTATACATTCATTATTATATTTGTAAGACCTTGTGATAGGCGAACAATACTAAGCTTTTGGTATACCTAAGGCGATTAACAAGACGCACCGCGGCCCGCTGCGGTAGGCGGTGAAGCGGATCTCATGTCGCATTGGCTTCTATGAAATCCGTCGTTGCCTTGCTAATCGCCGCTTTACCGCCTGCCCCTACGGCGCGCGATGCCGTGTGTTGATCGCTTTAAAAAGTTTTAAATAAGTACGTAGGTATCAGTTTTAATGAACAAGTAAGCTAATACGGAAAAGTTAAAAGTTAGCTGAAAGTTTGATGAAGACGCACGAATCTAACTTTCTTAATAACCCTGAAGATCGATATGTGGAGTTTTATACAAAAGGGATTTTAAAAACAATGTAGGTATCATATAAGGGGGTGAATAGGGATACAGGAGTGAATCGGGACGAAATTTAGAAAGGGATGTTAACGTTAAAATAATATAGTTGTTTGCTAGCAAGGACACTAAATTGTAATTTAGTTAAAACATAAAAGTCTATTTTGGCAATAAACAAAATTATTCCAACTTTAAAATCCTCGTTTTTGTTTTGACTGCCTCATTGATCTAATGGTCGCAAGGCGCGACTGCTGAGCATGAGGTCTTGGTTTCGATTTCCAGGTCGGGCAAAGTCTTATTGAGTTTTCCATCAGGAATTTCACAGTAACAGCCTCGGAGTCTGGGTTTGAGCCCGGTTAATGACAATAGGCTCGCCACTGTAACATAGCTGGTGAAATGTGGGTGTACTTATAGGTGAATCTCTGCTTAACTTTTTGGGGATTACAGGCGTGATGCGTGTGTAAGTGTTCACAAGCTTGATGCAATAAAGTTATCGTAAGTCGCACTGCACTGCAAATAATAATGTTACTTTTTTTTGGACGGGCTTGGGCGGGCCCGCCTTTCGTGGGGCTCTGGCCACTTGCCCAGAGTACCCAATGAAGAAGAGGGGCCTGGGTATATTACATTAATTAGTATATGTATATTACAGTAATCAAAGACGTAACGCCGAGTATAGTGAGTTTATAGTAAAAGTCAGAGTGCGTTTTGTGTGTGCAAACCCGATACCGTCTGTATATCACAGTTGTTACGGTACTTACTAATTAAAACTACTTACTACTACTACCATTACTTATTAATTTACACCTATATTGATTCCTACAGCTTGCTTTTCGGGCCTATACCGCAGAGCATACGTCGGGTATATATTGGGCCCCTTACTCATGGCGTTGACTCATTGACTGCGGGAAAACACACACGTTGTGTTTCGACTAAAAAACGCGAGTGCGGCGCACACACACCGTATGTGTTTTTCTATGGCGAACACGCGTACATTGGTAGCTAGCCGCACTTGCGTTTGGCGGAGCGAATGTTCGCCCGCAGTCTACGGTTTAAAAGGAACCGTGGGGTTTCAGTCGGTAAGAGTCCGACATTATCCTCCGTTTTCCCCAAACCGAGGGATAGGAGAAGACATCTGCAAGAACTTCGACACGAAAAAAAAAGACAGCTCTGCATCAGGGTACTTCTTACACATTAAAATACCCTAAAAAAGGGGGTAGGTAAACCAGTTGTTTTCGCTGTCTATACCACTCAGGAATTAGTAAACCATATTATAATCTAAGAAATATTTAAATCTAGCTTTTGCCTGTGACTTCGTCTGAGTGGATCTTGGTTGTCGCCGACGAAGTCAAAGTTGAAGTCGATTAAAAAGTAGCCTATGTCCTATGTTGGTGTTAAAATTTACCCTGCCCCAAATTCCACATAAAATGGTTCAGTGGTTTAGTCGTGAAAGCGTTACAGACAGACAGACAGGGTAACTTTCCCACTTTCAATATTAGTATGGATTAGATGATGAGAATTGTTCTGTTACCGACCAGCAGGCAGTATAAAATTGCCGAATACATAATACCCAGTGCGTCGCTTATGAAAATCAATAAAATGCAGATGTGTCTGAGTGCCAACAGACTGTGATACCAACATGCTCTAATTACATGCCATGTATAACATTTCACGAAATAGAAGGCCGGTTGTTTTTTCGATAGTGCGTTTCATGTGTCTTTTAATTGGTTTTTAATTGATCAGGGAAAATAAAAAAAATAAACTCGTTATTTCATAGTGGCCTAAAAACTAAGTTAGTAAGTAAATAGTTTTATTTTTTGTTTTTAATTTTGGCTATTCCTTTAGGTTTTTCTAAACCACCTCAGTAAGTAAATCAGTCAGTTAGTAATGAATCGAACAAAACAAAAGGCATTGAAATCAGTGTAACTATTTTCGAGTTTTTACAAGACTAACGCTCAGTAGTATTTTTATTTCATGGCTAAACAAAATATTGTATAATCTATGTAAGATTGGAAATTTTAAATACATTTTTAAGTGAATAAGTTTCGGTATTATTAGACTTTATTACGAACGAATAAAAAGGGAACGGCTCGAGGGCGGCCGTCATCTTCTGCCTAGCCTTTTCCCAACTATGTTAGGCTCGGCTTCTAGTCTAACCAGTTGCAGCTGAATACCAGTATTTTACATGGAGCGACTGCTTATCCGAACTCCACAACCTAGTAACTGGGTAACACGATACCCCTTTCAAAAACTGGTTGTCAGACTTTCGGGCTTCTGACGACCCGTAACGACTGTCAAAGATCCACGTATGACAGCCGGGACTAACAGCTTATTGTGATTTCCGAAGCACGGAACGATGTCAGTGATGGCTAAGATAAACTTAGGCCGCTCGAGGGCGGCCTCGTCAAATATAAAAGCGATATTTAGATACACATTCCGGCTTTTCTGTAAAAGTCATAAAAATCGTAGCACAATGTGCTGCAGTGTAATCCCGCAGCCTAGGTCTAGTAGTCCGACGCGTAGCACGGCTCGTAGTCCAACTGGTTGATGATTGGTGCGTAGCTCGGCGCGTAGCACTGCTTGTGGTCTGCTGCGTAGCATGCCGCGGAGCACTCAGCGAGTACTCTCTTGTAATGTATCTACCATGATTATACTTTTCAAATGTCTATGTTATTCCTGTCTTTGAGTTCATTGTGTTTAAAATCTAAATAATATGCTATCTGCCATTTTATTATAGTGTCAAGTGTTAATCGAAATACCTAAATAGTTATTCTGTCATCGTCGTGCCATTAATTATACCAACATTGGTAGTTCCTATTTATTTGTTATTTGGAAGATTATTCTGGAACTTATCCAAAATGTTAAACTTATTTGCCAAATCGTTGTTAGCATTTTGGCTCGGCTCTAACCGGACACACTGGAAATATACTTTGTACACATGATTTTCGTTTATTCTTGTACCTGTTTCTCAAGACGGTAGGTGTTTTTTGTGTATAGTGATCTCAAGACCAGAGAGTGACTTTAAAAGGACACGAGAACTGCCCATTGTTCTTTAGAATATAACTATAGGATAAGGGAAAATACAAATAAAACAACACTTCAATTTTAGAAAGTTTACTGCAGGTCGAAAAGGCATTGGGGGAACATTAAAGCAACCATACATAGAACCTGCGACCTTACGGCGGCCGCTAATTTACTATAAACCTTTACATTGTTTACTTACACTCCGTACCGTATGCGATCATTAACACTGTTCTAAGATATACATTTGAAAAAACATAACATTTCGATTAATAATTAGTACCTAATTAACACAGAAGCGTAACTAAAAGTGCCACAGAGTCAAAGTAAGAAGGTGATAGGTTTAAGAAGCTTAACACTATGTGCCGTTGTTGCAAGTATAGATGTTGCAATAGAAAAAGACTGCATCGCCCCCCGGTCCCGCGACGTCTGCTAAAAGCACAGGCTGTGCATCATTTTGGCCTCCTCGTTTGCAGGATTCAATATCTTAACTGACAACACCGGCCGAAATGCCATACGTCCTGTATTTTTACGTACACCAACTCAGCGAGCAAAACAGTCAAAAATAATAGAATTTTTAAATAAAACGAGTTACCTACATAACTTTAGTAGCCAAGTTGTGTAAAGCGTTCTCTAGCAAATCATATGAAACTGAAAAAGACTCTCCAGTCTTCATTGCCAATGAATAGTTCTGCTACTAGACTAGGTCAAAGGCATTGTAGAGTGTCGTCGCACTGGGGACCCAGTGTACGCGTGTCTGCGCGTAGACGCTGCGTGATCGCTGCCGTTGTTAGCAGAAGAGCATCAATTAAGCTTTTAGCAAAAGCTTGTTGTGAAACGCGACGTCTAAGCTGCTTCGACGCGGACGCTAGAAACCTACCTATGCCCAATGCGAAAGCACCCTAAGAGTACACTACAGCTAATTGAATAACACCTAATCATACTTTGTGGCAGTGTGGTGCTGGCTGCAACATGCTACATCAACAAGGCACTTCAAGGGGACAGAATTGAGGGAAATATCTCTTTCGTTTCACGCTAAACTGCGGTATACTATGTAGTTAACATCCTCAACATAATATGAGGAACTTCCCCTCAATATAGAAATTAGCATAGGCGATAACAAATAAATTGTGGAAAATTTTGATAGTAACTTGTGGCACTTTCAGGAAGAAAATTAAGAAATAATAGTGAAATAGTATAAAGATAATAACATTAACATTTTCTAATATGTACTCAATCAAAAAGCTGCACACTCTAATCAGAATAAAGATTAATCAACATTTAAAGATTTATCAACATTATAGTATTTGAAAATAAACTTTTCGTTAAGCACAGAAGGTACTTTTTCTATTATTTCCAGAATTGCATACGGTACCTCTCCTCATCTACAATCTCATATAATAATAGTTACAATAGTCTTAAAACAGTAGGTATAAATATTTGAATACTAATTGTGTCTATTATTCTAGTTATCATATTAAGTCCGATATGCTGAGATTATGTGAAATATTAACATAATATTTACTAATTACCTTTGCTTTTCTGTACAAGCCAATCGTGGAATGCTATAGTAACAATATAGCGTGATGTTGATAATGACTATTATTTTGTTATTTTATTAATAGTTCTGCAGTAGATAAATGTTTAATTTAGAAGTTTCCAATTAGTAAGGTAATCAGAATTGTCATTTTAATTAATGATAAAGAATGGGCGTGCGCAGATAGACAGCGTTCAAGATTGTACGTTTCGTGCATTACAGTAATGTATGTGTAGATATTTAATTATATACTAGAATACATGCACACAATGGCCCATGTGCTACCAGCCTACGAGAGAACTTAGAATTATGAATACATCCATAATATCTGTGCACTGTTTGTGCAAACCTTATATTCTACTTGCATTACACTCGGACTTATATACCTTTGAGTATTCTTAGGTGCTCTCTCCAGGTATGTCATTTAGTGAAAATTATATTCCTGGGTATGTATCAGCAGATATTGTATCTTTCTGATGTTTACTTATAAGATGGGTTATATCATAACATTATATTAGTCATTTTTATGCTGTTGGTTAATAAAATCGTATATACTGAGTCCTGAAGTATTGAGCATATATGTATGGTTATATCATACTTAACAAGATTTTATTTTATTTAATTTACTTTTCACAAGTTCGTGTGGCCGGCTAGCCGGCGCCTTTGTTGGCAGCGAATGGGAAGGGTTAACCTGGGGAAACCCGCCTACGTGTAAAAGCCGTCGTAATATTCTAAATTATCCATCCGCCGGACCGACGCCGAATACCCGCCAGCCGAACCGTGTTAAAAATCGATAACTCTCAAATACTCAATTCTTATTCTCGCCTAATAATATACTTACAATTTATTTAACTCAATTTTATATTTTATAATATTCTTTTCCAAAATATCAACAATATGAGTTACTCAGGTCCTCAAGTTCAATTTTGAATATGTATTATGTATATATGGTTATGTGATTGGAAATCATGAGAACAGCCAGACAGTATTACAACAACATACGATGAATAACATAGACAAATGAAACATTAAACGATGTGATGAGTAAAGTGTCATTCATATAATCCCAGCAGATGAACGATCCTATCAATTCTGGTCGCTAAAGAAAAAGCAACACTTAATATATTTTAGGTGTTCGATATAGTGTAGGTAGTAATGTAGGTATCACAAACAACTATAAGTTTTAGTCAAGTTACAGTCAACATTATTATACTGTGTACCATTTGATACAGTGACTATATTAATCTACACAGAGTGCTACGTACCTCTCATACTTTTGTATTTTTAAATACTTAAATTCCATGAAACGGGGATCAACCCGTAAAAACACTATTCTCCGTACTCTGAAACTCACAAATCTTTCTCGAAATGAGACAGAAGAGGCGCAATCGAAAATGACATGACTTTTTTGATTGTTTTTACGGGTTTTTAATAGAATGAATAACTAACAATGATATAGAATAGTGATATATTAATTGCAATAATAACACAACACATGAATCACATCGTTAAACAGCTAACAACTACTTGGTTAACATTTATCTACGTACGCCGATTAATCGTTAAAATTCAATATGTGATACTATTGTTAACATAATTATGTTAAACATCTACGTGGTACATTCAGATGTAATTAACGTCTATATAATGGATATATTTATTCAAATTTCCTACAGCCAAAATCTTTCTTTAAACGGTGACCTGACGAATACGCGTCTGCTTAAACAAGTAATTATACTTTAAACCATTCCCATTATATATCAACCCTGGAAAGGAACATGTAGTTGTCGAGATGTAGGACGAAGCAGAAATTATTTGGCCTAAGAAACATGAAATGACTGTTATGTGCCGTTACAATGATAATAAAAAAGGTGAAAGATTGACACGATGAGACAATAACAATACTTTGAAGCTTTATCATAGACTATTCGAAAATCAACTAGTCAATAAAGTGAATATTAAACTACTTAAAATTATATAAAATAACGTATTTTTTTATGTAATGAGATTATATGTTATATACTTCTAATTAACTAATGTGAAGCCGCCCCGCTTTCCCTAACTTTAGATGTTTGAACGAAACACAAGGGATTTAGCTTTCTGTATCCATCGAAAAGTAGTGAGTGACCTAAAATTAAAGGAGTAGTATTGTCTCATCACGACTGCACAAGTATGAGGATGGGTTTGCGCTCCACACCCGCCGCTGCTCGGTGGTAGGCAGCGGGCGACCGATGTTGTAACCCGGAACCTAAGCTCAGGGTGTCGCAGGGGAGGTTAACGAAAGAGAAGCTAGTAACACCCTGTATCTTCCTAATCCTACCGTCCGCCGCTGAATATTCACGCGCGCTGTACTTGACGTGCTGTGCGCGGCGTCAGTGTCCAGCGACGGAGATTAGTTGCAACGCTACACCTGCGTGCTGACCGCTCGCCGAGGGAGCCCTAGCTGACGTTCGCTCCGAGATGTTATAGTTCCCTCCAGGCTGGTCAAGTCGTGACAGACCACGTTCACAAGTCAACACGTCGCGTCACTCTACCATACCCTCTACTCGCAGGTACTAGAGCGTGCTCCTGAACTTATTAACTAGTAATAAGTATTATTAGCTATATACAGTACAATCTACATGTCCCGACCGTTCCTCTACGCATAACGGATCACCGGCAATTTTATAGTTTTTGAATTACCAAATTTCCTTTATAAATTCTTATAAACAATTTAAAATTTTACACTCAGATAATTATACTAACATCAATAAACATTGCCTAATAAAACATCTAATCAGATCGATAAATTTACTAGATAAATCAACATTTAGATCTAATTTAATATTTTAATATATGTTTCTGATTATTTGGGATAGTGCGCATAGAGGTAACATTTTAGCGACATCATGTTGAAAACGACTGTAGTGTGAATACACACGTAAAAACATATTTATCGAATAATTTGTAGATAGGATAATATAGGTAGGTATAATACTGTATTAATATGCTCGCTAATGCGAGATAAGATCGCTAAAAACTGACAGCAGAGAAACGGTCTAATGTAGACGATCGAGATCGATCGGCGGCCGGGCGGCATCGTAAAGAGGATGTCGGCCGGCGACCACTTAGGCCTTAAGCGTTGGACTCCTTGAGGTCGGTGAGGCGGGCGAGCTGCGCCGGCTCCAGCTCATCGGGGATGCTGGCGCGGCCGCCGCGTGGAGCCGCGGGGGGCGACTGGGGGGCAGTCGGCGGGCCCGACGCCACGGAGGCGCCGCCCGACTCGCCCTCCGATGCCGTCGAACTTGACTGCGGGTGCGGGGCCGAGTCCGCCGGCCCGTCGTCTGAGTCCCGCAGGCAAACGGCTGTCTGTTCTGATAGCGAGGACTCGTCGTCGTCATTCTCTTCGCGCTCGGGTTCGGGCAGCGTCTCCGGGTCGATCTCGATGTCGCCGTTAGGTTCAGCGTCGATGTCTGATTCTGGTGGAGGGAATGGTTGCTCGGGCTCCTCCACCATGGGCGTGGCTGCGGTGATGACGATCTGAGCCACCCCCAGCCCGCAGTCCTCTGCGGTCTGCTCAGTTTCCACTGCCTGGACCGGCTCCGGGATGACCTAGTGGGCGGAAAATGTCTTTTAGTCGCAGTACTAGGTAATAATACATTCGGAAAGGGAAGGTTGAAAGTTTCGGATTGAAAACTACACAACTTGAGAACAGGCATTCCGAAAGTGGACTCAACTCATGCATCAAAGCGGCATGCTATGATGACGTGAGCTAATGTTAGTTAAGTTGGGGTAAAGTTATAAATTAAACATAGTTTCACTTATAATTCCTGGAAAAGAAAGTTACAAGTGAAGAACTAAAACAAACAATAGCAACAAGCTACACGTCGTGTGTACAAGCCCCGACAAGCAACATGTAGGAACATATACATAACATAGAGAGGGATAGATTTGTATTATGAAGTCAAACCTCTTCCCAGCATTCACCGACCACTTCGTCGACTGAAGCATGAAAAAGAATTCACACTCAGTTAACACTAATACAGAAACACATAAAATGTAACAAGTAAATACATAAAATCCCTACGATACAAATAACAGTGAAAGCTACAATATATTAACATCCTAGAACTGTATACTGTCAGAATTATTTGTAACAAACTAATAAAGGATCATGTTTATCTACAAACAACACAGAAAAAACATATACTCATTTTAAACTCTTCTAAAATTTCTTAGGCTAATTGCCATTATATATTTGTCATTTTCGTTTTTGTTTTCTGTTTCTACAACAAACAAATGATATCGTGTTTGCAAAGAGGTATTTATTTATTCAAAAATATAGATAATATTCATTATAACATACATAACAGGAATATTAACTAAGTATGTTATAATCATTTTCTCAACAAAACAAAAGAAGCCTAATTCAAGAAAGAGTTAAGTTCAATTCAGAAGGGGTAACTTCGTGGAAAGTAGTATATGGGTGTATTCGATTGGGCGTTCAATGACCGTTTCGTGTACTAAACCGATGGTTAGAATTACTTATAAGAATAGGAACTCGCGTGCAAGACCACTGGGCTACGTAACTTCCACGCAATTTGTCAAACTAAGAAATGCATGCAGCGACTGCACGATACGAACTGTTGTAACCTCGGGGTCTTTATTTAGATAACAATGTATACGTATTCCGCTTAGGTGTATAGAAGTTCGATGAACTACTGTAATCAATGTTTAAAGATTTTTTTTTTAGTTTGAAAAATAGTGAGGCGACCGCCCTATAACTTTTGATTTTATTGTTATTTAACAAATAGATATGTATTGTATTTTTTTTTAATTAGTAGTGTGAAATAAAATTGTGATACTGTTAACGAATGTAAGTGTCTGAAATAAAAGTATTAATATTATTATTTACATATTATTTTATTATTAAATGTAAAAGTTTGTGTTTGTGAAGAAGTGTGTTACTGAATCAAGCGTAAAGCGTCTATCTTGATTGAATAAACCTTGGTAAACTGAAGCTGTAAATGCATCTATTTGATGGCCAAAATGCAATAATACAAATATTTGCAAACCATGTGTTCAAAATTACCCGTTACGTAATTGCCCGTAGTGTAATTACCCCTTACGTAATGTTATTTTTAAATGGGTGCATTCAAGCAGAAATATAGTTAAGCATTTCTTCAAGTTTTCAAACGTGAAGGAATAAGGATTTTCCTTTTACTATAAGCCAGGAACTACAAAAGCTTGTTAAGCTTGATAAGTCGTAGGTACACCAAGTTTTATTCAAGAATACTGAATAGGTTTCAAGATTTGAACTGGCCAAGGCTCGAGCGATCAATATTCGATTGTATTGGCTAGTACAATCACGCGGTAAATTCTACCCCTGCACATGAATGAAGGGGAGCAGGCAATGATGTAATAGGTATATACCTAGGTAATGATATAGGTCGCAGGTGAAAGAGATCTGAGTCATCGTCTACTGTTCGCTATTTTTATAAATTTGTGTTTTTGAACGCATCAGTAAAGGTACACTGTCTTTTATTCATTTATATTTTACTAGCTGTCTAGTTTAGTAGTTCTTAATATTCGAGATATATATCGTATCTTTTAAGTTTGACCAAATCTCACATAGTAAGCAAAATTTCGGAAAATTTGTTATTTAGTCCCGGAGTTCATCCCGGAAAATCATAGAGGTCCGAGATTTTTATACATGTGTATATAAAGATTATTACGAAAATACATTTGATAGATACCTAACGTGTACCTTTGAAAGTTCTTTGAACTTTAGAATGTTCGACGAAATTGTAATTAGGGACTGCGATATAAAAGTTCAATCTAATTGTTGGATAATCTCGATTCTGTAGTTTCGTGTGCGAGTGCCAGGTTGCTCGTGTGTCCGGTAGGTAAAGTAAATAACATATTTAGATATAATTAAATCTTCTATTACTTTTGGAGTATCATTTCCTATCTTAAGTTCCTGTACACCTCTAAGTAATATCACCAAAAGTATTAAAAATAAAACGTAATAATCGCAGTCCCCAATTGCAAACCAGAACTTTGCATGAAAACCCTGGCCGTCACGATATCGGACTTACCGACGATAGTAACGGATGGGGCGGCGAACTGAGTGCCGTAGTGCTCCTGCTGGTTCCTGCTAAGCTCAAGATTAAAGCTGAAGTCAGGCTGGCTATCCATGGAGTCTCCGAGGTCCGGGGGAGGCGGCGGCGGCGGGGCGTCCGGGGGCGCAGCACCTTTAGTATTGTTGTTGTCATTCTCGATCACTGGCAGCGTCCGTATAAATACACAGTTCAGCCACACAACAGGATCAGTGCAAATTTTGACATGCAACGCCACATTTCGTGACTTATCCAATTCAGGGTTACTACGGTCGGTTGGCCAAAAATTTGTGTGAGACAACGTACTCATTAAAATTATTTTATACGTTTAAAAACAAGGTCAAATATCAAATGATTCTTAAAAAAATATTCTGTCTGAGACTCATGCTGTCTTTATGAAGTGTTGTTGTGACGTCAGAAGTTCTTAGTTTAAATTTTAATGGAACTGGCTGAATTCGCCTTAAGAAATCGGCAATGTTGACGGAGCACTTTCTTGGCTGACCGTACATGTTGACATCGATTCTTGAATAATATATGAGTGACTGAATTGTTAGTAATTATTCTAATTATGGGTATCGGTTGCCTTGGGAAATACTGCAAGCTATGTTTATTTGACTTAAATTTTACTTTGAAAATGAATCGATGACAAAATGTATGATAACATGCTGTACAAATTCTTGGAATACATAAAGCATTATTTATAAAGTAAGACGGTAATATGACTTATGTAAATATGCTTACTGATAGTTGATTTTAATAATTTTCCGTGTATTTTATTACGGTTATATGGATCACGTGGGTCTTAACGACGTGACTAGACGAACTTAGAAATAATTATGCCGTCATAGGACAGTAACTGTTATACAACTATTAGTGCTGCAAAAATACAAAACTTCCAAAAAATAATACAAAACAAAAATTGATGTGTATTTTGTAAGTTTGATTTGGAAAAGCTTAGGGTGTCTTAACATTCCAATAATTACGAATAAAAAAGAGAGGTTAAGTGATTTTTTTTATTGTAGAGAGTAAGACTTCACGTCTCCTTTAATTTATTCAAAGTGATATCTTTAATACCCACTTCCATCGAGTCCCTCAAATTATTTTTGTATAATGTCTCACTAAAGGCCTTTTTATAATAGATTAAGTAGGTCGGTATATTAGATGGTCGCGATCAATTCGATTATCAAAATCGGCAGTTTCTCTCAACAATTCGTCGTAAAATAGGATTGTTTTACTCTTGCTAATAAACTTTCAAATTTCTATCCAAAAAATATAACAGTAGTGTTATTCTTTAAATGTCACTTCGAAATAAAAATAAATCGTGTTGAATTTAATTAATTATAAAAAAGAACGTACTGGTTTTTCGCTTGTACGGTCTCAAGAGTGATGTGAT
Organism: Hoplodrina ambigua; assembly: GCA_949774945.1. Taxonomy (NCBI): domain Eukaryota; kingdom Metazoa; phylum Arthropoda; class Insecta; order Lepidoptera; family Noctuidae; genus Hoplodrina; species Hoplodrina ambigua. Next base: position 5,023,278 of record OX458963.1, on the reverse strand, counting down.
GTCTTTACAGAATCTACGTGTGAGGTTCGACTATTCAACCACGATCGCGACCATAAAACTTACCAAATCCACACATAATATAATACATTACATTTACTTCGTGCAACACATGCAAAATTGTGACGATGTGGTGTCAGTCCGAGCGGCTAGCCGTGCGTTAAAACATGCTAATTGGGAACCAAACCACTGTAAATTAACCCAATCAGCCATAGCTACCATTTGTCTATGGTACGTGAAACATTCCATTAAAATTGCCGTTTGAAAGGGGAAAACTTGAGTTTACATAGTACCAAAAAATCTATGAAACTAAAAAGTAGGTAGTAAGTAGAAGACCAGAACCAAAATAGTTTACTTTGTTGATCTGGATGAAATTTGGCATAAAGATAGTTTATAGTCTGAAATAGCACGTAGGCTACTTTTTATCCCGAAAAAATGCACGGTTCCCGTGGGATAATACTCGTATATCAATTTTGGCGCAGAAGCTTGTTCTTTATAAATTTCAGTGTGTGCGTACTGCTACCAATTGAAATTAAAATTGTAATTTGAGTTCTCAAATATTGATTTAGAAGGGGTACTTTTAGACAAGCGTGCATCGAGGTGAGGGTCAAACATAGACTATCAAGAATGGCTAATAAAGTTGTCCCCATTCATATGGCTATTAAACTACGTATGCAAGTGTTTCCTTACGGTCCTCTGCAGCTGCGGCTTCAGGAGGAGAATGTGGTGGTGATGCAAACACCGGTGGTGCGGCGGTTAGGGGTGGCCACTCTTCGGCACCACTCAGGGGCTCTCCGTTCTATATTCGAAATTATGTTTAAAACCAGGGAGACCGTAGATTGATAAAATAAACATTACATAGATTTTTTCCATTGATATTTAAATCCTTTTTTCTTATAAAAAGTAAAGCAAAAGAAACTAAAGCCGTGTTTTTTTAAATAAATTAAAAAAGAAAGTAGTACCACAGATACAGAACGCTTTCCCTGTAACATTATCGATTTATTTCTGAAGTTCGAATTCAGGATCAATGCTCCACTTCTTTCATCGTCAAATTTCATTTCATCGGCTCACGCTGCTTGCCACGATGGCACACATAACTGCTACTAAAATAAATTCACATGAAGGCAAACAAATAATATTAAAAAAAGAACATTAAAGTAAAAGTTTCTTTTGTAGGTATAAAAAATGGATAAAATAATGGAACCTAATCGATTTTTTTTCAGTTTATGAGACTTCGACAAGAAACGTTACGATATAAAGTAAGTTAGTAATATAAATAGCCGAAAAAAAAATACAGGTCAGTTAAAACAATTTAGTATAAACTGCGCAGAACCGTCCCGTTATATTATTAAAATCTTTGTGAATAAGTTGGTTTCAATTTTCTAAATACGATCAAAATACTTTATTATTTACTATAAATCACAAAATATTTATTTTTATAGTTTTTTAGATTCTTGTTTTAGTCTTTCAAGTAATAGTAGTAGTTTCATGAAGTAGTTCAAGTATTTATGACGGTTTTAAGCTCGTAAAAGTATGAAGATTTTTGAGTTTTCCTCTGTTTCATAAAATTAACTCGGGAGCAGCTCATCAGCGGATTGAATAGCGCGAGAGTTAACGACTCCTTTCTTATTGCTCGCGTCTCTTGTACTACGCAAGGTATTGTAGGTAGTATTGTGAATCTAGCATTTTTATTTTACTAATAAAAACATATACTAATCGATTGTACTACTGAGGGCAAATCGATCTGCCACGGTTCTGCCAAGAACATGAAACCAAATAAACAATATTTTATAAAAAAAAAACATATTTCCATAAAAATGTTTTAACAATGTTAACTAAGTTTCCTTTGTATAACTAAGAACAAAATACTGAAACTTTAACAAAGATTTTTGTTAAAACACAAGCAGTTCATAAGTTTTCAACAAGGAAGGTTAAGAAAATAAACTTACGAGAGTTAGTTAAATAAACAGAAAGAAAAAAAAATAACGTGCAAATTAAAAAGAGTTTATATATTTTATTGCAATATCATCTCCTAGGGCGGCCCACCTCATCACACTCCTCAACGATCAGGGAAGGGAAGTTGCCCACGATCCCGTTAGTTTCTCCACGCCACCAGCCATCGTCCACGCCATGAGCGTTGCGGGACACGATGCGGATTATCTGAGCAAACACGAGGAACATAATCAGGAGACAAGTTAATTAGTCAGTAAATGGGTAGTTAACTTCGACATCTTGACAAAGTCAACTGATAGCATTAATCGTATAATTTCATATTTTGCTTTGACCTACATTCTTATGGGTGATTACTATGACTCACACACTGATTCATTGTCTTCTGAAATTTTAAGAGTGATCATCTACAATCGCAATATCGTAATTAATTTTCATGTCGTTGCCTAATTTTGCTTCGTACCTATTGTAGTATTTATAGTGGTTATTATTTTAGCCGCATCATCTTTACATTTTTTAAATTATTAATGCACTTGTACAAATTATTGCAAAACATTTGTTCTTCTCTATACAATACTACCTTTTGGAAGGGGCGACTAAAATCAATATTTCTTTTCTTTACGTCTAATTCAAACATACGATTTTAAAAGTGATCTCACCTGTCCTTCCTCAAGGTTCAGCTCATCAGGGCCTTCGGCATCATAGTCATACAGAGCGAAGCAATGGCCGAGAGTCGGCTGATCTGTTTTCGGTGTCACCACTTTCGAAGTCTCAGGTATGGCGGCGGCGGTAGCAGTAGTCGGCCACTCGGCCACGAAAGATTCAGCCTGGGCCTGCTCCTCGGCTTTCGGTTCTTCAGGTTTGGCGGCTGGAGCCGAGATTACTGAGATCTGATCAGGGGACTGAACCACGTCAGCGTCTTCTCCCTCAACGGTGTAGTCAACCGAAGAGAACGAGATTTGGGAGACCAGGCCCGGGGCTCCAGTGCTGGAGCATGGCTGGTTGGGAAAACAAATGCGAGTATTACATTCAATTCATATGGATATATTTAAAATCACGTATTCAATGGAAAATTAACCCGAGCACCAGTCGATAAACATTGTTGCTCCAAAAGTTCCTCAAATAATGTACAAACTCAAAAACATATTGAAACAATGTACAACTTTCGTTGTTTAATAAATATGGTTGCCGAAACAAAACCGTGTTGAAATATTAATATAGGTAATATATAATTTATTATTAAATAATAAAATCTAAAATATGTGTGAATCGATTGTACTAAGGAGGGTTAATCTTTCTGCCGCAGTTCTATAACCATTACAATTTCATGATGTAATTCTCAAAACTAAAAGCATTGTTGAAGTAATGTAATACTTTTGCTTCCAAAAACTAATACATTTCTTAAAGCGATGTTGCACAACTTATGTTTTCCATATAAGTGATTCTCAAAACTGCGAATCATGTTAAAAACTTAGTTCATCATTTACTACAATTTCCGAAACCAAGAAACTTGTAAAGACAATGTTGCGCAACTTTTGTTCCCAATGAACACAAGTCCCAAAATAGCTAAACATGTTGAATAAACTTGTTTATCATTCAATATGCTTCCCGAAATTAATAAACTTCTTGAAGTGATGTTGCACAACATATGTTTCCCTATGTATGCGATCCCCAAAAAACTGCAAAAATGTTGTTCAAACAAACTTAGTTTCCTAATTAGTACGCTTCCCAAAAGTAATAATCTTCTTGAAGTAATGTTGCACAACTTTTGTTCCTAATGAACGCGTTTCCCAAAACTGCGAAAATTGTTGTTCAAAAAACTTGTTTATCATTCAATACGCTACACGAAACTAATAAACTTCTTGAAACAATGTTGCACAACTTGTGTTTCTACAACAAATATAACTTTTGTTTATCAAAGTATGCGTTTCCCAAAACTCAGAAAAAATATTTTGAAAAATCAAAGTATGCGTTTCCCAAAACTCAGAAAAAATATTTTGAAAAATTGATTCCTAATGAATACGATTTCCGAAAATAATAAATTTCTTGAAGCTAAGCAATGTTGCACAAGTTTTATTTCGCAATGAATGCGAAAGATAACAAAAAAAAAATCTTCTCTGATTTCCAATGAATACGAGGCAACGGTACAAGATTTTGTCTTAAATTTAAATAAAAACTATGTCAATCAAGTGCACATTCAACAAAATGAATACATGACGCCGTAGAAATATCTAATGTGGTATACTAATCAACCGAATATTTATATGTATGCAGTAAACTAGGTACTGTTTGTTGGTTATACAAAACATATTATTGGAAAGCCCACTTCATTGAACTTCGTGTGGACCTTCACCTATTTTGCTGAAATTTACTCGATATCTGCAAAGTTTGACATGCAAGTGTGGAACTGCACTTGTGTGGCCTGTTCAATTTATCGATTTTCTTTAGCGATCGATATTGCTTTTGGAAAGGTGAAATGTCGAACTACGATTATGCACTTTTGAGTAAAGACCTACCTTTGCTAACCGCCTTTAGTTCCTAGAGTTCCCAGACGAGGAAAAAGCAGCAACAGTCTCGGGACAAATTCCAATCATTCCAAGAAAACAGATACTTATAGGAATACGTAGTGGGTGTACTTTCTACCTGTCATATACTCAGTGCTATTTCCTTAAACTTATGAACTATATCTATTGAATGCTTTGTTTTATTCTCAGATATTTTCTTTGGTTCACATAGTATATGATCTACGAATTCGTTTTTCTATCAATTAGTCGGTGCATCTTTGTTTTTATTTCCTATTTGTATTTGTAAGTTCGTATATTTATGTCTTTGTAATTCTCAGTTCATGGAGCAGTGGGCAAAAATAGTTTGAACTTATCAGCGAACGATACCTTTTTGTAAGATTTTACATTTCCATTTTTGTACGCCTAAACACTTTTATTTGCAAGTTTATAAGTTGCCATCGGCTTTGTTAAGTTCTATTAGTGACCATAATTACCTGTTCCCTGTCCACATCCAAATAGTTATGGGGCACATAGCCTTCTTCCCCGCGGTAGTTCCTCGCACGGAGCCACCCGTCGCCGTCTCCCTCTCCGACGACCTCCAACTGTTCGCTCTCAATGATCGAGAGCTCATCAGGATTTTGAGCCTATTTGAAAATAGTTGTGTAAGAGCTGGTCGAGATATTAAGTTTATTCAGTAATGATTCATATGTTTTTTGAAGATCATTTATCATATTTAGCGGTTAAGCTTAGTCTCTGCGCATTATTCCTTTTGTACAGTTCCCGTCTAGCTCGCTCATGCTCCGTCAACTGTCGGGCAGAGCAATAATGATTTGCTGTTCAGTAAGCCTACCTAGTATAGTCTTGCGCACGGGTTGACAGCACAGATAAACAATACGCAGAGAGCTTAACCAGCTAAATATAATGTAAAATGACCGATTGTAGATTACCTTGCCTAACAAAGTATTCTTTATCTATTCAGTACTTACTATATTTCAGAAAGTTGCAAAATTGGTAACTTACGAATACCAATTTAGAAGAATGAATAAGTAGTAGTTCGAAGATATGTTTAGAGGGTTAGTAACGATGAAGTACAAGGTAAGGGCGAAGTAGATTAAACCAAAATCAGTTCGTAGAATGTTCGTAGCACAGCCTACGGCAAGTGCTACGGTGGGGCTACGGTTCACCCTGTCTACATTATTAATTTGTTTCTGTAGTTAGGAAAGGACTGATTTAAAAGGTTACCAGGTAGTTCAGTAGTAACTAGAATTAGGGTTTCCAGTTACGCAGCCATTTCTACGTAAAGTTTTATCATGTTAGGTTTTTGTAACTTGAAACTTGTATATTATAGACAATTATCAATTTTCTTGTTCCAAACCTCAAGTACTTTATAGCGGTAAATATCTGCAGGAGTAGTGTACATGCAGCAGTATGTGTACATTATCAAACAAAACCTTAGGTACCTTAGGTAGATTATGAAATGTGTGCACAAAATGTCGTGATAGTTTCACTTCAGATCTGCATGTTGAAACCAGGGACAGGTTAAGTTACCAATCATGATTATCCAATCATAATAGGCCTTGCAACATTGACGTGATTGAGAAGTTTAGCGGGCAGACTGTCACACATTCTCCCGTTAATGTACCACGTACAGCACTTCCTCTTCAAGAAGATATTCTCATACAAACGTAGTCTATATAGATACAAGATATGCGTAGATATATTTATATACATTTGATGATTTGTAGAAGTAATAAAGGCATCTTTAGGCATGTGGTTTCTTCAACTAATTTAATTTCAAAATGATACATGGTAATTCAAAAATATGTATTTTTCATTACAAATTTTCGAGTTCCGTATTATTTTGATATTACGACTACGATATATTACGCTCTGTGGTACAGCTGTCTGAACACTTCGATGAATCAATTGTCTGCACCGTATACTTACAATATACGTTACTTGATAATTAAAGTAGTTCTTTAAGCCACACGTAGCCCTTCTCACAATAGCGGCACTTGCTTAGAAAGCGGATGGAAGAAAATAATGATAGGCTCGTAAAGTTTATTCAACTTGATAGATAAGTTTTGCAGAATATTATAATTGTCGTGATTACTTACCAGTATTTAAGGTAAATGTGAAAATAAGCAAGAAGCATTGCATAAATGCCTATTACATTTAATAGAATACAAGAGGATACAAGTACATGAGATCGAATAACATTAAGAGTAACAATAAAATAATGTAGTTCTGACAAATGTTGAAACCTACGATGAATATTGAAAAGACAATCCAAAATGACTACTTAGTGCTAAGAATACTACTAAGTTTGACTAACAATTACTTTGAGTTTACATTCAAAAGTGTTGACGTAGTGACCTACTTTATTAGACAAATAGATAGAAGAGAGAAGAAAAGGCATAGTGTAAGACATTGCATAAAATATTTGATTAAATATCGTGGTTAGCCTCATAAGGTTAGGGACAAATATTATCGGAAAAACGCACACGCAAACGCGTAAAGGTACGGCTTCACCAATGCGTTCAACTTACATTTACGATGGTGTGCAAACAATCGCACGGGTCAACGCGACAATAGCACCTACAACTTCAACGAAAACGCAAGTTGATCGCGGTTGTGTAGCTGAGTCTATATATAATGGTTCGAGCGAAAAATCGATTTTCTACAATTTTAGTCGATAAGAACGCGTTTCATTGCCACGGTCGTCGACATCACACACCCGATACTGCTTCTTCTGCGCTTTTCGCTTGGATTTGTCCCTAGCCTTAAGTGGAGTACAATAATATACCTACGAAACACCCTACGTGAAACATCCTACGGTACATTGAAAAGATTAGATTAGAATTAACCGTGAGAACGGCATCGAATAGTCGGGAATGGGTTCGATACGTAAATGATGAAGTTGGCGATTTCATCTGTTCCAGGCATACGTACCGTGTACGAGTACAAAGCTGTGCACTTGTAAAGTGGAGGAGCTGGTGCTTCCACGACCGGGGCTTCATGTTCCCCTTCATCCCAGTTCACTTGAGTGGGGTCATCCCAACCCACGGTGAGTTGTTCGATGCGCATGCGATCTTCCTCCAGCATAGCTAAGGAAACACCCATGAAAACCGTTGAATATCATTTGGCAGCTGAGCTAAAAACCTACTCAAAGTTCCTAAAACATATACTTAAGGGATGTATAGGGTCTCCTCAATATGTTTTTGTTCATAGTCATCCACGACTTCGTCCCGTTTATTGCCTCGGTTCTCAGTAGATAAAGGTTCTAAGTACTCAGATAAATGTAACAGAAACTTACCGTCTACATCTTCATCGTGCTCGTCTTCGTTCTGCGAGCCGGACATGGTGCGCTGGTGGCTGCTGGAAGCCACTGCGGCCGAAGCGGATGCCGAAGCCGAAGCCGAAGCTGAAGCCGAGGTGCCTTCTCCCTCGGTATTGTCGCTGTCGTAGAACGAATCCGAGCTAGGCTGGTCCTGGTCGGACAAAGTGTTCTATTGCATTTTGGTATTCACGAACACAATTAATGGTTGCCCTAAAAATTCCTTACAGCGGGTTTCATGAAACTTCTCTATTACGCAAGGACGCTTGGAATGAATGGATGTAAAAAGGTACTTTTCAGGGAGAAATCTAGACGCTTTACAGCTTTATGTCTGAAAAAGTTATATAATGTTTCCTTTGATATAACCTATTCGTAAAAAAAATCCAATTAACGTAGGCGCTCGACATGAACTAAATTTGAATTGATTGACTAATAGTTCATTTGTTTAATGTTCTTGTGAAACTGATGTATGAAAAGCACAAAAAAACTGAACAACAATAACAAAGCAATTAATAGCATCTTTACTCGTAACAATCATAAAACATAAAAAATATACACGCTCAGTAAACATTTTGAAAATATGAAATCTTTCCGATTATAAAATAAAATAAAACAATTGCATAAAGAAATATTATTGCACGCTAGCCTAAACTAAAAATGGCAGCCGTCGCCGTCGCTGAATAATTGTATTCTAATTCTAAACATGTTCTAAAATAATTCCTGGAGAGAGGCTCTGGCTTGTTTAATTATATCCAGCCTTATTTTAGTGGTATATAGGGGATATGAGAAAACTCGGTTATTCGGTTATTTAAAAACCCAGCATACTTATTAAATTTTTAAATGAATAAATTCAGATACACTTTTTAGAATTACGTGTAGGTATAGTGTACGGCGCAGTGGTTTGACAAAAAATATATTAAACTCTGTGGCAAAATCAAGCAAAAGAAAATTATCGCTTCGTGTTCCCGCCTAGCATTGACATTAAAAGGATCCAGGAATTGTTAATCCCACTTCAATGTAGCACTTTGCACACACAGCGGACCTCCCGACGGCAAACGCGACTAATCGCCAAACCTTGTATTAAAGTACAACGTAAAAATACAAAAACGTAAATTCATCCCTTGTCGGGAATGCAGCGGAACAGATCAAAGCAAAGAAATAAACACTGCAAAAAAAAAGATATATTAGCGCAAGTATTATTTTAAGTACTTACGGCTGCGCCCGAAGCGTCGGTGCGAACGCTGAGCAGGCTGCTGCTCCTCGGCAGCGGCTCCGCCACGGCCAGTAAGTCCACCTCCTTCAGCCACTCGTCCACAGGAGCGCCGCTCACACGGAGACACTCCAGCCGAGACTCGTACTTGGCCCTCGAAATCTCCGAGCGGCGAATACTAGAACGAAGCTCGTCCAAACGAACCTCCAGCTCGGGACCGTTAGGGTCGTTCGGGTCCACCTTACGACAAATGAGACGACCAATTACTTCAAATTCACTAAATACCAACACATTCTAATGTTCGCACTTACGTGTTCATTTGAAAGTTCAAAAATAATGAAATATTTAGGTGCGAACACAATATTTTATTAAACTGACATCACACACACACAGTTAACTACTAAAATGCAATTTTTATTTTTATTGGTTAATGATCTGTTAAGCCGATCATGAACGACCTTGTGATTCTCGTTTCCAAAAAGTAAAATCTAATAACCCAACAAAAAGCGATACGGTAGATTTTTGCATAAATTACGAAAATTAGACATTCGCGGCCAAAATATATGTTGTATCTCACCAATGGAGACTTAAGGTACTGAAACATAGATGTGATGCCACCCATTACAATACTGAACAATTTTTAATTGTCTAGTAGTGCTGTCTAATCGAGCGACCGAACAGAAATGCACTAAGAATGGGGAGCGAGCCGCGCGGGGTGGGTACTTATTGGGTACATTAAAGATTCATGTTGGTTTTCAGCTACCTTGTAGGTAGGCACGAATAGTGCTGCACCGTGTATTCTATTGTGTAAAGATTATTATTTTTTCTTTAGAAGTATACTATAGCGAAATAAAAACGATTTTATAATTTTCGTTTTAAAAGTTACTTTTCAGTTTTGAATACTATTTATTTTTAGCGACATTTTATTTGTCATTTTAATTTGTCACCAAAACATGGATTTGAAATAAAAAAGAGCCAGTTTCAGTATCCATAAAACTCTGTCTAGGTACCGAAAGGAAGAAAATGACTTCATCTGAAGGTTAACGTTTTTAGTTATTAGAATTTGCCTCTCGGTATCTGGTCCTTCTGCCCGTTTCAATCGCGCGCAAAGGCGTGTCAATCGTGGAATCGTGTTCCGCGAATGGATCCAAACCGGGGGTAAAACGGGTATTTTATTTATTTAAAACTAAAGTTTCAAAAAAGTTAAAATTGTGCGGATCTTTTTTATCGAAGTAAACCCTTTTACCAGCATTTATCGTCGGCCTTAGGGTTGTGTATCTTCGTCTATTAAGTCATTATTATAATTGCGAAGACGATAGCTAATTACACATTGCTAAAGTTGGACGTTGGATTTCAAAAAAGAAATTCTTACTAAGCTAGTTAGTAGAAGCTCGAATCATCAGTCATTTCACAACTCTATGGTGCCTATTTTAAATTTAATAATTCAAATACATTTTGCGTATTAGTTTAAGGATGACACACACAGAACCAATATGGTTTTATATATTTAGGATAGTTTACAGGAGCCGAAAGTTCCTCTACTCATTGCGTTTCTTTTTCGTTCTGGACAAACCTAGGAAGTTTCTGGTTACGGAGATTTTGGAGGTCAAAGTTACAACCTTTTCCTACGTTTTTATAAGTGTTCTCTTTAGCCTCCACAACTCCTATAATGTGTATGCACTAAGCAATTAGCATAATAATTTGCGTGTGTTACAAAGCATTTTTTTTTTTGGAATTTCCTCATTAAAATATAGTTTCCCAGAAATTTCAATGATCACTTAATGATGACTCTTCAATGATGACTTACTTTGAGGGGAGCTTAGTTAGTATATGGTAGTGATATGTCTTTTTAAACATATATTATGCTATATAATCGCCATCAGTGATTTTTAATTGTTTGTTTCTATCCGTCTGCTGTATATAAATATTTCCGTGTGCATGCTCCGCACTATGAATTTCTATCGTAAATGCGTTTACAAATACATCTCACATAAAAAAGCAATTTAAACCAGAAAAATAACAATATTATGGGCATTTTTTTTTTTTTTTACAAAAGTTTCAACCAGGTATAAAACCTGCAGTTTACCGTTGCCCTACAACTCTGAGTAAGCAGACTAATAGTACAAAAAGTTAAATTTCAGCTGTAAGAAATAAATTGTACTAGATAGATGCTCACCTTTTGCCCAGCATCCCGCATTGCTTGATAGACGTTCATCTTGCGGGTAGCATCGCGCACGAGCGACGTCTCGCGCAAGACACGCGTGGCCCAGCGACGGGCCTCCTGCCCCAGCGTCTGCGCAACCGACTCGTGTTCTATGGTGACGGTTTCAATCGGGTCGTTGTCGCAAGGCTCGAACTCGTACTGCTTGGAATCATCGAGTCTCATTAAATTCTTTATAGCAATTGTTAAACTTATCCTAAAACTGGGTATATGTCTGTGATCTGCTGAAGTATCGAAGTTCGGTTCCAGAAATCTGGATTATTTAAAAAAAAAATCTTAAAAAATCGAATTTCTTATCCACTACATTTCTTTCGTTAACCCTTTATAACATGTAATCACGTGCAATTTACCATTTCTTGAATTCTCTTTGCCACAAAGACAATAATTGCCTGCAGACATTATACAAAGGGGTAATTTAACAAACAATCGAACAAGGTACAATTGCTAGCTGTCTCCACGTTCCTCTTTTATGTTAAAGGTATAAGTCTTCTATGACACATATTATCATTATTATATAAATTCTGATTTTTGGAGGATTTTGACAATTTTCAAAATATCGCAAATGGAGACAAAATCTATGGTTTCAAGTCTTTGTTTTAAAAACACTATTTATCTACTATAGTCAGACTTAACTATACTATTATTTTAAAATCAAAATAATTTGTTACAAACATATTTTGTGTACGCCGCACGATTCTCGCTATTAAAAGCTCACAGAGAAAGTGTAACGATCGTTGCGGGTCGGGGTCGTTTGGCAACCCCAAACTTTTGTCAGGGAACCTCTCGCAACTATTTTGGTCAGTACGTCAGCAGATAAACTATTAAAGATCATACCTGAATATGCTGCTTCAGCACCGGGTAGTACAAGTACAAGCATTGCAAGTTGTACTCGCGGGTCAGCTGCAGCGCCTGGTCGCGGATCTTGCCGAACGAGTGTTGCGTAGCCGAGCAGGTCAGCAGCTCGGTGCGGCCCATGAAGGTGAGAAACTCCGACACCTTCTCGTAGACAGCTGACTCCATGCCTAGCATGCAATTCTGGAGCTCCACCAGGAAGTAGCGGTTCTAGGGAGAATAGCGAAGATTGGTTGGTTTGGTCCGTAGCCAAAAGATGCAGTCCTCACATACTGTTTGAAACACAACGTTTAACTATGCCTGCTATCAAAACAAATATACATAGAAACCCTCTAACAAGATAACTAAAAAACTAATGCATTTAATCTACTATTTTTCTAAAAGTACGAGACTGAGTTATCTATCCCGGATATAAGGAGTTACGGCAAACGAAGAAGTTTAAAAAAAAATCTTGTTTTTCTTAGAGGATCTTATTTGTTTGCAACTTCAAGAGAAAGTTTGAGGATAAGTTTATAATAAGTACGTAGTCTGCAAAGATTTGACTTCCAACTACTTATTTAAGTAACTTTATTAATTTGAAAGTGAAGACACAAGAATTTGCGATAGTTATCATAGCTCTGTGCTTTCGGTCAGACTGTTAGTTATGCCGACGTCATCAAGACTCTATGATGTCCTAGTACTGACCTGGTGGGCATTAGCCGCGGCAATGCTAAGAAGATAATCATTCCTGGCTCCAGTGGACTTCTCCTCGAGCTGGTCACGACGAGACGACACTTTAGCGCTGTTCTTCTGCAGCGATGTGATGGATTGGAAGAAGGAGCCCTTCTTCTTCTTCAACCTTTTGGCAACGAACAGCCAGTATTTAAGTCGTGTCGTTACTAAGGCTATCACAGTTCATAGATATCATTTACGCTGTAGGCGATCACACTTCATACCTTAATGGTCTATTCATACATTTGTGGCTCTGAACTATCCGGGCCCTTAGTAGTTACGTTACAGAACCTACCATTTCGTAAAAATCCCTAAAGTTCTGTGTTTAATGTTTCGGGACTGTTGTGTGCGTATCTCTTCTCGGCAGCTCTTCAACTGTAGGTACTACAGGAAGATCTGTCTAAGAATCAATATAAGTTTCAACCTGTACTTCTAGTTTTTATGAGCTGGTATTCAGGTTAACCTTATTTGTCTTCCTTTCTATATTGGTATCTTAAAACGCAAAGTTTTTTGTCTGTTTGCGCTAGTGTACTTATAAACTGGAGAACGGCTTTTATTCCATTGAATCTAATTAGTTTTTTGTACTTTTAATATTTATGAGGTTTATATTTACTAAATCTAATTTTCGAAGCAAGAAGTTATAAAACCTTTTAAAATTAATTCTTATTGTTTAAACACCATTAACGATAATAATATAAAAAGATTATTATACTGATCCACAACACTATAAAATTGAACTGACATGAACCTTGATCCGTATCCATTCAAGCTTTGAATCAACAAGAAATGGCAAATTTGTTGAGCAAAGACAAATAATATGAAGGGCTGACTAACTCCATGGCCATTTCATAATGGAGATGCAAATAGTAAATCACTTTTCTTTGAAGTTTGCATTAAGGAGATTCGCATAGTAGAAAAAGTCCCGTTAGCAAAATCATACAGAAAAATACTCAGTATGTTGAAAAAAAGAACGAGTGCATAAATGTGTCAGATTGTTCCAAAATGAAGCTACTGTTATGTAAAACGTCAGGCGTTACGAGATGGAAAAACGAAAGGTAGAACAAGAGAACACAACGAGCAAATATAAATCCCTTTAAAATACTGGACAATGAGTTAGACTTTTTTAATGTTTTTGTATCGAACAGGCGGTTCTACATGTAAGTGGAGGGTCTTGTTCATAATAATGTTAATACAAACATTTTGTGGACACTTCGAGATGAAAATTGTCAATCAAATCTCTTTAGTGCTGTATTTAGAAAAAATATTTCATACAAACTCATTACTGACAGTTTCAAATTTAGATCAAAATGATCCCTCAATTCAGAGGTATATTGAAAACATTTTTATTGCAATAGAATCGTTTGGATCACAAGCTTATCCTAGTTGAATGGAAGCTCAACGTTTGCGTATAAATTGAGCGTGCTGCATGAGATATATTGCATTTGGATCCCAGAGTGCATGGCAAGTAATGCGTGTGAATGTAGGGTAGAATTGATAAAATGGATACCAGTTAGAGGCAGTTGGTTTCAGTGCAATATCCATCTTTACTAGGACTTAGAAGTTGGTATATGTGTTTTGGTAATTACATTTGGGGCATACGAATAATCTGTTCGTTGTCTATTCCTTAATGACCATTTTCTACTTTGTTACCTAGTGTTGCCTCTGTCATTGTATCTCACCTCTCATACATACATACCCGTGCATAGATTAGAAAGTATGATTATGACTTACTTCTCCTCAATATCCTTGGCTTTGTCACGTACGTCATGAGCAGTGTGCTCCTCATCAAAATACAGCTTCTTGGTTTTATCCACGTCCGAGACAGTAGTTTGGAGCTCCTTGTGGGCCTGGGCCAGGGTATCTGTGCACTGGACAAAGAAAAATATGTGTTAGGAAAAGAAAAGATACCTTACAGGTATTTAAGGTTGAGGGTTCGCAACGGGGCACGGACCAGTACCCAATTTAATTCAATTTTATGTGTATTTTTTAAGTTTCTCTTGGTGATTACTGAAATCAGTGACGCAGAATGAAAACATCGTGAGGTAACCTAGATAGTAATTACATAAGTGAATACGTCTGAAGTCGATATTCTGCTGTGTGATCAGTTGTCATGCCTTCCCTGCGTGAGAAGAGGCTTACTCCCTGCAGTGGGACGATATTGTCGGCATTATTATTATTTAGCAAATTTTATTATTTCTTATGCTTTTTTCTTTTCACTTGCAATGCCTATCGATGACGCACTTATAACAAGGTGACCAAGGACGTAGTTATAAAGTCATTACTGCATATTAAATATCCTGTACGGAACTGCGATGGTAAACAAGGGTCAATAAGGTGCAATTTATATTGTTCAAAAGTTCAAACATATGCAGTTAATGGTTAGTGAATTTTTTAAGGCATGGGCATTTAAAAAAATACAAAGATAAAAAAAAAAAAAATCTTTTTACGTAACCCATGTAAAGAAACTACTCGTAGCTTAATGGTTTCTAAGAATACGTCTAGGTCGATTCTTTGGCAGGGGGGAAGGGGGATATGAAACATGCTTCAACTTCAGTTAACAGTTTCCTTAGTGTATTTATTTTGTCAGACATAAAGGAATTGGTCTTTTTTCATTCAATGATGATAAAAAAACTATAGAATAGCGAAGGAAAGTTCTTAACACAACCGGTGAAAGTTGAATCTCAAGCGCAATAACAAATGAATTGATAATGGTAAAAAAAGTCGATCGGAAAATATTTCCCATAAAGCCTTTTGTGTAGCATTCCCCTTAAACTGACCGTGTGAAAGCGACATATGTTAAAGTCGCGGTCTGACCTAACGTATGTAATTGCAGACAGCGGAAAGTATGTCAAATGATCGAAGGGATACTTTCAACAGTTTGTTGCGATTTCCAAAGCATAACAGACGTGCGTACGGCTAAGACTTCATCAAAATGCTAAATGATATTGCTTTAAGCGTCATCGCGCAATATGCGTTCATATTCCAATCGGGATTAAAAATTTACGTAAAAATCCTACGGATTTTGTTGAGGCAATTTACTTGTAAATGCAGCTGCCACGATAAGGAACCGAAGCCGGAGAATAAGTAAGATGTATCCCTCTTACGTAGCACTGCACTAGCACTGTATTCAACATATTTATACTTCATAATCACAGAAAATCACAAAAAGAAAAAAGGAATAAAGAACATTAATGTTAAATGTGTCGTGACAAAAAATGGAGATCAACATCTTGTACTTAGAGGAGACGGAAAGACCATTATAGTTACACCACCATTGGGGATGCAGGACGCAGCAATGACCAAGGACCAGAGGTTCGAAGGATCAAGCACATAAGGAACAACGCCGTCGTAAATGGCCAGAGATCACTTCACATTCATCTGATGCAAGTAGAATAGAATTGGAAACTATTGTTAATAAATAACAGTAATAATGAATCGTGTTTTATTTTTTAACCCGTTTATTAATAAAAAAAATGTGTTTTATTTTGATGAACCTTGTGAATGTCCGCAGTGTAATATATCGTTGTAGTGTTGCCTAATGTCTTCAACGAACGTGTTAGAAAATTCTTAAAATATTATATAATAAAAGAATTTTTAAAAAGCATATTATATAATATTGGTATAGAGCTACGGCGTAGCACTATCTCGTAGCACTGCAGCTACGGACTCGTAACCTGAGATTTATCGTGCGAAGGTTTACGTAGTTTAATATGAGCCCTGTCCATACCCACCTATTGCTTCGATCTGTGTAGGTCAGGGATGACGAACCCATTTTACTGTTTCATGTTTTATAAATAAAATAAAAGGTAAGTGTTCTACTGTTGCAAATTAGATTCGATCAAATAACATGCGTAGATTGGTCAATTATTTGTTTGTCCGATTTATTTTGTCGCGTGCCACTACTGAAACGCATGTGATTGGTTCCCAGCCTCGGTATACAAGAAGTATCTTTATGTAGAAAATGTCAAAATGCGTAGGTAATTTGGTGCACAAACAAGACTGTATTGTCATACATATATAGTAAATATTGATTGCAAAATTCCAGGACATACATACATAGTTACATACATACAGGTGAAGTTAAATAAAAGCTTTTAAAAAAACAGTCCATTATTGCCCCACTGCAAGGCAATGGTTTCTTCTCGCATAGAGAAGGCACGAGCATTGATCACCATGCTTGCTCAAGGCGGATTGGCGATTCCAGATTAATATAAATTTTAAGTCCAGGTTTCCCTCATGATGTTTTTCTTTACCGATACCAATGAGTTCTAAGATAAACTTAGAAAGTACATTATGAAGTAGAAAAAATAACATTTATTATTAAATGAGATAAAATTCATTTTCAAAGTGGCTTCCTATTTTGTTCAAAAAAACGTTTTTCATGCAGGTACTTTTAACTATATATTAATATTAAAATATTTTAGAAAGATAATTGGAAATATCTGTTTCTATGGAAAACTTAAAATCGGTTGATTTAGCTCTAACCCAATTTTCCGAAAATGTTCTCTGATAACTTTTCTATGCTACATAATAAGCGTAGGAAGTTACCTTAAAATCGGTTCATTCATTTCGAAAAAGAAGGGCTTGAAAGATTGTATGAAATGGCGTACGACATAAACGCTCTGAAATAACCTTAACCAGTAACCTTTTCTCCTTTTAAGTATGTGTTAAGTACGCGAACCTTAAAACCACCGATCAAGATCGTCAGTAATCCGACCGTCGTCATAACAGGAAAATTATGTTGAACTAGCTTATACCCGCGACATCGTCCACGTGAAAGTCAAACGTAAATACAGTCAGAAATAAAATAGCTTTCTACCAGTGAAAGCGTTTTTTCAATCGGACCAGTACTAAAAATTACCTGTTACAAACACATAGACAAGCAATCTTTACCTCTTTATAAAATGTACATTTTAATTTATTGATTTGTCATAATGTTTACAAAAGAAGTTTATATAAGGCTTAAAGCTAAATACAGTTAAGCTCATTTCAGACTACGCTATACTAATAGTACAACATTAAAATAAATATAGTACATATACAGGGTAATTGAAAATATACCCAAAACCTTAAAAGGGGTTATTGTACTCATCATTATGAACAACTTTTACTATGGGACAAATCATGAAATCATGAAAAAGAAAACCAGCTGTTTCCTACAAAAATGCTACATAACAAGATCGTAATGTATGGATCAGCTGTTTTTTTTTCATGATTTCAGGGTTGGTCCAATAGTAAGAGTTGAGAGGATATAAGAACAAGTAAACATCAACAAAGGATTTACATACACACACGACACACATTAATAACATGATGCAATATATCTTCTTTGTAAACGAATTTGGTAACTACATTAAATAAGTAATAGTTCTGGACATAACATTCTATTTACATTAAACATTTAATTTAGAAATATAAAACAGTTATCGTGTAATCAGTAAAAACAAATATCAGTAATCAGTGAAAAATCTTACTACTTGGTATTATAAATGTGAAAGTTTGGTTGGATGAATGTTGGGACTCAATCACGCCAGAACAGCTGAAAGGATCAGGATGAAATTTGGCAAAGTGAAAGATAATAGGCTGAAATAGAACATAAGTTACACTTTATCGTAGAAAAATGTACGATTCCCGTGAGATAATAAATCAACTTTGCGGTATCAGAAAAAATATAGCGTATTTTTGAAATGTTGAAATGTCAGGCGATCCACTGCTGTCTTCGATGGTACTGGCTCCGCGCGACCACATCAATACTGGTGTCAATTAACAACTGACAGCAGTATTGGTACGGACGCACGGTACACACACTGGTGAGTATTGATGTGGCTTCAGATTCTTCTCGGCAGAAAAAGATTTAACCTAAAGAAATATTCTGAAAGGAAAACATTTTGGGCTCTCGAATACATTCGGGCTTATTGTTCTAGAGCTTAGTTCTACTAAAAAAGTTTCTACAACAATCAGGTACATCAAACAAATTAAAGATTATTATGCTCAATACGTCCCAAAATGGTGTGTGGAAAAGATTTAAAATTAAGCAACGTGAAATATACAATAAAAAGCTTTTGAAAAATGATAGAAATTTGACACAGGTTGGTTACTTTTGGCGACACTACACTCAATTGTAATAAATAAAATACAATCATATTATGTTGAAAACAATAGTAAAATGTAGCAAATTCACTTATTAAAATATAAATAAATTCACAAGTAGGAATAAATTTTAGAAACACACGACACAAAATGATCAAAAATATCAAATAGTAGAAAGAAACATCATATTTTCTGCATTTTGAAAATTCCAGCGAGCGATCCAGCATCTGTAGTGGTGTTCGATGATATTGGTTAACGAGCGACTACATCAATTTTAATGTCTTTCAAGACAAGAAAATTGATCAGGCAGCGCGGTACCACGGCCGTGATGCGTAGAGATCAGGCTGCAGACTCTTCTTATTAAACACATTGCAGTAGGTAAGTAATCAATCATTTTCAGCCACTGAAATAAATCTTTATCAACAAATCAGTTACCTTTCGACCAAGTTTCAACCGGATAGTCAAGACCCAATCTAGGCATATATTAGTCTTCAAGTAATTAAGCTTTTATGTAATTTATAAATACAAACGTCATGACAAATTGATACGTAATTAAAAATATCGAACGAGATTTAAGAACTGAC
Source organism: Hoplodrina ambigua (assembly GCA_949774945.1). NCBI lineage: Eukaryota > Metazoa > Arthropoda > Insecta > Lepidoptera > Noctuidae > Hoplodrina > Hoplodrina ambigua. The sequence continues at coordinate 5,003,822 of OX458963.1, read as the reverse complement.
GAATAGCTTAATAACCTTGGTCCTGGTGCCCTGTCTACAAAACATCGAGTGATTTATTGACCACTATATGACTAGAATATTTTTGTATGCAATCCCCTTTGTGCCACAACAACGCGTGGCTGGGTCAGCTATCTTATAAGTATTATCTATATTATTTATCTTGTCTGAGTGGCTAAATCTGTTGCTAAACGCAAAACTCGAGAACGACCGGGTTGATTTTGCTGAATCTTTTTGTTGTATTCATAATTTCCCAAATAAAGATTGTATGGCAACAAAAATCGGGAAGTCCTTCGGAAACGTCTGTTTGCACCAGTGCGTTAGGGCGCGGACGGTCCGCAAATTGTAATTTTTCTATAGCGCGATGTGAAATGTCACTTTTTCTTTGTACAGAAGAGGTCGAATGTGAGCACATTTTAAGCACAAATATTCAGTACAGGTCAATCACAGAAAAGAGCAAAAAGTCAAAAGTACCAGTGCAAAAAGTCAAAAGTATCAGTACAAAAAAATTGATTAAGTATATAAAATCGTAACTATATACATAAACAGATACGGATATAACGAAAGTTATATCAAACACAGAGAATGCGTGAGTAGGTCTTCTCAAAAAATTGTTATGGTGTAAAAATCTCCCTCGATGAGCGGAGGCTGCGACGCTCGATGGTAATGGTACCGAGCGAACTATACGCGACTTATAACAGGTTTGGTTATTGCACAACGTGTTATAAGCTTTGTGATGCCCGCCCGGTCCTTGCTTGACGATGCAGACATCTTGATTTGCTTGCCAATTGACGGTTTTAAAGGTTCACATATAACTTAAAACTAATAAATAGCCTACATATCCATTTTATATACAAATAAATAAAATTCTGTCTGTTTGTAATCTGAAAATAACAGGTTTTTTTTACAATATAAATTTAACTGTTTACATGGTACTTACAAGAAAAAACAAAGTATTAAAATGTTTGTTTGTCTATGTATTTGTTTATGTTAATCTCCAAAAAGCCTGGAACGTATTTAACGGGACTTTCACTGGTAGATAGCAGGTGTTATAAAGAGTAACATAGCCTTTATAATTTTTTAATCAGGGTACCGCGCTAAAACAATTACACCCGTAATAACCGACATACAACTTTTTTTTGTAAAGAGTGACAATACGAGAACAAGATTTTTGAATCAGAACAAGAGCCCTACCTTCTTAGCGACGTTCAGCTTATGCTGGCGCAGGAACTTGGCTTCGTCTGCGATCTGTTGCTGGAACACTTCGACCGCTGCCAGCCTGGCTCGAGCCAGCTTCTCATTCTCCTCCAGAACAGTGCGCCACACGTTCCACATGTTCCTGACAACAAAATATTGGGTTTGGAATCTATTGACTAGGGAAAAACATACAACATTTTATTAAAAAATAAGGTAATTTCAGGTTACTAGAAAGCCGTTACTGTACAGTAAATAAATAAAACAGGCAGATGTAATTCCAAGGACTCAGCCAGTCAGAAAGCTTTTTCTTTCTTACAGTTACTCCACACTCTACAGAGTATCTCAAGTACATACATATATGCACAAATTATACCAGACTCGAAATAACTTGTAGGTTATATTATGGGTTCCGTGCAGGAATCAAACCGAACAAGTCGCGCAGCAGCCAATCGCTCCACCGTGTCGTCAAAAATAGGTAGTTTAGTAGATGTAGATTCAATTAGGTAAGTGTAACGCTAGCCTACTGAATTCTACTAGATGTGTCGTATCAGTACAGAACATTAGTGATAATATAAATCTATTAGGTGTTGCTCGCACAAGCAAAACTAGCTGAGCTTATTATATTAATTAATGGGGGTTTAGTTTTCGCACTTAATCTGTTATGGTGGAGCATCGTGCGTGAGCCATGGCGGCCTTGATTCTAAGCACCACCTCCTGCTAGAAGCAGATTAATGCTCCCAAACTGGTCAGGGCGTACGCAAGAGTTTGGCGAGTCCAATGTCGCTTCCCGCTCAGCTTAATTATGATGATAAACAAATTATTTTGTGCTGACTGTTAACTAAAAAATCATAGTGACAGTAGAACAAGAACGGAGCTGTTCGCCACGTATCATCAAATATCATTGTTCTAAAAATGACTTTTTAATGTATTGAAGTAAAACGCAAGCAGAATACTTTAGAAAGGATATCATTTAGAAATATACAGCAACAGTAAAATGTCTGTGACTATCATGTAAATATGATTATAGTTATAATGGTCAAAAATATTCAATACCAAAAAAGTAATATAAAGTATTAAACTTTTTTATTCAAAATAGCCAACCGAATCGCGCGCTTTATACGCTAAATTTTGGCGCGCTTAGTGTTATGTCATATTTTATAACAACAAAACAACAAGTGGAGAGGTTAGTGTCAATATTACTATTCTATGAAAGATTACTACTCACTCAGTGATATTTACTATTTGTGTTTTTGACTTTTACGTCATATCCGCTTTGACCAATGGCGATGCATTTCAAATATTTAACATCCCCAATATCGCACTTTACAACAATTAAATTCTTGCTTTAAATAAATTTTAATCAAAAATATTGATAAAGGCGCAATTCTGACACAATAAAGATTCTATAAAAAATATTTGACTCGTTTTTTAATCACATTAATCACACCTGTTCCCTATTAAGTCAACCAATTTCAGCAGCTTACACACGCTTGACAATTTGTCGCCTATGTAGATAAAAATGTTGGAGTGCATTTTTGTGTCAAAGCTTTTCATATGAACGTCAGTAAAAAAACAATAGGTAGGTACATAGACTTTAAAGCCTCTGATCGGCTTTGAAATGAAATGGATCCGTCAAAAGGTGGAAAAAATCCCCACAATAGGATTAAAATCACTCACGTATTCACACACTATGGATTCATGACAAAGCAAAGGCGAGTCTAACGTAAAATAATTTTGAGAACTAAAGGCTTCACTGGTTGGATTAAAAGCGATTTTATTCCCGTTACGAACAAACTGCAGTAACAAGAATAATTTTGTCAAAATAACGCAAAATTCAGAAGAGACGTTTCCCTTATAAAGTGTCACTTAATATTTTAAAACGACGTCATAACAGGTTTCATCTTTAAGTTCGATACATCTCGTCAACACGCAGTTTGAGCGTAGCCCTTAATACAGACTACGGGTGGTTCTTGAAAATTTTCTAGTAGCACACAATAGCCGACTTAAAGCTCGAATCGAGTACCGCATCAAGGTAAACAATTCCTACAATCGTTGTTGCTTAGTGGCAGCAGCTATTGCATTGAATTGGAATTGAATTTTCTTTTAGCATTATCTTCTATATACTCGTATATAAAAGGAGAAACTGACTGACTGACTGACATGTCACCTCACAGCTGAAACTACTGGAAGTAGGAACGTAAAATTTTCGGCTTCCTTTTAACGGAAAAAAGATTTCGGAAATCCATTCATTTATTTAGAATATTATTTGTTTTAAATGATCTCTTTTTTTTTTTTTCATGTACTGTTTTCGCACCTACCACGTTATCTCTTCACCCCCTTTGCTTGACTGGTAGATAATGCCTAAGGCATTAAGCCAGTCCGCCTTTGTAACTTTTTGTTGCATAAAGGTTAAATAAATAAATAAACCCCAAGAGGGTAAATAGGGGATGGAAAAATGTTGAACTCTCCTCTTAAAGTTTGATTGTATGAAAATTATATTATACCTATATATTTCTTGGGTTAGTTAACTTGAAACTTAGCACGACAACGAACCTAAGTAAACTTTTAAGCGTTGTTAAGTTTGTGCGGGAGGTACAACCTCTCCGCGAGCGAAGTCACGGCCAAACTGCTCGCGTTTCATATTTCAACCAAATTGATTTCACTAACAAAATATTTGCAACGTTGCAGAAAATGATTTATTTCCATTAAAATAAACAATTATAATTGTAAATCAACAAAACTTCGCTTGCGCACTTCATCTGTCAACCGGAACGGAAAAACAATGCAATTTAATTAATTAATAAAGGTTAATCAATCGTATAATTGAAATGATGGCGGCAAGTGTTGCGAGTATCCTTACATCCATTAATCATCCATATTGAATGAAAATCGATTCATCTGGTTTATTCGGAATTGATATCTTTTTAACACAGGCAGGTAGGTATGGCTTTTTATGAGCATGCGTCATGTGAGTCACTGTCATTTGTATAATCTATACTCATATTATAAAGAGTTAATGTTTGTTTGTTTTTCATAATTTATTTTTCGTAAGAGCGAGACCGTGATTTTTTTTTTACTGATAGGAAACTGCCTTATACACAGCATGTCTTCGATGTAAACCAAGTCGTGAGCAAAAGCTAGTTTGAATACAACTATTGCTTGTGAAATGTAACATCTGTAGGTGCCTAGGATTACTTGTAAGATCGTGTATTCATTGAAAACAATGTAGAACAACATTATACAACAACTTCCAACTGTTGACTACAATATCAAAATGTACTCGAAAATGCTGTGTTCAGTTTTTGTTTCTAAATGAATACGGTTTTTGTAAACAAAAACATGTTGCTAAAACATTGTTGTGCAACTCTGTTTTTCATTGAACACAGGCCATTACTTTACGTTTCCTTGTTTTACTTACAAAACATAACATCACGCCTGTAATCTCCGAAGGGTTAGGCAGAGGTGTACCCATTAGTACACCCACATTTCCCCAGTTGTGTTTTAGTCCCATGTAATAGGGGGCGAGCCTACGATTTCTTGTTTTATTGCTTGATTTAAGGTTGTTAATAGCAAATATTCATTAAAGTTTCTAAGTATTCAATTGTAATACTCAGAAGCAGAGATGTTATGGATATGATATTTCGGATCCGTATATATAAGAATAAAATTATATCCGTTCCTGATATGGATACGGATATGTTATTATTTCGGATTATCCGTTACTTTCGGATAGTTTCGGTTACGGATATTAGATTAAAGTAAAATATAAACACAAATATTATGTAATATAATAATTTGGTTTTATTTATAGGTTTAATCTACTCTAGGTTATCATTTGGTATTATAATCAGTCATATAAGTAAGTAATTATTTATAGCAAATGAAATAAAAACCTGTCGAAACATGTGGTTTCATTTAGACTCCGCCCTTAAACGAAACTATCTGAAACTAGTGAAACGGATACGGTTACATCCCTGCCCAGAAGTATTACTATTAGGTACATGAACAGTTTTTGTAGTTACCTACCTACCTTATAAATATATTACAATTTCTGTGCGAGTACCATTGTTACAAACTTACTCATTAGCTGGCGTTCATTAAAATTTAAATATCGTACTTACAAATCCCTCATTAATTACAAAGCTAAATATTATTTTAACAAATACTTATGTGTTTTGGTGTTATGGTATGTTGTTATATAATACAAGTGTGAGGGGGAGGGGGGGGGGCGTTCATTAGTGGGTAATTGAAAGCTATTAATCAGCTTTAAAATAAAATCTTGTTTTTGGTGATTTGGTTTGGTTTATATAACAAAAAAATAATCCTTTTTCAGGGTTCCGTACCCTAAACCTCTGTAATAGCTAGAGAGTTGAAATTTTTCTATTGCCGCTATTCCAATAAATAATACATACATACAAGAGCCCGTGTTTTTTTGCGTTTTTGGCTCGGTACTATAATTTCATGTTATTTACAATGGTACGGTCCCCTTCGTGTGCGAGTTCGACTCGCACTTGGTCGTTTTTAGGATAAATGCTCTTTGTAAAGGAGTCCGAGTAAGTAGTATCAGCATCACTGTTTCTGCCGCAAAGTAGCGGTGCGCTGTCCCGGTTTAAAGGGTGCTGATGCCGGTAGAATAAGGCGATTAAAAGAAATAAAAGATAAAGAAGATTTGTGGTGAAAGAAGAACATTTACACCTGTATATTTTCTTCCCAGAGGGGGGGAAAGGTAGAGAGGACAAATGTTATTACTGTATAGTAACATTACATCACGCATGTAATCCCCGGAGGGTTAGACAAAGGTGTACCCATTAGTACACCCACATTTCGCCAGTTATGTTTTTAGTCCCATGTAATAGCGGGCGAGCCTATTCCTGTATAGTATATCTCTTAATTTAAATTTTAACGCGCATAGCACTTGTAAATTTTTTAACATCTGGCACCGCGTACCGCCGCAGAGGGCGGTGGCGATAAAGCGAATTGCACTGCGCGGTCGGTGTGCGCTTGAAAGGCAACGACGGATTTCATAGAGCCAAAACAACATAAGATCCGCTTCACCGCCAACCGCGGCGGTGCACGGTGCCGTGTGTTAATCGCCTTACAGGCACATAAGACATTTTCGCTTTGTCTCTTGAATGACAACTGATTGACGAGGCCTTTGTTATTGCAGATGTCCACTTAACATCCATTGGGTATTATATAGACAGTCTGGTAAACAAAAAAGCAAAAAAAAACCTTAATTTTTCATCGACCACATTTTTTTTTGGTTGTAATGTGATAATGAAAAATAAATTTCTGTACTTCCATTATCTACAGGAAATAAGGGAAACTTGTGTTTGACATCCAGTTTTCTGAAACCGGTCTTTATCTTGTTGACCGATCTTCGCGCGGACTTCCTCGGACTGCTAACTTGTTTAACCTTATTAACTAAGTTAGCTGTAGTTGATAGTTCTCATTGCATTTAATGGAAAGTCTTGCAGACGCGGGCTTTCGTGTTCTACAGAAGAATAAAAAAATCGACCTAAAAAGCACATAAGTACTATTATAATAGCAATTCAATAACGTCTTATTTATGATTGAACTAGCATCTGCCCGCTACTTCGTCCGAGTCAAAATTGATTTCTCCATACAAACTTTGGTCCACCGTTTCATCCCCTTGGGGGGGAATTTTGGAAAATCTTTTCTTAGCGGACGTCTATTAACTATACTTCTACCTCCTTGCCAAATTTAATCTTTATAAGTCAAGCCGTCTTCGATATTTCGTGATGAGTGAGTGAATGACCTTTTGCTTTTATATATTTAGATTTAAGGTTTGTGTCTGTTGATGTCTCTAAGCGATGGTCACTTCTAAACATCAAATGGGCCGTTTACTATCCAAAGCCATACAAATAAATATTATGTTAATGAAGTATGTAAGTAAATGAAATTCTTTCCATTCTCTAATCTCCTGGAATGTCTATTGAGTCCTAAGCAGTAGTTTCATTATAAATAGTTATTATACGACATACCTATCCTGTCAACGTTATCGTGAGATAAGAAAATAATATGAAAAGCAAAGGTTTACTTTGCAACATTGATACTAACTTTAAAATAAAAATATGAAGTAAAACGGACTTACATTCCGTTTCCGTTTCCGGTGCGAATAGAGCATCGCTCTGCGATAGTCCGGATTAAATTGTCGACGTGCAAGCAGTGAGACAGAAATTCTAGCCGGAAAAATGTATCTGGAAAATGTTATCAGTGCACACTTTTATCAAAGACCAGCTTTTATTCGCGGCTTTAGATTGCGTTAGATTCGGGGTAGAGTAGTTCACTCTCATAGTTCATAGAAATTCTTTGTGGAAAAATGGAACCATGTTTCATCCCCTTACGGGGTGAGTTTTGGGAAATCCTTTCCTAGCTCATGCCTACGTCATAATAACTATCTGTGTACCTTTCAGCGAAGTCCGTCCACTCAAGGTATATAGAGCAGCAAATGTTTGATCTCCTTAATTTACTATTTGTTAATGAACTACAAAGAATGCCTTGGATAACACCCTCAGGAACTACCGAGAGGAGGCACAATACAGAGGGAAGTGTAAGAAATGGGGGGAGGCCTTCGCCCAGGAGTTGGACAGCAAAGGCTAGCAAAAAGAAAGAACTATGATCCATCATAAATATAATGAAAGTTGCCAAAATAAAATTCCTAGAGACATTTATTACATAACATCACGCCTGTAATCCCTTAAGGGTTAGGCAGAGGTGCACCCATTAGTACGCCCACATTTCGCCACATATGTTTAAGTCCTATGTGTGCGAAACTATTGCCATCAACCGGGCATGATTCCAGACTCCAAGGCTGCTACAGAGAAATTCTTAGGGGACAAACCGAATAACACTTTGCCCGACCTGGGAATCGAACCCAAGACCTTATGTATGTAGTCATGCAGTCGCACTATTCGACCACTAGACCAACGAGGCAGTCACATTTATTATCTTACGCAAATGTCAACCTCATTTTTGTTACGTTAAAATTATTAATTATACTGAAGTTATTAATTTGCAAATGTTTGGCTATTGACATAAATCATGGAAGCACATCTAAGTGAACATTTGACTGGTATTATGTAAATAGCCAATACGGCCAAAAACGACGAAAACCAATTAAAACAGTGCCATCAAATACTAAATTAATATCGCCAGGCATCGCGTCGCTGAGCTAAGAAAAGCACGCAATCAATTGCAAGGGGCAAGTCAACAGTACTATTTGCTTTGTACCCTTAGGTAAACAATTCGCAGCGCCATATTTGCGCTAGGCCTAAAGCTTGCATATTTGTTTACATGTAACTGTTATTGTGACTAGGTAAACGACTTGGTGCTGTACGTAGTGCATATACCTATCTGAATATATATAAATGACGCGACACGTTCTTTGTCCGGGATGTACTCCTAAACAACTCAACCAATTTTTATGAAATATGGCTTACTGTGTGTTTGGTCAAACTTATTTTTGGATAGTATTTATTTCCATTATTGACCTCAATATAAAAAAAGATGGATGGATTGTGTGAAGAATGATATGAATGAAAGGGGAGTCAGTGATTGCATGACGGCTGACAGGACAGAGTGGAAGAGGAAAACGTGTTGCGCCGAACCCAGGAGTAAGGGACAAGGGCAGGAAGATGATGATGACCTCAACATATTTACTTCAAGCCACAGTGCAGCGTGGCCGAGTCAGCTAGTAGCATTATAGCATAGTACAGAGGTCCCCAATGTTTTTTTTTATACTGCGACCGAATTTACATGTTGTTATTTTATCACGACGCCTTTCTAAAAGAAGATATTTACGCGTTAACAGACATTGAGATTACTTTATTTATAAAGATTACTATTTATTAGGAAATATAACAATAGAATAGAATGATTCTACTAGAATCAATTGACTTGTGCCTACTGTCGCACGACGCCATCAGGATACCTCTACGACCCCCAGGGCGTCACGACGCTTAGATTGGAAACCCCTGGTATAGCACATACACATGGCTAACTTTCCAAGGAATACGGTTTCCCCGTAATCATATTATTATCTAGCAAGTTCTAAGAAAAAGTCGAATAGCGTTTATTTCGTCAGAGATATTGTGCGTCAATATTATCCTTGATATTTACTGTTTATGAATTAACCATACTCTTACAACTGCATCGATTTGCAAAACTGTCAAAGCAATTAATTTTCAAAACGAATAGTATCTACAGATTTACCGTAGGTTTATTGCATGATAGCATGAATAACATCAAGTTTACCGTACCAAGTTTACTTTCCAACTAAACCTTTATCTCTCTCAAGCCAAACGTTTCAACACCTAAACAATTTCTCTTGTATCATGGATGCGTTCACAACCATATAAGCTCCCATAAACAAACAGCCAGACCCGGAACAACTATCTGTAGGCCATACAAATATGTTCCGTACGGAACTGAACCTGCGACACGCAACGCAGCAACCAGTCACCCAACCAACCAAGCCGTCAAATATCCCCGTAATATATTTTCCAGCCAACTTGGAATATGTAAATTACCTACATAACACTACTTATATCTTTTATCCGCAATACAGGGAGGCAAGCAACCAGAATGAGGAGGCACTACCGACTGACATTTAATTTAAAATACAAGGCCAGCTCTCGTGTGGGTAGTATTATAACTTGACTGACTTGGGAACGATATCCTAACACTATTATAAAGAAGAATCTTTGAGAGGATGGAGGGATGACTGATCTTTGTTGTTGTTATTCTTTCACGCTTTAAAGAGGAGTTGCAACTTGTGATTGATTTTATATAAAATATTACTAGTATTATAAATGTGAAAGTGTTTGAAGATGTTTAGATGTTTGTTACTCAGTCACGCGTAAACCGTTGAACACATTTGGATAAAAATTGGCACATTGATAGACCGTTACGTGTTAATCGTGGATAACACGTAGGACACTTGTAATCCCTTATTATTACTCGACTGCCCCAAAAAAAGGAGTGTTATGTGTTCAGGGTTAATGTTGGTATGTATGTATGTATGTATGTAAGTTTCTTTATTCCACCATAACTTTTAAACGCCTGAACCGATTTAAATGTAAATTAATACCAGCCTAAATTTATTTTTTTAATGAATCTGGCGGTGTCTATGTTTATCGTCTAGAATTTGTCAAGTAGATTTAAAAAATATATAACACTGTAAACAAAAAACGTCGTAAAAAAACTGACTAGTTAACAAAGCACAAATACATATATTATGTGCAATTTTTGCAGTCGTGTTTTAATTGTTTTTAATTCTAATAGCTTGTTTTACCTTATATTGTGATAAAAGTAAGTTGTTAATTACATAATTGTTAATTTTAAGTTTTTGCGTCTAAGCTTTATTATGTAATTGATTGATGTTCCAATTAAACAATAAAAAAAATGTGCCGCTCTTCTCATACAGAGAAGACATGAGTATTGATCACCATGCTTGCTCAAGGCGGATTGGCCATTTTAAGTCTTCTATTCGATATAAGTTCAGGTTTCCTCACGATGTTGCCCTTCATCGATGTCCGTGACGTCCAAGATAAACTTAGTAATTACATCCTAATTGAAAAAGTTTTTGCCCGGTATCGACGCGCCTTACCCTCGACATTACATTATTCGCTAGCTGTTTATTGCCGACGAAACAATACCCAAAAGACAACACAGTATTCGTTTATATACCCATAAAGCGACAGGCAGTCACTCCATGTGTCCAGCTGCATTCGGTCGGTTTAAAAGTCAACTCCAACTTATTTGGGGTAAAGCCAGGCAAAAGAGGAACAGTTAACAGACGGCTGTCAAGCGACTTAAATCCTCAGCTAAATGGGTGTTGGTCGACAGGTACAATTCAATACATTTTGTGGACTTGAACCAGCAAATTGAAATTTTGATGACAGCAGCTATCACAATTTAATGTTTATAATAGTAGGGGAGTCCAAGTGGGGATTTTGGGATTCACCCAAGCGTGGCAGATTAATATAATATATTGATGAAGTCTCTGCACATAATATCAGATTATAGGTCTGCACGACAAGGATACGAGCTGAACTGTCCGAATATTAATGCGCTCGAGTATTGAAATACTCGAGCGCATCGTCATAATTATTTTTCCCATTTCCAACCCCTTCGTACGGCCACCCTCACTATGCAAACCGCCAGATTCCTAGTGACTTTTTTTTTTACATTTTTGGAAATCTATACCTACACGCTCAGCGCGCCAGTGAGAGGGTCCAATCTGTAACCATATTTTCTTTTTAGCATCTAATCTTCACAATTCAAAAGGTCCCCACGACGCTCGAGTAAATCCACATTTTACGTCTTGGGCTCCTCTACTATAAGATAAAAGACTTTTGAAGTGCGTCGGATGTGAAATCTGTAATTATTACATCTTTTGCGCAATAACCTTTGCAATGAATAACCAAATGTCCTACAATAGTAATAGAGTTCAAATTAGTTCTATAACGTTAAGACGAAATGCAACAATAATTAAATTCGTATGCTTCATTTCATTCATTCTACATTCGTACTTAAAGTTTCTGTCTCTTTACAAGTACAAGTTCAAGTGTTAAAGCTAAATGCTTTATCAGTCAGAGCAAACCGTAACTTAGGCCACAGTGCAGAAGTTAAAGTTACTAGTTAGACTTACACTTTGCTCCGGTGAATCATTTGACGTAACTTGGAATCTTTGAGTTCTTGATGAGGTAATAGGTACTGTTTGTGCATAATTAATGTGACGAAGTACTAATTATATGCTCAATATTGAATATCTTTACTCCCAAAAAAGTTAATAGCTTCTTCAAATCATATTTTTGCAAAGTTAAACCACACTAACTGCCTCATTGGTGTAGTGGTCACAAAATACGACTGCTGAGCATGAGGCTCGCCCTCTATTACATGGGACTTAAACATAACAGGCGAAATGTGTCTGTACTGTATGAGTACATCTCTGCCTAACCGTTTGGGGATTACAGGCGTGATATTTATGTTAAACAAAAGTCACATTCGATAAAATGTAAAACAAACCATACAATTTATGCTAATCTGTCAAACCTCCTCGTGGTTAGGTTTAAATTCGGCAAATATGTGAAAGCCACCGACAGGCCGAAAACAACTGAATAATAAAGGGCTGGCCACCATTGTGTACTGTCAACGCACCATCGCTCGTATGCCATCACAAATGAAGTGGATTTAAAGCGTGTCCGTGTGTTTGCGAACGCCCAATCAATTACACAAAACCGTCTGACTCTCACTCGGTCAGTTAATGAGAAATGCTCGTCAAAAATACCTGATTGATTTAAGTAGACGATGCAATTTAAATGTATGCTATATTTGTTTAATCAGAACAACCGCAGCCATTATTCTGGAATAATCCACTTTCAGATGCAAAAAAAAAACTAACTGCCCCTTAAAAGATATACACCTGAATGAATTTCTTTCTGAACTCTTTTATAAGTTACGGAAAATTTTAATATGGTCAAATAAACTTGGAAACCAAATGAGAAACGAGCTACGTAAAACTAGAGCATTTACGTGTATTTGCTATTCCACCACAAGAGCCCACAGCCACAAAGCCCACAGCTAGACAAAGACGTCTTCTTATACAAAGAAGGATGAGCATTGATGACCACGATTACTCAAAGCAGATAAGCGACTTCAGACATATATTCATTAGAAGTTCAGATTTCTTCTCGATATTTTCTTTTACCAATGTGAGTGAGTTCCTAGATAAACTTAAAAAGTATACTCGTATATAAATTGAAAATGTTAAACTTTATTGTTGGAAATTTTAAGTACATGTCTGAAATTGTGTTGACTTACCTAAATGAGTTTACTGACGCAATATGTAACTGACAAATTCTTAGTAACGATGTTCAATTAAGTAACTGTTACCATGTTCTCTCTTCACCACCTTTGGCTGACTATTAGAGAATGTCTATGGCATTTGTCCGCCTTTGCAATTTTGTTGCATAAAGTTTAAATAAATAAGTAAAGTTTATTATCTACTACTTTTTATTTTTTTCTTTTAACTAAATTGAAAATAAAAATACTAAAAACTTATACAGCCTTCATCAAGATAATTTTAACAAGTTAACGCTCGCCTCGGACCTCTTAACTTAGTCGGTCTTGTTAAGTAAAAATTTGTTTCTACCGTTTTAGTAAAGCTTCGTACTAAGAGCCGGATTTTCTTTGAATAAAACTAAAAGTTTTATATAAAGAAAAATCGGAACGAAGATAGATATTTTCTGAAAGTTTGTTTTCAACGATTGTTAGGATGAAAAGTTAGTGAATGATGCAGTTGTATTGTTTCAGGAACTTTGGAAAATAATCCCACTAATAATATTATAAATGCGAAAGTTTGTGAGGATGTAATGTATGGATGTTTGTTACTCTTTCACGCAAAAACTACGGAACGGATCTGGATGGATTCACATAAATAGATTCAAGTCTGGAATAGCACATAGGCTTTATCCCGGAAAAGTGTTCGGTTCCCGTAGGATAATATATCAACTTTGACGCGGACGAAGTCGCGGGCAAATGCTACTATTTAATTATGTGAAAAAGAAAATAAATTACAAATATATGAGCCAGGAAATGTTAAATATTTACTAGTCATCGTAATTTCAAGTCGTGATGGCCCTGTGGTTAAGGCGCTAGTGCTGCTAATCATCATGCATAAAGTTACGAGTTCGATACCGGACAAGTACCAATATAGATTTTGTAATTAGCATGTTCTTTTAAGTTTATCTTGGACATCACTGACATCGGTGAAGGAAAACATCGTGAAGAAACCTGGACTTATAATTAATAAAAGTCTTAAATCAATGCTCATGCCTTCTCTGTATGAGACGAAGCTCTTGCCCTGCAATGGCAGAATAACAGAAAAATAGGCTGATATTATTTTTGTATATTTTTTTTATTATTTTTATTACTAAAGAAATTTTGTATTTTAATGTACGGATTTAAGACCTCCTAAAAACTCGTATTCGATTTTCAAACATACACGTGTTATCAGCTGAAAGGAAGCTGTCATTCACGAAAAAGGCTCGAGTGAGCAACGGATATTAGAAAGCGTGTCGAACATATTTACTGCACTTTTCTGTGCAACAGCAACCAACGTGTCTATTTCCTCTCTCACAATTTCAGATGAAACGTTTCATGGAGCTAATTTAGTGTGAGTGTGAGACGTTGAGTTTATACTTCCTTTTATAGATGTCAGATGTTTTTGATACACTCGGAGTAAAATCTCGCACAATTTTTGCAAAAATGTCTTTTTAAATCTTTTATATATGTTTCAAATAAGGCAAACTATTGGATAATCGGAAGACTTTGAAATAAAGTATTACGATTATATTTTTTTTTGCATGATTTTTGAGAAGAAACATTAGTAAAGTAGAAAAGTAACTATAAACATTTTTTACCTCAATTTTGTTTAAAATTACTTTTAGACTTCTTTTAGATAACGCGCAATAGGTGAGACTAGGGACTGTATTTTCAACTAAAATAAATTAAATTCAATTTATACTAATTTCAATTGAATTAAATGCAGATTCTGAGAGTAAGCAACATGTGTGGTACGATTTTTTTTAACGTTAGGTGTAGAACTGTAGGTGACGTCAGAGGGGCAAATATTGTACTTTTAGAAACGTTCGCATTCTAATCTTAGTCTCAATTTTACCGACATTTTAACATTGAATGCCACTGAGATGAGATTGAGATTAGATGTTGAACGTTTTGGATTACGAGGATTGACCTTCCGATAGAGTCAAATTACTAATAAAAATACAAAAAAAGTCTGATAATTAAGTGAAAATCCTATTATGAAACTGTAAACTGGAAGGGATGTTTAGAATGTCAGTAAGAGGACACTGAACCGTGTCCGGTTCGGACGGTCACGGTCGCCCGGCCGTCCAGTGACCTACAAACTTCCGCAAATCGTCGGATGTGAGCTTACAAAAGATTACGTCTCGTAGGGAGAACTGTTTTGTGAAACAATAGGGAATTTTGAGATTCTTGCCAAACCTACTTTCAGTTTAGAATATTGTTCTATGTAGATAGGTATTGAGTTTTTAGAGATTTTACAAATGACTATTTGATTGCCTCGTTTCGGTAATGGTCGCAAAACGCGAATATTAAGCTTAATGCCCAGGTCGGGCAGTGTTATTGGGTATTTCCATCAGGAATTTCTCAGTAGCAGTTTCAGAGTCAGGATTTGGTATGGATGTCAATAGGCTCGCCTCCTATTACATGAGACTAAAATATAACTGGCGAAATGATGGTGTACACTCGACAAAACAGATAGGTTTTCAGGGTCATCAGATATAGTTGAAGTTTTCTTAGAAACCTTCGATGTCTTAGATTGAAACTTAACTCAATTGATTAACTGTTTATTATCTACATTTTAAATTAAATAACATTTTAAGGGAGGGGTCGCCCTAGGAAGACCTACACTGACCTTATTGGTGAGGTCCCTCAGAAAGGTCAGGTGCGGAGTACTCGTAACCGGCGTGCTTGTATGACGAGATTTATGAATGTAGATGAGGCGAAAGGAGTATGTAAGGATCGTAGCAGGTGGCGTTCTGTAGTTTCTCCAAGGGAAAAAGGCGTGAGTTTATGTATGTATGTATAACATTTTAAGATACATTGGTGACTAAGAAAATTTCAACCATATCTGACGACCCTGCATACCTATTTGTTTTGTTGACTATACAAGTACCCTAAGGGTTATAGACGCGATGTTATGTTACGTGTTATAAATATAGTCAGTGTTCACGCAATCATGCGTACTCCTATGGACATAAAGAAGAAAATAAGTATTTCAAGGAATTGACACCTGAAATGTTATAGTTTTATTATTTTGCCTTTTGCCAATTATATTAAATTTACTTTTAATTTTGGGTTGAATTCATATCATTTCAATCATGAGAAAAAAACAGAACTTCAATGCTAAAACCTTGCTACGAGATTTCGTAGCCCTTGCTACGACAATGCTACGAATGCTTATACTAACGCCATCTAGTTAAAAGTGGTGGAACTAACTCCAATGACGCATACTTGCACCGCATCATTTATTTATAACGTTTTCTTCAAAGGCTTACTACTCACTAGGTAGTTTACACGAGCGTGAAAATGGGCGTTTATAGATAAAAAATTTTTTTACTCAAAACGTTTTGAGGTGTTTTCTGATTATATTGTTGTGTACATGTGCCTATGCTGTTTTCAGCGTATCGTTGTTAAAAGCAGGAACAGAGATAAGATCTTTTCTATTACTATTTTGAATACATTTTTTTAGAAGACCAACTAAACTAACATGAATTGTTTTTGTATAAGTTCTTTTAAACCCTGAAATTACGGCGAGCTATTCAACTTTTAGCATATTTCGAAGCGTTTGTTTACACGCGCGGTAATATTTTCTCGTGTAAAGGCACCATTATAATGATGACGTAACGCTCAAGTATCAAAGTGCAGTTGATTAAGCTTGTATTTGATAGATGGCACTAGTATGTACTCCAAAGAAAACTATTCAAAAGATTTTCGTTTTATTTCTCGTGGTTATAAAAGTTAAAATGTTTTTAGATTTTAAAATGTATAATATAAATTATAAATTTCTAAATCTACGAAATGACGTGTGTGTATTTTCGTGTGTATTTCTTATTTTCATTTTCAAGCCTAAATAAATATTCAGTGACTTGCATTTGCTGGATAAACAAGAAATTTGCCACATTGAACTAACTAGTTTCACATAATTAATTAAATTATTAACAGATTGTGGGTTAGCACGTTTTGATACAAAAATGTTCAAATATATTCTCAATCCGACAATCTTATTACATATAACGCGCTATAATTATTTATTGTTCTTATTTCTTTAATCGTTTATACATTTACAGCCGACAATCGCGTTATTTAGCAATGCGCTGTATGTACAGTGGCTGAGCGGGTGGCTTTTAAGCCATGGGTTGCGGGTTTGACTTCTGCAAGGTACAAATATTTGTAAATTTTACAGATTTCGTTTTTCAAAGTACGCGAGGTATCTGTACACATAACTAAAGACTAGTATATAGGGTTACTGGTAATTAGTGACCGATACTTATGATTGCACTCAATAGAATTCTACTAATATTATAAATGTGTAAGTTTGTGGAGACATTTAGATGTTTGGATGTTTGTTATATACTCAATCATGCGTAATCCATTGATCGGATTAGAATGAAAATCGGCACAAAGATAGATCATTTACTGTATTAACACATAGAATATTTTTTATCCCAGTAATGTGATGATTTGGGATAATTGTTCAACTTATTTCACGGAAAATTACTTTTTATGCATGTGAAGCCGAGGGCAGAAGCTAGTATTGAATAACAAAAATAACACCCTCAGCTGTAATTTTATTTAGCTATCCTTTTATACAAACATCGATAATGACATCGCTGAAGGAAAACATCGTGAGGAAACCTAGACTTACTGTTCCACTCAAACCATGTTTGAGGCCCTTGAGGCGGTTTTGAAACTCTGACACTAAAGTGTGTGGGGTCGTAAGACCTTACTGCCCACACGATAAAGAAGAAGACAAACAAAACTCAAATTCTTTACCACAAATTATACTTTTTTCGTTGAACTATCAACCTAACGAAACGCACCTTTGCGATATCAGGTTTTCATAAAAAGAACGTCGGCTGTTAAATAAAAATCGAATCGAATCGTCTCTTTGGGAAAGTTGTTTGTTATCATGAGTACAATTAATTACCAATCACCCTATATAAGTACAGTCGAACTACCATTTGGTATAAACACAGAAAAAAAATTAACTTCTTTAAACAATGTCGTGAGTGTGTTTAGTAGTAATTACCTTTTACATCACCCTCTCAAGTACGCTTTTAAGCTAGTTAAAAACATTATTACGCACACATTGAGAAATGATAGTGGTAGTGCAGTAATAGATGAATATTTAAGCGTTTATACCAAATCGTTTGTTTGATTGTACCGTACGCAAGCATCAATTCCTGAACACACATCTTATTTATACTTTGTTATTATAATCTTGATATATATAAATTCCGCGTCACGTTGTTTGTACAGGATGGACTCCTAAACTACCCAACCATTTTTTATGAAATAAGGCTTAAGTACTGTGTGTGATTTGGTCAAACTTAAAAGATGGAATTTTAAGAAACTTTAAGCCGCAGCAACGCGAGGTCGAGTCAGCTAGTTTAAGTATAGATTAAATAAGCTAAACTAGTCACGACTAAGTAAATTTTCATTAGATCACAGATATTCAATCAAGTTTTGCTGACTTATTAAAAATTTTTATGAGGTAAATACAACATAATAAAAGCTTTTCTGATTTAACTGCTTTAATTACTGATTTTCGACCTTCGGCTCCCACGCTAAGATTTAACTTGTGTTAAATATGCCAGAGTTCTCCTTAATCATTACATTTTCCAAGTTATACATACAAGTTTGGAGCTACATCGTGTGGAAGTACTAAGTTGATTTTAGCATAACAAACCTTTTAATTAATACCATGTAAGCAGCAAAGGAAATTGAAATTTACGTCAACGTTTTAAGTTTCATAATTAAAAGCACGTAGAAAAGCCAACGTAGAAATTCTAAGTACATAATAAAATGTGTGCTCCAGTATCCTGTTTAACAATCTCCAAATATGTTTCATATAATTTAATAAAAGTAATATTCCATTTAAGAATTTATCTAGTGGTTAGTGGTTATTTGGAGACTGTACAACAGGCCCTTAGTATTCTAGGTACTGACCATTTCTCCTCGGCTCCATCCACCTTGATGTCAGGGATGTTCGGGATCTTCTTGTTGAGGTAAGCTGAAGATATCTTCAGCAGTGCCTTTAAACAATTGAGCATTGTGTTAATTAAGTATTAGAAAGAGGCTAAAGGAGAATTTTTTGAGACCATTGGATACGTCCGAACGCTACAATGATCGACAGTGAACTAGCTCTCACTAAGGCACAGATTTTCCTCAATTTTTACTGTTTCTACCCCAATAATTTTTCCAATAATGCACTAATTTATTTTAGAGAGAATTCTCGCGAAAAACGGAAATTATTGCAACAAAATCGTGCAGTTTTAATACGAAAATATCGAGTTTCAGCGTGTGCGCTAATGAAATTACCGATAGAAACATCCTCCCGTGGAAATTGAAATATGAAGCTGAATTTATGAAGGGAAAAATAACTACCAATAACGAGGACGAAACTAAAAATAAAAAATATATGAATCGATATTAAATTCATAGAATTTTTCAGTTCAGTTTAATAAAACTTAATTTTGTAGTTCATTAGAACAACTGTAGGTGCAACATTTTTGCATAAAAATCGGCCAAGTGCGAGTCGGGTTCCATACCATTGTTTAATATACCATTATCAAGCAAAAACGCCAAAAAAATAACTTTCTTTTATGGGGATCTTCTTAAATTCTTAACTTTATTTTATTATTAATTATTTATGCGATCATGGTAATACACAATCAAATATGAAATCCAAGTGTCAACCTATCACGGTGGGAGGGGTTCACATCGGCGTCGGGTCAACGATGAAGTACCTGGGACTCGTCCTCGACAGCCGGTGGAACTTCGTTGAGCATTTCCGACGTTTGGCTCCCAAGTTGGAACGGGCTGGGGCCGCCTTCAAGCGGCTCTTACCCAACCTGAGGGGTCCAAACGCCTCCTGCCGGAGGCTCTACGCGGGGGTCGTGCGGTCGATGGCCCTTTACGGGGCCCCGGTGTGGGCGCGGGGGTTGAGGCGACGTGCCGCCCACTACCTAAACGCGTCCCAACGGGTGATCGCCATAAGGGTCATCCGAGGATACCGCACGATCTCCGGTGAGGCGGCGAGCCTCCTTGCCGGATTGCCGCCGTGGGATCTGGAGGCGCTGGTCCTCGCGCGCCTGCACGAGTGGCGCGTGGAGGTACTAGGCCGGGGGGAAACTCCGCTGCCGCGGCAAATCGCCGCTCAGCGGACAGACCTCCGGCTTGATCTCATGGCGACATGGAGAGAGCGACTGTCGCAACCCCGTGCAGGGCACGCCTCTATCGAGGCGGTAAGTCCCCTCTTTGAGGAGTGGCTTGAGCGGCGCCACGGCGCCCTCACCTTCCGCCTGACGCAGGTCCTCACCGGGCACGGATGTTTCGGGAGATTCCTGCACATCATCGGGCGGGAGGAAACGCCCGGGTGTCACCACTGTGAGGATCGCCCCGAGGACACGGTGGAGCATACCGTGGCGGTGTGCCCCGCTTGGACGGAGCACCGCGACGTCCTCGTGGCGGTTATCGGCGGCGGCGAACTCTCGCGTTCGGCCCTGGTGCAAGCCATGGTCCGGAGCGAGAGGGAATGGGATGCAGTCGCCTCCTTCTGCGAAGCAGTAATGCTAGCGAAGGAGGAGGCGGGCCGCGTGAGGGAAAGAACCACCTCACGCCCCAGCCGCCGCGGGAGACGCTCCGGGCGTCGGGAGCCGCGAGACGACTCCCGGCCACCGTAGACGCGGGTCTGTGGGCGGTGAGCAATGGGTAGCTCACCGTCCGTTCGTTGATAACGACAGACCGTGTCGACGGCGCGTTCGTGTTCCACGCGCGCCTCAAAGAGATGTCAGCAATAATTGAAGGGGCCACTAAGGGCCGATGCCTGCCGGGGCTGCGGGTTGTTCGAAAGAGATACCGCGCCCCCGGAACGCAAAGGGCACAAGAAGGAACATGGATGGGTTTTAGTCAGTAAAAGTCTGACACTCCCTCCCGCCCCGCCCAGGGCGGGGGAAGTCATTTGATGATTTCCCATCGGTAAAAAAAAAAAAAAAAAAAAAAAGTGTCAACCTATTTAGGCTTAACAGATACAGACAGGCAGACGGACGAATAAGATCAAAACTAATAATGATATATGTAGAGTCACGCACAGAGTAGAGGCACGTAGGCATATGCAGGCAGGCGAAATGTACTTGATTTGAACGTACGCGCGTTAAACGCTTTATTTATTAACTTAAAATAACGGCACTTATTGCACAACCAACACCTAGGTGAGTATGTTACGTGAGTTAAATACATAAAAAAAAATAAGAAAAAAGTAATAACGGTTATGGACGTTCATGGAATATGAAAAAATTAACATAAAGAAAAAAGAAACAGACACTTTGTTTTTTTACTCTTCTTCTTCTTTATCGTGTGGGCAGTAAGGTCTTACGACCCCACACACCTTAGTGTCAGAGTTTCTAAACCGCCTCATCCATGTTTCCTCACGATGTTTTCCTTCACCGATGCCAGTGATGTCCAAGATAAACTTTAGAAAGTACATATGGATTGAAAAAGTCACATTGGTACTTGCCCGGATTTGAACCCACAACCTAATGCATGAGAGGCGAGCGCCTTAACCACTGGGCCATCACGACACACATTGTTTTTTACTTAAAAACATCGTAGTCTTAAATTTACAACACCCACTAAGCACACGTGGTGATCAATATCGGTTTCTTCCGTGTCTACAAAAGGAAGTTTCTATTTTTCAGTATAACTGACATTTAAATGCATGAACTGAATAATACGGTCTTCTATGTAAATGTCACGAGAACAGCACAGAGCAAAATAATTCGAGTTATAGACAGTCATAATAATACAGTTCACAGCTTTTATTGGCTGTAATTATCGTTGAGTGAGTTCGCGCGAATCACACTCGCACTCGGTCTAAAGTTAGTCTACACCAAGGTGTGAAGCACTCAGGGGAAGGTTCTATCTAACACGTGTGACTCAAGCTTTAAAGGGATCTAATTTCATTCTCATATGCATGAGGAAATATAGATGTGGACGTTGTTTAACGGTTTAGTCGCAGTTTGCAACATGAAAAATATTAAATAATGTCCCTTACTCTTGAATTAGATACTGTCATACCAATTCGTTTTTTTTAAACATTCCTATGTTTTAAACACTCCACAAAATTAAAAAAAGGCGGTACGTAGTTTGCTGGCTAGTTTGAAATAAATGCCTTGACTTTGTACACTGAGGGTTGATTATTTGGGCCGTAATCAATGGAGATGAAGTTGCAAAGTATTATAAAAATATATATATTAATAAGTTTTCCAGCTTGTACACAGACTTAGCCAAGCTTTACGATGAAAAGACTGAACTTGAAAAATCTAGGAATAACCCTAAAGCATTGTGTTGCAAACAGTGGAAAACCATTAAGGAAATAACCAATACTAGTAAAATATGCTCTAGTCCTGATGAACTGCTCAAAATATGCGAGAGTCCTGCATCTTCCCTCAACAATGTCTGTTCTTTTTTCAGCAATATAGGTAAAAACATGGCTGCAAAAATAATTAACGACCCAAATAAAGCCCCTTCAGCCTGCGATACCATTCATGCTGGTAATGATAAGACACTGAGGCCGCCCGTCAATTCACTCGTTATTCAAAAAGTTGACGAATGCGACATAGACAGTATTATACTACAGATGCGCCATGACTGTGCTGTGGGCTGGGATGGTATATCTTCCTCGCTCCTTAAGTTATGTCGTCATATTTTGGTAACGCCGCTAACATATATCTGCAATCTTTGCATTGACAAGGGAGTTTTTCCAGATTCTTTGAAGAGGGCCATAGTCCATCCAATCTTTAAGGGCGGGGACAGAGGCTGTGTCGATAATTATAGGCCTATATCAGTACTGTCATCGCTCTCTAAGATCCTTGAGAAGATTCTTAACCAAAATCTTAGAAGCTTTCTCGATAAATACAATATTATAGCGGATAACCAGTACGGCTTCCGGTCTGGTGTCTCCACTGAAGACGCAGTATTGGATCTAACGCAATCTATTGCTAAATCCCTGGACAGCAGAACGAAGTGCCTTGGTATATTCTTGGACCTGTCAAAAGCCTTCGACACAGTTTCTGTTCCCAAACTAATCTCCAAGCTGGAGTATCTGGGTGTACGTGGCATAGCTCTGGAAATTTTCAAAGACTACTTGAGGAATCGCACCCAGCAAGTAAAGATTGGCTCCAGCTACAGTAACGAAGAGGTTGTGCTATACGGTGTCCCCCAAGGTAGCATTTTAGGCCCCACACTTTTTCAAATATACATAGATAACCTCTGTAGAATGTCATTACCAGCTTGTAGGATATATGCATATGCTGATGACACAGCGATTCTGGTTGATGGGATCTCGTGGGAAGATGTGAAACGGAAGGCGGAATTTGCACTGTCTTCAATAATGAACTGGCTTGACATAAATCTGCTAACATTAAATCTAAATAAAACCTATTACTTACCCTTTGCAATCCGGTGCAACACTAAACCTACAAGTAGTTTTACGATAACGGCTCACTCATGCCAGAATCCGCTAATATCGTGTTCATGCCCCTCCATTTCTAGAGCTGTTAGTGTTAAATACTTGGGTGTGCACATAGACGATGGACTAAAATGGGACAAACAACTCGATACACTGACTACTCGAACACTTCGTCTTATTCACATTTTCAAATCTCTCCGAGAATCCGCCAGTACTGACATTCTCAAAATGGTATACCTCACACTATGCCAATCGATTATTGGCTACTGTATAACTGTATGGGGTGGAGCAGCAAAGACTTATCTTCTGCGAGCGGAAAGGTCACAAAGGGCTGTACTTAAAGTTATGTTGAGAAAACCCTACAGATACCCAACAACGCAGCTTTACGCTGATTGCAAAGTACTGACGGTCCGGCAGCTCTTTGTTCTCCGATCTGTCCTGAGGATACATGCCTGTTTGCCTCCATCTGATCCAAGCAAGCGTACATATGTTCCCCCAGGTGTACAGTACAAAACCTCATTTGCACGACGCCAATTCTATGTCTTAAGCCATCAAGTCTTTAAAAAAATTCAAAAAGAACTAGACGTAATAGACCTAAATAAATTTAACGTAAAATCAAAAACATCGGACTGGCTCATACTGCAGGACTATATGAAAACAGAATCCTTGCTATCATACATCGCTTGACTTATAAAATACAAACCGCACAAATACTCAAATACACATACACACATACATCGGCACACACTTACACTCCCTTCCCACACACACACACTCATGTTACACACACCTCAACACTCACACATATTTGATTAAAACATATTAATTAATATAGGTACCTACATTTAGAATAGTAATCGACACACTTTCACTCTTGTAAACTTGTATTAAATTTCAATTCTGGCCGATCACTGTCTCTTAAGATACAGGTCTCCTAGTTTAAGAGACAGGGTTCATTATTATTTTGTATGCATAGACTTATTTTTAGAGTTAAATCTTCTGTGTACAAAACTAAATTATATGCTTATTGTATTGTATTTTTTGTCACCTTTTTGAACTGTGTCTGTGTCTGTTCGGATGAATAAACAATTTTATTATTATTATTATTATTACTTATGAGAAACTTGTATCGTATACCTTTTGTGCTGCATCATTTTAAACTCTGAAACTGATTATAACTGCGTTAACTACTATTAAATTGTGTATTTTACGTCAAATAAATAGGGATCTCCTTTATCTTCTTTCCTATTACATGGGACTGAAAACATAACTGGCAAAATGTGGGTGTACTAATAGGTACACCTCTGCTTAACCCTTCGGGGATTACCGGCGTGACGTTATGTTATGTATGTGAAATATTAATGATTAACAAGTTAAATAACAGCTTTTAAAAATAAAGCGAGTTTTGTTTAAAACGAACACTCTTTGACTGAGGGCTGATTTTTCAATCGTCATATAATTCTAAACGGACGAATAAATATGGCGGTTTGACAGCTTTTGTATAGAAAATATGTGAAACTGTCAAATTTATTATTTGGGTAAAAGTTATATGACTATTGAAAAATCAGCCCTAAACCACTTGCGATCATATCTAGATTTTATAGACTATCATCTCATAGATGGGATAGTAATTTATCACCTTCACTTTCAGCCCTGTAACATGTCAGTTTCACGTAAAAAATAGGAGGCAATCCTCAAAAGATAGTCGAGATGGCCATCTTAAAGGACACTAAAAAAAAACATAAGTGGATACTTATATTTTTACTAAAAGAAATCAAAGCCACGCTTGTAATTATTCAAACAATACAATCACATAGGTAGGCGTAGTGTCTGAGCGAATGGTTGCGTGTCGCGGGTACGATTCCTGCACGAAACAAATATTTGTATTGCTTACAGGTAGTTGTTTGTTGATGTGAGTTTATATCTTTGTAATCGCACCCTCGATGTAGGAATAATTCTTAGTGTGGAGCAAGGTGTTCTTTAAAAAGAAAAGAAATAACGCTCAAGGCCCGGCTGTCATACAGGTATTATAGAACAATAGAAAATCAATGTGTCTCATTAAGTGGGACTTGAGTAATTAAGAACAATGATAATTAATTAATAAACACGTTAAGCCGTTGGTCCCGGCTGTCATTCGTGGATCTTTGACAGTCGTTACGAATCGTCAGAAGCTTGAGAGTCTGACAACCAGTCTTACCTAGGGGTATCGTGTTACCCAGTTACTGGGTTGTGGAGGTCAGATAGGCAGTCGCTCCATGTAAAATACTGGTACTCAGCTGCATCGGGTGAGACTGGAAGCCGACCCCAACATAGTTGGGAAAAGTCTAGGCAGATGATGATGTACTTTCTAAGTTTATCTTGGTCATTACTAACATCGATAGAGTAAAAGATCGTGAACAAACCTGTAATTCAAATTAATATAAGTCTGCAATCGCCAACCCGCTTCGAGGAAGCGTGGTGATCAATGCTCGTGTCTTCTCTGTATGAGAAGAGGCCTTCGCCTTGCAGTAGGGCAGTGGGGCTGGTATTATTATTATTTAAGAAGAAATACTTAAGAGGTACCTAGTTTCTGACATATTATTTATTTATTAATTTTGTGTTAGAAAAGCTTACAGATTAATAACAACATTTTAATAACGACTCGGCCGCGTGTTGCTGTGGCTTAAAGTAAGTAAATATACTGAGGTCAATAATCGAGATAAAAACTATCCTTTCTTTTAAGTCTGACCAAATTACACAGAGTAAGCCATATTTCATAAAAAATAGTTGGGCAGTGTAGGAGTCCATCCCGGACAAACAACGTGACGCGTAATTGATATATACTAAGATATACCTACTAGACTGCCTCGTTGGTGTAAGGGTCGTAAAGCGCGACTGCTGAGCATGAGGTCTTGGGTTCGATTCCCAGTTAGGGCAAAGTGTTATTGGGTTTCTGCATCAGGAATTTCTCAGTAGCAGCCTCGGAGTCTGGATTTGTGCCCAGTTGATGGCAATAGGCTCGCCCCCTATATCATGACTGGCGAAATGTACTAATGGGTACACCTCTGCCAAACGCTTTGGAAATTACAGGCGTGATGTTATGTGTAAGATGTACCTAATACCTAGAAATTCTAAGTATCATAATCACTTCATGGTAATCATGATCACTTAGCTTGTTAACTTAACGCTTAGTTAAATTTGCGTCAAGTGAAGTATAAATCCTGTGAATGTGAGTTCGTTGCCATCCAAAACATTAATACCATCATTAAGTTGTCTGTTCGTCGAAGCAAACTAGCTCTCTCCAGGAAAAGCAGTCTTTTTTGAACGTAATTCACATCACGACACATGTCTTGTAGAACACTATACGATAGAAAGTCTGTTTTTCGAATTTCGTAGAAACGTATGTATAATATTTACAGTAGGTACTTACACCTACATTTTATCAGATATACAGGGTAATTGAAAATATATCCGAAAACTCAAAAGAGGTCATTGTACTCATCATTATGAACAACCAATAGGACCAATAGAACCAATAGGACCAACACTGAAATCATAAAAAAAAAAACAGCTGATCCATATACGATCTTGTTATGTAGCATTTTGTATGGATCAGCTTTTTTTTTATTTCAGGGTTGGTCCAATAGTAAGATTTGTTCATAATGATGAGTACAATGACCCCTTTTAAGGTTTCGCGTATATATTTTCAATTACCCTGTATATAAGTCCTTCCAGTTCATTAATATCATCAACCGGGTGGAAATCCGGACTTGATGAACCCAATAACACTTTGGCCGACTTGAGAAATGAGCTGAGAACCCCATGTTCAGAAGTAACGCTTTTGCCACTAGACCAATGAGACTTGATATTTATTGAAGTTATGTAAAACCAGTTCGATTATATTAACATTGTGGGGTAAACGGTTCAGGATGCTGAATAAAAGCTGCTATTTCAATAATTAGAAAAGCCACAAGAAACAAAATGAACAAAGTCAACTACAACATTATTCCACATTATAAATGTGGAAGTGTGAATGTTGATTAATTACACCAGAACGGCCGAACGGACCTGGATGAAATTTAGCACAGTACATAGCACATAGGTTACTGCTTATCCCGGTAAAATGTACGATTCCCGTGAAATAATAATATTAACTCTGACGCGGACGAAGTCGCGGGCCGAAGTTAGCTTCCATAATAAAATACACATTTTAATACAGCAGTAAATACCACTTCATGAAATTAGTTCAGAATTTAGTTGTTCTAAATGTATAAATGAGTATTTTAAGACAATCTCCTTCTTTATCGTTTGGGCAATAAGGTCTTACGACCCCACACACCCTAGTGTCAGAGTTTCTACACCGCCACAAGGGCCTCTGACATGGTTTGAGTGGAACAGTAAGTCCCAGGTTTCCTCACAACGTTTACCTTCACCGATGCCAGTAATGTCCAAGGTAAACTTTAGAAAGTACTTTTAAGACAATGATCTAATGTATTATGTAAAATATCTTTTTAATATTTTCCTTTCGTTACTTGGAACTGAGATTCCGAGAATTTTATTTCGGAGAATATTCATTTTAGATTGAAGAGAATATTCGGTACGGACGAACTTGTTTTTCTTTTTAACAAATTTTCTTTAATTTTGCTTGAGGAAAAAGTCCGAAAAACCCATCATAAGAAAAGCCCAAATTCTAATGATAACTCTAATATTAATTCCATAATATTTTTTAAACTTTTTAAGAAGAAGTTTTCATTCTGAAATCAACTTAATTTACAATGAAGTGAAGTTGATATTTGTCTAAGTAGGAATAATGTCAACGTATTTAAAACGAGAATTTGAATAAACTTCAAATGGTACAACTGTTTTTAGCGATTTGATTGTCTTATGAATTTCAATAAGATTCTGAAACAGAGCAATTGTTTATTATGTTTTGAAATGTTAAGCCAAGTGATTTGATTGGATTCGTTATTTTGCTTAGCTAATCAAAACAGTTAATAACATGAGATTTGACAGCGGATTTACTGATTAGTCTTGATTGGGCTTTCGAAAGTCGTGTCTCAGTTTTAGAAGTATAGCTAACATTAAGGTTGATTCATATATAGGTATCAGAAAAGTCATTGTTGCGTCACCGTGATAATTGTCCTTTTATACATTCACTATGAACGCGTTTACACCTATCAGTGTGAGTGACGACACAGTGGTCTCAGTGTCAGTTTCACAGCACAGTTTCTATACAACGTTCCTTATTAAAGGTATGTTTCCAGAGATTCGCAGATACCTATAATTTCTTAGTACCTCACGTATGAGAAGCGAGAACACGTCGTGTCTACGTAATTAATATGGAAAATCATAACAACGTCTAATTATATATTCTATTATATTGCTTATTGTGCTCGAATCTATTAAGTAAATCCCAATTTAGCTTTAGCATAACAGTCTGTACCTGCTTCATACTAATTATTTATTCATTACTGAATGCATTGTCTACGTATTATTGACATCTATTTATTGGCTTGACGTTCCTTATATTGCCTCGTGTGTCTAGTGGTTGCGAAGCGCGACTGCTGAGCGTGAGGTTTTAGATCCAATTTTCAGGTCGGGCAAAGTGAATATTATAAAGTGGTAAAATTTGTTTTTCTTTTGTTTGTGGCAGGTAGTATCTGGAACTACTGGTCCCATTACAAAAAAGATTTCATTGATAGATACTAGTACTATTGCCGAATGTCACAGGCTAAATTTCACGTTATACTTTTCTTCCACGCAGATAAATTCGCGTTCCCAAGACAGTATTTTATAAATCTTTTAAGAGCATATTTAATGATAGGATGTCTCCTATTCAAAAGCTCAGCGCGTTCCGCCTCACCTGTGACGATTTCGACGAATTTTCTCGGATACACGTTCACTTAGTGAGGGTACGAGCAGTACGCTTGACTTCACTTAGGCTTGAACATTACACCTCTCAAATGTTCAGTAGACTGTTTGATACTGCCATGAATTCGTGGGTTGTGAAGTCATAGACTGCGTTTATACGGGAAGGCTATCGGTTTCATGCATTTTCTATAGGACTGATCATATTTGTACCGCTTCGCGTGGCGTGGAGCAACCGACTAAATGTATGAAACCTGCTTTCCCACGCGTGTCATAAACGTAGCTTTATTTAAACGATGCGAGAAATATCGTGCGATTTGTCGCACATTGCGGGACCGCGCAACTATTGTGTCATAAGTGACCGATCATCGACGGAAATGTACCACAACTTGCATGATATTTCTCGCACCGTCTAAATAAGCTTTAAAGCAAAAGTTTTTTTTTTTAAAGGAACCTCGCGTTTCTGATTTATGCGAAAGCGAACTTAATCAATTATTACTGTAGTATACATATAGTACAAGATTCCATTGTCGTCAAACCTTCGTCATTTTATCATAGCTTTAATTTTAGAGTTTCTAACTTTAATGCTAAGTCGTTTTTCAGGTATCAAGTTTAAAAGGTACCTAACTCACTGTTTTAGTTAGACAGTTTGATATTTGTTTTAGATTATATTATTAGACATCGTATATTATTGTCGGACATATTGCGTGGGCCGTAAATTTAACCAGACTCTTTAAAGGTTAATCTAATATGGTTCTAAAATTTTTGTTTTAAATGACGTAGGTTTACTAACCGAGGGTTCTAAGTCTATAAGGAAATCATCGCGGTTTTTAGATTGTCAAGGAACAATGCTTCTGTCATCATCATCTGCCTAGCCTTTTCCCAACTATGTAGGGGTCGGCTTCCAGTCTAACCGGATGCAGCTGAATACCAGTATTTTACATGGAGCGACTGCCTATCTGACCTCCACAACCCAGTAACTGGGTAATACGATACCCCTAGGTAAGACTGGTTGTCAGACTTTCGGGCTTCTGACGACCCGTAACGACTGTCAAAGATCCACGTATGACAGCCGGGACCAACGGCTTAACGTGCTTTCCGAGTCTCAGTGTGTAAAGATGGTCACCCATCCACGGACCAACCCCGGCAAGCGTAGCTAGACCTGACGGATCGACCCGTGCGGCGGTTATTACTTAGCCACGAGCTCCTCCTGCTAACAATGAAGGAACAGTGCTTCTGTGCTAAATGTAAAAGACGTATCTCAGGGAAAGCTAGTTTTGAGAAAATTAAAGTTTTGTAAATGAGCTGTTAACTACGCATACAGCGACCATCAAAAGTAACTTTGAGCAATTTGCATCTTTTATGCTTTGAAAAATTACTCTTTGTGGTAGCGCGCAATGTGAGGCAAAACATTGTACTTTCATGTGCATCCAACAGCATGGGAAGTCTGGAAGTATTTAATTACTCAAGTCCTACGTAATGAGACACGATTGATTTTCTATTGCTCTGTCATACCGGTATGATGGCTGGGCCTTGAGCGGTTAAAGTTTTGTTTTAACATTAAAAACTGGTTTGCGTAAAAAACGTGTCAAAAAGTTGGAACTTTGACCTTTAATATCTTCGTAACAAAAACGGGAACATTATGTAACTATCGGACACGTTAGGCGTCTTTGCACACCCGTTATAGTTTTCTTTACTTTACATATTGATTTTATTGCTCATAACAATAGAATTGAAATACCGCTAATTTGCGTCGTTCATGGGATGCGTATTTCTTCTTCTTCTTCTTAGCGTATCGATGTCAAATATGGATACATATAATTTTTGTAAAATGTTTTGTTTAGCTCAGTATTCAGCTACCCTAACACCTTCTGCAGACACAGTCATTAGGTCCTCACGTGTGCAGGTGAGTGGGCAAGCGCTGCAAGATAATGCGTATTTCTGTAAGCTATCCGACGCCATACAAATTATCATTACGATTTTTTCTAAGATACCGCTTTTGACGGCACTATGTAACTTATCAACTTGATTGTTTCCCGCTGTGTTAATGAGGTTAGTACAGAGCGAGAATGAGCGGAACACGAATGAGTGACGTAATCCTCTCCACTAGGTACTGCGAGGAACGCCCGGCGGCTGACCGATCCTAATTTGCAAGTGTTAACTACCTCTTTGGCCGACAGAACCGTCAGTTTATCTGTTACATGTCACAGAAGTTAGCGCATGAAAATGCGTTTAGAATTAATACTATTAGAGTCAAGTATTTTGCTTTGTACTTGTTCAAATTTTAGTTTTCATAGGTACCTATCTTAAAATTTTTCAACAGCTTTCGACTAACTCTCATATGATGTGATGTATTCATTTATTATATTTGCATACTTTAATGTGAATAAGAAATTGAGGAGCTCGTGGCTAAGTCATAACAGCCGCACGAGTCGTCAGGTTAAGCAACGCTTGTTTGTTGGTCCGTGGATGGGTGACCATCTTTACACACCAGACACGTTTGGGCTAGTGGCTCAGCGATTGACTGCTGCGCTGTTTGTTACGGGGTCGATTGCCGTATGGAACAAACATTTGTATGGTCTACGAGTTTTTCCGGGTTTGACTGCTTGTGTATGTGAGTTTATGTTTGTAAACGCATTCACGATACAGGAAATATAAAAAATAAAGTGAAATGTATAGATTATAAATAAAGTATTATAAAAATATCAGTCGGATCACTTTTATTATATTTTTACATTTCATGTAGTATAACAATTTAAACTGAAGGTCAACTGTAGTAATTAAAACGTTCAACATCTAATCTTACGTTAGCGACAATCAATGTCAAATATGTAGGTAAATTATAGGCATTTTATTCATTTACGTTTACCAACCTAATATGTCAATCAACTCGCTGAGCGATGAGAATCAAAGTTTATTTGTTTTTGTCGCAAGTTATGTCGTTTATCATAAATAAATTAAGAGCCAGTATTTTTTTTTAAATGGTTGTGCTCCTCTGCCTTACCCTTCAGGGATTACAGGCGTGAAGTTTAAGTGAAAATATTAGCCTCGTCTGGCCACCCGGGGCTTCTGATCAGACGATGAGCCAGATGCTGGGGTCCAATTGTCCGTTCGCCTGCACTCTTGACGCGATCTGATGAGCGCGCTGGCAACAAATGTGGCCACCTACTGGGTTTAAGTGGTATTAATTATTGTAAGAGCATCATTGACACAAAAATAGGAAGCTACAAAGTTGCTTGACAACAAGACACCCCTTTATTTCTTTAATTACTCAAGTCCCATATAATGAGACACAATTGATTTTCTATTCTTATGTCATACCGGTATAAGTCAGTCGAGGCTTGACCGGTTAAGGCTTAAAAGTTACCATTACAGGTCTCTTCTGATAATCGATAGTCAAGCCACTAAACACGAACATATAGTATTGACATATAGTATTGACTCCCCGCCTCCCCCTGATTCAAAACACGAACTAAAATGTTTCAGATACATGACAGCCGAGCGCAAACAGTCTTCGGATGCACATGTATCTAAATGCCTATGCTGTCAAAGCTGCCACAACTCTCAACCGGATTCCTAAGTACGTCTGATACGCTAAACTAGATACAAACGCAAGTTTCGACGTGATTCGATTCAAAGTACTTGTGAAACTACAACTTACTGTGTTGCATCTAACGAGCACTTTGTATTAGTTCCATAGGTATATAAAGGAATTCAATGTTATGGAAATGTAATACGATGTAAGAGTAAAGATTTCATTCGTCCTACTTTACTCTTGAAGCTAAGATTTTTTTTTAAATTTGATTCTTCATCATCTTCCTGCCCTAGTCCCATGTTACTTGGGGTCGGCGCAACAAATTTTCTTCTTCCATTCCGTCCTGTCAGCCGTCATGCAATCACTGGCTCCCTTTTCTTTCACATCATTCTTCACAATCCATCCATCTTTTCTTTGGCCTTTCATACTTCCACATTCATATTCATAACTTTTTAGTCACATGCGTTTCATCCCTCCTCTTGATTATACTGTCATTTACGGGTTAATTAGACTGGCTGATAAACGCGCCTAATTAATTTACTGTGGGTTTTAAGGGTTGATCGCATTAATGGCTGTTGGACATCAAACACACCTACAGCTACCATTTGACACAAAGACAGGATCGTCTTCCATTCATCCGTGAACACATAACAGTCGGGCTTTGCGTTCAAGAGAACGTTAAGCGAGGACTGAATACGGGACAGAATATGGGAGAGTTATGTATTTGACGTCAAACGTTTTCAACTCATTGTCAAATTTTCCTATACGTCTAAGATGTAGGCGACGCGTGGACTGTATATTTTGATTGAATTTAAATAAAGCTATGAAACCGAAATGAACAGAATCTTCTTCTTAGCTAATCGATGGCTAATTTAGAAACTAAATTAAAAAAAAAAACACTATCCGCTGATGCAGTCATTAGATCCTCATGTGTGCAGTTGCCATGGTCTGCGGAGACACGCCGCATAGACACTGAAGATCGGAACACAACATGATGAGTAAAAAGAAGATATTACAACATGGAATAAAGTGACAATGATTGCAAGAAACAAAAAAAAGACAAAAAAAATATATAAAAAGAAAAAAGTTCGAAACAATATCTATACAATGATTGGAAAAGGGTGTTTATTTAAGTACAAAGTTAGTTTGCAATAAACGCTTTGACTTCAGATCACAACTAACATTGGCCGCGTTTTATCTCGCATCCACGTAGCTGTATCGATTGCACCGATAATCACTTATCCAATGCCATTGTCACGGCCACTAGTAACCATGACGGATCGGATTTGTATCGAGTTGTTGATAAAAATACAACCCCTGTAGTAGGACTGATCATTGAAAACACGTGTGAGATAAGAGGGTGGGGGCTATGGTGGAGAAGGGGGTCCGAATTGTGGAATCTGTATTCCATCAATTAACATGCACTCGAGGATGCAATATGGAATTTATATTGAAATATGAAATGTTTAGGGTTGTTACTGGGTCCTTGAAAGTTAATAGACACGTGTAACTACAGTTAATTAATATTTTCGGTACCTACATATTTTGTAGACTACACTAACATTATAAAGAGAAAATATTTGTATAACATAACATCACGCCTGTAATCCCCGAAGGGTTAGGCAGAGGTGCACCTATTAGTACACCCAAATTTCACCAGTTATGTTTTTAGTCCCATGTAATAGGGGGCGAGCCTATTGCCATCAACCGGGCACGAATCCAGACTTCGAGGCTGCTACTGAGAAATTCCTGATGGAAAAACCCAATAACACTTTGCCCGACCTGGGAATCGAACCCAAGACCTCATGCACAGCAGTCGCGACTACTGAACTGATTTTAAAAATTCTATCATTATGGCAAGCTACATTATTAGCAAGTAACATACGCTATAATTCAATTTAAAAAAAAGCGGATCTCTGAGATAATTTACGCCGACGATTTCGAAGACGAATCATGAAGATTTTCATAAAACTGCAAGGTTAAACGCGACTGTTTAACTTTGTAGTTTTATGCAAATTTATGATTCAAGAGCAAAGTGTCGCCAGATTTACGTTATTTTAACACGGCAGACTTTTAAACTATAGATAGTTAGAGAAAAGTATAGATAAGAAGTACGAACT
The DNA here is from genome assembly GCA_949774945.1 of Hoplodrina ambigua. NCBI lineage: Eukaryota > Metazoa > Arthropoda > Insecta > Lepidoptera > Noctuidae > Hoplodrina > Hoplodrina ambigua. The sequence continues at coordinate 4,968,805 of OX458963.1, read as the reverse complement.
TGCTTGAGCGTACTCTTATTGACTTGCAAGTCTAGGAAAATGGGGCTAACGGTCATTACAAAAAAAAAAAAAAATAGTTTTTTTTTAATAAGTGTTTTTTTTTATGAACATAAATACCCAGCTCTGTGGTTTGCATTTATAACCACAAAACATACATTTAATTTATGAAGAGGTACTCTTAAATATATATTTTCAATTACGAACTGTACGCTAACAAATAAGCGCATGTATTTCAATGAATGATTAATCCATTAATATTATAAATGCGAAAGTGTGTCTGTTTGTCTGCCAGTCTGTCTGTTACCTCTTCACGCTTAAACCGCTGAATCGATTTTGATGAAATTTGGCATGGAGATAGTTTAAGATCCGAGGAAGGACATAGGATAGTTTTTATCCCAGAAATCACCTCCTAAGGCAGTGAAAAGGGGGGTGGAATTTTGTGTGAAGTACCACGGGGAAAAGCTAGTCTAAAATAATTTTATGAATGCATTATTATACAGGCGAATTCAGGCAAAAAAAGACTGCATGTTAGAGAGCTTAACAATTACATAAACTGTGTCGAATGGAGAGAAATAATTATGATAAATGCAAACCCGGTAGAGTTTGTGATGTTAAAACATGCATTCTAACTTTGTCTGCATATGTTTACAGTGCAATTTAATTACCTTCCCGAGGTTGCGGTGAATTAATTCATTAAGTTAAGCTAGTTTCTATAAACTGGCTAGCGAGTTTTTGAATAAACATCATAAATGTTCATCCTTCAAGTTTTAGCGGCACGTGTGAACTAGTGTACTCATTTAAAGCTGTTTTATAATGTAAAAGACTACATTTTGATAATTAATTTTATTTGTCGTGATAGCATAGTGGTTGAGTCCCCCACTTTTCATGCATGAGGTTGTGGGTTCGGATTCGGGCGAGTATCAATGAGACTTTTTCAATTCATATGTACTTTCTAAACTTTATTTTAAACGTAACTGATCAATATCAGTGATGTTTAAAATAAAGTATATAAAGTTTATTTACTATGTACACAAAATAATGTGTACATAGTAAATACTAGCTCATTCCCCGTAATTTCGTCCGCGTCAAAGTTGATTTCTCCATATAAACTTTGAATCCCCGTTTTATCCCCAAAGTGGGTGAATTTTGGAAAATTTGTTTTTAGCGGACTTCTACTAACTATAAACTTACTCTCTGCCAAATGTCATTCTTATACGTCAAGCGGTTTTTGATATTTCGTGATGAGAGAGTGAGTGAATTTTCGCTTTTATATACTTGTATAAAAGGTAGATAAGTTTGAAATTGCGAATCTAACTTGAGCAAGTTAGATTGATCGTGCCTTCTCTGTATGAGAAGAGGATTTTGCTCTGCCGTGGGACGATAATAGGCTGGTATTAATATTATTTTATTAAGTTCAAGCGACTTATCTTATAAGCTGGCATTAAAAGATACTGTTATTTTTATAATAGCCGGGTAAGGCACAAAGCGGATTAAAGACCCCTTTTATTAGATTGTTTCTTATTTTTTTGTAAACAATTTTTCTTTTTTCCTGCCTAGTAGATGATGTACCTATATATTTGACAACTTATTTAGAATCATGAAACTTGGATTTGTAAGATATACTCAGTGCATAAAAGCACAAAACTAGCCGAATGTGGGTGTAGGTACTAATGGGTATACCTCTGCCTAACTCTTCGTGGATTACAGGCGTGATGTTATGGTTTTTATTACCTCTGCGTAGGACAACAAATAAAGAGGACTTTCTGTACAACCCATTACCTATAAGCTATCCATAAAATTTCATTGAACTTATACCTATTTCCCGAAGAATAGACTACGATTATATGAATTGCGCTGTCAGAAGAATATAAATATTCACTCGACAATATGAGTGAGCTAAACGAAAGAACATTATATTGTCGGTTTATATGTGTCATTTCTGTCCCGGGGAGCGTGATATTAAAACTGACACATCAACGCACGGGTTGATTCATGTATGTACCTATTTGCCTAATTAATATTTATCACTCCTGAAATTTGTGCTAAACGGTGCCTGAAATTTGTGTAATTAGTTTACGCCAATATAGTTGATGAAGGTACAGTCGACAAATTAAAGATATACATAGTGTATGCAGGGTCGTGAAATGTAATTGAAGTTTTCTTAGAAACCGATGGTTTCGACTTGTATGCCTCTCGCCGGTAGGAGAACGGACGGCGTTGTCGACGGAGGACCGGTCTACAAAGCCTAACACCCATCGATTTCTAAGAAAACTTACCCTGCATACCCATCTCTTCTGTTGACTGTACCTTCGACAGTGGAGTAAATAAACATCGCCGGATCAGCGAAATATCTGTAACCACAGCACTCTAGAAATTAATGTACAATATTGTTTTAGTTTTCAGGGGAATACAATTGAACATTTCAGCTGAAAGCTTTTGAGCCGATTGTTCGAAAAAATACCAATTTTAATAAAGCAAATACCGATGTAGTTGATTGATAAAAACTCGTATGTTTTGCGTTTATCTACCATACCATTTTTTTAATCATAGTTGAATGGATGAATGTATGATACAGTTTGTTAGGTACTCCCTCACGCTTTAGCGGAATAACGCAGGTATAGATATTGATCTAGCTTTACATGTAGGAATTTTTTATGCCGTTTTTGAGTTCCCGTGGGATAATACCTATATCAACATTAACGTGGACGAAGTCACTGTCAGAAACTAGTATTTTACAAATGCTTTTTATTTGTTATGGAGAAATTTTTTGATGTCTTATTGTTTTAGTTTAATTGTTATAGAAAATTGCAAATGCTGTATGTTAGAGCATAAAAATGGAATTTCATAAATAATGCAATGATATGAATAGAAAATTATTGAAAAGACAGTTTTGTTGCTTCATGAAAGTAAAGATTTCGTAGTATAACATAATCCTACATAATCCTATTGGCTACGTATTCCTTTGAGAGAAATAAATACGACTTTTACAACACTTTTTTAGCTATTGTATGTTTTTTGAACTCTAGGTATGGATAATACCCAGATTTGTCTTAGGTACACAAGTAAGACCTAAATTACACGATTGTGAAGCATGGAAGTACAATGAAAACTTTTGTACACTTATTTAAAGATTGTGATACCATTATATTGTTCTCCGTTCAGCTGTGTGTCAAAAGATGTTTAATCCGGTCGGGTCGACCGTCGGATCCCTGACGACAAAGGTACAACTTATAACTCTTCTTATTATTTCTCTCTTCTTATTTCGCGTCGAGCGGTCAACAGGGTTCCAAAATTTTGTAGTCCTTTTATTAGTAGATTTTTATTTCTGTCCTAATCTTCTTTACACTTTGAACCTAAACCTACAGGTAAATCTTTATGGATTTATACATCGACTTTAGACCCATTTTTATGACGAAAATTTGTTGTGTTTTTGTATAAGACTAGCTTCTGCTCACGATTTCATCCGTGTCAAGTTTACGAAAACATGGTGAGAAAACCTGGACTTATGATCAATATAATTCTGAAATTACCAATCAACCTTGAGTAATCATGGTAATCAATACTCGTGCCTTCTCTGAATGAGAAACAGTTTCCTTAATCTGTTGCTATCACAGATACAATGATATGTAATATTATTTATTATTATTCATAACATAACATCATAACATCACGCCTGTAATCCCCGAAGGGTTAGGCAGAGGTGTACCTATTATAGTACACCTACATTTCGCCAGTTATGTTTTTAGTCCCATGTAATAGGGGGCGAGCCTATTGCCATCAACCGGGCACAAATCCAGACTCGGAGTCTGGATTTGTGCCCGGTTGCCGGGCTGCTATTGAGAAATTGATGGAAAAACCCAATAACACTTTGCCCGACCTGGGAATCGAACCCAAGACCTCATGCACAGCAGTCGCGCTTGCGACCACTAGACCAACGAGGCCGTCTATATTATTATTCATTTATTTCAGAATCACAAATATTCCATAAATTGTTAGTAAATCATACTAGTGTTAGTAAATTATTATTATTAAATGTCGTTACTTTTTTGTTTAAAATCTTATTCATGTTCAACAATATCCTGTCAGTACGCCAATTTACTAAGGCGTAAGTATTCTTCTATACTTCCCTATTAGCTTTCATCTCAGTGACCGTTATTTTCTTTATAAAACTCCTCTTCCACAGCAAACTTCATTTTGAAACTTAACACGTAAAAAACGTCAGTTGACTTTAACGTTCCCTTTAAGTTCATTAGGTACCTACGGCGATTCGATTACTGTTAGTGGCATGATGGTGAAATGGCGATGAAAGTGTCGCGGCCTTCCGGCGCTCTGTGGGGCCCGGCGCTCAGTGGGCCCCTGCGCCCGGCTTGCGGAGAAAATTCATTTATCGGAGTAAACTGTTTAATGAAAGACGTGGAGCCCGTAATTAACAAAGTGTACAGTAAATACCACTTGTATGTAACTTTAGCGTTTGCAAGTTACTTGCACGTTTGTGCAAGTTACAGACATTTTTTAACTTGCGGTTTTATGAAAGATCTTTTTAAGTATTTAGTTTGTTTGCGTGAATATTTTTACGCATCTCTAATTTTTTTGGTAATGAGTAAACTTATACTCTCAGAGATAACGTAACTTCCATTCGCGAAATATTTTTCAGAATCGAATTAGTAGTTTTGGAGATTGGCACGTTCAATCCAAAAAACAAATAGACTCTTTACTTTTATAATATTCACTATATCTAGGTCTATCAGTTCTTCTCATGTATGAGAGCTTAGACAGCTCAATAATGTACAATCAATCTCTCATTAATTTAATTAATTACGTCAAACTAATTAAACATGCCAAAACAGACAACAAAAGAGATGGGTATCTAGGGTCGTCCTATACAGTTAAGGTTTTCTTAGAAACCAATGGATGTATTCGATTAAAAATTATTTAATGAACTGTTTATTATCTACTTTCTAAATTAAATTACATTTCAAAATGTCCTTTGATTTCTAAGAAAGCTTTAACAAAATACATCTATCTATATATCTGTCTATTTATCGAAAGAGAAGAAAACTTTATGTAGGTTGGCTCGTTTTGGTAGATCTAACCTCATTTGGCAAAGTCTATTTCCAGTACCTACCCAGATTGCTTCAGGCTATATCTAGTGTCTTGCGGTAACACAGAATAAATTTATTTTTTCACAGTTACAATAAAAATGTACCTGTCTCGGGCGTATACGATGAAGTTTAAATGTAATTTAGAATAGAATAGAATAAATCTTTATTTTTTTCAGAATGTAGGTACAGTCACCGACACATCAGTCTTTTTTGTGGAAAATAGTTTTTGTTACAACCGCATAAGATATACCGTTAATAAGTTTACCTTAATGCGCTGTCGTCCGCAAATTTTTAGCGGTTACAATACGTATAAAAATCCTTCATATATCATTATCCCATATATAGGTAAATGTTCTTAACATTTGACATGATTTAAAAAAGAAATGAGAAATAAATGAAAACGGTGAATTAGAGAACGCAGAAAAAAATCACACAGTTCTCGAACGAATTGTACAAAAGTTAAAAACTACGTCATTATAAACAAAATGCAATCAGTTTGTGAAAACTTCTGAATTAACTAAACTCGACAGCAAAGCAAAACGAAAGACGGACGATAACTTTGAAACTTTTATCATTTGTCACGTACGTCAGCTGAGACTGTTGCCTGCTGCCTCCCTTATTCTTCAACCCATTCTCAATTTAAAAGTTTTTGTAAGTTTTTCATACTTTTTCTACATAACGTAATACTTAACCTAATACTAGCGGTGGTATTCTGTAAATATCTCAATCTCACCTCAAGATCACTTCATTTAAACTTAACAAGATTTCCATGTTTTTTAGGTACATAAACTTGACTTTTCCCAGACCACTACGACTCTTGAAAGCCAGAATCAACAGAAGCAACCACCAGAAAAGCGACGAGGGAATGAAGCTCGACGACTGCCAGTAAAAGTTTTGGATCCCGCAATAAAATTAAAAAAATACAACGGAAACAAGATTACCAGTTATTGGTAATATAGGTAGCTCTTTATTGCAGTTGCATAGACCATTATAAATTCACACATAGTTGGGCCTAACTTCAGAGACCGCAATCACACCGAGTGTCTCCCAACTTGGCAAAGTTGCGACAGTACCGCATGTCACCGTAATATTACTGAGAAGTGATGCTCGATGCTGCAAGCTACGCCACAAAGTTACTACGGCGTAGGCGTGCTACACAGACTGCTACGACAAACGGGACTGAATGTGATGTATAAAATAATTGTACTTAAGTAGCTGCCGAGAAACCTTCCATATTCTAATGAATGTAGAGTGGTATATTGAATAACATAGGTATGTCTCCGCTATTTCATTTATTACGATTGATCGTACGTGATTTGTTGATCTTGTTCTAACGTTCTTCACGCCTGTGTTCCTTGAAGGGAAAGACAGGCAGCTTTTAACGAACTGATATAGACAGCAGTGTCTATAATGAGTGTAAATTTTTTTCTTTGTCAAAATATACACGAGTACATAAGTACGAGTACACGAGTAGACTGCAAAAGAATTAGAGTGCCATTCTAGTGACTTTTAGGAACATTCGCACTTTAATCTCAGTCTCAATCTGCCAAAAATGCCTCTATTTTACCTACATTTTTTTTAGATTGCGATCTTTTCTAAAAGTTAGAATTGCCCACATGGTGTCTAAACAAGCTAGTTTCAGTAATTGCGTTTATTTTGTAACACGTTTCTCCGTGTAATAAAAGTGTATCTTTTTTCATCAACTTAATACAAATCATACCACGAATCTCACAAAATAATTCTCAATAAAACATTAATTGGTGGGTACTTGAGTTTGAGTTGGAGGAGAATGGGTATGGAGATTTTTAAAAGAAAATCCACCTGTAGTTTGCGAACTACTCCTAAACAATAGGATGCGGAGGGGGTTCTGCTTTACGAACATTATAGAACAATGAGCAGTATCTACGCGTCCATTGAAACAAATGCCAACGATGGTTTTTGTAATTAAGCAAAAAAAAATGCATGATTATAATGCATAGTTATTGTTATTAAGCAACTTCGATCACAATTTACATCGTTGATCGGTGCTGTGTAATGAAATTTGTCCCGATTCTTCTATCTTTTTTCTTAATGCAATATTAAAATGATTTATAAAAAAAGGTACGCAAGCTTTAAATTGCATTGTCATGCCGGGTCCATGTGTATTCAAAATTCCAGGCCAATCGAACACCGGGACCAGGTCAGATTCTCGTAAAATTTAATAAAGTTCCTATGGCCACTTTCCAGCTCCTATCATGAGACCAGCTCTGTGACATCACTATATTATAGTGTCATGCAAATTGCGCATTTCCGCAAAATTTCAGCTCAATCGAACATCGGAAAGTGGCTCAAATTTAATTTGTATGATTTGATTTGCCATAAACGAGACGGACGGGCGAAAGTAAACAAAAGCTTGTAAAATACAAATTATTACTATTGAAATCCAATTGAAACCTTATTTATGAAATTCCCTTAAAGTTTATTCCAGGTAATATCCAGCACTCTACAAAAAAGTAATTATGATGATGGTTGAAGTCTTTACCGTTCGATGAGCATCAAAGAAAAATGTAATTGCATTTCAACTATGGTTCGGAAAAATGTAAGATTGTTTTATAGCAACAGAAGGGGAAGGTTGTTATGTATAGGATTTCAGATAGGAAGATGAAATTGACAATTGAAGTAGACATTACCAATTAAAGTACAATTTCTGCGAATCCAAAGGCTAAACTCTGCATGCGATGCCTAATAGAATTCCTTTACTCCAGAAAACTCATTTCATAATTAAACTTCAAACCGTAAAACACCGCAAAGTAACGGATTTCCGGTTCTTTGTAGTAATGAACGCAGCCTTCGGCAGTAAAAGTACACCTCTATAACTAGAGAGGAGAAAAAAATGGGAACTTGCTGCATTGTTCGCCTTGCGTTCAGGGTGCGTTTGAAAAGTGGAAATATTTTTGTGTTGTGTGGAAATAGTTTTACATGAACTATGCGGAATTATTTTCTTTTGTTTATGACGAATGTGGAAATAAAGAGAAACTTTAATGGTGTCTTTCAAAATTTCCGAAATCTTTTTTTAGCACATTCTTCTGTGAGGATGTTTTTGTTTTTGTTTGGATGGATGAATGAAATGTTAACACTGGGGGATCTAGTAGAACCATGGTACTAAATCCAAAGTAAAAGTTTGATTCTCTTCCACCGTGTATTAAATATAAATATTAAATTGTTATAAACGATTCATCTGATTGAATGCTCGATGTATAAATTATTTCATTAAAACATTGATACAATTTAATACAAAAAAGTAGCGTTGCAAATTATATTACTGACATTTAGTGGTCAGTTATAACCACAAATAATATAATACTACGTAGTTATAATTTTCAATTATGAGTAATATATGAATATAAGTATTTAAAGAACTGCGTAATAAGTTGTTAAAAAAAAGCTTTGGTTACAACAATTTAGTCTGCTGTTCTCTAGATTGAACGGTATTGTTCTGTGTCAGACTTTAATCAACCAAATTCGTGATCGAAATTGACTCGATACACTGAAAACCGCTTCTATCGGAGTCAATCAATCTATCAATTAAGTGTGTCGGACGCAGCGCATTGTGTCGCATAAACCTGCCTCAGTGCATTTACCGGTTATCCGGCTTGTGCACCTAATCTCAACCGGTTGCAAAGGGCCAGTAATACATTTTAGAGATTATCTATTGTACCAGTTGATTGCTTTGTATTGAGGTGGTTTCACACCGACGTGGACTGGATTGGATGAGCGAGGATATAAGCAATATATTCTCTATTTATGCAGCAATATAGTAGAATGTTGTACGTACAATTTTTTTAATTCTCCTATCGCTAATCTAATTTTTGGTGTGAAAGGTTTGGATGCGCGAGGTAAGTGTTGCTGATCCACGCGTCATGTTCGTGAATGGGCGCTGTCAGTTGGGATTGGTAATTTCTTAACTGCCTTGGCTTACGCTTTTTTGTTTTTTATTCATCGTTATCTTTATCTTTGTACACCCCGGAGAAGCAACGAGAATATTGTTACCAGGATTTTGTCAAAACCTAATTGAAAGGAGTATCAGTGGAGTATCTTTCTCGTTCGTCTCCATAGAGGTCTACCTTTGTTCAACTTTCTGACTAATTGACCGAGTCCTTGACAATTTAAAAGCGCCTGTAATTGGAATATTGGAATAAATACTTTGACTTTGAATGTGTGGGGCAAGAATTGAAATATTTGATCGTAAATTATTGAACTATATTGCTGAATACATTTATGATTATAGAGTTTTTATTAATTTGCTAAATGGATACGCAAATCTCGTGTGAGAACACGCGAGCCGGCGCGTGCCAGTGTTAGTTGGCATGGGACTTATAACTAACTGTATGAAATGGTCAGCGTGAACCTAATCCGCGCCCCGCTTTGCATGACTGCACCACCTTTAGTCTATAGGCGCGAGCAAATCAGCTGATTTCGGACTCCGATATATCGTGATCCGGGACTAAGCTGGAACGTGATATGCATGTAAATTTATGAATCGGAAATATTCGTTTCACAAATAAAAGTTTGGTTTAAGTAGTTTATTAATATTCAGATCACGTCGATGCGTGATACTAATTGTGTTTTTGCATTTCAAACCAAAATACTGTAGTATAGTTTTATTTACATTTACTTAGTTGTTTTTAAATCATGCATATTATTGCTGCCGCTGTTTCAACGCGCCCTATACGCGTCGCTTAAAACTTCAACTTCCAACTTCTTTCTTTGTCGCGTGAGCAGTAAGGTCTTACGACCCCACACACCCTAGTGTCAGAGTTTCTAAACCGTCTCAAGGGTCTCTGACATGGTTTGAGTGGAACAGTAAGTCCAGGTTTCCTCACGATGTTGTCCTTCACCGATGCCAGTGATGTTATAAACTTTAGAAAGTACAAATGAATTGAAAAAAATTGGATTTGAACTCACAACCTCGTGCATGAGAGGCGGGCGCCTTAACCACTGGGCCATCACGAAACTTCCAACTTCTTCTTGTTGAATTCGTGATAGTAGGTGTAGGTGTTGCTCTTTTTGTATAGACCAGAGCTGTTTTTTTATAACCGTGAAAAGTTTCCTCAATAGAGAATCTTGAATCATGAACTGAATCTGGTAAAAGCTTTCTTTACGATGTGTTTCCACCTCGCCACACACAAGTCAAGTAAATCCTACGGAGATCACAGGGTGTGCCTGTATTTTATGTTATTGCCCAGTAATATGTTGGAAACTGCCATTTTTATTACGTGTTTAAAAAAACTAATCTAATCTAATATTATTATAAAGAGGAAAGATTAAATTGTTTGTTTGCTCCGAAACTACTGAACCGATTTGAAAGATTATTTCACTGTTGCGAAGCTATACTATCCCCGGGTGAAATATGCTATTTTAAAAGTTACGGATCCGTAAGGAGATCAAGCGAAGTCGCGGGGAGGGTGCTAGTTTTAAAGTAAAAAGCGGAAACCCGTAAAACCTCAGTCTTATGAATTATAAAATCTATATTAAACGTTATTATTCATCGCCTGTCGTAATTAATTTATAGGTATTGATGATGTTCCAATTAATTTGACCCATAAAGACTAAATTAAATACGAATCGGTTTGGGACTGAAGACCTGTCAATATGAATGCCACGACCAGATACATTGGTCATTTACATACATATTGGTCGGATATTTCAGATGTTTTTTTATTTAATTTTAACCTATCGCTGCATTTCCTCTTGTATGTTACTAGGTTTTGCCCGCGACTTCGCCCGCGTTAATCGCAGGAGCAGACGAAGTCGAATAAAAAGTAGCCTGTGTCCTTTGTTGAGGTTCAAACTTACCCTGTTTTCATCAAAATCGTTTCAGTGATTTAGTCTCGAAAGCGTTACAGACAGAGTTAGGTACTTTTTTACATTTATAAATTATTATTGTATAAAGTATGTAGATTATATTTGTTCATGATGACCAGAAAATCTGCAAGTTTTTTTTTTTCTATTTCATATGCAATTCCTAAGTTTGATATGGATTTCACTGACATCCGTGAAAGAAAATATCGTGAAGAAACCTGGACTAAGTTAGTATAAGTCTAAATCTTCAATCCGCCTTGAGTGAGCGGGATGATCAATAGCCCAGCGTCATAGGATTGTTTTATAGTAGGTAGGTATGCTTGACTTACACGTGGACCAAGTTAGGGGCCGTAACTAGTGATCTATTATTACATTTGTTTTTTCCATCTCAATCGTTCGCCGGATGTCGTAATGAGGAAAGCGACTCCAGTGCGGCGGATGCTGTACATCCTGTATCCGCTAACCCACGCTACATTTTCAATAATACGTTCTTTTATTCGGAGTTATACTTAATACTATTTATTGTCGTGATGGCCCAAAGGTTAAGGCACCCGCCTCTCATACTTTAACTTGAGAGTTCAAATCGGGTAAGTACCAATGTGACTTTTTGAATACATATGCACTTCGCTTCGGCGAAGGAAAAATATCGTGAAGAAACCTGGACTTATAATTAATATAAGTTATAAATCGCCTTGAGTAAGCGCGATGATTAATGCTCGTACATTCTCTGTATGAGAAGAGGCCTTTGCCCTGCAGGGAGCATTATTATTATACAAATAAAACTCCGAACAAGTAAAACATGAGTACCAAAGTGTGACGTCATAGTCTTTTCATTTCAAACTCAAATAGAAAATCCCAACATTTCGCCGAACATACTATTCATGCTGTCTAAGGTTTAGAACTACCAGATCTACCAGTTCCAACTATTTGTAAACCTTCACTCTATGAGCACATTTCTATAGATAAAATTCTTTTTTGTTATCTTTCAAATATTGTTCCCATTCATACTAGTCAAAAAGATAGAAAAGGTACGAACATTTCTGCACAGACAGAAGCAAAAATGAAATAAAGCTTGACTGGCATGCGTACCAACGGAGTATCAAAGGTAAAAATCGTATATACGTGTCTATGATGGAACTAGAGACACTTTGAAACTGACATCCCACCGACGGGTGCTGATTGGCAATAGATCGAATTCAGAAAGGAAACTTTGAAGATTCTTTGTGAGAACAGTTGGCAAACAGTTAATTAAAAGTAGTCCTTTGTCGACTCGTTGCTACGTTTTCATATAAACACAGCTGTCAAACTTGAATACTGCATGACGGAAATGTTATGTACCTACTATAATCCAACTGACGTTCTATGATGGTGCGGGTGACACATGTCAGCAATTCATCTATGGATGTCAGAATCGTATAACTAAGTAAGTGACATTATTTAATTTACTAGTTATTTATTTACTTATTACTGATTCCGTATTTTACGACTAAGATATTAGTTGTGCAGTTAAAATATTCAATTATGATTGTAAATCGCCGTAACGTTCAAAAGTGGAAAGCAACAGTTTGACAAATGTCACCGGCACCATCCTAGAGCGTGAGGAATATAGTTATTTTTACTTCCCAGATTCTCTATTTGTGTTAAATTGTCATAGATATGTAAGGTCATAAAACTATATTGAATCGATACAGTAATATTATGGCAGAATTTTGATAAATATTTTGTCCATAGCAACAGCTAGATTGATTCCTAAAGTGGTTGAAAAAAAAGAGTAATTTTAACGTCGTACCCAAACTAGTTGCCGCATGATTGAATTGAATTGAATTTAAACATCAATTGAGAATGGCTCGAACGATTTGGTTTATTCTTTATGTTGTGTCATTCAATTGACAATTTCAATCTTCATACAAGAAATATATTTTTTTGAAAATCTGCCAAAAGAGTAAAATAAAATTAAAGTTAGTATTTTTGTATAAAAATTTTAATCTCAAAGAAAATGTACCCGCCGCACCGTCGCTAAATTAGCTCAAACGTTAGGTCCACATTTCTCAGGTAATAACTACAGAGTCGATCGTCACATTGCCATAGATTGCTCTGAAATTGTAATAACGTACCTATACATACATTTTGCAATTCCGAGAACGCAAATGTATTACGTCCCGCTTGCAGCGTGTCACTACACATGTTATTTTTATTTTTGTTGCGACTTTTCGATCTGCCATATTCGTGTTACGGCTGGGTAAAAATTACTGTACAGGGCTTAGATATGAAAATAAATGAATGAATAGATTGCAGTGTCGTGTGGCGTCAAGCTTTATTTCATACCACGAAAAATGTTGAATCATGTCCGGTCTTATTTTTAACAGTTTTTTCAGTTTTATAAGTTAAAATTTTGGTTTAGTCCCATCTCATCCCCTTCCCATCTCATCCCCCATGCTTTTATACCTACAAAAATTTCAGACCTCTCACTCCTGGCATAAATCAATTGTTTATAGTACAGTCTTATCGACATTTGTATTACATACTAGCTTCCGCCCGCAACTTCGTGCGCGTCAGTTAATCCCTATTATCTAGCGGAATGAAATTATATGTTGCATATTTGGTAGGTATGAGAATACTCTTACCAAATATACCTACAACATTATATAATGTAACAAATGTATTTAAGCGGGTCCTACACAGAAGTAGCCTGCGGTGGCGGCCGCAGTGACGGTCAGTTGTATTGCGAGCGGTTGGCCGCGGTTGCATGCCCCGCCCCTTGTGCCACGCGGTCAGTTGTACATTTTTACAACAGGCCGCGTGTACCGCGTTGAAAAATACGTAAATTGTAATAGAAAATGAATCCACATTTTTCTGTTCCTGACAGTAAGTGATGCCAATGATAATATAGGTATCTCACACCTCAAAAATTTAAACTGTTTTTTTTTATTTCATTTTTTTTTCTTATCTCCTAGTCTTATAACTCATAATATCCCTGTAAAAAATACCACTGCAGAAAAAAAAGAACACAACACCGCAGCTAATCATGCTGCAGGCCGCCACCGTGATCACGGTGGTGAGTCGCCCCAGAGTCTGGAGCCGCGGCTCGCGGTAGGCCGCCACCGCAGGCCGCGTCTGTGTGGGACCCGCTTTAACATTAATTTTATTTTTGGATTTTTATTCTTTTTTTTCTAAAGTGATATATTTTTTTAAATCATTTATTGATGTAGATTAACGAGTTTATAACAACGGCCTCTGTTATTTAATATAGTGTATTTATATACATATTACATCGGCAACAAGAAAAATATTTAGTTTTTTCCGTTTAGGGCTTATTGTAATTGTGTTTTTATATCTAAAAGTAAAAGAATTTTATTTGTTAATTTGGAATGAATATTAATTTCACAACCTGAGTTTTTTTGTTCATGACTGTAACGTTGACAGATTTATGCCAGGAGTGAGAGGTGTGAAATTTTTGTCAGTATAAAGGCATGGGGGATGAGATGGGAAGGGGATGAGATGGGACTAAACCAAAATTTTGGGAAACATCATCAAGTGAGTTGTGTTTTGCAGGCAGTGGTGCCATTTTGGGTATTTTTAGAAACTTTCGTATTCTAATGTCAGTTTCAATCTGTCTCTATTTTATCAACCGACTTCAAAAAGGAGGAGGTTCTCAATTCGACGCGTATGTTTTTTTTTTTTGTATATTTGTTCTACGATTACTCCGCCAATTATGAATCGATTTACGTATAGCTCCGAATAGGTCCCATAGTCCCAACGTCCCAACTTTGGAGATATGGAACGGAACTCCTTATAAAATCACAGCAGAACCGCCGTAACAAGAAAAATTGCTTTGTTTATACGTGTAGTCGATGACTGACTGAAGGAAGTGGGGAGGGGGTACGTCAACCCCCCTCCTACCATTTTCCAAAATTAAATATATCGTGTGAGGTATTGTTTGTAAGGTCTTTATGTAAGGATTTCAAACATTAACACACAAGCACTAAAAAGTGAAAAATAAAAAGCTTTTAAAAAGCTTTTTTACAAAAAAATATGACCGCCTTCAAAAACTACAAAATAAAAAATAACTTTAGCTTGGAAGTCGGTGGCAATACCTACATAACAAGAAACAAAACCAAAGCCGCCAACTTTCAAGCTAAAGTTATTTTTTATTTTGTAGTTTTTTTACCTACATTCTTGACTTTGAAGTCTCTTACTTTCGACTTAAGAACCTGTATGTCAGTAAACGCTTTGTCCCATTTCGTATTGTCTTAATTTGCGTCAATATAAAGATGAAAAAAACGCGATGCTTACATAAAAAAAAAAAAAAAATTGAAAATAAAAAACAGAATTTAAAATATTAAAGAGCTAGCTAACTAGCTTAATGTGTGTGTAATCATCAATTAACTAGATTATTAAATGTAATCAAGCTTAAACTGCCTTGGTAAATTATTAATTTCTGCATCGACGCCAATAACCAGAATCACGAATTTTCCGAGAACAGATTGATCAAGTAGCCACCAATTATTAACGCCGTGGGTCATTGTCGATTGACGTCAATTGCATGTAACATGAGCTGGCAGTGTGTGAAAATTCACGGAACAGTGATATTACTTACTGTATCGAAATTGTCGATGATACGATTAATGCAGTTCGATGAAATTCAGCATCCGTATTTAATTAATTGGATTATAATTTAATTGTATGGGAAGTGGACTGCCTCGTTGGTCTAGTGGTCGCAAAGCGCGACTGCTGATCATGAGGTCTTGGGTTCGATTCCCAGGTCGGACAAAGTGTTATTGGGTTTTTCGATCAGGAATTTCTCAGTAGCAGCCTCGGAGTCTGGATTCGTGCCCGGTTGATGGCAATAGGCTCGCCCCCGATTACGTGGGACTTAAACATAACTGGCGAAATGTGGGTGTACAAATGGGTACACCACTGACTAACCCTTCGGGGATTACAGGCGTGACGTTATGTATGGGAAGTGGATCGAAGTGGCGCAAGTTAGATTAGGGCCACGCTTATGACCAGCAGTGGGACATTTACAGCAAATCTATCTATACATACAATAGCGAAAGGTCACTCATCATCAAATATCGAAAACCGCTTGATGTATAGAGATGAAATTTAGATTATACCTATAGTTATTAGACGTCCACTAAGAACGGATTTTCTAAAATTCACCCAGTTCCAGCACAGTTCCGGCACAGTCCTATCACCGTTAATGAACGCGCCGGAATTGTCACTGAAAGCACTGTGTCGTCACTGACACTGACAGATGTGAACGCGTTCATGGAGAATGTATGAAATAATAATTTTCTCGGTGATGGGATCGTGCCGGAACTGCGCCGGAATTTTGATTTAACTGATAATATGACCTTAAACATGAGAGATTATTTTCACAGACTTTTGCATGCATAATAGTAGTAGGAAGCTAAGTCAATATTTTGATGTGAACGAAAGTTTATCTGATTCCATTAAAGAGTAAAAATAAAATAATTATTCATCCTCACAACCTTTCGCATTTATAATAGCATTAAGTAGGATTAGCCGGGACTTCGCTCGCGACAAAATATTTATTAAAATAACAGTTTGAATGTTTAGAAGTGGTTTAAAATACGGTCATATCAAAAAATATTGTGTAGTTTATCAAAAAGCATTGAACCTACCTTATTCTCTTGTAAAACATTTATATTTTTAATAAATCTTTTAAATATACCATAAGACTATGTCAAAGTTACTTATATCACAAAGAGTTAAGGATATTTTAAGTAATAATAAGCCTAATAATACCTCGAAATGCTGTCAGTCCCAAAAGGTTTATATTGTTCAGTTTGAAAGCTGCACCAGCTCTGCGCTGAGTCCGATAAGAATTTCAGTGTCTGTCAAAGCATTTTAGGCGAAATTTCAGCGCTGAAATTATAATCTCATTCAATGCCCAATGACGTCCACTCTTTAGGATGAACTTTGGATTACAGGTAAGCCAATAGATATGGATTTCTAGCATACGGAACTAGATTATGGGCGCGCCTTCGTTCGCCTAAGTGTCGGTTATTGGCGATCTAATCTTGTTTCTCCATACGAACTTTGGACCCCAATTTAATGCCCTCACGAGATGAATTTTGAAACATCCTTTCTTATTTTATTTATACCTACGTCATAATAACTGTCTGCCTGCCTTTTAGCGTAATCCGTTCAGAGGTTTGAGCTGCGTGTTGATAGATCTGTCAGTCAGTAACGGTTGACTTATATAGCTATAAAATATTTAGATTATACAAAAAGACGAATATTACGGATGTTATTCGAAAATCGAATAGACATATTGACATTTCTGTAGTCTTCCAAAATGGTCTAAATGTAATGTGCCTCTAGTTAACAATAGCTATAATGTGAGAGTTTTATTTTAATTCAGTACATACTTAAGCGTTTGATTTTGATTTACAGACAACAATAATTATCTTTCTGCTATATTGGTGCCGATTCCCTTGGTCAAAACTAAAGTAAAATTAGGCTATTTCCATCTTTTTCTGTTTAATAAAACAAGAGAAAAATGTAAATAAGAGCTGTCAAATTTAGTCAATCTGACACATCCATTATAATTGACATATTAAAACGTATGGATTTAAAATACGGAGAAATTCAAGGCAAAACTAATTTGACATCGCTTACTTAGTTCTTTAATGTCACCGTCCTTTACTTTCGCTGTATGTTAGTAAGAAATTTTAATTCTTTAAATTTAGTCTAGTTTGTGAACAAGAGAATCGGCACCATTGGCAGGTTTTGTATATACTTTTAAAGCTTGTGGTATCTAATAATTTTTAAACTTATTAAGAGTGATTTAAAATGATTGACACACTCGATACATTGTTTTAAAGTAGTTGCAAGTTAGCTGCCTGTATACTTACAAATGGTTTGTTCGACTGTACCTAATTGTCTCCTATCTTGTAAGTTATCGGGATTTGAGCCTGGATATTATAATCTGTTAACCTATATATATCTATGATCATCATCATCTGCCTAGCTTTTTCCCAACTATGTTGGGGTCGGCTTCCAGTCTCACCGGATGCAGCTGAATACCAGTATTTTACATGGAGCGACTGCCTATCTGACCTCCACAACCCAGTAACTGGGTAACACGATACCCCTAGGTAAGACTGGTTGTCAGACTCTCAAGCTTCTGACGTTTCGTAACGACTGTCAAAGATCCACGAATGACAACCGGGACCAACGGCTTAACGTGCTTTCCGAGGCACGGAATGTCAGTAATGTCTAAGATAAACTTTAGAAAGTACATATGAATTGAAAAAGTCACATTGGTACTTGCCCGGATTCGAACCCACACTCAACTATACAACTATATATATCTATGATATGCGGATAAAATATGTTTATAATCTCATATATATTCTTAACAGGTTATAAGTTGTCACCTAAATACGTGTGATATAAAAATGTTACTTGATTTAACATTTAATTAAGTGTCTGACTGAAACTTGTTGGAGTCTAGAACGCCAGCCAAGGCCAAGGCCAAGAATCCGTTGAAAACTTCAGACTTGAACACGAAACTGATGTAAATACTGAAAGATGTAAGCGTAAGCGGAATGTTAACAATTTCTTACTCAACTAAGTAACTCAATTTTAATGCAATTGGAGTTTCTCAGTAGCAGCCTCGGAGCCTGGATTTGTACCCGGTAGATGGCAATAGGCTCACCCTTATTACATGGGACTTGAAACATAACTGGCGAAATGTGGGTGTACTAAAGGGTACACCTCTGCCTAACCGTGAAGGGATTTCAGGCGTGATTGTTATGTTAGATAAGTAACAAAAAATTTTGTGAAGTGTGAAAACCTATGTATGTAATGTGGAAACATAAAAGGCTAACTTCAGCCCGAGACTTTGACCGCGTGGAAATCGATTGTTATGATACAAACATCGTGTATTGTATGACACTCGGAAATAATGTAGCTTTCTACAATGGTGAAAAATTGTGTGTAATCTTACTCTCTTACTTTACCTATTACTATATTTTAAAGACTGGATTTAAATGGATTTTACTTATGATGTCTACAGCCTAGTCCGAAAACAGAAAATAAAACAGTTTTGGCAGACGAAAAACACAATGTTTTGCACGTAAATATATTTAAATGTTTCTATATCAATATATTATGACAACACCATAAAGTATCTATATGTATATCATAAAGTATCTTTCGATTAAAAAAATAAAAAATATTTATTCTTTTCTCACAATTTGTTAAATGTTTAAAAATCGAAAGAATTTTTGTAAAAAAAAAATTCGCCTTGTAGGTTTTTGTCGAACATTATAATGTCAAATTCCATCATTAAAAACTGAAGCTAATTCGCATTAGGTTACTTAAAAATATTTGTATAGTTCATAGTAAGTGGGTTTGTAAAAAAGCAAGCCCTCAGAAAAGCCTCTTCAACAGTTTCATTAAAGCTGTTGGCTTATTTTAGATCGTCAGCACAAAATTGTAAAATGTCGAGAAAATTGCAGGAGCATATTTCCCGTCAACCGGACAAGACTAGAACATTCCCGTTCTAGTTCAACATTTTATAACAGAAGGCAGTTTATTCCTGAACACAAATCGGAACAGTGTCTACTTCACGTATTAATCGGTGTCCAATACTCTCGGCAGATTTAGAAATCTGGAATCTAAGATGTTATATGTTATCGAAGATCAAGTTTAAAGTGGATGTCTTCTACATTTCGTCAAATTGGTCTTAATTATAGACTATTATACTTTGTTATGTTTTGGCATTTAAGAAACATATTTTTGTTTGTTACATGGTAATGTGCTGATTATCAGCTGCTCTTCGTGTTCATTACTACAATGATATTTATTTTACATTAGCATACAGGAGCGTGCCTCTTCCAATCGGTCCTATTGGAAATCTATAGGGGAGGCCGGTTCAGTATTGGACATCCTACGGCTAATATGATGATGATAATAATGACAGAAAGACTGTCAACTCGAGATTAAAACGTTCTTTCTATCATTGCAACCATTTTTCCAGAAAACAAGGTTTAATTAAAAAAAAAAATTAAAATAATCAAAAACCGGGCTGCAAAACTGCAATAAAGACAATTACAATGCACTAAAAAGAATCGGTTCTTTTTAGTTCTCAGGAAAAATGATTGCAATGATAAAAAGAATTGAATTGAATTGAGAAGAATTGTATTGATTAAACAAAATTGGAATTAAAATTATAGACAAAACAGATATTTTGAGCTGAAAGCCTAAGTTTAAGCCACAATAATAATAATTATTATTACAATAATTATATAATTACCCACATTAAGTTCAGTAGCAATCGTAACCCATTAATAATTTTCTTTCGATTCATAATTTACAATTGGGTTCCGCCTTCCTTGGCAGTCAGATAAGAACAAGTCGTAACGAACTTTAAATATCCCCATGATCCTAGTACTATTGCATTTATGCAAAAATACAATATTTTTGCTTTGCGCGTTTCCATATACAGTGACGTTTTTAAAAGTAAACTCTTTTCCTAACAAAGTTTTTTTGCTGTTACTTAAATGGATGTACAGTATGTACAGTGTAATCTACTGCTATTTCATATGTATTTTTACTTTTACACCTCGTAAAATCCTAAATCTAATCAGACTCGCTGCATCCGGAACTGTAGTGTAATGAGAGCGAGATCCAATGCAAACGCTGACAAGTCCCTCTAATTTTCAATAGCTGTCCAGTAATATATTCATATATTCATATGTTCATATTATGTCGTATAAATAGAGACCTGAAACAATACATTCGTTACCAGTGTCGCTTGACCGGTACGTGTAAAACATGGAGGACACACTTTATTATTTTTATTACTAACGAGTAACGAATCGTATTGTTATTCAATGGATATACAATATATGAAAGTTACACCATCAAGACAAAAGATCAATAAGTAATAATGTATATCATTTGTCTTAAAGGACAATAGATGTTATTAATTAATGAGTATTATAAGCTTACATCTCAAGTATTAAGCTAAGCTTGAGCAATTGAACAAAAGAGTTTCGTGAAAGCATGACTTCTAAAGATTATTCTTCTCAAGAAAGATTATTATCTAGCCCGCGACTTCGTCTGCGTAAATGTTGCCTCCCAGTTTTCACCCTTAGAGGGTGAATTTTGGAAAATCCGTTGTTAGCGGACGTCTATTAACTATAATCTATGTACCTTCCAGCCAAATTTAATCTTTATACGTTAAGCGGTTTTCAATATTTCGTTATGAGTGAGTGAGTTTAGATTATGAGCATTTATAGGTATACCCATAGTTGAGTCTTTAGTTACTGCTCCTCTCCCATAAGTCGTAGCGCGAAGTTATATACCATTTACCTCATAATGAAGAGAATATGCCTATTATATTTCTTTTATTCCTCTCCTGCTGATAGTCTCAGAGATTTGGGCAAATAAACAAGTAAAAAACCTCTTCAGCTATAATCTATTAGTATATATAAGTACCTTTTAATTGTTATTCCGAAGAATCACTTTGAAGTTAGAACAGCTATCGAATAGTGTGGACAGCAAAATGTAACCTAGTCACACTTTAGTCAATTACTTATTAAAGACTATGAAACTTTGAAGACAGGTTAAAGACACTCTAATATCCAGGCTTGTGGTTTCAGTTTCCTTCGAAATAACTTTACATCAAAATAATACGCAAACCTAAACTCATAATGGAATATACAAGTTTTATCAATTTGAATGTTTGATTTCAGCAGAATACTTAATAATCTCTCTCTGATTTTAGAGATAGATTATTTATTTATCTCTTGAAATCAAATATTTGTTGAGGTTAGCTTTGTTTAACGTATAATTATTTGAGTTTTACTCTAGGTTATTGTGGTCGGGCTTTCAGGAAAATTCCTTGCAATTCCCGCATTGCTTGCCTTATAATACCTACCCATTGTAGACGATAAGTACCTATGTCTCGACAGCTGGAAACTGCAGTGAGAAAGTATAAAATATTTGCTGTAAAAATTGCGAGAATAGCAACAAAATAGTATTTTAAAGGAAAAGGATAAATCATTTTATAATGCACCTCTGTGTTGCTATTTGTTTGGACTTGTGCAAATGTCTGTCTGATTTTTGCGGTTAAAATAAGATTGTATTTTTATTCCATTGTGGTATTCGGCATGTAATATCATAGGACTTAATAATAACATAACTGGGAAAATGTGGGTGTACTAATAGGTACACCCCTGCCAAACCCTTCGGGGATTACAGGTGTGATGTTATGTATGTTATATATTCACGGTAATACAAAAACCTTCGTGTGCGAGTCCAAATCATACTTCGCAGGTTTTATAAATATTTGAGAAAATCAAATCATCAATTGAAGAGGAAAATATTTGCAAAACATTTTTGAACATTCAATTATCTGGTGAAATCTGAGATATTCTGAGAAAATGAAAAACGATTTACGTAAGCGTTATTGAAGGTAAAAATTGGAATAATAATATTTCGTCTACACTGATAGGTTATTAAAAGTATAAAAATAGTCTCTAATTGGTTTCTTTAGAAAAACTTTGGTAGGATACATAAGTAGCTAAACGGAAAAAGAAATACATGAAGCCGCTAAATGTTTGAATATTTAAATAGAACTCTAATCTACTTTCACGATCTCCAGGACGAAGTTACTGCACCAATTAAGAAAACATTTGTTTATGTACTTTTTTAAAACACGAAAAGCTTTCATTGTACGACAGACGAGTGTAAAACCTAATTTTTCTTGGAGTTTTTTCTTTACATTGACTGTATCGACTCGTGAAACAAAACAGCGATTGTTTATTTTTTTACCTTTTAGTTGGTTCGACTCCCGATGTAGGTAAGATTGTTGAGAAATCTGTGAATGCAGTTTTGTTAATTTAAAAAAATAAAGGAATGTTTCTTTTAAGTAACATCTTCTTTCTCATGGATTTAATGTGGTTTCCTATTTTTTTTTTCACCATGCTTGCCTACCCTTTCCGTGACTCGCTATATAAGTGCCTACTTATATAACTACATAATGCTAGGGTAGAATTTGTAAATAGAGAGACCTTGTTGGACAACACCCTTTTGACTGCTTTATTCCCATAAAACCAGTTTTAACATTGCAAAAATATAAAAGCAAAAATACATTGCAAAAAACATGCCTAACTTAATACCCTCTTTATAGTAGTCATTATTAAAATCTGTTCCTTTATAAATATACCCTTTCTCATGCAGCTTTCGACATCAAACAATGACTGACCAGATTGCATGCAGCTGCAGATATAGAGATTTACAGGGTCATAATGAAATTGAAAACGTAATTGTACACTAATCCTGTATAATGACAATGTTGAAGGGCTACTGACGCTTAACAAGTAGGAACACGTGTCTGAAAGCGCTGCAGCGATGTAGCACACGTTCCGCTGCAAAATGACCGGTCTGAATGCACCCGCTTTTGTATCTCATATCATCAAATTAATCTCCAAATTCAGTGGGTTGTAATTAATGAAAGCTTACTGATTTTGTACATCAAAATAGTCTGGACTTTTGTTGTGATTTGAGTAGATACGTGTAAGTACCTAATTGTGTTGGCAAAATAGTAGGTAGGTAATATAGATTTTTAATTAAAACAGTTTTAAGTACACAATAAGGTTTGGTGATTGTGTATATAATTTTTACGTTTTCCTACAGAATATGTATTCATAATAAATTGTTGGAAAAACAAAGATAAAATCATTTTAATCTAAAATGACTGTTGGGAAATTTCTCAATAACAGCCTCGGAGTTTGGATCTGTGCTCGGTTGATGGCTATAGGCTCGCTCCCTATTACATGGGACTTAAATACATACATAACTGGCGAAATGTGGATGATTTGATTAATGAGTACACCTCTGTCTAACTTTTTAAGGATTACAGGCGTGATGTTATGTTATTGGCGACTGTGACACAGTTTATACTAGTATAGTCGTCAACGTTATCTTTTACATGCATTAATAGCCTTAGTTTTTGTATTTAGTAAAGAGAAAGTAACTTGAAGCGTGAAAATAAACTATTCTGTTCAATTATTGAGCTTTGGTTTAAGAAAACCAGTGTTATTCCCTTTTAGGTAGACAGCCACTAAATTCTCAATTCTAATAGGCTACTCAAACAAATCGATTCTGTACTTTGCAAACGAAATATGAGAGTTCCGGAACGTGTACTGGAATAATATTGTTAGCTATCTCCATTATTCTACCAATTTCATCTTTCTGTCTGTAATCTACTAAAACCTTCGTTTTGGGTTAAAGTAACATCTTTCTCCTTCTCGGAACATAGTTTAAATGCATTTAAGTTTTTTTTTTGTTTTATGTCCAGCAAAGAAAGCTTACAAAATTACATAAAGGTTCTTCAGCCATCCTCTCTATTACTTGCGCCGTAGAACGTTGGATGAATAAAGTTTAAAAGATTTCATAAATAAGGTACTCGTAACTATTTCTATTTTAAAAAGATTTTAGTTGTAACTGAATGTTATTTACAAGACTCTTTAGTACTCCATGATATCGTTTGTGACATAGGTATGTTACTTTTAAATTCCAAAGCGGGGCCTTAAAGAAAACTTGCGAATTTTTAAGCCGCTTATCATATTTTACTAGTACTAAAGTTTCTACCGAGTTTGCCCTGAAATATTTTTCTTTCGAATTATTGTACAAAATAATGTTTATGATCAATTCACCACCACTTAATTAGTCGAGCTTTATCAAGTAGCTGTTTGGTGTAAATTAAATTGAAATTTTGGGTGCTATTTTATAATTTTTAGGAACATTCGTATCTCAATCTATTGAGATTGAGATACGAATGTTCCTAAAAATTAAACACAGACATATTGATGTCATACATTTTTGACGTTGGTTGAGTTGATGAATTACGCCGGCAGCGTAAATCTGTCTAATTAGGTAAAATGCAGCGATCTAGTGTGTCTCAAACGAACAGAAATTTGATAGCGTGCACATCTCCCGATATAAAATGCAAATATCCTATGAAAATTTTCAGCATATAAAACTGTAATCTAAAAAGGTTCCACTCTTTTCCTTGTTTACAGAAGAGGAACGTCAACTCGTTACTATACATCGACTGAAGTAAATTCAAGACTATTCGATCATGTTATTGCAAATTTCGAATAGCTTAACCACCGGCATCCATTGGGAATATAGTTCTAGAAAATGTTGCCCTTTTCTAAAATACCGGTTTGTTCCGAATATATCGAGTGTTGTTTTTGAATGGAAAAACAAATAAACTTAAAAGGTTCCTCCAAAATTGGTTCTCATTTATTTGGGAGCATTGAGTTCGTCTAAAAAAAGGAGACATTCATGTTATTTTAATATTGGATACCTTAAAAACTGGTAATTGATGAACATAACATTTTTTTTTCTCCTTTTATTGTAAATTCCTTTCATTCATTTTATTTTAAAATGGTTTCGCTCATACAATGCCGAGTTCTACCCACGCAGTTACACCGTCGTCGCGACTGGAAGCTCTATATAAGCTCCTTCCGTGGCGGTGTCGCGTTCTGAACGAAGCAAGAAAAATACACCACAATATTTAAAATACCCTGGTACTTTACCGAATTTACAAAAGGCCGCCATTACAAAGGACACAAAACATCTAACAGAGATTATGACCCCTTGTTATTAATTTTCTTTAAGTATATACTATTTTTACCTTTTCAGTTCTTTAAAAGTATTTTTTCTATGGTGCGCCATCAAAGAGACATATAAAAAGAAACCTATGGTTTATTAATGTGTGAGCCAATGGGAAACAGTGCAGGTGCATAATAATCTAAATAATTATATAGTGGGAAGTACTCAAGCAGTTTGCAAGCTATTCTGCTGTTAGGCACAATAGCTTCTGATTGGCAGATGCAGTCATGCTTATAGTTACTAACGCTATATGCGCAAATTACAGGTATTATTGTGATGATAAAGGTCTAGCGCAAGTAATATGCATGAAATACTATTATACACACCGCCTGACACACAACAGATCCTTGATAATAATCAAGTCATGCTTAAACCACGATTTTCATAAGGCAATCTAAAATCAACCACATAAGTTCATACGTCACTTAATTTTCTACTCAAAAGGCAGTCCTAATTGGATGAGGTAGAGTGCAATTTGCATTGTAGCTGTGAACGCTGGGCGAGCATTAATTTAATGTTATGAGGAAGGAGGTGAATAATTACTGATGGCTGACGGTACCTCATGCGGCACTTTTATAGTGGAACGTTATTATTCTTGAGAGGAAACTAAGCATATCAATAGTTTTAGAATATTTCAGGAAACTTTGCACATACAGGAATAACTCTAAATTAGATTATACTTCCCTCAGCAAATATATGCAGTTATAAAATTAGGATACCTAATCGTGATCCTAGAATGTACTGATATTTAAACTATTGTTTATGTTTATCTATTAAAGTATCTAGAATAACGCCTATTTTTCATGAGTGTTCCTATCTATAGTACACCAATAAAAAAATACGAGATTGAAGGAATACATAAGTTAAGAATATCTTTTTTGAGCAAATCTACTAGGATAACATAACCTAATAATGCGCTGGTATGATACAATAATGTCTTTCAGATTAAGTTAGGTTACCGCGTCGAATCTCAGCGGAGATCCATCTACGCAGGAGATTTTTAGCGCTCATGTGTGTGCCTACGTGCCTCATGTGTGTCTCTCTTCTCCCATAGTCCGATGGGATGGAACCACAGAACCAAGTCCCCAGTTATCGACGAGTGCCAACGTCATAATGTCCCAGTGTAATGAAGTTACTCTCATGGAACACCGCAAAATGCTACCGTAAATTGGTACATATTGGAAATACATAAACACACATTAAATTACGACCACCCTGCCCGTTCCATTAGCAAAAACATTTCCATTAACGTGTTTTATGGTTTTTTAACATACAGAGAAATCCAGGACAGAGATTTATATCCTTAACAAGTGAAAAAAAAGTTAGGTACATTCCTATCATTGCGATCATGTTTCGTTAAAAATCTCGAATAGTCTTGAACGTACTTCAATCGATGCGTACCTATAATAACAAGTTGACGTCCTTCTTCCGTGAACGTGTACAGGGAATAGGGCGGAATCTTTTCATAGTACAGTTTTATATTCTGAAAATTTTCTCTGCATTTTTATATTTTCTATCGGGAGTGCGAGCGATCAGATTACCGTTCGCTGGAGATAGAATTAAAGGCTTTAATATTTTTTTTACTTATTTACTATCTCGTTGAATCTTATTAAATAAGACGGTTTTATATTAACGCTGCTTGGCATAAGCCATAATACGAAAGTTTTATAAAATTATAATGCAGCAATAAAAAAATAAACGGTCATTATCAAGTTGAAATTTCTTCTCAGCGATAAACAAAGTCAAAATCTTGTCATAAATGTAGGTAAAAAGAGGCATTTTTGACAGATTGAAATCAGTCTCAATCAGTCGTAATCTTCAGAAATAGAACGCAAACATTCCTAAATATTACTGGAATTAACCCTTCTGGTTACCGAGATATTAAAGGTCAAAGTTTCAACTTTTTTACACAAACATCTACTACACATTAGTTAAGGCTGGATGTATTAAGTAGTTAGTTGTGAATGGATAATACGCATTATAAACCTGTTTAATAATTTGCACAAACTTTGCGAGGTCAAACTCGGTGAAAATGAAGGACTTGCAAAATATGATAAGCGGCTTAGAAACTCGACTTTGGGCCCTAATAATTCTCCCGACCAAATTTCAATCACGGCGGCCGATATCAATGGAGACTAACTAGGTACGCAGGAGATATTATAGTGCTTATTCGTGTACAACCACAGGTGCATTCCGCCTTCCCTCACACTAATAGACGCGTTCCGAACAGATCCGACCACTGAGAGATCGGGCTACATCGTACCGTGTACAGTCCTAGTAACAAGATATATTCATACATATTCATGTTTATGTATTCCGATGTTATGTAACGTGGGAATCAGCCTGTGGTATCGCACAGAGCTCTGGGACCAGAGATTTTGCCGAAAGGATTGAAGCGTGGCGCGGCTTTAACGTACCTACTAATATTTTCGTCGATGCAAATGCAAGGTTTTCATATTTTTGCTAGCCACATGATACTCGTATCATTAAAATGCTTGTTGTTTTTTATTCACCGAACAGAATGTAAAATCATTTATTTTAATTTTACCATAAATAAGCACTTTTGTACCCCATATAAAACAGAATGGAACGTAGTAAGTAATTTGAATAATTTCAGCACGTTTTCCTATTCATAAAGAAGTCAAAACAAGCTTATTTTGAGTTCCCATTTAGAATCTGCAATGAATTTAAAATCGTAACTGTAAGCTCAACACAAATGCATATCGAAACGTATGAAAAATCAGACAAGAGAACCGCATTTCAGTATTTCGACTACAAAATGCCTACAAAAGCAACAACGGACGTTTCCAATAATATTTTTTATTAATACTGTAAGCTTTATGGAAAAGAGATTATAAATTGTTAATTTAATAAAACAAAGGTGTACAGAAAATATTGTAATAAATACAGTCAATCAAGCTAACTAATGCTATTGAAGCGGCTTGAAGCACTGCGCTTGTTCAATCCACCAGGATAGCATAGAAATAGTAAAAAAAAACAGCTAAGGTCTGGAAATAAAAATAAGACAAAAGTGCAGTGAAGTATTTTCTGATAAACAAAAATTCACAGTGACAGCAGAAAAATGCATTTGTCAGAATAAAATCGATAAAGCGCTTGACAACTGGGATGCGATGTAACGGAAAAGGATATTTTACCACACGAGAATAAGCCGCCAGGATTACAATTTTAAACCTACATATCTATGTCCGGTATTGGCCTACCAGGATGGAGCCTAGATTTTTTTTATTTCACATTCAACGTGGCTTTCGCAGAACGTACAAAACGTACCTCTATAGGTACGTAAAACTATAAAGGCTTTCTATAAAGTTGCTTGGTGGAAATGTGAATTTCTCTACCAGCCAAAATGTCAAAACAGTCTGTGCTTTATTTGAAAAAGTTTACTTTTCTAAAAAACTGTCGTGTCCATTGATGGGGAAACAATTTTAAAGTTTAAGTCTTCTTCTTCTTCTTATCGTGTGGGTAGTAAGGCCTTACGACCCTACACACCCTTGTGTCAGAGTTTCTAAACCGCCTCAAGGGCCTCTGACATGGTTTGAGTGGAACAGTAAGTCCAGGTTTCCTCACGATGTTTTCCTTCACCGATGCCAATGATGTCCAAGATAAACTTTAGAAAGTACATATGAATTGAAAAATTCACATTGGTACTTTGCCCGGATTTGAACCCACAACCTCATGCATGAAAGGCAGGCGCTTTAATCACTGGGCCATCACGACACAAAGTTTAATAAAACAATTTATTTCAGTTAAAAGGCACTGTTGAACGTATAAAACAAGAAACAAAAATAATCTCTTGTCTCTCCAATAAATGTTTTACAATTTTTTGTCCTACACAGGATCTCATTTAGGTAGTATGTATCTATCTTATGAAGTTGAGTTAAGGTCTAAAATCGGTGGAATTATTCTGACGTCACACTTGAACGTGTAAGCCTAGGTACAAATTTACTCTTAATAAATTACTCCTAAAGCCTACCTTCCTTCCAACCTTCACCCAAAAGGTCAAATTTTGAATTTTGTAGTGTGTTTGAAGATAAGTGCTCGGTAACTTCAAAACCTTTACCATTATTGAACTAGTCTCGACTGGATAAGTGGCTCCCTAACGGATAACTGACGTGGCATTTACAGCTCTTATATTTCCTTCTTTGGATTTGGAAATTCGAATTGACGATAACGTAATATATCTAGGAAATCGAATCGGAAACCTCACTTTAGAACCCTAGCCACCGTCAGCTTACTACCTCGCTGTATTGCTATATTTGTACATAAAGATAAAGATCATTTTATTGGCTGTAATATGAGTAGATTACAATACAAATTAATGCATGTAAAGGTGGTAATTATGAGTAAGTTCTACATACTATTGTCATAGAATGTGTACATCTATAATAGTTTCAGTTTATTTCGTTTTAAAAACAAGATTTTGGAATTTCATTTTAAATATGTGGAAACAAAGACTAAAGTATAAAAATCTTGGAACAATAAGAACATCGAGTAAGTGTTATGCTCTTTGGTTGGTTAACGCTAAGCGATCACTCGAAAGATTATCCATAAAAAAACAATTTTAAAGCTTTTAACACGTCGAAGATAATCATCGTCATATACGTATCTCGCACCTTTTTATTTTTTCATAATCTGTACATTTTTTACGGACTTTCAATATAAAATTCTGTCAGCGAATATAAAATGGCTTTTACATTCTTTATTTACGAATCGATATGGAAAACAGGGTCCGTTTGTAATAGTAAATCGATATAAAAGTCAACTCTTGTAATATTATATTCGCGTCACGTCGTTGGTACCAAATTTGGATAGACTTGGATCGCTTGAACTCTTGCCACGTACTTTTAAATGCAAATCGGCTTCTATCTAGACTTTTTGGCAGTTGTTACCAATTGTTTGCTCTCCAGTTATCACGGGGACATATAGAAATGCTCATTAATGATAATCATAATGTTTGATAGTAGAGTAGAAGTGGCTAAATATTTGATTAGCCCCAGACACTGTGACAGGTGAAATAAAATGTAATAATAAAAACATAAATAAACTAGGTACGTTTTTGGTATATAATCCGTCATTTACTTATAAATCAGATGGTCTGGCCCATACTTAAAATGTTACAGAAATACTCGACATTATTTTCAGTGTGGTCTACCCACTCAGGCAAGTATTGCTGCAACATTATTTCTCCCCGAGTAATATTTTCTCGATAAAGTGTTGCAGAGTATGGCTGAAATACATTTCTACAAAGTTTTAAGTTTTGCCCGGTCATACAACCCGGTCGAGCTAAGCTTGCGCCTCGCTGAATTGCGGTGAGTTACAATAACTATAGTATGTATTTAAATTGCTTATATTATAGAGCAGTAATCTTTAGTCTATCTATTTAATAAAAATGTATTGGT
This sequence comes from Hoplodrina ambigua, assembly GCA_949774945.1. Taxonomy (NCBI): domain Eukaryota; kingdom Metazoa; phylum Arthropoda; class Insecta; order Lepidoptera; family Noctuidae; genus Hoplodrina; species Hoplodrina ambigua. The sequence goes on along the minus strand of OX458963.1, from coordinate 4,937,778 downwards.
AAGCGCAGAACTCTAGAACGGCTAGACCGATTTGGAAAATTATATTTTAATTGTGTTCGTAATTTCCCGGACAAGGGATGTATTATTGGAAAATCCTTCGGGAAAGTCAGAAATTTGCACCCGTTCGCAGTCGGGGCGGTTCGCTAGCTGATATAATATTATGTCAATTACTAAAAGTTAAAATAGCCGACACTTTTTCCTCAAGATCCCTTTATTGCAAACTTAACTCGACCGAGTTGTACTTAAAAATGTTGCCGCTCCATATTGCTGTAGTTGAATGTACGATTCTTTACTTAACTCTGTTTAGACCAGCCTTTCCCAAAGTGGGCTATAACGCCCCCTTGTGGGCGCTGCAGGCCTAAAAGGCGCTAAGAGACCCAGGAAAAAAAATCGAGGCGTTGTGTAAAGGCTTAGGGGGCATTTGTAATGTCATCTACTAGGTGGTCTTTAAGTAGGTGAAAAAATAAGGGGGCGCTAAAAAAAATGTTCTCAAACTGGGTACACAAAATAAATTTGGGAACTCTTTGTTTAGACTGACTACATGAGCCAATGTCAAGATATTTTTAGAGTTTCTTAATACAAATAAAGCTTCTTTTAGCGGTTACAAGACGTTATAAAACGACAACCTTTACCTAATTAAACGTAATAACTTTAATAATGAGAACGCCGACTTACTCCTGTTTTCTGATGTTTGAAATGGAAAACGAAGAACAACAATGGAAGCCTCTCATTATTAATAAACCCAAATTAAAGTTACACTTTACTTCAATTTGAGTTTAACATTACTTTAGATTAATTGGTATTTAAACAGCGTAAGCGTTATGTTATTTCAATTTTAATACTTTTAACAAATTTCACATTTTCGAGAGCACTATGAAGGTTATTAGACGGTTGAGGCCAAAACACGTGTGAGTTTTAATTAAATATCGATTTAATTACTGAATTGTTGAATATTTAATATAATAACACTTGAGAACTAACTGTCACAAAGTAGCGTTGACAACTCGACGAATCAAATACCTAAACGAATTTAATAATCAGGTAAAATTGATGGTTTTTTGTAAAATAATGTCTGAAAGTACTGAAGGCCTACTAATTAAAAACATTTCAAAATCTAGTCGCAATCTTATCTCAGTGTCAATCAAAGTCAACAAATTTAGTTAAATTGGAGCCATTTTTATCAGATAGGCGTTAAGATTAGATTGAAATGATACCTAAAAGTTAGTAGAATTGGGTACCAAATAATTTCAAAACACAACGTTTTTTAAAGAATCTTTTTTTAGTCCTTAACACTTGATTATTTTTAGTTAACATTAAAATTAGATTTTTTGTTGCTTTGAAATTAATAAATAGTTAGTCGTTTGAGTTGCCAAATAAGCGATGTCACAGTTAATAATTGCCATACAAAATCGGGAATCGCGTTATAACACTCATAAAAAGTATGTTGTCAGCCTCGTTGGTCTAGTGATCGCAAGGCTTGACTGCTGAGCATGAGGTCTTGGGATCGATTCCCAGGTCGGGCAAAGTGTTATTGGGTTTTTCCATCAGAAATTTCTCAGTAGCAGCTTCGGAGTCTGGATTTGTGCCCGGTTGATGGCAATAGGCTCGCCCCCTATTACATGGGACTTAAACATAAATGGCGAAATGTGGGTGAACCTACTAATGAGTACACCGCTGCCTAACCCTTTGAGGATTACAGGCGTGATGTTATGTTCAAAAAGTATGTCAATTGGTAGCGACAAGTACCCAATCGCACCCTTGGTATCGGACCAGAACTTATAAACAAAAGAAAGTAGCCAAACGTTATAGGATTGTTTAATGGTAGGTAGGTATGCTTGACTTACACGTGGACCAAGTTACGGGCCGTAACTAGTGATCTATTATTACATTTGTTTTTTCCATCTCAATCGTTCACCGGATGTCGTAATGAGGAAAGTGACTCCAGTGCGGCGGATGCTGTACATCCTGTATCCGCTAACCCACGCTACATTTTCAATAATACGTTCTTTTACTCGGAGTTATACTTAATACTATTTAATGTCGTGCTGGCAAAACGATTAAGGCACCCGCCTCTCATGCGTAAACTTGAGAGTTCAAATCGAGCAAGTATCAATGTGACTCTTTCAATTCAAATGTACCTACTTTCTAAGTTTATCTTGGACACCAAACTGATATTGGTAAAGGAAAACATCGTGAGAAAACCTGGATTTATAAATGAAATGAAATGAAATGATATTTATTCAGTAAATTGGTTATAAATAACACTTTTACACGTCACATTTTAAACTAGATGAGTCCAGTGTTTCCTAGCCGACTGCTCTGAGAAGAAACACCGAAACAAACTCAGAGGTCAAAGTCTCTTTTAAAGTCCATACAATTACTTGTAATGGTCAAATCATATGCGAACCAAGTAGGTTAATGTCCGAGGTGGTCTCTTGAGGAGAGAGGCACACAAATTTGAGTTGGCCTGTCCAGTCAATACACGCATTTGTCAGAAGTCGTCAAGCTCGACTCAGAATTTAAGGAGCTCAACGACACGACGAACCAAATATAGTTAGTTAATATAAGTCTGCCCCTAAGATAATCGCCAATCCGCCTTTAGCAAGCGTCGTATGAGAAGAGGCCTTTGTCCTGAAGTGGAACAAAAGGCTGCTATTATTATATTATATGGAATAGTAGGTACTGTGAACACTCTTGCTGGTTTGGCCATGTTCAACATTATTTTATGAGATAAACTCTTTTCGAAAATAGAACTATAGGATTTTGACAGTCAGTCCGTATGACATAAAGTCAGGTTTTATATTAATATACTAGCTTTTCCCCTCGTCTTTGTGCCCATTAGGTCATTGGTTTATAAAATCTAGTCTTAATTACAATGTATACTATTGCTCATGAATCTGGCTATCACGTTCTACAAACAGTTTTTTTTTTCAATTTGACTGGTACTCCCAGAGTTTAGTAGTGCGTGTACAAACAAACAAAAAATCTCTCCAGCTTTATTACTAGTATTATAGATATTTTCTACATTATCTCTTTCAGTGAAAATAGATTGTACTGTCAACCTTCCAGTAGATTGGTTAGCAAAGCTGCCATAGTGACATATGAAGCTTCACATGTCAAATATGAGCTGACCTCTCATGATACGGGAAGCTTATACGATGCGAGACCAGTAAATACTGGAAATAAATGCTTTGTTAAGTCACCGTTGTAACTATACGAAAAAACTCTTAAAGAATTCCAAAAAGATGATCATTAGGTGTCGCATAGAATGTGGCTTCCTAATAAGGTATTAATTTTCATTATTATAGACCATACTTTTCTTTTTCATGTTAAAATAAGTTCCGCCTGAGCGTGTTCGGTATTCAATAAATGTCCAATAAAAATCCTTTTCGCTTTAAAACCGCCACTGAGCTTCTGTAGTTACACAATGGAATTTTATCAAGCTGGAGGTAAATTTTACAAACATTCCACGAAAAAATTGCGAGAGTATATCTTTTTACATGGACTTAATTAAATTATTGTCTGGATTTGTGCCTGGTCGCTGGCAATAGGCTCGCCCCTTATTATATGGGTCTTAAACAAAACAGGCGAAATGTGGATGTACCTACAGAGTACACCTCTGCCTAACCCTTCGGAGATTACAGGCGTGATGTTGCTTTATGTTAATAGCGCTGTATTACTTAGTTACCCTTCCAAAAGTTGCTCTTCCTTATGGAGAAGAATGGGTAAGAAACTCCATACATACTCTTTTAAAATTAATGTTTTATCATATTCTATAAATAATTATTTCCTGTGAGTATCAGAAATAGGTTAATATATTTCTTTCTTTGAGCACTATTTCTCGTGATATATAAAAGATAATATTGAAAGGAGGGCTTAGCTCTATATTATAATTGCCTATAATCTTCTTCCTATCAAGATAACTTTTCCTTCATATTTTCTACTAGCAACTAATTTTAATTTAATCAGATCAGAAGCCCTAGTAGATAGAATTAAGTTCAAAGGACGCCGCCCACTATACAAGAGAAATTTATATTGAGGGACGATGTCGTTAGAACATTATTAGCTATATTTTTATAAGCTCCTCGAAACCGTTATTATATTAGAAAATGGAAAGTTAATTCAAAAGCCAAATATCTAATTTATTTCAACTAGGCTATTAAAAGGCACTTTTGAACGTCATATATAAGAAAAAAGAAGAAAATTATAATCTAGTTGCCCCTTCCAAAAGGTTATATAGGTATTATTCAGGTAATAACAAAGACGACATGACGGCATGTGGTCAAATAACAGCTACAGGTTTAAATTATATAGATTCAATGGCCAGCGAGTCGTTTTATTTCTTTATCGTGTGGGCAGTAAGGTCTTACCACCCTACACACACTAGTGTCAGAGTTTCTAAACCGCCTCATGGCCTCTGACATGGTTTGAGTGGAACAGTAAGTCCAGGTTTTTTCACGATGTTTTCCTTCACCGATGCCAGTGATGTTCAAGATAAACTTTAGGGCGAGTCGCTAAACTAGGATTATGTCTTTCTCAATGTAAATATTTTATAGTATGGAATGTATTAAGAATGATTTTTTACAGGGCTTCCCAAATCGTGCGCCGCAATACCTAGGGTCGCCGTGGAACTATCCTGAGGGCGCGGGACGTAGCGGGACGGTGGGCACACTCGTATCCATTGCAGTACAATAATTATACTGATATAATTATTTTCTAATAAATTGTTATAACCGAGTTTTATTCATCAATCCTAATGTCTGTTAGCGCTACACACAAATATTTTCTTCAAATAAGGCGTCGGTAAAAAATTACAACCCGTAAAAGGAATTTCGATATAAAAAGATCGGAAATCCCTGATTAAATAAAAAAATAGAAACAGCAGTCAGTGATAACATGACGGTTGACAAGACGAAATGGAAAAAGAAAACATGTTGTGTCGACCACACTAATTAGGACAAGGGACAATACCAAGATGGCTAATAGACAAAAAAATATATAAGGGCGTAGGTACCTAATTAAGCAATTGTATAATAGGTAATTAATTAATATTATACATTACAGTACCCACAGCAAATATTTTAATAGTTGCTTCTGCCGCAGCGTAATGATTTTGTCTTGGGAGCGCAATCGGTATATTTTTTTTTATTTATTTATTTATTCAGCTTACAGCTTATTCCAATTAAATATTGCTGATTTTAATTGTGTTAACAACTGGAAAGTCATCAATATTTCAAAATTGAATATCTTATTCAATATTAGTAAATTTAATTCTATATTATTTAATTAAATATTTTAACGATGATTTTATACAATTTCAAAACATTTCTTTTTGTTTCTTATAAAACAACTATTTGCCAAAGTTTGTGAAAATCTTACAATGGTGAAATATACAAATGGTTAGTCACATTAGTTTCTAACAATGATAATTTTCAAGTAATGTGAAGAGAGACTAAAAGACTTTCAATTTGAATTAGAACTTAAATATTTTTGTATGGTTGTGCAACATGGTCCTGTAATAACAAAGTTCATCGTCGTGTCTTGCTATCACTGACTGCACCTACCTGCTTACTTACCGCAGCCGGACACACACACTTCAACTACTTCAATACGTACCTCGGAGTAAGACTTCTCGATGGCCGAGCGCTTGATGGTATAGGTGCGCAGGTCTTCGAGCAAGTCGCACTCATGCTGGTTCTTTGCATGGAGCTTAGCGATCTGCTCCGTGTGCAAGTTTTTGAGGAATTTTGTGTAGTTGCTCTGTAACAATGAAAAGAATTATGTTAGATGGTTTAGGCTCGACCTATTTAGTGTTTAGTCTATATATTATATATCCAATATATATGTAAATATAAATTATAGAAAATATGCCACGGTTGGCGCAGTGGCTGAGCAAATGGCTGCTGCGCTGCGAGTCGCGGGTTCAGTACCGCATGTAACAAATATTTATATGGTTTACAGATCTGGGTTTGGTTGTTTGTGTATCTGGATTTATGTATATTTTTTTATGCATCTACGGTTTCTAGAGTAAATTTCCTAGAGTAGGGCCACATTGTAAATAAAAAAGAACTTGGCATTAAGAATTAGTCCAACCACGCTCAAACAGTCAGCACTCCACTTGTTTGCAAAGAGCTTAATCAATTTGCATTTTTCTTTCAACAATAGAAGCGGGAATCGGAATTAAATGAATTGCAGCGTGATCGACCGTTAGAACAACCAATGAGTGTGCAGCGTTCAGTGATTTGATTAATTACTAACGAGTTAATGCAATTTCAAGAGGAACTGCAGTGGATCTGAGCATTGAAAAGTGATTATTCGAAGCTGAGTGTGAAAGCTAATCGACCCTTAGCTTTGGAATCCTTTCACCTCTAAATGGGCTATTGTACTTGTATGTGTCCCGAACACGTCACAGTTCCATTACATTTCAAGTGATACTACCATTCAGACCAGTGAAGAAAGTGAAGCCATTAAAACATCTTCCTAGTTGATAGTTGGTGACAAATACTTAAAAATAATAGAGTAAAAATTCCACAGGCTTGCCTATTACGAGTACGCCAATCTCCGTAAGTAACTATCTGCCAATACTGACACTTTTCTATAAAATATGTCTAGAATGTGTCCTCGTTCGCAAGCTCGCTAAGATGACACTCAGCTCCATTAACTTCTAGTTATTGACTAGTCTACTTATGACGTTGCTCCTTGCTCGGTAAAATCTGGGCCTCGCCTCACAGTGCCTAAACTTCAGCCGGTAATGTCATCGAGGCGTAAAACGGTTGAAGTCGAAAACTCCTTCAACTTTCAACTTATTACATAAAAGGCGCATGACGTTGAGTTGAACTTCATCAACTTGGGTGTGCATAGTGCCTGAGTAAGCTTGAAATACTAGGTTTGAGTAGAATGGCATGCGATGCGCTAGGAGGGTTGTGACGTGAGAGAACCTGTCATCTAGGATGGCTTCATGAAGACATATAGTCTTTCACGTGAAAATTTTACAACATACCTAGTTGGTTCACACCAAATTAATTACGACGAATGCTCGTAAAAATAAGAAAATATTTTTTTTTATCTCAAATCTTTAGAAAAAATGTTATTATTGTCCTACTGTACAGCTGGGAATTTTTCATTCATCAAGAGTGAGTCCTGCCACGAGCTATGCTAACACTGAATCTGAAACGGAGCGGTGCATGAAAAATATTCTGGTAAGTATTTTTACAGCATTTTGTACTTTACAATTAAGGTATTACGGACTTCGTTCAAACGATTTGACAATATATTTTTTTACAGAAATCGAGTTATCACATTTTTTGCCCACTTACCTAGTACCTACCTACTAAAATGTACCAAATGGGTCCTTTACATTATTATTATTTTACTTCGACAACATAAAAGTTCAAACACGATAAAACAAAAGTAAATGTACAACACATACAAAGGTTTTCTTCAAAGGGATTTTCAGTTAGCGGTTACAATGTCGATCCCCACTTGTTTTTCTTTTGTATACAAGTACGTACCTACTTGAGCTAAGCAAAATAAAAGCTTGTAAGCTTCTTTGGATCTAAATCTGTAGGTCCTTCTTGTAACTGCTTCAAGTTGTTTTTTAACGGCCGTGGGAGTCGGATCTATGAACACATACATCAGCATAGCCATGTTTTGATTTTGAGTGGGGCAATACTGACAAATATTGTCATTATCATTGTAGTTATTAATTGGTTAGTATAAACGAAAGTTTTTAGGCAAGCTACCGGAAAAGTCGATGAATGGCATATCTAATCTCAATTAAAAAAATAACGTTAAGTAAATTGTAGCCGTGCTAATCCGCCGCTGGTTCATTATACGATAAAGTGACGATAGATACTCACAGAATTATAGTGTCTTACGTCATGTTCTTTAGTTTACGTGTCAATAGAAAGGAACCTATTTGCGGCCTACAATTTGGCGGAACTCTTATGTTATTAGGCCGAACTGTATTCAAAGTTAGTTACCGTCACCCGGCGGCGGCGAGCGGTAGGTCCTATGAACAATCGCCAGCCGACAAGTCGATACTTCGGACTGTCTCGGCAAAGTTCGGAACAAGCAAAGTTACACTCCAGCCGAGGTATCAAGTTTATGCTGGAATCGACTTGGGTGTTGTAGGTATGCATAGAAACTGAAATTGGATCTTCATAACGAGACTATAGCATGAAAATAGAATATTAGGACGACAAAACAAGTGGGTGGTTAGTTTTGGTAAATAATAATTAACGAGAATATTGGATTACCGAAAGAAATAAACAAGCTAATAATGATGTGTTATATAAACAACAGGCTTATCGATGCCTATAAGAAGGATGTCGTATTTAGTTTCCATAAGTCCTTTGTCATTCCTATGTCAACAATAAACAATATTATTTATCGTTAAGAGAAATAAGAAAATCATTTTCGGATAACAACAATATACTGTGACCCGCCCCGGTTTCGTCTCATTTTTTTATTGAGACTTTCAAACGAAATCGCCATCAAAATTTTTGACACATTCGCAGGTTTTTCCAAAAAGAAAATTTGTTTTTCCTGACAATTACAAACATAATAAAAAAGCAGTTAAATCAGTTGAGTCCTGTTTTCGAGTTATTTTCCATACGTGCATGGGGCAATTGGTTTTTAATTAGGTATATAGGTATCGAAAAGAATTAGATGTAATAAAACTGTGTCCTTTCGTTTAATATACAACTAGCTGCTTTGCTCCTGTGGGTCGTAGCGTGAAGTTATATACCTCAAAATGTTCCTCATTAATACGGCTGCTATGATAGCCGAATTAATGAGGAAAATTTTAGGGCATACAAAAATATATTTTCCATTCCGACTAATTCAAACAATAGCACGTTTAAACAAATAAACTCTTCAGTTTTATTGTGTTAGTACTGTAGATACACCTGAAAAACTGCGTGTAGTTCTTGTGAAGCGATATGTCGTCTAACTTGTGTCATAAAGCATGTCTACAGCTTTAAAACTGTCTACTATGTAGCGACCTTCCACAGTTAGGTTTCACAGACTGACTTTTAATTCACTGCAGACCTTTCATGAGGGGAAACTACTCATGGATAAGACTAACTTTTACTACGGAACCAACTCCGACAGATATATAAAAAAAAATCTACTGCTCCAAAAAAAAAAAGCATTATAACACAATCTAAATGAATGGAAAAAATGATTTTTACAGCTATTCTAATCATCGCAGTCTAAACTCAATCTCAATTTGTGACAAATGCCTCTAATTTACTTAGGTACCAACATTTTTTAATATTGATTGTCGCTGAAATAAGATTGCGACTAAATAATAAACTTGTTTAATAAGTAGAATTGGCGTTCAGGAGTGGCCTCTTAATAGTAATTTGTCCATTTTTATGAGTGCTTTCTCTCCTCATATGCGTAGTTAATCAAAAACCAGCCTGTCTAATTAACATTTTAAATGATAGCGCGTTCAGTGTTCTACCAAAATCATTAATAGCGCTACCTGCATTAACTAGGTATTCAAAAGGCAAATTGCATGCAAATTGCATAGAGGCCAACTATGACCTCTAGCGCGCTCGACTGCCTCACAAAACACATTCTAATCAGGAACGTCAGGAAAGTAGGTTTTCGAATAACACTGAAATTCGGGGGCCGGGGGAGCTAAAACAATACACGACGAACTAATAGGCTCACATATCGTATTATAGATTTTGAATTAAACTATTTTAAGGTACAGATAACCGCTTTACTACGTTTTGTATTTGGTAAAGTTAGTTTCACATATCAAGGGCTACTGATCGCGGGCCTCTTGGATGGTCGAAAGATAATGTCTTATCACTCGTTGCAAACAACTGAACTGTCATTCCGATTCCTTCATCCACATATATGCCAAAATAGATCTAAAGCAGATGACATTATGGTATAGTTTTATTAGAACATCAATTTCATAAAACATCTGTGCTTATATCATAATAAGTATACAAAGAAAAAAAAAGTTCGTCTTTATCTCTGTTATTCGCACCTCTATCCTCCCTTTCTAAAGCTCATACAGGCATTAACACGTGTATATTCTCTCTAATTAGAGTTTGGTAGGAATATACCTACCTAGTTCATATTGATGAATTTTATATAAACCCGAAAACGTAATCCTAAAATACCGCTAGCGAAGTTTGAATAGGCTCGGTGGATTAATGATGCCTATGTAGCTATACCTAGATGTCATAATCATGTAGGCGAAGCTTTTCAAAGGGAGGATCCTAATTGATGCATTGCGTTTACATGTTCAATCATCTAATTGATGCATAGGCTGGTAAGCCGCATATTTTATAGCTAAAGGGTTCCGTACATTTATTACCGTAATGGAATATCACTCAGTAGTATTTGTTTTTTAATTAAATTATTTAAAGGTTTTTTTTTTCTATACTAATATTTGTTCAGTTTTAAGATGGCTTTTTAGACGCTTAATTTAATGGTAGATTTGTTATATGATCATGTCCTAGTAATGAAATGAATCTAGAAAAATGAAGATCCATGTTTAAAAAATATGAAGTTATTTAAACATATCGTTCTTTTAGGATTTTGGATTAGTGTAACATACTATAACTGTATTTTAAATATCTCTAGTTTACGTTTCCGTAAAAAAAACTGTCCATCTTACCCGACCTTCTCCTATTAGTGCATAAGTATGAATAAATAACAACAACAACATAACATCACGCCTTTAATTCCCAAAGGGTTAGGCAGAGGTGTAACCATTAGTGCACCCACATTGAATAAATATTTAAAATAATCCCATTTCTGTCGAGCGAAAATCGTTTGATCCAATCGTTAAAATTTAAATAAATTGTTTATAGTATGTATAAAAATAATCTTCAGCTAAATAAATGTAAGTAAAAACACCAAATATGCAAGCTGAGTTTGGTGGAGATTCTCACGATAAGGAACGATTTTCGCAACTATGAGACCAAAAAGGTAAAAAAAAACCAGCAATTAACTACAAAAATGCACAACCTAACCGAAACCAAATTATTTACCTTCTGAAATAAGTGCAGTTAATTAAAGGTCAGCGTGTTTAAATACTTCTGTGAATTTCACTAACGCAATGAAAATTAAAACAGCATATTTACTTTTTCATAAAAGACTATTTCATTTCGCTATATTTTGCAAGAAAGTGCACGATTAAATTTATTTCCATTTCAATTCTGAAATTATTTTAAGTACGAACCTACCGGAAAACGGAATCATTATTTTATTGCTCAATGCGTGAATAAAGTAAAATGAATGCTTTTTAATTAATATCGGTAACAAAATGTTTCATATTTTTAAACATGATTATTTAATATGAAAAATTAAGTATTAAGTTATTTCCGATTGATTTATGTATACCATGTACGATACCTATGATATGTATGATACCTATTAATTTCTAATGAAGCAAGTCGTCACTGTTGTGTTTAAACATCAGTAAGTACTGTCTTAAAAATTTTAATCTTTTCGAAAAATTGACGTGACAGCAAAACAAGTTCAATACATAAGAAATTTTATACGAAAATGTACATATTTTTTATTTGAAATTTAAAATAAATAATATCTACATTTTCATTTGCACCTCTATTTTAATATTATTGTATGTTCTCCATTTCAAAGCTAGACTAGAACGAGTTTCAGTACCTATGTTTCAATGGTACACTGGTCAGAAGTAATTGGAGTGTACCCAAATATAGACGGAGTGTACACCCACGCGCTACGGACAGAATAGTAGCACCAGGTACGTCCTATAATTTAATCACTGAAATGCGATGTGAATACTGAAACACACACAACCAGTAAAGGTCACGAGCCCATGCAATGATATTTTGTAATGGACTGAAATCCCAGAGCTACGACGAAATGGAAAATACGGAGGATTTTAACATGGCTGACATATATTTTTGGAATAGATAGGGGAATAAATATAGTTCATTTCACCTTACTCGGTTATTTTATTTCATACTTTATTGAGACATAAAACACGTTACGTATTATAAAGTCTAACAGGATTATTTTTAGAGCTAGGCAAATATGTAACCCGTAATAATGTCAGTGAAATAATGTTATGAAATGGTTATGAGAACATACGTGCGTACATTTGGCAGACGCTTTAAAGTTCCGATAATTCTTATTAGTTAAAAAACTCCCTGAAGTTTTGCAGGGAGTTTACGACCCATGGAAAGTGTCTAGCATTAATATATGACAACTTAACTGTACAGTACATAACAAACAGCTTCTATACCTTAAAGTAAAATAAAGGTATTCATACCTTTTTAACTACATAATCATCTACCTATTCTTCTATTCCATTCTAAAAATAGTCATACTAAAATGACGTACTGTGTAGCGGCTGTGTTGGGATAGCGATTACGTCTTTACACAGTTCACGAACAGTATCAATGTCTCGAGACTAATGCTCAAAGGACTGCACCACAGGTATCTGAGGTAAAGCTGTCAAAGGCTACACTGAAACCTGCCAAGCGAGCTTGACCAGAACGTAAACGCGACGTAATAAAAGAGGAACTAAATGTAAAGGCTTTAATATTTATGTCCATTCAATAAAATATTTAATAAAACCAGATATAATATCTCGATATTTTCGCGTATCACACAATGGAAATATTTTTATGAATGGGGAGCTATTTTTAATTGAATTTTTCAACGCACACGCTAGACGAACAAAGAGGTTGTGGTATGCTCTTGACACAAGGCAATGGACGCGCAGTGTATTACGGAATTCTTTTTGATATCCTACCACTATTGTCAAAAATATGTGCACTATAAATAGAGAAATATATGAAAATTTAAGGTTTATCTCCAATTTCTCAAATTCAAATTAATTTATTGTAGAACATAGGTAAAGTAACATGATACAATATAGTTAACTATAGGTCTGCTATGTCTCGACCATTGAGGTATACAAATAAATTGAATAATTTCTCGAACAAAAAATAAAGAATATACTGTTGTGAGCCTCCATTTTTCGTGTGATTGATTATTGATTATCCAGTCTACGAATTACAGCCATTTGCGACTTGACGATTTATCACTTTTTTTTTATTCGATGTATCTGAGTTTACTGTCTCGAATATTCTATCTTGAACAAATTATTCCATTTTTAAATATCCTTTTTTTTAAATAGTGATCAAGTAAAGAAGATTTAAAGCGTTTACATTTTTTTTTTATCTCGATAACCTAAATACATTTAAAAAGTACTTGAAGCTGCATAAAGTTATTTACAGAATGACCTTTGAACGTTATCTATAAAAAAGTTACAGATAACTAAATCTAACATCGAGGAAATAACGTTCTTGTAATTTCTGCCTGACCTTTTGAAATTGACTTAGGTACCTACTCGATATGATCCCACGCTCATAGAGATTCTACTTTGCATTTTAAAAATAAAACTAAGTTAGCTACCGGATATTTTATTTTCTACAATTTTTTTTCCTTTTGTAGTGATCGCAAAGCGCGACTGCTCGGTCGGGCAAAATGTTATTGAGTTTTTCCATCAGGAATTTTTCAGTAGCAACCTCGGAGTCTGTAACTTAGGTTAAGTTACTCGTTATAACATCAGCTGTCTGCCAGTGAAAGTCTCCGTTTCGGAGGTCAGCCGGAAAAAACAGACAGTCAGACAGTAAAAAAAAATGTTATGGTATAAATACCGTATAAACATTCATTTGCATTTAGTAAAAAAAAAACTGTTATTTGGACCTAACAATCAAACCCTTCAATTTCGTTCTTTCGTATAAATAAACATAGAAACGGCAAACATAGATAAAATGGTTCCACATGCCGCTGAAAGTCTAGGTTAAAGGTAACAGATATTTATAAACTGAGTCAAGCGCACGAAGCCAGGCGACCTCAGGTCACAAATAAGGTATCAACTGAGCTATTTCCAGCGCCGCTGTTGATCTGAATCAAAAGAACCTTTCGCTTGGGGAAATAGTCCAGAGCAATTATAAAATCTCTTTGAAAACGTTATAGTATAGACATTCGAATTTCGAAACCTATTGAGCGTGAAATACCTACTCAACTACCAACTTCTGCCCACGACTTCGTCCGTGTCAAAATTTATATATAATATTACCCCACGGGAACCGTAAATTTTCTGAAATTAAAAGATCTTTCTCTGTGCCAAATTTTAACCAGATCCGTTCAGCCGTTCTGGCTTGATTGCGTAACAAACTTTTAAATTTACAGATACAATTTGCATTTCCATATTATTTATAGCGATACCAAACCCAATAGTTTATCTTAGACATCACTGACATCGGTGAAGGAAAACATCGTGAGGAAACAGGTTATACCAGCCTATTACTGTCCCACTCAAACCATGTCAGAGGCCCTTTAGGCGGTTTAGAAACTCTGACTGTAGGGTGTGTGGGGTCGTAAGACCTTACTGCCCACACGATAAAGTAAAAGGATAGCAATACCCAGCGTTTTCTCTCACGTCTTTGATTATTACTCGGCTCTCGTCGGTCGTAGCGTGATTTTGTTTAACCTCTAACCTTCCTCAATGCGGGGTATTAAAAATCATTCTAAGCGCGTTCTAACAGACAAAAAATCTCTACAACTTTATAATATACCAGCTTTTGCCTGCAACGTTGTCCGTTGACGCTTGACATTTTTAAATAACTTAGGTATTACAAACTGATTTAAATATAAATATTAAGCAGACGCATTAGAGTTGAATTGCAATATCTCTGATGACGCGATCTTAAAATGTTATTAGACGTGAGCACCGCTCCTCTTTCCCCTACCGCGCAGGGGTCGATTTTCAGGGTTCCGGGCCCGATATCGAATCTAAAACCTCACGCATGATAGGCGGCAGTTTTAACCACTGAGCCGTCATAAACTTAATTTGAATAATGTAGAAAATAATACACCGTTATTAATATGTTATAACAAAAGCTTTCAATTTGATCAATTCCGCCATACGACAAAAATTCAATATAATATTGTAAAATTGAAACGCAGAATTTTCGAGCGTTTTGTAGCGGACAAAGCACCCACCATGCAGAAATGTCGATCAAACTATGAAGCACATTTTCGCTTTGAAAATAAAGGTATTCGATAGCTATGATGACGTCAGTTTAACAAAGCCTTTGACAGGCTACCTGCAGTTTCCGACAGCTCATTGCGCCACTCATGGATGACGAGCAGCTTTGACGTCGAATGACGTCACAGGCCTTTTCTAGACTTTTTATAAACTCTTCCTGGGGAAGGCGCAACGTGACTGAAGTCGTAACATCGTTGTTGTCAAGGATTTATTGACCACCTAATGGAAAGTTCCACGTTATTACAACATACACAACACCCACGCTCAATTGTTTTGTATTTTCCTTTCTATTTTTTTTTGTTATTATATTGTATTTTTTGCCACAAAACTAACAGTCACAGATATCAGCCTGTAAAATTGTATTTACTAAGTCATGAAAAGCGAGATTAGTACGAGGACCCCTCCTCATACAGGTACCTCTAATACTTAACAGGAGAAAAACAAAATTTTCCAGAGAAATCGTAAGAGCCTTATAATAATCTTTTATAATATTCTAGAAATAGTTAGAGCGTAAAATATTTATTATGTTCATAGAATTTCGAGTAGCCAGAAATGTCCAAAAATATATTTTCTTAAAAGAGATAAATTGCTTTCAGTGATGTGTAAAGATAGGTATTGTGCTCGTGATACTGAGAACGAGCCTATTGATAAGGATGAAAATAACCGTATCTGAGAATTTTCCGAATCTCAGCCCAATTGAAAAGCAAAAAATTGCCAAATGTGAGAAAAATATGATAAAATTCGGCATATCAAAAATAAAATGATCCAACAGTTAAAGTAGGTATCAATGTTTCATTAATAAATAATTTCACAAATGATCATTTATTCAAAATTGAACTGCGAACTACTCGGTGATATATAATATTATGTTTTTACAGACAGCGAGCTAACAGTAACACCATTTTTATTACTCATTCAAATATCTGTTTGAACTTTACTTTTGTGAATAAAAGGCTGTATTTGTATTTACAAGAACCAATATCGAATATTTTGATTAGTTTTATACAATATTGTGCCAACTATGGCTTTCTATTGTATGTTGAAGTAAGTGTACATTTTAAATTACAATTTGTAAAGCTAAAATGGCCGCTATGAATGTGAGGGTTTTCTAGGACCGTAATTGAAAATCTGTAGCATCTCAAAGTAACCTTGGACCTAGATTGGAAATAATTTGGAAGAACGAAGTGTTTTGAATTCTTTTTCTTTCTTTCTTTCACTTCGTTTTTAAAGCATGAGTCATTTTTACATGAACTGTGTTTAGGGGTCGTTAGTGCTTCGACATAGTCTTAGGTGAAAGGGTCAGCTGACTTTTTGCGATTTGTTTTATAATGATGACCAAATGACCCTTTTTCGAGTATTCATTTTAGTTAATATGTTAGTCGATACTATAGACTAGTAAGTCTACCAATAAGTAAACGAAAATAATACTCATACGTAAATAAAAATACATTCTCTCACATTATTTAAAAAGCAAAGCTCAAAGCGAATTTACATTCGTTTGATCTATCCGTAACAAAACCTAACTCGTACACGGAACTGTTAATTGCATACATATCCGATGAAACTGCAAACAACAATATTATGAAGCTCGACCATTAAATTGTAAGAGGAAACTGACAGTTGGTATTAAATATCAAGCCCGCTTTATAAAACACTTCGTTAAATAAAGCAAATCGTTTTTTCAGTGAACGGCTACAATAGGATTTTTTGAAGATTCTGTGGTAAAGTATTGAAGCTTAGTTGGTAATTGGAATAGACAAACAGCTATTGTTCGATCGATGGTTCTATTGGTAATTAAAAATGTATGAGTTAATAAAACTTATCTATACTAATGTAATAAAAGTGAAAAGTTTTTTTTTTTGTTTGTTTCTTTAAACGCTCCGTGAAACTAACGGTGACTAAGGATGGAAAAAATAAATATTGTACATGAAAGCCAGATTCATGTGGAATAGTACAAGCCATATAACATCACGCTACGACCCACTGGAGCCGTGCAGTGACCAAAGACGTAATTTAACATGGGTGAAAAATACCATTCAGCAGCAAAAGAATTTAGGCTATTTTTTATTCAGCGATTTCGTCTTTTTCCATGATAACCGGCATTTACGCGGCCTAAGCCGTGGGTAAAAGCTAGTGTGAAATAAAAAGGTGAGTTCAAAAACTAAAACCAGACTACTAAAAATTACGCTTTAAAAATTATGAACTAAGAAAATATGCTCATCTCAAATTGTTATTGTTTGTGATATTCAGAGGTTAGCCGAGTTCGTATGTCACTTACCCTAACAAAACAATACATTCTAGCAGTAGTTAGCGAGCATAAGCCTTACGGCAAAGTGGCATAGTGGCTCTGAATATAACTAACAATAACAATACCGATCAAATTCATACCCTCCCTTTTGCTTCGCCTGGTCCTTCGTGAATTTATTTTTAATTCACAGAACTTTGCACTTTAACACACCAACTATGAGAGTGTAGTGATATACAAACAGAACACTTGATTGTTGAACAAATTGACACACACGACACTGGCAACGAGTCATTTTAAACGGCTGACAAACGCGAGAGATCTGATTTGAATTAAAGGTCAATTAATGATGACAGACTACTAGTAACTTTATTGTGGAGGTCAAATAGGCAGACTGCCTCGTTAGTCCAGTGGTCGCAAGCGCGACTGCTGTGCATGAGGTCTTGGGTTCGATTCCCAGGTCGGGCAAAGTTTTATTGAGTTATTCCATCAGGAATTTATCAGTAGCAGCCTCGGAGTCTGGAACTGTGCCCGGTTGATGGCAATAGGCTCGCCTCCTATTACATGGGACTAAAAACATAACTGGCAAAATATGGGTGTACTAATGGGTACACCTCTGCCTAACCCTTGTTATGTTATAATACCAAGACGAAAACACGTTAGAAAATGCCAAAATCAATCACATGTTCTAAATATATCTCTTGGAACTCATGTGATAACTTATTACGGCTACCGGGCTCCTGTGTTGGATTTTATTGCCCATATTTATGACTTGGCCCTTTATTCGGTGCTAAATATTCTTTCGAGTTATGTTTTCCATTTAAATTGCTTGGTAACTTTATTGGTTTCAAATTAGATATTGATCTTTTCACGTAGGCGGGTTTCATTTAACGTTTTATTAAATTAACTGATAATTATACACCCTGTATAGTGATTTTTTGTAATAATTGGGTAGTTAACACCATTAATCACTAATTTCAAGATATAACTTCTCCAAATAAACACCTATTTTGCCCAAAAACTAGATTAATTTTCAGTTAACTGTAAAAAATAATTTTTAGTTGCTTTGAAATCAATAAATAGTTATTCAATTGAGTTGGAAATAAAGTGAAGTCACAATTTACTATCGCCATACAAAATCTAGGACTATACAAAAGTATGTCAATTAATTGACAATACCTATTATTTATCCAATTGATTATTCTGTGTACATACATATCATATATTATAAAGCTGAAGAGATACTCAGATATTTTTTGTTTGGACGCCCTATTCTCTGCAACTACTGTTTCGATTCTGAAAATTATACACTACGATACAATTTTATTTCAATAGAAAAAATGAGGTTTCGGTAAGAAAATTCACGCGGACTATATTGTATTCTAAACAGAACATGAGCGCGCTGGGAATTGGTAACGTATGTATATGTAAGTAATATTGATTTTTACATAAGTCGACCCTGGGTACTTATCCCGGATGACTCAAAACTTTTTACGGATACACCTTTGTACATAGAGCAACTATTGCAGCAACTGGCAACTAGCTGTTTACATATATTTCAATTGGACTTTGCGCACACATAGCGTTTCGAGTTTCGAGTTACGGCGATCGTCAACAGTTTTCAGTCACTGTAATCGATGACTAAGTTACTATTAATTACCGCAACTAGCAACTGCTAAATATTATACCAGTTTTTAAAGTTGCCGGTTTCCTCAACCGTCAATCGATACGCGTCGAGCGATTTCACACCTTTCCTCTCTCGCCCTGTGCCCGACAATGCCAGTGTCGCTACGGCAACGGCATACGGCAACTCGGCTATGAGTGTAGCTCACAGATTGCCATAAAGTTGCGGCAACCGTAAACGTTATAGAAACGATCAACTTTTTACAGGAAACTTTTGAAGTGTTGATAGTTGCCTCAACTTAAGTTGCTCCATGTGCAAAGCGCCTTCTTCTTTGAAAACAAAACGAATATCGCCGTGGTTCGGTTTAGAGCAAATCTATGTCTCCACTGTCCAGTCGCGGTCGTGGTCGCTTTTTAGTTTATCGCGGTTTTCATCCAAAGTCACTGCTGTTATTGTGGCTGAACTGAACAAGATTTAAAGTACTTAAATCTTTGGTTCAGGCAACTGTCTCAGGATTAGCGAGAAGTGAGCAAAGCTAAACTTGAAACGAGTTGGCGAGCAGTGAAAAGCGATTTTGACACAACTATCGAAACTACATTTCGATAGTTGTGTCGCTGGTTTGGCGAGTGAGACAGGTAATCACTCGTACCACTTGCTCAGCTACTACAGCTGATATGCGTATGTACCAAGCAAGAATCTGGGCGAGTGTTCTGACCGCCATCATCGTGAGCATCGCCGAGCGAGCTTTGTCTTTGATCGCCCTTGTCGCTGCAACAAACTAGTAGGGAGAGAGTTCTCGTGCGATCAACTATATTGTATATCTATTATTGACACGGCATCTAACACGTGTAACATAATTTGCGCAAAACCTAAAAGTAGTTTGTCTAGTTCTGAATCGATTTCCGCTATTATTCATGTGTGTTAATATTTTACGAAAATATCTATTAAGTATTTCATTTGATTATTAAAATATCTATTGAACGTTCCTAAAGCGAGAAAACAGTCGATAGATAGTCACTTCCGCATCGGCGGTGGGAATAGTGCCTCATCGTGGTTCGTTGTGGCTCATCGTAATTTTCCTTCACACGGACTCTTTTGTTGACGCTCGACTGAATAAAATTGAAGTTCATCACCGACTATTGAGAGTAAAGTCATCAGAAATGCGCTTTGATTTAATGGTGTTTAGACCGGTGATTAAGGCGAATGTAACTAAGTTTGAAACTTAATGTCACTTTACTGTCATATTTGTGTCCAATAACAATATTTCAATAACTATAAATTGTATATTTATTGATGTCGGCTTCGTTGATATCGTGGTCGCAAACACAACTGCTGAACTTTTCCCTCCTGGATGAGATTCCCAATTCTACCAAGATTTTCTCAGTAGCAGCCCAGAATTTATTATTTATTAATAGACACAGTACATTGTTATTCTATTGTTGTTCTATACTTAAATAGAATCTTGATTTAATTAAACCCTATATTTGTTATTTCAAAGTTTGTAATAAAGGCAAGATTAGTTTACTCGACGTAGCTGTTCAGTATACAACAAGCTACAAGCTGATCCCGCTGTTGCGACATGTTTCAAATAGAAACGAATGAGCCACACAGTAATGCGCAGCAGGAGACATTATTAATGTTTATACATTACACCTTGTATACGTACGAGCTGGGAGAACTAGTTTGCGATGCAAAGGCATTAGGTATTTTTTTATATTTGTTTCATTTGTGGAATTGACCCTCTCTCTCTTCTTCTTTACCGTGTGGGCAGTAAGGTCCTTATGTCCCACTCATCCTAGTGTCAGAGTTTCTAAACCGTCTCAAGGGCCTCTGACATGGTTTGAGTGGAACAGTAAGTAAATCTAAAATAAATGTAAATAATTTTAGTAATTTTTTTGGGTATTGTCTAGTAATACTTGCTGCTAGAAATATATTGCTGGGAAAATTATGGCCTGTGTACAAACGCTGAAAAATACGTAGCGTGAATTCTATACTAATGCTAGCTGACTCGACCACGCGTTGCTGTGGCTTAAAGTAAGTAAAGATATTGAGGTCAGTAATCGAGATAAAAACTATCCTATCTTTTAATTTTGACCAAATTAGAAAGTCATATTTCATAAAAAATGGTAGAGTAGTTTAGGAGTCCATACCGGACAAACAACGTGACGCGTAATTTATATAATTATATTACGATTATAAAGCTGAAGATATTTTTTCTTTGTTTGAACGCGCTATCTCAATGTCTACGGATCTGTTTTTAAAAATCTTTGTGCCTTTTATGTATAACGCGTTTATCGAGGAAAGTATAAAAATAGGAAGGCTCGCCACCCACGGGAGAGGAGCAGTAATCAAAGACGTAACTTAATGCGCGTGCATCCGCAGGGTATTGCTAGTGATCAAATATAGTGTTACGCAATGCCTGCCAGAATGGCTGAGCTACAGTAGAGTAGTGCCCTATGGGTCACGTGGTCGTAAGCGCGACTGTTGAGCGTGGAGTCCTGAGTCCGATTCCTAGGTCGCGGAAAAAGGAATAAGGGGATATTCTATTAAAAAAAAAATTCAGTAGCAGCCTGAAGTTAGGAAGTTTGTCGTGTGACACTTCCATGTCTCGGAAAACACGAAATGCTTTGGCGCCTGATCTTTTCCCAGTCGTGCTAGATTGCCGTCCCATTGGACTATGAGAGTGAGGGAAAAGGGAGTGCACAAGTATTTGCGCTCTTGTGCACTTGGTGAGTCTCCATTGAGAAGGTCTGAAGAATATTATTATTATGGCTGAACCACACTTTAAAATTTTGCTGGCAAAATGTATTGCAATCACACAAAATCGAAAAAACTTACATACAAACCTATCTTAATACACTCTCCCTAAGATCGAAAATAACCCTTTATATGTTGAGATAAAACTGAAGATATCTATTTTTAATGACAGCTTGCGTTTATCGCAGCACCTACTTGTAAGTTAGTAACCCTTTTCAACCGCCAGCTTTTATGTATTTCGGGGATGATAACAAACATGTATGTTGGTACTGTACTTACATGTTAAACTGATCAAGATGGTTAGCTAGCAGTGGAGGATCCAGGACTGTCGTTTCAGAAGGGCTTGACCCGGCCGAGGGTAGATTATTAGCAAAATAATACTAAAAACGCACACAGCTTATAATCAATGACCTCAGAGGGTAGTTATTAGCAAATAAGATCAAGTTCACTTCAAGATTTGCCACGGAAGAGCGCTGATGCTTTTGGGGGAAACTTGAATTACGTAGGAGTATAAAACATAGTCGACTCACGCCGTCTGTACGCTTAGATCTTTTGAACTACACAACGGATTTTAATGCGGTTTTCATCAATAGATTGAGTGATTCAAGCGGAAGGTTTATACGTTTAGTTAGTATCTACATTGCACCCGTGCGAAGCTAGAGCGTGTTGCTAGGGTTATAACATACACATAACATCACGCCTGTAATTCCCGAAGGGTTAGGCAGAGGTGTATCCATTAGAACACCCAGATTTCGCCAGTTATGAGTCCCATAGGGACTAGGGGGCTAGGGTTATATACCTTACTATCTAATATAAGAATTTAAAACATGGTCAACGGCGAGTATTTTGATTGTATTAATCAATATTAGTATCCCATCGGCATCAGGTAACAGTACACAAAAATTCTCGTTTTAAACAAATAATTCTCAAACTTGTCCACTTAAAATTCCAGTGTGATAATAAGTTGATACCTATCTACTTACACGTTCATTAATCGGCAAGCTTAATTGGTGCGCGATACGAATTATTTAGTAAAATCCTGTACCTACAGTATTTTAATCCGGTCCCCGCATAGTTCAATTTATGGGATTAACGAGAACATTACATTTGGTTGGTTAAAATTATATCTCTGTAATATCGAATGCAGTTCTCTCGTTGTTGAAATTCGAGAAATCTGAAATAATTACATCTAATATACCTTTGTAGTTATGAGTTGGAAATATTATGAGGGATGTGGCAGCTGGTACGTTTCTAACTAAATGCTATTTATATCGTTGTTTGAATTCTAGCTTTGAGACAGACGAGAGGGGGTGAGATTCTCGGAGAAGACTCTCTAAGAGTCTGCATGGAGTCTCTAGCCCGTTCTTCTCTGTACGAGGCTACCTCTTAGAATGGGCAACATAATTCATTTTTTTTTCTTGTAGGTAAACGACTTTCAAAAGTCCCTTTTAATGGTTTTATTGAAATAAATAACTTGACTTTGACTTTCGAGTTTAGAAATTGGAAAAAAATACCCAATTCAAATGTTAAAAAAATAATAGCCCTATTACACAACTGACTAAAAAAATAACTGCTGAAATGTGGGTGTACTAATGGGTACACCTCTGCCTAACCCTTCGGGGATAACAGGCGTGATGTTATGTAGCCCTATTATGGTGACGATATTAATAAGTAGAAGGTGCTTAGGTAGAGATTGAGCAATATCTGAAAGAACTATTACTAATGAAGCTCCAAACTATTTTTTAGCGAAAACATGACGAATATAGACGAATCTTTTATAAAGCCTTTAGGTACAAAACTAACAACAACAAACAAGACCTAGTTCCAGCATCTACTCATTATGGTTGTCAAGTTGTTGAAATAAATTTCAAAAATCATTTATTATACTTGGAACAGCGGGTGGCGCCCGCCATGCCTCGCCGTCGCGTCGCGAGCAATACGCTTGCAATCTGTCTTTTTGCAGCGATCGTATTAAAAGCCATTACAGCTTTTCTTAGCCGCTGAAGAGACTTAATTGAGAAGATAAGGAATTAGTAGTACATTCATGAAATGTAATGAATACCACATTCATTCGATTCATGTACTAGCATTTTTAATACTACTGAATTGGATTAGGTAGTAGTGTCGACATTCTGGCGGGTTTAGCGATTTTCAACCTTATTTTAGTAATTTATGTTTCGTAGACTATGCAATACTACTACTGCGTGTATGTGTACTATGAACCTTTTTTATTTTATTTGTGTTCTTCAAATCATCGTAACTAGCAAGGATTAAGGTTACTGAACGGGCCGGCCAATGATGATTCAATACCTCTGGCTGAATGGCTCTCGACACATGGCAGAAGGAAAAGAAAGCAAAGACCATCGATTTTTAATCGGTAAGAGTCTGGTATAACCCTCCGTTTTCCCTAGACAGCGGGAGCCAAGGACGATTTACCCACGACAAATAAAAACCGGCCAAATGCGAGTCGGACTCGCGCACGAAGTATTCCGTACGATTATGTATAAAATCGAGCAAAACAATCAAGTTTGTTGTATGGGAGCCCGCTTAAATATTTATTTTATTCTGTTTTTAGTATTTGTTGTTATAGCGGCCATAGAAATACATCATCTGTGAAAATTGAACTGTCTAACTATGCTTGCTTGCTTGTTCATGAGATTACAGCCTGGTAACAGACAGACAGACAGACGGACGGACAGTGGAGTCTTAGTAATAGGGTCCTGTGTCCCTTTGGGTAAGGAACCGTAAAATGGTTATACCCCAAAAAAAAATTCTAGCATACACATTACTTTGCAAGACTGAGTAAGTATGAAGGTAAAATAAAAGTTCAAGCCCATACTATCGACTTTGATACAAATCGAAAAGGAAAAATCAATCAGCGTGAGGGTTAAGCCGAGAAGTTATTACTTATTCATTGAAGATTTTAGCAAGTATCTAATAAAATACATTATTTTATCTTTAGTGAGGGTACGTCCGCGATCCAGAAAAGTTTAGTTTGTTTTAGCAAAAGTTTCGTTGCAATAGGCAGACGAAGGTAGCGTAGGCAGCATGTATTTTTGTCCAGACAACCTTAGTCGACGTCAATTAGATAATATATTTATTCTGGACTTCGCAGGTAAACGTGAGGCAGGCACTTACTTCTTGAATATTTATTACTAATTTCCCAAAATACTTAACTCGCACTCAAAACCCCTTTATTTTAAACTAGCTGTCGGCCGCGGTTACTCCCGCGTCTTTGGTTACTGCTCCACTCCCGTAGGTCGTAGCGTGATGGTATATAGCCTATAGCCTTCCTCGATAACTAATCTATCTAACACTGAAAGAGTTTTTCAAATCGGACCAGTACTTCAAGATATTAGCGCGTTCAAACAAACAAACACTGCAGCTTTATAATATTAGTATAGATAAATCATGTACTTTCTTGAATTTTCGAATCTTTAAAAAGAATTCGCAATAAGTACTCCTACTTGAGTTGAGTAAAAGTTTTTTTTTGTAATCACTAGACCAACGAGTAGTCAGCGTCCATCGTGCATCTAACTGTAATAAAAATAGAAGTTCATAGTCTCAAACAAATGGAAAGGCTTCGAATCGCAATAGATATTCAGTGAACTATCATGTTACCGACGATACCGCAGTGATTGCGAAATAGCGGGAATTGTAAAGTTCGAAGCATGCAGCCATGAAAATACAAGATTGTGATGTTTTTGTTTCAAAGATGAAAGAAAGGGGAATCGTAATATTGTATTGCAATTTGGTTACCGAAGCCTTTGTTTAAAGGATAAAAATCATGGGACTTTGAATCGTGTGGGTTAGAATCTTTTTTTAAATGTCAAGGTAAAAAGGTGACATCTTGTAACTCGTAATAGTTTTTTGACTTAGGCCTAATTCTGACGTCTTTGCAGACGAAACGCGAGATGTAGACGTCCGCTTAGAACAGAATTTTCCAAAATTCGCCCCCTATTGGGGATGAAACGGGGGTCCAAATTTTGCATATGAAGAAATCAACTATGACGCGGACAGACAGAAAGAAGCTAGTTTATTAATGTATGACGTGAAGTCTCTGTGTATCAATGTCAAGCACACTCCTAGTTTTAATGCAAGACATTAATCACGAAAACAATCGTAAATCATAAACATATTTTATCAAAGATTTCTACAAAAACACATTTTATTTCAGCAAGGAAAGACAGATACATACATAAACTCACGCCTTTTTCCCGTGGGGTAGGCAGAAACTAAAGAACGCCATTTGCTACGATCCTTACAAACTCCTTTCGCCTGATCTACGTTCATAAATCTCGTCATACAAGCACGCCGAAAGAAAAAAAAGAAATAAAGGAAGAATTTTTATATATTTTATTAATTACTTACACTATCCGTCCTCAATAATTTATTCTTCAAACTAGCTTCGAGGACCACTCTTCGCAGGTCCTCATTCATATTTAACTCTGAGTCTTCGGTAGGGTACACTGTATTAATCATGTTTGAAACTTAAGTGACAGACGTCGGCCGAACGAGAGGTCCGCCACTGCGATACAAAGATCGTTTATTTGCAACTGAACTGACCTACAAATGACAAACTCATTAAATAAGGCTATTCCTACATGGAGCTACTTATCAAATATTGTTGTTTTTTTATCTTTTCCAGTGTGTAAAGATACCAATTACATTTCCGAAAACCACATAGATATTCTACACATTAATACGATTTTCTTTTTCTTCTACATCATTCCTGAAAACCCACTGGTTTTGGATTTATTAAAGGTCAAAGTTACAACTTTTTAAAGATTAAATGTTCAGACTAAACTTTAAATACTCCCACGACCCCTGTACTGTTGTATGCACCTATAAGCACAATAATTTGCGCGTTTTATAATGCACCATGCCTTATAATCATAAATAGTGTTCTTTTTTTGAGAATAGTTTAACGACATATGTAATTAATAACGGTTAAGTAATGACTAGCTTTATATCCCGTCAAGTTTATAATTATATAAAAAACAGACGTCTCGCTTAACTATAAGTTAGGTACCTACTTATAAAACCTGGGCGCCTATCTCCATCTCTTAAAACAATAGTATTTTAATATTACTTTGTAATTTCTGTTGTTGCATTTTTTACTCTGGGCGCTGAGCCGAGTGTTGAAAATCTAACAGTCCGAAAGGCAAAGTAATATAGAAATAAATATTGCTTTAAGAGGTGGTGGTAGACCCCCTGATACCCAAAAAAGGCCCAGTATTGAGACTACCTTCCTAACGATAAATAGATCTATCGCTATTTCAGCTGAGGCCCTATGACGTAGATCTGACGGCTCTGATATATCAGTCTATGAAACCAATTATTCAGATCCACGTTTTGTCATCAACTCGTAGTTCGCTGCATATTACCATATGTAAACCCACGCATATTATCCTCAAGGGTATGCAGAAATTACGAAGGTCATGTTACAGATTCTTACATAAGCCGAGACGACACACATAAAAGCGGTGCGATGCTGTACCGTCAAAATCCGCAAAGCAAAGATATGCGACGTGAAACCGCGCCGCGTATTTCAGCATTGTGACGTCACACGTTCACGATTATAAGAAAAGTCGTCACATCAGGCTACAGCAGTAGGATGGTTTACGTCGTCGCGCCCAGCACAGGGGTGCGTTGCGGCACTGCACCGCATCGTATTGATGTGTGTTAAACTTTTATGAACTGATTTATAAAATTATTAAATAATAATTAATGTTTTTGTATTTGTCTTGTTTAGGTAGCAATTCTTTTTAAAATTCTTAGTTTTATTTAGTAGGATTTCTGATTAATGTCTTTTGATATTTTTATCTTTTATAAATTTTACTATCAAACATATGTGCAACAAGGTTTTAAGTGAACGATGTGATCTCCTACGAGGACTACAAAAGTAATATTTTTGTAGTTTTTTTTTTTTATAATATATATTTAGTTATAGTTTCAATAGCTCCATGTGAGAGGGGCCTAACAATTTGCATTGCTGACTCTATTGTAACACTTCAACTGATCGCATAATGGATCGAAACGAGCATGATTGGCTCGAAGTGAATCTTTCCATACTATTGTTACGTACTTATATTATGTATAGATTATGTATCTTACATGTAGAAGAGATGGTAAAAGGCAATTGAACTGTGAATTATTTTGAATATTGCTTGGAAAACAAGACCCAAAGTAGTATTCTGTAAAGTGAGCTTGAGGTGAGTTATCAATTCCTAGCCTGGTAGAATGATAACTCACCTGTCCATAGCTCTCTATTTATTTGTTCCAGCTAATCTCTGAACCAGTGAAGTCTCGTCAAAATCGGTAAAGCTGACCGATTTTTATAGGACTTTGAGATAGAAAGATAGGTTGAGGGTAGAGGGTAAGTTAAGCTCCTTTTATATTACAAATAGAATTAGGTATCTGCGCAAAAATACCGTAATAACCAAACAACCCGTAAACCATTCAAATATACCTGTAAAAGTGTGTAAATATTTAAACAACCCTCAAACTTCTAGAATCTACGTGTGTAAATACCTACCCATATGAGGTACTCAAAGAATCCTTCAACTTCTAGAATCTACCTGAGTAGTACCCATGTAGATACTTGAACAATTCCTAAACTATGATATCGATAAAGTATTCCTAATATTGGCTCACATAACAGAAACCACACTCTACCCGAGACTTAGTCTGCATAGTTTTCTGAATTCTGCAAAAGTTCTTAATTATCTCACCGGAAAATAAAAACGGTTTATAAAGGAGCTTTTGTGATATTCCAGACTACAATCTACCTATGTGCCAAATTTTATTCAGATTTGTTTAACCGTTTGGCGTTATTGAGTAACAAACATCAAAATTTTACTTCGGCGTGTTTTACAAACAAGTATCAGACAGAACTATCCGTCTTTTCATGAATTATAGGCACAATATTAGATATCCGAATATTACCGAAATAGTTCCTAGGTATACCTAACGTACCTAGTGCCCTGTTACTAAGTCAATATACCTACAAAAAAAACAGATGCGTAGTTTTTATACAGTTATCATCGTTTTATGAAGAAGGGGATAGCTTGCAGGGGCTTATTATTGGTGCCAGAGGCGTCCCCTCTCACAAGGGACCTCATATCGATCGGTCGAATTAGTCCAGTAGCACACGTACCTTCACTACTTACCCCGTACTATAAAGTCGGGTTACTCAGTGTTATTTTTTCTACATCACTTTGAAATTCGAACGCCATCGAGGCCTTCAAAATCAAATAAGTTCGCTTTACTCGAGTGACGTCACAATATAAGGTTTGAAGTGAACTTTATAGTAAAAAAAATTATAGTTATTATTATAATAGGTATAGTATTTATAGTAGGTATAAATACTTAGTTAGGAGAGGTAAGAATTGAAACATACCTAAAATGATTTTCAATTTAATCTGAGCGAATAAATGCTTTCTTTATTTTCTTTTTCAGCGTAGGTCTAAAAGCAGGACCGAATTTAAACTTCAATTATTTGGTACATTTTGTAGCCTTCCCTTGTTTTATGACTTTGATTTAAGATTAATTTCTAAATCATAATATAAAAATAAGATACTAAAATATGTCCTCATTAAAAAGAGGAAAAAGAAATGGCCGCTTATCAACAGCCGTGGCAGTCACAAGTTTATGTTTGAATATCGAACGATTCTATTTGCTCTTGACATTGGCTGTGTCGTATTTCGGGCGACGCTCGTAGTCAGTCGGCTACATTCGGAACTAATTTAAATTGTCAACCTATCTGCGATGACCGGGCTGGCTGCATACGATAAAATTAAAAACAGATCAAGCTTAAAGTGGTTCCCACACAGATTTCGGTTTGCCATATTGACTATCGTCTGATTGTAGCACAAAAATCACAGCTAATAGCGCTTGAGGCCGTCACCGCCACCGCGGTGGTGTGTTGTCGTACGACTGGAACGCGATTAGCGGTAAGCCGCCACCGCAGGCCGCGTCTGTGTGGGATACGCTTAATGCATGCATCTCGTCAGACGAAACTGATGCTGTTTTGTCTGGTCAGTTTTATCTCTGTACTAACAAATAAGTATTTACCTACAGTACATGTTTAGCACGTTCAACATTTTATTGAAAGAAAGTATTTCAGAAGTGCATCCTATTTCATTTTATCTCGACCGCCGCCACCGCGACGCTACAAATAAAATATATCACTGGAATAGCATGTAATATTTTCTGTAGTTTACAATACAAACGTTTCGATCTGACCATTTTCTTATTTTGTAAAATAGCCGTTTGCGTTGCAGAGGTTTATTCGTCAACGTCGGCTTTTAGTTTACAGCTAAAGCCATCAAAGGCAGGTCGTGCGTGATATGTTACGCCAAAGGACTTGATTGCAAATATTGACAGTGTGGTGGACACGATCCGGTGGTGCTCAAACTGTATTTTAAATAAACAAACAAGGGTTCTTTCATTACTTTATAATTTGCCTCTGATTCAAAATATTGGTAAATCTATATTGAAAAAGCAGTAATTATCTAATAAAAAAAACTGGAAATACAGTTTATTTTTGTGGCATCAGATAGCTAAAAGAAATACGCATCCAATGAACGAAGCCTTATAGCGGTATTTTATTTTAAACATGTAATTCCATTTCATATCAATTTCTTAAAAAATATGTAATGTAAAGAAAATACTATTTCATAAAAAACAAACATGTAAAGTAAAGAAAACTACTCGTATTATTTACAGAACAATTTATTTCTCGAAACTATCTTGCCCTGAGAAATTGCTATTGCGTTTAGTACGGCACTATTCGTGCCATTAATTTAGGCTAGGCTTTTTAGTTTTAAATAATATAACATCACGTCTGTAATCCCCAAAGGGTTAGGCAGAAGTGTACCCAATAGTACAGCCACATTTCGCCAGTTATCTTTAAGTCTTAAGTAAAAGGGGGCAAGCCTATTGCCATCTACCGGGCACAAATCCTTAATCCCAGGCTGTTACTGAGGAATTTCTGATGGAAAAACCCAATAAAACTTTGCCCGACCTGGGAATCGAATGCAAGACCTCATGCTCAAAAGTCGCGCAACTACTGAAAATCGACTAAGTTAATGTTTAAATAAAAAAGAAAACTCGCAATTCTTATTTACGTGAGTTGAGTTGAGGTATTTTGCTGTGTCACAATTTAATAAGTATTGACTTTCCGAACAAAATAGTCTGTCAGCTAGGTATCACACGACCTATTGCATAAAATATTAAAACTGCAAACGAGGGAGGCACGGCTGCTTGCATTTTTCCGATAGAATATTAAATAGCTCACGTTTGTCCTGACGTCCATTTTATCAAACATAATAATAACAAAATATGGTACCAGCTACAATTTGGTATAATATCATTTCAATCCTTTTCGATGCTAATTGACACCACCAATCAATTAACTTATTTATATGACCTGTCAAAACACGATTCGTACATAAGTTTTGTATGGCAATATCAGACTGTGTCCGTGACGTCACTAATTTGGCAACTCAACTGACTAACTATTTATTGATTTGAAAGCCACAAAAAATCTAATTTGAAAGTAAATTGAAAATAAATCGGGTTATTAAAGCTAAATTTAGGCGTTTCTTTAAAGAAGTAAAGTCTTGTAATGGTGTCTATTACCCAATTGGGTATAAATGCAACACAACCAGATAAACGTTTTTAATATAATGCGTGATATAAACCAACACGAATTCTCACTACACCTACATTCGATCAGTATAATAACTTTTACAATAACATCAAAATGGTTGTACACCTACTAGTATAAAATTTCCCAATTGCCCTCTTTTCCTATCTATACGAAATAATTCTTCTTTTTAATAGAACAGAAACTGTTTTTTACTTTAATGAATATGTCGCGCAGGCTAACGTGACAGCCATTAATTACCTAGACATCTCTAACGTAGCGTTCCATTTTTAAAAGCGTCCTCTTTAGTCTTTGGGTTTAAAAAACAAAAGAGTACCTAAGAGTGCCTAGTATCGGAAATAGCTAGGGTATTAGCCCATAATGGGCATATAATGCAAAACTGTATTGCATATTTAAAATAGGATCTAGGACACAGGCTGGCAAAATTCATAACGGCTTTATAAGAATAATGTGGTTTTAAAACTACTAGTATACCAGCTGTCACACCGTTCTCGGTTATACATTCTGGTGGCCAGTCTTATGGCTTAGAAATAATAAGAGACCTAAATATCGTTTAAAATTGGAACGTTAGGGAAAATTTAAAATAAAAGCGCTATAAAATGCTATTACTTAAAGCTAGGAATACTCTAAAGTCATTGCTATCACTTCTTGAATAATAATATGTTTGACAGACTACACTAAAACCTAAAACATAAAATTAACATCAAGCTTGTAATCCCCGAAGAGTTAGGCAGAGGTGTATTCATTAGTACACCCACATTTTGGCAGTTATATTTAAGTACCATGTAGGCGAGCCTATTCATCAAATCCAGACTCCAAAGCTGCTACTGAGAAATTACTGATAGAAAAACCCACAGTATTAATTTGCACATAAGTTTAGGAAGTAAAATAACCGTATTAGGTATTTATAGTTGACAAAAAACGAAGTCTTGCAGAACGTTTTCAAGTAAAAAATGTATCTCAATATTTTTAAATTCCTATCTTATTCGAAAAAATGGAAATACTTGGAAACGTACTCGTAAAAAAGACCAACATGATACTGGTATAAAGGAAAGGTAACTAACGAAGCAGACTATAGTGCCCGTGTTAAAAGACGACGCTGAACGAGAGCAGACGACAGCGCGTTTTTAACAAGGCAACAGAACGTGGAAACAACAGAATCCGTTTAATAGAATCTGTACTAATCCTCGGACATGCAAATGCATCCATTTGCAATGAGTACGCATTAATTAATGCTTTTTGCAACAGTCCTTGTGAAAGGTATAAGTGCTGTATCGCGTTTCCTTTTCTCAGGGATAATTAGAGTGTTCTTTTTTTAAGTCTCTGAGTAGTTTATTTTGTTTTGTATTTAGTTTATAGGAGTTTATTTCAGTCTTTAAAAATTACAGAATTTACATTTAATAAAGGTTTATTAATTTAGAGTGCTCTGCTAAGCTTTTTAAGCAAGCAAGTCAATTCTGTAAATTCTTTTTTCACGTCAACATGCGCAATCCTTTGAGGAACTCCTTGAAGTACAAAGAATAAAAAAGTTTTCTTTTGTTTTGACGGAAGACAAAGAAATTGTCGTATAAAAATGTGCTAATACTTTTTTTGCTCTTTAACCTATTTTAAATCTCATATTTACATTAAAAGTCGGGTTTGATTTCATTTTTAAGAGTGCCGTGGAGTTTGTTCCTCGTTCTTCTCCATAGAGGCCTACCTCCGTTTTGGAACGAGCAACTAGCTTCAACTTTCGGACTAACTGACCGACTCTTTGACAATTCAAAAGTGCCTGTAAATGGTCTAATTTAAATAAATGTTTTGACTTTGACTTTGACTTTGACTTTTTTATATTTAGTTTTATTTGACTCTATCACCCGGACATTCTTGCTCGGAAAGGATAAGTGAGTTTGAACATTTGAGTTTGGTGAGCTGTCAATCTCTATCATCAGGTGCTATGATAGCGTACCTAAGGTTCAGAGGGCCTACCCCATCTCTTAAACCAATATTATTATAAAATTACTTTGCCTTCCGTACTGTTGGATTTTCAACGTTCGGCTTAGCGACGAGAGTTTAAAATCCAACAACAGAAATAACAAAATAATATTAAATTACCTAAATGCACCGAGGATAATTTTTAAAGAATACCACTGCAGATGCTAGGAATTGAGGGCTTACTTCTCCTTAATTTTGTCGTAGACACCACTCAAATGACTAACTCTTTATGTGATTTTGTAAAGATTTTGTAAAGCAATAGGAAACTGTGACGTCATTTATTGGGCAACAGAATTGACTAATTAATTATTGAATCATTGATTGATTAACTGTACAATTGTTAGGGTTTTTCAGGGCTAAAATAAATTGGTATTTGCAACTACTTAATTCGCGGAAGGTGATTTTTTACAGAATAGGACTGCAGATTACATTAAGGCGGATAACATACAAGCTGTAAAGCTTGACTGTAATCCGGCCACGTGCGTCCGCTGCACAGTGTGCAGTGTTGTAGGACGACACGGTACGACGCGAGCCAATATGTACGATTGATCGGTTGATGCGGCCTACCCACACAGTGTGTGCCTTTGTTTATATACGATAGCAGTCTACATTTAATCCCATCAGCTGGCGGTGCAAGCATTGCTAGTTTTAATACGACCACATTTCATCAATTAAAATGACAAAATTACCATAAAATACTATACATGTTCTTATTTTTTATAGTTATTTTCGTAACGAATTTCATGTCTTGAAAGTTAGTTGATATGATTCTTTGAAGATGATGATAAAATTGGTAATATTTTTGTCATGTCAAAATTAACATTTATTACATTATTAACTTTGACTTTAAAGTTTTAAAAATGACAGCCGTTCGATTGTTAAAATAAAACCATGCTTGCACCACAGATAGTACTAAGTTAGCATTGATATATTGTTCTTAAATTCTAAATGTAAATACCTAACCCCGAATTCTTAAACAACATTTTATTTTAAGACGTTCTTAAATATATCTCTGTCGCTACAATGCACCTTGTAGTGACAGAGATAGCATAAGACTTCAAAGCAACTGTAAATTGAGTTGTTTTTGATTTTTTCCTGTTAGCCCGGTGCTGCCTTACAGACAGTTAAAACGAATATTCATTGGTTTAAACAATTTGTTGCCATATTAAACTGGTTGTCGTCATAACTACGGAGCGTCTATTATAGTCTTGTAAAAACAGTGAAGTCGTAATACGAAAACTTTATAAAATTGTGACTACATTTAGTTCTATTTTTAGTCTTAAGAATTCTCTGCATCGCTGTGAAGACCCTGAGATATATTTTCGAAAGATATATAGAAAATATTTTCTCGTTTGTCTAACGTGTATAATAACTTGCCTGTATTCCCTAAAGACAAAGGCAGATGAGAGTAGCACATTTTGCCTTTTTGTCATAAGTCATTTATAACTCGCGTCTGCTATTAAGGTTTTCTTGATGGTAATCATTTTGACTCCTCGAACGCGGGGCTTCACGCTCCACAGCCGAGTTATAATGTCTCTAACTTATTTTCCTGTTTTTATTAATTTGTAAATCCTTATCAGTTAAAGCACCTCTCTAAGGCTTTAGGCTACTTATCAGTTATTGAACCACCAAGTTTTCTACATATAGACAAACCAAATGAAAAGCGCTAAGTATATCTGTGACAGCAATATGCAGATGGAACATTGAAAATAGCCTCCCACGAGACGGTGTCACCTGCGGTGAGCAAGCTGCCAACCTTGCCTTCACGATGACATGAACAACTCTTTAAATAGAACATGAGACTAGTGGAAGAATAGACGATATTATTCTGTCATGGGCAATCTCGTGTTAAGTGATATAGCGACTATTTTAATAACGGTATAACGTTATTAAGATAGTCGCTATATCACTTAACACACTTTAACGTGCCCCGATATCAAATATCTGAAAATGGTGCCGATTCTCTTGTTCACAAACTAGAATAAATTTAGAGAATTGACATCTCTTACTAACATACATCGAAAGTAAAGGACGGTGACATTAAAGAACTGAGCTAGCGATGTCAAATTAATTGTGCCTTGAACTTCTCCGTATTTTTAATCCATACGTTTTAATTTCTATTACAAGTCCTAATTTCAAAATTAGTTCGAAATTCGAACGATGTCAAACTGTAAAACCGCGACGGTATACCTGGGTACTTTAATCTAAAACCAACTGGTTATTTTTGTGTATGTGTGAGTTTATATATTTTATTTAAAACTCATATTACTAATGTTTTTCTTCTATAAACGCGGAAGTTTCTGAGGATGGATGGATGAAGAAATGTTTGTTACTCTATCGCTCTTAGACGGCAGAAAGGAGTTAATAAAAATTTGGCACACATGTCGGTATTGATCTAGCTTAACATAGGACCATTTTTATCCCTTTTTTGTGTTCCCATGGGATAATTTGGGACGTCTTTGGCTTATTTCAGAACTACACGCAGACAAAGTTGCGGTCGGAAGCTAGTTAAACATATTTTTTTGTTTTATAGTAATAGTTTTTGCTTCGGCCATTTACGTAAACTTCTGGAAAATACAGATACATTTTCGATTCTATTTGTGTGGTGAGTAATTTGTTTATCCTACAGAGGTACACGCCCACACGTTGTCAAAAAGGTTTTGCGACTAAAACTCTGAATTAAATATGAGACCTAAATGTTTTACCATTTTAGAGTCGACTTTTCAATCAACATGTACCTTACTAGCTAAAGTTACTTGTGACGCTGTCTGCCGCCAAGCTTTTGTATTATACCCACTTGATAAATCCAGGCTACCCACAAAGACATTGTTGCTAGACACCTGCTTCGAATGATAAAAGCATTTACATAACTCAGCGCTAGCCAGTGCAGTTTTATCTGTACAGCGCAAGAGTATGCATTACTTTATAAGATCCTAGAGGACCTTTATATTTATTTCAGAATTACATAAGTAATGCCTAGTCTCATGGGCGTCATATTTTGTATACATAACCTCGCATCTAAGACAGGTATCTAGAGACTCGGGCTGGCCGTATACAACCCTATTTAAATAGATTATTAAGTACTTTAAATTAATAATGAGATATACTCTGGACTTGAATGTCCGCAGTGAAGGCTGGCAGGCGGTTTATATATTAAATAAATAGTAGGTATAATAATTTAAATTACCTCAATACACGAAGTATGAATGCAAACTGACGAGAAATGTTAACTCTTAATCGTCTAGAATCACGTACTGATTCTATGACAAAAGTTTTGAAGCCTCTTCAAAGTATCACCAACTACAATTTAACTAGCCTTCATATTATATGTTCAGTCGATAAATTAAATCCGATTAATGTCTACACTTTACAAGTTCCTTCCAAACTCGGAAGCAATTCGCCGGCTTTGGTCCGTGATGGAAATTACACAGCCACGCAGCGCATGCATCGGTGAGGTGTTGTAAATTTAATAACAGATCGGTTACACTCGACCGTAACTGATGACAGGTAAGCCCGCTGCAGGCTGAATTTCACGGGTGTCATCGTAACTACGTATATCAAGGGTTGTACGCGTTTGATAGATTATGGACAGAGCACTTCAAAATGTTTGCTGCGTAAATTTGACGAGTACACGATCATAAATGTTCGAGTATAAATGTATTAGTGACGAATGACGTTTGTTCGTTTCGTTTTTTCATTCAAAGTTTTTGACTATTTATTTGCGTAGTGGGAGGTTGCGTTTGGTATCGGACAATGGATTAATGTAACTTTTTAAATTTATAATTATGTAGGTAAAAGTACCTACAGAAGGTAAGGTATAGAAAGCTATACCTTAGCTATAATTAACATCGGTGAAGGCAAAACGTCGTGAGGATCGTCGTCGATTTCAAGACTTATATTAATCTAATATCGCCAATCCGCCTTGAGCAAGCGTCTTGACCAATGCTCGTATCTTCTCTGTATGAGAAGAGGCCTTTGCCCTTGAATGGGACACTATAGCAGGCAGGTATTATTATAATTATTTATTAACGGAATATATTTTAACGTAGTAATTATTGAAAGTGTTTTGTTTAACTAAAAGGCGAATTATGGTAAGAATCCATCTCATTATTTGGCGGGTGTTAATTATCTCAAAAAGTAATACCAAATAAATTCACTTCAAAAGATAGCCTTAGCTATAATACTTTCGAATTATACCTCTTAAGGTATTACTTATAAAACTGGACGATTTTGTCTGCCTCGATGGTCTAGTGGTCACAAAGTGCGACTGCTGAGTATGCGGTCTTGGGTTCGATTACCAGAGCAGTGTTATTGGGTTTTTTCGTTAGAACTTTGTCAGTAGCAGCGTCGAAGTTTGGATTTGTGCCCGGTTGATGGTAATAGTCTCGTCTCATATTACATGAGACTTAAGCATATCTGGCGAAATGTGGGTGTACTAATGACTACACCTCTGCCTAACCCTTTGGGGATTACAGGCGTGATGTTATGTGTTATTGGACGATTTAATTTTTACTCTATCGCTTTCGGAAGAGTACATGTGAAAGGCACATCACGATACAAAATTTTATCGTAAATTCTAGCTCCGCAGCGTTCGTTTTTTTTTTATGCAACATGCAACCTACGCAGCCAAAATGTAATGAACATTTTTTTTTTTCAACGGAAAATACTGACGCTCGAGGGCCTGAATCATGTACCGATTTCATGGTAAAAGTTTACATAGCGATGTTCTTTCTACCGTTTTTTTTTAAATCTATATATCTATATAATAAAAATGATTCGCTAAATGTAAACACATATAGCGATTTATTTTGGCTTTGGGTTTTTTGGGTTTTTTCATCGATTTGGGTGATTCTTTTTCTGTTGTATCCGCAATATCACGGACAAGGTTCTTATGGAAGGTTTTTTTAAATCCACATGTAATGTTGGAAATTTGCACCCGTGCAAAGCCGGGGCGGTCCGCTAGTTAGAAATAAAAATAGACGAGAAGTCAAGAACGGCTCGACCGATTTTCCTTATTCTTTTTTTGTTTTGTTTATAATTTCACGTAAAAGACTTTTTATAAAATATTTTTGGAAAAGTCGCTGAATGAGTCAAAACTTTGCACCCGTGCGCAGCCGGGCCGGTTCGCTAGTAAGTAATATTTTTTTTACTGACTCTGATTTTTAAAAGTTGGATGTTTAAGGTAAATATTTATTGAGTAATAAACGAAATCGGAACAGTTATAAAAGAAACCGTTTTTTTTTTTCAATTTCCGTAATTTTTAATTAAGCCTTGCATATGGCTAAAACCATTTTATTAAGTGACTTTTAAGTTCCGATAAATATAGTAACTGTATCACTCAACAGTCATAAAACAAACCATGAGTGTGAATAATAATAATTATCATGTACTTGAGACTATGATTGGCGTTAATCAGTAATTTATATGCCAATGAATTAATAATTGACTGACAAGAGTAAAATGCAGTTAAGTTTAGTTTCAATTGCCAACAGTTTAGTCGCGGGAAATATCACGAAAATTGCTTCTCTGATCGATGATATTGTTCACCGTTCATATTGAAACGATTCTGCGTGCTAAAAATACACAAAGAAAATAACATTTATCAGAAGTAAGTTCATGGACACACGACCTTTTACAATATTCGGTAAAGGAAAAATACTGACTGTATTTTAATTGAATTTTTGTTATCTTTGAAAATGAGATTTACATGAAAAATGATAGAAGAAAAATTCTTCATTCATTCATTCACTCTTTGCCTTATTCTATGAAGTGTTTGTACATCGTACTAATACCTTAAAAGTCATCGCACACAATGACAAATTATTATAAGCTCGGCATCGAGTCGGCGTCGGGTCGGCATCGTCTTAACTCGAGCCGTACAGCGATAACTCTAAGAAACTCCATACGCACACTAATCAATATCGTAACAGAATCGCCTTATCTCGGCATAAGGGAGTAATTAGTGTGCGTCATGTGATTAGTGGTCAACTCTCAATCACTAAGCTTACGACAGGGAGCTGTCGCGCTTATGTTCTGGTGATACCCAACCATAAGCGCGGTGACTCTTAGCCGTAAGCATGGTGATGCCCCATCTTGGAAACTGCGAGTTAATCACTTTACCGCGATAATGGATTATTTATCCCTTTTTTATGCTGCCCGAGGCGAGGCGATCGGTGTTCAATAGAATAGAAAAACGTTTAATTAAAACGCGACAGGACGCCAATTTCTGTGTATTAAATGGTCTTATCTCATCTCAACAACAAACAACGCCAAAAATATAATTATTCAAGATAATTTTGACTGATTGAGACTGAGATTCGAATACGATCGTTCATAAAAAAAAAGATAATTGTCCTACAGTGTACGCGTATTAAGGTTCAGAGAAATTACGCTGAACGGTTCGAATTGCGGCGATTCCTCGCTGGTATTTGTGCTATGGCTTTCACGTCGAGAGCGCATCGAACAAATACTGATTGGTCGACCAATGACCGCAGTAACCTCCCGTTCATTAGATCTACTACCCGATTAACGTTTTATTCAATAGTCTAATAGTATGACGCAAACCGTCGGTAACTATTGAACCACGAGGCGTTTTGTAGTGTTAGTAAATAAAATATTATTGGGGGCCTGAAAACAATAGTCCATGTTGGTCGTATTTTTTTTGCAGTTTACATTTGCCTACGTAATTACCTATCAACGGAGTACTTGAAGCAAGTGTTTTCATGTCTTTATTTTTATTTAAGAATTCATTGTTTTTGTTAATTCTTCTCCGTGTGAAAATAAATAAATTTTGAAGTTGCGAGTAAACAAATGGCGTAATTGATATTAAAATTTCTCAAAACGTGACAAGCCGAGAATCTATATACCATTTGCCATGAGCCGAAGTAGAAATACAAACGTATTCTATTTCTTTTCTCATCTGGAAAAAGGCTCATGATTTGGGCCTATTATGAAAAGAGAGAGATAAGAGGTTATGTAGGCAAAAGACAGCCCAGAAACAAACACACTGGCTTTTTTGTGTCTCAATTGGTAAAACCTGCCCCAAAACCTTGCCCCAAAACATAATTTCTGGATACACGTGCCTTTTCAGAATCAAAGCAAAAAATCCGACACAAATGACAAAAAAGACGTTTCTCATCAACAAAAAACAGATTTAACATTGTTTAGTACAGCGACAATAGTATCATTTCATAATAAAATAATGGAAAGTCTTCAAATGTTTCAGAGAATAAAACCCATTGAATTACTCGTAGGTTCAGGTTTTATAAAATGTACAACTCCAATTTTATTTTCACCACAAATATCAAGCGTTTTTCGTGGAAACGTCAGAGCGTTGCGGAGGGATTTTCTCCTTTATTGTTAGAATAAAAATGTTTCTTTTACTTACTTTGAATACTTTTATCATCGTTCTTCTATTAGTATTTATTTATAAATTAATTCCGAGCGAATGTTTACCATCGCTACGGCCTGTTTATGTGAGATTAGGAATTTATTGATTTAATCCTCACAGCCTACGCTTGGTATTTAATCAGAACAACGTTGCATTACAAGTTTCAATACACTCATTCCAAGATATCGTTAATTTAAAATTTATTATAAATAAATCTGGCCCCAAAAATTGTAGGAAACGATGCCCTCAGTGATTAAAATACAAACATAACAGTAAAGTTATATAATTTCATAGTAACACGCGACGAGAAATTTGACGCGTTGAGGAAAGTACTTCATTCACAGTTCTGCGGCACTTTTGAAAGTTTTGTGTAAGGCTTCAGAGGAGTTGTATGAGGTCGTGAGGCCATGAGGGATGTTGAACTCACCTTCCGCGGTGGCGGCTGCATGTTGATGCTCGTCGCCGGACCGTCGGCGACTGAGTCTCGGAGCACGAGGAAGTAGCGGATCGATGCCGCGCGACGGACGCGTCTCCACCCTCTGCCGCGATACGAACGCGTCTGCTCGCCCTACGGGACTACGCCGCGCATGCCCCTACCACCCGGACTAAGCCATAAACTACGACTTACTTTTTTGTTTAAACCTAATAATTTTTTCTAAAAAAAATCGGCACGCAAATGAAGGAAAGTTAAAAGTTTTTTTTTTTTTCATTTTATGAAATAAAGAATAGGGTGTGTTTTCAATGTTCATATCCTGCGGGAGGCAGCCAGCATGCTAGATGTGCTACGAGGGGTCCCCTCCCTACCCGTAGCGCGTTACGTAGCGCGCCTCGTAGTCAGCACGAATTATCTTACACCCGTGGCACCCCAAAAGGCTGGAGTTCAACAAAGGCCACCCTAATACATTTCGGGTGTCCTAGTACTGGAACACGCTCTTTGTTTTTTTTTGAATTAAAAAAAACAAAGAAATGTACAATTCATAGAATAATTTCTAAATATTTCTTAGAATTTAAGTATATTTTTAAACGTCTTATAAATAATTTTCGTCTTAGAGATTTTGTGTCACTTAGTATAAATACTAAATGCTTTTACAATCACACAATAAGTCCACGTGTTAACACACAACCTGTCATTGACGCGCGCCTAGTACAGAACCTAGTTTATAATTCAAAACTGCTCGACTAGATAGCAATTTCTAGTTCTCCATAAGTGGGGAATTGACTAGGCACTTGCTAGCGAAAGGACATTTCACAGAATAATTACTATTTACATTACGACGGCAAGCCGGCTGTCACTTGTTTTGACTTCTGACAGTACTTTATTGATTTTTCATTAGTGACCTAATGCCCAACATTTAACTGTCAAACGAGAGGGTTAACCTACGCGAGCAGCAAGGTACCTACGCGATATTTAACATAATCAAATTCGAAACATACTAATGTTATCCAGATTATTCTAGAAGTCTGGAAAGTGAAATTAGACTTATTAAATTACTTTTTGCCAAATTTAATAAAAAAATGCTGTGAGTTTTAAAAGTGAGCGTATAACAATATATTCATTCAGTTAATTTTAGTTTTTTTTTTTTAATTAATATGGATTTTGCGCTACTTTAGGTTTAACTGCAATATTATATTACGTAGGGAG
Source organism: Hoplodrina ambigua (assembly GCA_949774945.1). Taxonomy (NCBI): domain Eukaryota; kingdom Metazoa; phylum Arthropoda; class Insecta; order Lepidoptera; family Noctuidae; genus Hoplodrina; species Hoplodrina ambigua. The sequence continues at coordinate 4,895,394 of OX458963.1, read as the reverse complement.
AAGCTGTAGGAAAGCCGCTTGTATCAAAGAATGTACCCTGCTTACAAGACATTTAAATACAAATTACAAAAAATAAATCCTGTCCGGATTGTGTTCATTATAATGAAGCCCGGTCTATACTATTAAAATGTATTAAATTGTAGTGTACTGGAAATTGTTATTAACGTTTAATTTTTACGGCAATCATTTAAATGTATATATCATTGTGATTAACATAAAGCAAGTAAGTAGGTAAGTAGATATGTATACACATAACATATACATATATGCATGTTTATTTTTGTATTCATTTGATTTTTATTTTTTAGATTAAAAGCAAACTTGTTTCTCCATGCTTTTGTGTACAATTTTTATTTTTTCTTTTAAGTTATGTGCGTCATTTTATATTTTCTCTTCTTTTTCTGTATGTGATTAATATTTGTAAAAATTTCGTATTTAGGTGTAAATTTATTATAATCTACAAATATGTGTGGTCCTTTTCTCAGATTTTTGTAATTAATGATTCTTTTTAAGTAAATTAATATCTAATATTCTAAAGATTCTTCTCTGATAACTCAATGAAAAGTCTATCTTTTAACTTTTTAGACCTATGTATCCTGCTTATGCGCAAGAAGATTCATTAAAATCGTTTAATTCGTTTTGAAAAATAAGAATTTAAAGTTTGTAGGTATGTATGCAATGCCGTACGGCCTAAACGCTTTTATCTAAGAGTTATTAATTAATTTTAGTTCCAGAAGTGTCATTAATTTCTAAATATTTATTATTTATATTTACTTTCTAAATCATAGTTGGACATGCTTGTTGGCCTGATATTAGTGACGAATTAGTTATTAGTGATGAATTTGTTATATTTAAGATCTAATGCTTACAGAAGCTGTTGGCAAACCTTAATAAATAAAAAAATAAATAAAAACAGAAGCTATATTTTCATTACTCAATCCTATATCCCGTAGGTATTCCAATGTATTTCTTTATAATAAAAAAAATTAAGACATTTAAAAGTACAATTTGCAAATAAGCATATTACAAATTAGAGAATTATATCCAAAATAAGAATGCTTGAAAACATTCTGGTTCTACTGCAAATGACAATACCACATTATGGACAAAACCAAAATGGTTGCTATAAATTACTTGCCTCACTAAAAACAATGTGATTATATTTATAAATTTTTATTTTTGATCTTCTTTATTTAACTTATAATTAGACTTTGACTTTGAATTATAATGGCAGCGAATTGTGTAAATATAAAAAGATTATAATGTATACCAACCGTGTAAACAATACGTTCAAAATTTCCCCTACAATAATAACTACAAAGATTGTAAAAACCATTATGAAATTACGAATCTGTATAGGTATTCCAATGACATTTTGATTACCAGTTAAACGCCCAATAATTCAACTGTATTAACGTGTAAATTGGAAACAGACTTTCATTTTCCACGCCTGTTAGGGTAGTAGGGTTAAACCCTACTTGCAATCTAATTGATGGCCGCAATCTTTTGTTTCAACAATAAATTCTTTAATAGGGGAAAGGGTGACAGTTTACCACACAAGGAGTCGATTTAATAGTGTGTCGATATTTACCCGAGTGCAATTAGATTGTTTTACCTGGAAAAACGTTTATAGTGGACGGTTTATTACAGGACTTGTTTTTTATTTGAACTCCTAGAGGTGAGGAAAATTAAGTAAAAATAAAATTTCGACGCTTCAATTAACAGTTTAAAAGTAATTGTTTTTTTTTTAACTATATTAGTTGTAATTTACTTTAAAAAAATATGGTATAATAAAGAATGTGGAGAAAAATAAATAGTCAATACGTTTATTTCTAAAAATCATAATATTGTACTATTATTTAGACATTTTATTATCAGTAATCGTGGTAATCGTGAAAAACTATGAGTAAATCGTCGTAAAAAAAAAACTTTGTAATAATATCAGAATGCTTGTATATGTATATTATATTTAAAAAAAAACTATCGATTTTATTTAATACCAAAGCCAACATCTCAGTTCAAATCAAATCTTATTGTCATTTTAAATTAAACTTCTTTAAGAACTGCCATCGTGCCACTGGATCGAGGCAAGTCGGGCGATGAACCCGCACGCACACAGTGACAGTCGCGCGACACTGCCTACCCTTTACGCAACGTAGCGATTCTATTCTTTGAAAGAAGTGTAGGTATTCTGAAATACTTTCAAACATAAACAACTAAAAATACAAGTATTTATTAATTGTTAGCTGCCCGCAACTTCACCCGCGTAAATGTCGGTTATTGGTGATCTGATAAATAAATAAATAAATAAATATCTTGAGACAACTCACACACGGCTATCTGATCCCAAGCTAAGCAGAGCTTGTGTTATGGTAACCAGACAACTGATATACATACTTATATAATTTATAAATACATACATATTATAGATAAATCACACCCAGACACAGAACTAACAATCATGCACATCACACAAAGTTTGTCCTGGGTGGGAATCGAACCCACGACCTCCGGCTTAGCAGTCAGGGCCGCTAACCACTAGACCAACAGGCCCGTCATCTTGTTTCTCCTGATCTTTGGACTCCCATTTCATGCCCGCATAGGGTGAATATTGAAATATTAGTTCTTAGCGGACGTGTACTAACTATAAACTACCTCCCTGACAAACATCTTTATACGTCAAGCGATTTTCGATATTTCGTGATGAGTGAGTGACTGATCTTTAGCTTTAGATTGACCAGCTGCCGCAATTTTATTAAATTTCGCCCGCGGCTTCGCTCGCAAATTATAATGGAAATTCGATCATGATTCAAAAGACATGTGGCGCCATCTATCATCATAAACACGTTATTGTAATTTTTTTCGGGAACAATACTTTTTCCGGGATAAAATGTATGTCCGTTTCTGTACACCTGACAACGTATATGCAAAATTTCAGGATGATCGGTTCAGTGGTTTAGGCGTGGAAAGGTAAGACACAAACAAACAAACTTACTTTCGCATTTATAATATAACTTAAGATTAAGATAGTTAAGATTAGTTAAGATTAAGATAGTTAAGATTAGTTAGGATTAATGTCTTTCATGAAAACCTCAGACGACTAAGCAAAACCACTCCTTGAATACCTGGAAACACGTTCAATACCAACGATGTCTCGTTTTGACGGAACTAAGTCCAATAATGGGAATTTTTTGTTACTTTTTCGAATTTAAGTATTAAAATAAAACTGCCTATAGTGACTGCCTCGTTAGTCTAGTGGTCGCAAAGCGCAACTGCCGAGCATGAGGTTTTGGGTTCGATTCCCAGGTCGAGCAAAGTGTTTTTGGGTATTTCCATCAGTAATTTCTCATTAGCAGCCTCGGAGTCTGTATTTGTGCCCAGTCGATGGCAATAGGCTCACCCTCTATTACATGGGACTTAAACGTATCTGGCTTAATGTAGGTATAATAATGGGTACACCTCTGCCTAACCCTTCGGGGATTACAGGCGTGATATTATGCTATACTAATAAAATAAAGCTGCGGATATTTTTTGTTTGTTTGTATAATCGCTAACCTCTGGAACTAGAGTCTGATTGGAAAAAAAATAGATAGACAGATAGCTAGAATTATAAAGAATAGTATAAGTTATACAACATCACGGCTACACCCCATGGGAGTGAAGCAGTAACTAATAACCAAGAACGTAACTTAACGCGGGTAAGGAAAACCACGCGTACGATGTTGGAGGGAGCAGCTCAAAGTTCTACACTTGTTTATTTATTAGTTAGATGCAATTCATTTATGAACATAACATAACATCACGCTTGTTATCCGCGAAGGGTTAAGCAGAGGTGTACCTATGAGTACACCCACATTTTGCCAGTTACATTTTTTTAAGTCGCATATAATACGGGGCGAGATTATTGCCATCAACCTGGCACAAATCCAGACTCCGAGGCTGTTATTCAAAATTCCTGATGGAAAAACCCAATAACACTTTGCTTGACCTGGGAATCGAACCCAAGACCTTATGTTCAGCAGTCTCGCTTTGCGACCACTCGACCAACGAGGCAGTCGAGATAAGTACAATCAAAGCAATCATTTTGTTTGATACAAACAAATTGTAAGGGAACGAACTATCCACTTTGTTAAATGACTTATTTATTTGAACCGTTCCTATAATCGCACCATAATGATAGGTCATGCAACTAGGGGACGGAATCGAATCGATTGCTGCAATAAGTACTGTTATACAAAATAATTACAGCCTTGGTAAAGAATTTCAAGTAACACTAATAAATAAAATATAAAGTTTATTTGGACATCACCGGCTTCGGTGAAGGAAAACATCGACAGGAAACCTGGACTTTTACTGCTCCACTCAAACCATGTTAGAGGCCCTTGAGGCGGTTTAGAAACTTACACTAGGGTGTGTAGGGTTGTAAGACCTTACTGCCCACACGATAAAGAAAGAAATAAAGAAAGAAAGAAAGAAAGAAAGAAAGAAAGAAAGAAGGAAAGAAAGAAAGAATAAAAGAAAGAAAGAACGTAAGGAAGGAAGAAAGAAAGAAAGAAAGAAAGAAAGAAGGAAAGAAATAAAGAAAGAATAAAAGAAAGAAAGAACGTAAGGAAGAAAGAAAGAAAGAAAAAATAAAATAAATAAATAAATATATAATCTACTATAGTGACTCGCCACGGCTTCGCAAGAGTACAACATAGATGCACAAACATTCCACTACAATCACTCTATCTATTGATGTAAACCGCATTAAAATCTGTTGCATAGTTTAAATGATCGAAGCGTACAGACGGCGAGAAGCGATTTTGTTTTGTACTATGTAGAGATTTTTAAAAATAAAATGAAGCTGAAACGTGTTCTCTGAAACTACCAGCCAGAATGTAAAAAATCTTTTTGTACGTATTTGATAGCCAGATTCGTGAGGAGTAGAACAGGCTATAACATCACGCTACGTCACAGGGGAGCGGAGCAGTAACGAAAGACGTAAATTGACGCGGGCGAAAAATATCACAATAAGGTAAACCGTAACCGGATGAATGCTGTGGAAATGCGTTCCTTGCTGAGTATGTGTGACCGTTGCGGATTAAGAAGATGTAGTGACAAAGATAGAAAAGGGTATGCTTAAATGGTTCGGTCATGTTGAGAGGATGAGTGAAAGACGATTGACAAAAGGTATTTATATGGCAGAGGTGAGTGGCAACGCCAGGCTTACACTGACCTTATTGGTGAGGTCCTTCAGAAAGGTCAGGTGCGGAGTACTCGTAACTGGCGTGCTTGTATGACGAGACGTATGAACATAGAAGAGGCGAAAGGAGTATGTAAGGATCGTAGAAGGTGGCGTTCTGTAGTTTCAGCCTACCCCCATGGGAAAAAAGCGTGAGTTTATGTATGTATGTATGTAGGTAAACCGTACATTATCATCATCTTATATCAGCCGAACGACGTCCACTGTTGGACATAGGCCTCCCCTTAAGATAGCCACAAGGACCAGACCTGCGCTGCCCACATCCAGCGGTTGCCTGCGACCTTTACCAGGTTGGCGGCCAACCTCGTGGAGTGCCTTCCCACACTACGCGGTACGTGATCGCCACTTGAGAGTCTTACGACCCCAACAGCGGTCTGATTTAAGACCTATGTGCCCTGCCCATTTGCAAATTGACGGACTATAAAAGAGCAATAATCGATAGCCTAAAATAAATCCGCCATTTCGATAACCCACAGAATACCAAACACTGACTAAATAAATACATTAAAATAACGTATATTTCTGTTTATTTACGAAACGTCATTTTAATTATCGGCTCCATTTTAAAGTCAATCGGCAGAATATTGGAATATTTCGACAGGATTTCATATATCAAATTTATAGCTCGTGAACTTTACTCACAGTTCGTGAGTCGATTGAGTATAAACTCTCGTAACATGATGCGCCAATATTATGCAGCACACCGCTAGACTCGACCACGGACTGATACAATAAATCGTTATATTACTGGTGAGAGCTGCTCATTTATTTATACTCTTACTAAAATACTTATCAATACAATTATATTGTAATATAACATAACATCACGCCTGTAATCCCCGAAGGGTTAGGCAGAGGTGTACCCATTAGTACACCCACATTTCGCCAGTTATATTTTTAGTCCCATGTAATAGGGGGCGGGGGGGGGGGACTTAAATTGTAGTTTGTTTGTACGCTGTTGTCTCTGGGACTACTAGTCCGATTCTGAAAATACTTTCTGTAATAGGAAGCTACGTTCTTTTTGAGTGCTATAAGTCTACTAGTTTTCCCCTGACTTCATCTATGTAAATGTCGTTTTCTAGTTTTGAAAAATTGTGTTACAGCTAAATTCGACCGATTTTAAGTTGTCCGTAGAAACAAGACTTACATGTCCTCTGATAACTTTTTAGACCTATGTATCCTGCTTATATAATAGGAAGTTTCATAAAAATCGGTTCATTAATTTCGAAAAATAAGGACTTGAAAATGTGCATGCAATTCCGTACGACGTAAATGCTTCATTCAATCATAAAATAAAAAGAGTAGCATTTGCGGCACCCGCTGTGTCAATTTAAAAATATCTCACTAGAATTTCAAACACAACGTTGACCAAACAAATCTTATGTTTACCTAGTTTTTATAAAATGCGTGTTAACTAGTGTGTTTTGTGTGTTTTAATTAGTTTTCAGGGACATTTTTCGAAGGTACATATTTAAATAGACTACCTAAGTACTTACTCGCGTGTATAAAACAAAGATTTTGGTATATAGAAATAATAACATATAACCACCCATACTAATTACTAGCTTTTGCCCGGCACTTCGTCTGCGTAAATATTCTAGTAATATCCATTTTTTTAACCGGGTCGTCAAACTTGTCGTTGTAGTTTAGGTCTCATACTAAATATAGAGAACTGACATCTCTTACTAGCATACAGCGAACGGAAATGATGGTGACAATAAAGAACTAAGTTAGCGATGTCAAATTAGTGTTGCCTTGAACTTTTCCGTATTTTTAATCCATACGTTTTAAGATGTCAACTATAACTGTATGGATGTGTTAGATTGACTAAAATTGACAGCTTTTATTTAAATTAGTCTCTTTCTTGTTTTATTGGACAGAAAAAAGCTTGTATTATCTAATAATTAAAAAAAAAAAATTAGACTGATTTAAAAGAATTCGCACACTCGAAACATTGTTTGAAAGTAAGCTGCCTGTATACCAAATGGCTTGTTCGACTGTAAGGCGCTTTGCGCACAGAGCAACTATTGCAGCAACCAACAACTGGAAAATGGCTGTTTAAATACATTTCAATTGGACTGCGCACACAAAGCAACTCGAGTTTCGAGTTGCGGCAATCGTTAATAGTTTTCAGTTGCTGCAATGATAACTAAGTCAGTTGCTAGTTGCCGCAACTAGCAACTTTTAAATATTGTACCGGTTTTTAAAGTTGCCGGTTTCCTGCTAATGTCGCTCCGGCAGCGGCATACGGCAACTCGGCTATGAAAGTTGCTTACAAATTGCCAAAAAGTTGCGGCAACCGCATCGTTATAGCAACTATCAACTTTTACAGGAAACTTTTAAAGAGTTGCCAGTTGCCTCAACTTAAGTTGCTCCGTGTGCAAAGCGCCTAAGTAGCGTATAAACAAGATTTTGTTTGGCTTTATGCACCCTTTATAGAGATTTCCATTTTTATATTGCCAAAGTTTGTGGAGACTACAAAACTAATAAGCCTCCTTTAGTTACGGTTAGCGGAGATGACGGATTTTCATCGAGGAAGAAAATTCTTTGCATAAGGCTTATTCAAGTTTCATTTTAATATTACTTTCTCTATAATTGATCATTAGTTTAGTATCGAGAACAACATTTACGTAATACCGTTAAAGAATATTTAGATTGTGCACATTTCATAATTTTTTAATAGAAAACTGGCTGCTTTCTTTTAGGGATGGGAAGTGATTAAATTTTTATTAAATTAAAATAAACTGAAGATGTTAACCCGCCGCGTGTCGTCATCATCATTATTATATCAATCTTTAGCCGTCCACTGAATATAGGCGTCCCGTAAAGAGCGCCAACCATCCCGGTCTTGGGCAGCCCAAATCTATCCGCTGCCCACAATATTCTTTAAATCATCCGTCCACCTTGCAGATTGGGTCTAACACTACGTTTGCCTAAACGTGGTCTCCACTCTAACATATGTCTGCTCCACCGACCGTCTGTCCGTCTGCAGACATGACCGCCCTATTTCCATTTCAGAGTACTAATTCTGCGAGCAAAGTCGGTGACTTAGTTCCGCGGGCCGTGTAACTATGTTAAATCAACTTTGCCCTGACATTAAGCGCAACTAGACAATGATATCATCAGTGACGTACCTATCGCGACACATAAGGAAATCAACCGGCACTGTTTTTCGGAATGGCATCATGTCTTAGGTCAACCTGGAGGTTGCCCGACAGTCCTGTGGTGCCCTAAAAATCAATCCAACCAGTTAACGAACACATAAACATATAAACCAAGCGGTTACACGCTTAAGGGACTTCACGCCTGCAAAGTACGTAACTCGGCTACACGACTTTTGCTTTTCTCACACAGTTGACAACTTGTCCAAGTCAAAGTCAAATCATTATTTGGCGCTTCTGAAAGTTATTTTCAAGAATAAAAATCTAGTTGCCCATTCCAAAAGTTAGTTTCGAATGGACAAGAAACATGGTGCTCACATGTTTACAATATAGTAATCGTAAACGATCGCTCTCAACATTTTAAAAGACAATAAATTAGTGTGTGTGTCATAGTAATTAGCAGAAGTAGAACATACATACATACATAAACTCACGCATTTTTCCCTTGGGGGTAGGCAGAAACTACAGAACGCCACCTGCTACGATCCTTACATAGTCCTTTCGCCTCATCTACGTTCATACATCTCGTCATACAAGAATGTTAAAAAAGAAAATAACAAAGTTAAATTATAGGTAAATTATCAGCCAGTTGTTTTTGTTGAGAGCGGCGTGCGACACCGGCGCCCGTTAGCGTAGCCACAGTGAGGCAGACTGGGGCGCTTGCTCATAGGTGATTTATTTAATATTGAAATCATCTACCAAAACTGTTATTCTAAATAAAAGAATTACATTTAAAAAGAAACTGTTTTACAATCCAGAAATTATACCATTCTGTTTTGTACATTTGAATACAATAAAGGTATAGATATATATACAATACTTCATACTTGTCAGGATTACCCCACCCAAAATCAAAACTTGGCTACGGTCAAACGTCATTTATGGCCTACATACTCTGTCCTCGTGAAAACTTAAACTTCAAAGTTCGTCACAAAAACAATATGGCAGACGAATTCATTTTTCCCTTCTCTCTAAAAGGAATCCAAATAAACGCGATACCAAGTTTAATAGTTACGTAAAACTTCCATCCTTTCATCGCCCTCTTGCGTCTGCTGCCCCGATAGTGCAGGTACTATGATGACATGAAGCCGTTACAAAAGGGACAGCTCGGAGTAGCGAGCCACTCGTCGTGTTTCGACTTTCGGCGTACATTTTTAACAAGTGTCGGGAGTCGAGACATAAGTCGACGGTTAACGAAGCACTTTGAAATTTTAGTTCGAATTTAAAGGACATTATTTTAGTTTTACTGCTTTTACCTTTCGGCAGCCATGAAGTCTTAGATCCATTAGGAACTTCGAACGTTTTTAACTATGGCGAAGCTAAGAGGGTTAGTTATGTCAGCCTGCTTCTATTTTCGTCTACTCCCGCGTATTTTCTAAACTAGCTACCTATTAATACAAATAAATAAAGTACCTAGGTATCTATCTGTATGTCAATCAAACTTTTAATAAAATAAATATGAATGCACAATCATTACACGAAAAAATTATTAGTTTTTTTTATTTTTGTATATCTCTTTTGGCTAATCTCCGAAAGGGCTGGGCCGACTTTGACAGGACTTTCACTGGCAGATGGCTAATGTTATAAAGATTAACATAGACTACATATATTTTAGAAAACCAATTATAGTTTCAGTATAAACACAGACCACTTGCCACTTGCTTTAATACCAACTTGTTTTTATTTTGCTTTTATGTACAGTCAACAAAGTAGATAGGTATGCAAGGTCGTCAGATATAGTTGAAGTTTACAAAGAAACCTATAGATGTTTCGAATGTAATTTAATTTAAAACGTAGTTAATGAACAGTTAATTAATTAAGATAAGTTTCAGTTTGCATACCTATTTACTTTGTTGACTGTACCTATATTTTTTCTTTTTATGTTATGTGCGTCAATTTCGCGTAAACAGTTTATCATTCTTTCTTTCTTGCTTGTATCGAATAGCTAATGTAAGACAATATCTTCTCACCAAGCATTGTCATTAAAAAAGCGCATAGAAAATTTCAGGTCAATCGGTTGCGGACAGCTGCTTTAAAATTCAGTTGCAAGAATTGACCCGAACAAATATACAAACATACATTGCAAGGTAAATAAAAGCTTACAACATACTGATGCCCATTCCTAACTGTGTGTATTACCAATGCAGCATAAACTTCGGTGGGTCAATAAGCTGCCAAAGTGACGATGTGTTTGTGTATCTATCGAGGGCATGTTCAAAGTTTGAACATATCTGAAGCAGTCAGCTAACTAGGTTATAATGTACTAGTGCTACCTGCGACTTCGTCCGCAAGGTTTTTTTGTCACCTGTGTTAAGTTAGTCTTTGGTTATTGCGCGGCTCTCGTGGATCGTAGTGTGATATTATGTGGCCTATAATTTTCATGAATCATTTCTTAGAGGCCATTTCCACATGAGATCCGCTTCACCGCCAACCGCGGCCGTGCGCGTTGTACTTGCGGTCAACGGTCAAAACGAAAAAATGACAAATGTCACCTCGTAGCATGCCATCCGCTCATGGAAATAAATGCTTAGACTTTGACTTTGACTGGTTTTAAAATTACCGGTGAATATTTAAATCAAATCAAATCATTTATTCTCTTGCAAACATGGGTAAATTTGTACATAGATGTTGTCCTTAAGTTAGTTCTCCATGTTCTGTCACATGGACTTGCAAAAATAATCAATTAATATTATTTTTAAATAACATTAGAATATTAATAAAAATACCATTTTATAAATTTTACGAATGAGTGTCACATTATTTTAATCACAATAATAGAATCTCATAATGTCACTGGCTACAATGTTAAGTATGTCAACGGATACAATACAAGCATGTCAAATTGAATGGAGCAGACACGTGTCAGAGTGGAGACCACGTTTAGGTAAAAGTAGTGTGGGACGCCCTGCTGCAAGGTGGACCGACGATTTAAAGAAGGTGGCGGGCAGCGGATGGATTCGGGCTGTCCAAGACCGGGATGGTTGGCGCTCTTTGGGGGAGGCCTACGTTCAGCAGTGGACGAGCATAGGCTGATATGATGATGTCAAAATAATACGTCAAAATAAGATAAGGAAATAATTAATTTTATCAAGAAGTCATTAATAACCAATTACATTCGTCATTCGTCGTCATTCGTTAGAGGTGGTAATACAGCAATTACTGTAACATTATCGTCAAGCGCGCATAACCTGCCGTGATTGGTTAAGTGAATGATTAACAACCAATCAGGTCAGCTTACGCGCGCTTGGTAATTTGTCTCATTAATTTTGCAATGATTATATTATCGTTGGATAAACCAGGAGTAAGTCACTAACATTGTTACATACACTTAAAGCTAAACGTATTTAAATTATTATTATTCTGTCTATTATTCCCCTATTACATGGGACTTAAAACATAGGCGAATTGTGTGTATACTAATGGTAAACCTTTGTTATGTTACATAATATAACATCACGCCTGTAATCCCCGAAAGGTTAGGCAGAGGTGTACCCATTAGTACACTCACATTTCGCCAGTTATGTTTACGTGCTATGGAATAGAAGGCGAGCCTATTGCCATCAACCGGGCACAAATACAGACTCCGAAGCTGCTACTGAGAAATTCCTGATGGAAAAACCCTATAACACTTTGCCCGACCTGGGAATCGAACCCAAGACCTCATGCTCAGCAGTCGCGCTTTGCGACCACTAGACCAATGAGGCAGTCTGTTATGTTATGTTATGCTCAGTCAGTCTCTATCAACTTTAAACTATTAACAGAAAAAGAACGATATTGTCATTCGTTTACCGTGAACTGTATTTGTGAGTAGTGGCAAGTAAGGTTAAGTGCAAGATACGTATAGTATTTAAACAAGCAAACCGCCCCGGCTTTGCACGAGTGAAATTTATCGACATTTTCGGTGGATTTTCCAAAAAAGAAATCTTGTAATTTCATTTTTTTCTCGTTCCAGGAAATTACGAACGCAACCAAGCAAACAATCAGCCAAAAATAAACTGCAATTATAAATTAATATTTTCTGCACTTACAATCATTTTTTTTGTATGTTGTGTTAAATATTGTATGGTTGTACGGAACCCTTCGTGTGCGAGTCCGACTCGTACTTGGCCGGTTTTCGATATCAGATTGAATTGGTACTTTGCACGCGCGCTTATCAATGCAATATGTGTCATTGACAATTACATAGATATCGTAATTAGAGATATCAATTATAATCTATTACTGCAATCTATAGTGATTGATATGTGATTAATTAACTAATTCTAAACAGACACTGTATTAATTAATAATGCCAGCCTATGATTGTCCCACTGCAAGGCAAAAGCCTCTTCTCATACAGAGAAGGCACGAATATTGATAGCTACGCGGATTGGCTATTTCAAACTTATACGAGTATTAATTATTAGATTCACAGCGATGCGTGAGAATTTTTTGATGCCATTTAATTTTATTTTATTTTTTTTATTCTGATTGTTTTTTTAGTATAATATTAAGTCTGTAAATATTGTACAAATGTTACCTAAATAAATAATAATTTATCAAAAAATATTATATTATTCCGAGTTTCCTCACAATGTTTTCCTTCACTGATTTTTATTTATTATTATTTATTTATTTAAACTTTATGCAACAAAGAAGTACAAAGGCGGACTTTCTTCGGCGGATGTTCGTGATGTCAAAGTCAAATCATTTATTTCAATAAGACCATTAAAAGGCACTTTTGAACATCATTTACAAGAGAAAAGAAAAATTATAATATAGAATCTAGTTGCCCATTCCAAAAGGTAGTTTCGTATGGAGAAGAACTTGCAAGGAACTCCATACTAAATGTTTAAAAAAAAATTATATGTTCAAGATAAAATTAGAAAGCACATACGAAATAGAAAAAGTCACATTAGTTGGCCCGTGCCCGGTTGCGGACCCACAACCTCGTGCAAGAGAGACACAGGAACCAGGTTTTCATTAGAAAATGTTCCATAGCTAGATGGTGGTTACACCTCTGCCTAACCCTTCGGGGATTACAGGCGTGGGGTTGATGTAATCAGACCAGTACTCTCTCGAAGATAACCTCATAGAAAACAAAACAAAAAAATAACTTTAAAAAAAATAGTTAAAATTTTACTTACTAACACTTTCGGCTTTCTACGAGCACTTCCGTACTTGCTCTGGTTATAACTCATAGTGATCACAACCACAAATTACACAATCTCAACTAACCGAACCAATATCTGTTTACACATAGTAACTTTAAAAAAACTATTGTTTACACTCCCTAACTTTCCAAAGATCACTACAGTGTACAAGTAAACGCGAGGTAACATCACAATCAGAATGAGAAAACAATGTTACTGTGATACAGTTATTCTTCAATAGTTATCTGTTAGTTATAGTACTTTATCTACGACGGCAATACGTTGGTCATGTACGATAATAAAGGTAATCACAAATTGATTATTGATAAATGAATGAATTGTTTTCAGAACAGCTGATAACGTACAAGGACTTTCCTTTCTATTGCTATTGTTTATTTGAGTAACTAAACGCTATCTGTTTGACAATAGCAAATTATAACATAACATACATACATAAATTCACTTTTTCAAATGGAGGTAGGCAGAAACCATAGAACGCCACATACTACGATTAAGGATCGTAGTACGTGGCGTGTGCGCAAACTCCGTTCGGCTCGCCCACGTTCATTCATCTGAGTGCTAAGTGTAAGTTTTTTCACTCCCGTTCGATTGCGAGCGCGTTAGAATTTTATATAGGAAAAAGTTATAGCGCCACCTGGTGGTCACTAGGAAAACCTTATTTTCCATACAAAATACTAACGCGCTCGCATTCGAATTTGAGTGAAAAACCTTCCTAGAAATTCCTAGTTCTGCTACCTTTCTGAAGAACTTCATCAATGAGGTCAGTGTATAGCTAGAGCGTTCCCTCCTTGCGTTGCTACTTGCATTATAAATTACTTTTTTTAATCGCCTTTCACTCATCCTTTCAATATGACCGAACCATGTAAGCATACTATTTTCTATTTTAAAAACTCAGTGATTTTATTGGTTACATGCAATGGTCGGCGGTTGCGCCCGCTAGGCCAACAGGGACACAATAATGTGTCTGAATAAGACATTATTGTGTCCCTGTTGGCCTTGCGGTCGTAAGCACAACTGCCGAGCGTTGGATTTTGGGCTTTATTTCCAGGTCCGGCAAAGTGTTATTGGGTATTTTTTCTAAAGAACTTCTCAGCAATAACTCAGAGTTCGAAGGAGGTGGTGTGACATTCCCGTGCCTCGGAAAGCACGTAAAGAAAGCCTTTGGTACTGCGCCTTATCTCTCCCCTATTGTATCGGATTGCCGTCCCACCGGACTGTGAGATTGAAGGAAAATGGAATAACCTGTGTTTGCGTACACACTTATATGCAATAACCATCTGCATACTTGGATACTAACCGAGAGAAAAATATTAATACAATAGCTTCCGTCCGCGACTTCGTCCGCGTCAAAGTTAATATATTATCCCACGGGAACCGTATACTTTTACGGGCAAAAATAGTATCTTATGTGCTATTCCTGGCAATTATCTTTCTCTGTGCCTAATTTTATCCAGATCCGTTCAGCCGTTCTGGCATGAATGAGTAACAAACATTCATACGTCCAAACTTTCGCATTTATAGTACATAACATACATAACATCACGCCTGTAATCCCCGAAAGGTTAGGCAGAGTTGTACCTATTAGTACACCCACATTTCGCCAGTTATGTTTTTAAGTCCCATGTAACAGGGGGCGAGCCTATTGCCATCAACCTAGCACAAATCCAGACTCCGAGGCTGCTACTGAGAAATTCCTGATGGAAAAACCCAATAACAGCCCGACCTGGGAATCGAACCCAAGACCACATGCTCAGCAGTCGCGCTTGGCGACCCCTAGACCAACGAGGCAGTCAATAGTAGTAAGGTTATCTATCTAACTTAATTAGTCCCTAATCGATCAGGCGTAGAGTCATTCTGCCGATTGGCCAAAGAATACTTAGTCATTGTATGGACTGATTAGTCAATGAGTTGTGATAAGTTGCGCCAGGTGGGCGCTGCGTGCGCAGATTAGCCGTGATAACTTTAATTCATTAAAGTTAGGAAACCCATGATAGTAATAATTTTGAAATCCGTCAGTAATCTAGTTTACACGATTTTTATCACGACGTTTATCAAATACTAGATGACTTCCAGCGACATCGTAAGCGTGGTTTTTACAAGTAACTGTTCGTATGCTGGTCATGCTTCATAGGGCAATTTAAAGTATTGACCAAATTTAATCAACTGGCTGCTAAAAATTCAATTATGATTTATATTGGTCATTTTTTTTATTATTGTTTTTTACTAAGACTTATTCTACCTTTGGTCATGACTATAGCTCACACTCCGATTCGATGTCTTTTGAAATGTTAGAAAAGATAGTTGACGATCACAATATTGTACGTATGAGCACTGTGTATCTACAAAAAATAATTTAGCTTTCATTTCTAATCTTCGTAGCACTTGGTACGTTATTGTAGTACTTACTTTATATGACTTATTCTAGGTACATCGTCTTCACATTCGTATAAATAGTATTAATGTACCTACTACTTATTGTAAACCATATATATTTTTTAAAAGAGTAAGTATGGAGTTTAGAGCCCGTTCTTCTCCATACGAAACTACCTTCTGGAATGGGCAACTAGATTCAATATGATATTTTTTCTTTTCTCTTGTAAATGACGTTCAAAAGTGCCTTTTAATGGTCTAATTGAAATAAATGATTTGACTTTGACTTATGTAAGTATGTATGTTTGTAAGTAAGTTATCCTTTCAAAATTTGCAAACTATTTTTGGACCTTTTGTGGGTATCCGATTTGGGTGAAATTTTGCAAACACCTTTATTTGTGGTGACAATACAATGTCGAGTACTCAATCCTAACTAATATTATAAATGCGAAAGTAAGTTTGTTTGTTTGTTTGTTACCACTTTACGCCTAAGCCACTGAACCAATCATCCTGAAATTATGCATATACGTTGCCAGGTGTACAGGGACAAACATAGGGTACTTTTAATCCCGAAAAAAAGTACTGTTCCCGATGGAAATCACAATAACGTCCTTATGACAGTAGATGGCGCCACGTGTCTATAGAATCATGATCAAATTTTAAGTTTAAGCATCTAATACATTTTGAGTCTAGACTGTCAATAGACCAGTTTCAAGTAAACAACCTAGGAGTACGAAAGTTGTCTGCTTAATAATTTTTCATGCCCAAAACCGCTGAAGAGTATCCTGACATTTTTCATAAAGTGGCTTCCAGACGGACGGACCAGCGGTTGCGGCAAACCGCAGGCCGTGGTTTTAACCGCTGCAAAAACACATCACCGCGGTCACAGTGGCGGCCTGAAGTGTCATTAGCGTGGTGTTTGTGCTATAACCGGATGTCAGTCAATATGGCTAACCGTAACGTTGTCTTATTACATTCATGACTCATAGCCCTCTCAGAAGATGAGAAAAAAGGTAGGAAAAAAACTGTTTATTAAACACTTGAGGTGTGATGTACTTATCTATATTATCATTAGCATCGCATATTACTCTTAGGAATAGAGAAGTGTGAATTAAATTTAAATTGTTATTAAAATTAAACTATTTCTATAACAATTTCCATATTTTACAAAGCAGTACTCGCAGTCTGTTGTTAAAATTTGCAAAAGACGCGGCCGCCACAGCATTCCGCGTTTGTCTGGGACCCACTTTATTTACGTTGTCAGGGATACAGAAAAACTGCGTAACTGACACTAACATTACTGTGTCGTCACTGACACTGACAGATGTAAACACATTCATAGAGAAAGTATGGAAGTATAAAGGCGAACTTATAACACGACCCGTCAGTGAAGCATACTCCGCGATTACTCCGCCAATTATTGTGAATTTGAGTTGGTTTTTTTTTCGAATCGGTTCCATAGAAATATTGTCATGATCTGATGATTAACTTCGGAGATATGGAACGGAACTCCTCATAGGATCACAGCAGGATTGCCGTAACAAGTAAAATTGCTTTGTTTAATGCATGTAGTCGATGTCTGACTGAAGGAAGAGCTTAGTTGCTAAACTAACCGTGACCTGTGTTGATGTATGTAGACAACCGTTTTTCAACGGCAAAGTTAAGTTTGTCGTTCAGTACTGTTTATTTTTTCGTTAGAGGTATGTTCGGTGTGTTTTAATAATTAGGGTAGGTAGATTAATTTCTTTTTATTTTCAAACTAGCTTTTACCCGCGGCTTCGCCCGCGTTAGTTTAGAATTTGACAATCAATTCGGGCTGTACTCGGCTTGTTGTTCGGCCAGATCCAGAATTATTAAATTCGGACCAACTGTGACTCATAAAAGTCCGTCGGCGTTCAGTTTGCATTTCTGCATAAGAGGTCCTTCTCGCGTCTGTTCTGGAGTTTCTGACGCTGTAATGGCTGAGCTTGTTTTCTGAAACGAAGTTGTGTTTGAACAGGCGTCTCAGTTGCTCTTACAGCTCTCTGGTTTTCCGCTTGTTCCTCCAAAAGCAATTGCGTTTGGAAGGGAGTCTCAGTCACTCTCGGAGAAACTTGGCGGGCATGGCTCTCCAGTCTTTCCTGGCTTTAAGAAAATGTCCCATCAGCTTTCAAAGGTGCTTGTCGCTCCGGTTGTGCTTGCCTTCTTAATGCGGCATGAACGGAAGATTCCTGGAATTGAGAAATAAGTTTTGCTCGGGCTCGCAATGAGCTTTTGCCTGAGTTGGATCTCCGAGATATTTGAAAATAAAAAGAAATTAATCTACCTACCCTAATTATTAAAACACACCGAACATACCTCTAACGAAAAAATAAACAGTACTGAACGACAAACTTAACTTTGCCGTTGAAAAACGGTTGTCTACATACATCAACACAGGTCACGGTTAGTTTAGCAACTAAGCTCTTCCTTCAGTCAGACATCGACTACATGCATTAAACAAAGCAATTTTACTTGTTACGGCAATCCTGCTGTGATCCTATGAGGAGTTCCGTTCCATATCTCCGAAGTTAATCATCAGATCATGACAATATTTCTATGGAACCGATTCGAAAAAAAAACCAACTCAAATTCACAATAATTGGCGGAGTAATCGCGGAGTATGCTTCACTGACGGGTCGTGTTATAAGTTCGCCTTTATACTTCCATACTTTCTCTATGAATGTGTTTACATCTGTCAGTGTCAGTGACGACACAGTAATGTTAGTGTCAGTTACGCAGTTTTTCTGTATCCCTGACAACGTAAATAAAGTGGGTCCCAGACAAACGCGGAATGCTGTGGCGGCCGCGTCTTTTGCAAATTTTAACAACAGACTGCGAGTACTGCTTTGTAAAATATGGAAATTGTTATAGAAATAGTTTAATTTTAATAACAATTTAAATTTAATTCACACTTCTCTATTCCTAAGAGTAATATGCGATGCTAATGATAATATAGATAAGTACATCACACCTCAAGTGTTTAATAAACAGTTTTTTTCCTACCTTTTTTCTCATCTTCTGAGAGGGCTATGAGTCATGAATGTAATAAGACAACGTTACGGTTAGCCATATTGACTGACATCCGGTTATAGCACAAACACCACGCTAATGACACTTCAGGCCGCCACTGTGACCGCGGTGATGTGTTTTTGCAGCGGTTAAAACCACGGCCTGCGGTTTGCCGCAACCGCTGGTCCGTCCGTCTGGAAGCCACTTTATGAAAAATGTCAGGATACTCTTCAGCGGTTTTGGGCATGAAAAATTATTAAGCAGACAACTTTCGTACTCCTAGGTTGTTTACTTGAAACTGGTCTATTGACAGTCTAGACTCAAAATGTATTAGATGCTTAAACTTAAAATTTGATCATGATTCTATAGACACGTGGCGCCATCTACTGTCATAAGGACGTTATTGTGATTTCCATCGGGAACAGTACTTTTTTTCGGGATTAAAAGTACCCTATGTTTGTCCCTGTACACCTGGCAACGTATATGCATAATTTCAGGATGATTGGTTCAGTGGCTTAGGCGTAAAGTGGTAACAAACAAACAAACAAACTTACTTTCGCATTTATAATATTAGTTAGGATATCTCGGAGATCCAACTCAGGCAAAAGCTCATTGCGAGCCCGAGCAAAACTTATTTCTCAATTCCAGGAATCTTCCGTTCATGCCGCATTAAGAAGGCAAGCACAACCGGAGCGACAAGCACCTTTGAAAGCTGATGGGACATTTTCTTAAAGCCAGGAAAGACTGGAGAGCCATGCCCGCCAAGTTTCTCCGAGAGTGACTGAGACTCCCTTCCAAACGCAATTGCTTTTGGAGGAACAAGCGGAAAACCAGAGAGCTGTAAGAGCAACTGAGACGCCTGTTCAAACACAACTTCGTTTCAGAAAACAAGCTCAGCCATTACAGCGTCAGAAACTCCAGAACAGACGCGAGAAGGACCTCTTATGCAGAAATGCAAACTGAACGCCGACGGACTTTTATGAGTCACAGTTGGTCCGAATTTAATAATTCTGGATCTGGCCGAACAACAAGCCGAGTACAGCCCGAATTGATTGTCAAATTCTAAACTAACGCGGGCGAAGCCGCGGGTAAAAGCTAGTATTGTAATATTTTAAAAAAAATTACCCGTGTCAAGTTATGTCTTTGGTTACTACTCTACTCCCGTGGGTCGTGGCGTGATGTTTTATATATATAGCCTATACATGACTTTCTCTTGGCTACATTATATATGCAAAAAATTGTTTCTAATCCGCCTGGGATTTCCAGAGATGGGAAACGCGTTTTAACAAATACACAAACAAAATATACTCTTCAGCTTTATTTTACTCCTATACTAGCACTTTTCCCGTGACCTCGTTCGCGTGATTTATGTAGATTAAAATTTTTCTTTACGGCATATCATTAAAATGAATATCTTAGAGATATCACGTTTTTAAAATTATTAATCGCTCGTAGCAAATCGGGCATATAAAGACATTTCATAGTTATACAACGTCCGTCACAATTACTGTACACCCGTGCGAAGCCGGGGCCGGTAGCTAGTTAAAGTATATATGAAGAAAATGTTCATTCAAGTTCTATGTTCAGCTGTTCCAGCTATGTCGTAGCAGAGCCGTAGCGGAGCCGTAGCCGCGTAGAGGTGTTACGAGGCGTAGCGCCATGCTATCTTCGAAGTAAAAGTCAAAGTGCGATTTTGCGATTTTTGGTGATATAGGTAACAGGACTAATATATATTTTCAAATAGAAACTTAAAATTTGCCTCTACCTCACATTATTAATTTAATAAAACATGTAATTGTTGTGAGTATTAGGACTTTCGATTCAGTGGACTGCTGCAACAACAGGGCAGTAGCTTACTTTATTAGAAAAAGAAATTTTAGAATCGGACCAGCAGCTCCGGAGATTGGCGCGTAAAAACAAACAAAAAAAAATCAAACAAACAAACTCTTTAGATTTTTAATATTAGTTTAGATATAGGTATGCCAAATGGACGTACCCGCCAGTCACTTCAGAAATACATATTTGAATAAAATCAGAAAATTTATAAAGTTTCTCCAAAATTACTGATAACAAGAAAAGAATTTGAGCAACTCTTTCAAATTATTTTCTTGTTAACAGTAAATTGAATAAAAGTAAGTAAGCAATGTTTTTTTACTGAGTAATCAAAGTGTGATTAATGCAAGAGCCGCTTCCAACGGGTCCTATTGGAAACCTGTAGGGGAGGTCTATGTTCAGCAGTGGACGTCCTACGGCTGATATGATTGATAAATCAAAGTGTAGAGTGCGCTTGCAATGCGTGCATAGCGCGCGGGCGGCATAGGAGCTGTAAATTGAGCGGTCGAAATATATAAAAAACTAGTACTCTTCCTTAGATTTTTCTTCCGGATCCCTATTTTCAACTGACTAACTAATACTATAAAAAAAGCTTTTTATAAAAAAAGACAACCGCCTTCAAAAACTACAAAATAAAAATAACTTAAGCTTGGAAGTCGGTGGCAATACCTACATAACAAGAAACAAAACTAAAGCCGCCGACTTCCAAGCTTAAGTTATTTTTTATTTTGTAGATTTTGAAGGCGGTTGTCTTTTTTTGTAAAAAAGCTTTTTTTATAATACAGCACTATACTATAGCAAAGATAAAGTAGCTTCCAAATTACGAAAAAAATAAAATCGGTTCAGTTGATCCAGAGATTATCCCCTACAACCTCAAAAACTTTACCTCTCTCTTTATAATATTAGTAAAGAACAAAAGTTGGAAGATCCAACTGAAACAATTTTTTTAAATATTTACTTATTTCCCTTTAAGGACCAATTAGTTTCACAAGGATTCAAAAAAAAAAATAGGCTCTCAATTGACTCGCCAATTCCAAACAGCGTGGACATGTTCATGGGGCGGCATAATTAGCACTGCACACGGGTGTACAAACAGCTAGCGGCCGGCCCTACTGCGGTTACGGCGCGACTCTCATGCATAAGGTTGTGGGCTCGCAACTGGGCGAGGAAAACTATAGAGTACTAATCTATCTATCTATCTACATCTGCACTAATATTATAAAGAGGAAAAAAATGTATTTTTGTTTGTTTGTTTGTAATGGATAAACACAAAAACTACTGGACCGATTTTAAAAATTCTTTCAGCATTAGAAAGCTACATTATCTGCGGAGAAAGCTACATAGGCTATATTTAATTTTATTTTTGCGCAGACGAAGTCACATGCTAAATCTAGTGTTTAATATGTTGTGGAAATGTCGACATGACGTCTTGGGTTCGATTCCCAGAACGGACAAAGTGTTATTTGGTTTTTCTTTCAGAAATTTCTCAGTAACAGTCTCGAAGTCTGGATTTGTGCCTGGTTGATGGCAATAGGCTCGCTCTCATTACATGGGACTTATACAGAACTGGCGAAATGTGGGTGTGCTAATGGGTACACCTACGCCTAACCCTTCGGGGATTGCAGGCGTGATATTATGTACGATCTTATGAAATGTCGTAGGTTATAACTACATTTATAAATCCATGTACCTAATACATACTAAATTTATCTTGAATATCAACGAACAATTTTTTTTAGAAGAAAGAAAAAAAAATTACAGTGCGACAGCTTTTGTATGGACAATATGTCAAACCGCCATATACATTTTATTTGAAGAATACCTAATATTCTTCAAATAAAATTTATATGACGTGACGTTTGAAAAATTCGCCCTTGCCTTGCTTCGTTACCTTTTTTTTTTTTTTGAGGTGGTAAGAGAGCAACCCGAGCCTCTTGTAATGCGACAATCTGCTCGACGTGTTAGCGGATCCGTAGCAGATATTATTCGTTGGAGTACGTAAGTAAGGTGTTATCCACAACAAGTGCTGCCAAAAAGACCAACAACGACAAAGAAAGTTACAACTTAGTTTTCTTTTCAATGTACTACTACTTTGGTCACTTATACTGCGTGTAGTTCTACAGGTTGATCATAGGCGGCGCTGTTACCAACACGGTGGTAGGTACTCAGATTTATCGAAGATGGCGTTATTAACAGTCAAATCTCAAGTGTTGTGGTGTCTGCAGTGCGGCATATTTTTCTTCCTGCTTGTATAAAATTACAGAAAAGAAGAGTGGATGCTGGGCCGAAGTACACAATGGCCCTTAGGGTACCTACTCAGGGTACTGTGATCTTAGTTTCCCCGATAAGTGAAGTTTCCGTACGTTACTAAGAAGCCAGCCGGTTGCCACGGCAGATGTCGGTTACCAGTATCACAATATTAATCCATTGAAGCAATGTTGCATTAGACAGTCTATAAAACTTTTGTCTTGTATATTTCTGTATGTAATAGCTATACACAAAATCACATCAGACGCTTCAGTTGGCAGTGTAATAAAACATCGCAAAAGCATTCAAGGACCAGGTTTTAACAAAAACAAAGTGGTTATTTTTCTTACAAATTACATTTATTGATATACATGGAAATAAATTTTGTAGATAGACAAGTATCAATACAATGGGTTAAGATAGACCATGTCTACCAGTATATTTAGATTAAACTAGATAATATCATTGGGTTTCCGTAAGATATGGAACCCTTTCTTTCTTCAGACAGGATCATCACAATGAACCACTACACTGCCACCACAAATGTAACTTAATTTCAGCAAGGGCAGGTCTCTATTATGGGTAGCTAATCCTCCTTAGTATTGGCCGTGTCAGTGTCCGAATTTCTGCGTAATTATGTGTTATGTATGTTATGAAAAGTCAATGAGACTCAGATTCTCAGATAAGTAGAGAGAGAGTACCTACAGAAAAAGATCCACGTGATATACCAGGTCACGCCACAATTAGTCCAGCACATACTTACTCGACACTTACAGTATCGCCAAGTTTTTAGATCTCGTTCCAAAACGGCTAGGAATCCCACGCTCTCTGCTTCTCCGACAATGTTGTATTATTGAGCAGATTTAGTTATACCTTATTTAAATTCAGCTACTTGCGCAGCAGGAGGCAGAGAAAGGGGCTGTGAGAGTACCTATATCTACCTCAGTTCTCCTACTCCTGCCGCTGCCTGGTGTTCCTCAAATTAACCTCAATTAGGGAAGGTGTAAGGACGTTTATGTTGACAAATCAATTTAACAAGTTATGTTCCATTTTTGATATATCTGGCCAATGTCTACTAAGATGGTAAAAAAGGCTCTAGATTATTATGTTTTCGAATTAGTTTTAAAAACCTATGAATGTGGTGCTCGTGATTGCAGTAGGTATGTGTCAACAACAAATGAAAGTGATGGCCCCATGTCTTACGGATACCGTATGATCAACACAAATATATTTTTCTAACCCTTATCAAATGCCGAGTATAGACATCCAGAATTAACATATGTTTTTTTGGGAATATAATAGGCGATTAAGATGATGTATCGTGCCCCTCAATGGCCGTGCTGTCATGGCTTATCTTATTTGTAATATCATAATGAGCCTGAGTCGCACCATCAAGGTACAAATAAATTAATGTAAAACAGTTTTATGCTCACTTAGTAAACATTCAATAACCTGCATTTCATGTCAATCAATTATGATCTTATTCTAGTCATAAGTTATTCGTATATTTATAATATAATCTAGGTATATTCCCCGAGCAGTCAATAACGTTTATCTACTTGAAACAATCTCATAATATCTGCGCACATTAGAAGTTGGACATGGGTAGATATCCCACTTGACTGTACTTAGCCAGATCTTAAGATTAATATTTTGCTCAATTCATTGGAAAGCACAGCGGTAGTAACATCTTACTGACTAGTTGCAATTGTGTCCCAGGATAATAAAAGGCAACCGTTTCCGTTGGTTATGTAACCTCCGGGCTTTTAGACGAAAAATTTAACTGGCAGATTAGGTATCAAGCGTAACTGTGATTAGCATGGCAATTTGTCTCAATATTTTGTTTAATCAAGAAGCCTGGTGTTTTGACTGACCGAATGAAAAGCGGATGAAGCAGCTGCAAGAGTTGTGTAGTGGATAAAAAAAGTTACTGGTTTCATATGTATTCCAAACTAAAATGGTAAAACAGGTTTTCAAAGCATGATCCCTGAAATGGTAACTTTTCGCAGCCATGGAATTCGATGATGGTAAAATAAACGGCATAATAAATAAAATCTATGACAAGAACGAAAATCCGATTTCAAAAAGTAATTTGATTTTATTGTTTTGAAGATATATTTTGTACATTTTAAAAACAAAACATTTTAATTTTCGAATTCGGTTTAAAAACAAAAATGGATGACATTCATGACAGTTGATTTTATGACAGTTGATGTCTGTGCGCAAGGGTCCGAGTTACATCACTTTCTACCCACAAACATTGACCGCACCATACAATAAGGTAGTCAAAGTTTATAGAGTATGTCCTCCGCATCGTGAACGCAACACTGGAGCTCGTGAATAACACAAAATAGATTGTAGAGTATTATAGGTACGGGAATTAAAACTCGGTGTGATACTAGTGACGTGAAGTTAGGCGGCTATTGAAATCGTAATTAAAACCTACCAGACAATATACCGGCATTCATCTTCAGACTAACCAGTCCAATTGAATTTCTATACAATTGGGATTGGGGTATGATTAGTTTTGGAGAACGAATTAAACTGAGGCGACGCTTTTGGCGAAGTGGTCGCAAGTACGACTGCATTGGCAACTCTTTGTGGCGTTAGGACAAGGATATGAGACTGCTAATTAATAAAAAAATGTGATAAGATATGGATGAAGTTCAGAATAATAATAATTATTATTTAATAATCTGAGCTCTTTCAAGTAAACTTATATTATTGACTGCATCATAGACTGACATAGCTATACAACACAAGTTATAATTCCCGTTAAGAACAAAAAGTTTAGTAGAAAACCAAATCAAACAGACAGAAGGCAAAAAAATCAAAAGGAAA
The DNA here is from genome assembly GCA_949774945.1 of Hoplodrina ambigua. Classification (NCBI taxonomy): domain Eukaryota; kingdom Metazoa; phylum Arthropoda; class Insecta; order Lepidoptera; family Noctuidae; genus Hoplodrina; species Hoplodrina ambigua. Next base: position 4,869,514 of record OX458963.1, on the reverse strand, counting down.
GATTAATTGATCTAAAAAATTTATTAATGAATGAGGCGACTATGTGCACATTGAAAACACTTGTTATATTACAATATACTTGTACACTATTTACAAAACCCACGATACATCGATCCTCTCTCGGCTAGGCGCATGCGCCACTTTTAGCGTCATCATCTTAATTTACACACTGTACATAAGTAGTTTGTACAAGTTTATTCTTAAGAGTTACATGTTTCATTTAAACTAACAACACTAATTTTAAAACAATGGAAATATTGTTGATCAGAATACTTATACGGTTGTATAAGAATTTTACTTTAATCTCTTAACAACTAATACTTAAACTGATTATAGAGTCTACAATATAAATAATATAATTAATAATTAATATATGTATTGAATTTTCTCTATAAGCTAATGACTGGTGCGCGACGCTCACCATGGCTAACACTGAATACTCTCTGCGAGTGACACGTCCACACGAGGGCAGCGTGCCCGCGCGACGTCCCTACGGCCAGACGCCGGAACCAACATGCTCAACTACTACTTACTGCTACTAACGATACCGTCTCAATAGTTAATGTAAAGTAACATGATTCTATCAGGGGCGTTAGCGTCCCCGCACTATGTAAGATCACTACATCGCGCGTCACATACATATAACATACATGTAATTAATACATAGACATGCCAATAACACACATACTTAGCATATTACATTACAATGTAAATTACAATTCCATACAACACTTGATTATTAAATCGGTAAACTTAAAATACTCATTAAAAAATGCGCTTACAGCGTAGTTATAATAACATTTCTAAATTAAGAGAAATACAAACATTATTACTTTTATATCGACAAAATATTTTAAAAAGTTACATGCTTACTTATATATTAAAAAAATATTTTATCAACAGAGGAAATTCTAAACATATTATGTACATTTTAAAATGTTTTTTTTATTCCCTGCAGTCGGAATCTCAAGTTACAAAAATTATATTTTAACTTTAATTGATTTATCATATAAATTAAAACAAATCACAGTAACAAGGTAATGATCGACACAAAATTGTTGAAATGTGATGCTGATACTCGTGTCATTCCATTTACAGATTTGTGCGTACGAGTTTCTACGAGAAGAAGTAAAATGACCAACAAGTGTACAACTATCAAACAACGTAAAGACCCAAGCTGTCGATATGCAACCTTGTTCCGCCTTTTTACTTCTTGGAACTGCACTCATTCGATATATTTTAAGAGAGACACAAGATAGCGCTCAGCGCTGTTTTATAAAAAAGCGAACTTTTGGTAGGAAGACGTAGCGAAACGTGATTTTGTAGATGGAGTATGGTTCTGGTATTGATTTAAATGTTATAATAAAAAATATATCGGGTTTGATTTATACTACAACCAGTGCAGCAGTTAAACGAAGGAACTATAAGAAACCCTTGGAGTTATAAATGTTCTTAAAATTATTATTTCACTACTATGGAAGAATAGTTTTGAGTACATGCGTCACGGCATGGTATTTTGTTTCGAAAATATCGGTTGTTCGCGAGCTCATACGTCTGGATAAATTAGTTTATTCATTAAAACTTATTTAATTATAAAATATTATTTCAGTAGAATGGTGCCAAAGTGAGTTCATGATTTCATCGGTTTTATGTACAAAAGTTTGAGTGTCCTTTGATCTTTTTATTTTCAGTTTAATTGGAACGCTTTACTCACACGTTGCCTATAGTTTAAAATATTTAAAAAATCCGTCGAAAATATTAAAATGGGTTTTTTAAGCTCTAAACGGGGTTTTAGACCGATGTTTTAAATATAGACAACGTGTCTACTATTGCAAAGTGATGATTGTTTTAACGATATGGGCAAAATCCGTTATTTTTAGCAATATGTTTATTGCCTGGTCAGCAATAAGGTTCTTTTTAGATGTAATACCTAATATAAGTGGGCGGTATATTAGATAGTGTTTACGTCTGTCCAGGCAATGTCGACACTGCCGTATATCAGAATGGTTTATGATTTGTTGGTATCGGCAAACTGTATTACACTTACATTATTTTTCTAAGCTAACAATAAATACGATTCCAAAGTTTATACTTATTGTACAACGTACCTAAAAACTACTTTTTATTTATAAATATTGAGACTTAAAAAGTGCCTTAACATAACGAGAGCTCCACCCTGATTAATCCGGAGTTTGCCCGTAGAGTGAACTGAAGTTATGCGACGAACACACCATTGACCCCACAAAACATTCACTGTATTGAAAAATAATAAAACGGTTATTAAAATTGAGTAAAACGACTTGTCAAGATCTGATTCGTTTAGAATTATTAAGTTCTTATAGACTGGAGTGTAAATTATCTCAGAACGCGTATTCAATTAACACACTCGTCAAAAGAAACTGTTTAGTTTTTCTGTAGCGTTATCAACGAACAATAGGTAACTATTTGACGTTCCGTGAGCGTAAAGATACTACTATTTATCTGTCTTAGACGTATTAACAGAAAAGTAATTTATTTAGGCCCTGGTCACTCCTTATATGACTAAATTTATTGTAATCATAGTTATCATGCTTTTTTTTTAACGTTTTCAACCGAATGAATATGTAAGACCCGCTGGACGTTAAACCGAGTGACTGTTTAACCGTTTACACTGATTTACACAAGTAGTATTTTTTGGGATTTAGATTGAAGGCAAACGCGCCGAGACAATGGAAACGACAGAAGTCAATGGCAGCGGACACAATAGCGTTTAATAGCAAACCTTCGACTGGCTGCAAGGAAGACGGAAATTTTACTGTTATGTAGGCGATTTATAATGATATCTTAAAACTATTATATAACTGACAGCTATGTGAAGTACATACGCAAAGATAATATAGAAGACCATCTTTCGTAAGAGGACACGTTCATAAGACTGTACGACAAAATCTCAGTATATCAAAATAAATAATGTTCTTTTAGGTACCGTTTCGTTATTTTGATGAAGGAAAATTAATTGACGACCAAGAAAAGTTGCAACCAGATTATTTACAAATATAAATAATTTTAAAAGTATGGTAACTTTCGTTTTATATTTATGGATAAAATTATTGATTATATAGACACGAATAACTAAGCAAATTTTATATTTTTGCTCATTACTGATATTTAAATTTTCCGTTTTGAAACGTACGTAAGCTACAATAAAGGTAGTTAATTATATTTACATTTTTTTGTTAGAATTTACACAATATTAAAGATCTCGTGTCCACTGTGGATCATGGAGAATTATAATTTTATTTTATGAAGATTTTGTTGAAGTATATTTGTTAATTGTTTACATATTATAGATACAGACCGCATATTTACACCCATGTAAGCTAAACGTGACTTTTGAATACCTGAACTAGGATCAGGTCTAAAGAATGCTAAGGTATAATTATTTTTCCAAGTTGAGGTTTGTTTCATAATTCACGGAAGAATTTCTGCAAATATAAATACTCAATTTTAATGAATAAAGTTTATGTTTACTTTTACTGGACAATATATAACTATATAATTTGGTTACAAAATATTGTATTCTCAGTTTTATGGATAGTTTATTTAGCATTCGTTAGGGCACCATTCGTTTTTTTTATTTTTATTTAAATGCAATCACTGATAGTGTTAGTAGATTTCTTTTAAATATGGGTTATGTCTGTTATCGTAATAAATAAGGATTTTAGTTCATATTAAAAAATATAAAAGTAAAAAAAAAACGGTAAGCTTCTCGCTTATTATCTCGTGCACACAATTTAGATTAAAATAAATTTTTAATTTTATTTGATATAGGATGTTTACAATTTTTGGAGATGTTTTTAAAATAATAAAGCGAAACTAAGCACAGCCTACAACCTAATTCGGTTTTGTAAAACGACATAATTTACTTCTATTTCCCAAACAAGACTTTTTTTCTCGTTGCGCTAGACGATTATGTCCGGACCGAAAATTATTTATACAGTTTGCATATTATTTTTAACAATTACCATGATTTACACTTTGAATATTTCTAATTTCAGATTGGTACTAAGCTTACATAATTTAATATTACGAAAATGTGATTTTTAAACATTTAGTTTTATACTAAGCTCATTGATAGGCCGCGGCCTGTTTGGCCTAACTATCGCTTTACAGACGCGCCGTCGCGTTTGCTATCTCGGTGCGGCCATTCTAACACCAAGTTATCTCCTGCTAAGGCACTGTCCAGATGTAATACTTTTCGTAAAATAATCAATTTAGAGAAAAATCGCCATTTGTAATTAATTTGTCCAAACTAATCATATCACGCACTTAATATGTAGTAAAATAAACCGACGTTCAGACGTTATAATCAAACCAATAAACAATCCATAACATAAAAACAAACTGAACCATAAAAATCTTTTCTATTCATATTCAACACATCCTCCACGCGAGAACTGAACAAAGTGAACTTTAAAAATAATTTGTATCGGTCGATTTTCAATCGCATTCTGGACAAGGCCTTAGATTACTATTAAATATTTTATTTACAATGGGAACGAAAATGAGATACTTATGAATAACGGACATGCACTTAAACCTAACACACCATGCCTACGGACAATCAATGTTTGACTATACGATGAGTATTGCCGAATATTGCACAAACAAATGAAACCATACTGTGGTGACGTCACTAATAAATTATTTGCATATTTACCATATATGCTACATAACGACTCTACGGCAGCATCAGAAGCTATGCGTGGTATGGTATTGTTTTTGATGCCAACTTCTTACAGAAAAACAAAACGTTATTTTAATATGTAGAACTGATACTACCAGCAGATATATCCAGCATTGTGTACTATATGGTAAATATGTTGTTTTTAATCAAATAAATATTCCAATCAGTTCGTTGAAGACTAATTTAAAATCAAACTTAATTATAATTATTTTAGTTGTTAGAATGATATGAATAATAGGCAATAAGCAAATTGTTATGTTACAAGGCTATTCGAAATAGACGACCGCGCAATCATGGACCCTCGGAAATATTTACAACATTTTACTATTGGGAAAACAAAATGGCAAACAGTTAGCTTGGAATTCAGTGCTGTGTTCCATTGCCCTGTAGATGACATAGGAACAGCGCAATGGATCAAAACTGATACCACTTGGATACGGGCTATGCGTTCATAGACTTTCAATTAATTCCATACTGTAAATTCCTAAAATTAAATTGTATACAATTATGTATAGTCTAGATGCGTGGTCATCGATCACGGACAGCCTCAGCTAAATTAATATATTACATTCGACTTTATAAGCTTATGTCAATTTAGGTATTTCATACACATTATTATACCTTATATTTGTTAGGACAGCATCTAACGACAGATGGCAATAATGCTGTTTCATTGTTATCGTTATGTAATGGCACACAGCAATCATTTAGTCAATTATCCCAAATTCTGCTTATTTTACTGTCATGTTATTATATCTCACATTCATACTTGTACTTTAATATTCCCTAAAGTTTGTGACAAGCTCTCCGTAAAATCAGCAGAACCGAGATACCAATGTATGCTCTTGTGTATCAGAAGTGTAAACGTTGGTGAGTTCCGAAGGTGTTGTAGGAAACACGTCAAATGTCAGTTAATTATCAATATTAATGCCCGTTTGTATGCAGTAACTTTGTTTTGTAATCAATCTTTGGTCAAATTGGAACCATGATCTGATTTTGTATAGTTTCGTGTATTGATCGGCCACCTGTGCCTTAGCACTCTTTTTTAAATTATTTTTGCTTTTGGTGGCATCATCCAATAGGGTGAGAGCTTCCTTGCGGAGTAGAGGTGAGACGACTAATTAGACAATTTTTTTGAGGATTATTTGATGTCTATGATATTTTATTGCAGTTTATATGTTACAGAAAAAGTGGGCTTATCCACGAGGCAGTGGCCGTTAGAACCCGTGCGCACATGCTGCCGCTCGCGCCCCTTTCATTTCAGAGTTATGTCTCGCCGCAACTGCGCAGAGAGATAGCCCCCGTATAGACAAGTGAACGTGCGCAGTGTCGCGCACTGCGCACTCAATGTGAAGGTATATTTGAATCTATTGTCGATTGTTTTGTATAAATGATAAGCTAACGCAAGTATGTGATGATTCAGGTGATTGTGAAGTGTACAGAAATAAACATACGTAACTTATTTTCAAAAATTACACAATTAATTTGTGAAAATTAATGAGATTCCATATGAGGCACAAAGTAAAACAGTAACTTTAACAAAAATATATATGCTATACTATAATAAGATTTACTTGTGCACAGCATAATACACAATTTTATATACCTTAGAATAACTTTAAGTTAATCATTGAGCTTTCAATTTATACAAATAAATAATATATGTAATAATAAACTACATCATGATAGAGATAAAAATATGGGTTTAAAAATATACAGACACAATTTCAGTATTTAGTTTAACTATACAGGAGATTTTATACTTGTTCTATTGTAACACAGTTCATTTAGTCATTGTCCTTACTTCCTTTTAGCCCTCTTAATGTTGCCAGTATTCTTATTTTTAGGCTTATTATCTATTTTTCTCTTACGTGGTAAGTTTTTACGTTTGTCCTTATCATTGTCCTTGGTACACTTGACGTTGCCGGCAACGCGCGGCTTATATCACCTCACTTCACAGTGTTTATTATTGTTGACGGGCACGGCGGGGCGCGCGTCGCCCTCGGCCGTGTCCTTCATCACGTAGCCCGAACCCTCGGCGCTGCGGGCTAGTTTTAACCGGATGGGCGTAACCTTGTCGGTGCGCACCTTGCGCATGGCCGTCGAGGACTCGGAGTAGGAAGGCGGGTCGATGGCCAGCGGGTCGGGCGCCGACGGGTCGTACTCGAAGGGGTCGATGGGCGCCTCGGCCGCGGCCGGCGTCGCCACCGCGCCCGCGCTCGTCGACGGCCCGGCTGCCGCGCCCGCCCTCATTTCCTCTTCCTTGGTACGCTTTATTTTTATAACCAATTTTCTAGCACTAGCACTTTCACTATTAACCACTTGTAGTTTTTCCGCTTTTTTGTCCTTTTTCTTCTTACGTTTCTCACTCTTTTCACTCTTAGGCTTCTTTACAGTCGTTTTCTCATCTTCTTCGAAATCAGCCATGACCTTTTTTCGGTACTTCATGCTTTCGCGTCGCAGGTCTTCCAGACTTGGTTTGTTCGCAATGATCCTCTTTTTAGGAGGGCGATAGATCGTGGTGCCAGCCGGATCCTCAGGAATGGCAGGAGTGGGCGCCGGCACCTGCTGCACCGTATTGCTTCCGAGCTTTATTTTGAGTTTAGGAGCGACCGGCGACGTGGCGTTCGCCCTGTTCGGTTTGGTGGAAGTTCGGCCTCGACGCTTGTGCGCTTGTTGAGTCGATGTGCCAGCTATCGACGACAACTTCACGTCATCCGACGGATCAACATCGTCATTCATGCTCACCTCTAAATGCCTCAACTCTCTCGATAGACCGCTAGCAGGTTTGCGTTTAGTTTTCTTTTCTACTGGGCTATCGCTCGTCTTATAATCCTCTCGAGTGGGTATGCTTGTCATGGAGGCAACCGCTTTAGGGATAGTGATAACGGCGCGGGTGAGCGGCGACGGCTGGGCAGGTGGCGGCACTGCGCCTATCGTAGCGTTATGTGTAGGATCGTCCATGTTCATGTCTTGTGTCCAGTACTGGCGCAGCAGTTCCTTCTTACGCATGCGCCTCAAGTTGGTCGAGCCCGCCATCATGGAGGGCCCGGCTGCGTTTGTCGGATTCATCGTGCTAGTGCTGGCCTCGTGCACGGGTGCTGGCGGCGGCGGCACTACCTCACTCACTACACGAGAAGAACTCGCTGAATAATTGGCATCCAAAAAGGGTCCTTTTATTTTTACCTTCAATTGGTTTCTTGAATCCGACAAGGAAACCTTCGGCAGTTGAGGCACGAACTCTTCTTTAGCGGGTGCGGCAGCGTCCGTCGGTTGTTGCGTCGGCGAACCTGTTTGTGGATTACTAGCCATTAATGCAGAATGTAATTGTTTTTCGACTTCTTCGTCAATTTCAGTCAATTGCTGCTCAGCTGTGCCACTAGCAAATGCCAACAAATGGTAAGCATTTTCGGTCGCGGGCGCAGGGTTTTCAAAAGGTTGATAGGTGCGCATATCAACAGGCCCCGGTAAGACTGGCGCGACTTGTGAAAAGCCTGGACCGCGCTCAGAACACGCGGGGGATGAGTTAGCATCTGTAGGCTCAGGGGATAGAGGTTTAGTATCTTTAGCGTCCGAAGTCGGAGGTTTTTTAGTTGGAGGAGGAGTGAGTACACGAGGTGATTGAGAGGCGTCCTTGTATGAATGTTCAGATTTTCTATCGTCTCGATTGTCTATAGATTTACGTTTGTCACGAAGAGCTTTCAAATCGACACCATCGTTAGCGATTTCTTCATCGAAGTCGTAAACTGTGCCGACCAGCTTGCTCTGGATGGAGTTGCCGGCGAAGTCGACGGGGAACCCTTGGCCGCGACTCTTGGACCGGCCGCGCCCTCGCTGGCTTCTGTTGCTCCGATTGCTGGGACGCTTAGTGCCTTTTGGTGCATCACTTTGCTTAGGCGATATCGCAGGGCTTTTGCCCGGCGACTTGCTAGGAAACTTAGTGCTAGCTTTGCTCAGTTTAGGAGGAGACTTAGATTCCTGCGGATGAAGGCTCGATATAGTTTCGTTGCTATCGGTCGACATCTTAGTCACAGTTTTGTTGCTATTCGTGTCGTAAGAGTCTATGCTCGGACTAGATACAACGTGTATGATCTTGTCGCCGCTTCCTGATGCGTCGTAGTCGTCCCGGGGCGAATCCAATGGTTTCGGTGTGGGTGGAGCAATCATTGCTGTGGTGAGTGCAATATTCTGGGACGAAGATGTAAAAGCTGCACTGTAAAAGGCAGGTTTAAGTGGCAGCGCCGTAGTGGCCGAGTAGGGCACGCCGTAGAGCGGCCCCGGAGACGGCAGTGGCAGCGCCGCACCCGCGAACAGCGGCAGCGAGCTCAGGAACGGAGAGGCTTCGGCCGGGTACGTCGTATACTGGTTGAGCGGCATAGATGGCTCCACAGGCCGCGAGTATGCCGGGATCGGTGGATACGTGTCTATTTCAGGCATCGCATTACTTTGACGCAGATGTTCACTTGCAGTCATATGGGATTTGATTGCAGTTTTATGAGAGCGCACGGAAATATCAGAGTCACTGCTAGCAGACGACCTCCTCGTAGCTATCTTGCTCTCGCGCCATTTCTCTTGGCTTATATACTGTGGTGAAGATGCTGTAGCACAATCTGAATGTATCAAATCATTATTTTCGTAGTTTTGGTGGTTAGGCACCAATTCCACATCATTACTGTGTATGGAATGGTCGACTACATTTATAGATTGAGAATCATCGCTTTGTTTCGATATTGAAACAGTGTCAGCTACTTCTAAAACGGACTGGACTGATGGCACATTTGTGTTCTCCTTGGTATCGTCCGAATATGAGTTGGAATTATCATATTTCTGATCGTTTGCGGACTGGCTCTGTGTGTCTAGTTGTGACACTGACACCGGAACGTTAATCCATTTCTCGCTGCTCGTCATAGCTATAGGTTGGAATTCTTTAGCGTCCATCGCAGTATCTCCAGATGGCAAGTCTCTTTCAATAGAGGACATGTGGTTATGTCGCTCTTTCTTAGGCGACCGATCGCCATCAATGAGTTTTCTGGAAGGCGAACAACTTTCTTCAGCCTTCACCAAGTTGCAAGGAACATCGTTCTCTTTGGGATCATCATCGGTCACCACTATAGGTTCGTCTTGATCAGGATTCTCGGGCGGCACTTTCTTGGTGCTAAGTCTAAACCGAAGTCGGTCCACTAAGTTCAGAGTCTCTTGCACACCCTGCTTGGAATCCTCTTTGAAAAAGAATTCCGGATATGTCCCAAACGGTTTAATGATATCGTCGTGATTGAACCCATCATCGACGGCCATCATTTCAAAATCTAAGAACTCATTGTCTTTAGACTGCGGCGAGAACATCGACCTGTTCGGGTAAGGGTTTGCGGCCGAAGGTATCTTGGCGCTCTTGGATATTTCGACACCTTGTAAGTGGCTGGCATCTTGTGTCATAAACTTCTTTTCTGCTGAACGCTTCCTTATGTTTTTATTAGGCATGTTGTCAACGTCTATTGGTTCAATGTTTACCGTTCTCGGATCTATCGGCGTCTTCGGAGACTTGATCATGGTATTTTCATTGAGATTAGCTTGTATTTTAGCTATCATTTTGACGCTGCTCTTATCGGCGTAATCAGAGTCCATGGATTTGTCGTCAATGTATTTCTCGTTGCCACCCGGCTTTTCTACTGGCGGTGGAATGGCATTCGGGCTCGGAGCCTTCGGTAGCCAATGTTTGGTATCATTGTCATGATAGTCTGCATTAAGGAGGCGAGGACTCTTCTTATCAACCACCGCCTCTTCTGGGGGTATCTCTATTTCAATGATCTTGGGACTTTCTGTTTCAATTCTTACTTGGGTGGACTTCTTTTTAGGCGATGTTGCAGTCCGGTCAGAGCCAGGGGCATTATGGGCTACGCTGAGCCGTCGGTCTTTCTTAGCTGGTTCACGAACGTCGTTGGTAATGGCGCGGTCTTTAGACGCCTTTTCCTTGACGCTCATCCGCCTGTTCGCCAATAATTTCTGTTTGGGCTCACTACTTTTCTTAGGACTCACTTTTTCAATTGGTGGGACTTCTATTTCAATTATCTTATTGATCTTCTCTTTGTCGTCGTTAGACTCGCTACGCCTTTTGAGCTTGTTAGCAGCTCTTCCCTTAAGATTATTAATGGGTGACTCAATTATGGGCTCGATGGTTATTTCCAACTTAATTTCCTCCTTGATTTCTTCCTTTATCTCCTCGTTCTCTTTCCGTTCCGTAACTGGAAGTTCACTGGACTGGCCGCTCTCTTTGGGAGTTTTGTTGGGTCCAGCGGTATGGGGTTCGTCTTTAGATAATTTTCTGGATCGGGCATCAGACTTATTAGGCAAATTTCCGCCTGAAGTAGTGCTTCTGGTCCGAGCACGTGTGGCAGCGCGCGCATCACTGGGTCGGCTAGGTTCCTCTCCTTCAGGAGTCGGTGATGGTACCCTACACTCGGACCGCCGTTCGGAAGTTTTAAGCTTCTTATCTGGCGGCGCTTTGCGTGGGGATGCATCATTGGACACACTCTTGCCTTTTCGCCTTCGTCTTGGTCTTTTGGGATACGGGCTTCCTGATCTGGATCCGCCGGACACTTTAGCGCAGTCAGTATCACTCGAGGCACTAGTCGAAGACAGCGGTCTTGACACCCTGTCGAGAAAGGGCAAGTCCACAGTTGGTCTAGAGCCGGGAGGTGAGAACATTGACGGCTGGCGTGTCACCGTGGCGGGTTTGATCTCGCGTGCTTTAGCCGTGGGCTTGATGCTGGGCTTCTCGTGTTCTTCTTCCGAGCTGGACGACGAGGTGTAGCTGCTGCTACTAGAATTGGAAGACGAGCTAGAGCTTTCTTTCTGTGCGGTTTTGGAGCTTTTTGCCTCGTCTTTTTCTTTAATAGGAGACAACTTGGCTTGACTAGTTTCAGCCTTATCATCTTTCTTTTTGTCAGCATCTTCGGCTGCAGGTGCCTTGCTGCCCAATCCGCTCTTGATGTGAGCAGCTGCTTTTTTGGCAGCCTGTCTTTGTGGTACATATGAAATGGGTTCCTTCTCAGCTTCCTTAGATTTCTTCTTGCTAACTTTTGAAGAATGTTTATCTTTAATTTCTTTTCCTTTGGACTTTTGCGGTTTCACTACTGGTTTGGGTTTGGTATCATCACCGCTTGTTTGTTTTTGTTCTCGTTGTTCAGGGACCGCTTCATCTTTTTTAACCACTGTGGTGGAACGCATATTTTCAGAAGCTTTCTTCGCCGCTTGCCTTTGCGGAACAATGAGATCTGACGGGTGATCTTTTTGTTTAGAGACTTTGATATTCTCCTTATTCCTAGCTTCATCGTCAGATTCTGCCTTAACGGGTGGCACCTTTTTATTATCCTTGTTAGAGGGCTTTCTACCCCTCTTTCTTGGAGCTGGTTTAGTGGTAGTTTCTTCTGGGGTGGTGGTTTTCTTCTCAGGTTGAGTTGGAATAAATTCTTTCATAGCTGCCTTTGTTCTCGGCAGAGATTGTTGAGAATCATTGTTGCTGGGAGACCTTTCCACTTTGGTTTTATCTTGTTTCTCTTTTTCAGATTTTTCCTTTTCTGTTTTAGATTTCTCAGGCTTTGCTTCGGTCTTATTGTCCTCGCTGCTGTCGGAGTATATGTCGACCGGGAACTTGCTATTCCGCATGGTCGGTCTTATTGGCATTAGGTCATCACTGTCTGTACCAGATTGACCCATCTTCCCAGCCGTCATTTCTTTTTCCAAATGTTGCAGCGTCTTGCTGCGAGATCGATCCTTTTTCAGTCCAGAATTTAAAGACTCATCGTCACTGCTACTTTCGATGAGTGGCTTAGACTGTGGCACCTTTTTCTTCTTTCTCTCAGTCTTCTTAGGAGATCTCTTTCCTTTACCTTTCGGAGACACTTTTTTCTTTGGTGAGGTTCCAGCTCTTCTTCCCTCGTCATCGGTGCTGGAACCGATGGCTTTGCGGAACCTGCTAGTCCGCGGCATCTCTGGCGCACTCTCCTCGCTAGACAGTCCACTGTATATGCTGCCGCTGCGTCGCGATCCGTTTACGTAGTGTTTCTTATACGGATTCGCAGACTTCGAACCCTTCACTAGGCCGTTGCGATCCTTCTTTTTCTCGTCACCAGATTCAGGTGGCGCGATGCGAGCTAGCAACTCTTCGAAATCGTTTTTATGATCCGGAGCGTTATCGTGAGAATAAAGTCTATCATATATTGAAGGTCCGTGATTAGCTTCGATGATAGCAGCCAACTCCTGCTCGGGGATATCGCTGCCGGCCGCTGATAGCACACCCACTTGTTTATGAAACGTTTGCTCTCTCATACGGAAGAATGAGCGAGATAGCTTCTCTCTCCTACTCACCATGTAGCACAGGTTACGAACTCTTTCTAGGTCTTGGCGGAGCTGCACGAACATCTTCAGCTTGTCGATGTCGGCCTGCTCCTGCCGGTGCGTCAACACCTCGGTGTCGTCTGACTTGGGCGGCAACAAGGGTTGGTTCTTCCCTGCTCGTCTCTTCAGTTTCCAGTAATTGTAAATGTAATTGATAGAGTCTTGGTCGACGTCAAGAAGATGTGTACTGATATCCTTGACGCTTACGTGTTTGTCAAACTCCCTCTCAATCTCATGCAAGCGAGCGGCTCGAGCTTGCGTCTTCTCCTCCGATGTCATATCTTTCCTACGCTTTCGTTTTACCTCTTCCTCCTCCTCCCCCTCACCTGAGCCTGACACCTTCTCTTTTTTAGAATTAACACTATGCTTTTGGCAATAGGAACGTAACTTTACACCGTCGTCAGCGTTTTCGTCCTCAATAATAGCGCGCATTTCCAAACCATGTTTGAAAGCACAAGTAACGTGGTACGCCGTTTTACAAGTCTTTACAGAGCACTGAATACACGCTCCTTTGCGGTTACGACATAAAACGCAACTAAGAGCCCACCGGGAGGTAGGAATGGCAGATATCTTAGTAATAGGTTCCATAATCTCCGCGCAGCCGATGGAGACCTCGGGTATCCATAGCACACAGCTGACGTGCGCCCACTTGTGCCCGGATGGCGTGCATTTCATGGCACCGCCACTGTTGGGGCACAGCACGCAGTTCGGCCTGACACCGTCTCCACATGGCCGACATAGCCATTGACCTGAAACCATTGACTCAATATTAATCCATTAACTATTTACCTCACCATATAGACATAAATTCAAAATTCAAACCAAGTAAATGTATGAAAGAGCTTAGGATCTATATATTATTATCAATTAAGATAAATATTATAATCAATTAAGATAAATATTATAATCAATTAAGATAAATATTATAATCAATTAAGATAAATATTATAATCAATTAAGATAAATATTATAATAAATTAAGAATTAATTGTGTACACTTACCGTCAGGAATTACTGTGATGCCGTAGCAGGCCTGGTGTACGCAAATGTTGCACGAGTCGCAAAACACCATCTCATTTCCATCCTCCGAATCAGGAGAGCGGCACACATCACAGATGACATTTTCATCATACTCGATACCAAGACCTTCTTCAGACTTCACGATAGCCTGGATTTTATCCCAGCTACGTATCTATAAAGATATCGAACGTATTCATGTCAACTTTATGTTTATATTGCTCAAAGATTATTAATAGACGAATATTTATTTAGAAAAAACTTAATTTGAACATTTACAAAATTGAGTACGTGGGTTACGCTGTTTGTATGACAAGTACCTATTAAGTAATAGGTTCCGCCGTGTAAGGTTTAAAAGTGTTTTTTATTTAAGATATTTTAAGTAAAATATTTTTATTTATTTATTTTCATTTTTAGTGATTCGCAATTGTCACATTAGCCACAAAACGCATTAAAGATAGTTTATATAGTTATGTTTTTATTTATGTTAACACAATTAAACGTCATTTAAAGTGATAGATATTAAGTAGGTATTTTATTAACAAAAATTACAGTTGCTGAGCAAATTATTCGATTACTGAATAATTTATTCGTTGGGCTAGCTAGATATATGAACATAAGGGGTGTAAGACACTAAACGAAGCACGACAGTTACATTATATCCCATCACTACGATATTATTTTTGCACTGGGGCATACCTAGGAACTTTCCAGATGCATTGGTCAAAATTACAAATCATAAAGAAATAAGTATGTAAAAGCTTTTATTTTCAGTTTTGTCATGAGTTCTAAACGTTCTAGCCAAACTTGAAATACCCACGACCACTGTTTAAATACATACATACATTAGGACGATGTTTTGCAAACATCGTCAGTGATCACAAACAGTGATCATGAGTATCACACAAATAAAAAGTAATTTTCCAGCAATAATTTTTGTAATACGCCGGTGACGGCTATGTGATGTGTCTTTTAATACCCCGTATTTAGTGACATGAAAATCAGTCAGTCAGTCTCGATATTTTTATTATGTCTGCTCATCCATTATTAAAACAGCAACGAGACTGACTGACAGACGCGCACAGCCTGGACGAATGAAAATAGAAACAATGAATTATGGAGCAGCCTAACAGCATACAATGTAAGTCCCTAATTAAAAAATATAAATTGCATAACTATTGTCGACGCGCTGACGAATTTAGCAAATATTTATGAAGTAATAGATTATAAATACTCTTCAAATTAAAGGGCATCGGGCTCCTAGTTGAGTTACGCAAGTAAGGGTTTCTTGTAGGGGCGCACAGCGAAACGGTATTTATTTATAAATCGTTTAATAACTAGGGCGGAAAAGAGTTGGAATTAAAATGCGAAAGAATTTTTAAAATAACAGCTTATATAAAATATTAACACGACGTAATGTTTCATTGAACAGAATATCACGTTTTACGCTAAATGTAGTAAAACTTACTTTTGAACAAGCAAAAAAGAAAAGTAAACCATAAATGTTTCTATTTCCTAAAATCAATGTTTTATTCCTATAATTTAACTTTTAATCCTTTGCAACAAGTTGTGATTTATTCAGACTTCAAAGTGCAAACTGTCCTTGTCGTCTCGTTACTGTCAATTGAAAGAGTCATAGGTTAACACTTTATACCTAACGCAGACCTAAAAGCCGTATATGAAGTACCTAAGTAGAATAATTGATCAAAATATACGTGTTTAATAGGTTGCGATCTGTATTTTAAGTTTAGGTGAATAGTCCAGTCTAATTAGTCCGATAAATAGTGGTAAGCTTACAGTAATCAGCATCATTTTAAATAACATGTAAAAAATCGCCATCGATCGGACACAAGTGAAAATAACCACGCAGTTGAAACCGATCCAGACTTTACTCCCACTGCACCAGAAAAACACGTTAAAACCATATTTTGCTATTGCAAAAAGGGGTGTAATGTTAAATGCGGTTGTAAAAATGTTCGATTATTATGTTCATTACAATGAATGAGTTTTCAAGCCCAGTCGCGCTTCTATGTTAAATCGCCATCTGATATGGATTCTTACGATAGCAGCGATGTATAACTGATGCATCGCTTTTGAAACAATCTATTTATATCTAGCAGGAAGAGAAGAAGATATTACATTTGAAATTCCATTACATTATTATCTATCAGACAAATTGTTTTCCCCAATTCTAATAATTCACACCGCTTTCATCATTTCCAAGTGCACCATTTTTAGGGTTCCGTACGTTAGTCCCAAAAACGGAATTCTGATAGGATCACTTTGTTGTCCGTCTGTCTGTCTGTCTGTCAAGACCCTTTTTCTTAGGAACACGTGAAGGTATCAAGGTGAAATTAATATCAAATCCTTAGTTCTGCTACACCTTTTTTTTGGAGCATTAAAAATATCTAACTTCTAAGTCAACGCAATAAAAAAAGGTCATTTATTCCGTTTATGACGCATATTTTGGCGTTCGCAAGAAAATTAAAACCTACAGGGGATTTCCCGTTGATCTAGAATCATGACATTTGCCAAGAAGCAAATGCCAAGTAGTACAAGTTAAGTTCGAAAACCGTAAATTTGTAGGTAAGTATGGCAAAAACAAATATATTTTGAGATTAAATATACTTATTTGCAGTTGGTAAATTAACCGCGATATGGCCTATGACGATATATGGGACAACAGTTTTCCAACGACAAAGTTAAGTTTGTCCCTCAATATAGTTTACTTTTAAGCTAGAAGAATGTTCGGTACTTTTTCAATGTGTTAAATATTGTACGATGATACGGAACCCTTCTTGCTCGAGTCTGACTCACACTAGGCCGAATCTTATTTAAATACAATATTATTTAATTATCCAAACCACGAAACCACGTTATGAAAAACGCGCAAAGTACATTACCACGCAGGTGGCGTGGAAACGTGTGCATATTATGGAAAATACATGTTTATCAACCTTTCGAAACGCTATACTTATTTCTGAAATGGCAATTCGTAGGAAAAAAATATTAATGCAATTTTTATAGACAATTAATTAATTGCATGACCTATAATTTTTGTGTAACCTTATCATGATGAAGCAAACTTAGAACTTGAATATTTAGCACACGTGGGATCGATGGTAATTTTTCACATATTGTTCATGATGGTGTTGTCAAAATTCGTACAAAATTTTAGCTTGTTGCTAATTTTTGACCTCTTGAATATTTATTTTGACCGGACTAAAAAAGAGTGTTTATTTTTGTTGATTTGTAGCAAAAGAACAACCCGAATCGCTCACTTTATAATTATTGTCTGTTGGTACTGTACCAGTACCTGTAGATACACTATTATAATAATTAACTTTCACACAAAAATGTTAAAAGGACAACAAACAGCGCACTACTGTCACTTATCCCCGTGCGACGTAAAGCTTTAGTACGAAAGCTCCGAGCTCGAACTACCAGCACGATCGTCACTAACCGCGGCCACCACGACTACAGTACTGAAACTATGTCGGAAAATTACAAAATACAACATTAAACTTACATAAGAGTGGGGAGATCCTGTTAACGACGAATAGAACAATGAAATCTACCCTTTTCAAAAAGGGAGCAATATGTATGAAGCAATTTGAACCCTTAAACATCGGATATAAGTCTCAAAGTTAAAAAGACCGTAATACATAAGGTATTGTAAATCCAACAAAGAACTTTACATAATATTATTATGTCATTGTTTGGATTACATAGAAACGTATGCAATTGGGGAGAGTAAAGTTAAAAGGTGCATCATTAATATTATATAAAGATTGAGCCCTAATACCGCCATTCATTAGACACGATTCATATTTACATTTTATGAAGATATTGTAATTGCATTACGTGATTATTTATTTATAATGTTCATGGTATCGGCACGCTGTAATAATACTGTCTTAATCTGCTCTAGGGGAATAATTAGGTAATAATTAATATTAACTGTAGTAACTGACGGACATGATAGGTTTAATAATGAATTTAGATATTAATGAAAATCACATTCAATGAATTTTGAAGACGTTTGAAATTTTGAATGAGTAATTCTTTTGGGAAGAAAATGAAATTATTTCTTTATTTGTTTTCTGCCTTTGATAACATGCATTAACCCGAATCCTATGCAAATGGTAAATAAAGGGAAGGCAAATACCGTTGGGGCTGTATTCACAAAGCGAAATATTTCTCATGAGATTCCAAGGAGAACGTAGGTATATCGCTCTTCTTTTCGTTGAACAAAGTCGGGTGCTCTCCTTTCAAATAATACCCTCGGTCACAGTAGCTCACACAAACGTTGCAAGGCATGTAAGCTGCGCCAACCATTGCACAAATCCAGACGAACAGGTGACCAAATGTAAAAGAAAACAAGAGAATAAAAGCATCACAGGAGATCGCACGAGTTGTGAGATCATATCATTGAGCCAAAAATTCTATGAAACCGGTACAAGCTCGAAACAAGCCGGTATAACGGTCTGAATACAAATAATTATTATACTTTTGAATTGTGCAGTACAAACGGGTGAAAAGCTGGGCCTTTCACAATTCACATGTCTTTCATTTTATTCATTTAGGCGTGTTGAAATTTAAATATGCAGACAGGAGATTCGAAATCGACCGTTTGAATCGAAACTTGAAGTTACAGCAATTATTATTAAAACTAAAAACTGGACACATGCAAAATATTCGTTGCATTCAACCATCAAACAGATTCTGTCTGGAATATTCTTCATGTGCCAGCTTCAATGCGTGACAACATAATGATACATAATTTGCCAACGCAACGAGTACAAACATCTATAATTTTCCACAAACCAGGTGTCCATATTACTGTATAAGGAAGTTTCACCACAAAAGTTTTTAGATTCGTCTTCTTAAAATTATTTGTAAGTATAATGGCCTCACATACATTACAACTTATTTTGAATAAGTATAAAAAGTAACGTCGTCTGAATAAAATGCATTTACTAGCTATCTAGTTTAATATTAGTTTTGTAAAGAGACGGGTATTGTTTAACCTCAGATTAAGGCAAGTTTAATTATAAAAAGATTTGTATCGAAAAAAATATTTTTTTTTCTCGTTAATGCTTTCCTAGCGAAAAATTAACTTAAGGTAAATTATTATGTACCAATCATCCGATTCCTATTTATAACCGAATATAATGTGTCTAACTTATTACATTCAAATTAGTGTTCCGACTAATGTTTTTAACCTCAGGACTCCTAATTTTTTTTTTGTCAATTTTAAAATGTTAAAGAGACTTTCAATTCTTTTGGCATCATAGAGATATTCATAATAAACCAGTAACCAGCGCTACGTCTAGAAATGCTTTTAATATTTCTTAATATCGATTTGCAAAACGGTCACAGTGTTATTGTGTTTCAGGAAACCCTTTAGTAAGATTGCAATATCAATCTGCATCCAACATCTGCTTCAAGAGCCGGACTAAACAAGTAACAGCTTTTATAGAATTCGTATCAAAAAAACACCGTTTTTATTTTAATATAAAATGATTCTATTCAAAAATACCGGTACAGAGAGTCCCCTTTCGGTCAGTTGTTCTTTGTGATCAACATGTGGCGGCTAATAACAACGTTCGCGATCGGCGTCCGGTGGTCGGTGGTTACCGCGCGGCTGGCAACTCGCGGGACTAGCTACACAATAGTGAACAAGTCTCCACTCCAGTCGCGGGCTCCAGATACAATATGTACATACCCATAATGTGCACACTTGCAAACGTTAACTCGACACGTTGTCGCCTTGTGCGACGTCGCTCACGTGACTACATCTCTGATTTTGTGAGTGCTGTTGATCAAAGCGATGCTCCAAGCGTAATTGATATTTGCTCCATTATATAGGT
Source organism: Hoplodrina ambigua (assembly GCA_949774945.1). Classification (NCBI taxonomy): domain Eukaryota; kingdom Metazoa; phylum Arthropoda; class Insecta; order Lepidoptera; family Noctuidae; genus Hoplodrina; species Hoplodrina ambigua. Next base: position 4,849,504 of record OX458963.1, on the reverse strand, counting down.
ACTGACCTTATCAATGTTGCAATTTTGCAAGGATGGTTGAAAATTGTTATTAGTATTTAGACATTCGTAATAAAGTCGGTCTGCAGGAAAAGCGAAAACGTCTCTCGCTCACTCCAGCAGCAATTAGTATAACTTGACGGTGTCCGGGCGAGTCCCTAATTCGTTACAGTTAATAAGGAAGAAAATTTAACCACAGCCACGGCAGGAGACGATTTTCTAAAGTGACCTTTAATATTATACGTAAATAGCAAAAGCTCGTTACTTCATCCGTGTTCAGTTACATCTTTGATTACTGTTCAGCTTCCGTGGATAGTGCATAATGTTAAGCAGCCGATAAACGAGTAATATAATGCAAAGATGTTTTTTATATCAGACCAGTTTTTCCTGAAATTTGTGCGTTCAAACAAACAGACAAACTGTTCAGCTTCATAATTATGATCATCATCATTACAATACAAGCCGAACGATGTCCACTGCTGAACATAGGCCACCGCTAGCCACAAGATAACAACAATGACTGGCCCTGTGCTTTATAATATTTTAGTATGGCTTTAGTGTTTTTATTTAGTATGGCTAGCATTATGTATTTTTTGAGTGTATTATTCGACCGCATGGCGCTCGCGGGCTGCGGTTTAAAATCGGCGTCAGGTGCATATGTATAGGATACGTAATCTTGCCACCTGACATTACGCTGAGCTAAGTCCTTTTGGCGTAAGCATGGTCTAATTCCTTTTTTTTATTATTTATTTACGATAGAATCTACACTAATATTATAACTTTCCAACTTTACTAATTATTAGAGATTTTTTTATTTTATAAACGCGCTTATCTCTGGAACTACAACTCGGATAAAAAAATGAAAATGTATACGATAGCTAGATTCATGAGGAATAGTATAGGCTATATAACATCACGGTGCGACTCACAGGAGCGTAGCAGTAACCAAGGACGTAACATATCGTGGGTAAAAAGAAAAACCACGCGGACGAATTCGCGGGCAGGATCTAGTTGACTAATGAAACTACTTTTGTTTTAAAACCTTAATTAAAAGCGACATGCTCTCTCACAGATGCACTTCACTACAAAACCTATTTCAGTAATATGGAGCCTGTCACTCGTAATAACTGTAGTTCGAAGTTACTTTCTTTCCATCCATTAGTATAGTCGAAAAGTCGGGAGAACTTTCAGGCTTCGCCGGCAAATAAGGACGACATAAAATTGCGGATCACTGTAGTGCATCTATCAACTGCACGATAGTGTGAAGTTGTCATGGTGTACTTTGTTGCATGTTTGCAATCTAACGTCAATAAGCTATGGAAATAAACGACCAACACTGATTGCCTTGTTGATTAACTAAATAAAAATAAGGGTAATAACATTACCAGCTTATTATTGTCCTACAGCAGGGAAAAAGACTTCCCATACAGAGTAGGAAAAGGAGCACCGATCACCACGTTTGTACAAGGCGGATTGGCGATTTCAGACTTATATTAATTACAAGACCAGGTTTTCTTATGATGTTTTCCTTCACTGATGTCTAAGATTAAACTAGAAAGTAGGTACATATGAATTGAAAAAGTCACATAAGTACTTGCCCAAAATCGGAAACCACAATCACATGCGTGAAAGACGCGCCTTAACCACAGGGCTATTATGATATTAAAATGAAAAGGTATCTATTAAAAGAAAAATTACAAAGGCGGGCAAACGCTGTCGAACAATGAATGACTTTTATTCGACCAAGCTGTTAACTTCACTTCTACGGAAGAAGTATGGACGTTGTTGGTTGACCTACTTGGTCTTATTTATTTGTCTATCTTGATTAATCTCGAGCCTCGGGCTTTTAATAAGGCAGGGCACTGATAAGAGACTTTCATTTCAGGATAGCCTTGAAGGCTTACTCTATTTTAAAGTTATTAATTTAAAACTGTATGTTGTGCCAAGTGGCCTGCATTTAATACACCAGCTCAAAATCCACTTAATTTACCTGCCTATAAAAAATTAAATCGATGTACAGAAGTGTTTTTTTCTATACAATTTATACATTATATAAAACAAAGTCGCTTCCCGCCCTCTGTCCCTCTGTACGCTTAGATCTTTTAAACTGAACAAGGAATTTTAATGCGGATGTCATCAAAAGATAAAGGGATCCAAGAAAAAGATTTATACGTATAGTTAAATTTAATATTGTTTTGTGATAATTTGTTAAAATAACGTTCAAGAATTGAACGAATTGTTCAAGATGTGTACGACGCGAAAAAGTCTCGCGCCCCTGGACAAACGAATAAGTTGTATTTTTTATTATAGACAAAACATTAGTACTAATATCAAGTATGGATCAATTTTATTTTAATTGACCAATCTGTAAAGTACATGGCATATTTATGTAGGTGTGACTAAAATTCTAATGCCCTAACGGGCTTTCAAAACGGATTTCTGTTTGACACTGTAATCCTATAAATGGAATAGTTATTCTCACTAAAACCTTGCCTAAATGGAGCTGAATAGAGACGAGCTTGATTGAAATGTATATTTCAGTTAGAGTACAGGATTAAACCAATGCAATTTACGTATCTATATCCGTGCGAATTGCATATGGACACCGACTTATCGACAGATTCCAATAGTGACGAGTTTAAAATAATTGAATTAAATTGTTCGAGGTAGGTTAACAAGAGGGAATCACGAGACATGTCGTGTGCTGAGACAAGTCTGGACAAAGCGAGAGTGCGAGTTGAGATTTCGAACGTCGTATTTTATTTTTTAATCCCGCGATTTTGGAACTACAAATCTGGTATTCTGTGACATAAGTTTCAACCTAAAAATTAGGTGTACTTTATGCAATTATATTAATTAGTAAGATCATATCACATGATCACATCTGTGAAAACTTAAGCTGTGGCGCCGGACTGGTACGGGTTTCTTACTGCGCACGGCCGGTTGTTCTTTTCACACAGTTGACGCGTCGAGAGCGTAGTGCGGCACCTGTGCCGTGCACGCGCGAAGGCTGGACGACAATCGTCACACGTCTACTTTATTGAAACAGGCAACCGTCTGTGTGCAGTACGAGGGCCCCGGCGCCGCAGCATTCGCATTCCGGCAGTAAACGTATCAATTTAAAAAGTTAATATTTACAACCATACTAAGAAAATATTAAATATTTTCTAAAGCAACAAAATTTCTCAATTTTCAGAACAAGGTCAGCTCACATTTTATTGTATAAAACAAGAAAGTTGTTAACTGAACTCATGAAGTAACATAAAATTGTTAAAAAGCAGCGAAAGAATGTTAGGTTCCAGTGTACAAAGGATGTTAGAACATGTCATATTTGAACATCTAATGAAATTTTAATTATTCCTAAATAAGGAATAATTAAGTTCCTCTAGTTTTAATATAATATGTTGAACGCTTGCAATTCTAGAAGGCCATATTTATTACATAACTCAACGTTATGAACTAAATTAAATGTGCTATTCTGTTTGTTTCCGGGTGCTCGCATACCCTACTACTAACGTGTCTTCATGATCACTCGAACAAAAGTTCCTTTTGCGCCCTACAGAGAATCAGTAGGCTCCGCCCCTCGACCGTACCTCCCTATTGCCATAACACCCCTTTACAGGTTTATACCGACCCGCCCTGCCCTACACAGGCGACCACCGAATTCTGCTGTCAACCCACGACATCTAATATGCACCGAATCCTCAAGATTAATTGTTGCTGCACCCTGTCCCATCTAACGCATGTCGCGTGACCCTAGACAGGTTCTACATAAAAGTAGTACATACTATATTTAAGTTTATTTGTGAAATAAAGTTATTTAAACTTTCTTTAAACAAGACCATTAAAGAAAATGAACTTCACTACGTTTCTTAAGGAAAAACGGAAATTAAAAATGTATAGCAAAAAAAATTTGAGAACAGTAAGTGGTTGCGGACACGGGCGGTCTATTAGCAGGAACTCGTTTAAAGACTGAAAAAAGAACCGACTACGACAAAACGTCCACCAAAAAGATTTAAGTAAGTGTGATATTACTTCAAGTAAGTAATGTTCTAAAAAGTTTATCACAACCTGACAAAAAATAATATTAGACAAAATCAAGAATAACTTTTTTAAAGGCACCCGCCGTTAGTAAATACACATAATATAAATAATCCGTAGGCCCGTAGATAACCCGAAAAAAACTTATTTATAAAAAAAACAACCCCCTTGAAAAACTATTAAGTCGGTGGCATTACAAAACAACAAACAGGACCAAAGCCGTCGAATTCCGAAATCAAAGCTATAATCCACTTAGTAGTATTTGAGGGTGGTTGTCTTTCTTGAGATTTTTGGGCGAGGGTTGAAAATCTTAACTGAAAAAATCCCTAGCTCATTAAAAAAGCGCACAATAGGGTATCAAACTCCGAGCGTTGGACTTGTTAAGGGCAGAAAAAGATGTGTTAAAAAAAAAGCGTCCGAGCGAACAATCGCTCTACACATAAATCGTTGGTCGCGCGCTAGGTGTATAAACGTAGCAGCAAATATCTCGGCGCCACGCCGCCGCCTAAGTGAAAGTCAAAGAATCACAATAATATCGACAACTACATATAATATAATAGGTGATTAGCTATCAATCGTTGTATCGATGTCGACTTGAACCCCGCACTTAATTTCGATTAGACCAATTACAGGCACTTATGTATAGCCAAGGAGTCGGTCAGTTAGTCAGAAAGCTGAAACTAGTTGCTCGAGGTAGGCTTCTATAGAGAAGAACGAGCAAAAAACTCCACGGTCACACTTTTCAATAAGGTTTTTACAAAATCCTGGTGACAATATTCTTGTTGCTTCTACATGTTAGTTCTACCGTTAGCGTCAGTTTACCAATTAGCTACCAACCATTAGTAAAATTTCCAATCAATTTCTGCTTTGAATATATGCACTGAACCCACTGGAGTACCTAAATAGGCACCCTTGTAGGGAGGATTGTGAGAAAAACGCGTTCATTATGCACCAAGTAGGAAATCGATAGTCTGTGCAATTACATGTATTCATTAATTCTGGTACATGAGTAAATACGTTTATAATAACGTATCCATACTATTAGGCTACTACTTATATTCCGCGACTTCGTCTGCGTTCGCGATAACCGAAACTTGTTTAAATAGAACTGCCTTTTTTGCTATTCAACGATATAACCGAGCCTTATTTATTCAAGTAGCGATCAATAGAGTGCAATGAACAGAATTTATAATCCCACATCCTACGCGTGTGTACTGGTATTAAACCAATACACATATTTTCAATTAGTGGGAGTCGTATTAACTATTCGCGGAAACACTTTTCCATTTTTCCCAATGAGAGTATTCCGATTCATACAGAAATAAATCCGTATGTAAAGCGAATTAATTGAATTGCACGAATAAGTAATGTCGTGATGGCCCAGTGGTTAAGGCGCCCGCCTCTCATGCATGAGGTTGTGGGTTCAAATCCGAGCAAGTACCTACCAAAGTGACTTGCTCAATTCATATGTACTTTCTAAAGTTTATCTTAGACACCACTGGCATCGGTGAAGGAAAACATCGTGAGGAAATCTGGACTTACTGTTCCACTCAAACCATGTCAGAGGCCCTTGTGGCGGTGTAGAAACTCTGACGCTAGGGTGTGTGGGGTCGTAAGACGCTTACTACCCACACGATAAATAAAGAAGAAGACGAATAAGTGAATAAACAAGGGTTCTGTGGATTAACAGATAGCCTTTGAAATCTTCTTACGCAGACAATAGTTACAGACTGCGCGGAAAAGTTATAACAGGTAATAATCTTTTTTTAAGAAACGAAAGAAAGATAACTTTAACTAAAGCTACTAAAGCTTTCGCTTTGTGCGGAAAATAACATCTTATTATGGATAATAAAGTACTTATTATTTCGCACAATCGTACCTACCTGTTGCCGTCGGCTTTATCGGATTTGTCGCGTGTGGGTAAGCTATTTTTAACATATAATATAGGTAGCTACAAGCTTAACAATCTGTGATATGTTCAGTTATATTTTAATGTCTTGTATTCTTTGTTTGACTTAACTCGGAAACAGACTTATGATACGCGTTTCCGAGTAACTCCTTTTTCTTTACCTTTCATTTCCCTTTCCTTTTTTTTACAACTATTTTTATTCAGTGAAGCAACATGGTGAAAGCAGCATAAAAAAATACACTACCTGCACAGTACCCGGCAAGACGCGATTTTGCAAAGGACGTTAATTGAACAGGTTAATTAAAACCCTCACTTACTTTACGAATGCAATTTGTATTAAAATAAATTCTCAGAATATTACTTAACATGTTGCAAACCGCGTTCAAATGCATCAGGTATTTTGCCCAGCAAATACAGGAACTACTTCCTTTGTTCCGGGTTCTGTGATTTTAACATCCGTCAGAGTTGAAAATTAATTTGCTAATTGTTTTGTACACACATTACGTTATTGGTTTTCTCTTCTGAAAACCTCTCTGTTAAACCTCGTATATAGATTAATCTTTTCCTTAATTAATTACTCATAACTCATAGATAGCGCACACATTTTGTTAAAAATATAGATATTTTTCTATTGGATGTGCTTCGGAGGAAAGTTTTCAGCGAGCTTGACCAATAAAGTAGGCAACAACGTACATTTTGCTACATTTTAAAATGAGCAAAGGTTCAAGAAGGACCGGCCGTTATAAGGCATCAGATATTGTAAAGCGAAATTCATATTGAAAATTTATTTAAAGCAATTTCTAAAGTAAAGTGGTCAACGTAATGGAAACTTTTACTATGGATTCTAGTCCCCGTGGCGACGAAATTTTAAGCTGGTTATTAAAAAAATATGCCGTTACAAACACAATTTCAGCACCTGCACTGCCTAAAAATGTATGAAACATCAGATTTTTTTAATAACCGACTTATCAATGGACCTACTTACGCAAAACGGAATCGACCCACACGATGTAAGTTAGGAGAAAAATCCATTTTTCTCAAAAGTGTGTTCTCTTATTTATTTGTCAAATAATTTTATTGCACACATTTTTGTCAAGTGTGCAATAAAATTCATTGACGAATAATTGATGAGTTTCATCACTTCCACCACGTATATTAATAAAAATCAATTGCCGTACGTATGAAAGATCATTGCTTAAGTTAAGCTTGACCAGTATTTTTTTTTTATTGCTGTATTCGTAATTGCCAGGATTATAGATATGGTTTGGACGAAACATTTTTTTTATGTCGTATTTTAGAATCCTTTTCTTGTAGTTACGTAATTCTTAATAAAGCAACCGTGCTAAACCGAGGTTGCCAGTTTTATAAAAACATTATAACAGTGCTTCTAGTATGAAGAGCGTTACCGCCTTACGGCACATCATACAAAATTATAAGTCGTTATTTTTCGAAATGAAAGAAACCGATTTTAATGAGACTTCCTACCTTCCTTCTAAAAAGTTAGTTGAGAACATTTTCGAAAAATTGTGTTACAGCTAAATTAGAACGAATTTAAATTTTCTGTAGAATCTGAAATTTCCAACTATCTTTTTATTAAATAAGACATGTCGAAAATGTTCGGAACTAACTTTTAAGACCTATGTATCTTGCTCATGTGTAGGAAGTTTAATTAAAATCGGTACAGTAATTTCTAAAAAATAAGGACTTGAAAGTTTGTATGTAATGCTGTAAAGCGACAGTAAAGGCTCTTAATTAGCATGCGACTGCTTAAGATCAAAGTATCACACAAAAAACAAAATAAAAAATACATACAATAATTTATTTAATACAACAATTTCCTCTGGTCTGTCTTGGTGACAAGGAATAGGGACAAAAACTAATAGTACATTAAAAAAAAATAGGTTTAACTTACACGTTTTAGGTAAAATATTTACCTGCTTACCCCGGAAGGAAACAGCCGTTAGGTTTGATTAAACTAAGTACAACCTTTTCTTTCTTTTTTGTTTTACAACTTGCCTTTTCGTCTTAAAACATGTCTATTGAATTTAATATGTTAAAAGTATTGTATTATTTTTTACAAGTCGGCAATACGTAATTCATTATAATATTAATCTAACAGAACCCGCTAACGATTTTTCGTTTTCGGATGATCAAAATTAGTGTCATACAATTTTACGCTTGGAATTTCTAAAAATAAGGCTAGACATTCGAGACCACTCAAAACTATTATATTAATAGGCAAAGAGGTGAAAAAAAAGCCTGCCTTTATATTTGATTAACCATTAAAAACCTAACTAAACCTGTTAACCCTTCTGGAGAGAGCAGTTTACAAATACATGTAAAAAAAAAAACAATAAATAAATATGAAACAATACAATAAGTTCTTAAAAGTTACAATAAATTCTTAAAAGTTATAATTATTAACTCTGCCATTCATGCCTCCCGCTCCTAATCCTACTAAACCGTCCTACCTAACCGCGGACGTCGGTGTAACAGGTTGTGAAACTAAACCGGCCTATCCGTGGCACCATAAAGCTGAGCAACAAGGACGAGAATAAAATTTACGAGAACAAGATTTAAAAATGTTGATGTACTCACTTTTGGTGGTCCGCGATGAATATACGGTGGATCGGTCACCACTCCGTCGGGCCCATGAGCCCAAAGTTGAAACCACCAACGACGGGACATTATACGAACTCATAACAAAAAGTAACTTAGGTACTGAATTAAAAGAAAAAAAGGAAATTACTGAAAGTTGAAAAAAAATAATGAAAATCAGTTAAAAAAATGTACGAAATGAATTATGAAAATAAATTTGAAACCACTAAGGAAAAAACATTTTAAAAACTCACAAAATCAAAATTTCATGTATATTTTCAAAAAAAAATCTGATAACTGTAACTAGAAAATCAATAACGTAAAGAATAAATATAAGAAGTGCCAAATAATAAAAAGAATCTAATAAATGCAATTGAAAACTTGTTTCAAGGAACATTGCGAATAGAAAATAATCACAAAACAACTAGTGAAATTGTTTTAAATTGATTTGAGTGACAATTTATAGGTATCACTTTCAGTAACTTCGTACTTTGTCGGAGAGTTACTATTTTCCGGAGTACAGTACGCGCGTTCCCGAGGGAAGTCTGAAAGTGAGAGCGGGAAATCGGGGCGAACTGGCTGCCTTAAATTGAGGTGCGCAGACCCGAGTACTCGCGCTGCGCGGACAGACGACAAGCGCCATACATCACAGATCAAAGACTGCATATTACTTTATAATAACTAGATGCGGCGTATTGCACTGATTTAACCATTTTTTTTTTTCAATCAATGTAAATCAAGACAATGTTAAATGTTCTGCGCAGGGGCTTAATACCCGCTTCTATAAACATTAGGTGACATCTAAATGTAATGCCTAAATTTTTTGCACTGTTCGACTTCCAACTCTCGTTGCAGGCCTAAGAGTTGAAAATATAAAAATGCAATAATATTCTGTGTATAATAAAAATGCAATAATATTAGTTATAAGGTATTGTTGGTGAAAACGAGGAAACAAAAAATTGAAAAACATCAATATTAAACGTAAAGCTTTTCAAAATATCTTTCCGTAATTTATAATGTTTTAGTTTTGAGAAGCGGTAACTAAGACTACTAGTTCAAATTTAATTTAAGCTACATGCACTGGAGCACTTCTTTGACAGTTAACGTCGACTTGACTCAAAGTTGTAAGAAATACGAACTGAAACTGCGTCAACAAGCCACACTGTGTGACAAGTGTTTGGTTGGGTCAATTTTATGATTACTTCAATTGATTGCACTCAACAGTCAACGAATAGCTTGTGTCCATCATTTACAAACTAACACTACACTATACCTATGGCAATAAGAAAACAACTTTAATTTCTCAAATGAAAACGTTCACATCGACCGTTTATTGTATCCTAACCCTAAGCCACGTGATTGACAACAATAATTAAAACGAACGCTTTAAAATTTTGCAATACACAAAGAAAATTTTTAAAACAGAAATCAAAGCAATGCTCAAACTTTTAAACAATATAAAAACAAGCATTCGTCGAAACCATACAAGTTAAGACGGGGTTGGTAACAAGCTCAATTAAGTTCGGCGTTCGAATTCTGCCTACTTATAGCTATTTATAACATTATTTTTAACAAAAAATAATGTTATGAGTGCTTTATCAAGTAAGCTATAAGATACCGTTACATCTGCATGAGATAGAATTGATTTTTGTTAACGAAGGTAGGTTTTTAAAGCGCGCGTATTGTCTATGTCTCTGGAGACACGTGTTGCATATTGGGGGAAATATTTCCCCTAGTCAACCCTTTTAAATTTTCGGCTTTAACGTTAAAATATTAGAAGGTAGCGAGGTATACGCTATACAAAAAGTAAATAAAAATGTATGACCGTGTCTCAAAAACTTTTACGACTTTTACAGCGGACTTTGCCCACGACAAACGTGTGGGTTTCCCCTTATAATGAGATAATTATTAACGCATTGGTTTATTTAAGCAATATTAGTTAATTATTATTAATTAGTTAAAACTAACGAGAATCGCGGTTTTTATTTGTGTAGTCGCGGGAGGAGCTTAGTGATTGATACGGCGGAAAATTACTACGCGCCGTTACAAAAGTCACTTACGTGTGGTGAAATGGAGGGTGTCTTTTATGACTTTTAATATCGTAAAACAAATAATACATAATGAGTAACTACAGGCCGTTATAAAACCACAGTGTTCGATTTTGATGAAGAATTTGAGCGACGAAAGTTAAATTCTGAAAATTAAAGTTGTATTACTAATTGTACCTAATACAATTAAGCAATTTTTGCTTGGGCTCCCCTATTTCGAATAATAACCCTCCTCCTCTGCTAAGAACCAAATCAATACGCTATCGTAATAGATATAGGTACAAAATAGAATATGCTTTATTGTACACCAGTTATAGTAACAAAGTTCAATTGTACAAAACTCGCATTCTAACATGCTCCAGTTTCAAGATGTGTCACTACGTGCGCGCTTTTGAAAGAACCAGCCGTCCAGAATGCTGTCCAAATGGATAGGCTATCAGTATAATATATAATATCTTGTTCGTGTAAGAAGTAGGAACCGTACCTATGTAACGAAGTTCAGTTTATGTACCAAGCAGTGGCGAAGGCCAACGCAACATTCTTACAATACGAGAGCGAACTAAAAATAGAAATCAAACTACAATACAAGTCAAACTATACAGCCAATATAACTATGCAACCAATAGAGCTATCAGTCGCGAGTTTATATAACGGTCTAATAGTATGTATTGCATCTCTGGCATCCGACTACATGAAGTTGCAAACTACAAACGGGCACAACTCAAGCGAGATATTTTACACACACTTACGACGAGAATGCCGAAATTTGTTGTTGGCACTTGAGTGGCGCGCGCTCATGTGTTACATCAATTAGTGCTCACATAACTTGAGAAACATACTTCAGCATTATTCATGGCTAGGTATACTGTGATATCATTTTTCTGCTTGAGACCTGACTTTCTTTGAAAAAACGTTTCTGCTAAGGAAATGGTATGGACTGCATCCCTCTAAAAACGATTTCTACGTAAGCAGCTTGGATCAAATAAATTATACGAACGATGGTTAAAGTCCCTGAATACTTAGCTCGTCTTTTAATTAAAAAGAGTTTCAGTATTTTATATTGAATTACAGGTATTTATTTTCAATCACAGTCAGCATAGATCATAGTTGCACAACTCTGCATAGAGATAACGACATTCAGTTGACCTTTTATCATTTCATGCGTGCATGACTTGACATATGCAGATAAGAGATTTTGAACGGCTCAATGGGCACCTACGGTGGTGTACTGAACGATTACGAGCCATGTCTATTCCTATGTTGATAAGCAATGTCGCACTGAATGCTTTGTTCAGGCCACACACACGGCCCAACTATTGTCTGAATATAGAAACAATATCTAAGTTCGACATATCAGCCAAAAATTGAGCCCCTCATTTACTTAAAGATAGGTAATAAAATAATTAACGTTTTCTTAGCCATACATTTTCGACGTATATAAGCATGTGTTTACTAACGTCAACATCTATAAGTTAGCGGGTAAATATTTAGATCGCAAAGATTGCAACAGATAATACTTATTGCAATTTTAACAATGAAATCAGGGAAGGCAACCTAAACATTTCAAATAATTCGTTGCCTTCGCTTTCCGCGAAGATGCAAATATTTACAGGAAACCTATTTCCGCTCGGCAGCCTAACATGCTTTGGAGCTTATTTGCTCGTGCTCGACTATATTTTTCAACAATGAAATATTTCCAAGTAACTCGCATCCGTCCACCTTGCCTTTGAGCGCCTGCAAGCCTACGCACTACGAAAGCATAGAATAGGTACCAACATCACGATCTTTCTATGTACCGACTAACCCCACCCATACTTATCCTACCTTTGATACCAACACTATCTGATCCCTCAAGATCAATACGGTATCCATGGAGTTCAATACATAACTAAAATAGAAACATGAATACATAGATGTTATTATCTATGTAATCTTGTTTACGCAGTAAACAAAGTTTATTTTTGGACAAGGGATTAATGAAGTAACTGTCTCTTAAATTAACCTTTTCAGTCCGTAATTTGAAAACAAATAATACACGATATACAAGATAATACGATGCAGTAATGGATCTGCCGACCTGACAAGCACTAACAAGCCGCCGAAGGCTTTAGAAAAACTAAATAATATGTCCCTTTTGTAACGACATTATTCACTTAAGGCTGATGGGAAAACCTAACATCAATGTTTTGTTCTGTTCTATTTCAAGCTTTATAAGAAGAAAAAAAAGGAAAGTTTTATAAATACTTCACGCGGACGCAGAGACTTTTCTCGCAGCTATAATCGATTGCAAGAAAAAGGAAGGACTTGTCAGTTAGATTTTCCTTAGAGTAAATAGAAATGAGCAATCTGTATATAATTCTAGGTATCGTGAATATATTTATAGAACGGGACTTTTACTAGGAAACTACTCAAAGAAGAAGGATTAAATGAGATGCGACGTAGCTAGTAACGAGCACCGTAGCTGCGAGGGCGCTTGACGTTTGGAATTTAAATGTAAGGAAAATTTTATTATTCACAAGTGACAAATAGACATACGATAAACATATTACGTCATGCTCAATTGATATGACTTTTAGTGGCTTTATATAATAATGCTTTTATTGTCAAAATATGATAAGTTACCATGTTTATGTTTTCAATAACTTTGCTGGATAATTCAGTTTGATAGAGTTTTCCGCAGCAGCAAGCAAGTTAGGTACAAGTATTTTAGTTCAGCGATACAATTTCGGAGGTTTAAGTTTGGCATAACTTTACTTCGATGCTATTAATATGGCAGAGTAGACTCTTAGTGTAAAATCTAGACGCAAAAGCTGTGTTAACAGTTTCGAGATAGATAAGTAAGGTTTAAGAGACAGCGCCGTGTTACTTTCTTATTGATAAAGAGATTTGATTTAGGGACTTCTTGGAAAAGATGCTAAGAATTATGCAGTTTAAACTGCTTGCGAACATACAGTGTAGTTTAAACTTATTGAAATAACAATATCTCGTCTAACAGGTCATCAGGGCAACGTAAACACATTCGTCTAGTGACAATGAAATTATTTTAAAATAATCTGTCGCGATCTGTGCCTTTGTGTAACAGTAACAAATTGTTCACGTGTATACTACAGTTACCTTGCAACTATTATCACTAACATCAAAAGGAAACGCTCAATGTATAAGTTGCTAGCACTAGTTTAAATATTTCGTCGATTTGGTGGTGCCTGAAATAATATACATAGTTCGTCATTTTATGAAATACAGCTGTGTTTGTTGCAATTGAAAATGCTGCAGGCGCATATCGGTTTGTGGAATACAAAAGTGTATACCCCACTTCTGATATTTTGATCGAAGTTACATATGCGCCGCCCTTGAATACAAACAAAACAACCCTCAGAGAGTCGATGCCTGTTAACTATAGGTTCATTTATCTCCCATAGCCTTCGATCGGACACAGGGCAACAGGTTTAATCACATTATTTGATTTAAAAATGAAACCGTCAGTTAGTGTTTAATGCAAATAATCAGTTAAAACCACGTGTTTCAGAAACCAGCTTAGTAATGTTACTTTCTCATTTTCCGTGACCTTTGTTACCAATTTAAAGAAAATTCACTCTTATTTGACTTTCAAAACCGAAATCTGGTGCGCTCGAGTGTTCAGAAACGTGTCCATTCTTTCCATAGACCAGTAATCGACAAAGAAAGTTAAACGTAAAGGGACAAAAATATGTCGAGTTTTTCAATAAACAGTCATCGACAAAGAAATGTAAAAGGACTTTGTTACGCGAGGTGCCATGGCGCATTATTGACTGCGTTTATATTGTGTTTATTTACTGAACCAGCGGAAAGGTAGTCCGTCTATTTTTATTTCTTATTTACAGTTGAGCGAGTGCTGACTGCAGTATAATTAAATTTTCCTGGCTTATATGTAATTTCAAAGACTTTGCTGTTTTAATTTTATGTCAAAGAGGACTGTTTTCTTCCATTTTCCATGGCGTTTTTTATTTCGTTTTGCTGCGACGGAGTTCATATTGTGCAGTTAGAAATAAAACTCTTAAACGAACTGAAGCTATTTCGGGAGCGGTTCATCTAGAATGTAAGGGAATTGATCAGTCTATAAACTACCAAAACCGGCTAACGACAGATCGACAACCCTCGAGCAGTTTTCATTTATTCATTGGTAGTGAACTAAAATATACTTTTAAATAAAAAGGTATTAACTGACGCGTGGTTTGCATCTCGCACACAATTTTTAACCCTATTGTGATTTTTAACAAATTAATGTATATTTAAGCATCCTGCAATTATCTCCGGATAGATTCATTATGAATTTTTCATGAATATTGCCTAGTGGAAATCTGTAAGGATCCTGCAATTATCTCCGGATAGATTCATTATGAATTTTTCATGAATATTGCCTAGTGGAAATCTGTAAGGGAGACCTATGTTCGGCAGTGGACGTCCTACGGCTGACATGATGATGATTGCGTACTGGTTTGGATGGTATATACATTATTACGCTGTTTGCTATGGGGTATAGGCAATGTTGTATTATATCTGTTTTGATCCATGGTTTACCACAGGATTGCTTTAAGACTTAGACGAACTAGGCTCACTTGGAGGATATACTCATTTGGGTTGAGTTTTTAGGTTACTTGGGCCTACAAGCGCGAAGCCTCAAGCACAGGTAGTCAATGAAAACTGTCAATATATGAAAACTGCTCTGTTTGCTCTCTACCTATCGGATAGTAATAGACGTGAAGCCTAGATGTGTCAGATGAAACTGAAACGGGTTAATAATAGTGGACCAATGGTCGGCGAGCCATTGTCTCTAAATATGCAACCGTTTCTGAAAGGCCCGACCTTTCAAACTCGTCAAACTATTTTGAGTCGATAAGAAAGTCTAACTAACCCAATCTATCTAACCCAATTTCACAAGATACAAGTTTTGCTTTTATTTTAGCAGGGGTTTACAACGTGTGGGCCGCGGAGACCAGCAAAGAGGAGAGTATATCACCAGAGTAGTTTAGGATCTTATTTACAGGTTATGAGCACCTACGCCGAACCTACGGCATTTTATATGAACTTAGTAACATTTTTCAAAGTGTTTTAAACATTTTCACAATAATATATTTTTTTATCTGTGTAATCTTTGATACTAACCTAAAAGTCTCGGCAGGGGGGCGCGGATATTTTTCTTTGCAGAAAGAGGGCGCGTCATAAGTAGGCTACGCGGAACGAAGTATTGAAATTGAGATGCAAAATATTCCGACAACGCAAGTTACATACTAGAAGATTCTTAGACTAGGAACATTTGTTTTTGTTAGCCGTGAGTAAGATTAGTAACACAAATGTAAGGGGGTGACAGACAAGTATAAACGCAATACTTCGACTTATTTCAATATTATAAAGAGGTAAAGTTTTTGAGGTTGTGGGGAAATAATCTTTGGATCTACTGAACCGATTTAAAAAAACTTTCGCAAGTTGGAAGCTACTTTATCACTGAGTGCTATATTTTATTGTAAAAAAAAAACTAGGAATTCGTAGAAAAAATCACACGAATGAAGTCACGGGGAGAGTGCTTGTATTTGATATACCTAGATGTTTGTCTTTGGTGCAAATGAGTATTTAGTCGCTTTCGGTTGTCTATAGGAGAAAATAGTATCTAAAGGCAATACCCTTATTTCTAAGAACGTTCGCATTCTAATCCCAGTCTGAATTGTCTAATTCACCCCTATATTATGACATTAAATTACGCTGAGTTACAACTGATTTTGAACGTATTTCGAACCTAACCTGTCCGAGTCGGGGTGCCTTAAGTTAGGACTTGTCTTATCTTTATCAATTTATCACGGTTACCGTAATAAGCCTTTAATTTGATGTGCTGTGAGTATATTTGATAGGATAAAATATTTAATTGACGTGTTTTTCTCTTTTCATAAAAGTTTTGTTTCGTGCTTGACTTGAACCCGAGACACAGTGTAGCAGCGAATCGCTTAGCCGCTGCGCCAACCGTGGCGTCGAAATTAACGGGTAATAATTTTTGTGATGTGCATTATAAAATTCAGTGGATTATACTTTACGTATTTATTTGTTAAGATAACAAAATTTGTACTTTTAATAAATAAAGAATCTCTAACCGCAACTACGGGAAAAGGTTTCTATGTCTATAAAAACTTTGGTATTCAGTTCCAAAAATTCTTTATATTAATGGATTTTAAATACTATTTTAGAAAAAAATATATTCGAACTCTTGTAATACGTATTTTTATATGCGATCACGTATATAGGTTCTCATTTAACTCAAATATAACAGAGAATATAATCTTATATCCGTTTCGTTAAATTGAAAAATTGCAGATACGCGTTACACTGTAGATTCTATAAATGTGTCACGGAAACTGTACTTCCGCTAAGAGTAGATAACAAGAAAAACTGTGTATGAATTCTTTAAATAACAGACTACGCCATATTGAGTTGGAATGATGAAAATATCGCATAAAACAAAAGTAAAGAAAAATCAACACTAACGTTAACGACGTGTTCACGCTTAACTGAGAATAAGAAGTTTTCATTATTAATTTTATTAAAAAAAAACTAAATTTGTTTCTTATTCGATGAGAGTGAATTTATAAGACATTTCTGTTCCTCATCTATTGTAAAGTACAGACTGCTTGAACGTTTAAGTACCTACCACTCAGCAGTCTGAGCTTGTTCGTTATTACGTGAATATCATGCTGTAGCTCCCCCTATTTCATTTTCAAGATAACCTCAAGTCGTATTGCGTAAGAGCGTATTGCACGAAATCATAATAACATTGAAGCTTACCGTCAAAGTGTTTTCACAGCCATTTTAATATCAAACTAAAAATATACTGTATACCGAACTCGAACGTGAATATTTCATTTGAGATAAAAAAACAAAAGCTCAAAACGAAGCCTTGCTTTGTCATACATGCTACGTGCCACTGCCTTGTTTTACAAATAAGGAATGATTGTACAACAGAAGCGCAAAAATTTTTCCTTCCTTATTTTTAAAAAACACTGGCAACAGTTTTCGTTTTACGATGTCCCATCTATACGTATTGTATCTGTAATAATTATATGTATAACTGCGATCTAAGTCAATTATTCTAGTAATATACGCACGTGACAGTGATATACGGAATGCAATTCACAGCCTGAGTTTTTAAATGAGAATATATTTTTTTCCACTTAAACCACATTTTCTTTTGACTTACTGAAAACTTCAGAAGTATGCACACTTTGTAACTAAGTTACCGCTACTAAAGCCTACCGCTGAATGTGAACGTCCAGCTGAGTCCAAATCGATATCGATCGATGCCCTGACCTGCAGCTTAAACGATGTGTTATAAATTGTTGTTGGTCACAGTTCTTACTTATTCATTATCGATTGTGTAATAGGGGCGTTAGAAAAAGCCTTCGATATACACCTCGTACTGCATTCAAAAAGTAGTAGTGCTATCGGCTACAGTTGAAGATAGGTCTGTCCGCGACAAACGAAAATTCAAGCCTGAAGGTTTTTATTTTATATTGACTGTAATAACGGGTAACCATTCAGTTTGCGAATTAATAACAAAATAGTTGAGAATACCATACACTTGGATTTTTAGGGTATCGTTGAGTGACAGTAGTTTAACTCAGTGCACCAATAGCGGAAAGCGAAATAAGTCGGAAGACGGAGCAGGAACCAGGAACAGCAATACAACATACTAAGCAGGTACAGCAATACATTTATTTGTGTACATAAACTAGGGCTGGTGGAGTAACCCTTTATATTTCCGCTCCCCAGTTTCGACACATGCCAAAATTTACGGTCTATCATTTTGATATTAACTGACTAGTCGCGTTGTCCGCTACAGTTGAGGGGGGTGAGATCTCTCATCAAAGGGTGCGTCAGAAAAGAATCACGCTGTTGTAATTCTGCAATTCCTAATTAGTGACATAACGTATACTCGTAGGTACCTTAAAGAGAATATAATGAAATGCATAAACAAGAAATGTACAAAGAGTTAAAGCGAAACATTGGAATACAAAGTACAAAATGTTTTATTGGATTTGTTAGACTTTTTAATTAGCAGTCACCTTTGTGCGCTTTTCCTGACGATCTTTAGCCAATAAGGGTTTAAAGTTTTATTACTGCTAAGCGAATGCTGACATTGCTCGAAAACCTAACAATTCCGCTGCTACCGTACTTCTAGTTGACTCGTATCTATTACCTATAACTTATGTGAACTTCGATACCAATATATTATAAGTGTTAAACCACTTAGTTAAAGTTAAATCCACACTTTTTTCCAAACGAACTTCAAAAACTACGAAATAAACACTGAAAAATATTTTACCGTTACGCATAATAAGATTATTTACCCGTGCATATTCATTACTCCTCTCGGAAAATGCGGCTGAAATGTTTAAATTATCAGTGAGTGATATTGTATCGGTACTTCCCAGAGAACCGCTAAATATTTTGTTTTAAATTATAATTTTCAATAACGTGGTAATTAAGACTAATGCATTGTACGTGTATCGGAAAATTATAAATGTTTGCAATTGTAGTCACAGGATACCTAACTAATTTTGTTTTGAAACTACTTCATTAAAAAAAATTAAAATATGGTAATTACTGCATTTTTTTTTACTTAAATTAATATCGTAAAAACAATGGTAACCGTTGTCGATAACAGTTTACAATATTTAAAAATAAAATCGGAGCCAACTACGTTGGGAAGAGCATTTTTTTTTTTTTAATATCAGAAAGCTTTCAGAATATGATCCGGCCTGTCTGTGGTTTGATTGACATCGAACAATAGTTTCTTTTTCATGCTACTCGATTTTCCGTAAAATCAGCGTAGTAAAATGGTGCATAAAAGAGCTTTCCTCGTATTTTGATCAATGTTGAAAATAATAATTGAGTCTGCCTGAAAACTGTTATGCAATATTTCAAGTGAATTATTTCTTCAACAAAGGACGACTACTCTTCAGCGCTTCCTAGAATTTTAGAGCTGAGATATATTGGTTGCGTAAATAAATTTGTTTATACGTAAGTAGGTGTTTTTCGAACCCAAAAATAGTATTTTGAATACAATGATATCCCCTACCTTGGTAAGATAATTGCGTCAATGTTACTACACCATTTTCTTAGTATTTTATAGAGTTAATATAGGAACTTCTGACGTAAGTACAATTCTACTCTTTAAAAAGAAAATTTAGAAAAAATGCGTATGATCTATAATTAACTTATTAATTCTCAAGAACTTCCAAAGTCATTGTTGATTTGCACGGTGACATTTGTTATATCTGCCGAAGACGAGTTGTTTAAGCTTTGTTTTAAACAGAAGGGTATTGTTTGCTCAGTTATATTTTGAGGTAAAGCCTTTTATTAGCGAGGTCACTGAAGACTAATAAAGTCTCGACTAATTGGAGTCTTCGCGCTCCCTGTTTCACATTAACGCTTTGACCACTTCCCCGAATCCCGGTCATAATACTGCACCCGAGTTTTCCATTAAAACCGGAGAGCAGGAGTTGTCTATATCCGTCTAAATAGTTGCACAACTCGGAACAATAAACATCCGTTGCAAAGGTAGAAGGCATTGCATTATGTCTGACAACTTATTGTTTATTATAAGATGGAATTCATATAATGTTAAAATGGAATAAATATGAATTACCTTAGAATCAGATTTGTAACCAACATTTAAAATAATACCAGCTTATTATTGTCCCACTAAGGCCTCTTCCCAAACAAAGTAGGCATGCGCATTGATCACCACGTTTGCTCAAGGCGGATTGGCGATTTCAGGCATATACTAATTTTAAGTTTGACGACACGACTAGCGCAATGGCTGAGCGATTGGTTGCTGCGCTGCGTGTTGCGCGCTCGATTCCCGTACGGAACAAATATTTGTATGACCTACAGATTATTATTGCTATATATAACGACAGTTTTTGCGGTTCAGGCTGTTTGTGTATGTGACTTTATAGGTTTGTGCCCACACGCATCATACAGGAGAAATTTCTAGTGTGAATCAAAGTTTTTATTGTAAAGAGGTCCAAGTTTTCCCATTTAATATTATTATTTAACCAGAACGATATAAGTCAAATTACACTCATTCAGTTACCAGATCACACGAAAAATACAACGTATAAAATTATTTACATTGGCAAGAATATGGTTAGAACAAACAGACCTTTGTCTTTGTTTGCGACAGCGCAGAAGACAAAGAAATATTTTCCATGTCCCTCTATTCCAATTAGATAAATTATGGAGCGTTTAAGCCCTGTTTGTAAACAAAGACAACCGCACGTACCACAGGCTCTTTGTAATGTATTTTTGTGATTTGTAGCCTTTCTAGTACTCTATACTGTTATTTTTTTTATCCTTATAAGACACTGGATTTATTGACATCAAAGTCACTTCAGGAGCGTTTTCGTCGTACGGCATTTCATAAAAACTTTCCATGTCCTTATTTTTCGAAATGAGTAAACCGATTTTAATGAAAATTTCTACATATAAGATATACATAGGTCTAAAAAGTTGGATGAGAACATTTTTAATAAATTGTGTTACAGCTAAGTTCTAGCGAATTTACGTTTTCTATCGAAACAGAGATTTACAAATATCTTATTTAAATAAGGCATTTTGAAAATGTTCTCTGTTTACTTTTTAGACCTATGTATCCTGCTTTTATGTAGGAAGTTTCATAAAAATCGGTTGATTAATTTCGAAAAATAAGGACTTCAAAGCTTGTATGAAAAGTCGAACGGCGTAAACGTTCTTAGGTATAAGTTGACCACTCTTTGCTAACTGAAGAATTTTTTACAAGTTTAAATGTCACGGTTTAAGGAAAGTCTTCTTAGTACGTTTTTTAATAGTTGCTTAGAGCATTGCAGTAATAGGTACCTACTTACTCTTACTAAAGATTTTTTTTAGAGGTATACACATTGATAACTATGTACAACACATTAAAATAATGTACTGTGTATGATATTGGCTTTATTTAATAGATAATTTTATACCATTAGTGTTTTGTTATAATTAAGAAGTTTTATTTCACTAAGAATGTAGCTCAGAGATAAACTACAATAATATGGCGCGCCCCTCCACAACTCAAAACCGTTTGAAATTTGTGAAATTATTTACAAGACTCACAACATGTGTGCGCACTAAGAAGATTTGTTGCTTGACTAGCGGCGTCAATTCAATAATTACTCAATATTATTAGTATGGCGGTGCACTGACATAGTCTAAGGAAATACACGTGCGTTGTCTTGCGCGGTCGGCTAGTTGACCAACAAATCTCGCGACCAGCCTGCTACTACAGACGAAAACTTACACAAAACAAAAACAAAACTACAACTATACCTCCCCCCGCTTCATTATGTTTTTTAGTTAAATTCTGGTAACCACTAAAATGTCAAGTTACTGAATAGAATTAAAAGTCGAGGTATACATACAAACTCTTTCATAAGTATGTGACTACACATATTGAAATATGAAGGGGCGCGCCATGTTATAATAGTTTAACTCTATGTGTATTCCTCTAAAAAAACACCCTTTACTACTTACCCTTTACTATGTAGGATAACGCATATGCTAAAAACAAACAATATGGCGCCGCCGGTATCATTCTACATCCCTAACTAAATAGAGCACTTACACTCGTTATTATAAAAATGCCCTCAGCACAAATCACATCGGCTTAACGGGGTGGCGAGTTGCGCCGGCAGCTTCCCCACACCCGGTAACACTGGATTCAAAATAGTTGTGATGACCATTACAAAATTAATAATACTTAGGTACAACGTTTGGTCAAACAAGCCGCAATGCATTTTGCTGAAACGCTATCCGCCCTTGTTTATTTGCGCAATAATAAGTTCTGTTTTAGACTCTATTCACAAACATATAAAGCTCAATTTAAACCAAAAACTTGAAGTTCATGTCCCGGAAACCAAGATACGTATAAAATAAAATTTACAGAGAGATATTTAATTAAATATGATGTTAGTTTACCATGTTTGCTTTGTTAAGGGCCACTAAACTGTCAGTATTAAATTTGCTATCGTAGCAGAATTCTCATAACAAGGAACGTCTGGTGCTGCTAATATTAATATTACACAATAAAGGAATACTCGCACCCTTGCCTACAGCAAGAAGGTGCGCTAAGCTTCTTATCGCATCCTCCTGCATCTCCGGTACTGTCGCCGATCAATCGTCTAGCTAGACTACGACTAATACCCGGCGACGGCTATTGCAATGTGTGATAAAACAACTATATTACAACTACCTACCTAGTAGCTCTTTATAGACGCTTTTCTTTTGATCATTTTTTCCTTTTGGAAAAAAGTCAGTTTTTGATTCTCGTACACGCGCTTAAAGTTTCTTTGTGTTTTAGTACCCAGATTTGGGATGTTAAGGAGATTCGATTCCGATTCAGATAAGTCAGAACTTCCGATTAAAATTACACTTCTGATTACGATTTCGGTTCGGATGCTTCTAAATCGGAAGTTCAAATCGGAGGTCGAAGATCACGGGCGTACGAACATGATTATGTTTGGCGGGAAATCCTGGTTAGTATTCCAGGTATTAAGTCCACCAAGGTCAGTAGCAAGAGAACAACTTCAAATTGATGAAAATTTGTAATTTTTTAAAGTAAATCTGAAGATTTTATTAGGTAGGTATATTATTTTATTGTGACTAAAATCAATGAGACTGAATAATGTTTGTTTGTATTATTTTATTAATTTTTCCTTAAAACACATCGGTTCCGACATAAATTCCGGTTCAAATTTCGATTCTAGTTCCGATTTCGATAAATCAAATTTAAAAACTCCGATTTCGGTTCGGGTAAATTAAAACTTCATAATTTTAAAAGAGCTTGACAACAAAAATCATTACAATTTCAATCTTGATTAAAGTTTCACTTCAATATTATTTTTTATTTATTTTTATTATCATTTATTTACTTTACGTTACTCGGGCCCTGGGACCCAGGGTCCCGGACTTTTGAAAGGCGTACGAGGAGCCGAAGCCAATTCGCAGAGGCCCTTTAGACAGTTTTAAGATTAAATATAACACCAACCGACAATTATCCATGTCTGCACTATCCACATGCGTATTATAATTTTATTATTAATTTTGGCGTTTTGTGGTGGCGTTGGTCGCGCCATGTAAAAAAGTGGTATTTAGCTGCATCCGGTTAGACTGGAAACCGACCCCAACATAGTTGGGGAAAGGCTAGGCAGATAATGATGGCGTTTTGCGGTTTCTGCCTTACCTTGGGAAGGCGTGAGTTTATGTATGTATTTATTATTTATGCCTTTCAATTCAATATTGCAGCGCGGGCAATATTAAATCACTGAGGGTCTAAAGTGCTTGTTTGTGAGTTGATAGATAGAAGCGAACTTTACAAAAAGTAAGACTAATTCGTGTACACCGCAAGGGTAATATTATTGCATGTGTGTACTCGTACGTAGGGTTACCACCGCTGAAGAAATCTATGCCTGGCTTATGAAATAAAAATGTCAATTTTTCATGAAGAATAAGAAGAAAGTTATAAGGATGCTTTGCCGTTTTGATATGTCTTTCTATATCTTTAATACCTCTAGAACCAAAATCAAAATTCGCGTTACAAATATTGCAGAGTGCTACTATTTCTTTTCATCTCTCCACAAGTCAAGGATACTAAAAAAAATCAGCTTCAGAGAATCACACTTACTTATTTTTATTTTATTTCAACTATGAGTCTGTTTAAACAGCGTCATCATCGTAAACAAATAGTTTCGCAACCGGCGCGGATAAATTCCTGGGTTAATGTAATAAAGGCCTAACGCCTGATCAAGTGTTAAAATACCTGGCAAATCAGGCGAAAGCCTGGCATATGGTAACCCTACTCGTACGCCTCCCCCGTACGTACATAGATAGATACAGAACTAAGCTTCATGGGACCGAACGGGCCGATATTCTCCACATAAACTTGCATGAGTAACTCACTGGACAATACATTCGTCGTCATAGAAATCCAGCACCTCTACTTTTCCTTTTCGTCGCACCTTTTGATGCGAAGATACGTTCTTACATCTTTTATTTACGCTTCAAACTATTTTCAAAGCTTTTAGATATCAGTCAAAATATAATTTAATAAAGTATTGACTATCTTATTTTTTATTCTGTTTAGGTACCAGTATAAAAAAATAAAACTGATTAACTGAGAAAAGAAAAATAAACATTAATAACGCTAATTTTCAAAAAGATGAATCTGAAAATACATTAAAAAAAAATATTTATCTAAATATTTTAAGCCAGCGAAAAAGTGAACCTCGGCATTTTTTTTCAAAGTCGCTTCTACGAAAAGCCGTACTCGCTTAATAACAATAATAATTCCAGCCTATTATTGTCCCACTGCAGGGCAAAGGCTTCTTCCCATATAGAGAAGGCACGAGCCTTGATCACCACGTTTACTCAAGGAGGATTTGCCATTTCAGACTTATATTAATAAAATTATAAGTCGTCAGCGTTGTCTAAGATAAACTTAGAAAGTACCATATGAAGTTAAAGTCACATTGGTACTTGCCCGTGCCGCGCCGTGAGAGGCGGGCGCCTTAACTGGACACTGGGCCATCACGATCCTCCCTTCACAAATTGTAATCATATACTTTCGTGATGCCGCTTTTGAAGAATATATTTGTGCGTAGGGCTAACAGATATTAAGATTACTTAATCTATTTACTATTTATATTTAATGAAAACTTCAAAGATCTTAATTATAACTATTATTACATCAAAATTTATTAATAAATATAACAGCAAAATGGATATACTACAATCAATTCAACTTGTGCCTACGGTCGCGTGACGCCCTCAAGATAGCTGTTTGTAGCGTTGCCAGGCGTCCGGATAAAGCCGGACATTGTTAGGCTTTTTGATGGCGTGTCCGGCCAAAATAAACGGAGTCCGGCTTTTGTTAGCTTTTTAATTAAAAATGTTGATAAATGTTCATAAAGACCTTAATTTTGGCTGATGACTTTATTTGACTGTTTAATAATAAAGTACTTAGATTGATTTTGCATTTGATTTTATTTATATTAGATAAGAATTTAACAAGATATATGGTAATAATAAAAAAGAACGATTAAAAAAAAAATGTCATACTTATTAATTTTGAGACACAAAATCCTCAATAATGCGGCTCAAAAAGGCCGGACACCCTATGTCCGGCCTTTTTACCTAAATGTTCGGCCATTGACTGGTCTGACCGGCTGTTAGGGTTTGGCAGCCTGGCAGCCCTAGCTCTAGGACGCCCTCGACGCCGCAGGGCGTCAGGGCGAAAAGTTTGATACCCCTGCCTTAAATGAAATAGTAGTTTATGTATATACATTTTTGGGAGGTGCGATTTTCGGACGTCCGAGCGAATAGTAAAATAATGAATTTTAAACAGTACCATACAGTACTCAACACATGGTATAAAATGATTACAGGTGCGAATAATTAATATTCTCAAGACGAATATTCTTTAACAACATCCTGCGAGTGTTCCCGTTAAATTAAAAAGCCTTGTTTTTGACTAAGAAAATTTTGAGAAGAAAAATGATAAGGAAGCCTTACCTACACATTGTCTAATTTAATTTTGATACCGAGAATAAGTTAATACTTTACTTACTTAAAAAAATGTAAAGAAACATTCTCACCTATAATTACAAATAATTAAATTAAAAAATAATCTGTTATCACGTAGCGAGTGCATAAAATGTTTTAATTCAAATGTGATATGAGACGCATTGCACAACCGTTTAGATACGATTTAATTTCAGAATTGGTATTGCTAGTTTCTCTTCTTTGGGGGAATCCTTTCCAAGCGATAACATGCTTTACAGGTATCGAAATAAATCAGCCTTTTGTTAAACATTGAAAATTTAATAATAAATACCAGTAGAATCAATTGCCCTTGGCTCGTCAGTAGGTTGTAATAAACTTTAGTTAGCAAACCCTTTATAAGCCTTGCCATAAACATTGGCTGATGCAAAAAAGAAGAGGGGAGCACTGATGAAAAACTAGGGGTTCGTTATGGGGAGCGCGTCACATAGATCCAAAGCAAATAAAATAATGTACAGCACTGGAAGTAACATTCCATTTTTTTGCACATTATGTATGGACTTGAGACACTTTTTTCTATATTTTAATTTTATTAAAAATTTTATACTAAGTATGACATTAGTCATTCAATACCAAATTCACTTTTAGGTGTGTTAGATGATCAATTCTGGTATTGACAACAATTCTAAAAACCTTATTAACTGAACAAAGAAAAAAGGAGAAGTTAGAGAAACTTCTCCTTCAGTCAGTCAGCGCGTATATTTTTAAGAGCACAAGGTTACCGCGGTGGTGAGTCAAAAAATCTTTTAATATGATCAGCACCTACCTGAAGGATTTCTTGTCGTGTCTTCTAACAAGACGGATAATTTAAAATGTGGTCTAGAATCAGTCGCCATCGGATACTCTGTATTATACAGGGAATAATACAGAGTATCCGATGGCGACTGATCAATGTCGAGCAAAGAATCTTTTCGCTAGTAAACTATGACTAGTCTGTCTCCGGTAAATATAGCTGTAAATTATTCTGATGGGATTTGGTCTCAGGGATCATACATGCCATTTGAAAATGACACAAAGTCCATTAAACGTTCAATTGCAGCGCTAACGTGAGATATTGCGGAAAACACTGCTTTGTTTGTTTAACTTCTGTGGCAGGAACCGAAATTCGGTTTCGGTTTTCCTTTTGATTTACGCTACTACTTTCGATTGGGAACTTTGTATTTTTTTACTTATTAATACAGACCTTATATATTATATATTATAGGTACATAATTATGTGATACGTAAATCGAAGCGTTAAGCATATCTAGTCGCCAATCCAGTATGAAATATCTATATCATCAAACAAATATCGCAATTTTTGCGGATTTTGATTGATCAATATAAAACGGAATCCATTTGAGCCTCAAAGTTACAAAGAGCTCCCCCATACACCTACGCTTAGCCACTGGCATATCTAGGCGCCGACCCATTTCGAAATATCTATATGATCTGCAAAATCAAACATATCGCAAGTTTCGCGAAATATAATTTAGATTGGTCAATATAAGAGCCTATGCACATCGCGTTTTTTATTCCACATAGCAGTTTGTTGGCGCCTGTATCAATGCAACCGGCGTCAGACTCGCGTGCGGATCGCGTTTGTATCGAAACAAATGCGTATCGACGGCGCGTTTAAAAAACGCAGTGTGCATAGGCTTTCAAACGGATTTCAAGGTTACAAAGGCGCCCCACACACGCCCACGCCTAGCCACGCAAAATTTTTTTACGTACGATGAACAATTTTAAACCTTACGCGGCTTCACATAAGTCATAAATCAAACTTGTCGGCGTAAACGTAACCCACGTTTTTAAAGTCTAAAATTCGGTACTCATCAAAAATCGTATACATAAGCGACTATCACTCACCTCAAGCTCTTCGATAACTTTTTCCAGTTGGTCTTCGGTCACTGGCGGAGCGCCCGCCCTCGCGCGCTCAGCATTTAACAATTTCAACCACGCGGCGTCCGTCGCGTCCAGATCGTAATTACAGTTTCCTTCAGCCCGGGCAGGCGTTTGGCTCAATAGGTGTTTGTCCGAATGATAATGAGAATCGCGGCTCAAGTGGAGATACTTATCCTTAGGTCTGCAAAATAAAAAATATAAAAGTTTAGTTCAAAGTTATTATTTGTGTGTTGTGTGCGATTGAGGATTGAATTTTCAAGGTGAGTTTTACAGAAAATAATATTGTTGGAATTGATGGCAAAAAAGTAGGTATCCTTTTTTTTTTTTTCTTTTTAAATACGTTTTTCAGAGTATCGGTAACAGCTTTAAATAAAGTTGCCATGAATGGTAGAAGTAGTGAAGCTTTGTGGTCGATGATGATAAAGGGAAGCAAAAAGTTAACTTACAATTTGAATTCCTGGAAGTTGGGTGGCGGTGGATTGTCAATGATCTTGACCTTCGGCGCCGGAAGAGAGTCAGGATTTACTGGCACCTGTACTCCTCTCTCCCAGTCCTGCTTCCACGTATCTGTGATTATCCAGTATGAGGACTGTGTCAGTGGCTCATTGTCCGGCAGTTTCATGGCGCTGATAAGGTCCTTTCTGAAATTTTGAGATAATACCGGTTAGCGTTATTTATTACTTTATGAGTTCAATTCCGTTAGTAGAAACCATACCCATGCTATTTTTACAGACAATATGATTTACAGATGCCAGATTTACTCAAGCCCCACTTAATGTGACACAATTGATTTTCTATTGTTCTGTCATGCCGGTAAGACGGCTGGGGCTTGAGCGGTTAAGATTATGTGCTTCAGAATCGGTATACATTTCAATTTAATGTGGCGATATTATTTCTACAATTTTGGTGGGAGTCGCGACGTCTGTAAAATAATATTAACCTGTGATGCATAATAAACTTTTCTGTAATGTAATTAAAAAGTCGCAGTCCTGCCTACAAAGGGTGGGCAGGACTGCAACCGCGCCACCCTCATAGGACACTAATTGAATTTGAAGGACGAATATCTGTGTGTTTCAAAATTTAAACGCTCCGGCACTATGTTTTTCTAGGTATAGGCTCTGCATCGTGAGTTCGTAAACAAATATATAAAACCACGTACACAAACAAGCAGGCTCGAAAAACTATTAGCAGGCCATAGAAATATTTGTTATGTTTCTATCAACTTCGCATTCAAAGTATCGAATTGATTGTAGAATGTTTTTTTTATTGGAAACTGCAGTTTTTTTTTATTTCGGGAAATGTTAAATAAAAGTAGATGGAAATGATTGGCTAGTGAACCGTTCTATCAATTTTTGTTTAAAATACTGAATAATTGATGTTTGTTTTTAATTCATAGTAACATAGACTGCACCTTTTTTACTATTGCAGTTTTGCGTGTTGAGAATTGTAACGAATTCTATGTTCTAAATAGTTGGGAAGTGTTTTACAGACATTATATTGTAGACTTTATTTTAAAAAATAACAGAAAAGATTACTATGTGTCTATTATTAAAGCTGTTGTATTACTAAAGTGTTGATGAGTATACAAAATTATAAATTAAGTTAGCTAGTTATTATGTGAATATTTACTACAATGAAATGCGTAATGTAAGAGTTAATATTAGTAAAATCTTATTAACCAGTAAATTAATTAATTAGTAAATCTTATAACTTAATTTATAACATGACAAATTTCTTGTTAGTGAAATCTTTTTATGGATTTTTGAGTTATGAAAACTGATTATTAACTTTATGTGCAATTGTAGACACTATAGTGTCTTGTGTTTAACACAAGCAACGGACAACCAACAGTGAATATTATATTTTTATATAATTGGTACGATCAACTCAGTCATACAAAGGCGCAGCCATTGTGGTTTTCTGTTGCTTCCACTCGACACACACCGCTAATCAAAAAAATGTTACGTGACCCTGATATTTTTCTGGTGCAAAAAACAAACAACAATAATAAGTTACCATAGAAATGGTACGACAAAAAAGTTGTTGCACGAGTTGGCTGTGCCGCACATATGACACTGACAGAATATTCATAAAACAATCACACGGACAACTAATGTGTGGGATTATTGTTGCTTGTATGATCCATTTGAAACTTCTCAGTGTCCAGGTGCTGACAGTGTGTGTGACAGTGGCTGCGTCTGCGTATGAGTGAGTCGATCTTATACTAATTACATCACATAACATCACGTTTGTAATCCCCGAAGGGTTAGGCAGAGGTGTACCCATAAGTACCTACACCCCCATTTCGCCAGTTATGTTTAAGTCCCATGTAATAGGGGCGAGCCTATTGCTATCAACCGGGCACAAATCCAGACTCCGAGGCTTCTACTGTGAAATTCCTGATGGAAACAACCAATAACTATTTGCCGGACCTGGGAATCGAACCCAAGACCTCATGCTAAGCAGTCGCGCTTTGCAACCACTAAACCAACGAGGCAGTCGACTATTTAGGTGAAAATAAAATATTTAACGCTGGTTGTCGGTCGCTTATATCAAACTTAATACACCAAAGTATCTACGTTTGCGTAGTGCCGTTGTTTAAATAATTGGTTATAGATAATGTAACATTTTATAGCAAATTTGAGGTAGGATCAATTACCCATAATAAAATAAATTATCCATCGATTTATGACAACTTTGAACAAATAGTTATACAAGGTTCACAATTCATTAACGCGTTGACTGCGGGTGAACATTCGCTACGCCAAGCCCAAAACGCGGCTGCACAGTTAGTGTGTTCGCCGCAGGCAAACACACGGTTGTGGATTTGTTTTTCCGCTTTCAACGTGTTAAAGTTATATACAGTAAACTTATCTTTTTGTGCGCCAGAACAAGCTCGCTTTAAACAATAGTTACACGATGGGAAGATATGCCTTTTTATAATGTAAATTAACAATAATGCAACTTATAATCATACAAATGGATCAGCAGAAACCTTTCAAACCTACATACACATTAAAGACAGTCTTAGTTCTACATGAATCATTAAGACACGCCAGCCAGTCAGCCAAGTTTCTTTAAAGCAATAGTAATCTGCAATGACAACATGGATGGAGGCCAACGGAGTACCCCATGTAAAAATTACTAAATAAATAATCTAACAGTATATATGTCGATATTTTTAGTGTTTGATTTTGTTGTTTTTGTTTTGTAATTTTAAATGCTCTACGCGGCGCGATATACGTAGTAAATTTCCTTAACTACAATATTAAATTATTTTTAAAAACATTAATTAATACATTAGAAACTTATAAAAACTTACACTTACACAACTTACAAAAACTTACACAAATTATAAAAAAGTACTATACTACTATCATTTATATATTACTATCATTTGCTATAAACTTGCCTATTAAAATCGATATACATAATGGTACATAAAAAAATCCCTCTTCCTACCTACCATTTCAGTGTTTCTTCACGAGTACCAACCGTTTACGCAAATTTAGGTATTTAGTTTCTAAGATTAACTTGTATATCCCATAACCAGTAAAATCTATTTTTTGTAATAAGTAAACGACTCAAACTAGCTTCTTTAACACAAAATGAATTATAGACACTACAGCATCAAAATAGTGAGAAGTACCCACAAAGCATTATGATTAATAAATAAATACAGGGTTTCTTAATAATATTATATAATTTTTTTCTAGGTCGAAAGTCTCTATTTGTATAATCACATCAAACAAACATAAAAAAGAAAAAAAAGGGATGTATCATAACTGAGATATTTATCCAAGCCCTAATCCAATCTTTTTGAATTAAATGTCTAATAATAATTTCTTATTTTACATTTCAGCATCAACAGAGTTATAAGCAGATCACGGGCAATCTCAAGGAGCTTTGAAAACCGTAAAGGAACTAAAAGGTAAAGAGAAGTTAACATAATTATACACTAAATACTAATTATCAACAATTCAACATTATTGAAATAATTTAGTTGTAAATTACATTTAGCACTCTTATTGAATAAGTAAAAATTTATTTAAAATACGATCAAACCTTGAGATGATTGCAAGCAATAATTTGATAATTTTATACTCTTATAGAACAATCTGTAGAATTCATTCATTTTTCAGATTGGTGGTCCCTGACTGACTGTAGACAAGTTTACAGCAAGATGGATGGTGAAAACGAAGAAAACAACGAGCAATACGACGACTCCACCGTGTATGCGTGCATATATATGTTAATATGGGTGTTTGTCTGCTGGATGAAGATACCCATTATTTGGATCATCCTATGGATGGTTGTAGGTACAGCAGTTATGCTTTTCTTATACCGCATGAATAATAGGGCAGAATAATTCAATTCTGTGCAAGTTTTAGTTGTTGAAAGTATAGTCATAAACAAAAATGTGTGTTTGTTGTCTCTATCCATCAACTGGTTTGGAGTATAAATCAAAAATATATTTTTTTAATATGATTAATACTTATATAAAATGTCAAAAAGGTGTGCAGCCTTGATAGTTATTGATAAATGACATATTACATTCATTCTGGTGTCACATCTAATAAAGAATTTACAGAATATTATTTTAACAATAAATTGGTTCCTACAGCAACATCAACATTACATCTGGTGACGATTATTATGGCCAATGTATTTTGTTTTTTATTCAGCATGTTATCTTTTGAAAGCCTTGTTCACTTAAAATGTTGATATTTATTATTTTGTCAGTGTCCAATAGAGTTGTGGCAAGGATTTATTTCTCTGGAATCACAATAATGTTACACAAATCATATAGCTTTTTCAAAATATCGCAGAATGCAGCAACAGGTATGTCATACAATAGGATGAATTCATTTACGCAATGGAAACAAAATAACTATAGCACTGCACTCCTATTTCTCTTGAGAAATTATCAAATTCAAATCAATAAGTAATAACTTCATTTAAAATCTCTTTAATTTACCTAAACCTAACACATCTTTTTTTGTTTATGACATCATAATAATTTGCAACCCTGTTTTTGCAATTGAATTTCATTTATCCATTTCGCTGTTCACTTGTTGCTTCATTTACTAAAATGGGCAAATTAATATTTTAAAATCATCAGATTGCAAGGTTGGTGTTAAATAACAAAAGTTGATTGACATATCAAAGTAATTACATAAAACAGATTACTGTATTAAATTTTAACTTCTGATATTAATCAGAAGTTAAAATTTTATAAAATTGCAATATTTATGATGCATACATGCAATATTTGAGTTATGTTTTATATTATTGCCTACTCACAAACACACAGGCATGCAGGTAGGCAGTAATATTGCTCCTGTTCAACTACTGAAAACATTGCCATAAATAAATGCCCTTGTAGGAGCAACATGACCTAGTTTTCCAGCAAAAACAGGGTTGCAATAGTTATTGTTTAATTTGTAGCCTGTAGCCTAGGTTAAGTGTCTTTTACTGATACATTTCCTTCAATATGTATAGCCTATATTCCAGTTATGATCCTTATCTTATCTTTATCATAATATATACGTATTTAGGAACATTACATTATAAGGCATAGGCACATCTTTCCATTACCAAAATTGATTGTTTAAAAAAATATTGAAATGTTAGTAAACTCTTAAATATCAACATTTTGCAAATTACAAGGTTAGTAATTATTAAATAAACAGTATGAATCACTTTTTTTGTCTGCTTGTAACTTTAAATTTGTTAATATTATTACTTTTTAAGTTAAGAACTATCCTTTGGTTTTTTTCATAAGAATATTGTTATATCAAATTTTAGGCAAAAATTTTAAAAGTTAATGTTAATATGTAACAATATAACAATATTCTTATGTAAGTTAAGTACTAATTTACAGTAAATGTAGCGCTCAGCGTCATTGGGAAGTTCTCAGTTACTTTGGTTAAAATTTAAGTGAGAGTATATTTGTTAAATTCGATCAGAATTTTAAGGTCTTGCCACAAATAAAGGCAGACCTGTTCAACATGCTTATGTTAAACATAATTGTTATGCCTCTCAATATCTGATCAATGTTGTGTTAGTAAGGAACATTGTTAATATTTCTGTGTTACGCAAAATTATTGTATTCTGAATAATTCTTGCCATAGCTTAAACATATTAATTTTAGCGCAATTCGCTGTTAAACAATATCTTAATTTTAATGGCAATGCAGATGTACTTTGCATGATGATAAATTGTTAAAGTAAGAAACCTTTGCAAACTTCAAAGTTTAATAATTGTTATGTAAAATAGATGGATTATATTTTATTTTTTGTAACTAACTAGGGAATATGATATTTTTGTTACTCATTTTAAGCTGTATGTGTATGAAATCCAAATAAATATTTTAAGCCACAGCTTGTATGTACTTTGGCAAATCACATTATACTATTTTTGATGCCTTTTATGCGCTTTTAAATCTCATTAATCGCGAATGCTTGAACATATAAAGGAATTGGCACTGGCATATAATCATTTAAATATCTAATTGAGGTACAATGACAATACTGATAACAATAGAATTTAATATATGCTACTAGAAATAACTTAATTAACCCATAGTTTCTGAAAGCTTTATCTGATCAAAATTTGGGACTAAATTGAAGCTTGCTAATATGAGTACACTGTTGTGTGCAATATGTTAAAATAATCTTTGGCAAAAAAATTATCAGATTTCAGAAATTTGAGGTTGGTATGGTACTTACACTTAATACAGTAATATTTATAATATATCAACAACCAATATAATGATCTGTACTATATTGTACTTAACATGATACTATTAACCATATTCTATATACCATATACTTAACGTGATACTAGAACAATTGCATCCAATCCAAACATATCGCACAAACCTGAATAGTTCAGCGGGTGCCTCTGAGGCACTCCTGTTATATATTGATGACATCTTGAGGTCACTGACAGGGCGGAGCTGCCAGAGAGCATCCTCGGGCTCCGTCCTGCGGCGCTTGGATACGCCGGCTTCATCACCGCGCATCCCAGTCGCCCGCTTTGTGCCTCTCAACGACATCTCGCTTAGTTGTCCACAACCTACATGTTCACGATCCTTCTACTGCTTTACACTTAGAACGCGGTAACAACATTGTGTAGAATGTCACATCATTCACTACATGGCACTTCAGTTTGCGTTCTGTAAACCTGAAAACCACAAAATGTTTCTTTGAATAAACACTTGTCAGCTGAGTTTTATGTTTGCAACTGTTGATGCCCTTTGATATGTGAATTTGTGCACCTATTCTATCATAGAAACTGAATCATTAACTCAACAAAATATTTCACAAAATTTTGACAGTTAAAACTTTATGAGCTCAGTGAACCAAACAACAAAACAATGTGCCAGCAATGTGCACTAAACAATATTAACACTAACTGAAAGTAATGGAGAATTGGTAAACAGTAATAAAACCTTGTATTTTGGATTATTCAGTACAAAAGCATTTTGACATACAGAACAAAAATGACAATTTCAGGATTCCACAAAGTAAAATGCACAGGTGGTGCGGCAGTGTGATCGTGTTTTACCTCCACATAATACATCGTATGATCAATATTATACCAAATTGGACGGTTCTTAGAGCATATGTATGAAAATGAATAACAATCCCGTTTGACGTTTCACTTTATTGCACGAGTAAAATGTATGGCGGGCCAGTGGTCGGGCCGAGACTGTAAATAGCGGCGAGCCACTCAGGACAGCCGCCTGTTGGCATTCTCACTTGTAGCCACCACTCATATACAAAATGCACTCACACGACACCGCCGATGAATCCAATAATATCATTCTCTAATAATTAACCGTAAATATTTATCTCACGAATAGTCTCCATTGTAGGCTACATAACAAAGTTGACAACATAGATAGCAGCACTGTTTTGTTGCCAGATTGACGTGAGTCCTACGCATCATTTTCTCCATCGTTTCGTTATGAATGTATATCATGTATACAACAAGTCGATTGTATTATCAATTTGCAATAATGTACTATGTTGAAATACCTCATAATTCACATACATTTTCTGTAACAGACATTTGGCGCCATTGATCCAAAAACTACTTTGGTCACGTGACTATGTACGAATCACCAACGCAAGCCAAGTAAAATGGCCAAAACGCACATCGAGTTCATCTAATGTCATTGGTTTTGAAAGTAACTTGCCGCATAACATATACATGGAGACAAGGTTTTTAATTCCTCAAAGCCGAGAATAAACCAAACACGAGCACATAGTTAATAAACATTGGATTTGTCAGCAAGTAGCACAAATTACTAGAATAAATTACAACATGAACATAGAGCCAGAGAGATATCAATATGAAGTTACAGAAATTAGTCACCAGTTGGCGCTCTCGTCAACAATTTTTTTTTTTATTGCTACACCTAAAAAATAGTGTATATATATGTAGAGTATATAAAATATATTTATAAAATACTTTTTCAAGAATAAATTACTATTTGAATCGACGCAAAGACACCTTGTCTTTGCGTCGATTACCTACTGTAATAAAATTAAATCTCTTTTTACTATACAATTTTGTTAAAATAAAAGTTGTTGTTTGTTATATTTGCTATGATGATATTATTATTTTGTAGCGGATCACTAACATACACCCGAGAATTATTAATGTTCTAACAATTAATGAAATTTAAAAAAAAAAATGCATAGCCACAAATCACAGATTTGTAAAGAGTAGAGCACACGGCACGGCATCTTACGGCATGCATTATAAATTATTATTACGCCGCCTCTAAATGACGCGGGCAACATAGCCGCTATGGATAAAACGTTTTAAAAAAATTTAATAGACATACTGCTTATTTTAATAAAATTAAGTAAATAAATTCCCTCAAATAAACAGACTAAAATTAAATATAGTATGTACCTACTTGATT
Source organism: Hoplodrina ambigua (assembly GCA_949774945.1). Classification (NCBI taxonomy): domain Eukaryota; kingdom Metazoa; phylum Arthropoda; class Insecta; order Lepidoptera; family Noctuidae; genus Hoplodrina; species Hoplodrina ambigua. The sequence continues at coordinate 4,812,435 of OX458963.1, read as the reverse complement.
AAGTACCGTACCTACTACTTTTAACTCGAGTAAACTGTTCGACTCTAGAAATGTGAATACATTTCCGACACGCGATGTTGATTGTCGCTCAAATGTGATTGCGTTTGGATTTTAAGCGTTTCGTTTCGTTCTTGGGTGGAAAAATTCTAAAATACCAAATTACGGTTCTTTGAGGGATTGATTGGATTTAATCCTAAACTGACATAAGTCAATTAAAACAACAATTAGGTATGTCTAAGGGACAGTATACCGTCAGACCAATTCCAACTGTTACTGCCTTTGTGGGAATATCGCTTAAGTACTGTACTTAACTTTCAAATTCCAATATAGAGATGGCTTTTATCCATAGAGCAACACAGGCCTCCTGACGGAAGGCTTTTATGCACTCCAAATCCAATTTTTGCTTTTTTACTCTTACTCTCGATCAAAGATAACAATATTCTGGAAGTGACAGACAGTTCTGATTGTACTGATAAATGTCGTCATCAGTTTTGACATTATTATTCGTACGTCTATGCAAGCTCAAGCAATGACTATAAAATTGAAATAATAAAATATGGGAATTATGTTTTTTTTTCCACCAATAGCAATGCCAACCATGTCGTCGATGACACCGAGCAACACCTGTTGCTGGCCCCCCTCGTCTTCGCGAGTAACCGCTCTCGGGAGTATTAGCGCGGGTCACGTAGTAAATTAAGTGCAACTTTAATAATTACCTAAAGTATTTTTATATTGGTTAATTAAACTGAGCACACCAGTCAAAAGGAAAATCACGGAACTTTAGCGTGACAGTCTACTGAAGCGGAGAAAAACTGTTGAGTGTAGACTTGTGGAGTAATACCTGTTGCTGGGCCTCCTCGTCTTCGCGAGTAACCGCTCTCGGTAGTATTGGAGCGGGTTACTTAGTAAATTAAGGACAAGTTTAATGACCTAATTTTTTTTGATATAGGTTATACTGAGCACCCTGTACAAGAAGGGCCCGGAAGTCATGGTTTAACCTATATTTGCAAAATAACCTTAAGTTTGAATTTGTTATTTTAAGTAAATATACCTATTTACTTAAAATAACAAATTATTCAATAAGTAATTTATACCAGCTTTTAATTAAATCTGATATGCATTCAAGCTGGAAAAGTTTCATTAAAATCGGATTAGTACCTACTATAGAGTCCAGATGCGATAATGTGATAAAATCCAACTCTCACTTGGCCGATTTTAAGTGACTGTGGCCACATCCTTTTTTGAGAACTGAACCCGCGCCAGCGCCTGCTATTCGTCGCCCAGAACATCTAGTAAAATGTATTCTGCGATATGTCCGATACTACTCGGACTAATAATATTATCTGTTGAAATACCAAAACCAAACTACAACAAACGTCCAAGTAAAAGTTAGAGGTTTACATTATAACTTCAAATTGGTAGGTACATTTATTTGTTAGATACTAATTGCTGCTCGCGACTTCGTCCGCTTTATGTGACCAGTTTTCCTAGTACCTACTTTTATCTATACATATTATATTAATAAAGCAAGAGCTTTTATTCTTTATTTAAACGCGCTAATCTCTGGAAGCAACGGTCGGTTTGGAAAAATTCTTTCTTTTTTAGGTTAGCCAGATTCATGAGGAAGTATGGGCTACATAACATCACGCTACGACACACGGGAGCCGAGCAGTCATCAAAACCGTAAAGCGGTCAAAAAAACCACGCGGACAAATTCGCGGGCAAAAGCTAGCTTATTATTATAAAGCCGAGTTTGTGTGTTTGAACGCGCTAATGTCAAGAAGTACGTTAAAGTTAGTTAAAAACATTCATTTTTCAAAAAAATGAGTTACAGCTAAATTCGAGCGAATTTAAGTTTTCCATAGAAAACAGAGATTTCCAATTATTTTTTTTTAAATAAGACATCTGCTTATGAGTAGGTTTCAGTAAAATCTGTTCATACATTTCGAAAAACAAGGACTTAATAGTTTGTTTAAAATGCCGTACGGCGTAAACTCTCCAAATATACGACGAATAGTGCAGCGATACGCACACAGATGAATATAACACACGTACAGTCAAAAAAACAGATAGGTATGCAGGGTCGCCAGATATAGTTGAAGTTTTAGAAACAGTTAGATGTCTTCGATTGAAACTTTACTTGATTAATGAACTGTTTATTATCTTCTTTTTAAATTAAATAATATTTAAAAACATCTATCGGTTTTTAAAGATTCAACTATATCTGACGACCCTGCATACCTATAGCCCCTATAGGTATCTTTTTTGTTGACTGTACATACATAGACAGGAATAATTCTGCCAATATCGTTATACCTTCCTTTTGGGTATGCCCTAAACGGGTAAAAAAATACTGTGTGCCACCCATTTTAGGGTCAGCACACGTAGAGACATAGCAACAATTAACATAACACCACGACTGTAATCCCCAACGAGTTTAAAATTGCATGCAAAATATCACAATGTCACATGGCATACAAAGAACGTCTTGTATTTACTAGGCCAGTAACTGGCATACATGTGTCCTGGGCTATTATGACACCAAAGAAGGTAAGTAGTGGTAAGTACCTACCTAAACACGAGGAGGGGGCGAGTAATACGGGGTACTTTTACCATGATTTCAGTAGGTACCAACATAATTCGTGAACTGCAGCGTCAGCATTTCTCGTCGGTTATTTTAAAAAATCAGTTTATCCATTAGACCGTCTATTGTACTTTTGTATGGAAGAGCTGATTATTTTTAATAACAAACGTTATATTCCAGTACTGGGGATTTAAAATCACGTGCTGAATCAAAGGTAAAGGTTTTCGTTGCGACGCTCCTTCCACCCGGTATTATTGCTAGCACTAAAATTATATATTCCGATTTGAAAAGTTTAATACTAAAAGGTTAAATAATTGTCTAGGTAATCTGTAAGGCTCTTCTGTTTAGATCTCCCTCGGTGAGTTTAGGAGAAGTGAGCTCAAGGTGAGTTGTCATCCCACTCAATGCTACGGATTGACAGCTCACCTCACGCTCACTTCACTAAATCGATCAAGGGTGAATGTAACAAAACAACACTATCAACAAAAAACTAGTTACGAGTCAAATCATACACAGGTACGCCCCCGCTTCCTGAAATCGACAGGTCAACAACTAGCTCAGACTTAAAAAAATATACCTACTTACATAGTGGTAGAATGTTATCCATATCTTCACTGGAGAAAGTAGTGGACCGCTTCCTCTGCGCTGTAAAACTACGTGATACCCGCAAGTCCGTAGGTCAGACTGTTACTTAATCAAAGAAACAATCAATCAATCTAACCTATTCGCAGTTCGCAGTGCACTGCAGCTAACAATGCAATGGATCGTGCATGATATCTCGTTACAGGAACATACCGCGTACACAGTAAAAAATAATAACAATTAATACTAATAAATTTTTATTCAAGTGTTTACAGTGTTTTATTTTGTTAACAGTTTATATTATATTATTTAAATTTAAACAATTACCTTACTCTATGTAAAACTATCTCTAAATTAAATAAAAAACATAGACTTTCATGATTATCTTCTTTCTGGCTTATCTACGAGTATTTAGCCGGCAAACAACTTGAACAATGAAGCCGTTTACTGAGGAGGTTTCTCCCCTGATTAACATGGAATTGCGCCATCGAGTCCCAAACTTCCCTGAATTTTCGTATTTCGCGCATGCTCAAGTTGTTCGTCAGCCATTTACTTAATCATGATTAGTAAAACTATTCTGTAATTCTATGGACCATTTTAACATTGAGTAAAAGTTTGACAGGTTAGTCACCTACGTGAAGGTATCTAAAAAAAATATAAATATCTAATGTGAAACTTCCTACTACATTTTTTGTATTTTCAGGTGCATTTCATACAGTTTTTATTAGCAATACTTTAGCTTTTTTAAAGCCGACAGATCCAACGACATTATAATTACTGTCTGTTATAAACATTATCCATTACATTTTGTTAATAGCTAAATCTTATAAATACCCTTTCCGGTTACAGAATATTAATTTACAAAATGATTTATTAAAGTGTTTAGTAAACTTCGTTGTTTAATATAAGACAGATAATTTCCTTATGGAATGATGACTAATAATAATTAAAATATACACCAAAATTAATACTTAACCTCAATTAGGTTATTGTTCATCCGTTTATGTATGGCGATATCGCGATAGTTACTACCGCACGCTGGTTCTGGTGTTATAATGACGTACCTACTGTTACTTTCATTTTTTTTAATTTGTGCACGGCTAACCGGTTCGCTGCGAGTCTGACTCACACGCCGCCGACACACTTTGCTAATTAAACAAAACGCCATCTATCGGCACCTTAAGCAAACTAGGATCATGTTACATGAATCTTTTATAACAAGATTATTCTTAAGTTTTATAAGATTTTATCATGATTTCATATTAGTATTTGAATACATATATAATAACACGGGTTTATACATAACTAACAGTAGATTTATATTTAAAATTCTAACACGAATACATAAAATTTGTGACGTTGATTTAATATATTTGGTACCTACTTTGTAGCAAATGGCACGGTTCGTTACATTTGGATTTGCGTAAAATAAACATCAACCGCGTATGTTATTGTACAGGTATATGCTTGAAGTATTAGGCAAAATAAAAGAATAAATCGAGAGTTAGAAAGATCTGATACAATATAATGACATGCAGACAATTTTGTCATGCAAGTTTTGCAGCCGAGTGATAAATTGGCGAGTTAACTGGCTTGATAGAAAGATTGCGCCCCCAGCCGGAGCTCAGAGCGTTATTACATAATAATCCTCGTGGAACCAAACACGTATACATTTACTATACACCACCAACACTACGCAGAAATGTTTTATTTTACGCAAGAATACAGAGAAATTATTTTATTAGACGGGAGTTTATGACTCTGCTATTGCGTACGTTTATATGAACATACGTATTAAATGTTACATTAAAACGAATTAAAAGTTTTAGGATAAATGCGTAACGTACAGACGGACTATACAAAGCCTGGTCAGATTCATTGATACAAATATTTTACAACGAAAAAGTAAGTTTATATTAAAAATCATTTGCCTACAAATATGATGCGCATATTATCTTCTAGGAAACTTCCCATAAAACGTATTTTAAATATATTTATAACAGATTAAATAGTCGGAGAAATCTTACTACATAGCACACATGTACTGGCCTTAAAATAACATTAACCGGTTATTTACCAAGAACAAAGCCCTAACACCTAATACAGTAAATTGTTAATTATTATAAACTAATAAAGATGTGTTCTTAAAACTACATAACCGCTATTCTTTGTTATTTTTGGTATACAATCTTAATAATACAACTAAATATTATATATTACTATACGTTATTCCATCTGATAATATTGTAAGCCTCTGTACATTACAGTATTGTTATATCATTAGCGTGTGTGTGTGTGTTTGTCGGGCAACAAAGTATAGACCTAGTTAGTAACCCAGTTTCAATCACAATACTCTATATTTAGATTTTTCCCTTTATGAGATAAGTATTGTGCGAACCACGACCTAAATAATAAAGGAGGTAGGCCACACCGTTCATACTATACGAACGGTCTGGATTAGTTTAAAAAGTACCAGGTTTTTTTTTAATAATAACTCGAGGGGACACATACCTAGGCGCCCGCCACATTACATTCGTAAATTGTCTTACGTTCCTACAATACGTTATGAGAGCCCAAATGGCGGGTATCGATGCTTCAGCCTATCCCATTCGGAGTAGAAAATCAATACAAGAACCCATGAAACTATCGAAGACACACACACGACCGAGGCTAAAGTAATGTCTGAAATGGTTTACTGTTACTGTATACAATATAACAATTAATTAATTTGGATAATATTAGACAAAAGCTTACAAATCTCTATCCGATACCAATATACTTACAAATAACTTAAAACTAAACTACTTGTCTACATTACATCATAAAATTATTATATCCCACAAGTCCCTCATATATATGATGTGTTAATATTCATTTTTACTTATATACCACTAAGTTATTTATATGTTGTACGTACTACAAGATACAAGTACTAAGAAGAAAATTTATCAAAATGTGTAAAAACCTTTACAATACTTGTAGAACGTTTGACATTGGCCTCTGACGGACTACATGTTTATATGAACCATATTTCTGTAAACGGTTATAAACAAAGAACCATTTGTATTGTCATTCGATATAGTTTTTAAGAATGTAGTCCGTATGAGTTTTCTTCTACGTCTAAACACAGATCAACACACAATCCTGTATCATCAGATCCATAAATTTCTATCAGTCCATTACAATTTCGGTACAGTACAGCAACGAAACCTTTATTAATTCCCATCATAAATTCGTTTATAGAATTCACTTTACATATAGGGAAATTCAGGTTATGTTACTAAAAACAGGTACTTTACATCACTCAATAACATGAATTTAATTAAAACATTTTAATAGTAGTAAAAAAAAGCAAACGGTTGTACATAAATGCTGCTAAATGTGCCGAGAAATTAGGTACGTGATAACAATAGGCAATAAAAGGAATGATTATTTCAATGCAATATTTCATATCGTATGTCGTGTGTTAGTGTTCACACCTTTACAGAATGTATAATTTGGACAAAGGACTAGGAAACGCGTACATTCTCAAAGTCATTGTAGAAAATGTCCTGAGTGAAGGACATAAGGTACAATGTCCTCCGTGAACAGCGATGTCCTATGACATTTATTTAGAACGGAAATTGGTGCCTCGGAATTTTTCCGTTATATTACTATAATAGTACATTATGATACAAGTGACGAAGTGAGTCACCATAAAGATGAACTACCCTACTAGTATCATAATGTTCTATTCAACATAATCCCGATCAAAATTAGCGGAACAGATTTACCGAATTATGTAATGATTATAAATATTAAAATATAATTTGTACAATTCAATCACTATGGCGAAGCCGTTTTCAATACTTGTGCGAATTTATGAAATATACAATATTTCAAATATAACACATGATGAGATTAAGATGCAACTGAGAAATTTTTGTTCGTCAATTGTTTGCTTCGACGGAGTTTATAAAAAGTCAGTTCGTCATATTCTGTTAATTTTTAATGTCCTGATATACGTATATATTTTTTTTTTTTTTTTTCTGTAGTTATTATTCTATACGAGTCCGGTAAAATAATGTAGTAAAAAAGAAGTTTACACGGTACAGCTAAATTGGCCCTAATCACTAGGTATTAGGGTACAGTATTGACAGAACGGTATTTGAAAAATGTGTCAGCAAATTGAATGGTCATTTTCCAGAAACACTTGTTTGTGTAGCATTTTGTTTGGCCTCCCGAATTAGCAGCGAGACATTGACGAATGGCCCTCCCTCCCCCAGAAGGGTAAGGCTAGCGACCGGAAATAGGCATATCGAGGACACGAGCGCAGTGTAGTAGCGTGGGTAGTCGAATAATTTTATTGATTTTGCATCCACAATACGAATAGGCTACATCAATTATTTATGAAGCGACAAGTTGAACAACTGTACCCTAATGTTCATGAAGTTTATTTCAAGGTCAAACTGATGAACGTTCTAGAATTTCCTACAGAACATTCTATCATAGTATTATATGTTTTTTTCTCATAGGTTCTGGTGTATGATTACTCATTATTCTTATCTAAGGGCAGTAGGCAAAAAGTATGTTTTATGGTATTGTAGCCATTGTAGGCTGCACTGTTAATGATGAAATTGAATTTGGTATTGGTCGGTTAGATTAGTAACTATTTTCTTGGTTTTTAGTTTTGTGAATTATTAATATGTATGTATTTTTTAGAAAGAGTTTTATTATAGTTAACTGTTAGTAAAGCAGGCAATAGCCTATGTAAGTAGGTAGGTATAGAATAGTAAGTTCTTACGTTTGAAAACTGCATTGTCTAATTTACTCAATGTAATCAATATATTCAGTTCTATACTTGTATAAGTATTATTTTTAGAATGTCAAATATTATATTATGTTAGGTGTGTTTATGCTTATGAACCAAGTTGTTTACTTATTTAAAGTGTAGTAAACCTTCTCTATACAGGATGGAAGGGGATAACACGGACTTTTACTTTGGTTTTAGTAAATTATTCCAGAATCCCAGTGGTGAAATTTATGGTTATTAAAAAGAAACTCCGCTGTTCCAGACATAGTGCAACCTACACGGTCAAAATGCTCAACAGATGTTTTTTTTTTATAAACGAGGAAATGTGTTTACCCAGGGGCGTCTATAATCGTGTACTGAATGCATGGTAATTTTTTTTTGTCACGATCTCCCTTCCATCGTGTATAGTATTACGATGAGGGGTTAAAAGCCGACAGCACAACACACATCATTAATAAGCATTGTTTTTAAATTCCATATAATATTATTAAATTGCAACAAGAAATACATCTATTATTAAAACAACTTTGTAATACATTATTTACTATAAGTGCAAAATCAAGTCAAGAACCTATAAAAATGGAGATAAGTCAAAAAGAGATTCTGGTGCAGTAAGTCACACGTAAATCCGTGTTCCGCGTAGTTTGAAAAGCAATTGTTACTATTAACACGACAATACATTTTCTAATACGAAAACATTCATAAAATATATAACCTACACTATTGCCATCTAACGAAAATTTGGCATTTCTAAAGCAACATTATAAACTACATTATATATTAAACCACGGAACAATAATTTCAGCTAGGATTTGATCAGTTTTGCTACACATCTTAGATGATGAAGATGGATTCCTGGTGCGCTAGCAAAAAGTCGGTGAAGTTATTTATTGGTGCGATGGACGACAGCGACATCTGTCCGTTTGGCGGCCAAGCGAGGTTGGGCCCGAACACAACCGCGAGGTTGTTGGTCGTCATCTTGTTGAGGCAACTCCGGTCTTGTACCTGTGGGAGAACCGCCATTAAATAAGCAAGTCTAAAAAAACGTTTCTCTCCCAGCCCACCTAGTTATAATAAGTCGAAATCGTGGTGCTGTGAATTGCTTAAAATCTTGTTTTAATATATTAAAACTGGCTAGAATCATTTCGTTTTTCTATTTATTCATATTTTGGAAATGTAGTTCTGTCCAAAATGTTTGGTAGTGATCAGGAAGACATGTTCGAACAACCCTTATCAACGCGAATGATGTGTAACATCTCGTTATACCTACATCAAATACAAATTAATTGTTCTATTATATTCTATTTTAATAACGGTGTTAAGTACAAACCTTCCACAGAAACTGGAACACATATTTCAGCAACTTGTAGTTGTCGAGCGGCAGGCGCTCCAGAATCAGGATCTTAACCTTGCGCGGCTTGTCACGAGCTGACCAGCCTGCAAAGAAACATAGTGTTTAAAATCCTGTTGCATCATCTGAAACAACTGAACTTCAAATGCTATTTGAGTAGTTTTTCTGATAGATAGACATCAGTTCTTAAACTAGTAGAAGACAGAAGATCAAGCATGGAAAAGTATTAAAAAATAAAAAATAAGTTAACTGTATACCGATCGATAACGCAAAATAGAATTATATTTCAACACCAGACTTTCAAACTTAACCAATAGTAAGCCTGTTAGTACGTCACCTAATTTAAAAAAACTTACTTTGGAAATCCATAATCTCGTCGTACAAATCAAAGGTCAGCAGGGGTTCCTCCAAATCTCTGAAGAAGGTCTTCAGCAGCACGGCTGCGTTGTGCGGATCATTCCTGAATCGCAGTGGCTCACCGCGGTTGCAAGCCCGTTGGAGTTCCTTGATCACGAGCATGTTGGCCGAACGGCGGAATATGCCCTCGGTCTCTAGAGCTGGAATGACGGCCAATTATAATACAAAGATTCCCTAAACGAGCTCAATTAAAAATAATATTCTTGTCCAGACCGGTTTCAGACACTGCGGCCAATCTAAGTGGAGACTAGCCAGTGTGTAAGCAAACACAGGGGCACTCTATCTTCCCTCATTCACATAGTCCAATGGGACGGTAATCCGACACGACCGGAGAGAGAATACGCGCAGGATTGGACGTCACACCACCAACTTCCAAATTCCGAGCCGCTACTGAGAAGTTCCTAATGGGAAAACCCCATATCACTTTTTACCCGACCTGAGAATCGAACCCAGGACCCCACACTGTAAACAAAAACCATGACTATCCAGTGCACTTACCATCGGGCTGTGACAGGAACTCAACGCACTGCCTCACCACAGGCGGGATCGCACCGACCATGTTAGCATTATTTTCCTTTATGAACGCCAAGGAAACGCCAAACTGTTGAGTGGGGGGAGGGGACAGGCTGCTCTTCGGCTGCTTCTTGTACTTAGCAATCGGCGAGGTCTCAGTCGGGGCCGTATTCTGACGAGCCGATTCGGCAGCCCTCGGATTCTTCGACAGCGACTGTCGGTCATACCTAAAACCAATATTTTGTTGTTAAAACTTATTAAAGTACCTATGATAAAGTAAAAAGGGAAATATGATGTCATGCTTGATTGTTAGGGACTACACACCATTGTACGTTTCGAGTCGGTTTTGGTTGAAGTGTTATATCCTTCACATTCAAGTTCCTTAGAGCTGTATAGCCCATGGCAATACAGGCTATGTTCAATTCGCGCATAGCTGGTTGCTCGCCCTCGACGTTACCAGGTAGAGCAGGTTGTTCACCAAGTGAAGTTTTCTTTTTGTCATGTAACGCCTGAATAGCTGGGGGATATTCACCCACTAAGCGATCTGGACTCAACAGATCCTTATTTAACAGACCAGCTGGCGTGTCAGCGCCGATTAACTCCTGCAGGTGAAAGAATGGAAGAGGTTCCGTCGCTTGGTCCATTGCCAACAGCTCCACAGCTGATAAACGTTCACAACAATGCTGGCGCCAATCCTGGGTGCGAACAGGAATTCCCCTTGCCTTCGGAGGAGCAGCCGCTTGATTCTGACCCGATGAATCCTTAGGATGAACGGGCGAAGGTGCCACCTTGTGCACTAGATTCCCCATTTCTTCTTATTAATACCGCAGGCGTATACACAACAACGACTCAAGTCCAGTAGTATAATAACGATGAGCAAATAGTATCTTAACTCAACAGCATCAACTGTAAAAAAAACAGCCTCCAACGTGTTTGGTTCTCGTAAAGAGAATCAAAGCAACGCACCTATGTCTCAAAATGCAAAATATTGCATGCGAAGTTACCACCTAGCGGGTATGTTGTCAAAGTAAACGAAAAATATATATCTAGAATGGTGTAGTTGTGAAAGGAAAACCGAGTGAAGTACGAAACAATTTTGACGTAATATTCAGTCGTTTCTTATAAATTTTTAATCATATGCGCTCCGGACTAATACGGTTTTTAGTTATAACAATTTAGTTTCGCGAATTTAATTGATGAACTATTTATTATTTTTAATTCTTAAGGAAATGTTTTGATTATCACGACATTATTTTTTTAAAACTAAATACTATAAAGCTTTCCGTCTAACTTTACATGCTATGCAGCTGAATACCAGTTACAGCTTAACGTGCTTACCGATTCGAACCTACACCCTAAATCATGAGAGGTGGGCGCCTCAACCACTTGGCCACCGCGACATAAAGAATTAATACCTATAAGGTAGTAATTCAATTTTTTTTTTGTGAATATTTGGTGCGCGGCCTGAACATTTATTTTGTTTGTTTTTAAGCTTCCTACTAATAACATAGTATTAGTTTTGTGCTATGTACTATATCCACATCGAACGCTTGCTTGTTTAGTAAAGAGAGTAACATTCGTTCGGAATCATGCCACTCCTCGCTCGCTATTCTATCTCCAAAACCGTTGGGCTATCCCTAGATTGACATCTCTATGTAATACGAACGGAATTGGCTTGCACCTCTAAAGCTCAATTTAGGTCGATAACGCAACTGAATAATTAAGTCAGCCGTACATTTGAACATTCAAACACGTATAATCGATTTTCTTTACATATATCAAGGTATACGTTAACCAACAAAGAGCGGCTTAGTATGCAGTTTTAACTTTTATTTCAAAACAATTCTACGGCACTTGTTGCTTCTAATAAGGGTTGCTGATTTTGTAGATTATTTTCGAATGCAGATTTATTAAGTAATATATAAAGGCGCGGTTTAAGAATCCCTAAGGGTCGTTTTTTTTTTCAAGTTTTACAAAGTTTTATGCGTTTACTACACCAAATATGTGAATGTGTTGCAATACAATACTACTAAGTCTTGAAAATAAGAAAATAATTTAAAATCGATATCAAATGTTTTAAATTTTATCACGGAAACAATAGGGCTTATAATCGGATGTCCCTCGGATTAATACGTTTTAAGTTAAAAAGAACTATAAAAGGTCATAAGTTACGTACGTAAGAGCCTATTTGTTCCGAAACAAGAACATCTATTTAAAGACTCGGTTGCATGCCTACGTAGGTAATTCAGCTGCGGCCTTCGAAAGTCTATGGCAACGGTCATTTGAAAACGTTTTCAGTTCCTGAATAATATATTAGAGCACTATTTTCATTGGCTTCGTTAAAAGAGCTGTTGGCATTGAATTTTTTGTTTCCCTTTAAATTCGATGGAAACCCGAGGGATACTATTTTTTAAATTTTTTGTTCGACGTTTGGATTGGTCATCTATGTGTAATGTATATGTAAGGGAGGGCCCGACTGACTGACAGACGTATCGGCGCACTGTCGAAATTACTGGAACTAGGAACGTAAAATTTTTTCAAGATTTCTTTTAATGACGTAGGCGAGCTTTTAAAAGGATTTTTGTAAATTCAACCCATAAGGGGTGAAAAGGTTAAAAGGTTAAAAAATGTTGTATGGAAAATCGAAACAGTTGAAACTAAAGAAGATGATGATGTTGAACTAAACATTCTAGTTTCTAATAGTTTTTTTTTTTGGTAAAGTCTAAGCCGCTTAATTGATTTAGGTCAAAATTGAAAAATCGAAACCTATTGACTCCAATGTTGCGCATTAGAGTTGTTTTCCCATGATTTCCACGTCATTGCGAAGTCGCGGGCAAAAGCAAGTGTATTATTATAATTATTATTGGAATTTCGGATAGGTTTAAATCGTGCTCGTGTAATTTTTCGACTTTATCTTGTTGAAATGAAAGCTCTGATTAAAGTATTTAGTTTCATGAAGAAAAATTAGGACCAGCCGTTGTGACAATGCTTCGGGGTGAAGTACTACAGGGCGGAAGCAGGCCCCTGTTCTGCATTGGACACTCTGAGCAAGTGTCCAGGGCCCCACGAAGGAAGGCCCTGGCCTACCATAAAAAAAAATAGCACTATTCGTACCCGATTTAATAACAAAATACTTGATTTTCATTGCGATTTACGATAATTTTCTATCTGGCCCCAATAAGCTTATGAAATACTAGTATTACCCTTATTTTATTAATTAAATATAATTTAATTATGTGCCATTGAACAATGAAATAAATTCAATTGTCTATTATCAAAATAAGTCAAACACATCCTCAAGTACCCAGGGCCTACATTAAGTTAAAGAGGACTTGGGCGGAGGCCTACGCCTAGGCCCACCTCGTGTGGCTGAGATGACGATGATGTTTCAGAAATCCAGCACTAAGAAGCACGGACATCATTAATTTCTATGATTAATGTCCATGATCATCATCTAGGCTCTAGAGAAAAAGCAAAAGAGTCATTTCAGAAATATTTCTTTGTATTGACCAGTTTTAATTTAGCAGAGGGCCAGCCAGAACAAACCGGGTCATCCCTAATCTAAGATTGGAATGACCTGGTTGACGGACCTGAATGACGTGGTTCAAAATTTAAAAAATAAATAAAAAGGATCTTAATTTTTTTTAAATATCAAACCCTATTATACCCCCTAATTCATTGCAGTGGATTAAAAGCGCAATTTAAATTTGTAATAATTAATAAAAAAAAACTGCGCGCATTAATGAAGCTCTTACGACTTTGTAATAAGGTTCACTTTCACACTTCATCAGATTAATCGAGTAACTTGCTCAGAGGTCCTAATTACTTTTAAATTAATATTCACTTCAATCACGTTTATTTATATGACACACCGCGTATACGTTACTATAAAACTTCTTTAAATATCTCTTTCTAAGAAAAATTATCACAAAAAAAACTAAGATCGATCGGGGCCTTCCCTATTTTGACAACACCATCACTTTAATATATATATATACAAGTTAGGTCACTGTGCAGCCTATATTTCAAATTAATCGCGGCTATATTTCATAATACATTTTTTTTTAACGAGAACGCCTAAAAGTAAGACTACTGAAAGGAAGTTAAAAGTTAGCACAAGTTTAAAAAAATATCCCGCGCACCACACACAGTAATTTATAATCACGTAATAATTATTAAATAACTCCTATATTCGATGAAGACTAAGTTTTAAAACCGTCACAACTTTTTTTTTGATATTTTTTTTGCGTAATTATTTAATTTTTAAATCTATAATAATACGTCACATAATCAATTACTACTAAACTAGAATTAATTGAAGAAAAAAAAATTAATTTGTATCGCGGACCGGACCCGACCTAGTGCAACCGCGGGGTGAGTTCTGTAAATGACGTTATGGCTCTGAGTGTAAGGCGGAGCGGTTCTCACACGAAGCCGTGCAGTTTCATAAGGCTGCGTTCACCGTACTGAAGCTTTAGATCAACTTCGGCTCGCGGTCAACGGTTAACGTCACTTGACGTTTATACATTTTCTATTAGTTTGTACTAATAAAATATTTATATGGTATGCGCGATACTTTATCAAGAGAGCAAACAATAATTATGGTGGTAGGAGGCATTGTTATTTTCCGTTTAAAACTAGCATTGGCGCCGAAGTTTGGTGCAGTCCAAAACATTTTAAATCGCAAATGTACGCTTCAATTCAAATGATGATAAAGCATCAATGATAACATATGTGGAGCAACAATGTTAGAGCTTTGTTTCAACATTCTTAAGGCAGTAAGATGAAAAACGCAGCGATCCCGATAGCAGTTCGTAGAGTGATAATTGGAACATCATTTAAGATCGAAGATTGTTTCAAGAATTCTCATAACATCTTCACTAAAATAAATGGGTCATGCGTCCACCAGACATCATTCATGACATGCGGTCAAGTCCGTGCTTAAAAATGTTTTTTGGCAGAAACCGATTTTAATGGCTAATAAAATATGTCAAGTTAAGAAATACTTACTCGAGGACCGCGTCCGGTATGCACAGCTTGTCCAGGTTCAAATACTGCTGCAACTCATGAAGATAGTTCACGTACATCATTTTCCTGCCAAACTTGACGCTGATGGCTGGCTTGAGCATCTGCCATACTATGCGTATAAAATTCGTGGGGTGCACCAGATACAAAGCTTTCAAATTCTTCTTGTATTTCCTATCGAATGCCTTGTAAGCCCTCCAGAGCCATGAAAGGGGGGGTTTGTTCTTGCTGGTTAGACCACAATGGAAGTACACGACGCTGTAGTCTTGTTCCACGTATTTGTCCAGTGTGAACATCAGGTACCTGGAACGATAAGAATTATCATGATAAATCATTACTGGACGAATTCAATGAGAAGAAATGCTACTGTTAAGAGCCTAAAAATTGACAAGAAATATCACGGCGAAGTGCAATAAACTTCAATAAGGTCAAGATTGAATAAAGTATAGTGTATCAGACGCTGGTTGAATCACCACCTTCAGGGTGCCATGCATAAGTAAGCGGAGACGGAAACTTTAGTAAGTCGGCAAGTTTTTTATTTTTTGAGCTTTCTATATTCGCTTGAAAGTTGACCAGCTAGTTAATAGATATTTAATACGGAGCTGCAGACGATGAATATTTTTCCAGTTACGTAAAATGAAGACCTACAAGTCGAAAACTTTTCTTAGTTCATTGGCTTATAGTACCTGAGGAGTTTGTCAGGATGCAAGTCCTTGCTGGGGGGCAGTCTGCAGGCTGACACCACAATGATACGGCGGCCGACCTCGTCGTCACCCACCACTTCCACCAGACCCGTCCCGTTCAGTTCCGCAAAATCATCGAGCGAGGATGAAATCTAAACGCAAGTGTAACTGCACCTTAACAATTTTGTTCGTCACAATATTTATTGACACGGCGACATAATTTATGCCTGTGGCCTCATGTTCATTTATTCAGAAAGAGTTTGCAGTCAATTACAAAGAGTATTTGTTATCGATTAAAGCCTTCAGTGGACTTTTTATTTCTTCGTATGAATTCAATATCAATGTTATTTTTTTTATTTAGGTGTGAAAACAATATAATGTTTTTTCCATCAATCGCGAACGTTTTCATACTACAATGAGAAAATTATATATTTTAGTTGGCTACGTGTTTTTAACGTAGCAATTGCTACGTCGTATTAAGCGGAGATGTTGCTACGCAGTTTCGTAGCAAATGCGTAGCTCGTCGCGGTGATCTCGCATGCGCTCCGTGTGTGATTCTGCTCTTGTTCCTACCTATACCTAATACATCTACAAGCAGACTGCACAGACACCTTGTTAAAAAAAAAGTCTCAGGCTCCCCAAATAATTAGGTGTAAAAAATTAAAATTTAAAAAGAAAATTGGTTACCTACCTAACAAGATATAAAATTGATCTTCATGAAAAAAAAAAAACTTAATGAAATACTTCCATGAATTGAAGAATAAAGGCTCGTCGGTAATTTGCAGGTAAAAAATTATAGGTATAGGACTTTCTACTGCAGTCAACTAATTGAAAGCGGTCGATATGAAGTTGATCGTGACATTGAAATTGAATAACTAACATTTTAGAAATAATACTTCATTTATACGACACACGTTCCAATATAGTACATTATGGCATTAAAATTGGGTACT
Source organism: Hoplodrina ambigua (assembly GCA_949774945.1). Taxonomy (NCBI): domain Eukaryota; kingdom Metazoa; phylum Arthropoda; class Insecta; order Lepidoptera; family Noctuidae; genus Hoplodrina; species Hoplodrina ambigua. The sequence continues at coordinate 4,795,535 of OX458963.1, read as the reverse complement.
AGGACTAGGTATTGTGTATACTAAATGACAAAAAACACTGTTTCGAAGGTAATTTCTGTGGGCTGGATTTATTTATTTTTATTTTAAATTACGATAGAATTTACCGTCAAGAGAGTTAAATTAGGCACTTAAAAAGGTATAGTACCTCAACAAGAGGATAGACGCCAACGCATCAAAAACAACGCCATTTTGTTATCCGCGCTTGCACTTTATTTTTAAGATACAACACAAGATATTAAGATTATTTGATCCACAAACACATATCATGTTCAACGTAATATTACAAAAAAAAACCACAACTTTCAAATTAGAACTCCGTCGCGAGACGCAGAATCGAATCGGAATTGGAGATGTTATTTTTCACATATATATTTTTATCTTTCGAGAGAGTGAGAAAATCTGCGTTCGCGTTCCCTCGACCGCGGGATGAAACTGATGCAGCTTAATTAAAGTAGGTATATATGGGAGTATAAGGCTCAGAGCAGACTGAAAGGAGAGCTGATCAAAAGGAGTTTCTGGAAAAGTAGGAGAATTTGACTTAAATTTGGTTAGTCAAATTTCAAAACGGGGTCAACGGGCACTTTTGAGGTTGCGTCGATTAACAAGAGAAAATAAATACTAAATAATAAATAGATCTGATATTATTTACTGTAGTTACATTTAGCGATTTAGTAGTAACTTTTATTAAACACGCTTAAATTGAGTTTACCTGGAAATATGAAAAAAAAAAACTTGGAAGTCGAATTTAACCAAGTTCAAATTATCGTATCGTTTTTAAACGTTGCAAATATGACCGACATATAAACGATATAATATAACCGATGACAATATAAATTGATAACTCAATTACGGAACGACGTATCCTTGTTGTGTTTGAGCTTGTTAGAATTGTCTCAAGATGCATCTTGATTATAAATGATTTTCAAGGTCTGATAGACCCGGAAGGCAGGCATTGGAACTCAAGGACGGAACATCGTATTCTAGTCGTGTTTAGGCTTGTAAGAATTGTAATAATTGAGTCTCGGAATTTCTAAAACAATCACAAGAATAAAGAATAAAACTAGATAGATTTTGTTTGTGAAAAATCCTTTGTTTTGTGTAAAAGTAGCCCACGCTTCTCTTTTCACACTCAATATGACACTAACGATTAAAAGGCAAACAGAGATTAAGGTTAAAAAATATTTTTCTTTTTTTTCCTTTTAATGCTATATCTGCAAAACGAGTGTTATTTTTTACTTTTTTCAATTTTATGTAAAATCCTCTGTTCTGCGTTCCTCTCAGCCGGTGAGTAGCCTTAGTAATTACAATGCTACGAAAATGACAGATCTATATGCTATGCGCATGTGTCGGCGGACGAATGGCCACCATAAGTGGTGCCCCGTAAGGCACCATAAGGTTTAAGGAATAGCTATTGGATTGAAGTAGTGAAGAGTAGTTGACCGACTCCTTGACAATTCAAAAGTGCCTGTAAATGGTTTAATTGAAATAAATGTTTTGACTTTGACTTTGAGTAGCTGTCATCACTAGGTCATTCATGCTAAAATATTAAGCTTAAACTTTGGCATTCGGAATTTGTATCACGAACATAAGCTAAAGTCGAAGCAAAGTGGCAGAGAAAATTTATTGTGTGGGAGTGAATTGTAAAAAGTGTCAAGAATTTTTTATACACATACTAGGTAACCGGTCCACGAGTTGCTGTGGCTCAGGTTTGCAATAAAAAAAATATTAAGACCAATAATTGAGAAAAAAACTATCCTATCTTTCAAGTTGGATCAAACTGCACATGATGTGCAAATTTAATTAAAATCGGTTAAGTAGTTTAGGAGTCTATCCCGGACAAACAACGCGTAATTTACTTATATTAAGATTTATATTATTATCTCGTTTGAGTCCTAGAAGTTTAAAGCATTTACGCGGCTATTTGATTAATTATTTTGTTAAAGAATATATTAATTTAAATTTAAGAGTGTTAATTAACAAAATATTAGGTTTTTTTTTTCTTCTAATAATTTGGACAAATTAATCATTTGTACGACTGCATAGTTGTTGGATATAAATATAATCTCTGAAATCACATTCATCCCAAAGTGGCGGTTCAATAACTTTTGTTTAAAAACGAGCCGGTGGGAATATAGTCTCTATTTCGGAAAAGTTCTATTTTTCGCCGCCTATCGGCCTTAATAAGCTGGATGGACCAACTAAAATTGATATATTGAATTATCTATGCAGATGCCCTCGGAACAGCGAAACTGTCTAGACTAACCAAATGAAAAAATCGGATCTGATGTTTTTGTATTTCCGATATTTCAACACTCAACACTGTGCTATAGAACAGTGGTGGTGGTCGTGGGTTTGAATTCAGGTAGACGTAGGACTGAGATGCAGTTTGAGATAAAATTCCTACATCCTAAAATTATAAGGAGATTCCTATGAAGAGACCTGGGATCAGGGCATTCTTCTTACGAAGAGGTGGTACAGCAGTGTTGCTACATTTCCGTTTTAAGGCTATGGGTGGGAGCGTGATAACAAATCATGAGACTAATTCTTCTTTTTTTCGTGTCGATTGACTCTAAATAAATGTTGTCCGGCCAGTATTGAGCAATGAGAGAGTCAGAGAGACAGACTAAGTAGCCTGGTATAAGGAAGTTCAGTAAAGGCAACCGTGACCACAAACCATCAGCAGGGCCGTTGGCTTATTTGCCACCCAATAATTTTAAAAGGTACAACAGGTGTTTACGGACATTGAAGAATTATGAATTGTAGTCGAATCGAGTGCACATTAAAAAACATGCAAGCGCAATGTAGGGCACAGGGCCATTGGCCGCATTATTTCTATGCACAAAGAACTTGAATGATCGATAGTAAACGGACAATACAACATAGTAATAGTATCGTTCACCTGTGCCACCACAATAGGGATAAACTATCAGACGTCTACGTACTACCTACAAATCCTTTTTAGATCGGATGTGGGTATTCAGTAGACATCTTTCACACTATTCCTCTAAGCCCTCAAACGGAACTATTTCAAATCCCCTAAATCTCAAGCTGTCCTTTGTCAAGGTGTATTGTAGGCAACAAAACACGTAAAACGTCTTAAATTTGTGCCTTTTGAGGTTTACCGACGGGATAAAGGGTGTGTGTCCTGTTGTATATCGTTTATCATGTTGTGGAAAATTGTATATTTTCGAAGTTTATTTTAGGGGTGCCTGAGGGGTGCTGTGACCACCTAATTATAAGTGATCAGCGCAGCTTATGATACAAGAAGCAGCCCACTTTGTTACAATGTCAATATATAGTATCTTATTTCTAACAATAAAATCAGTGTGAGTTCAACACTTAAAATGGCGGAATCACAACACGAACTGTGGAACTCATTCAGAGTTCAGGTGGAATGAGCGGGAGGAGAGCTGTCAAGCCCTAGTACCTCACGCTCACTCAACCTAGATAAACCGAAGAAGATGTATACAGAATAACCCGGCTGATCGCGTACTTGGCCATAAACTTCAGAGCTTGTGCCAGAAAGGTTGCGGGCATGGCTACAACGGGCGCGCCCTCGCACTCGCTGCAGTCTCGGCCACGGCCAGTCGTGGTCATTTAACCGGCCGTGGTCGTGACCGGTTAGTACGCGAGGGCCCTCAGAATAAGTGTTTTATTTGTCAGCTGTACGTACCTCTGCATAGACTTCAGGTGCGGTCGCAAGCTCCTCTTCAAAGTTCTCTTCTATCGTACCATCGCTGGCAGGACGTTCCAGAAGATCGTCAGGTATGTCCAATAGTTCGGGAGGGAGCGGCGCTGTGAACAAAAATTAGGTCAGAGCACTTCTTTATTTACGTCGTAGCAGCTTCACTTTTATGAAGCAGTATGATATCTGGTCCATTAAAGAAGGACGCGTATGATCTAAAAAAAAACAAATATAAAATCACAGCAATACTGTATCGGATTTATTGTTTAGTAAACCTGAGCTATAAAACGACTGCTCGCTGTAGGAAACAGCTGTCAAAAACTCGGTAACGTTCAAAGTGGACAGTTTTATATGAAACACATCGCTACTTCAACATCCGGCTAGTTGTATAAATGTCAAAACAGCCAGCACATGTGATGGATGGATGTTGTTCATGACAGTGACTATTACGATTATAACGATGCCGAAGAGCGACAAAGGTAGGCAGCTCATTAACTGAATCTAGTAACGATGAGCGACGGAATGCAGAAGGATTCATTATCTATATTATACAAGTTATAACAAGTATGATTATTTTAAATAGTTACAACATCAAAAACAAACATAAATTAAATGAAAACAGAAACGATCCTTAAAAAAAAACATTTAAAAAAGACAATGTCAATCGCTACTCAAACACGAGTTCGAGACTGCAAGCGAATAATCAATATTTCATTGAGATATTATAAACCTACTAAATATTTTTCTATTCTCCGACAGCTCACAGATACATCGCCATACACCCTGGGTAGGAAAGGGAAAGCTCCCCCTAAAATGCATTCAACTCAGTCAGGGTGTAAATAGTCTTTTACATCCTGACCGAGTGCATTTTAGGACCCCTTACTCCTTAAACGCACTCAGAAAAGAGACGACCTTATACCCTTCAGACTGTCCTTATTTGCTTTGCACCCCAATCATATCAAAGGGGACGGTGATATTTAACAGACTCGACGAAGCGTGAAGCCTAGCTGAAGTAAACAATGAAATCATGTGAATTTATAATGATCCTGTTTGAATAAACGCCGTAATATTAATCGCATAATACATGGCGTAATATCGTGCCTGTATGTCACATTAAGTTAAGCAAGGGTGTAGGTGGAGGTACTCTTAAATGTACCTACATAATTACAAGGGTACACTAACTACCATATTCCTGATCCGCAAGTCAGACGCGTTACCTTGGGGTTAATCTGATGTCTGTCGGGTGTCATGGTAACAGGCGGGCTCCGGCAACCTCTCCCACGCAAGGCCCAATATCGCTATTGTACATGTACCTAAATCTATGTAAACATTTCACAAAGAAATTCGTGACATTCCCCAAATATTAAAGGGTCGAAATAATTTCTAACAGATACTTGATAAAGTAATGGCGTTAGACGACTGTATGGTACTATTTAGAGGCAGTTCGCTACTCGTCAAACGTTTATTTATCAGTTAAAATATGTTCATGGCCTTCGATCTTATATTTTTCACAAGGACTGTTTTACGCTATCATTAAGGCGCTTTGTACACGGAGCAACTTAAGTTGAGGCAACTATCAACTCTTTAAAAGTTTCCTGTAAAAGTTGATAGTTGCTATAACGTTTACGGTTGCCGCAACTTTATGGCAATCTGTGAGCAACTTTCATAGCCGAGTTGCTCAATCTACGCAGCGATCAGCGTTAGCGGTATAATATTTAACAGTTACTAGTTGCGGCGGTTGGAACTAACTTAGTCATCGATTGCAGCAACTGAAAACTGTTGACGATTGCCGCAACTCGAAACTCGAGTTGCTATTTGTGCGCAGTCCAATTGAAATATATGTAAACAGCTAGTTGCTAGCTAATAGTTGCCAGTTGTTGCAATACAGTAAAACGGGGTGAATAGAGAGGCAGGGGTGAATCGAGACGGAACTTTAAAAGGGATTTTAAAGTCAAACTAATAAAGTTGGTCGCCAACAATGAGACTAATTTATAATTAAAATTTAGAAAAAAAAGGAGAGTCTTTTTACCAACAAACTATATTATTTTAACATTAAAATCTCTTTTAAAGTTTCGTTTCGATTCACCCCTGCCTTTCTATACACCCCGTTTTACGGTAGTTGCTCTGCGTGCAAAGCGCCTAAGAGACCAATATCAATCAAACTTGAGTTTCCTTTTAGCGGGATTCTCAATGAAAAATAAAACACATTCTTTGTGTAAAAAGTTGGCCACATAATTGTTTAGTTATATTTATATTTCTCTGAGAAACAAATTTCTTTTAAAACAGTTGGTCAAGATTGTAAAGTAAGAATAAAATTCTTGGCACGCTTTTTTAATATTCGCCATCGCGCCGCCCGCCCTCGACGAAATTTTTGCGCGGTTTAGGAAAACGGGACAATTTTGCGTCCAGAGACTTCTTTTGTGGACCGAAACCGAAAAACGGGAGAGTCCCGTTCAAAGCGGAACGTATGGTCACGTTAGTTATAACTATACTTTAGAACGTCGTAATAACCCAGTGGTTAAGGCGCCCGCCTCTGACATATGTACTTATGGGTTTGATACCGGGTAATTACCAATGTGACTTTTTCAATTTATGTGCACTTTTTAAGTTTATCGTCGATATCACTGACATCAATGAAGGAAAACATCGTGAGGAAACCTGGACTTATAATTTATTTAAAAATGGCCAATTCGCATTGAGCAAGCATGGTGAGCAATGCCTTCTCTGAATGAGAAGAGGCCTTGCCCTGTAGTGGGACGATAAAATGGACTGGCATTATATTATTAACTATGTTTGAATACCCCCACGACTCCTGTTCTGTTAAATGCAATGTTTAGTGCGTTACATTGCAAGTAGTCATAAACAGTTACCAATTCATAATTTGTACATAAGTACTGTTATTAGTTTGATGGGCAGTACGCGTAATTAATGGCTATGTCATGTGTCTTTTTACACACGGTATAATATAAAATAATATGTAGTTATATCGAAAATAGTCAATGCAATGTACAGACAGCCAGCAAAAATCGATGACTCCGATACAAAACATATCTAACGTAACATGTCGCGTCTTCTTCTTGTTTGTCGTGTGGGCAGTAAGGTCTTACGACCCCACACATCCTAGTGTCAGAGTTTCTAAATCGCCTCAAAGGCCTCTGACTTGGTTTGAGTGGAACAGTAATTCCAGGTTTACATTATTAAAATTTAATAAAACTTTGGTTTTTTTTTTAGGGAAGCTCTCCTACATCTGATTTGGAGATGAATATTTTTGGTGATATAGATGTTTTCCTTTACCGATGTCAATGATGTCCAAGATAAACTTTAGAAAGTACATATGAATTGAAAAAGTCGCGACGCGTCATGACCCGTGTTAACCCCAAATGGTTAGGCAGAGGTGGACCTATAGTAAGTACCTACACATTTAGGTTTTTAACTACATAAATTTTATAATTTAATTTTACCGCTGATAACTTAACACATAGATTGCATTTTTTAGGGTTTCGTAGTTCTGACAAGGAACCCTTACAGTTTCGTCATGTCCGTCTGTCTGCCTGTTCGAGGTTTTGCTAAGAGACCGTTTGTAATAGAAAGCTATAATTTTGTAGGATCGGCAATCTATATAATCCGGTATTCTATACAATACATAGGCATTCTATAGAATACCTAAAACGGACAGGTAATGTTTGTAATATTATTTATTTTATAATTTGCCTAGCCATTCTGTATAATACTGAAAGCGTAGCCGGCAATGTGTATAAAAGAGCAACAAAGGAACAGAAAAGGCCCGGTCAACGGAGTTCCCGCTGCGCGGGGCTCCTATGTCTAGGTGGTTTAAAAAAAAACCACAAAAGGGATGGGGGGGTCTAATAGACCCCGCCATCCCCTTCTAACCTAACTTGTCTGATTCGGGGTGCCCCAAGTCTTAAGCTCGCTCCGCTAGCTTAAAATGAACCACATATATTTATCCCTAAATTAGGAGTTATCTGACGATTCAAAAATTAGCCCTAAGACATGTAAGAATTTTAGACCCGAACCAAAAAAAGGGGTAAGATTGTGACTAACCATTCCACGCCCAAGTTGGTTACAGTTCTTTGGCTAATACCAATTCTAAGATTTACTTGTAAAACCTAATAATTACAGTAACTTAGGTAGACCAAAATCTATTACATTATTGTTCTTCTTTATCGTGTGGGCAGTAAAGTCATACGACCCCATACACCCTAGTGTCAGAGTTTCTAAACCGCCTCAAAGGCCTCTGACATGGTTTTCAATGGAACAGTAAAGTCCAGGTTTACATTATAAAAATTTAATAAAACTTTTTCTTTTTTTTTATGGTATCTCTCCTACATCTGAATTGGAGATGAATATTTTTTTCATCGTCTACCCCATCGTGTGGGGTATCGTTGATTAGGTTTAAAATTATTTTTCGATTGAATGCTCTATTTACGAAATATTAAACTTTGAAGTGAAAAATGTTCCAGTCTCCCCGTACCCCCTCTTAAAGCTAAACTGCTGGCTTGAAAAATCAGGAAAAATTCTCGATGACTGTGCATTTCATGAACTTTAAAGGAAAACTATAGCGGTTAAGATAACTTATTAATGTTTTAAAGTGACTAAGATGAAGTAGTCGTTTGCTACTACGGGCTACGTACTACGGAACCCTACACTGTGCGTGGCCGACACGCACTTAGCCGGTATTTTTAATGAAGATAAAATACTAACAGAAAAAATAAAATGTGACCGAACAATATAAGAAAAAACTAAAGTTACAACGGGTACCATGCGATGTCGTGCGCAGACTGTAGCACCTAACGCCATCTATCGCCAACGGATAAAACTAAACCGACAACATCCTCAAGTGGATGTAAATTGCAATTGAAAGTGTTCCACTAAGGCATATTGAAACTCAACGAGATAAACTGCACCAATCAGCGAGCACTTTGTCAAGTGCAAGGACGGCTTCACCAATCAGTTCGCTAACCGCCTAACATACCACCAGTTCGCGCTATGAATGCATAATCCTTTGAGTGAGTGCAATTTTTCAATGATTGGACCTAATGACTTCTTTGTGATACTGTCGGCATGACAGTTTCGTTTCCTGTATATTTTATCTGTGCTAGATAGATCACGTTGTGTTTGAATGTGATCACAATAGTCTGAATGGATGTCTGTACACAATAGAAATATAACAATTCGTAAAAGCCACGGAATGCGCTCACAAAATTCCTTTTATTTTTAATATTTTTATATCCACAATTTTGATTTTCGTTATCTTGGATGTTGTGATGCTGTTGTATAATAAACTAGTTTAGTTAATGTTTGTACATTTTTCTAGGATAAAAATTAGCCTAGCTCTATTCCATTTAGGTGACAAACGCATCCGTATAAACTTTCGCATTTTTAATAGTACCTACCCATTTATTTTTTTTTATTTGCCTATACTATATTAAGTTGAACATGTGATATTGTTTTAATTGTAATATTCACATAATATTCACTTACGTTAGTCTACTACGGCTTCTGAACAAGTGTAACAAAAATTCGTAAGATTATGTTGGACTTTGTGCAACCGCCCAGCACTCTCAATTTTGCCGCCCTTCATTTTCGCCGCTCTGGGCATTTGCCCGGCGGGCCCCCCTTAGAGTGGGACCTATTCATGATAATGTTGTAATTTTGAATAGGATTCTAAATTTCGGCTGACTTTAAAATAAGGTTTTTTAAATCGACGCATTTTTCCCTATTACCCATTCGAAACAGAGTAGGTACTCTTACTCTAGTCGTTCTAAGTAATATGCAATGCTATTTAATACTATTGTTTCTTTACGTGTTTGGTAAACAAAGATGAAAATCTCATTCTTTATCTAACCACAATTACCTTAGAAGGAATCCAGGTATGTTTATGTAATGAGCAAACAACAGGAAAAAGGTCTATCCTGCCAAATAGTCCAACATAATTGGTTTTTTATTAGTCATTACAAGTTTTAAGGTAAATACTTGGTCACTATAAAAGCTGCTTGCTTGCCGAGCATGCTTCACTCCAAGGCAGGACCATCCCAAACTTATTTTGTCTACTACCTACGTTGAGAATAAATTATTTTCTAGCGCCCCCATTTTTTACCTACTTCAAAACCACCTAGTAGTTGAAATTACAAATTGCTCCCTAAGCCTCTACACAATGCCCCGATTGTTTTTATGGGTCTCTTACCTCCCCCCTTTAGGCCTACAGCGCCCACAAGGGAGCGTTATCGCCCTCTTTGGGAAAGGCTGCTTTAAGAGCTGATTTTTTAATAGTTAGATAACTCGAATCCAAAGAATAAATATAAAAGTTTAACATAATTTCCATACAAAAGCTGTCAAATCGCCATATTTATCACTCCGTTAAGAGTTATCTGACGATTGAAAAATTAGCCCTAAGTAGATTTAATAAAAGGGTAAGTACTAATCAAGCATTCCTTGGACTTTGTTAGATTTTTACAGTAAAAATGATTTCTAGTTTAGTTTCCTATTAATTATGTCTATCGGTGATCTATAATTCTGTGATCTATAATATAAATAATATTAGTATATACATTATTTACAAGCTTAATAATACAAATAAAATAAAAAACAACCAGAATATAAAAAAAGAGAAACTAAAATTAAATGGCATCAAAAAATTCATCCGCATCGCTGTCTACTGGAAATGTGCCCAAAAGACTGGCCGCATTGCCACGTTGAATGGCAATGCTTAACCTCTGGCCAAGGTAAATCCATTTATAATATAAATAAATGGATGTTTTTTTTTTGTAAGTTGGACATTCGTACCCTTGCGAGGATGGGGCGGTTCTCTAGTCTCACAATAAAAATGACAGCACTGCACTAAGAAACTTATGCTGTTAGTATGACTACAAGTGACAACACAGGAAAACATGATGACATGAATTGGTGACACATTCATTGTTAAAACTATAAAATGAAGTATCTAAACCATACTTAGATTTTACACTTTAATCTACACTTATCATTTTATCAGTAATTACTCATCGTTTAAAAATAAAGAATGTTGGTAATATTGAATGTTTGAGATGAGATGACTCATTCTATTTCCGGTGTATTTTTGTTGGATCATGTTCACATTATTATCCTCAAAATTACCAATAAAAAAGACCTTACCATAAACATAAGACATTCAAGAGATTAATAAAGTACCTATCATAAATGAACACAGTATTATAGTTAGTATTTAAAACACCTCAGCAAGACCCTTGTACTCGAAGACAGGTAAACTGTTACGATTACTCAGTTATCAAGAAATGCAAATATTGATATTATGACATAGAATTTAGAGTGCTGACTAGAGTTTCGGTGATCTACTTTTGTATATGTAGGTATCTTAAAACCTAGAAGTCATTTGATTTTAAATTCTAAAGCTTGTATGTAATGTTTAAAACCAAAATGATCCTGTCTCAGTGTTAAATGATTCAACAAACCACCTTAAAAATGATGTGCTTGTGCATCAATAACTAGACTTTTAAGGTAACTATGACATCATAACAGTCCAATCAATATGAATGCACCATTGTCTGCACTCAATTAATAATTATTATAAGGGTAAGGAAAAGATCCGACTGCAACGCAAGCATTGTTCTAAGTTAGTCATGGTATAGTTAACCAGTAATTGCCTCGCCACCCTTTTTTTTAGGTGGTACAAATCATCAAATGACTTTTTCCGCCCAGGGTGGGGTGGAAGGGACTGTCAGACAGGGCTTTTTACTGACTAAAAAGCCCACCCTGCTGTTCCTTCTGTAGCTATTTGCGTTCTGGGGCCACGGTATCCTGTTAAGACCCCCGGGCCTTGCCACCCTAAGAATTAAAGTCACTTGCATATCATAAAATATCAAGGTATATTTTTGCTTTAACCGGTCAACCTCCGGCTGACTTACCGGTAAGTCAGAACAATAGAAAATCAATTGTGTCTCATTCCATGGGACTGGAGTAATTAAAATCAATTAAAAACCAATTAGATATTTTCAACCTTAGTGAAGTTTAAATTTTTCTGAGAGGTTTTGTTAGAGTGGTTAAGCAATTTATGAGGCTGACTGTACATGAAGCATGGTCAAGCCAAAGTTTGCTTACTGAAATATAATGCAGATGTAGCTACTGCAATTTTAGTATTATTTTCAGATATTCAAGAATATTGCATTGAATGTGCTCAAAAGGCATTATGCATGTTGTGTGCACTATTTTTATGTGCTAACAATGTATCACTTCCAATAGATCAAAAAGTCAAACTACCTCAATAATTATGTAGAGTATAACATCCTCTCCAGTTAAGTTATGCCTATTTAACCTTGCAAGATCTGTGATACCATCATAGCTACTTGTTATTATTCTTCAGTTCATGGTATGATTACTATCTCCTAATATATTCTAGTGAGATGCAAATCATTATGTATTAAGAACATAGTTACCTAGTCTCAAAATCTACAATGAACAGAGGTAATTAGAATAAGTACTAAATAAAACAAAGAACTTAAAAACACGCAACCATAAATTGCGTAAACAAATTGCCTAAATTAACAGTGTTACAACAATCTCAACTACGTACTGTTCAAGTTCACTAAAACATTATGAAAGGTCATAAATCCTTACCTAGGCCTGAATTCTGAATAAGTTCCGAATCATCGAACTCCAAGCTTGGCTCGTAGTCGTGGTACTCCGAGAGGCTGGTGTAAGTCTCTTCAGGTTCAGGGTTACAGCCGTGAAGCACTAAAAAGTTAAAACAATAACATCATTGATGCAAATATTTACATACTTAAGCCACACGACTGCGGATATGTCTTTCTGTACCTTGAAAAGCCCTCACAGGACTCAACTTTGGCTGATGCTCGGATTCCATCGTAAAAACACCCACACCCTTTTTGATTTCGTTATCACAAAGTTACTGCACGTATGTAAAACAAACTGTGCGAAATGCGAAATGTCACTTCCTCCGAACTAAATTATGTTACAACAGCCTTACAAAACCCTATTGGCACATTAACAACGTTCTTCTTACGTCACGGCATACTAAACGAAATAAAAATACAACGCCAAAAGTAAACAAATAATATAGAACGCCAATCTTCGGAAAGAAAACGAGAATCGTTTTCGTAAATTGTTATTTTTTAAGGTCGGTGACAGACAGACTGGCAATGGACAGGCAGTCACCAAAGAGAAGAAAAACTGCCGCACTCATAGATTAATAATATTTTATGTACGATTTAATAAATCAAAAATATTTAATTATTAACTTTAATAAATTGACCAGCATATTTTTTTATTTTTTCAGCACAGGGCAACGAATTTAAAATAGTCATATTTTTTTTGTAATTTTGACTAACAATGTTCTAATTTAATACTTGCCAATAAATTAAAACTAAATTATAAAATAATTGATTTACTTTTTATGTAACTGCTTAGAATAGCAAGGTAAGATAATATCTGTAACCAAAATAAATTATTCAATTACTAGAAATAAGAAGAAGAATAATAAATTAAAAAATATTGGACCTACTAGATAGTAGGTCTAATACTCTATGTGTGAAGTGACGAAGTACATAGCTTCACCGCTTTCTTGCTTTTATTAGCCGGTTAGAGTGAAGATTCACAAAAGCAGTGAAACATGTTTTTCACTGTTCTTTGCTTCTGATTCATTTCTTTGCAGGATCCAAGACAGTGAAATTGTTTCCGGGACACGTCGATCTTTATTGCTTCAGCGCTTTTTTTAGTGGACGCTACTGTTTACTTTCAGTAGTTTCAGTGGTTGAAAAAAAGCATTGCGGGCTTATCCCAATAACACAAACCAGAAGTTGTCCTTGGATGTACTGGTATAAAAAGTGCGGAATAATCCAACACGTGACAACCTGTCTTCGACCTTGGTCACAGAAAAAGTAGGTACCTAAATTAGAAGAATACGTATCGTAAGACAGTTAAAACTTAAAAACCTTCTGAACTGTCTATACAACACTAAGCAATGAGATATACAATTTCTGTGTTTAGTTACTTCCTCGGACTATCAATAAATAAATGCTTTGTAGAAATGGTCCTATCTTCTTTTTCGTATCGATGATTCATTTAATATATACTACTTAGACTTGTGCCCAGTAGCTGGCCATGTTTATTGCCACGTCAGAGGTCCTATCTAGTACTGTAACATTTGAAGCTTTTGGTAAAGACCTAATAAAATACCCGAACCCAATATCTCAGCCCCATGCTCAAAAAAGCACCAGCAGCAACTATACTATTCAGTTTCATAGTGATAGAGTAGAAGTTCATTAAAAAAACTATTTAGCTCTTATTTATTCTTTTAAATTCTATGATCCGTTCTAAATAGAGTTTTATAGAAGGGAATGTATTTTTATATATCCGATAAAAATTCATTTAGTAAATCACAACAATGTGTGACATGTTTTGTTTGCCGTCGCATCCGGCGGGCTTCACACCCACAACGCCTCATGCCACCGACCGCCGCCTGCCGTCGGCCAGTCTTAATTTCTACGGCTCTGAGTATTTGTAGCGTTTAACCCCCTAAGTATGTTTCTATTTGTGAATGATGGCCCCAATAAAGTCACCAACCCCCGCTAGCTTTATTATGTAAATCACGAAAATGTATGACTTGTTTTATTTGCCATCAGACACGACGCGGTGCCTTACCGCAATGCCTCATAGGCGACGTCAGCCAGCCGTCGGCGTCGGCCTAAAAGGCTCCAATTTCGGGTCATTGCTCGTTGCATGCTGTATTCAACGATAGTATAAATTGTCAGCAACAGGTGGCCAGCCAAGAGTTTCTTATTGACACCTTTATTTTACATTTAGACCGCCACAGTCATGTATAGATGGCCAAAATCTATCTAGCGAGGCACGGTCACGACTACATGACAGACTATAAATATGAAAGTAAAGCTCATAAAACAACATAGTTTTTTTATTGCATTTGCTAATTAATATGTTCCTTGACTCATCCCAGTTTATGCTAGTGAACTTCTTTCTTTATATTTCATTTTTATTAAGATGAAAAAAACGAAATAACTCTTTTTATAAAGTTTTTGTTTTTGCGTTTTCAACGTGGCGGACAAAAGGTTAGCTACCTACTTTACAGAATCATGTTATCTTGTGCGATTGCATCGGTGCGGAAAAATATGTTAGGTAAGTGCATATTATATTTTTTTATTGTAATGGTCCGTCCACACTTTACAGACTTAGTACAGACATAAGTAGATTTTTATGGAATAATGTTAATTTTTGTTTGCAATATTTATGTTGCATAAACAAAATTCTCTCACTACAAATCTACGTAAATTTGTACTCTGTAACGTGTGCACTGGTGTGGACCGCCCACAAGTTTGGTACATACAACGACATTTTTTAGCCCACCATATTAATCGGCTAGATCGCGGCAGTCGCTAAAGTTTAGCCTATAGCATTTATTTAATAAACCCGTACCCATTTTAATGCGACCACCACAAAATGACTAAATGAGTTTGTACTCAAAAGAGCATTGTACATTATGATTCCATAGGTACATAGAGTAGCCAATGTAGTATTAGTGACGCAATGTGTCATTGATGTCAAAAAAGTGTCATAATCACAAATAAATGTACTATAATTTTAATAAATAGAAGATTATCTTCACTAAGTACAGTACAGAATTTTCAAATTGTAAGAACATAAATAGTTACAAACTATCATGCTTGGCTTTTCTAATGCTGGTATTCCCGATAAATCATGGCAACCGCCAGTAGCTGTGATAGAAACAACGTAAGTAATCAGTTTCATTCTAGGTTAACTTTTTATTTACAGATTTATTTATACCCTTAATTCAGTTTACCACGGTCCGTCTGTAAATCGGTAAACAATATTTGTATTGAGTGTACTGCCTAACCTGTACACGCACCAGGATATATTGATAACATTCACATATTACTTATTTAGTAATCCATACCATCAATCCATTCCGATTGATGTTATGAATACTCATCTGGTTGAGATGAAACATGCCTTAGTATTTTAGTTAAGGTACGAGCTGTATAACAGTAAAAGTTTCTTTTGATTGAAACAGACAAAAAAATTAAATTCTTTGCTCGATTTTTGATTTCGTTTTTCTATGGTTTTCAGAATGGGCTCTATGGTTGTGGAGATGTATTGGAAGCATACACCAATAACATGCAGAAATTTCATGGAGTTAGTTCGCCGAGGCTACTACAACAACACTAAGTTCCACAGAGTTATCAGGGATTTTATGATACAAGGTGGAGATCCCACAGGCACAGGCAAAGGTGGCCAATCAATTTACGGACCACAGTTTGACGATGAAATAGCCCATGATTTGAAACATACTGGAGCTGGAGTGTTGTCGATGGCCAATGCTGGACCTGACTCAAATGGATCTCAATTCTTTATAACACTGGCTCCAACACAGTGGTTGGATGGAAAGCATACAATCTTTGGAAGAGTTCAGTCTGGGATGGCTGTTGTAAAAAGAATAGGTTTAGTTGAATGTGACAAAAATGATTGTCCAGTTGATGATGTCAAAATAGATAGGGCATATATTCCTAAGTAAAGCAGTCTTTGTAATATTTCTTAAGGGGGTTAATTTACAATTTTTGCATTGATAGTAATGTGTTTGTCAAGTGTAAAACAATCTAAATTCAACAAGATGAATATTTACAGAATCCTTATTAAAACAATGAAGTTGTAAATACTTGAATAAGATTCCACATGAACCTGTGTTCAACTGGTGATTGTACGTAGTTGTGATTGTGTATTAAACATTAGCCTGTAATTATTAACCCGATGACTGCGGGCGAACATTCGCTACGCCAAACGCCAGTGCGGCTAGCTACCAATGTTCGTGTGTTCGCCATAGAAAAACACATACGGTGTGTGTGCGCCGCACTCGCGTTTTTTAGTCGAAACACAACGTGTGTGTTTCCCCGCAGTCAATGAGTTAAAAACACTTCCATAATCATTTATAATTGATTAGTTTCCGGCTAGGACATCATCTGCATGAATTTTAATATATTTTACTATGAACACAACTGAAACTGTACATTTTTCTTTGTTAAAAGTAGCCTATCTATGTTAGCAAAAATAGCTATTCCGGACTACAATGTATTCCTGTTCAAAGATTCACTTAGCCATTCTATCTTGATTAAGTAACATTAACATCATATTGTTTTGATTTTAAAATAGTAGTAAGATTCAACTTCTAGTTTATACATAAATAGTGCAAGCCTGGCTGGAGGTTCAACTTTCAAATAACAACAATAACTCACTTTGTGTACACTTCTAGAGATCAATAATTGATCTCTAGAAGTGTACACAAAGTGAGTAATAATTATTATTACATGCTTTACTACTTTTATGTAGCACTTAATTGATTTTTACACCTAACTACTCAATAGCACAATTTAAAATAATAACAGACTTGACAAACTTCCTGCTCAAACATTTGTCTGTAGCGCTACCTATTGGGTCCAATTATTGTGAAGCTAAAGTCACCAGTACCAATCAAATACACACAAAATATTTCATTAAAATCAATCCAGCAGTTGTTTAGATAAATGGTTGGATTGATTTTAGTAAAATTTTGAAAGGAGTTCAGTGACATACATTCTGAAGCTTTACATTAATTAAAACAGATTACCTCTGCTCCTCTGCTCAGCACCTAATTATGCTGACTTCTAACAATATTCAGTTCTTTTTTGTACTGTCTGTTTTTATGTTTTATTATTGATACTTTCCTCACGATAAAGAAGAAGAAAAGAATATTGATATGAAAGTATTTTTTTGTAATTTTGTAAGGATGTCTGAATGTTTACTGATCCTCATTGACTGCGGGAAAACACACACGCTGTGTTTCGACTAAAAAACGGGAGTGCGGCGCACACACACCGTATGTGGTTTTCTATGGCGAAAACACGAACAGTGGTAGCTAGCCGCACTTGTGTTTGGCGCAGCGAATGTTCGCCCGCAGTCTACGGGTTAAATTAAGAATAAATCAGTATGGCATGAGCTCGAGAACTTAGTTTTACTTATCCTTTATTTACTACCATGCGCAGTTCTTTACCAAACAGTGGAATCTCAAGAAGGCCCAATTTGTGCCTTTATTTTTTTTAAATTTCTAGTACATGATTTATAGTTAAACTGTTCAACTTAAAAGTTTTATTACCTATTTATATTTTTTAGTTTGAACTTTTTTTGGCTGGTATGATTACACTAGTCTTTTTTAGGTTAGGTTACGCTAGAGTCTTTCTTTAACACTGATGTTCAACTGCATCTGGTTAGACTGAAAGCCGAATCTAATATAGTTTGGAAAAGGCTAGGCAGATAGATGATGATTATGCTATCTCCTCGTCCTAAACATTTCATTTCCAGTTTCTTTTTTAAATTCGATGCATTCAAACAATCAATACCTACTTACTCGAGTTCCACTGTCCACCTCCTGACTTGCCCCATTTGGGGAGAATCCGACAGGGAACACATGGTTAATTCGTAATGGATCAAACACCTGCGGACGGTATAAGATGGAGATGGCCAAAGATGGTATTTCAGCAGCCGCCCAACGTTTCTGCCCGTATGACAAGAGTTGGAAGGGCCATGGGGAGGTTTGAGGATGGAGGGAGTTTCCACCTCCTGACTCCGTCATCAGACCTTCGTCAGCAAGTATAATGTATAATAGGACTCGTCAATACCATTTAAATGAGCCCCATATCGAGGGGGGTACTAGCAACCTTGAAGAGTTTCACTGACCACTTTCTGACTTACTCTTCAAGCAATTGTTATTAAGCACAACCATAATATCTTCAAAACTAAACAAATAAGCCCGAACTGGACAGACAGAACATGACAGAATTTCTTTACTATTGAATCCAAACTAAGGAACCTTCAAATACCTATGTAGTAACTATAACCATGTCAGATGTATTTCATTATTTGCTAATAAGTGATATAGCAAAAACAATCTAAGTGTCAGTTAAAAAGAGTATCCTAATAACCTGCCTATTTTTTGAAAGATAAAGCTTATATTCGACCGCCTCGGTCTAGTGGTCGCAAGCGCGAATGCTGTGCATGAGGTCTTGGGTTCGATTCCCGTGTCGGGCAGTGTTATTGGGTTTTTCCATCACGAATTTCTCAGTAGCAGCCTCTGAGTCTGGATTTGTGCCCGGTTGATGGCAATAGGCTCGCCCCCTATTACATGGGACTAAAAACATAACTGGCGAAGTGTGGGTGTACTAATGGGTACACCTCTGCCTAACCCTTCGGGGATTACAGGCGTGATGTTATGTTATGTAAAGCTTATATTCTTTTTAGAAATCAATGTTATCCCATTATACAGACATTATTTTTATTATCATAATTAGTTGATAAATATATACGAATATAATATGGAGGTCTTGAAAAAAAAAAGCAGTAGGTAAAATGTTTCAATAAAACAAGTCAGATATTTTATTACGTAATTTATTGGACGGATTACATGTTACTCTTATTTAAATGCCGCATTTATGATGTGCTACACTCTACATTACTAGAAAACACCAGTTCATTTCATAAAAAGATTAAAGCTATAATTATTATATTATATATTATTAATAAGTGTATAATTATACTTAATACTAAACTAATACATACTACATAGTGGAGACAGTAATATTGAAGAATAGTTTATGGTGTAAAACAGTTATAAATAAATAAAATATGATCAACAAAATATAAAACTCAGGCATATAATATTCAGTGTCTTAGATAAAATTCATATTAATTATATAAAAACTAATAACTAAATTACTTCTTATAAAATTACAATTAATCAGATTGAGAATGGATGGAATTCAATATTTATAATATAAAAAATAAAAGATACAAAGCATAATGTAAAGAAAAGTGTACACAATATTTTATAAATAAATGAAATACTGATTACTCTAAATAACAATGTAGCTAAGGCTAACCAACAAACACAAACAAAGATGCCTAATTTAAATGTTAGTTAATCAACAACATCACTGGGAATGTATGTGTCATATCTAAGAATACATTTCTAATATTACAAAAAAAACCTTATAATTACTATGCATAAGAAACTTTTTGTTCATACGCATCGTCTTCATTCCAATAGTCTTGATAAGTCATTGTAGTGTGACGGAGCTTGCACCAGCGAGCTCCAAATCTCAAGATCAATATAATAACCATCAGTACAAACATAGAGAGGACTGCAACAGCAGGATATAACATTAAGAATGCCATGTTTAAATATCACTCTCTCGTTTGTGCAGCTCCAAGTACTCCTGTGAAGAAGTTAGTGGTTGCCGTGAGACAGATGGCGGGATACCGTGCTTGTGGATGTCACGGTACTCCTCACTGTCGTGACCGTAAGGATGCACGTAATGAACTTGTTGAAAGTTGCTCTCGAGCTCAGTGAAGTCCAGTGGTGGTTGCTTGTGTGGAGTAGCTGACCAGATTGAAACAATCCAGCGGTTTCCTGTAAGGATAACAAGTTTTTAGAGATAATCGGGCACAATGCTTACATTTTGAGAACAATCTGCTTCAAAATTTGTAACAAGTCTTGACTGTTGTTTTATATTATTACATGATACAATTCCTAATGATCACAGAAACATTTGACTGCTCACCTGTATGTCTGTTTAGCCAGTAGTCAGAATATCTTGAGCAGCAGCATACGATGTTAAGTATCAGTAGAAAGCCGAGAATCACCGAGCAGATTGCAATGGCTATGTAAAACGGCGTGAAATCACCAACTTTTGATATAATAGGGTTTAAAGCCTTGTACGTCCCATTCCCTGCAAAGTAAGTGTTAATTTCAGATGCCGACATTCTTTACAAACTGGTGCCAACCTGTAGAAGAAAAAATCCCAGTGAGGAACTAATTTATAAAACTTTATAGCTGAACAATCGACCGCGCCTAATGCTCAACGGTTCTTTGGTGGAATGTAGAGTAGGGCGTGGTGTGCACTAAACAGAATCGTAATTATACTTGGTTCTAGTTAATTTTAGTTGCCTTTAATTTCATTATTGAAGCGTTCTTTAATTTATCTGAATTAATGTTTTTTTTCAGACCTTTTAACAAAAATACTATTTATTCCAAACAATTAAATTTTTACGTACCGCTTCCGATGACAAGCGTCACTCCACAGACTAAATAAAATACATTCTAAAGATTTCTTTAATGAATTAGCAACATTGAAAAACTCACAGATTATAAACAGAAAAACAATTGTAATGGCGCTAGTAGTCTTGGAGAATGTAAAAATCAGGATGTTAAATAAATAGGTATGCAAGCAAATAGAAATATACAAAAATAAAATTTGGATTAGTTCTAATAATAATGTACTATTATTATTCTGGCGAATACCAGAAAGCAGTGAAGAATTTGCGACAATCCACTTTTATAAAGGATCGCTTCGCTTGCCACTTGTTTATCACATAAGTATGATTTAACCAATATAACGTTATGAGTTTTTCAACATTACCAGGACGAAAGGGTTTTGGAATTGAACCTCAAAAAGCTATTGAAATTTGGTAGGTACGTAGTCAATATTAATTTAACGAAAAAGAAAATAAGTTAAGAAGAGTACCATATAATTATTTTACTATTAATTATATACTTACTAGCTTTGGCCCGCAACTCCGCGTAAAACCCTCGTTTCATCTTAATTCCGAATAATCCTCTGCTAATCCTCTGCCCAGCATAAAAACTGCAGGCTTAGATATATCTGCCGCATGCAGGTAGGGTTGCCAACTCAACAAAGGACCAATCGGGAGAATTTTAAAGATTCAACTATGGGGGGGGGGGGGGGGGGGTTGAAAGAGAATTTCAATAATTTATTAGAGCAGCATCAGACTTTTTGAAGCAGCATCTAATATTTAAAAGCTTTATTTAGATGATGCGAGAAATATCGTGCTATATGTCGTAGGTACATTGCGGGACGAGACCACGCGGCTGTCGTGTCATGAGTGACCGATCATCGACGGAAATGTACAACTAGCAGGATATGTCTATAAATCTGAGAAACTATTGCATCCCAGGAGGTCGGGAGGTTAACCATTATTACCGGAGTCTCCCGAGCAATCCGGGAGGGTTGGTTGCATGTCGATTGAACTATGGACCTGTAAAAGCAGAGCCCGATCTAAGAGGGGGTAAGCCGGGCAAATGCCCAGAGCTGCAAAATTGAGGGTGCGGGCGGTTGCACGAAGTACAACATAACCTCATGAATTTTTGTAGATATAGGTACTTGTTCAGAAGCCGTAGTAGTATGTGAAAATTATACAATTAAAACAATATCAGAAATTGTATAGGTATCACCCCATTTTTAGAATTTCATGTAATTTTTTGTAAGCTCATGACATACCTATATGGTGTTTGTATAAAGGGTGGCGAGTTGCCCAGAGCGGCTAAAAAGCTAGATCGGGCCCTGTGTAGAAGTCCAAGTTGGTGACCTGAAACAGCAAGAAGATGCCGCGGTAGATCACGAGGCACCGCTGACTTCTTCTTCGGACGGATACCTATACCCAATAAACTCATTGTTATCCGCCTCAATAACTACCTATTGACTATTAGACTAGACACCTATTGACTAGATTCAATATTATAATTTTGGATTTCTCTTGTAAATGACGTTCAAAAGTGCCTTTTAATGGTCTAATTGAAATAAATAATTCGACTTTGACTTTATAAACAATACATTGGCTGTCTTTTAGGTTAAAAGTAAAATACAAACTTTTAATAGGGACCAGCACTGTTCGGAAATATCATCTGATTTTTCTTAAATCTCACATGTACATTGGCAGTACTTTCACTATCGAAATATTGCCAATGAAACAACAGTGTTTTGTACTTACCTATCTAACAAATAGGAAAATTTAAATTAAACAGTGATTTTTCTTCACAAATAAGTTAATTTTATTTAATGTAAGCTTATACTAACAACACAATTAAATATACGTAAAAGCACAAATCAGAGATAACATTTTTAAACATATGAATATTTTTTATTTCTTATAATAGTAATAGCAAGTCATTATGCTATTTTCTTCGAACAGGTTATCAATAGGTAATTGACACGTAGGTCCTAACCTACCTAGTGCAAATATTTATTAGACATTTAAATACAACTATCTCCTACATTTCACATAGAAGCCTTGACGATTCCCCGAAGGGAAAAAGGCGTACATAAATAATTAAAATAATGTACATTTTTGAAAGTTGGTAAAATTAAAATGATAGAAAGGTTCCTTATACCTACTAAGTATCTGTTATTGAGTCCCTCCAGTTATAAGACCTGTACAGAACCTTAGCACCAACTAGTATTTTTTAAATTAATAACTAGTCAGTCACATGGCAGTTGGCAAGCTGCCTTTTTTTCTACTTATATCCTATTTTTAATACCCCGTCGTTACTGCGTCGGGGGTCAACAATAGATATTATACACACGGTAAAAGTTAAGTACCTAGTTTTGTTTGTAAAAAGGGATAATTAACTTTCAAAAGGGATAAGTGACTAAATTGGGTTACAGCTGATTGTGTGTTAGTTTTATTCGGTACGCAATATTCTAGTGGGGTAATTGAGATCAAGCACATTGCATTATAAAAGAAAATGTTTCTTTGGGAAAGTTGTTTGTTATCATGAGTACAATCATGATGTGTATAAGTATCGGTCACTAATAACCAGTCAGCCTTAAGTAAGTAGGTCCTTTTCTGTTGAAGACTGTTTAAAATTAAGTTGTTTATAGTTGTTATTATAGCTATAGGTATATATAACAAACGGCACGGCACGGCGATCGGACCGCGCGGTCGAGCGGTGCTAATCGCATTACCACTGTTTTAATCGCCTAACGTCTACACATAGTACGTTTGCAGGGTTGTGTCGGGCGAAGAGCGAGGGTTATCGTCAAACAGCACGGGACAAGCCGGCGGCGGGGGTGGCGAAGGCACGATATACTCCTGGAAAGAAGTTGACATCAATCATAATTCTATAACATAACATCCACCATGTCAGAGGCCCTTGAGGCGGTTTAGAAACTCTGACACTAGGGTGTGTAGGGTCGTAAGGCCTTACTACCCACACGATAAGAAGAAGAAGAAGAACATAACATCACGTCAGTAATCCCCAAAGGTTAGGCAGAGGTGTACCTACACCCATTTAAGTCCTATGTAATAGGGGGTGAACCTATTGTCATCGATAGGGCACAAATCCAGACTAAGTGGCTGCTACTTAGAACCCAATAACACTTTTCCCGACCTGGGAATCGAACCCAAGACCTCAAGCTCAGAAAGACGAATGAGGCAGTCATCATTTCTAGTGATATCTCATTTTATTAGTTGGTACACTGGCCAAAATATCACTTATGTTCAATAAGAGCTAGGTTAGTAAGTAGGTACTATTCAGCCGACGGTATTACTGCCTAAAGATGTAGCAGGTTGTTGGCTTCGTGCACATGAATGGACGTAGCCGAGGGCATAATCTAGTATTTAATAAAAGTACTTACGATTGTTTGTAGCCTTTGCCGATCCAATGAGTTAAGGGGAAGGCTTAGCAATCGCTCCTCTCGGAAGAAGTCAGGCTCCCGGCGAAATATTCCTAAACCAAAGAAACAGACAGTTTTATAATTAATAATAATATTACTTGTGTGGCAGTGTGACGCGTCTGAGTTGCGTCATGCGGCGCAGAAATTTCATGTAAGCGTCACGCAAACACACGTTTACATACAGTCTAAGCCTTGGTGGTGTGAAGTCTTACTGTTGATTAACTTAGGCACTTTTAATTAGTTACCTAAGTTATCAACGAGTTCAATATAAAATAAGTATAAGAATTATAGCTTACTAAGTGAATAACTACAGTTTACAAGAATTTTAGACCCGAACCAAAATAGGGGTAAAATTGTGACTAACCATTCCACAGCCAAATTGGTTACAGTTCCTTGGTTGATACAAATTCTAAGATTTACTTTACAGAGTAACATATAGACCAAAATCTATTTTATTAAAACAATGCCGGTAGACCAACAGGTACTCTATACAATCCTTAGGAGTTATAAACATTACCTGGGTAAAGTATGTAATGGAGAATAATATTCATGATGTATCATGCATTGCCTTTACGCTCCAGGTATTTTATACATTGCCTAGGTATTGTATAGAATACCTGAATTATACAGATTGCCGGTAACATTTATAATTTATTGGTAGCCACAGCTACCAAAAGCAATTCAAGTTTAATGAATTGGCACCACGGCAGCCATAGGCGCCCCAGTGGCGAAGTACTTATAAGTAAGTATCCATTCTTAAAGTTTTACAGGCACAAATAGCTAAAAGATACCAAGCACAAAATACATAAAAACGTACCATCTGGTGTAGGTGACGTATTTTTAACTCGGCTACTTTTCATAATCTTAATAATTATTATTGTAATGAAGATTGAAAATAATATAACGGCAGTGATTACAACACATGCTTCGACATATGGCACCCAAACAGAAGGAACCGAGCTGGACTTCACTGAAAAAAAAAAGATCATTAAGTATCTTTTACACGATGAATTCGAGAGTGTTCAATGTTCATTTCATAAACAATGCTAAATGAGCGATTCTGTGCATAACTAACAAGGTTCTGAAGTTCATTAAAGAAAAAGTTTTAATAGGTATAAATTCAATCCTATACTCTAAAGAAAATATACTAATGTAGTAACTTAGTCCTTACCCTCCGTTGTTTTCCCATGGGGGATCTCTAAATATGTAGTCAAATTCTGGCTTTTACCCCGTACGTTAGACGAGTAAATCACTGCCGAAAGGTTAGTTTCGGACCTCAGTTCGGACAGGAAGAAGTTCCCATTAACGTCAGACAAATTTTGTACCCTGGATCCGTCTTCGGCGAAGATTTCCAAATGGATCGTTTGTGGCCGGCCTCCGTCCCAGCCTGCGGAAATTTGGTGTTATAGTTTAAACAATGCAACTGGAATACCGCTATATAATATAGGTACTGCTATCATAACAAAATGATATAAATAAGTACTCATAAGTCGTCGTCGCCGTCGTTGTCACTAGTTTCTCGTTTGTAATTTACAGTAGATATTTCCAGCGACAGTTTTTCGTAACTTTGTATTACTATATTTAAATACCAAACACTTGCAGATTAAGATACGTTTAAGATACCAATATCCCACCTTTGATGCAGCGCACCCTCAAAGTGTCAGGAAAGGGACGTCGCAAGTCGCAATGAGGAACTTCAGGTACTCCTCCAACAGAAATGTTGAACAGGCATGGCACCGTCTGATTTCCGAAAATGTTTGAGGCACGGCAAAAGAGCAAGCCAAGGTCATCGGCTCGTGACAGCCAGGTCAGGTTTGCGATGTAGCGGTTTTCGAAACCGATGACTTTCTGAAATGTCACCGGAAAAATAGGTTTATCTGGAATTCTTGTGCTGCTGGCTAGGAAATCGGTGGATCCTTTGTTTTTGGCCAATTGAGTATAAAAAATAGTAATATTGAAGGTTTCATGAAAAAATGGCAAACGGCAAATGGAAAACAATCTATGGTAAACGTCATATCCTTGATCAAAAAATTACTCGGCGGATTGCGACCCGATATCTCCTAAGCCTTAGTCCCGGCAGTGGCATCAATATTGGCTGATGTTACTCTACTTACTGAAAAGCTACTCTTCATTGTTAAGTTATCGGCGAAGGTCCAGATAAACTCTTTCGGCGGCGGCTGGGCGTCTACAATACACGTCGCAGACTCAATCTCTTTGACAACTGCTCCAATCTCGATCGGTGTACTATTGGAAACTGGTGGGTCTGTGGAGTAAGTAGCTAATGTTATTACAGTGTATTGAATACACTGTAAAGTCTGTCCTAAATCTGTCAATTCGACAGTAATACCGAGCCGCGTAGCTCAAGGGCGGCCCGCAACGAATGCCAAAAGTACACTTATGAGAGTACCTCCTCGTATATTAATTATATTCTTATTCTTTTATAGCCATATTCAGCTTTCAATTTCAAGCATCCATGTAAAAAAATGTAAGTATATTTAGGCGCTTTGCACATGGAGCAACTTAAGTTGAGGCAACTATCAACACTTTAGAAGTCTTCTGTAAAAAAATGACAGTTGCTATAACGTTTACGGTTGCCGCAATTTTATGGCAATCTGTGTGCAACTTTCATAGCCGAGTTGTTCCATCTACGCTACGATCAGCGTTAACGGTATAATATTTAACAGTTGCTAGTTGTAGTCATGGATTACAGCAACTGAAAACTGTTGACGATCACAGGAACTCGTAATTCGAGTTGCTATGTGTGCGCAATTGCTTGAAATATATGTAAACAGCTAGTTGCTGCAATAGTTGCTCTATGTGCAAAGCGCCTTAGTAACTTACGACTTACGTTATCACAATATTATATTTTATGTGACACATTTGTAATAATTACATAAATTAGTCCTTTACGTATTTTGGATGATAAAAGTTTTTATTCTTGACTGTCAGCACAATAATAATGCGCACCGGGTACCACCCATGCTAGCTACGCCACTGGTAGCATTAGCAGTCACAATAATTAACGCATCAGGCATTTATCAACGTTTGGGACTAGACGCGAACAAAGTAGAATGTGATAAAAGAAATTTGAGATGAGACATGCGACTAGAATTTAAACGTTTTTAGCCTATGGGAATGGACCTGAGAAAAAGTAAGATAGTAGACTCTAATCACTATTTCTCATAGTACTTACATCCAACTTTCAAGGTAGTATGGACTTCAAAGTCTTTTCTAATGTGAATGTTTTGCGCTCTGCAGATCAGCTCTTTGCCATCGTGTTGCATGTTGGGCGTCAGCGTCAGAGTCGAGACTGTAAAGTTGCCGTCGCTAGTCTCCTGCAATGATGATTGAACGTTTGAAAGACTGTAGTTACTACTGGAATCTGCAGTTCCTAAAACTGCATGGAAACTGCCAACCGAGTGCACACTCCTTTTCATTGCCGACTGCAAGCACTCGTTCATGAATTAGTAAACAAATAAATAAGTAGTAATAATGAAGACTGATATACCTTCATACAATCATGGGCCTGGGTTATCATAAGATGGAAACGGTGTTAAATAATAGCTTATACAGGGTAATTGAAAATTTACCCGAAACCTGAAAAGGGGTCATTATACTCATCATGAAAAAAAAACACCTGATCCATACATTACGATCTTGTTGTGTAGCATTTTTGTAGGGAACAGCTGATTTTTTATTCATGATTTCAAGGTTAGTCCTATTGTAAAAGTTATTAAGCTGTATATTAGTAAACCTGCGCTGAAAATTCTAAGGATTTTGTCTATCTGACAATAGAGTTATAAGTTACGTCTTTGGTTACTGCTTTGCTCCCGTTGGTACCTAGTAGCGTGATACTATACTTATAGCCTATACTATTCTTCATTAATCTGGCTATCATTTACAGTACTTTAGCTCTCAACAATTTTTTTTATTGATGCTCTGGTTCTATTGGCCATAGCGTGCACATTATAACAAATTAAAAGTAAAAATATTTTCAGTTCACCGGCAAGTTGGATTAAGTTTATTATACTTTCTTCTTTCTTACATAATTGTAACTAAAAAAAGAAAGGTAAAAGGTAAAGCCGGGTGAAAAGAAAAAATCAACTTTTTTTTTTTTTTTTTTTTTTTTTTACCGATGGGAAATCATCAAATGACTTCCCCCGCCCTGGGCGGGGCGGGAGGGAGTGTCAGACTTTTACTGACTAAAACCCAGTCAACTATTACAAAACTTGGATAGTTTTGGTAATAGTTGACTAAATCTGCGTTTATACTTTACTTGCCCATCGTGTCGCCACGCGTGGCCTAGCTATCGGATTCATACATAAATTTAGCAGGTTGCTCCACGCCACGCGGGGCGGGACTAATGTTATCAGTCCTATACTAAATGTATGGACACGATAGCTTTCCCACGCGGGGCTAGGTTAAGTATAAACACAGCATAAGAATAAAGTAAACGAATAAGCAAGATCGACAGAATAAAAATGCTGGAAGAGCTATTCATAATTAATACCTCTTCACCTGATGAAGGATAAGAAATGAAGGTGCAGTTTCTGGAATCATTTTTGTATTTCAGAACGAGGTTTTAAGTATTGTTTAAGTATAACGCTTTTTACTTACTACACATATATCTCATCTTATTACAACTTAGGCCCAGGAATCCCAGTCTCCTTTGTGAGGTGTTTGTGAGTATTCATAAGTTAGCTGGTACCTACAGTATTCTGTTCTGTTAATGATTGTACGGGTTTTGGACTGTATGAGTATACGGGGTGATCTGCTGAGATGGACCTGCCATAGAAAATTCGAAACATGACAAAGAGTTTGCTTTCTGTGGAACTATGTCGTTAATTTTAGATTTAAAGTAAGTAAACTGCATTTAAAAATACAAACCAAACATCTACGAGTAAAAAAGTTGCGGAATTGTTTTTCAAGTACCTAATGTACCTAGTCTAACATACAAATATGCGCGGTACTGTGGTCATTTTGAATAAACTTCTAGGTACCTACCACGATGTTTTTACAATTGGGCTGTCAAAATGAATCCAACCGCATCAAATATTCTCCTATTTTTCGAAGTATCCCTAATTGTTATGATTTAGATATCTAGCGTTGATGAATATCAAATCTACTCGAAGCATTTTGAGACGTACCTACAGTACATTGGACTGTTATTGTTGGATGGAAATAGTAGCATTCAGTAGCAACATATCTGGCATATTAGAATAGATTGACGTAATTTATTTAGGTGAGAGATTTTATGAGTTAGCTCGTTTTGACAGGATCGAGCTCAATAATTTAAATACTATGGCACAGCAATAAAACACTTTTAATTTTATTTTAAGGATTATAACTGGATTGAATTCCCGGAAACGTACTAACTGAATTAATAAACAATCTTTTAAAGCAGCTTTTCTGAGCTCTAAAATCACCGACAGGCCATGGATACAGTGATAGCTTAACTAAGCACGCTTGCTGCTGTCATGAACGAATCAGAAACACCGTAGGTACCTCTAGTACCACCCAATGAAACAAAAAAAACTATCGTTAACATAGTATGATGCGAGGGCGGGGGGCGTCGCGTCGCTGAGCTGGCATGAATAAGATGCGGGCTGTGAGTGGGTGGCGGGTTCAGGCGTTGAGGATAAACTTGTTTGATCAGCTAGTTGGGAGGGGCAGCTTTACTCGCAAGATGGCCGCTGAAAGTGTCATTGAACCCAGCATGCGTCCACAGCATGAAGCGTATAGTAGTGTAGCTACGATAGAGTGTAGCTACGGTATAGTGGCACAATTATGCGATCAACAATGAAATACCTATACTTGTACATTGAAAAAGATATAATGTAAGTAACCCAGTAGATCTCCCAGTGGACAGCGATGCGGATGAATTTTTTGATGCCATTTAGTTTTAGTTTCTCTTTTTTTTCATTCTGGTTGTTTTTTATTTTATTTTTATTATTAAGCTTGTAAACTATATAGGTATTTCGTCTATAAATTTCCATATTTTTGTTAAACTAAATAAATAAGGAAAACAGATGAAGAGTAAGGAACATAGTGAGCGCCGTGACCAATTTAATTGTGATTGGATACAAAATGATTCATGATGATGATGATCAGTTTATTGTTTCTTCTAAATTAATGTGTAACCGAGTTGTTGTCTCTCATTGTTTGGAATTGTTTCAGGGCCTAAAAACTCAGCTTTGTGTTTCGGCACTTAGCTATAAAACTTGATGCTACAGTAAAGGCTAGGATCTGAAAGCGTAATCATTGCAGGGAAATTTAATAAAAGATAATTTTTATTTGTTTATCTACTCGGTTTTACTTGACGTTAATTTTACGTACCTTATGCAAAGTATGGTGAAGCTTGCGGTCTCCGGTGTACCAGCTGACCAACGGGTGTGGCACGCAGCCAATTACGACGCAATCTAACGTTAAAGGTTTATTTAACTCCATGTAAACTGTTGAATCCGCTGTGGAGGGCCCAGCTCGGATTTCCATGCTCATTGGAGGCGCTGTGGAACGATAACGTAATTAATTTTGACGGAACATGTCTATGAACCAGTAGCGAGGACTGCGTACATTTACGGGGTTCTTTTCGGAAATTGGAAGCAGCAACTAACTAACTAAAGAAATTAAAAAATGGCACAGTATCTACTGCCTATTAATGCGAAATAATATGGCGATATATAGTATTGAATATCAGAAAGATCAATAATATATCTAGGTACCTACCTAATATTGTATACACTAATATACTCAATAGATTAAATAATTATGTCTTCGGCTTCCCTCTTATGAAAATTAACTGTTCACCACTGCTATGGTCAAAGATTTTAGGACTAGAGTAAGTTCAAGTGTCGCATGTCGGTTACAATTGGTATTTCATGCTTGTGGGATCCAAAGGCAAAAGAACCGTAGACAAATGCGAAGCGACCAAAATTGAATCCAGTTGGCCATTTGAACTCAGAGATAATTGGCTAGTAGACAGAAGTAGAAACCATTATCCAATAATTCCACCACAGCATTAAGTATAAACATAATTAAGGGTCGGTACATAGGTATCTGACGGAAAATGCGTCGCAGATTATCGGTCGCGTAACGCTAGAACATTCAAATATATGATAAAACATCCAACCATACACACATAACTGATGATGCGTTAGTGCGTCGACCGTAATAAACACGATACGTCCGTCGTATCTTCCGTCAGATGTGAATCCACCCTTACGTAGTAGCTCACATTCTTTAATTTGTGGTACTTGCCTATTGTAGTACATATTAATATGTGTGTTTGTGTGTGTTCATATAAATATTGAATTAATGTGAATGCACAAATAATTGTAAAACATTTTTTAATTAAATACTTATAGTAAATATTTGTATAGAATATCTTTTCTATTCTTTTCCACACGGTACTTCTTTTTGGAAAGGGCGAATCAACATATTTTTTCTCTTGTAAATGACGTTCAAATATGTCTTTTAGGGCTGATTTTTCAGTGGTCAGATAACTTTTATCCAAAGGATTTTTTTTATAATTATGACAGTTTGACATATTTCCTATACAAAAGCTTTCCGCCATATTTATCTCTCTGCTAAGAGTTATCTGACGATTGAATAATTAGCCCTTAATTGTGTAATTGAAATAAAAATGGTCAGAACATTTATTTAAATTACACAATTAAGGGCATTTTTTCTTGTCAGATCTTGAGATTATATTTATAAGGTACTTACCGAATATCTCGATAAGCGCGCTGGTCACTAAAGGCTGGGACACGTCAGTATTCTGAGTCACACATTCGTAGTGATCGTGGTCGTTGCCACGATGTAAGCTGTACAGGTGAATAACAACCTGCATTATCCCGGACTGAGGGGCGGGTGCGTTTTTTATCAGAGTACCGTTGCGAAGCCAGTACAGGTCCGTATGAGTATTCCCTGCTGTTCAAAGATTATATTAATTCGGGCGGGAAATTGATCTCATTTCTGCATAGTTTTATTTATGTATATAACAACTAGTTGTGTAAATTGCGACTAGTAGGTCATAAACGTGAAGTACTGGGTTCGATTCCGGTAGCAGTCCGGAATATGGCAAAAGGCAATCTGTCAGTCTAAATGTTCTTTACCTAAATACACCGCTGACCAAGTCGCGGAATTCTGGCGTGTTGTAATAATACATATAGAGATTTTTCAATCTGGCCGGTGGTAGTTCTAGAGACCACCTCTACGAATTGCCGAAAGAGTTAGGCAGAGGTGCATCCATTCGTAAATCCACATTTCGCCAGATATGTTTAAGTCCCATGTAAAAAGGGACGAGTATATTGCCGTTAATCGAGTACAAATCCAGACTCCGAGGCTGCTAGTAAGAAGTTCCTGATTGAAAAACCCAATAACACTTTGCCTGAACTAAGAATCGAAACCAAGACCTTATAGACCCCATGCTTAGCAGTCGCGCTTTGCGACCACTAGACCAAAGAGGTAGTAGTTTTCTTTAGATTGCGACTATATCGAGAAACATTTGTAAGTAAAAAAAAAAGATGAGGTAATTCTTACCAGTTCGCACTTGGCAGGTAAGGGTTACGTTTGACCCTACCCTGTATGGTCCAACTAAACCTAGCAAGATTCTACGGCCTAGCTCGTTGTAGATCCTGGGTGCTTCGGTGGGTTCTGTGAAAAGCAAGTTTCTGTGAGAAAATGTCCCTTTTCTTTAATAAATCTGAAACCAGTTCAATGCATGAAAAAATATTGCCACGAAAGACGATAAAGTTTCGTAAAAAAAAAAAACATGTCGTAAAATTACCAGCATCTTGTTGCATGACATTAGTTTCAGATTTTTGAGAAGATTACTTGATGTTTCACAATAATAGTAAGGCGGGTTTCACAGTCACGCTGACCGTCGGCGCTGACGGCTCAATTTGTATGACGGTGACGGCGTGTGCGCCGCGCACGGCTTAGCGCCGACCACCGCTTCGCTGTCAGAGCTGACACCTACGCGTCAGCGTGACTCTAAAACCCTTTGCTCTTGCCTTTGTTTCTTCCACCAAAAAAAAAAGAATTAAAAATCGAAAAATTTTACTAACGTGCCAGTAAATGAAATTTTAAAAATTAATAAAGATAAAACTCTTTAAATGTAATAAAACAGTTAACCCGGGGAGGTTGACCCTTTTTCACAAATGCACCACGACAGTTAGGAACTTTAAACTTCCTTAGCAAACGGAAAGGTTTAGAGATAGCAGTAACAATAACTAAGTCTGTTTATGTCATTCAAATCGTACAACCAGTTACTGTTACAAGCTATTCATTTCACTGTGTAAACACCGTTTTCGTGTATTCGGGAGCGATACTAGTTAGGATTTTCAATTTAGAACTGTCATAACTAGATAGACATGAGGAAATGCAAAACTAGATAGCAGACATTGACCGGTCTCTAACGTTGCTGTGAATGACGTTCACATTAGGCAAACGGTTATTATTCCTTTGTAATCGTATCGAGTATCACAGTTCCCTGAGATTGGTAGGCAAAACTAGATAAACCGTCCAAGCTTCGCTATGGCTCAGTCTGACAACAGTTGGAACTTTGGAATACAAGGTATCTAGGTATATAAAAAACTAAATTTAAAATTTAAAAAACCACATTCACCATTCCGCCATTTTGTAGCGGCGGCCATCTTGGACCGATTTTCATTAAACATAGCTAAGATCACTCCCGATTAATTCTCCTTTTAAACAAATATAAAAAACGTAATCGAAATCGGTTCATCCGTTCGGGAGCTAACTTAAAACACCCCGTCGTTTTATGGTCGGGGGTTAAAAATCAGAAGCCAGCTAGGCTGCTGAAAGCTGAATGTTTATTATAAAAAATAGTTTTTACCCGCAACTTCATCCGCGTAAATGTCGGACCCCTGTTTCATTCTCATAGGAAGTGAATAATTTAGGAAAAACCACTTTCTTAGCGCATGCCTAAGTCATACTAACTGCGTGCCAAACAGCGCAATCCGTTCAGTGGTTTTAGCTGTGTATAGATCAGTCAGCCAGTTACCATTTTTACTAACCCCCGGCTTATTTTAACGTGTCTGTCTGTGGCATCGTAGCTCCCTAACGGATGAACCGATTTTGATTTTGCTTTATGTACTCGTATAAAGATTTACTTCAAAAATAAATAGAAATAAGCTTACCGACTATTGTGAGATTGATTGTGATTTCACCGGTAAGCAAGTTATTGTAGTGGAGGCGGCAAATGTAAATACCGCCATCTTGATCTTTTACGTTCTTGATTGGCAGTCCGCTGTCGTTTGGGCAGAACTCAGTATTGCAAGATGTGGGCAAGATCTGGTCGCGGGTCCCGTATCTGTAAGTTATAAATGGGTATATGATATCATTAACTTATAATTCAAAGACATATTTTCTCTTAAAAATCATTTTAGTTCAGCTCTGAAAATCTGATTATTTTTTTAATAAGACGTTATATTTCATTTTTGGTGCTTTGATATCAATAGAATGTTAGTTAATCAATTGAGTTGGCAAAAAAAGTGTTTATTATTGCCACTCAAAATCTTTGGGGGAATCGCGTTTTGACAGATCATGAAAGGTATGTCAATTGATTGGTACTTAGTGTCAAGTGCCCAGTTGCAGTAACTACTCGTCTAAAAATAAGTTACTGTTTATTAAAGTGACACTACCATTTGTTTTTGTTACCGATGCGCTCCCGTAATTATATAGCGTGAGATTGTATCTATAGCCTAGGGCAG
Source organism: Hoplodrina ambigua (assembly GCA_949774945.1). Classification (NCBI taxonomy): domain Eukaryota; kingdom Metazoa; phylum Arthropoda; class Insecta; order Lepidoptera; family Noctuidae; genus Hoplodrina; species Hoplodrina ambigua. The sequence goes on along the minus strand of OX458963.1, from coordinate 4,760,550 downwards.
GGGTTACCAAATGGCGGACCGCCGACCCATTTAGTGCGGACCGCGAGCACACAGAAACTCGCACAGAGTACGTAGTTATCCCCCGAATCGTCGCGGTTTGTAATTTTTAAAAGCTTTTATTCTCATTGATATGAAGAAAAAATACCTTTGTTATTTCAATAATTACATTTATTTTATAAATATAAAAAGAAAATTGAGCGGCCCGCGATGGTCATTATCATTTTTTAAAACGGACCCCGAGCGATAAACTTTAAATAAGTATAAGCGTTATGAACTTTTTACACGACTGCCCCAAAAAGAGGAGTGTTATGTGTGCAGGGTTAATGTATGTATGTATGTGAGTTTCTTTATTCCACCATAACTTTTAAACGCCTGAACCGAAGATGTTTGGGGTGTGGTTACAATCCTTGCATCGTTCCCAGTAACAAATGCTAGTAAAAAATAAAAAGATGGGAGAGCCGGTGTGGTCACTATAAAACGTAAATTAATACTAGCCCCAATTTTTTTTTAATGAATCTGGTCGTGTCTAATCACCGTGTCGTTCATCCTCTAGAATTTGACAAATAATATTTAAAAAATATATAATTACTATAAATAAAAAACGTCGTAAAAAAAAACTGACGAGTAAACAAAAAAATAAAATAAATAAAAATATGTGCAATTTTTGCAGTTGTATTTTTTTTTATAATAGCTTGTTTACAGTTATAAACTTTCAAGTACAGTTAAAAGCTTTCAGTTTAAGCAAATAAGTAAATCGATAACAGTTTTTCTATTAGTTGGCCTTGTGCCTAAATCAACAAGGCATAAACCGGCTGTTTCTTCAATTGGTTCATATTTTTAAGTAGTTTTTAAGTAGGGGAACGGACATCGAAATCGAAACATCCTTTACTAATACTAGCAATGAAAATTGAAGCCCTTTAAAAAAACAACAGCCGTTCCATACATCAGTGCAACTCCTCAACATCATCTGCCTAGCCTATTTGCAAATAGGTTGGGATCGGCTTCCAGTGTAATTGGATGCAGCTGAATACCATTGTTTCACATGAAGCGACCGCCTATCTGACGTCCTTAATCCAGTTATTGGGTAACACGATACCCCTTGTTACGCGTTCAGACTTTCGTGCTCGTGACGACCCGTAACGAACTATAAAAGATTTATGAATGACAGCCGGGACTAACGAGTTTACGTGCTTTCCGAAGTACGGGGGTGCAACTTCCAAACTCGGCTGCTACTGAGAAAAAACCAAATATAAAACAAAAGATATCAATAAAAGCAATTCACCAGATCTGGGAACCATGGACCTAGGAATCGGGCAGTCAAAAATGTAACACTTATAGGTATACGGTTAAAATGTATGAAACGTCTTATTTCCACCCGTTATACTAGCGTTTGGCTTTGCAACTCCGCGCGAACATATCAAAGACTCCCTTAATACGTCCCTGTGGCAAAATCAGCTAAGCTCACGTATCCAACTTATAAACTGCCAAATTTCACAGCTCAAGTGTAGCTTACGCCATTTGTGTTAAGTCAATGAATGAATTAACTTTCACTTTTATAAATATGCTTATACTTTTATGAAACGTTTCAGTCTTTTTACAAGCTTTTATTTACTTTCACCTAGTCTTATACGGTGTCAGTGGCTAATTAAATCAGCCGGTGATTGATTGAGCTGAAATTTTGCGGAATGGTGCAATAATTTGCATGATACCTTTGTATATATTTTTTAAAGGGTCCGTTATGTATTTGACTGTGCACACTGTATAACAGTGCACCGTTGATTTTTTTGGAAAAGTTTGCGTCGCGTGGCTCTGTCATTGTGTCTTAAAACGAATCTAGTAATCTTTTTCTAATTAGACAACGCCTACACGAATAGTCCCACATCACCATCCCCATTCCTACGGTTTTTTTTTTTTTGCGCAATATTAAGTTACGTCTTTGCGTCTAGCGTGTTTATAAAAGCTTTTATTCAACTTGACTTGCTGCCTATACTATCTCTCATTAATAAATACTCGTATCATATAAAAAATATTTTTTCTATCGGACTAGTATTTTCAGAAATTAACGCGTTGAAACAAACAAACAAAGAATCTCCTCAGCTTTACGACGACTAAATACAACGTAACTTTAAATTCATTGTAAATCTTTCAGGGCGTGAAAATACTCATGAATGTGAGCAACTTTTATTATGGGACATAATGCAAAACAAAAATGCACTACAATACGATCAAATTCTATGGAACAGCAGTTTTTTTTCCACATTTCGTACCTACTTAAAAGTTGTTCTGGTTAAAGACATTTATTTCTCTTATAGAAATTTACATTTTACTTACATGAGAACAGATTTAAACACGGGTTATAAAAAACTAATTATTGGCCTTCGACATTCGGACAAGTATAATTAACTTGACTTATTAAACCCATAATTATTATATGTCGTGGGTAGTCCCAAAAATTTTACACTGTGCCACTATGCGTAAATATCCAAAAGAGTGCGGTCTCGCTGTCACAATGCAGATACATCAGTCAGTAGTACAACTTTTGTTTGCAGTTGGTATTTTAAAGATTTTTATTTATTATATTACTAGCTTTCGCCCGCGGCTTCGCTCGCAAATTTAGTTTAAAATTTGATCATAATTCGAAAGACATGTGGCGCCATCTGTCATCATAAAAACGTTATTGTGATTTCTCTCGGAAACAGTATTTTTTTTTCGGGATGAAAGGAACTTCGTTCCTGTACACCTGGCAATGTATATGCAAAATTTCAGGAAGATCGGTTCAGTGGTTTAGGCGTAAAATGGTAACTAACAAACAAACAAACTTACTTTCGCATTTATAATATTAGTTAGGAAGTAAGAACTAGTTAGGATTTTCCGTATTGATTTTATATTAGGTTGGTATTTATCGTTTATGGTTAATTAGTACTGATATTTTCAAGAACATATTTTTATTTTGTTTTTTAATATATTGATCGAAATCGCACCGCTTATCTCGTCTGGTAGTTTATTGTACATTTGCTCTCCCTCGTAGACAAGTGAAGTGATCTTTTACCTTGAGTGGTTCGCACTCGAGGAAGTACTATGTGGTCTTTTCTACGACTGCTCCGGTTATGCAATATTGTATTTTAGTGAATGAAATTTGTGTATTTAAGGTTTTATTGAGTATTTTTTGAATGAGTATGCCGGTGTAGTATGCGTTTGGTTGATTTGATTGATGTTCAAGAGTTTCATGTCCTTGTATATTTTAATTGTAGGTGTTAGCACAGATTACTGGTGTTAGGTAATGAAAAAGCATTTTAATAATTTTGTTTAAGCAATTTGTAGGTCTTTTAGGTTTGTTTTAGATGCTTTTCCCCAGATTTCGATTAGGTACAGCATACGTAGCTTTAGTAAAGAGTTGTATATTGTCTGGCGTACACTATATGGCAGACAGTGTACAATGTTCCGTAGTGACGTTTAGATCTGACGTAGTCAACTTGAATCTTCCACTTTAGGTGGCAGTCTAGTCATAACCCAAGATAATTCTCGTTTGAGTTCTTTGTTCACATTCACCCTCAGAAATATTTGCATCGAATTAAAATTTAGTCAGTCTAAATAAGTATACTAAGTAATTATTTAATTATCCAAAGCTCGGATCGTATGATATGTTCGTGGTCAAAGTAAGTATCTAGTTTACCGAGCAAGTTAATTAAATAGCTGACAGTCTTCATGTCATCCACAAATATTTCAATTGAATCGCAGAATTGATACAGGATTTAGATTAGGGACTGTAGGGTTGGCAAGACGATGCATAATGCACATTCTGGAATTTATATTAAATGCGACTGCATTTTATGACTATAACTAGCTTATGCCCTCGACTTCCTTCGCATGGACATTATTTATTATTCGGCTTTTTTTTTACGCAGTACCTTAATTCTTTTCTGTAATAAAAGTAAACAGAAAGGAAAAAAAAGGAAAGAAAGACTGTTTTTCACCAGAAAGCGACGCACATATATAAAAAATTTGCAATTTGCAACCTTATTTACTACCTATAACATTAGCAGCAGCCAGCCCGTAAAAATCGGTCCAGTCGTTTCGGAGACTAGCCGAAACAAACAGACAAAGATTAAAAAAAAAAGAATATTTTAGTTGTAAGCAGTTATTTGATGTTACAAACAGACATTTCAATTTCATTTATTTGTGTATATTGATTACTGTCTCTTTCACTGCTAATAATTTAATTTAACTTACCTAGTTTGTATTATTAATTTTCGTCATTAAAATAGTAATTGTTTATGTATTATTTTTTAATTTTGTCATTGAGAAATTATATTGGCGCCATGTCTCTAAAAAATATATATTACATCATTACATAAGAAGTAATATATTTTGTATGAAGTAGTATGTCTTCTTATAGGCATCTTTTGAGCAGTTGTATTGACAGCGATACGGACGAATTTTTTGATGGCCTATAAGCTTCCTCCTTTCTTCTTTCTTATTTTCTCCATACGATACTACGTTTTGGAATGGACAACTAGATTCAATTTTTTTTTGTCTCTTGTAAATGACGAGACAAAAGTGCCTTCTTGAAATAAATAACGTTGACGTTTGAAGCAACAAAAATATTTTATACCTTTTTAATAGTATCTTAATTTATTTTTTTGTCATATGCCTCATAAGTATTGTTTAGTTCAGGGCTAATTATTCAATCGTCATATAACTCTTAACGGAGGGATAAATATGGCGCTTGGACATATTTTGTTTAGAAGATGTGTCAAACTGTGATATTTAGTCTTTGGATAAAAGTTATCTGATAATAGAAAAATCAGCCCTTAGTCTATGATGTTTACTGTTCCTAAAAGCACGATAGGACTGACTTTGTCACAAATGAGAATATAACATAACATAACATCACGTCTGCAATCCCTGAAGGGTTAGGCAGAGGTGTACTCATTAGTACATCCACATTTCGGCAGTTATGTTTAAGTCCCATGTAATAGGGGGCGAGCCTATTGCCATCAACCGGGCACAAATCCAGACTCCGAAGCCGCTACTGAGAAATTCCTGATAGAAAGATCCAATAACATTTTGCCCGACCTGGGAACCGAACCCAGGACCTCAAGCTCAGCAGTCGCGCTTTGCGACCACGAGTCCAACGAGGCAGTCGAGGCATGAGAATATAAATTCTTAATAAAAAAAAAACAGTTTTGCCAGCCCTGAAGTAGATACCTAATAAGAGGAACGCGGGACCCCTGACGAACCGATGAGCGAGTGTCCGGCCCTCAGTGTACAGACGAACCTATCATCATACTCTTAATTAAAATAAGTCAAAACCAGAAACTATGTCTGATCACGATTTGTCTCTCTTGTAACTGTTTGTTGACAGCGATCGACGCACTTGCTGACTACTTTGAGCTTTATAGCATACGCGTAAAATAAATAAATAATTCTAATTCAATATAAGATATATACGTAACTGGTTGACTATTAGATAACATAACACAACATCACGGCTGTAATCCTCGGAGGGTTAGGCAGAGGTGTACAAATTAGTGCGCCCACATCTCGCCAGTAACTTTTTAGTCTCATGTAATTGGGGGCGAGCCTATTGCTATCAACCGGGCACAAAGCTCCGAAGTTGCTATTGAGAAATTCCTGATAAAAAAAACCCAATAACAATTTGCCCGTCTTGGTAATCGAAGCCAAGCCCATGCTCAGCAGTCGCGCTTTGCCACCACTAGTCTAACGAGGCAGTCAGAAAATAAAATATTGTACACGTATAACTTGGTTAACTGTTAAATCGTTAGGATAAAAAATTCTTAGTAACGGATTCTAAAATATTCGTCAAACCCGTATCAGTGCTTTGACGTTTTTTTTTAATTACGGCATAGAGAATCCGGGAAAACTGAAAGGTTTAAAATAAAATCAGAATTTTGAGCTTTGTGTCGGTCGCATGCGCCGCGCACCGTCGGGTCGATGGCCGAACCATCGGACAACTACCGAACCACCGAACAGCAGGAACATTGCAAGAGATATTCATCGAACAACAATCGGAACGGAAAACTTTGACAAAAAAAGTATCAAATAGGAATTCTGTTCCAGCTATTTTGACTGTTTATGATAAATAAAATTCAATCGTCTGTTTGTAATGTCACAATATTACAGCTTTTGACCTAATCAATATTAATATTTTATTATTTATTGATTATTTTTGACTCGTTGATCGAGTGATACAATATTTTCTTATGCTTTTTACGACAGCAAATTTTAGATGGCCAAGAATTGTATGGGCCTGTGACCAAGAATTGTATGGGTTTGTACAGATATAAAATGGGTGTCATTCAATAGTACTGTTTATAATAGTCTAATAGTCTTGTTTTATATAAACAAAAAGAGAGCATACTGCCCAGCAGTCGTGGACAACAGTTATGAAAGTTTAAAAAGTTGATTTTGTCATTACGATTAAAGAAGTTTCATAAACATTTTAAATACGAATGTCTGTAATATGTGTAGTCTTACAGGTGATAACATTTAAGACCTATGTATCCTGCTTTAGCGTAGGAAGTTTTATTAAAGTCGGTCTATTCATTTCGAAAAACAAGAACTTGTAAGTTTTTATAAAATGCCGTAAGACGTAAACGCACTTAACGGGTATGAAATGTTTCTTTCTACACCCAGTATAAAAATTGAAACGAATAGATAATGCGTGAAAGTATGTCTTGATGATTACAATCACTATCGTCTAAGTATCTGTCTGTGATCTGAAATAAACTTACTATTTTTTTATTTTGTAAATAGGCAGGCAAAGTAAACCCAAAATTTGCTTTTTTTACGTAAAAAGGTTCGAACCAACAAAATCCCTAAAGTGAATACACATATTAAAGACATCGATATTTTCGGTCAGTAAAAATGACCCAGAGGTACCAAAACAACCACAAGGTGCGCGGGCTTGCGGACGGCGAGTAATGGGTAGCTCGCCGTCCGATCAAGGACCAAGCCCGGGTCGACGGCGCGTTCTGTTCGCGCGCGCCTCAAAGAGCTGTCAGCACAGGGACGGAGCCCCCAACAGGGCCAACGTCTGCCGGGGTTGCGGACGTCTTAACAACAGTCTTAACCGTGGCCCCGGAACGTAAAGGGCAACAGAAGGAACAGGGTGGTTTTTTAGTCAGTAAAAGTCTGACATTCCATTGATGATTTTTACCACCTAAAAAAAAAATAAGGTACCACAAGGTGCCACCCTACTTATAATATTTACGATGTCTAACTCAGTATTAGAGTTTTTGTTAGTTGGATATTTTTTGCGTAACAAGTCCTAATACAAACACGATTTGCTCACAAACATTTACGAGTACAAATATTAAGTCCACTCAAAGCGAAATGCTCTCTGCATTTCAAATTTTCGCGCATCCCTTTGAGTTTTGACGTATGGTACTCGAATCATATTTGTATTACCTATCTGCCTAAATACGGAGAAGCCTGTTTTACATTTAATTAACAGCAGCATTTGCCTGTAGGTACCTAAGTATTGACTGCGGGCCTCGTTTGTTTGTTAGTAGGGAACGTAAACGTGAGTTTTGGGCATGCGGTCCTGGAAAAACTCAATTGTCACTGAATTTCCTCAAACAATAAATTCGCGGAACGGGTTATGTCACTGGGTTTTAAAATACGTTTTTTTTTAAATAAACTATCTAGAAATTTCTTCTGTATCGTGTGTACGTTTACAAACATATAAACTGACATACACAAACAAACAGACACCAGGCAACCTGTAGGTGTTACAAAAAATTGTTCCACACGGTAACCGAACCGCGACACGCTGCGCAGTCAACCAGCATTTCGAAACTGGGATGTCACATCGCGAACTCGACTTGGAAAAAGCTCAATTACACTTTTTGCCCGACCTGGGAATCCAACCCAGAATTCAACAAACACCCCCAGTGGTTTTTAAACTATTGTTTATTGTGTAATGACAGTAAATTAAAATTTTGTAATTAGATAATACCTACCAGTCTTAATTAATTAAAGCAATCATCTGCCTTTATTTAAAACTCACAAAATGGAAACCATTTGCCTGTTTCTGCTTTTAACTCTATAAGGAATATAGGACAAAACACTAAAAAATCGACTACATAAATTGTCAGCTGTGTTTATGTGACTATACTCAGTAACGGATTATGAATATCAGTCATTAATGAGCCCTGATACAGAAATAAATAAAGTCAGCTTTAATTTTGTTTAAAACAAGATCGAAAGTTCGAAATACTCAAAACTAGCGACCCGTCACGGCTCCGCACGGGCGCAATGTAGCCTTCCTCATGAATTACTCGTTCCATTGATGAAAACCGCATTAAAATCCGTTTATGGGGTGCTGATCCCATCCGATCCGCAAATACTAACGGGATACGACTTTGATTTACACTACGCAGACGTGAAAGTTGCAACGCATTTCCAAATTATCCTATCTTGTAGTCAGTTGTACGTTTTTTTTGTTATTTAGCTTAAACTTTGTTTAATATGTGTATGCAGGTATTTAACTCGATAGTATTACGGTATTATTTATTACGCGTATATCCATATCGACGCTCTCGACACATTTTCATTTTAATTAAATATATAACTTCTACGAAAAACCACTTAATAATTACACCTCGTATCAAAATTATCAACACTATTTCAGCTCACGTAGTGGAAGTATTTCAGATACTGCTAAATTGTTTTCCTGTAAATATTTGTTTCGTATAGGGAAAATATTATGCTATGAAAATATTAATTACTGAACTTTCATTTAAAACAAACTGATTATATTTATTGAAGTAATTTTAATATTTCGAAATTTATTTATGTCAAAATATTAATTCTCAATCCCTCTATTTACCACAACAATACAGCAGATAGAATCAAAACACAACGAAATAGCAGCAACACGGTATGCCTCGTGAAGCAATGTTCAATATTGCTATATATTCCTGGAAAAGCTCACACACAGCTTTTCGTCCGTTATTAAACCATAAATCCCAATATTGTCCCTAATCGTAACTACATTATCGAGAATTCATTTCCATTTGGTAATATTCAGGTATGTCATCGCGGTATTACGACTAAATTCTATTAAGCTTAATTCCGTGAAGTCACAGTTGCGGCACTGTACCGTATCAGTCATGAATTATTAGGCGTTCATTTCGAGTAGGCCGCTAAATACGGATAGCAAATGCATAATTTCATTTCCGCGTTTCTTTTCTGAATTTCTCATTATTGTTCTGTTATTTTTTCTGTTATAATTTTCTTATTGTTATTTGTTAAGGACGCGTTTGCAAATCTGATTGACAAAAATAATTTGATTTGCGTGTTGATTTTTTGAACCAATAAGCAGACACACAACTTTATAATTTTATTTTATTAATTACTAATTACGTACTACAATTACTTACTTTTTTTGTTTCTCAACGGTACTTGTGCCTATAAAATATTTCACAACGGCCAACTCGAAGTGAACGGCTATTAAGAACAATGTAGAAATACAAGGCTTCCTAGTATATGTAGATAAGAAGTGATAGACTGCTGATAAAAATGTAAGGAAAAAAAAATTTGCTTCGCAGCCCCAAGTGAATTAGTATATAAGGGCATGAGAATGATGATCGCATGATCCGGAACATGGGATAAATATTTTGCAATCGTTTATTGATCGCATTGCATTTGAGATAACAAAAATGATTTAACGCAAGCTTATTGTTAGGGTTGCAAACCGTACTTTATAATAACAAATCTAACTTTATTTGACTCCATTTAACTTTAGAATAAAAAAAAAGTATCGAAATTAGGTACTTTATTTTGACTTAAACGTAGAATGGAGAATAAAAATATAAGATAAGAATAAGAATGGAGAATAAAATAATAAATAAAAATAAACGTAGAATTTTTAGGAGATTTCAGTACAAATATCGCTTGAATAGATCTGGATGAACGCAAGCAAATACTTTTTTTTTATCTTCGTCCGAGAAATCGCTATTTTCTTTAAAAAAAGTTTGCAAACCTACTTATGGGTAACATACAAGATACAAATCACTTACCGTATTTCTAAATATTTAGGCGGGAACCGGTACACCTCACTTTCGTTCTTGTACCATGCCACATGGGTATTGCCGTCTTTTAGCGGGTCTGACTTTCCGCAGGGTAACCTAGCGTCGCGTCCGCTCGCCGCACGGAGTTTCATAACTGTTATAAATCAGACAAATATTTTACACATATATAACATCACGCCAGTAATCCCCGAAGGGTAAGACACAGGTGTATCCATTAGTACACCCACATTTCGCCAGTTAATTGAGAAATAAAAGGAAACAAGATTTTAAATTTCTTCTGAGTTCAATTACTGACGGGTTTTCTCCGTTATCAGAATTACTTCGTTTAGGTGTCCATGACCATGAGCCATGATGCCTGTAGTACAAGACACCATACTCTTATTCGAACACTCCCGGTTGATGGCAATAGGCTCACCCCCTATTAGGTACATGGGACTTAAACATAAATAAAGGTATAACTGGTGAAATGTGGGCGTACTAATGGGTACACCTCTGCTCAACACTTCAGGGATTACAGATTATAAACCTAAAAACTTAACACAACAACCACGGAAGCCCTACAAATATTTGTACCGTCCGGGAATCGAACCCTCGTCACACAGCGCAGCACGCAATCGCTCGGTTACTGCACCATCTGGACGTCAGTAGACGTTAAAAATGAGACGGTTATAATAGGATGCCGTGTTTGCATGAATTACGAAAGTATCAATGATAAAAGAAAAGTAGGTGGGCTTTTTGGTTGAAGTTTACGGGGTGGAATAAAGATTTTTGATAACTTCTAGCCTCTGCAGGAAATCACCGATATTCACTTATAATCGTGAACCTATACCTATGGATCAACTCAAGAAGGATTCTCAATTACTGGAGTTGACCCATCTCTGAATTATGAGGCATTCATGTTGAAGACTACCGAATGTTTTAATAGTTACGTAGTTGACACTATGCCCTGAAAACCTGAATTTTTTTTCAATTAACAGTATAAATAAATTTTTAGTTTCTTTAAAAGGCTGATTTTTCAATAGTCAGATAACTTTTATCCAAAGAATAAATAAAGATAGTTTGACATATTTTTTGTACAAAACCTGTCAAACCGCATTATTTATCCCTTTAAGAGTTATCCGATTATTGAAGAATCAGTCCTAAAATCCATAAATAGTTAATCAATTGAGTTGGCCAATAAGTGACGTCACAGTTTCTTATTGCCATACGAAATCTATGAGAGAATGGTGTTTTGACAGCTCGTAAAAAGTATGTCAATTGATTAGTGGACAATGGTGTCAAGTACGGAATCAAAAAAAAACGTTAGTCCACCCTTGAATTACTAAGGCGATAACACACGGCACCGCACACCGCTGCGGTAGGCGGTGAAGCGGTGATTATCACAAGTACACTCGGCGCGGTCGGGCGGTGGACGTGTGAAAGGCAACGACAGATTTCATAGAGGCCAATACGACATGAGATCCGTTTCACCGCCTACCGCGGCGGTGCGCGGTGCCGTAAGTTAATCGCCAACAAAAGGTAGAAAATGTTATACATACCTAGCGGAAGGCATCCGAAAATAAAGTATAAAAAAAATAAGGTTATTGTAAAAAAGATGCGCAATGTCTGAAACAAAGAGGAAACAATATTAATTACTTGTAGTGGTGTTTAAAATCCACATGCAGCCGCCTTTGTGCGTTCTGTCCATAAAAAATAATTGATATAAGGTAATGAAATGTTTTCGAAACACGAAATTCAATCCAGGTATTTTAACTTTTGTAGTCAGCGAAATAATTAACATTCAGCTCTCTTGAAATTTTGATTCACACATGGTTTGTCTCGATAAAACGTAACACTTTGACCAGCCTGGAGATCGAATCCAGGATCAGCAAGATGACTCAAGGATGACCATGATCTTTGGAAAAATTTAAGCAGGTTGTCGATATAAACGTAGTAAGTCGAGGTTGAAATGTAAGACAGGGCTCACACCAACGACTCTGCGATTTTGTCCGCTGTACAGAACGATTTTTTATTAGGAGTGCTCGCGTCACTATTGTTTTTATAAAGCGATAGTCTGTTTAAGCAAAGTCAGTCCACTCTTGTAAGCAGCAACTAAAAATAACTACAAAAAAGATTGGCTGATTTCTTTTCCATTTTAGGGTTCAGTATCCAAAGACTGCTCTCGGGACCCTATTACTCAGGCTTCGCTGTCTGAACGTCCGTCTGCCACAGGCGAATGTATCTTTCGAACCGTAATAAGTAGACAAGTGAAAATTTTACAAATAAAATGTAACTTAAAATAAAGAAAAATATTAATTTTATTATAAATATTGTAGGTTGGTGTCCCCGACTCACACTTGGCTGTTTTTCTTTCTTTACCTTTAGAAGAAGAAGGCTAGTTAAAATAATTCTTCGAACATACATTTCCTAGACAGTAAACAACAAACAAACAAACGACAATTAAATTAATTCATTAAGGGCTGATTTTTCAATCATCAGATTATTTTTATTTGAAGTATAAATATGACAGTTTGAAAGCTTTTCTATAGAAATATTGTCAAACCGCCATATTTATTCTCCTGATAAAAGTTTTCTAACGATTGAAAATCAGATCATTGTATGTAGATACTACAACGCAAGCTTCGCGAGCTGCTCGCATGTAAAACTATTGGTAAGTATACTACACTACTAAAGATTTGTCTGTTCGTTTATGAGCAACAGCTTGTATGGGCGTGATATGGCTTTATTAAAGGCCCGGACGCACTAGGGTGGTAAGTGTGATTTTTCACTCACGTTCGATTGCAAGCGCGCTAGTATTTTGTTTAGGAAAAATTAGGTTTCTCCTGACCACCAGGTGGTGTTATAACTATTTCTCACTCACACTTAGCACCCGGAGCTCATAACTTACGGACGCGCACAGAGGTTCAATACGACTAATTAAAAAGTACTCGCACTTTAAAAAAATCTAGTCGCAATATTATCTCAATGTCGCTCTCAATTTAGGTAAAAAGGCATTTTAGACAGGTCGAGACTGAGATTATATTACGATCGTTCCTAAAAGTTAGTTAGATTGTCTCCTAAATACTGCAGTTGCACTTGTATGAACGAGTCCCCAAGTAGCCCGGTCCGGTACGATCGGGCCTTAAAAATGATTCGCGAAGCTAATGAGTAATTGCGTTATTAACAAAAAACTTCAACATAGTAAACACGCGCGCGAATCATTCACCAAACACACAAAAAAAAATTCCTCAATCATGATTCATACGAATAAACAAAAATTAAACGATATACGCACAGCCCTACGTGCATATTGCAACTATTTTAAGTTGAGCTCCCGGCGCCAAAGACTCCCCTACTTTTTAATCCTATTGCTAAGTTGATGAAGGGGTCGAGAGGTCTTGTTAGGATGGTAAATAGTAACAGTCATACACGCAACTTGCCTGAGGGTGACTCACGGCGTATTGTGTCGTAAAACGATAGTAATAAACTAAAAGCTCCGATTTGTTAGAACATTTTTAATGAACATTTGTATTAGTACAGTCAGATGCAACATTTTGAGGTTCCTATTGTTAATTTTTATGTCATTTTATGACAAACCTGACCGGCGCACCTGATGTTAAGTGATCACCACTCCCAATTTATATTACCATCCCAGAAACAACGTTGAAATGATTTATATGCTTGCTTGTAATTTTACCGGCATCTAAACACAAGGATTAATACGGCATTAATTAATTAAAATATAATGATAATCCTCACATTGCACGACCGATCGTCAAAGAAGATGTGGAGAATAAAATTTAATTAAATTAAGTACCTCGACTATTAGTTTTGCCAATATTGCACAGGTATTTTTTTATGATAGTTATCAATGAAATTAGTTCTCGTTGACGATAAAAGCAAATGATACCGGAATAAACAAGTTACTATTGTGTTTTAGTAAGTAGACCAGCTGTGCGGTTCCCCTTCGCTTCGAAATTATCTGATTTGAAGACGAACAGATGTCAGCTGTCGTTAAAAAATCCTCGTTAATGAATTAGGTACGCTAATTCTGATGCATTTGTGTGATAACTCCGTGTTTGTCCTATTACCCTGGTCCCTCGAACGATATTCAGATAAGATTAAAAGTTATAATTACCGCGGTTGAGATTTTCTTATTGATAGTTTATGCCCAAAACTTCGTTCGTATAAGTGTTGGTTATTCGTTTTATTTATGTTGCATTACGGAGATTAGCCGAAGTAAACTGACAGACTGACAAAAAATTTCTTAATTGTTTTTTTTTTCGTGAATATATTTATTTTCGAATATTTTTTTTTTATATCAAGTTCCGTTCAGCCGTTTTGATGTGACTGAGAATTAAACATCCATACATCCAATCTTTCACATTTAAAATAGTAGTAAGATTACTTGCTTTTTGTGCAGCAAGTGGTAGCTGCAAATTCAGAGGATTTTTTGTTTTAGTATCACTATTAACTGTTGTGGACAACACAATAGGAACTATTGTTACTTTTTGTAGATTTCAGAGTCGGGTTATTTCATCTTTTAATTTGATGACTTTAGATATTCTGTCTGCTATTGTGTGGAAAGGAAATTACAACAAAAACTTTCACCATGGGTTCAGTACATGATTCTAAAAATCCTAGGGTAACAGCTTTTGTAAATGATTAAAAAAAAATATATTCCATACATTTTGACCGTCTAGAAGTGTTCCACTTTTATATGAAAATGATGTTTTTTTAGGTGAATGTCTCTTGAATAATTTCATCGCTTGAGGATCTGAACTGAATCTATGATAAAAGTTTTAATTGTAATGTCCCCTTTACAGTGTATTAAGTATTGCTAAAAAAAGGGTTCCTGAATGTGTGTCCGGCCAAATTAGTCGGCGTCCGACGTGTCCGACTTTTCGAAAGCATTTTACGTTTTTTAAGCTAATAATGTTGTTTCTGCTCAAGCTTTTTTTCCTGACCATACCTACTCCGCGCTCATTTGAACTTTTCATTGACATTTTAGAACAGAAACAAAAGCTAAACTTGTGTTCACATGCATCACAAAATGTTCTAAATTTTCTTTTACTTCATTTTGTACTGCTATATCTTTTGACTTTGCCTACATTATTTATAACAGTTTTATGTACGTAACTACAGTATATAGGGTGACTTGTAATTAATGTAGGATATTTATACACATGATAACAAATAACTTACCAAAAAAAAAAATGAAAAAAAAAAATTGGGCTCATCCACCGGCCTCGCTCGAATCAGCTGTGCGCGTTACGTACAATTGATAATTATATTTGATCGAAAAAAAGAGTAATAAATGTTAGAAGTTAAATAGTTTTGTTTGTAAAAAGGGATAACTAAGTTAAATTACCACTGATGGAGAAAAAATTTTTGGTCATCATGCCGCAACACTAATTACAGTCACCCTTATAAGGTTTATCTAGGAGATGTTAGTTAAGTGCACCTATAGAGCGTCAGATCGCGTGTATAGTTCCGGGTTCAATCCCATGGCAGTCACGAAGTTAACACAGCTAAATGCTTTACATTATAACATTTAAATTTAAATCCTAGGCAAAGTGACCGTAAAACTGAAAAGCTAACAAAAGAATCAACAGGTCGACGGGTGTTGAATCATAACAACCGTTTAATTAAATTTCATTCATAAAGTTGCAACTACGGGCCTGGAACGTTTGAGTTTCAACGTATTTCGGCCTGTTTTTTGTCAGCAACAAGTAACGACTTACATAGTACAGGGTTGTCGAATCGCAACCGTACTTAATACATGTCAGTGTGCCCCATTCCTCAGAGGCATGTTAGTACTTGGCAGGGACTGTCACATTTAAAAAATATTTTACCTCGTGACCGCTTGTTCATAAAAAAGTTACTTCATCTAATGTCCGTATTAAAAGTTCTAAACGGAGTAGGCAACGTATTCGATTCAGATATTAACAAACAGTTGTAAAAAATAGAACTCTTCAGAGTAAATTAAAATTATAACTGACTAATTATACTACAACTGTCGTATTCGTATCGCAGTATCAAAGTTCTAAGCGTCATTAGTGCATGTACAAATTTCAAACAGCGAGCGTCGGGCAGTAGCCCACTAGATACAACAGCCGTCTGGCCGGAGAATACTCCCTTTTCAATGAAGATTGTGGCACTTCCCACCCTGCTACTCACACGTATAACATTATATACAGTGCCTAACTACAGATTGATATTTAACATCAATAATCAAATATTTAAAAATAAATCGTTCCTGAATTTAATCGATCAATAAAAATATTCATTTTTTGAAATAAAACTTAATTGAAAAACGTTGAGGAAATAATCTGAGTAAAAAATATGGAAATGTGAACGATATTACCAATTAATATGATGTACCTAGTGCGGCCCTTCAAGTGTTTCAATTCAACTCCTGATAAAATCTGCCAATACCTAATAAAATTCTTTAAAGACTTAGGTAAGAAATCGTAATGAAATTCTGTGGCTCCTGCGCTAGTACTAAAGTATACCAAGCAGTGCGTTCACGTTACAGCAACAATATTATACTAGGAATCTCTTCATGTGAAGCCTTTGATAGTATTAAGCATGTACTACAAACCGCCTCATGTCTCATTCGAACTCTGATAGCATAAAAGGGTTCTCGGAACTTACATTTCTAACGTAATTAATTATTCTCTATGAAAAATAATCCGCTATCAATACTGCGCTCTAAGTAGAACTAAGTATAAAGTATCCAGCGACGCGTATGACGACTGTTGGATGAATTAAAAATAGAAAACACATTGTGCGGCACCAAACAAAAAAACTATACTTTAAAATTTATGTTAATCACATAAACGAACATTTCATCGAGAAATTGTAGCTGACGATCGCCACTGATAATTACATTGCACGTAGGATATGTAAGTTAAAAGTTCTCAGGTTAATAAACACGCAATGGACGCCGAGTTTTCAAAGGAGTGAGATAATTAAATCATCTTCAACTGAGGTCGGACATTAGTACTGGTAACAAAAGTTGGCTAACTATCCGTCCGTAACTAATCTTTGTATGATGAGTGACGCTCAAAAAACGGGTAATGAAACTATTACTAAAAACTTGAAAAAAAATTTAAATCTAGTGACGAAAAGTAATTTTATGTAACACTAGCCCGCGACTTCGTGCGCGTAAATGTCGGACCCCCTTTCATCCCCTTACTAGGTGAATTTTGGAAAATCCTTTCTTAGCGGGCGTCTACTAACTGTAAACTACCTCCCTGCCCAATTTCACCTTTATACGTCTAGCGGTTTTCGATATTTCGTGATGAGTAAGTAAATGAGTACGTAGCTGTTCAAGGTAACAAAGTCCAAACCGAAATCTCTCGTAGTTTCTGCTATCATTATCAATCATGATCTAAAAGTCAATATTTAATATAAAGACGTATTGGTCCTCTAATAGAATTACTATTAGAGTACCTCATACGTCATCATAGAAAGCTAACGACTGTTGAATGCACTAATAGATTAACCCACATCGATACTAATAACTGTAATTATTAACTTACAGTATCACGAGAGACGCTAAAAGGATAATATGTTTCCAGTCTAAAACTTCCTGAAAATGTGATCAATCTCAAACAATCACATAAGTTGACATTAGAGAAGCGTCATTCGTCACGCCAACTACGGACCTACTCATTCATTCATACACGTATAGACGGGCATTCCACCCGGTGTATTGGGATAAACACCCGATTGACACTTTAGATGCTATAATTATGGCAGAAAATGCGTAATTTAATACTCTTTATGTTTAAATTACTAAATTAATAATTAATCCATATTTTTTTGTACTAATAACTAAAATGTGGATTTTTTATTAGCATCAGGAAGAGCTCTTTTCTTATATTATTTAATTTAATTATGAATAATTTAATAAAAGAATAATAATTAAAACTAAATATTATATATACAACGTGTAACGGAATGAGCGCAAGACTTCATACACCCCAATCAACATATAAAATAATAAGACTAAAATAACATCTGAAATCTTATTTAGTTTAACCATACCAAGTAAAGTTTTATAAAACAGTTTTCCTGACTAAACGCAAAACGTTTGAGCATACTAGTCTATCTACGCACTGGAACCGAATATTTAAATATTCGGATACAGGTCACATAATATCACCATATAACTATTATTTATAAGCCAATCGTACAACTTATATATTACGAGTCGTACAGCGACCACATAATTCACTGAAGTTTACTATTTACACATCGATTTTAACACTATACTATACACTATACTATACTATACTCGTTCTATCATTCACGTTACAAGAGCCTGTAGTAAATGAAGATTGAACCCTTAGTCTCACAGTTACCATAGAACTCCTTCCTTGTAGGAGTTTCATTAGTTAATAGTTGATACTATCACATACGACGTGATCCGCCGTTCTTCCGAGAACAGCTTCGCCGCACCTCCAAGTCACGTCTATTCAGGTGTATTAATGGAAAATCAGTCAATAGATTTAATTAATAACGTATTCGCATTCTGACTTAAAAATCAAAACTATTAACTCAATGGTAGTAATGGTAACGTAAAATCTGTTATATCAAGTGTCACGAATATTGTCTATGGTCGAGCAAAACTTGGAAAGAAAACTCTTACCAAAATATCTAAAACACAGAGTGATTGCCCATCTATACACGTTAAGATCTAATTTCAATAAAGTTTGACTAAGGTCAAAAATGTCGTGATGGATCAGTGGTTAAGGCGCCCGCCTCTCATGCGCGAAGCTATCGGTTCGTAACCGCCGCGGAAAAGTATCAATGTGTCTTTTTTATATTTTATAGGTACGAAAATATCGTGAGGCATCCTGAAATTATTATTCATATAGGCGTGAAATTACTCATCCGCTTTGAGTGATTTCCAAGTCTGGTGATCATTGTTCTGTAGGATATCAACAGGCTAGTATTACTATTATTCTATAAAGTCGAATCCGAATGTACGAATACAAATAAAAAAAATTGTTGCCTACAAACATATCATGTATTTAACACAAAGGCTATTCGAACAAAATTTTGCAACTGATGTATTTCATGTTAAACGTACTCGACCGGTCGACTGCACTGAGCTATCGACTTTATAAAGCAGGGAGGTAGGTAGTAGTCTGCGATCCCTTTTCCCTTCATACTTACTAGCCTAAACATTACTAGCAAAGTAGCGACCCGTCCCGTTGTCGCACGGGTGCAACGCATTTAAATCCGTTGCGGAGTACCAAAGATCTAAGCGTACAAACGGTCGAGAAGCGACTTTGTTTTATCGTATGTGGAGATAATAGTCAGTTATTTACTGTATTAATTTTATTTTGTAAATTTTTAATTTACACTACTCATGTTATTTAAAGATATTAGTGTACACGTCTGGAGGCAGTCGCCTGAGAAGGATGTAATGTGTTAGGGAAGGGTAGTCTGCGCATTAGTGCTCTTAAATTCTGTTCGAATACAGAATTGCACCGTGTACCTACCCACGGCAAAATGTAAATTGATTTAGAATTTTGAGATCAGATACTAATGTAGAATATATTAAGAACAACTTTTAAACTAACGTTATCGTTTGGCTAATACTTCTCCATCACAAGTTCTAAAGTAGAAGGAAAGTAGGAGATTGTATGAAAATAGATATGAATTTATTTTATTCTGATGAAAAACTACGAAAATGCCTTTTGGTATATTTTTCAATTAATGCTACGCCCATCATCGGATTTAATTTCAATCACGATATGAAAAGGCATGAACATTTTTCCGGGAATTAATAACGGATTGAAGATTTTTTTGTTACAAATGCAGACATGTGATATCGTTGCGAATACTAGTTACATTCGTTATATTCGAACTCCAAAAATTGTTCAGTTTCATTATTCCGCGAACACGTATCTTTTTTTTGAACCCGCGTGTTCAGGCATACAGTACGCTGGATCAGCGTTTCTACGGTCCTAGAACCTATGAATAATGATGAGTTCGGATGTATTTGGTTCCATTAGTTCACGCATGTTTTCGCCTAAAGGGTTGGCGGACTAGGGTTATAATTAACTCAATAATAGTATGAAGCTTCTTTGTGTCGTTGAGAAGAACATCGTTCTTTGTTCGTCTAAGAAAAGATATTGTCTTTATGAACAAGACTTTTAAACTAGTTCATCGAAGCAGGCTGACTAAGTAATGCATTATAAAATTATAGTCGAGTATTTTCTGCGGTGGTTCAAAGGAACTGTCCTCGTGGTATGCTGGAAGTAAAGTTTTTACCTATTGGCTCCGTACTTCATTTTCTTAAAAGGTTGTGACCACACTTCGGTATTCTTATTGAAGCACTAATTAATAAATAGAAAATGAGGAACCAGTAATAAAGTTGTCAGTACTAATATAATAAAGCGGTAAAGTTCTTTTTTGTTGTAAGAGGTAATATCTAGAAGTAGTAGTAGGTATAAAATATTTTTCATCAGTGAAAAATATTTTGTACTACTGTACTACTGACTGTCTCGTTGATCTAGTGGTCGACTTACTCAAACCGCGACTTGCTGCGGAAGTCTTGGGTTCGATACCCAGGTCAGGCAAGAGATATTGGGTTTTTCCGTCAGGAATTTCTCAGTAGCAGCCTCGTAGTCTGAATTTGTGTCCGGTTGATGGCATTAGGCTCGCCCCCTATTACATGTGACTTAAACATGACATGGGACATGGCAGACTGGGGCGTGGGTAGCGTTGCCAGTCGTCCGGATAAAACCGGACACAGTTAGGCTCTTTGATGGCTTGTCCGGCCAAAATAAACGGTGTCCGGCTTGTCCGGCTTTTGTTAGGTTTTTAGTTAAAAATGTTGATAAATGTTTGTCGGGAATTTAATTTTGGCTGATGACTTTATTTGACTGATTAATAATAAAGTACTTAGACTGATATTGCATTGGTTTTTTTTTTATTAGATTTGAATTTAACAAGATTTATGGTAACAATAAAAAAGGTTGAAAATACATTTAAAAAAAAATGTCGTACCAATTAATACTGAGACATAAAATCCTCAACTATGTAGGGTGTCCGGCATTTTTACCCAAATGTCTGGTCCGTCCTAGGTGTGGGTACTAATAGGTACACCTCCGCCTAACCAATCGACGATTACAGGCGTGATGTTATGTATGTATGTAAGTTTTTACTGATAGAAACCTACCGGTGTCCTGGTCGGGTGTCCTGAGGCATGTTTGATGGTATGTTTGAGTTCAGCGCGGAAGAAGGCGCGGTTTAGTGGCTAGGCAAGAGCTTATTTAGCTTAGCTCTGCTTACCAAGCTAAGCTAGCTCTTGTTCAAATTAAAGTTATTTCATTTATAGGTTGTACCTACTAATTTACTTTGTTATCTTGTTATATAGTGAATAACCCGTTGTTCATAGTGTGAATTATTAACTGGTGCACATTACAAAGATAATTTTAAGATTGCCGGAAATATGAAACTTAAATATTATTATAAATATATTTTATATAATGTTAAAATGATGATACTTATTTTTTGTCCGCCTAGTTCATATTTCACGAAAAATATTATAAATCCGGCAACTAGCGTGACCTACTTTTTTTTAAGGGGGGGGGGGGTTAAATGTCTACGTAGTCCGAAGTATTATTATTATAACTAGCCCGTAGTGTTCCGCTGCTAGGCAAAGGCCTATATCCGAAATATACCAAGAACTCCGTACCAAGCGAAAAAAATACAAGACAAAAGAATAACTACTAATTACTGAAATAATTATAAATATATAAATAAATAATTAAAAAAAACTTAAAAATTGAAAAGGACACGGTAAAATGATACAATAATTATTTAATATAATTAATTGATTTTTATCTGCATTTCACGAAGTCTTATAAATTCAGACACTAACGTGACCTACATAATTAAAACGAACATTAATTATAATTTCAAGTACCTATAAAATAAAATAAAAAAGGAAAAGAAAACCAGCCAAAACAGGGGAAAAAATAGCATTGACTGCAGAAAAATAATAATTAAAATAAACTTACCAAGGAAGACATAGTCAGCACTTATCACTTAACGAAGTTAAATCGGACGAAAATGGAATGTCACAGTGGACACGTCCTATCGCGACGAGAACTTTATTGGAATGAAGTTGGGTTGCAGTGCCCGGGCATCCGCGAGCCCCGCTCCGTGTAGAATGCAGTCCGGCGCGGGGAAGTAAGGGGGTAGCCTCCCCGCGCAGCGCTCGGACACTATATGGAATTTTGTGGTTCCGCACATCCCAAGAATTGATTTTGTTAATTAGAGTTACTTCTATGATTATTTCTTAGAGATAACAAAATTCGTACGATGTTGTACCTACGTAACGTACTATTACTTACGACTTTATAATTAATTAGCAAAACAAATATACTTTATTAGTTCTACACAAAATTTACCATGAAAGTGGCTCTTTTTGCACTGATTTTACAAACTGCTTTTGAGACAAAGCAACACAAAGACACGAAGCACGCGTGCGTACTTGCGTAGCACGATGCGCTTTTTGCATTATATTCCAGAACGTGTGGTACCTAACAGATTTTCGATTGTAATGCCTAAATATTTGTTAATTAATAAAATGTTATAAATAAGTATTATATATTTTTTTCTTTTATCACAAATTTTTTTTTTTCATTTTAATTTATCTTCTGTAGATCTTAAATATTCATTATAAATTTTTTAAATCAGGCTGTTTGGCGGCTTCCTCAGTCGCTACGAGGGCGAGCAACCGTCGGGGTTCGAAGTTTGAATTAAAAAAAAGGCGCCAGACATTTTCCACGAAACTATGTAAAAAAAACGCTGAAGTTAATGAAAGATATAGTTTTCCCTCGTGCAAGTGTGTCGTGAGAATATATATAATTACACTATTTATAATTACACTTTCGGCTCCATTACACTCTCACTTTCGGCCTGGGCTGCCTCTACCGTAATGGTAAACTTATCTCACTTGTATCAAAATGTACTATTGAGTGCATGCAGTTAAAGTGGCCAAATTCCGAGCCGCGACCATAAAGGTAATTCATTATAATAATTATATAGTTTGTCATCGATACGCTAAGAAGATTGAGTGAATATATTAGTGTTTCTGAGACGTGCAGTCGGCCATCAGATCTTGTAATCATATTTAAGGCACGCCACGGTACCCTGATGTCTTTATTGGCACTAAAAAATCTTTACCTAAACATTCACAAAACCAGCTTCCACGAAGAATTTAATTGCTTACACAAGCGAACTGAAGCTTAGAAATTTTCATAGCGATGCATTGAATTGCATTTCCGAGAAAATATAGGGCTCACAATACATGTATTTGCAGGTATTCTAAAGAGAAATTATGAAGTAAACATTAAAATGAAAATGAATTATTCTTTTCTTGCAACACAAAGGAAGCGGGCATGGACCGATGCGATAAGTATGTCAGTGGTGAGCTTAATAGCGATGTTATGACAATATTACAATATTGATACGAGATTAAAATTTATAGATATGCTACTACTAGCCGCTGCCCGCGACTTCGTCAGCGCCAAAGATGTTTTAAGTAACCATACAAACTTTAGACCCCGTTAGCGGGTAAATTCTGAAAAATTCTTTCTTAGCGGTCGTCTACTAACTACCTCCCTGCCAAATTTCATTCTTATACGTCAAAAAGTGTTGTTGTCGGGGTTTTCGATAAGATATATTTAATGAGTGAGTGAGTGACCCTTCGCTTTTCATATTTAGATATAATTAAGGTTTTAGTTGGCCATGTATTTATTTTAGACAGCCGAATTTTTTTGTCGTCAATTTAAAAAAAAAACCCTGTTACGAACACCTCGTCTTCGTATGTATTGTACTTTTGTATGGAGATGAATAAACACATTTTTTTTTAAATAACGCATTAGTTTGTTTTGTTTCACCATCTTAGTGTTTTCTCTCTTTCTATTTTGAACTTTTTTGGATGACATTGGTATTTATTGATATACCAGCTGCCCGGCCCACGCGTTGCTGTGGCTCAGGTATGCAATCAAAAAATATTAAGACCAATAATTAAGATAAAAACTATCCTATCTCTCAAGTTGGTTCGAACTGCACATGGTGTGCAAATTTTATTATAATCGGTTAAGTGGTTTAGGAGTCCATTGAGGACAAACATTGTGACAGGAGATTTATATATATTAGAGATGTATCTTTGCACCTAGTATGTTTTGTCTCGGCATCACCCTAAGGTAGACTCGTAGAAAATGCCCGAGGCATTAAGTCCATCTTTGTAGTGTATTTTTCAAATTATTTCCTTAAAGTTTAATTAAACTTATCTGTAAAATGGTAGAAGGAACGACGTAACGGGTGCCCCATACAAAAGTAAACTTATACGGTCAAAATTTATGGAACTACTTTTTTTTTAAATAATCGCTTTTAAATCTTGACGCAAAGGGTTCTAGAATCGAGTACTGGCAAACTTGTAAACTATAAATTAAATCTTTCGTTAAGTTAAAAATGCATCTGTTCCGTATAAAAGAACAACTTAAAGTGACGTAAGCAACGTACTCTGTTATTATAAGCATGACCGGATATCTGTTGCGAATGGAGTGAAACGGAAGCGCGAGATGCGATTTCTGAGAAAGAAGGTCTTTCTACTGTACCTTTGAAACGTATATGCCAAAGAAGGCTGGCTGAAAGGAAATTGTATTTTTATTTTATTTATTCTCCTTCGTCGATACAACGTACTGTGCCAGTTGTTAAACTACTTTTATGCATAACTTATATACTTTTTCAGTTTATCTTGGACATCACAGACATCGGTGAAAGAAAACATTATGAGGAAACTTGGACTGAAAATTAATATAAGTTTGAAATCGCTAATAAACCTTGAAATAGCATGGTGATCAACGCTCGTACTTTCTCTGTATACGAAGAGGCGTTTGCCCTTCAGTGGGACGATAATTGGCTAGTAATGTTAAGATTCAAGCCCGATTTTATCGAACTTCAAAATCTTTAATTCGATAAAGACCTCTGTCACAAGATCACGGCCACGCTTGCCGTCAAAACTATGTTTTCTTTACTGTCAAATTAACGTACAACATCGCAATAGGCAGTCGATTATAGTACTTAATGCATGGTCTCAAAATTAAGTTTCCCTTGAATTATTTAGGGATCTACATCCTCTATTGATGCTTACGCGTATGATATGATCCACCAGCATTGAAAGGCCTGCGATCACGTACAAGATTAGCATGCACTAGGGTCATGTGGCACTGGGGAGCAGCCAGGGGTGGTCCCCTCGAATATCGTAGGTTCATTGAAACCGTTTTCATTAAATGTGCATACGTGCACGTACAATTGGGCACACTAGTAAGAGTTGGCGAGGTACCTACTATTAGCGGATTACAAAGGAAGGGAGTGACAATAAAAAGATGATGCTAACGCGTAATAGTTGTCGACTATAAGGTTTCTTTTTGCTTAAACAACTTTATATAATTTCAATTACTATGACATTAATTTAGATAAGAATTGATATTTTTTCAATTTTGTTTTTAATTGTTATTTTAAGTTAGTTTTATTACTATGTTGCTGTGCCCTAACAGGGTCCTTAACTGTACTTCAGATTTAATAATTTTGTAACATCTTCTATACATATTATGGAATGCAAATAAAAAAATATGAATTTGAAAATTAAAAAAGAAATTGTTTCTCTTGTGAAAAATCATCACCTTTTATTTTATGTACGAGTATTTGGGCATCGCCGCAGTTAGTAGTGCCTCCAGCTAATTTTCAAAACAGAGCCCGTCTATCAACATTATGTCAATCTACGTTACTGTTAACCCGATTGTTAATGCTGATTTTAGCTGAATGCATATCATCGCAACGCTGCCGTATATTAAATTAATTATTTCGTTCGCCCTATTGAATAGATGTTATGACAATATTCAATGTAATCAGCACATTAATAAATTTGTGAAAATTAAGCTTCTGAATTCAATTCCTAATTACTAAAATTCCATGAAACATTTGATGAAACATTTTTGATTTTATTAAAATTGACGTTTATTGAAATTTTAGTTGCATTCATCCAATATTGAATGGAGCGAAAAGTAATATTATGATACAAAGGAGTGTTAAAAAAGAGTAAAATATTGGTAAGTAGCTCTGGCTTGTAACTTCAGCCGCATATATTTCGCGAAGCAGAAGAAGTCGCAGAATAAAGAGTGGCCTATGTCCTTTTATGTGGTTCAAACTTACCCCGTACTAAATTTCATTAAAATCGATTCAGTGGTTTGTTCTTGAAAGCGTAACAAACATACAGACAGAGATACTGGTTACTGGAAAATCTTTTCTTAGTGGGCGTCCTAACAATAACCTACCTCTCTGCAAATTTCATCTTTATACGTCAAGCGGTTTTCGATATTTCGTGGTGAGTGAGTGACGTTTCGCTTAATTAAAGTGCGGATTTAGATTAATTAAGTACGGATTAGATATTTTTTCTGATTTTATCATTTAGATTCAGATAGTTATCATTTTTATGTTGTACCCATAAAAATAATAATATACCTGACATAGTGTGCAACGATTCCGCATCATGACCGCGTGAAAGCTGAGAAAGATAAGCAAATTAAAGCATCTTGGCTTGGCTCGCGAGTCTATCGAGCATGTGGGGTGTGGGAACCGCACTCATTGTACCTGTCGTGACGGTCAATGGCATAATAGTCAAGAGTCCCAACCGATACCTCGAAGGGTTTTCGTTGGGCTCCCGCAGACTCCTAATATATGTGGCACAGTTTCGGTTTGATTTTTAAAATAAATCAACCGCAAATAGTAATTATGTACTATGTTTACTAATATTTATATTTAAATAGAGGCAATGTTTGATGCTAAAAACTGATTGCCTATGGATTTTAAAGCAAACATTGGCCGAATAAAACATTTAAAAATTATTTTTTTGTATTTAATATTGTACTAGCTGATCCGATCCGGCTTACGATGTTCCGTCCATTTAGTTTGGTTTGTTAACTGGATAGTGGAAATATAGTTCGGATTACAGAGAACTACTCAACTAATTACTGATTTCGGTCAATTGACGCAGTTTTTTGGTTTTTGCTTGCAAGTCTTGATTACATACGATGTACGTAAGATTGTTTTCGTAAAATTTTATTTGATATAATTAAGTAAATGTTCTTAATATCAATGATTCATATTTATATTGATTCCTTTGCATACCATATTGCGTAATGAACTTCAACTTTCTGACTAACTGACCGACTCCTTGACAATTCAAAAGTGCCTTTAAATAGTCTAACTGAAATAAATACTTTGACTTTGATGTTACATAAGGCGTTAAGATAATGTACATTTACGAACTCTGTTAGAGCACAGCAACATAGTATTAAATTTAAAATACAATCATAAAATTGTGAAAAAAAAAAACAAAAAATTCTTATTACTTTTAGATGAAATAAGTATAGGACACAAATTACGTATTAACAGTTATAGTTAGAGTTACTGATATAAACTTTTTAAATTAAATATTTTTTATTTATATTTCAGAATTATAATTATTTAAAATTGAGGACAATAAATTGATTACTTCCTTTTTTTTGTACTTAACCACAGTTAATCATAAATAAATATTTATTTTACAGTAGTTTTGCTACCCCAACGCATTGTTGCTACCCTAGTACATTTTTTAAAGTTTTCTAGCATGTTTCTCTATGAAAACAACCATGAAACATCGGGAGTGCGCTTTAATAATATAAGCCTTAAAAACTTCTGTGAACCCTATATTTCTCTCTGCCTGCCGTATTTGCCGCCGCGGTGGCGGTAGCCGCGGGAAACGTGTAATTTTGGTGTCAGTGAAAGAAATTGATGTGTGCTGAGCCTAAGTGTATTTATTGTCGATCTAACGATGAAGTATGATCAGTCTTTGAGAGAACTTTGTTGAATGTGTCAAATACGAAACGTCACTTCGACTTACTGCTTCCCTAGTACTTTATTTCTAAATTAAAACCTAATTCCGACAACGATCATTTTCAACCGACTTCAAAAAGGAGGAGGTTCTCAATTCGACGCGTATGTTTTTTTTTTTTTGTATATTTGTTCTACGATTACTTCGCCAATTATGAATCGATTTGGATAATTCTTTTTTTGTTTAAAAGAGTATAGTTCCGAATAGGTCCCATAGGAATATTGTCATGATCTGATGATGAACTTAGGAGATATGGAACGGAACTCCTTATAAAATCACAGTAGAACTGCCGTAACAAGAAAAATTGATTTGTTTATACCTGTAGTCGATGACTGACTGAAGGAAATGGGGAGGGGGTACGTCAACCCCTCTCCTACCACTTTCCAAAATTAAATATATCGTGTGAGGTATCGTTTGAAAGGGTTTTATGTAAGGATTTTAAACATTAACACACAAGCACTAAAAACTGAGAAATAAAAAGCTTTTTTACAAAAAAAGATGACCGCCTTCAAAAACTGCAAAATAAAAAATAACTTTAGCTTGGAAGTCGGTGGCAATACCCACATAACAAGAAACAAAACCAAAGCCGCCCACTTCCAAGCTAAAGTTATTTTTTATTTTGTAGTTTTTGAAGGCGGTCATCTTTTTTGTGATATTAAAAATACCAAGTCGATCCGAACTCTTTTCGAGATTTGCGTGGCTAACGCATGGCAATTGAAATTTACAATACCTACACACAAGGCGCAGTTTGGAAAACTCGTCAAAATCAAGGTAACTTTGCTAGTGATTCTCAACGCGGATCAAATAAACAGGACTTGTTTTTTGTTTGTTAGTGGTTTTTAAAATTCGAACTAGCCTTCTGGCAGTCGGAGCGATGAACCCGTACCTGTGCCTCAGCGATCAAGTCGCACGATACTGCCTACCGCGTAAACAACGGGGCGATCGTGTTCTTTGAAAGAGGTGTATTCTGAAATACTGTCAAACATTAGCAACTTAAACAAAAGTGTTTTATATTATTACCCATTAATTTATTAATCAGGTGTAATAAAAAATGTACTACTATAGCTTCTGTCCGCAACTTCGTAGATTGAGTAGATTTCAGAATTAAAAGTCAGCCAAAGTCTTTAATTATCCCTTGGGAAAACAAAATTCAGACTATCTGCTATTCCAGACTATTATCTATCTCTGTATCATCCAGATTTGTTCAGCCGTTTTGGCGTTACTTAGTAATAAAAGAACATCCATTCAAAATCGCATTTAAAAAAAAAGTAAGATTTATTATTTTATTATAAATAAATGTGTAAATAAAAGAATATTTTAACGCCGTATGCGAAGTTATTATGTACTAAGTTATATTACAGACGCGCAGTCCATGCATCGCTTTTACGAAATATTTTAATTGGTAACACTACACTTGTTTAAATCTGAAATGAAATTAAACCAAAAGCTGCAGTCGGGAAAAGCACACACACATATAACGCCACGATGAACCAACGGATTATTCTAATTTAAAGAGATATAGCATAACACAACCTTACGCTTGTAGTCCTTGAAGGGTTAGGCAGAGGTGTTGTTACTATTAGTACACCCACATTTCGCCAGTTATGTTAAGTACCATGTAATAGGGGGCTAGCATATTGCCTAAGATAGATACTAACCGGGGCCAACGTCCATACTATTATACGTTGAATACTTAAGTTGAATAAAAAAACATGGTAGGTAATAGTACTACTAATTGAATTCATGTTCCCCGGTCGAGTCACCGAGTCACCGAGTCTTCACAAATGACGCGCAGGGCCGTCTTTTACCTATTTTAGGCCCTGGGCACACAAGGATGTGTTTGACGTATTTTGATAAATGATAAATTGAATGTTCAATTGTACCTAATTTAGTTACCTATATAAAATAAATAAAAGTAATACTAATATTTCATAAGCTTGGAAAGTTATAGTACTTAGGTAGAACTTAATAACAGAGCAAATATTTGTTTTTAGGGGCATGCCGGGGCCCCCGACCGGCGCGTCGCCGTCGGTCGTGGGGCCCTGGGCACTTGCCCAGAGTGGTAAAGGCGGGCCTGAAAACGCGCTACTCAATGAGCCGACCGCATACCACTGTCAATTCGTGTTGTATAGTTACATGTTGGTGCTTCTTTTTTCTGTTCATGAAGCCACTTTTTTACTTTACTTTTTTAAGGAACTTTATAAAAAAGAGGTTCTTAAGTCAGTTGTATTTTTTGTTTTTCCTATGTTATTTCAGAACCAAAAAAGAATCTATGTATAATTTTAACGGTTATTCTTCATACTCGGAACGCGTTTCAAGAGCTGTTGTAGAACTTTGGAGGAAGACAATTGAACTCCTCAATAACGAACAGTAGGATTGCGATTCAGTCATAAGATCACGCTTGTAATCCCCGAAGTGTTAGGCAGAGGTGTACCTATTTGTGGACGCACATTTCGCCAGTTATGTTTAAGTCCCATGTAACAGGGGGCGAGTCTATTGCCATCAACCGGGCACAAACCGGGCTCCGAGGCTGCTACTGAGAAATTCCTGATGGAAAAACCCAATAACACTTTGACCGAACTGGGAATCGAACCAAAGCCTCATGCCCAGCAGACACATAATACCCAAAGACATCCAAGTCTATGATTATCGAATCCAAGAAACTAGTAGTTATACGGTGAAAGTGTATAGGTACACTTACTGGTAAGTTTAATGTTACCATTTCTATGAATCTTAACAATAAAGAAGTGAGTACCTATAGAAAACCCTACAACCGCTTTCAAGAACAATAAAATAAAAAATAACTTACTTTCAGAAGTAAGTATTTTTTTTGCCTTTAGGAACATTGGTACCAGAAGTCCTACAAAATTAGGGAAGTTAAAGCAACGTTCGAGTGCGTTATTGTACTGGATAACACAATGGAAACAGTTGACCCACAGGTTGTTGGTGCAGAATGGTTGAGACAATGATACAAATTTTTTGCAAAATTCCGAAAATTTTGAAAGAACTGCCACTTTAATTGTTAAAAAAATGGCTTCGGGACTTTTGTTTGATCCAAAAGCATACTATAATACATAGCGAGTTTCTATGTCCAAAATATTTATTTTAAGTGAATGGATTTTTTTGACTGCCTCGTTGGTCCAGTGGACGCAAAGCGCGGCTGTTGAGCATGAGGTCTTTGATTCCCAGGTCGGGCAAAGTGCTATTGAGATTTTATAATTTCTTATTGGATGCCTACGTCATACAAAGAACACACCCTACAAGTTTGAGGTCATTACGATCAGCGGTTAAGGCTGGGCGTTGATTCGTCAGTCAGTCAGTCATTCATGACAAAGCATTATAAATAATAATAATAAATAAATATCTTGGGACAACTCACACACGGCTATCTGATCCCAAGTAAAGCAGAGCTTGTGTTATGGTAACCAGACAACTGATATATATACTTATATAATTTATAAATACAATACATATTATAGATAAATCACACCCAGACACAGAACTAACAATCATGCTCATCACACAAAGTTTATCCTGGGTGGGAATCGAACCCTCCGGCTTAGCAGTCAGGGCCGCTAACCACCAGACCAACAGGCCCGTCAAAATTATCTATGTACTTAAGATTAGTAAGGATATTAGTAGGATGGCGATTGAGGCAACTAGCTTTATTTTTCGGACTATCTGACCGACTCCTTGACAATTCAAAAGTCCTGTAAATGGTCTAATTAAAATAAATGTTTTGACTTTGACTTTGTTTTATACTTTTTCCTAAATTCACGAAACTGTTTATTAAAATGGTGTGGGAACAGAATATCATTGTTTATTTATTCTTGGTTATTAAGGCACCATCATAACCGAGATTTAAAACGGTGCGACTAGTTCTCATCTCGTCATAAATCAAGCATTCTCTTGGTTGCCCAACAACAAAGTTTGAAACTTTTTCTTAGCTTGATTGTAAAAATCCTTGACATACCTATTTGTTCCAACCCACTCTGGTTTTTATTTAGAACTACCTAGCTTCTACTTGCGACTTCGCCCGCGTCAAAGTTTATATATTATCCCTCGGAAACCGACCTGGGAATCAAACCCAAGACCTCATGCTCAGCGGTCACGCTTTAATAACAAATAATAATAATAATAATAATTTCTTTATTTAAGGCTACTAAGGCCCATAAAAAAAAACAATACATAAGTAAAATGCAATAAACTATAAACTAATCGATCACCACTAGACCATCGAGGCAGTCGGTGATTTTTATTCGTACTTATAAAATCGTAATCGTACGTCTGTCACGTGGTCGTGACAGACGTTACGTGCTGGGAAAATTTTGGTTTGTCAGCTATACATGACTTGAGGTCAAAAGGTTAAAGTATCGTAAGTACTTATTGTGCTTGTCGTATGACGTTATTATTCGTTAGAAATTCGAATAGTTTAACGTTAGAGCGCTCGTGCTTGGCCTGCAGTTTCAACGGTTCCGTCTAACTATGGTTTCTTGCTTTGAAATTAATTTGAGACGACTTCCACTTGACCTGTGGAACACAAACTTTGTTGTCACTTAGAGGTTCTCGTTCTGTGACTATGAACAATGCATTTAATTTGTATGGGTGCCGGGACATAGGTAAAGTCTTATTTAGACGATGCGAGAAGTGTCGTGCACACACCCTTACACGCACTCGCACTCTCATTCACACACATACCTATTCATCTTTACATTCTCGCTTACACTCCCACACCAGCACACATCCTTACTGAACGCTAATATAGGTTATTAGCGTTTACTTACTTTTAGTTTTTATCGTTACCTTTGTAACTTGATGTTTTTTAGATTTAAGATTTTATTTCTTGTTTTTGTTTTGTTTTCTTTTATCCTTTCACTTTAAGTAATTAATAATTACAATGCGTATCGACCGAATCTCACAATGGACTCCACGAGACAGGCTCGACCTAGTGTGGAGTCCACAAGTTAATGTTATAACTATGTTTCCTTTTTGTCTCAATAAAATTTTATTATTATTTGCCGCCCATTTCGAGCCCGCACGGCTATCGTATCAGCGACCGATCGACGGAAATATACCACAACTTGCACGATATTTCTCGCACCGTCTAAATAAGCTTTAATGCTCGCTTTTTTAGTTTTTGTTTCATTTCACTCATTCTATTCTTATTACTTACAAGTTTTTATTTAGTTTGCACTGTTCGTATGTATGTAAGTACCTAAGTTGTACGTAATTTTTTTTTAATAATACTTGTTATAGGCACTTACTTAAGTATCTATCTCATTTTAAGAGAACTGTTATTTAAGTTCTTATGAAAAATAAAGTTGTTTAAACCTAAAGCAAACCATTTTTCGACCATTTCTTGGTATCCGATTGAGCTGAAATTTTGCATACACCTTTAGTTCTGATGACAATACAATGTCCAATAATCAAATTTGCAATAATTTTAAATTAACACTTGTTTTTCAAAATATTTTTTAATTTAGTTTATTTTTATTAGGTTGTAATTATCCATACATAATTTGAATTGAATTGATTTGTCAGATTTTCTTTTACTATAATAAAATTATATTCTTAATTTTCCGTAAA
Organism: Hoplodrina ambigua; assembly: GCA_949774945.1. Taxonomy (NCBI): domain Eukaryota; kingdom Metazoa; phylum Arthropoda; class Insecta; order Lepidoptera; family Noctuidae; genus Hoplodrina; species Hoplodrina ambigua. The sequence goes on along the minus strand of OX458963.1, from coordinate 4,726,953 downwards.
AGGAAAAATCCACCGCGAATGTCAGAAAACCGACTAGAAAACCGTCCATGCGAAGCCGTGGCGGTTTTCTAGTAAATAAATAAATAGAAGTTCTTCTCTGATCAAGTTAAAACTGTTCATTATAGTTTTTCGTCAAAATTCATTAATGTAATAGGTCGATAATCGACAAATGTGGGTCATCGCACATACTAATATGAAATGAACTCCAAAATCAGGGGTATTGAGTATAAATTCGAAGGGGGCGTTTTAAAATGAACGTATCAATGGGGGTGAATTGTTATCACAGGGGTTAATGCATGAGTCACCTGAGTGAATCATACTCATTAGGTTGAACGACTTTCGTTGCCAGGAACTTTGTATGAAACATTTCACTTGTTGTGCCGATGTCGTAGTAATCTTAATTAAATTAATGACATTGTGTTGCAGTATTCATTATACGGTATCCCTATATTTTATGTATTGATGAGATTTGATAAGGTAGGTGAGACTAAGTATTAATATTATAATATCAACCTATTAATGTCCCAATGCAGGTCAATAGCCTCTGCTTATAGAGAGGCACGAAGATTAATCACTTGATTGAATTAGCGCTTTCAACCTTATTATAATTATAGGTAAGTCTAGGTTTCCTCACAATGTTTTAGTATGATATTAGGTGAGTACATACTCGGTATTCCTAAGCTTTCGTCTATTCACTAATTAGTATTCAGTTTGTAATTTTAGAATTGATTTTCTTTTGTTTTGATGTTAACGTTAGCTACTTTTGTCCTTTGTATATACACATATTTGTGAATAATGTGTAAGTACTTACGTCTCATTTGAGTTTAAGTTACGATAAATGTGATTAATTGATAATTATTAATAATTGTCTATTATTATTAATAATACCGTAAGTCGAGGTAAAAGTAAGAAGTCGCATTTAACGGGGATAATTAATTATATATACCGATATAATTATATATATTTGTACCGATAAATAGGGTAGATGACACCACCAAGCAAATGACATACTATTTATGACCTGTCAAAACGCGAGTCTTATAGATTTTGTATGGCAAAGACAACTGTGACGTTCCTTTTATGTCGACTCAATTGACTTTTATTAATTTAATTAATTAAATTTTCAAATAAGTAATCAGACAACAATTAAAAATTAAGTTTTACAGTACCTAACTAGAAAATTGTTTTGAATTGTTTCTTTAGAGAAGTAGTTGCTTGATATTATTGATGAATGGTGTCATATACCCAATTTTCAAAAATGACGTAAGTACGCTAAGAACTTTTTTGAAGTTGCTTAAAAGGTAGTCGGAGCACAGCTACGAGACGAGGGGCTCAATCGTTTTAAAAAAAAATAACCACGGGGATAGCGGGGTTTGAGCTCGCTCGCTCACTAGGTGAGGTTAAAAATTATCCCCCAAATATTACAATTCAAGTACAAAGTAGGAACGTATCGCGGGCGTTCACCCCGTCATCAGCTGTTTACATCAAAATATAGGTTAGTCTAGGCTATAAATTATCACGCTAATTGCTTTGGGGAATGAGCAGTGTTGCCTTATGGTCGTTGTTTTGTCCATTTAGATTATAAAAAGACGGGATTCAATTTTAGAGTATTGTTGATAGGTAGTTATAAATAAAAAAACGGGCCAAGTGCGTGTCGGGCCACGCGCCATGTGGGGTTCTGTAGATGAGATTTTCAATGGAAGCTTAAGCTTATTTAGCTGTAATTGTTTTCTTTATAACTTCGTTATACATTATGCATATACTACCACTGTGTTTTTTTTCGTACTTTATAAATCAACGAAAAAAAAAATTATTTTTCATGTTTTTTAATTTACCTCTTTGTCGGTGTGACTAATATGTAGATATATATCTAAGTCTATCTATGCCAAATAACAGCTTTCTAGTTCTAAGACTCTCTGAGCCTAGCTGCGGACAGACAGACATGGCGAGTTGTTTATTGACCACAGGACCCTAATAATTATTATCCATACCGATACTACGATACCATTCACGTTTGGTTTTTATATATAGTTTCGTGGTTCTGGATACTTTGTATAGGTACCTATTTACTATATTTTTGTTGAACATAATGTAGATCCTGCCTGAGTTTCAACCCTTGACCTACATCTTGTAAGCATGTAAGCCTACTTCTAATAATATTCTCTAGACTGGTTTTGCTCACGGCGGGCAATCTCGCGAAGTCTAGCCAAGTAGGTACATAGTAGGTATTGTAGTGCACAAGTGTGTGCGCAAATACAGGTGCTCTAGCTCTTCCCTCACTCTCCTAATCCGATTGGACGCCAATCCGACACGACCGGTGACCGGTGAGAGATAAGGGGCCAATGGCTTTTCGTGCTTTGCGAGGCAGGTGGGAGCCACATCACTACTGAGAAATTCTCTATGGAAAAACCCAATGACACGTTTTTCCCTACTTGGGTATCGAACCCAAGACCCCACGCTCAGCAGTCGCGCTTGCAACCACGATACCAACGGGGCAGTCAAGCCTACTTATACCTACGCAGTTGTGTGAGTGTCGAAGACGACCACCGTGGCACTGATGGCAAATATAGATTAACCAAGAACGTAGGGGATATGACAAAGACAAGTGTGTACGCAAACACAGGTGCACTCCCTCTTCCTTCACTCTCATAGTCGTGGGAAGGCAATTCGACAGGACGAGCGCAAGTGGCACGACGTGTTTTCCGACCTGGGAATCGAGCCCAGGACCCCGCTTTCACAGACCAATGGGGCCAGTCTTACAGTACCTACCTATACATCTTAATTATCCATCAGTCTACAACCTGCCTAAACTTTATGAGATGTATACTGAAGTATTTTCACATAGTAAAAGTAATAATATCTTATTACACAATGATAAAAGGTACGTGTTCATATTATTTTCACGTTCGCTTTTCAATTGTAATAGGTACATCGAAAATAGTCCTATTCTATCATAATGATAACTTAATGCTGGACTGCATTTGTATGTTCCACCATCAAAAATCATTCAGTCAAGCCTGCGAAACTCGTCAATTACACAAAAACACAACACTCAGTATTGGCAAATGCTGCCCGCATCCGGAGGTACTGCGATTGAAAGTTGACCTACCTTGCAGTACTGTAGCAGTCGTCGTAGTCAGTTCATGTGTGAACCCCGTCTTTCGGGAGACCTGGCAGTCAGCGGCGTGTTCGCCCTGCGCTCGCGGTGTAGATCGGAGCAGGTCTTGCTGCGCCTCAACCGGATGACGGGTGGTATCTAATGGAAAGAAAATGAGGGTGAAAAGTGCACCAGAAAGTGCGGTGAGGGTCGACATGTGTCATGAAAAACGATTTATTTTTAATTCAGAAACTAAGTTATGTATAAACATTGATAAAAACCTCTAGCTGAGCTTCATAACATTGCGATAGGAAGAATCCTCATGTACCTGCCATATTATAACTTCATGCTGTCTGATTAAAACCCGTTTTAGCCCTAAGTGGGATTACAATAATGTTCAGTACCGTAAGGGCGTGAAATAAAATACTTAAACCTATACCACAAAGTAGTTTGGCGATTCGCACATCGCCCCGCATCACGCAGCGTAGCGCGGGAATGCGTGTTCTTACGTTTCCTAGTATCTCTTTGTATAAAAAACAGGCGTAGTCAAAAATGCGCGGTGTTGCAGATCGCGCACCAACAAGCGGGAAACACGCACTCCCGCGCGTGGCGTGAACGGTGCAGACCTGCACCCGCACGCGTGGCTTACGCCGCGCACCCCAAGCATAGCGCGGGGCAGTGTGGGAATTGCCTTTACAAATACTAAGTACTTAATTTACTACGTATTCACTAAGCAAATAGTACCTATATAACAAGGATATCATAACAAAAACTTTGACTATGGATGCAATACAAGATTCTAAATTCTAATCTGTCTATAATCTACTGAATCCGTGGTAAAACTTTTTGTTACAATGTCCTTTCTGTCCTAAGCATTTTCTGGATGACCAAGCTAAAAATCCCTATTAGATTATAAGTCCCATTCATCATAAAGTACTAAGATACCTACTTGCACATTGGCACCTAATTTCTTGCTACCTTAGGTACCGAATTTTAACCTAACCATGTATCGATTGGAGGTTCCCTGATCGAGCCTAGAAAAGCCTTTGCTGTCTAGTACTTCGCAGCGCACTCAAGCTCGTTCCGCTTCGCTAGTGAGTCACGTAGGTTCGTGATAGCAGGTGCGTAACCCGTTATTTCCCAAAGACTCACCGCCAATTGGTACGTTAGGCAACAAGAGTGCTAGCTAACTGATGACCTAGCCTTATAAGCTACTACTAGAAGTAAATTGAGTACTTACTCAATGTATAAGCATAGTGCTGATGAATTCATATAAATTTTTGCTTACTTGTTTTATTAGATTTTTTTTTTAAACTTAGCCGTTATGATATGCTGTTTCCAACCATGCCATAACAATCTTCCTAATTTGTCGGATATGTCATTTCCGCTCAACCTCGGAATCGGATGAATCCGAATATAGGTTTGTATTTACGTAATAGCTTTTTATACAACCCTTATAAATTGAAACAAAAAACAATATCTTTTGTAAGTCTAGACAAAGGATTATAAAAAAACCGGTTTGATGAAATTTGAACTGATTTTGATGTTGTTACGGGGTAAGTTTGAGCCCCAAGGAAGGACTTAGGTTTATTTTTATTTCGTCTTTTTACTTCGTTTGCGTCTGCAATAACGTTCAAGCGGACAAGTCGCGGGCAAAAGCTTAAATCAGTAACTCAAGATTTTAATTTCTATTTTTGTCAATCTTGTCTTCTTAAATGTATTTTGATGACTTTCGTTAGATACCAAAAACAAAATATCGAATACTCAAACTACTACAGAAAATAACATGTACAGTGTAAAAATTATATACCAAAAAACAAAAACATGCAAAGCAAAAAAAGGCAGACAAACTTTACTAAGTACATATTTCATCATAACATAAATATAACCTATTTTACACAATCGATTCGGAGTCATCGGATTTCGAGATCAGAGTCAAGATCAAGAACCTCAGGGAAATGGAATATTAGACGTAACCTGATTTCAAAAGAAATTCCTAGACGGTTATATTATATCAATAAGTCGGTCGCTGGCAAGGCACACTCGCTTCGCTCATACTCAACCTGTGTTGTGGTCTGTACAGTTGTCTGGTACATGCGGCCGCATCCAACCCTCCATGGCCGAAAGGTCACTTTTCACTACTTAAATTTTCTCGGGAGCGTATCCAATTTCTCCTTTTCGCTAGTTCTTGAGAAAGCCAGGAAGGGTTTTTCTTATATTACATTAAAGTCAAAATTTTAATGTCCATCAGCATGACTGATGGACATTACAATTTTGTACCTACGCGTTATACCGTCGCGGACATAACCTATTTTTATTTAAAAGTATATTATATTTATGTACTAGTATTATTTATAGTTATTTATTCATATTATTAACATAAGTTTAAATTAAATTTTTAAATGTGAATATCAAAATAAAAACATAAAAAAATATAATAAAATCGAATTAAAAACTAATAAATAGCGTAAAAAAGGGTAGGTATAAAATAAAATACGAATTTACCACAAAACTGTTTATTTCACAAATTATATGATATAAATAATTCTGACACGCGTGTCTTCCACGCCGAGTTCCGTCGTCTTCTTACATTACGGTTCTTATCTGCGGAACCCTAATAAGCTTTTACAAGGCAACCAAATTGCAATGCCTAGCCGCCTAGGATATAAAATTATAGGCAATTTATTGCCTATACCTACAAATAAACTATTAGTCGGTCCTGATTGGTGCAACTAGGAAACTAATGTCGATGTCAGTTGTAAACGGTACCTTTATTTTATAGAACGTTTCCCGATGTAGGTGAAATCGTAAGATGATGAACAAATTGAAATCCCTGTAAAAAATGAACCGGTAGATCAGCATTAGACAACGCCATCGGGGGCTGGAGCCTCGTCGCTTTTCCTGGTCAAAAAAGATATAGGTACAAACCTTATACCTAAAGTCCTGACGATGACGTATCACCTAGAAACAACCTGAACAATCCTCTCTATACGACGGAAAGAATTCTTACTAATTGGTTTCCTAGTAACACTAATCCTGGCCGATCTTCTAAACACCCACATATTTACAACGGACCTCTCTGTGTGTTTGTATGTCACGTATTTTACATAAGTAAAACGAATTCTCGAGTTCTATATATATATAACTTCAGTCTTCTCAGACTTCAACGGCTTACCTAATGGATATTTAGGACCGTGTTTAAAATTATTCGGTATATTTAAGACATTTTTGGAAGTACATAATTCTTATTTCTATAATGCTAAATGTAAAGTATTCAATAAAAGCTTTGTTTTAAAGGGATGTATTTCTAAAGCAGTGTTGTAGCTTGCCTTAAAATGGTTTTACACGAGTGACGCAGAGCGTGGATGGCATGGGTGTGAATTGAAATCACGCTTCGCTTACCCTTTTACACCGAAAGATGTCCAACGTTATACAGCCCCGACGGCCGACGCTTGATGGCCGGAGCGAGATTTGTTTATTCGTTTAACAAAGTCATAAATCCTCTATTCTTAGAGCAATAAAGTTCATTATTGTACTAACAAATATTTCAATTCTTGCCACGCACATCCTCGCGCGTCTACACCTTTTACACAAGAGATGGGCAGAGCCTTTTTGCTGTACAAACAATTCACGCCCTTCTACGGCCGCCATGCCAAGCCTTGCCGGTGTAAAAGCACTTTTAGACGGACCTGTATCATAATTTGTTGGCCCTTCTACCTAACTGCGGGTTCGGATTTGGGTCCCCGTAGATACGCCTGATACGGCGGTAGCTACGGCCCTGTTCTAAAGGCACGTTTTGTTATAGTATAGGTAGATAGATATAGCAGGATTGTTACACCGTATCGATGCACATCCAACTACCCATTTACATCCAATATTTATAGCAACTACGTTTTGGCAACATGTGAGTAGTCGCGGTAGCCCTTGGTTGACACCACTGTGGTCTGGAAGTTGGTTGTTTAATAGTATTATCTAAAACAAAGTATTACTTCGTTCAATTATCTAGGCACTTTCTTACATTAAACATTTATGAGGTATTATTGGCTCCCGTGCGATCTCCTTGACTTCAAAAAGTGATGCTTTCCTGTCGTGATCATTAAGATCAACGAGTTTACACTATAAGTACTGTATAATACGTATAAGAGGAAAGTATATGCTAGTCTATTTGCTAAACCATGTATAAAAAATGTGACATACAAACGCACAGTCCAAATACAATGTACAAAACATCCCAACGATTAAGACAAAGGATTACATAATTTTTTGAAAAAATTCAATTACTTTATTGATTTCATTAAAATCTCGTCACAAACTTACTAAATACTAATACACTCCTCAAATTTTAGTCGATTAGTTGACTAATATTTTCGTTCGCACTAAAATGGAGAATCAATTACCGAATTTAATTCGATTAGTGCGGAGCTTTATGGCTCTTACAGACAAGCGGCACTTTTGACGTGTCGTCGTCAGCTGCTGCTCTCATATGCTGGCGTGTCGACTACAGTCGCAGTGTCGCACGGCTGTAAGAGCCCTTATGTGAATAAAAAGTTGTTTATCACAGATCATACACTGCAAAGGTACACCAATGATGTAACCACGCAAATGACTAAAACTGCGGTAATTATACTAAATTATTTGTTTTTTTTTGTACATTTCTCCAAGTTAGGGAACCATTGTTTAGTCAACTCCACGGCTATGTCTTCACGATGCACGATGTCGAAACAACTACTGGAAAACAAACACTTTATAAGCGATGATTCCAACGGATGGCAGCGTAAACTGTTTTGCAAAGTCACTCACACACACGCATTGTAGTGATCCAAATTATAATCTATAAAAATACTAAGTTTATCTAGCTTTATACTTTAATTTATACATTTTTATTGCTTCTGTATAAATGACTTTAAGTTTTCGTGCAAAATGAAGACATGACATATTATGTTTAGGCATTATATTATTATTATCATAATTTAAAGATAAGTTACAGACTATCGTTCGTCAACGAGTTTTTAAGATTTATATTATGGAAATGAATGTTTATGCATTCTTAAACAAATGCAGCCATGCGTTTATCATCGGGGCGTACGGCCTCAATAATACAGAGAGGGAATTTTACTTTTAGCGGCCATCTTTATCAAAGTTTAATTTTATTTTCAGATTGTAGCACCAAAGTACTACATTATAACGTGGATAAGGAAAAAATTAATAAAAAATCCTTAAATTTTTAATCAAGAAGCACAAAGCATACACATGTCATGTTGTAGAATAATATAAACAATTTTAGCGATGTTAAACATAAAATTCCCTCCCTATCCTATAAAATTACGACTGAAAGACTCAACCCCGCGCTGATCCCGGATAGACGCGACCAACATTTCATCAAAACAGTTTTGGTCGCTGTGACCAAAGACAGAAACGTTAATGCTGAGATATTATTATTTAGATGGCCGCGCCTTGTGTCAAATCTTTAAAAACAAAAGTAACAAAAACATACATGCATGTAGGTGTGTACTATGTATCTACTGTAGGTACCAAATGATGAGCCGGCAATCGAAATAACGTATTCATAAGTGTTCTGTGTTAAGAAATAATTCAGCGGACTTTTGATCAAGACAAGAAAAGTACCTACTAGCGTAGTACCTATGCATTCTGTAATTTCGCGGCCATATAACCAAACAATATGTAATAAATGTAAATAAAACATGTTTACTGTTCTTCTGATAAAGTTGCAAACCAGCTATGTGTATTAATTTCATTAAACAATTTAATGATGGCAACAATTGTTATTATAATTATTATAATATTTCTCGCAATTAACTGTCTCCATTATCTTGCAATACCATGTATAATCTGTCTACAGAGCAGATATTTCGTTGCTCCATTTCAAGCAGCTTGACGAAAAAGCTCTGCGATATGTGATATGTATTTATGGCTAATCAGATGCTAAAGATACTGGCTTCTTCATTGTACTAGCGAGCGGACGGATTGTGGGGCCTGTAAGCTGATACTACACATGTAGGGAGACAGAGGCTTTACTTAAAATATAATACGTCTTGGCGGGGTACTACCGTGCCCTCAGATTCAACACATAAAAACGTCGGGCATTTCTCAGATATGTGACAGTATGCCTAGTTCAGAAATTACCAGACCTTGGTGCATATCAGCAGTGTGAAAGCGGCCTTATTGTCTGACTGATAATAAGTTTAAGTGTTGTTGTATGTCTGTCGTGTAGTGTGATTGGCACATGACGAGGTTGGTGTGTAAAAAAAGAAAATAAAAAAAAAACTCAACAAAAAAGGTTAGTATTTATTTTATTTAACTAGGCAAAAAGGTGATCTTTTTTATACAAAAAAATATATTCGCTAAATCGCACTGTGTGCGCAAGTCCTATTACAAGTCTTTAAACAGACTATTTTATTTATAAATAATGACTTTTCCTAGGAAAAAAAAAATACACCAAAATATGGTATTCACCTTTATACAAACATTAGTTACAAGCGAACCGTACTTTTTAATGTTCATAAATCATATAAAGTAAATGCAAAGAGATCGTGTAATTGTTATCGATAGATCTCCTTTGCAGCATTTGTGTTGCAAATCGACTATAACAAATATATATAAAAAAAACATTATACAGCATAGTTTATGAGATGTGCCTGTTTGGGCTGCTTCCATTACATCTAACAGCTACAGAAAAACGTTCTTAGGAAACTTTCTATTATAATTTCCTTCAGTGTGCACAGATTCTAAATACTAACTTAACTATTAGTTATATTATTATAGCAACAAAGACTATTATTGCGTATTTAAATATTGACACTATATTATTTACATATTTATAAAGTGTAAGTATTAAATAATAAAGTGTCATAATTATGGTATTTAAATTGCTGTATAGAAATTTCATACTTCTGAGATTGTAAATAAATATTAAAATAATATGTTTTCTATTTCTATGGTAAATAATAATATGATAGTAAATAATAAGTAATATAAGTACTTAATTCATAAAATAAATTGCAATTGAAACTAATAACGTTTTCTTGTAGCTAAACTAATAAAAATGGTCTAATAACAGTTCCACCTCAATACACCATCCTGTATATAAATTATTTAAATGTTGTATTAACTTTAACTAGGTGTTGTATGGACAAGTATGCTTCAAAGATATAACAAGAAACAATATTAGTCGATCCGCATCACTAACACGTATTGCACGCAATTTCATAATTGCACTAAGTTTAATTGTAACTAATTAGCGAACCATAAAGGAATCACTAGGACATAATAGTCTTAATATTCAGAAACAGTTGTATACAGGAAAGCTATGAATAATCTCTAACGAGTCCATAGTTTTCCATCTACAACTGTAACTGTCAATGTTTTATAAATTACAAAAGAAATAAACAAAAAAAAAAACACTATGATAGGGCGTTGAGTTGTTTCTCTCAGCTATATCTATATTACAGCCTTACATATTTTGTTTTAACTTTTTCTTCTAAAGTATAAATAGATGTATCACCAGCCTTAGATATCAAAAGGTATTGTTTATTTTAAACTAGAATATTTAGTATATGAAGCGAGCTTTGCTAGTTGGTTACAATTTGATGGTAAGATCAGCACAACTGCGTAACACCTTGTCTGGCTTGACAGTAAATATGTAATATCCATAGCTTATATTGTATTGACAAGGTAGTTTCATCTTTGAAACTTACGGAGTAATGTATATTGTTGAGAGTCATGGCCATGTTACACATGAAAGTGCTGAGCCACCAGCAAACGAGACATGACGTGAGGGTGACGTGGCCTTGGCTAATGCGATGACGTCGTGGACAGTCTACAGCTAAACGAGGAAACTATTATAAAGCTGTCCGCACGCGACGGACAGACGGCCTACCATCTTATTCAGAGGCTCCTCTCCATGTCTGCGCTCTCAATAGGCAGAGGGAAATAGGGATCTAACAACATTTCTATCCATATCCTAATTTGTTTTATTAATAGCTAATACACAATTATCACGTTTTCTGATTATAATATTTAAGGGATATATTTAGTAATTGCTATAATTTCAAGTTGTCAAGTTACTTGACATCATCGGTGTTGTTTATTTGGACTATTTATTTAATGATTATTATCTATGTTTATATTAATTGGTGTTTCTGTATCACTTAATTATCAACAGTAGTAACATAATACGTTTTATCTCGTACGAGTCATCAAAGTTTGCGGATCGTAACAGACTAGCAAAGCGGATAAAAATAGTCGTAGAAAAAAAATAACATTTTTAACACTAACGCCTGTTTTCATTAATAATAAGCGATACCCAAATGTAATACCTAAATAGAAGCGAATTTTCAACCGCCGAGTCGTGTTGAAAATCCTTCAATATGCAATAATATTTAGGCATTACATTTAGGGGTCGCCTAGTGTTTATGAAAACGGGTGTAAATCATCTAAACTAATAACCACGCTATAATATATTTTTTTCAGAAAATATTGATGTTTGGGACGTGGACACGCAATCAACAAGTAATCAACTATAGCATACTAGAGGAAGAAGTTGGGAAGACGGTAGAGAGGTAAAGTCCTAATAATTATAACATGTAGGTACTAATCAGCATTTTAGCGACCTATGCATATCTACGTTATAGTCGAATAATATTATAATCGAAACAATTTGTACGAGTTTCATTTTCAGACTGTCTGTGTTACATATTTGCCGAATAGCTGGCGGATAGTTTTGAGGAAATAGGTATTGATGAAAATTTGACAAATAAAAAAAAACTATGTAATGTTTGACGGTAACTGGTTTTATATGTTTTACTTTAGGGGTAGACCAGGTTTTACAAATTAATCACTTACTGAGATACTTTTATAAATATTTATAAAAACATCGAGTAATTGAACATTTTTATGGAAAATCCCAATACTGTCATGACCGTTATTGGGATATCACGAATTTTGAAGTCCTGTATTCCGTATAGTGGTACCCGCCTTCAAAATTACCGCTAGCTTTTTGGCTTTATGTGTCCACATCAAAATTACGGTTTCCATCCAATTGACTCCTTGAAGTCTTCTCTTATTACGTCAGAATGACAGCAAAGCATGAATATGTGACATACTGTCCTTGTGACGTCACAGGCGTCTAAAGACGTCTCCACCTCAATAAAGGCTTAATGTGCATGCTGTCAAAGATCACCGAAATTCAAAAAAGAATCCGAGCTTATAAAAACAGATTCGAGATTGTCATGCGATAATCAAAGCTATTAACTTTAGGCCGCGTATATACGACGCGCTATATTATATATACACATAATAACGAATGAAAATTAATATATAGGGCAGTATTCTCTGAGGATTTACAAAAAAATTGTACACGCGCGTTGCCAAATTTTAAACAAGGGCCGAAAAACTGTTCTGTCTTGCTTAGCGGTCTCGCGCGAGTTCTAGCGAATCAACAGGATATCACTAACTGATTATCTTAAATATCCAATTCTAATTCTAGTTCTAATTTCCCTCTCAACTAATCTGTATATTATTAGGTTATAAAGATTTTCATCATGAGGTCTGACGCAGTGATTTTGCTCACAAAAAGTAACATCGTTTTAAATTGCATTTCGCAAACCTTGAGAAAATATTGCCGTAAAATTCAATTAACTAAAAAATAGTGATTATGAACAGTTATATTACAGGAAAAAATATGAATTGAAAAGTTAAAGTTGTCGAGTAGGTATATGAAGAAGTGGATAAACAATTCCCGTCAAAATCCTTGGAATTGAGATTGAAAGTGTGTGACAGAATGAGACAAAATCGAGGTGATCAACATTTTACGTTAAGTATGGCAACTGTACCAGCCAAATTTCAAAATGTGAAATATTTCGAAAAACTATCAGAGTTCTAGCTAAACCTGCCGCTGTTTACCGTGAACCACTGTGACGTCATAGAACTGTCCAGAGCTTATTTCGCCTCGCGTATCACGCTACGAGCGACCTCCGTCTCCGTTGTAGTCCTAACCCCGCGCCACTGTACCCCGCAGGCGAGGACTGAATTAGGCGGTTCAGCTATACTAGCGGTTGTATTACATATGTATAACTTTAAATTTTGCGTCAGTTGTGTTGTTGAGTACACTTTTGAATAAAGGATAAATAACCGATTGTTATTTGAAGTCTAATTATGTAACACAAAATAATAGTCAATGCCTTCATTTTTTAAATATGCAATGATAAAGCGATGCCACTTTTTGAGGGCACACTGCTCGTCGGTAAGTCGGCCTTTAAAACCTTTGACCACTCGACGTTTTCCAGAAAAATTACAGCGAAATATTATAAATTGTATAAAACATTTCTCAAAACTATATAAGTAGCTTTTTGACAAGTGAGATGCGGTGATGTCAATGTGATCAACATCCCGGTAAGGCGACTTTATCTATCGAATTGACATAAAAGTCAAACACTATCGGAGTTGCTAGCGGTTTTAAAGAATTCTACAATACTGGGTTCCGTATAAAATCATTTAATTTTATATTGTCAGTCAGTCAGTTCTGTTGTTGATTATACTCTGCCTAAACGAGAAACAACTAATTGATCAGCAGCCTAATTACGTAATGCTGAAACTTCGCTTGGCGAAATTGTGCAAATATTCCAACACGCGTAGGGTATATTTTGTATTACCCAAATAGCTTGAATATTTTGACAAATACGTCAAGTGAAGTGTTAGCATAACACACAATAATAGTCAATGCCTATCATTTCGACAATTAGGAAATATTCATTGCCTTATTTATATTGTAACTACCATATTGGGCAGGACATCATTGTCAGAAGAGAGGATGCTACATGGGACAAAACCTTGACAGAATGGAGGCCGATACAAGGTATGAAAAAATTATGACGACCTGATGATGGGACGATGAAATCATAAGATTCATAACTAACTCCTATACACGTCTAGCACTGAATCAAAGAGCCGTAGCGCAGTAGGGAACGGTGGAGTTTACAAAAGATTAAGACAAAGGAGAATGGGCGATCCGGTCCCAAGTGAAGTAACACTTCATGCCCTTCGTTATTTCAAAAGTCACCACCAGCTAGTAACAAATCGATTTTCTTCATCGTGGAATAATTCAAGTTATTGTGTCCACCCAATTTTTATTTAGTAGGTGTATTTTGCTAAAAAAAAATGTCACTCTTTTTACCCATTTCTATCCTCTAAGTATTGCACGCAAAACAAAACCAACTTATTGATAGCTCATATATATTCGTTAGTTTTAAACTGTTTCAAAATTAACATTAAGTGCGTTTTATATTGTCATGCACATTTTCCAGTTGTTAATAATCAGGAAAAAATGTGTCGTGAAATATTATTTTGATCGCTGAAATGATATGGGTCATGAAGTAGTTGTAAAACACATGGTTCAGGAGAAATCTTCGACGGATAAAACTTAAACCGGCCAGTACAAACTTGCCTATTCTCCTTTAGTTTTTTTCTGAAGAGAAATACAACCCAAATTCAAATAACTCCAGAATAATATAACAAATTGTAAATGTAAAGAAGAAATACAAACAACGTTGTAAAATGTAGGTAAAAATAGTACATATTGTAGGTATGTACAGCTAAACAAAAACAAAATGTTGGTACTTGACTGACCAAAAGAAGAAATAAAAATTGACCATATGAAAATACAAAACCCTCCACCGTAAAATAAATAAGTAATTCCAAATATTTAAATTGTTAGATATGTCCTCCTACCGCGACAAAGGATGGCCACTGTATATGGTACATAAATATTGTATTGTCTCGCTCACTCATGCTAAAAATTGTATCTATTATAGCACGCGTTATGTGTGAGCTTAATATTTTTATTATGGACATATTTTCTGAACACCTAAGTACGGTGAGGGCAAATCAAACGATTTAAATGTTGGGTTATCATCTGACGTTTGCATAAATATACCGTACAGACATGTACGTAGCAGCCTGTCTCACCACTATTCTGATACGATGGTAATAACACTATAAATCTATCCATTAATCATATACAATATATAACACCTCCAGTAGTTAACATGATTGCTTTAATCGGCTGTAAACTTATGAAATAGTAATTTAATCAGAGGCACATTAATTCATATTACAATAATTTCATCACATTTTAGTGGTGAAACTGACTTTAGAAGGTATTCTATGACCGCAGACAAAATTAAAAAAATAGCTTTTTTCTTTGTATCTACTTCTTTCTCCAGGTGAAGTAAAACCTCTGATTTGTTGTCTCTGATAGTACATACGATAATCAACTTCTGAACAGATCACAGAGCACGTGATTTTATAAAAAAAATGTCACGCCTTCAGCGCCATTTACTATATCGCAGCGGAGTTTTAATTTAACTTGAACTGCATTTATTGTCGCTAAGCTGAAGTAGAAACGGTCCAGCCGCCTGGCCCTGACAAGCAAAGTGGCCTATAAAATGCTAAATTTATATAATATTTACAACACAATATAATTTTTATATTAACTTGAGTTTTGTAAATTTTATGACCGGTTTGGCCCAGGACTCAATGATGTGACGTCAATAGCTGTCTCGACCAAACAATTTTCATGGTGAGTTTTTAATGGGGGTCTGCTACGGCAGCTATGCTAGCCGCTACAGATGCAAAATATGTTTTAGAAAAATTACTCGTTTTCAAGCGAATTAAAACTAAGTACATACATTTAAGAAATTCATAACTGTGAAATACAATATATAAAAAACATAAGATGCCAAAAAAGAGCTTGAAAGCATTCCACTGCTTTTAACAAATAAAATCGAAAAAATGAAAACAACAAATAATAAATAAATCCGAAATGATTTTTAAATTTATTACACGAATGAGTCGTAGCTGAAAACGTAATAATTGTATAGTCTATAAACAGGGAATACCATTTTGTGGACAAAAAGTTAATTAACTCAGTTTTATTTCGCTTGAACGACTGGTGATGTTCATGGATGAGATGTTTTTTACAATAATTTTTCATCTCCAATGTAACTATTTATTATCTCGGTGTTGACAAACAGGCATCCCGCATGAAGTAACATTAATTGCAATTTAGGAAGCTTCAACTCAGTCATCAAGTATTTTGATAGAGACTGAAACAGTTCAATTCTACGAAAATGCTTTAGACTGATGTTTATGAGTCCCGGTAAACCGGCAAACTGTATAGGATAACAATATTTAGTCTGCATTCTTGAACTCTGTGTCGATACGACGTTCAAGCGCTTGCAAACCAGCCTCTAATTCTTGCTGCAAAAAAAAAAAAAAAGTAAATTTGAATACTTACATAAATATAAATATTATAATTCCCGTGTAAAAATAAATGTATAATACTAATATAAAAATAATTATTTAAATTTAATTTATGTTAGATTTATTTTTACAATATTATATACAGGCTGCGTCCCGCGATTTCAACCGCTTAAGATGTATCCCATAAAATGTATACAATATTATGTAAAAGAATCATATTATTGTGTCACTTGGGAATAGAGTAGCTCATCACGGAATTAAACCATTTTTAGTAAATTTTTTTACAAACATACACACAAACAATTGGAAATATTTTTATAATTTATTTTGCTTTTATTCCTGTGGTTTAGCAACCGAGAGATTCTTTGCAAGGAAAGTTCTGTGACGGCTAACCCGTCTCGGAACTTTTCTTACCATCACTCAGTTATTGGTATAGTTTTATTTTCACTTCGTATTAATTGTTTTTTATTTTAGCACTTTTTACCCGAACAAGGACAAATAAGACAATAAAATTATGAGTTTTTGCTAATTGCGCAATACACAATATGTCACAACTGTGCTTACGCAATAACCCCATGGGTTTCATCTTTTTTTTTTTTAAACTAAGTTTTTGGAGATAGTTATGAGGTGTTTGATGACGCTGCACGCTTACCTAGAAATAAACTAAATACTCACTAACACAATACGAAGCAACGAATTCAAAGCGACCGGTCGCCGTCGATCGTAAAAGTCATTCAGTCATTCGCAATATACAGTGTTGGAAGTGTACTCACATCATCAGAGCCCGTTACGACTGTGTAAGCATGTGCGGCTGCGGCGAGCCGCTCGTTTATCGTCAGCCTCTCTCTGGCCAACCGATCGGCCCCAACCGCCAAGCTGCTCGGCACAGCCGTGGTGGAAGGTGGCCCGTTGGCGCTCACAATGGGGATCTCAGAGGCACCGGACCCGGACAGAGGACCGCCCACAGCTCGGGGCCCCGCCCCCTCCTCAGGAGAGGAACGGTGGGAGCGGACTATTGGCATGATCACCGGTGAGAGGCCAGGTGAGAATACCTGCTAAAAAGTGGTGCACCACGTCAGAATATAAAGCTGGTTATAGACCGCTTTCGATAGTCAATTGAGAGAGGCCAGGATTGAGATTGAAAAGTTATGAAGAATATAGAACAAGCGCATAGATTTCGTCACGTCATCGAAGAAAGCCTTGCAAAATGAGCACATATGTTGGAAGATAGATGATATTTTCATTTGGGAAGATGCAAGTCAAGCTTACTTTCAGTTACATTTACAATTGGGAGTTGCTGCTAGCCGACTGCTAAGCTAGGATATGTGTGACCGTCGTTGGCCGATGTAGCTTGGCTGATGCTGGTTTGTACGAACTAAATAAACGGGGACTATAGGACTGCTGGGGTGCTCTCTCTGTACTATAAGTCTCTCTCTGTACTATAAGTTGTTTGTTTGAAAGACATTTATAAATATTTCATTCAATAGTAGGCAATGTAGAAGTTGTATGCCAATAAAACCTGGCCGAAGCATTTGATTCCGCACACATAAACCCGGTACCTTGAACACGTCCCAATGATCAGTGCTTAAGAGTATTAAAAACAGCACAAAAAAAATCAAAATATATTGTATAAAAAAATGAAAATCGTAAAAATAACCAAATAAAAAGGTTAAGTATTGACATGTAAAATATATTACTGAAAATGGATGCCATGCCGTAAAGAGGTACTACAAGTCCCTATACTGCTTGACCAGCGAGCCAATATTATAGTTTACCTTTAAAAGCATAGTCGGAAGGTGATCTTACAATAATTATACTGTCCAGTTTTCCCCACATTATATATTCATGGACTCATGACATGAATTAACTTTCCTGATGATGACTGAATGATGCTAGGCGCATGCAAACATATGTTTTTTTTTCGTAGAAAGAAATTAATTTATTTACGCGACTCGGGCCATATATAAGATCAGAATGACAAAGCAAATAAATAAAATGAAAATGAAAAAAATGCACATAAAAGATTTACACTGGAAAATAAGTAACTACTATATTTACCTCGGCAGCCAATGGTGGAGGTTGTGGGAGCGCAGCGAGCATGTCTCCAAAATTAAAGATCTGAAAAGGTCACTAAATTGTACAAGACCACAGTATCAATCAGTATTTCTTCTGAAAAAAAGTTGTTCAATATCGTTACAAGTTTCAAACTTATATTGCATGAAATGCTGCCGAAACATGTTTACAGCAACACATATTGTTGCCGCAACATTGTTGAACTGTTATAGCGGGTCTAAAAAGACGCTTAACGTAGCCGAATGTTACGTGTTCTTCCGAATATTGCGATCACTTTTGCATCTGGTTACGAAGATATTGAAGGTCAAAGTTTTAACTTTGTCACATTTTTAGAAAACCTGTTTAAAATCTGCCACGACCCCTATACTGTTGCATGCACCCGAAAAAACAATGTATTACGTATATTTTACATTGCACATAACATATTATATAATATAATATAATATTATATTATATTTTTCGCATCAAGTACGAAGCCATTTCTCAGGTAAAAAATTGCTGCTTACTGAGTTCGATGTGCTGAGTATGTGTGGAATGGCTGTCCTGACATCCCGTATATGAGGTTGAAATAGCCTCCAAAACATATAGCCGCTGCTATATGTTTTGAAGGGGCTATGGAATTATGCAGAACCCCTTCCCCTCAATGTCTCAGTACGACCATAGCCGTGCTGCTTCGAGCTTGGACTATACATCTGTAATGGTTCTGATAACCAAAGGGATTGTGTTACTTCGAGAACTTTTTGCAACGACAGCAGCCACGATTGTTTAAGAAACAGCTTCTCCGCTTGTTGGATGCCGAGCTTTATTTGAATTGAAGAACAAAAATCACAGAAAGTGTATAATAGTGGACGTACCTCGCCGGGGTTAGGCGCCCATACAGCGTCTGGACGCGGGCCATACGTAGCGTTGGCGTTAGGGCGGTACTCTGGGTGCAGCTCTGGTGGTATCGCTGAAAAAAAAGAAGAATATTAATACCTAATTGTATTGGTTCATTGTTACAAAAGAAAATATACCTCACTAGCTTCTGCCCACGATTTCGACCCCCATTTCATCCCCTTAAGAGAAGAATTTTGGAAAATCCTTTCTAAGCGGACGTCTACTAACTCTAAACTATCTCCCTGCCAAATTTCATTCTTATACGTCAAGCGGTTTTCGATATTTCGTCATGCGTGAGTGACCTAGTAAATATATAAAAGCTATATATTTAGATGCCTACTGTTACTACTTTAGTTACTTAACTATGTATGTATTATTAATTATACGGTGGTCCTTAAACTAGATAAAGTGCAATTGAAAAGTTGGATTTTCCAGCAACACAATATTTAGATATTATTATAATAGGCGTCACCTTGTGTTGATGACAACGGGTAAAATAAACTCACAAGTAGCAAAACAATTCACTACAAAATCATCATCATATCAGCCGAACAAAGTCCACTGCTGGATATCTGCCTCCCCTAAAGATAACCACAAAGACTTGTACACGTACAGCACTGCCCGCATCATCACTACAAAATATGAGTCAGTTATTTTTACTGCTTAGGTTTGTCTGCGTTGTCGAGCTAGTAATACTTACACGTATAGATATCATCCATCGGCTGTTGCGGCTCCTGCGCCGGGTACATGTGCACGTTGTTCGGTGGCGGCACGTAGGGGCGGAACGACATGGCGCCGTGGCGTTCGTCCGGCACGTGCGCGCCGTAGCGAGAGTAGAAGCGATTGTCGCTGCCCGGGATTAAGATCTCCTGGTTCAAGATGATGGGGTGGGGTGAGTAGTTGCTGGAATAAAGAAAATTTATTTATTCATTTAATTGTATTTATTATTATTATTTTGAACAGGAGGCTCGGAGGTCTTGGGTTTGATTCCCAGGTGGGGCGCTGCTATTGGGATTTTCTATTAGGAATTTCTCAGTATCAGCCTTGGTGTCCAGCTTTGTGTCCGGTTGATTGCCACCGTAACCCATTAGTACACCCACATTTCGCAAGTTATGTTTAAGTTTCATAACTTAAACATAACTTGCGAAATGTGGGTGTACTAATGGGTACATATCTGCCTAACCCTTCAGGGATATCAGACGCGATGTTACGTTATGTATCATTATGAATTCAATGATCTAACACAAGTTAGAAATACACAGGAGTCACAACAGAATTATTAATTTTATTAAATAACACAATTAAATGTAAATTGAAAATAAATAAATTGGTAAATTTTAATGTTAATTTATCCTATTTATTTACTTATGTGTTAAAATTCGATACAATAAAGAATGTGGATATTTAATTAATTATTAGTATACTTAGTTAAATTAATCAAAAAAATATAGGCCTAAAACAATCAAAAGTATTAAAAAAATATGACTGTTTTGAATTAAACAAATCAGATATTATGTGTGTGTAAAACACACGGCATTGTTGAAGAAGCGTACGATAAATTAAGCCTAACACATGCATATTATAAATGCTTTAGATCACGCAATTTCATCTTATCTGTCCTTTTCTATGCTACCTGTCTCTTTCACTCTCAGCAGAGCATGGCAGTATTCATTGACTGTCAGCGCACCTGTCAAAGTCAACTCATAGTCTTCTATCAACCACCAGCAAGCATCTTGCTCCAATGCCATGTGTTTTTCCACACACATAATATCTGTTTTGTTTTAATGCAAAACAGTCTTATTATATGTTTCCAAAACACACAGCATTGTTGAACACCTGTTTGTTACCTGCTGGTGAAAAAATCTGTAATGGGTAGCCACAGGTATTATGAATGCTATGTGAAAATAAGTAAATCTTTCCATTACTCAATTTTTACTATGACAATGACCAACTTAATAAAACTTATCATAAAAAATAACTGAAAACCAACTATTATTTTAAATGTCTCAAATAACCAAATTAAAAATAAATATCAAATATAAAAAAGAGGTCATCTTATGAGATCAAAAGTATACTAGGAGTATAAAAGGAGACTAGAGTATACCAAAAATGAAATAAATTATAAGACAGAGAGGTATGAAGACAACAGTATACGGCCCGGAACCGGTGCTCCCCATACCTTAAGCCCAAATAAAATCATGGCTACATAAGAAAACCGAGGAAACAAACCAAACGGAATGGAAAAACAGTGTAACCTGCAGGCAAACAAAGAATGCAGTTCCGGACGCATCAACAAGACTTGCCCGCAGACTTATTAGATTGAAACGGGACAAAATTCGGAAGGTCATAGGCATCATAACCGGCCACTCAGCAGGCAGAGTAGCCAAATAAGTCCGCAATTGTCTTGTATCTCATGTTCTTTATGCTTAAGTATTAAAACGTTGCAGCTTACTTAGCTTCTACAACCTTTCCTTTGTTGGAATAACTTTCTTTTGAACAAAATCTGTTCACCGAAGGTAAACTTCAAAAATACATAAACATTCTGTTGCCTTACTGGAGCCAAGAAGGATTAGGATAACGATTAGCAATAGGTAGCTGTGACAAACAACCAGGAATGTAAGGCACTTGGCTTAAAAGAACATCAATACGCGAGTCGGTTGTGATATTGTTTGTACTTACGTTTGTTCGGTGGTGGCTAAGCATAGCCTTCATCTTCTAGAGACGAGGATATACTACAATTGCCACTGGAGAATACAAGATTGGCGTGGGTGTCGAGAAGTCTGTTCTCCATCCGAAGCAACAGCAACCGAACTACCACATTCAACACCACCTTGTTCTTCCCATAAATATTACTCTCCGATTGAGTGTACTTACTCACTAAATAATAACTAAACAATCACTTGTTTAAACGTGAAAAACTTAATTTTCCAATTTGATTGCAATGAGAAAATTTTGCATGTTTTGGCGGCAAGATTTATGAACGCTATGAGTTGACATTGACAGGTGCGCTGACAGTCAAGGAAAACTGGCGCGCTCTGCTGAGAGTGAAAGAGACAGGTAGCATAGAAAAGGACAGTTAAGATGAAATTGCGTGATCTTAGACATGTATATGCATGTCTTAGGCTTAATTTATCGTACGCATCTTCAACAATGCCGTGTGTTTTGGAAACACATATTTTATAATATATTATAGGTGTAACGTGTAATAATTTGAATAACTTACATCGGATGGTGGCCGTTGTTAACATGTTCCATGTCATGTGGCATGTTCGTGTTCATGGCTGCAACAAACAATAATTTAAGTCAATTAACTATTCCAATCCTTTGGTTGGGCAAGTGTTTTTAAAATTTTTCATTGGGAATTTCTCACTAACAGCTCGGATTTTTTTTTTATCCGCTGCTTTACTATGTGTTTATTTGTAAATGTTATGTAATCGATTGTGCGGCAAGGCAAAATATATAAAGTACGTATAACTGACTGCGCAATGCATAATTACCTATATTAATTAAATTATAGTAATTACATGTTTTTCCTCTTAATAAAATAAAAATAGTTACAATTAATTTAAGAAGTAAGTAATTGGTGGGCTTTCGGAAACACGGAACGATGTCAGTGATGTAGAAGATATACTTTAGAAAGTACATATGAATTGAAAGTCACATTGGTACTTGCCCGGATCGGAACCCTGCATGAGACCACGGGGCCATCACGACAAACGCTAAAGGGTATATTATATAATTTAAAAAAAAAGATGGGATACATAAGAAAAGTTCACAATCACATCATTCCGCGTCTCTTCTCACCACTTCCTTGTAACATGGAAGTCTATTGATAACATTTATACGAACCTATTAGCGGAGAGCTGAAGACGAATGATAAATTGCACTTAACAAGGATATAATAGAAGTAGTATGAAACCAGAAGTCTCTGATGCACCATTGTGTAGATTTCATGAGTAAAGAATGTACATATGTTAACGTATTGTGCCATATGTTGTTTAGAATAGCGTCAATAATTATACCAATCTTCTGCCTGTCTTTGTCTCCTGGTACTTGGTGAGTGCCATGTGTCGTGATAGCCCAGTGGTTCAGTGGTGGTAGGTTCAATACAGGGCAAATACAATGTGACTTTTTCAATTTTTATGTACTTTCTAAGATAACCTTGTTTTCTTTCATTAGATAATTTTATGCAATAGATTCAGACAGTGATTATATATAATTAATACTTGATTAGTTAAGATTAATGCGTAACAGAAAAATATGTTTTTTTCTGAGACTATTTGTAACATTTTTATATATTTAGTTTTATTTTTGGCAAGACTATACTATCTGGAGTATTTTTAAAGAAATCAGTTGTGTTGTGTATGTCTGTGGTTATTGTTAGTTCCCTTAAATAAGTAACTACTTTTTACGACAAAGTTTTAAATGTTCTAACTAAACTTTAAATATGAAGCGGGTTATTTGCATTTTTTATTCATTTATTTAAACTTTATGCAACAAAAAGGTACATGAGAAAATAAACAAAAAGGAGATTTAAAAATCATTAAAAACAAATAATTACCTAAATAAATTTTAATGTGCACATGTATTAAATAATTCAACACGAAACCAACAGCCTTCATATATTGTGACTTATTTTGATGGTCAATATGGAATATGAACGGCTAAGTTAGTGTTGTGTCTTTCTACATCCCGTAGGCCTTATGATAAAACAAAGTCTTTGCGTAAACCAGGTTAAAACCATTGAACCAATTTTTGTATTACAAACTTTATTTGTATAAATAAAGTAATACAAAAACTGGCTCGAAGGTTTTAACCTGTTTTAAGCAAAAACTTTGTTTTAAAATAAGGCGGCGTGTGTTAAATAGTAAATGATATCTTACGTGGAACATTGTAGTTGTGGCCCTCTATAAGCGGCTGCTGCATGGCGTACGGCGGATATGGTGGGACGGCGTTCGCTGGGAACGGCGCGCCTGGAGCCGGCATAGGGATCGGGTGATTGGGGTGGACCGGTTGGTTAGCATGTAGCGGCTGGTTAGGGTGATTCATCTGATTAGGATGAATCACCTGATTGGGGTGCAGTGGCTGGTTAGGGTGAAGTCCCCCGTACGGATATGAGCCGTTCATTCTAAACCTGAAACAATGAAGTTTGCGTTAATGACGTGAGAATCTGTGGTTAGTGATAGGTCCACTCTAGTATCGTGGACGTGGATATGGTGTGATGGGTATTGATCAAAGTTATGAAGACGGGTACGCGTCTTCTCGTACCTGTAATAACACCGACGCTTAGTTTTGATTTAGTAAGTATATAATATCCTTTGAAATATTATACAAACCGGTTAAAAATCATGGAGCTCTGAGGTCAAAGTCAAAGTACAATGATACATACATTTGCATGGGTATATAATAAACATCATAATTATATACCTTTAAACAAATAAAATACACACTTAAAAAAAGAAAGGAGGAAAATAATACAACTCTAACTATTTGTTCTGTAAATAACCTGCGACTTCCGCTAAAATGCACATGGAGGGGTGGCAGTTCTGGGATATCAATCATATCATTGACATGATTGGCACTTGCTTATTTAAAACGCTTGTAGCAAGCGCAAGCACTTACCGATCGTATTTTATGATTCGCTTATTTAGAAGGGGTGCGTCAAAGCAATATTTTTTATGTGAAATCTTTAAAAAACTGAACGAGAAGTTCTTACATAAGACGACAAAATGTTAATGTTGAAGTTAATCATAATAATCTCAACGCATTTTATCACGCCTACCTGGCGGTAGATGAAAAAAGATGCTGATTGAACGCGACGATCTACCGACACAGTTCCAAGAAGATAACTTATAAACGTTATTCAATTTATGCTACACAAGTACCTACTCCAATATTATAAAAAAATTAAATTCTTTTTAAATATAAAGTTACTGTTTTTGAAGATAGTACAGTAAAACAAGTATTTAATTTCAAACTATATCAAAAGTAGTACCTTTATTATTAATGTAAAACAAAAAATCTCACTTTACAATTAACCAATAAAAAAAAAAACGCGCGCATGCTTCCGGCTTTTTCGCGAAACGCAAATAATATTTGGCATTTGCGACAATAAAAAAAAAATTAATTACTATTAAAATAGAAAAGTTAGCTTATGGTAATAATTAATTGAGTTAGCAGAGTACTTACAACTGTTACGAAAATGCTGCGATTATAAAAATGCTGCGATAAATTAAAATGCTGCGATAAATTAAAATGATGCGATTAATAAAAATGCTGCGATTAATAAAAATGCTACGATAAAATGCACAAATGCAAAGTTCAAGACTACTACCGACCGTCTGCCTGGACGTTCCGAACCTTTCTGGCGTCTTCACTAATGTATTAAGTGTTAAATTGCTACCGCATTGCATTGGAATAAATAATAAAGGACACCACACACTGCAGTTTTATATTTGATTACATTTGTTAGATATATATGTTTTAAGTATTTTTTTTTTCACAAAATTAACATATTTTTACCCGCGTCGGAACGGAGAAGGAATAAGTGTTTAGGGCGAGAGGTTGTTTGTTTTTGAAAAAGGAATAGCAAGAAAGTTTTTTTTTTAATAATATGAATTAGCAACGATACTTATACTGACGTATTTTCGTGCCATCAAACTTATTGTTTGATTATAGGTACTAAATTGTACCTGCCATTTGGTTTTATCATATATAAATAAACATGGTATCATAATAACACGTTGAAATCAATTTTTGGTCGAGTTTTTACGTCATGTTTGTTGTTTAGACTGCCTCGTTGGTCTAGTGGTCGTAAGCGCGACTGCTGTGCATGAGGTCTTGTATTCGATTCCTAGATCGGGCAAAAGTGTTATTGGGTTTTTCCATCAGGAATTTCTCAGTAGCCGCCTCGGAGTCTGGATTTGTGCCCGGTTGATGGCAATAGGCTCGCCCCCTATTACATGGGACTAAAAACATAACTGGCGAAATGTGGGTGTACTAATGGGTGCACCTCTGCCTAACCGTTCGGGGATTACAGGCGTGATGTTATGTATGTTAAATAAACATAGTATCATAATAACACGTTTAAATCAATTTTTGATCGAGTTTTACGTCATGTTTGTTTGTTTGTTTAGACCAGTGACGCTTCTAAATTGCAAGTAGTGGTGTTGCCTTTTCAATACACTTTATCTACTTCTTTGTGAATGAATGTATGTGTTTATTCTAGTAAACAAAAAAAGTAAACGACAGTTTAGTCCGAATTATGTATACGTACGGTATAATTTTCATTTTTAATCAAGTAAATACACAGTCGCTGAATTAATTTTCTCGGCCTCTCTGTGTTGAGCGCTGTTTGTTCAACAAAACAGACATGTTACATTACAATTAACATGTTACTAATCATCTAGTTCGCGTTTAGTGCCGGTACAATGGCAGATATGGTTGGTTACCCTCCGGTGCAGTAATAAGCAACCCAAGGCCGTGAAACAGGACGATGGCTAGTAATAACATATGTCTACATTTATGGCCCTGCATTTATGGGAGTGTGCTGCGGCAAGTAATAAGTGCAGTATTTGTTTACTACAAAGTACCCATTGGCAAGGTTAGAACTTTTCTTTAACGATGCGTCTAGCAAATATTTCTTGTTACAAATACTAGAAAGGCAAAGTTTAGGAAATATTAAGTAAAAAACTTTTAACTTTTAGGTAAATAGAGAATAATTTAGGTCTAGTTTCTTAATATTTTCATCTATTTTTGTTTTTATTATCACAATAATCAATTTTTAAAAGCAGTCAAACACAAAACATGTATTTATTTATTTTCAAGTAAAACACTGTCTATAAGTGTGCTGTTACCTTTAAAACTGGTTGCGAATACAAATAATGATTAATAGGTACATATACCACGGACGAGTGTAGAAATAAATTGTAAATGGAGGGTACAATGAAATATGGAGATTTCTCCTCTTAGGATGTAGATTAGATAACTAGCTTGATGCATTTCTCCCGATGGTAGGGAGTGCACACATCATAAAACTTTGGAAATCCTTTTGATACTTCAATTTCATTATGCCACTAATATTAAAAATGTGAAAGGAGGTCAACAAAACCCCGAAAAATTTTGCCAAAATATGTGCCTCGAGGTACACGTGCACCAAATCGTAGAGAAAAAATAGAGGAACTCGAAAATAATTTTACTTATATTCATAAATCATTTTTAACTATTCAATAAATTATTCAAATGTAACCTAATAACCTGTAATACAATTAAAACATGTGGCAACTTTGCATGTAAAACCCGAGTGACAACCAAATAAAACGCAATCGGCGTTTTATTTGGTTGTCACTCGGGTTGACATTTCGTAAATGTCATTTTGTTTAGCTTTTGTTGACACTTCACACATGTCATTCCGTACATTTTATAGTTCATCAGCATTCACAGCTTGTATTCACCTACTTTTAAGTACATAACATTGCCTGACATGTGTAGAAAACGATAAGTTATTATTTCATTCAGATTGAATTAACAAGTATTAAACATATTATTCGAAACGAAATTACGAAACAAACGTGAAACCAGTGGCTGAATCTGACAGCTGTCAACTTGAAAGTTTTTTTTTTAAGTACGGTACTTATTTACTAGAGTGCCAAAATGGCGTGCTTTTTATTACGATTAAAAGGTATTAAGTGTACCTTCTGTACTAAATTTCCCAGATACTGTTGGCATCCTTTTGTGAAGATATTTAAATGTTAGTTACTCAGTAAACGTGTAACGCGTAAACTGTAAACAGATTTGGATGAAAATTGGCACAAAGATAGAACATTTCCTGGATGAACACGTAGGATACTTTTGTATCCCGTTAATGTGTTCCCTTGGAATAATAGTTCAACTTACTTTAAAATAAGATTTCACGCGAGCGAAACCGCGGCCAGAAGTTATTCCTAAATAAGTTAAATTTTTCGAATAAGTCTGAAATTATGTTGCTGTCTTAAAAAAGTGTATGCGGCGTGGGTATAAACTAGCCCTAAGATTAGGGGAAAGTGAAGTAAAAAAAAGGATTATAACGACGTTATCGTGGTAACAACGAGAGTCGTTACACTAACGAATATGATGTAGTTATCAGTTTAACATGTATTAAATAGTACAGCAATAAGAATAATATCATATTATTAATAATAGTAGGTATATAATTAATAATATTAATAATAATAATATAATATAATATTAATATTAATATTAATATTAATAATAGTTATATTCTGCCGTGCTAGAAGACTTCGCAAGTGCTTTAGCTATATTATGATTAAGTATCGCAAACAGTTGCAAATTCTATAAAAATAACATAAATATAACAAAAAGACTTTGGTATAAAGATGCAAGCGTAGCAAAACATGTTTACATTCGTGATGATTTTTTAATAAATAGCATACCCGGCCGAAACTATATCGCGTATTTTTTATAGAAAACGGAAACACGCGTTATTTTCGTTGTGCATTACCGGCAGATGTGTCGCTTCACTTAGGACTGGATGAACCATCTCTCAATAGACTTCAAAAATGGAAAAGAATTTGAAATTATCTGCTTAATAATTTATTCAGAACTTATTTTGGAAGGTGCTAAAACAGGCCATAAGTTCTTCCTTATTAGTATACTAAAGAAAAATAAACACAACATGATGACCATATGATGAAATATAGTAACAGTACCTGTCAAGGAATCTTTCCACGATGGAACGTTCTGTAGTGAATTAATATTTATTTTTAAACGACGGAAAAAGGAACAGTCTGTGCATTCATCACATACCATTTTTCTCAATTGGCAGAATTGTAAAATTGCCCATGAAGCTACGTCAAGCTGCAACCAGGATTATCGTCATCTATGCCTTTGTGTTGGTTCTACGTCGTGGGGCTATTATAGTAAAGTTATCAGTCCGCTTGTTACACTAAGTGATCGTCGTATGCAATCGTTTATGTCATTATAGACATCGCTAGCTGCACCACTTGTTGTGATAATAGCGCCCCATCTACTAACGTTCATTATTCCTGTTGGAATGTGTAGCGCCCACGGAGATAACGTCGGTTACGGTGAGCAAAATATATGATACGAAATCATTACAAAAATATGACAAGAACTTGTCATAAAAACCCAGATCGAAGCTTTGTGCGTTATACCGAACGTTAATGGATGAGCCGCTCATGAGTTTATGGTTGACCCTGATATTTTCTAGTGTTGGGTAGGACAAGCAATTTCGATAAGTTTGTATGAGTAACTACGATGTTTTGTTTGTATGAGCACCACTTCAAATGAGGTGGGACAATGTCAAATTAATGGAACATAGTCACAATAATGCAAAGTTGTCCCTCCCCATTTGAATTAATTAATAAACACAAAACACATACGAGGCTTTGAGCTGAACTTAGAAGTATGAGGGATAATGGGAAAATGTCATATTACTGAGACTTGCATGACTGCAAGGCACATTCGTTTTCGTTAGTGCGGAAGCGCTGTCCCGCTCACTCGCTTTGTACCAACAAGTCGTGACTTCGCGAGCGAGAATGAGACGAAATTAGAATTCGACCGACAAGCCGACAACGATAACGGACAATCGCCTGCACTCGCTCGCTCACCTCGCGTCAGCATCGCCAGGCGTTACTCACTCACTCACTCACTCACTCACTCAACAATCACTTCGAGATTCATTTGTTTGTCGCTGTAAAGCGGAACAAAATATTTTTTAGAGGTGTTGGGACATTCAATCATTTTGTGTGGGACATTTGAAGTGCCTCTTGTATGTCCTACCCAACACTAATATTTTCGTGCTGGCTAACTCCCGACTCCGTAATCTTATACACCTTTTTTAAGACTAATTCGTAAACAAATCACAATGTCTTAAATAACTAAATAATTTCAAGGCCGATATAAATAAACGTTACATAACATGATTGTTTGAAAAATTATAATTATGTAATTTATTTCTGGTAACAATGACAAATACTTATTTCATGGACGAGCACCAGGAGAATGTAAATCATCATCATCGAATCAGATTTCATTGTAACACTAAGTCACTGTACAATTGTGTGGCACTTGGCACGTGGCACGTGGCGACAAACCCCACGCAATATTCCTGGCACTGTCGCACAACTGGCAAACTACAAGTGTGAGATAGAGACGGAATCATGGCAAAACCAAAATATATAGTAACGTTTTTTTATCATGGCATATGTACCTTGGATGTGGTGTGAAAACATGGCGTCTGGTTTTAAAAAAGTAATGGTTATGGCTCATTATAACAACGTTACCGCGACACGGCAAAACTGGTTGAAATCACCTTCAAAAGTCCAACTGTCGACACGAGTCGTGAGCACAGACTGTAGGATTTCGCGGATGTACACTTTTGGAAAAATATAGGCTATCACTCACTCACTCACAAACTCACTTCCTTTTCAATGTCTTTAAAAAAAATTAAAAACTTTAAAACACAACAAATTTATAAAACGGAATAATAAAAATGAACTTATTAAACAAAAAACACAACAAATACGAAATAAGGAAATAAAAAAAAAATAACTAATACAACAACAAAAAACTATTTCAAAATTCAAAACGTAATTCACTAAATTTGCACATAAGTGGACAGTAGCCTAATGACAGGCGATAGTCCAATAGACGACCAGCATCGAATAATGAACCAATCGCGTGCAGTCGACTGCAAAATCGGCGCCCATTCCGCCAATGAGACCTGCCATCGCACCACCCGCGAGTCGAAGTCGTTTTTTATATTGTCATTAAAAAATATTTTAACACATACGACTTAAAGCTCTAACTTGAATGTCTGATTTGCTGTGTCGGAGCCATGTTGTTATTAGTGCTAGCTGACGTTTATAAGTTATTAACGACATTATTACAATTAGATAGTTGACACCACCAATCTATTGGCGTACTTTTTATTGACTGTAAAACGCGATTCTCCCATAGATTCTATGGCAAAATACAACTGTGACGTCACTTATTTGCCAACTCAATAGATTAACTATTGCTTTCAAAGCCTCAAAAGATATAATTTTACAGTAAATTGAAAACTAATCAAGTTTTCTAAAATATGTCTTTAAAAGAAGTTATGTCTTGGAATGACTGGTTAATGGTGTCATCTACCCAATTATGTTTGGATTCAGGGTTTGAGCATACCTTTCGAGTTCCTCTTCAGAATGCGCGAAGGTGCAGGAGCTGCCTCTTGGACAGAAGGAGCGTGTGGCCGCGTCCCGGCACATCGACACTTTGTACTTGGTGTGGGTGGGCGTAGATGCTGCCGTCTGTGGAGATCCTTGGCCTGTGGGGTAAATATTACGGTATAGACCTGGACGGTTTGGGACAAACATACAGTCTATTGTGACTTAATAGTGCTGTGTACATAATGAAGTACACGATTATCCCATGCTAGGTATTACAAAAAAAAAATAACAAAGAATTTACGAAGCACCGTTTGTTAATCGTTTATTTCCTCGTCGTAATGGCTTAATAGCAATTAAAAGAGAGAATCCAGCTCAGCTCCCCGAGTTTGGTAACTTAGGAGCTGAGCTGGATTCTCTGTTATTTACGTCGATTTTGGATAATCGTCACGATGTCCCTACATACTCATCAACAATCCTTTTAAATTTAAGAACAGCTTTTACCATACTTTTTTCATTCATATTTCGAACTTGAATTGAACTGAATGGAATATGTTTATGTATCCGACTATCCGATGCCTATTTTTGTGTGGTCACTCAAATTATTAACACGAATAAGCTCACACGTTAGAAAGTATTTTCAAATGACAATGTATAATTTTAAACAAAATAAACAATCTTTGTGACATTATTCTTCCTAACTAATATTATAAATTGTAAGTTTGTTTGTTGTCATTTTACGCTTAAGCCATTGAACCGATCATCCTGAAATTTTGCATATACGTTGCCAGGTGTACATAAATCACAATAACGTTCTTATGATCATAGATGGCGCCACGTGTCGTTTCGAATCATGATTTTAATTAAATAATTGAAATGACATAATAATTAAAATGACAGGACATGGGTATTTTTTTCCGCGACTTCATCTGTGTCTGCGATAACCGAAATTTACGCGGACGAAGTCACGGGCAAAAGCTAGTAAAATTATAAAACTCAAATACAAATTTAAATCGAAAAACATTGAGTTTTGCGATTGTAATGTCATACAAATTATAATTTATTTTGTTAATTTACAAAAATAAGAAGCAAGTAAATTATTATCATCTGCCAAGCATTTCTAACTATGATGGGTTCGGCTTCCAGTCTAAAGGTAGCCTTTCGAACTGAGCGTCACAAACGCAGCGTCTACAGCGTCACCAACATCGCACTACAACAGCGGCACTGTGACGTCACTGACGCCGCGACAGTGACGCTGCGCTCGAATGACGTTCCCTAGAATTTCATACATTTGCATAGAACATCTATCTGTCGCACTGTCGCGGCGTCACAGCCGCGGCGCCAATGACGCCATAGACGCTCAGTTCGAAAGGCTACCTTAACGGATGCAGCTGAATACCAGTGTTTTACATGCAATGACTGCCTATCTGACCTCCACAACCTAGTTGCTGGATAACACGAAACGCCTTAGGACGCCGTTCCGGCCATAGGCCAGTTCTTCACTTTATACGAAACTACCTTTTGGAATGGGCAACTAGATTCAATATGATAATTTTTCTTTTCTCTTGTAAATGACGTTCAAAAGTGTCTTTTAATGGTCTAATTGAAATAAATGATTTGACTTTGACTTTGATGGTAGTCAGACTTTCCGAGCTTCTGACTACCCGTCACGACTGTCAAAGATCTCCGAATGACAGCCGGGACTAACGGCTTTATGTGCTTTTCGAGAGACGAGTGTCATACCACTAGCTCCTAAAGTCACTGAGAAATTCCTTATGGAGAAACTCAACATTTTGAACCTGACCATATGACCAACGAGGTAATCATACAAGTGAATCATACTAACTGGTATTGTTATCCATACACCGGTCGGGCATGCTATGTTTCTGGTTGTGGTTCGAGTCCCGGCCCGTCGCCTGCTGTTGTAGGTAGTGTATCAACCCGGCCACAACCTCCTTGAGTGACGTCATCACCTCTGCTAGCTGCTGCCATGATGGATTTTTGGCGTCTGAAATAGATGAATATAGGTTTTATTACAGTAATGTTACTGGTATTACAAGTCAAGTTGTATTCCTTTTAGATCTCTCAATAATTCAATTAATTACGTAAAACATATGAATACATTAATAAATATGCAAATCAAGAATAGAACAAGATTATCATATAATAAAAATCGTTACAATTACTTCGAAAAATTGTGAGATATATTGACGTGGGTTGGTATTTTCTGGCAGCACTAAACACTATTGTAACCTATTTTTGTCTGTGACTGTTTGCAAAGCGTTAAAGTTAATAGATTTTATAGAATAAACAAAAGACGCATTTATACTGATAGAATGATACGTAATTATTGGTATATTTTCACCCCCGGCCTTTAATGGTTAGTTAACAGCACCGAATAATGTCAAACTTTGTTATTTACATACTCGCACGCACACACACAACCGTATATAAAAGAAAGAAAATGAAACGAAGGGTCGAATTGAAGGGGCATAACGCTTTTTCTTTACGTGACGATATCTATCAGTTGACTCCTACATACAATACTCCTACTATATAACATAGGCCTCCCCGCCTATGTTCAGCAGCGGACGTCTTAAGGCTGATTTAATTATGGTGATAATAACATCACATAATACAGACGTACCTGGACTGGCGTCGATGTTAGCCAGCCTGTCCAGATGCAGGCTCATGACGATCAGCTGCGCTGGGTCGCCGGTCCTTTGCAGCGCGATGAACAACTCCTGAACTGACTGCGCGAAAGACTGAGGTGTCTGCAATTTGTCTGGAAGCAAAACAACTAGATAACTTCATCATCTCAGCCGAAATATCGTATATTGCTTGCAGTGGAGAAGGGTTTATTTACGTAAGGGTAAGGCGATGCAAAAGTTGCTTTATTCTATTAGGTACAATTAGATATAGCAAAAAGGAACCAATTAACAAAAACCCCAAAAGTTAGTTGAATTAGCATGTACTGCAGTTTTATAAGTGCGGTAAAGTAGCTGTTTTCTGGGAAAGGAAGGGAAGCTTGTTGGAATGGAGTTGTATGACGTTCTCGCCATTGATTACTTGACAGAGTTTTACTAAGCATTACCGAGACCATTACTAAAGAAGCACGTCCCGTAAGTTTAAAAACGATTGCATTACGATTGCATTCTAATCCCAGTCCCAAGTTGTCAAAAATACCTCTAATTTGCCTACTTTTTTGATACTGTTTATCGCGGAGATGAAATTATATTCCAAGACATAACTTCTTTAAACATCATTTTAGCCCTGAAGACCCATTTTTTTAAAAATTAACTAACATATTTCGATTTGTACTTGCTTTGTGATCAACAAATAGTTGAAAAATTGAGTTGATAATTAAGTGATGTCACAGTCTACCACTGCCATACAAAATGCATGGGGAATTGTGATTGAATCGGCCTTCTTGACACTGAGATTAGATTTCGATTGGAATTTGATTTAACGTCATTTAGTAAGTAAGATTAGCCTTAGATATTAGGACTTGCCTCCATGGCGTTGGTCTACATCGCGGTGGTTGTCAACTTAGTTGGCTCTTACCTTAAGCCGCGTACAGCACGAACAATATTCATTATATTAATTGATAATGAACTAAAACATATGACCAATTGAGTTGAAATTTGAATGCAATTTTTATCTTTATTGACTGTTGTGTTCAAGTTGTATTGTCTTTTAATTAACGAAAAAATAACTAGTCGTGATGGCCCAGTGGTTAAGAGAGAAGTAATGCATGGTGAGTCGGGTAGCAAGTAATATTGAACGAAATTGTATTTTCCAAGCCTCCATCCAGTACAATAATTTCAAAATCTCGATGGTGAACGCGTGATTTGACACAAAGAGGTATCTCAAGTCATTCTTGCTGTCTGCCAATCTTGAAATTCATGCTGTCTGGCTTTGCCAACTCTTATGCATTCCGATTTTTCTCATTTTATACACTCACCTATAATGCTTTGCATATGACTCTTGTGGGCGGTGTCTCCGTACAGCAACGCGCTCCATTGGTCGGGAGCTATCCTTAGCCCCGCTTCCGTGGCGATCTGAACTATCTGCGCATCGTGCTCGCGCCGCAGTGACTCGTACGTGCGAAACTCTTCTTTTAGTTGCATAAGAGATGAGTCGCATTCGCGTTTTGATACCTGGAGAGGGGAAGTTAAGAGGTTAACATTTTATATTACTTATAAACACTGATCTGAGTCCTGTATCATTTATTATGTTATACCCATCATTTTTCAGTGCAAGAGAGGTAAAACTACACAGGACTAATAGCATCATCCCTTTTTAACAACAATGTAGACTTTGTAACACTTTCCAGTAAACATGTAGTCAGGTCTAATGTCAGGTAAAGCGGTACGTTCCCGTTATCCCCACTCTAAGTGTGGGAAGGGATCACTACGGTGGTATTTGGTCAGTAAGAGTCTGACAGACCTATCCTCCCTCCTCAGGGAAGTGGACATCTATGAGGATTTTCCACTACGAGGGAAAAAACAAGCCAGCGTTGTTTAAAAAAAAAAGCGTTACAAGGATTCTTACCTTAAAACAAGAAGCTCTGTATAGGAGCTGGACGACATGGCCTATGCTAGTTTTCGAAGCCTGTGGAAAATGAGGCTCCAGTCTTTGGACTACAAACATCACTAACACCTGTAACAGAAACCAATACGATGATCATTAGTAAAATAAAGTTAGTTATAAACGAAACAAGTATGTGTTCATGGAGGCTTTGTACTGGACCTCTTTCCCATTTGTGGGAAAAACTGGGCTGTAATCGTCTACGCGGTGCTGTTTGGTATTCTTTACCATACATGAGAACGAGACATGATAATTTATTGTTCAGAACACTAAAACATGACACAGGTCTGCTATGTGGGAATGTGTTTTAAACTGTGCGTCTCCCTGTTCTTCGATATATTATTCTAAGGTGAATTCAGAGGTGTATGGAACTCTTTTAAGGTCCCATGTAATCACCAACACCGCACTGGAAGATAATGTTACTGCACTCTTCGAGTTGCTACTGAGTTAAGGTTCATAACAGCACGGCTCCGACACAGAAAATAATTTACCATGCAACTTAGGTCTTTGAATCGTGTGCACTAAAATAAATGACAAGATAAAAAGGTGACAGCTCGCGGGCGGCGTAATGGCAGTTATCGGTTGAATTTTTCTAAGCTATTCCAACCGCACTGTTGCTATGTCGGTCTGGTGCTGTTAGAGTGAGCGATGATCATAAGTTTTTTATGGGGATCGAACCCAGCCTACGTTTAGCGATTACGCGTTCGACCAACTAGATTATTTATTCAGTAAATGTATGGGTATCACCTTTCTAGAGAGTGCGGACCCGTCCTCTAGCGCGAGCAGCACTAGTTTGAGGACCTCCTCCTGCATCGCCGGGCCCAGGAACTGACAGCCGCGCGCGCGCACCGCCGCCCATAGGTTCGCGCTCAACTGCTGCGGGTTCTAGAATGGAGAATGAAGCATTTATTAACCTTAAACACACAGGCAACATTTTGGAAAAGAAAAACGATTAATTAATAAACGAGATTGGGTCCAGTACATTTAGGGTTGAGCCAGACTTGAGAACAAGAGTTAGTATATCTGTATCTCTTTTTGTTATGTAACAATAGAGCGAGAAAGATGACTGACCCCCTCACCTCAAAGGTTTTAAAATGTT
This sequence comes from Hoplodrina ambigua, assembly GCA_949774945.1. NCBI lineage: Eukaryota > Metazoa > Arthropoda > Insecta > Lepidoptera > Noctuidae > Hoplodrina > Hoplodrina ambigua. The sequence goes on along the minus strand of OX458963.1, from coordinate 4,689,770 downwards.
GTATTATACTAGCTTTACCCGCGGTTACGTCTGTGGCTAAATTTGGTCAAATTTCAGGAGTTTGTCACAAAAATACTTTTTTTTAAATTTATATATTTATTTCATCTTAAAAAGCTTTACATACTAATTACAAGTAACACTGGACCCACACCCTGACACCTTGTGTCTCGTGGAGTCCAGTCTCTTTCATCACAAGGTTTGTGTTTATGTTTGTATTTTTATATTCAACAGTATTTCAGAATACACCTCTTTGAAAGATCTACCTCCTAATAAATTACAACTACAATGTTGTTCGCCACAAACGTTATTACTTTGTGGCATTTAATTTTCATGTTACAATTGATAATAGGCCGCGCCAGGAAGTGGAGTCGTGAGGGCGCGGCAGAGCATGCAGTAAGCACTAGAAAGGGGTTCCATCGTTTAAAGCAGGCCCCGCCCCGGACGCCAACCGCAGCCTGGACAGCATATGGCGTTGTACACGTAACATTATTAAATTCAGGTACCGTTTAAACATCGCAGATGTCCAGTTTTAGAGTTTTTATATACAGGGTCATTGAAAATATACCAGAAATCTGAAAAGGGGTCGTTGTACTCATCATTATGAACAACTTTTACTATGGTATCAACACTGAAACCATGAAAAAAAAATCAGGTTCTGTTTAACGACCCATTATATACCTAGGCTATTCAATTCGGTATTTTTAATACAACCTTGGATAAAGCTGATTTATAACAACAACTGAATGTCGAACTCAATGTGCCGACCCGCTTAAAGCGATCCTTACGCGTCAATTGAGTGACTATGCTACCGACCCAGTGATTCAATAAGTTGGAATTCATTAGTAAAGATTGACCTTAGCAGCTCTAAAAGAGATTTGGAGGTTTTTTACCTTGAACTTGACAATATACTGGCTATAATCTAGTTGACGCGGGTAGCTCACAACTGGCCTAACGCGAATGAGCGCACTAGTATTAAATTGATTTTAGAATTAGGAATACGGCAATCCTATCAATTGATAGCATTTAACCCGTTGGTTTTAATAAATACCATTTAACTAAAATATGCGAAACTGGTCCTTCCAATTTAAATTTACGTTACGCTCCACTATTTCGTGGTAGACCTATTGAAAATAACCTGTGCCGAGTTCCACCGCATTTAGAACAGCCAAAACCATCTGGTCTCGTGTCATATAAACTGATAATAACTTTCGGTTTGATGTGGTAGTTGCGTCTATGTCCAGTTGAAAAGTTTTTGAACGAAATCAGTAGGTACCTTTGTATAGCGCAAACTTTCTAAACTTTCAAAGTAACGTTGAACTTGCTACAAAGTTCCAACTCAAAATATTCTTCAAGAGGGTTGTAGAAAGTTGACAGCATAATCGTTATTAATTACCTACCTATTTCCTTCATTATCCATACAAACAACATACGGCAAAGGGACCAACACTATTTTGTAACGTCGTTCGGCTGGAACAGATGTAATAAGTGGTGCTACTAACCACGAGCTCATAATTAGGCCTATTACCTTGGTACTTCCCTTTTTGTGTCAGAACGGAACCCTTGGGGTGTGTGCGTAATTTGACAGCTAACATTTATGTCTAAAGACAAGGGATCGAAGCCAGGGGAGGGGGGGCTTAGTAACCGGCTTTCCAAAACGTAATTTAAATGATTGAAACCCCATTAAGGAGACACACAATATAGGCGAACAGTGCCAACGTCCATCGGTGTTCAGTAAATGCTGTCTAGACGAACTGGTATGTTTTAGATCCAATTTACCTGATGCTGCAGAATGAGCTCTGTGACAGTTCTCTCTCCGAGGGAGCGAGCCGCGCGCGCCGCCCTCCCCCGGCCCTCCTCGTCAGTGATCGCACACTGCAAGAGCATAACCAGCTTTCTCTGCATTGGCCGAGACAGCCGGCTGCCGGCCATACTGTTGTTGACTGCAACAGATACACAAAACCTGAAATATATGATGCCTCCCGTCGTAGATCGATTCTCTTCCAAAAAAATCTGACGTAAACATAATAATTGAGCTGTAAGTACAAGCGGTACATCGTTCTTCGAAGGTAAGGCCGCAGACGTGGTTTTAGTGACAGCTAGTCGATTGTCATTTATGAAATGAAAAATTTAACAAGAATACAAATGCAATTTCAAAACCACGGTAGGAAATAAAAAATCTGGGTTTAGCATGTAAGTACCAGCTTTTATTGTTAGTTACGCTAAAACTTTGCATGTGAGTAGGTAATTAGTGTGACGGTTGCTGCTGACTGTCATTAGATACTGATACTGATAGACTGGATTAGACTGTCAAATTAAGGAGACGTTTTTATAATTCAAAGCGCATGTCATCTATCATTTCTAGGTAGGTAGGCCCGTCATGGATCCCGACGTCCATTACATGGACGACAGGTTAAGAAACCCTGTTTTAAATGATATAAATTTTAATATCCCCCGACCTCTGTACAGTTGTTTCACCCTCTATACATAACTAAATAAACAACATCTCAACAACGGCTACTACCTAATAGCGTAAAATTTCTGGTTTACCCTAACTATACTAATGTACTTGTAAGGTTTTAAAAAACTAATTAAAAGTTTAATTGAAAAATTTCCTTGTGTTGTAACCTGGAAAAATCTCAAAAGTATTGTACAATAGTAAGAACGTGTTCCCGTGTAAGTTTTAAAAGAACAAGTAACTCGAAATATTGTTTGCAAGGTTTCGCTTTCGTGAAACATCTGGAATTGCATTGTTTAGTTTTAATTAATAATTATACCCGCCTATAATTTGTTTTTCGGCAGGGCAAGGCCCTTTTCTCATACAGAGAAAGTACGAGCGTTGATTACCACGCTTGCTCGAGGCGGCTTTCAGACTTATATAGGTTTCTTCACAAAGTTTTCTTTCACTCATATAAGGGGAGTCCAAGATAACTTAAAAAATACATCATAAATTACTAATTTACATTGGTACCCCAGTTTCGAAACCGCCTCGTGTTTGAGAGGCCATATCGGTTTTAAAAGAATAGTGTGCCTTATAAAGTAGTCTGATGGAAGGTGGTTTAAAGGGAAAATGTGCCTTAAAAGGATTGTTTGAAAAAAGTGCAAGAGGAAAATTGTAACCCTCCCAATACTAAAAAACTTGACGCCCTATTCTTTTTCCACTTCAGTATCTAATTTAAGGTTTACTACTCTACTGATTCACATTAGTTTCATCTATGGGTAAAAAACCTTGTAAGGAAATGTAATTACAGACATACAGATGTTAGTTTAATAAAAGAAGAACAAGTTGCAAACGTTACAAAAAAATATTGCATTGAATTCGTTTCTTTTGTTTGGTAGATAACATACAACGACAAAAGGTTTACTTATATAAAACCCCTCATTTTACATCGAGGGATTATTATTGTTCGAGTTTATAAAAGCGGAGGCTTATTAGTGAAGGCATATCGACTTAACGTAAGTATTTGAACAATTTAATTGGTATGCAGGGGTAGAGCGGACCCCGGATTACAGATAGGGTGTATTCTCTCGCACAAAGACGTGCAGGTACGTTTTCAGGTTATTTATTCACTTGGTGAAATTAACAACCATTTTTTCTCAAACTTGGATTGAAACTGTTCAAACAGTTTAAAAAGAATAAAAATAATACCTGCCTATTATTGTCCCAGAACAGGGCAAAGGCCTCTTCTCATACAGAGAAGGCATAAATAAGCTTTGATCACCATGCTTGCTCAAGGATAAGGACTTGACTGTTTGTATGAAAACGTATAATAAGTATACAGAAAGTATATAAGTAACAGTAAGATTAAAATTAAGAGGAAAACGCAAATCTTAGTTTCAATTAGTCATAAGTAGGTACTAAGGCTTTTCAAGACAAATTTATCTTTGGGAAAACCCCATACTCATAGTAAAGTCGTCAATGCGTTTGTAAATTTGAATATATATTTTTAGCTGAACTGAATAGGTACATGACGTTGCTGTGTGGGTTTTCCAATACAAAGTGTATTTCATTTAAGCAACGGTTATGCGACGTCACTTCTTTTGTTACTCTACACATACGTTCAGAAGTTGCAGTGGAGATCTGTAAGAGAAACTCGTATGGGGAAGCACCTTCTAGCAATAATCAGCACAAAATAAATGGAGTGTTCCGTTTTGAATATGAAAAACGTGAACTTAATCGATTGTCATACTTACCATTGCCACAATACTTGAGGTAAACCGCGAGATGTTCCATACACTTGATGATGCAGTCGTACGCCTGTTTGTCATGATCTGGGAGGGCTTGGATGGAAGGTGGGTGGTACGGCTGCGTCGGTGGTGTGTACCCTGCGAGCTGGAGGAGCGCAGTGTTCACCACCAGCTCTTCGGGGTCCACTTGGATGACTGCCTGCAGGGGTAGGAGACAACATTTAATAAAATGTTAAGAAAAATTGTTACATACATACCTAGTTTATGTGTGAAAATTAAACTGCTGTAAATAAGTTTCGTAACTTTTGCTTATTTTAAATACGGGGCTTAACCTAACTAGCTGTATTGTCCATGACTCATACTCCCGACACAAAACATGAATTAAACTATCAACTTTCCTCTTTACGTGCATTCATCCAAGTCTCTATCGAAACCAGATCAATTTCTGTGGACCTATGTACACCTTGTGAAACCAATTTTTTTTTCATGCTGTCATAGACCCCAATCGAGCCTCCCGTGGGCCTCTAGGGGTCCACCCTGGACCACTTTGTAAATCACTGTGCTAGAGGATATAAGGTAACTTGTAAGGAAAATAAAATTGATAATAAAAAAAGTAAAAGCTAGTAACTCAAAAGCTAGTCTACACACGGAGCGCATCCGTGAGAACTTCTCACGTTTCAATCCCTCATCAACACAACAATTATGTCACTTTGAAATAGTAACTGGATACCTATACATTTAGATAATTGCCAACCTACTTAGTAAGGGGTTCTAAACAAAAATATTATTGCTTTAAGCGGAGCCGTTGCGCAGATTCTGTTTTTAAAGAGCTATCATTTTGTTATCAAGATGTTTCGCTCAAACGAATAGCAATTCATTTGTGAAAAATATTAAATGGACCATACTAATACGGGACACGCATTGTTAGAAATGATAAGGGCATAAATAATGGTGCGCACTACATGATCACGTTCAAAAGAGTTTATTAAAATAAAAAAGCTTTGCTGTCGCGCATTTCAAAGAGAGTTTGGTTATGTTATTGTTGCTTCCCCCTCGCCTATGGATTAGAGTTCACGGTCGCTGGTCGATAATTTGTGTACTTCATAAGACTTAGTTTGCACACACACACACACACACACAAACACCCTCATCTGCATAGTCGAGGGGAAAACTTGTTCATTATAACTGTACCAGAGGCTGATTGATGAACCGAGATTTAAAACTATGAGTATGTTTTCATAGAATTTATTATAATTATCGTTGTACGTAGGTAATGTTTTTGTTTTTATTATAATAACGAGTAATAACTTTAGTTATCAGGGTTTGATTTTGTGTTAACAATTTATATTAAGCTTTTAGGAGTCCCACGGTTTGTGATTTTAGCCATAGGCAATGTTACTAATTATACTTAGATTAGACCCAATATTTCTTAAGGACGATAATTAGATATTCATCGTAGAAACTATCAATTAATAAAAGAAAATAAAAAACAACATTTTTCATTAATGTCTGTTCGAATTCCGGATTTTGAAAACCAGTCAGTAAAAATTCTAAACCGTGTTTAGTTCCTTTTTTAAACTGCGTTATGATTCCAATACCTATGTATTTGTTATCTTACTACTACATATTTATATATATAATTTTGGATGGACGGATGTTTGTTACTCACACGCTTGAGCGGCTGAACGAATCTGAATAAAAGACACAGAGATATGTAGATTGTAGTTTGGCATATAGGCTTCTTTTTACCCCGGTAAAATGTACGGTTCCCGATTCCCGTGAAATAATATGTCAACAAAACAAGCGGACGGAGTCGAGGGCAGAAGATAGTTATAATTAAACAAGGCTCAAGGCTACTATCTCTTTAATAACCGCTTTTATGCCTGCCTATTTATTAACTCAAATTGTACGAACAATGTAAGGATTCAATCTATTTATAATACAGGTTTACGTTACAGAAAATCTAAGACAAAATTTATTAATAAAGCCATCATAAAGACGCTTCAATTACTGTGAACAATCATCTTTATAGACTTTAAATGAAGTTCGCAAAGTCTTGGCAAAAATCATTCATCCGTTATAATAAAAATACAAATCAAAGAGCGCGATGAGAGTGATAAATTCACGGTGTTTGGCCTTGGCAATATTGATTCAAAAGACCCTCCGTCTGTTCAAAGGGTTCCACCCTTCAAAATTCTCCCCCTTATATATTGACCGATGCACATACGCAAATAAGCTCTGGTCGAAAGTAACTCAATTACGCCCTTTGAAAACCCCGGTGTTATTACTAGGGGGGACAGTTTTTTTATTAATTATCCATCGATCATACCTAGCTTTGTTACAGATACGAGCGACGCGACGTTTGCAACTAGGGTTGCGGACCGTACTATATACTATGGTATTGTACTATATTTCGGGTCTGCAGTCTGAAGAAATTGAAGTACGCAAAATATTATATTTCAGTTAGATGGTTCAGTTTTAAATAAATTCGTCACTTGTTAAAACTATAGTTTTTATAAAAATAAATAGATAACAAATGTAACAGCACAGTGCATTATTTTCTAAGTGTTTTATTACTAAAATACTATAATTAGCCGAAGAAATGTTGGCACCCCTATTTGCAACCCAAAACTAACAGGCGTTAACTGTTTAAATAATTTATAGTTTACGATTGTAGAAACCAGAATTGTTAATAAATTCCACTAGATAGACCATAACACTTACTAATTGATATCTAAATAATAGACAAAGCGATATCTAGCTACAGTTTAAGAGTTCATTAAAATAGTTGTTTTAACTATATTTCAGCGTGATTTTAAGGTTCATTACGTGACGGAGATAAATCTTACATGGAAGGGTTCAGATAAACCTAATATACCAGCAGGTCTTACGTATTTTGGATCTCCTTGTTCTATGCTTAAATTATTGACGTTTAGGTAAGATAACACACAATAAAATCGCGCCAAGGTAACAAATGTTAGACGAACATTTAAAATATAAACACCACATTAACACCGCTATAGGTACTGCACCGAATAGCTAATTAAGATTGAACAGATTACTTCTAGTCATTAGACAAGAGTGTTCTATTATCGAACGCATAATCGTTTTAGGTTAGGAGAAATAAGGAACAAGCATCAACAATTACATCAGCTTGAACATGTCTATAGGTTATTGATTCAAAATCATAATAAATAAGAAAAACCATTTTTGTTTTGATAACGTTCTATATTTATCCGGAAAAAACAAGAGATATGAAAGGGAAATACGTTTTTCAAGTGCACAATGGCATATAAATAAACGCAATAATATTAGACTTTGCTGAACGATAACCTTTATTTTTTGTTATAAAATTCAGTAATAAATGTTATTTTTCATATAATGATGGTCTGTTAAAGCTGTTTGTATTATTATGAAAGGATAAAAGCATGTTGTTGATATTTTAGAACTTGATCTCATGTTACCTTGACGTCCCTATGACACAGCTGTTTGCAAGCAAAGCAGACATAATACCGGACTGATAACTACGCAAGGGGCAGTACACACTAAATGTTAAAAACGTAACTTGATAGGTTCTTAATGCCGTTTACTAACACAATGAAGAGATGGATATGTTTTCGTTAATAAGCCTATTTTAATTTCTGCCATATTATATTCTGGGGTTCGTTTAGTTAATACTCGCGACTTTGACAATATCGTTGGCCCAATAAAATGCGAAAGAAATCGTAGGATTTTGGAACGACCGTACTACATACATTTTTTAAATTTCTAACCCGAAAGCAGGGATGTACGTTATCCGTACTTACGTCAAGCATAATTATCGTCAAACGGCAGGAGCTCATGATATAACAAGGAGTGACGCGATTGTGATCGTTGGACGGAACCCAAGACACGACCACATGACTGCATGCGATACAATCACGACTTAAACTGATACCTCTTATTGAGTTCAAGGAAATGAGGGACATTGCGTGAAGAAAGTTTTCATTATGAATGTGTATAGCTGTTGGCTATATGAGCAAATGAAAACTAAACTATGGATACATAAACACTGACCGCCTTATTATAAAACAAAGTCTTTGCTTAAACCTGCTTTAACATTCGAGCCAGTTTTTTAGGCGCTTTGCACACGGAGCAACTTAAGTTGACGCAACTGGCAACTTTTTAAAAGTTTCCTGTAAAAGTTGCTAGTTGCCATAAAGTTGCCAGTTGCCGCAACTTTTTGTCAATTTGTAAGCAACTTTTTTAGCCGAGTTGCAGTGTTGCAAACTTTGCGGTATTACCACTAGATCTGGTAGATTGAGACCCCCTTCTGGTGGTCAGAATTTGTATCTGGTGGCTTGTGGATTTTTTAGGGGGCAAGTTTTAGGTTGATGGTTTTCAAAAACAAAATTGAAATTAATTTACAATACTAACACTTTCAGTGTACTTAACTACTTATCCGTTAGATTACTATGGTATGTAAAAAAAGAAAAAGTAATCGTACTGATAACGGTACAAGTTATTCAGGTCGACAAAACAGAGGGTAAGAAACATGTCTCTTAAAAAACAATCCTATTTTGGTGAGCCCGAGTGGCTGTGGAGCAGGGCTAGCATTTAGCCAAGCATTTTTGTCCGTGATATAATCATCTAACTTATAATAATGCTTGATTAGATAGTGTGCGTTTTATGCATGGTTTAAATTTTCTCTCATTTAGTTGGGGAATATCAAGAAGTATTTTATTATAGAATTTTACACAATACCCCAAAAAGAAGTGTTTACTTAGTGGGAAAAACCACTAAGTTAATGGCAACACTATGCCGGGCACAGGGCGAGGGAGGGAGGGTGTGAAATCGAATATTTGACAGTTGCTAGTTGCGGCAACTAGCAACTAAATAAGTTGCTAGTTGCCGCAACTGGAAACTGTTGACGATTGCCGCAACTCGCAACTTGAGTTGCTCTGTGTGCGCAGTCCAATTGAATTACATGTAAACAGCGAGTTGCCAGAAAGTTGCCAGTTGCCAGTTGCTGCAAAAGTTGCTCCGTGTGCAAAGCGCCTTAATTTCAAACTTTATTTCGATAAACATAAAGTTTGCTATACAAAAATTGGCTCAAGGGTTTAAACCGGGTTTAAGCAAAGACTGTTTTATAATAAGGCCTTGACTGTCCAGAGCCTAAAATAAGGGGTGTAAAAAGCCACATAAGATAGCCGTTAATGCATACTACTCATAAAATATGTGAGCTTGAGAAAAATAAAAGTGACTTTTATTTTTGGTGTTAAATCACTATAGTCACGTGAGAAGTAAAGAACGCTAAACATTGTGCTTATAAGCGCATGCAACAGTACAGTGCTAAGTGTGAGTTTTTCACTCACATTCGATTGCGAGGACTTTAGTATTTTATATGGGAAATAAGGTTTTCCTATTGACCACCAGATGGCGCTATAACTTTTTCCCATATAAAATTCTAACGCGCTCGCAATCGAACGTGAGTGAAAAAACTCACACTTAGCACTCAGGCCCCGTGGGTCGTAGTTTAGTTATAACAGTTAAAATTAGTTTTCGTATAAAAAAAGTGTACAAAAAATCGAGCTTTGACCTTCAATATCTCCGTAACTAGGTTTCTAGGTATGATCCAGAACCAAACAATGATGATCAAGTCTACTTCGTGGACAGTTGCCGTGCTCTAAAACATGATATGGTAAGATGTATGGAAGAAGAAAACATGTTATGCAGAACCCCAGTACATAAGGGTGGGGTTGCCACTAAAAGCCGGACAGACCAGTCATTTTGGCCGGACATTTGGGTAAAAGGCCGGACACCTTACATTATTGGGGATTTTGCGTGTCAATATTAATAGGTACGTCAAAAAAAAGTATGTAAAATCAAGTTTTTTTTCTTATTACCGTAAATCTTGTTAAATTCCATCCTAATATAAATAAAATCGAATGCAAAATCAGTCTAAGCACTTTATTATTAATCAGTCAAATAAAGTCGTCAGCCAAAATTAAATTCTGTATAAACATATACCAACATTTTAAATTAAAAACCTAACACTTTTTAATTTGGCCGGACACGCAATCAAAAAGCCTAACTATGTCCGGGTTTATCCGGACACCTGGCAACGCTACATAGGGGTGAGGGAAGACGATAATTAGTAGGATTCTGACCGATGGTACATTATAGCCTATAAGTGCCTCTTAAACACTTCAGTAAGACAACAGACCATCGAATCTGATACAAAACTCATACTTTTTAGGGTATCATAGACAATAAGCAACCTTTCCAGTTACGCCATGTACGTTTGTCTATCTTAGATACGTCTGCAGTTAAGCTCGGAAACTGTTAGTACTAGAAAGCTGTTATTTGGATTGGGTAAAATAGTAGTAAAATAAAAATACCTTAAATACATGTAATATGGGGTTGATTTTTTTTTCTTGTCGGTCTTGTGATGTGGGTTGTTTTTGATTTCGTACAAATTTTAATAAAAGCTTTCTTCTCTGTCCGCTATAATGAGATGGGTAACTAAGGAACCCCTGCGCGTGGCCCGATCGATACGCACTAGGCAGGATTTTTTCATTTTTTTACCGTTTATAACATAACATAACATCACGCCTGTTATCCCCGAAGGGTAAGGCAGAGGTGTACCCATTAGTACACCCACATTTCGCCAGTTATGTTTAAGTCCCATGTAATAGGGGGCGAGCCTATTGCCATCAACCGGGCACAAATCCAGACTCCGAGGCTGCTACTGAGAAATTTCTGATGGAAAAACCCAATAACACTTTGCCCGACCTGGGAATCGAACCCAAGACCTCGTGCTCAGCAGTCGCGCTTTGCGACCACTAGACCAACGAGGCAGATTTCGTACAAATTTTAATAAAAGCTTTCTTCTCTGTCCGCTATAATGAGATGGGTAACTAAGGAACCCCTGCGCGTGGCCCGATCGATACGCACTAGGCTGGAGTTTTTCAAATTTTTACCGTTTTTTTTTTACAAATATCTTTGTATTTTAAAAGACTTACAATGAGCTTTGTCAATCACCATTTATGCATGTTGTACAACACCCCTGCACGAATATAATAAAGCAGTTTTAAAACTGACATCGGCGGCCACGCTTTAGTAAATTCGTTGCGGAATTGCTCACTATTATGCGAAGTATAAAAATGAATTGTGAATAGAATCTGTGAAATGAAATGATTGGGGAGCGACAGCCGCAAAGGGGATGTCTGTATACAACAAACACTTGAAGCGGGTCCATCAAAAAGACAAGGGTCCGGTACCCTTTAAAGCGAAAAAAGATCTTCAAAAATTACGTGAGAACCGTGTAAATAAACCGTTAAGCCCTAATTTGCATCAATATTTGCGTTTAAAGAAATTAATGAATAGGTTGGTTTGTTTATTTGTAAAAGTAATCTCTGAAAATACTGGGCCGATTACAAAATTATTTCACTGACAGAAAGCTACACGTGATGAGATATATGTTCTAGGTATGGCAGGGGTTGCCAACTTAAAAAGACCCAAGATCGACTGTTTATTGACCAGAGTCTGTGTGATCTACCAATTATAAATATCTTCTTTATAAGCTTATGCTTAATTATTTGAAATACGATTCAATGTTAACACTGAATCGTATTTCACATATAACATTATACTATCCTAACTAATATTATAAATGCGAAAGTAAGTTTGTTTGTTTGTTACCATTTTACGCCTAAGCCACTGAACCGATCATCCTGAAATTTAGCATATACATTGCCAGGTGTACAGGAACGAACATAGGGTACCTTTCATCCGGAAAAAAGTACTGTTCCTGAGAGAAATCATAATAACGTTCTTAATGATGATAGATGGCGCCACATGTCTTTCGAATTATGATCGAATTTTAAACTTAATTTGCGAGCGAAGCCGCGGGCGAAAGCTAGTTATTATATAAAACAGTTTAATTACGTGTAGTATTTTTTTATACTTCATTAAGGCTTAGTTCACATTAGGTCGGACCGATAGTTTTTCCGTTGACCAACTGTCGGGTGTTGCTATTCACACTAGAAGCTGCCAATCCGAACCAATGTGAACCAGGCCTAGAGCGTTTAAGCCGTCCGACATTTTTCATACAAACTTTCAAGACACTATTTTTCGAACTGAATGACCGATTTAATGAAACTTCCTACACAGAAGGATACGTAGTTCTAAAAAGTTAGTTGAGAACATTAACAAGTTTTAAATTTTCTATAGCATGATAAACATTGTAAAAAATGCTCGTAAAATTTGACCCAGATTTGAATATTTTGAAAAAAAAAATACTAAGAGTATTTCCTATCATATTGAAGGAACACAGACCAATTAGTTTATCTTTCTCTCTAGTCTAGGTACTATAATTCCCCCCCAAGTACGTGTCAAGTGAGCTAGAAGTGAGCACTGAACAACCCCACTTACCCCACCGATAATTGGCATCGACAACACTCTTCACTTAAATTCACGAAAGGAGATTTAAAAAAAAGTCGGCCCCCCTTACAGTCTAGACAGGCTTATATCTACCCAATTAAGGGTCCGACTGAGAATCCTGAAGTTGTTTTATCTTTTCAGATTTTATTTACAAAGATCATGTTTTATGCAGACAGGTTTTTTAATTTTAATATTGACTTTAATTGTATACATATAATTTTTTTAATATTAGACTACCTCGTTGGTCTAGTGCTTGCAAAGAGCGACTGCTGTGCATGAGATCTTGGGTTTGATTCCCAAGTCGGGAATAGCGTTATTGGGTTTTTACATCAGGAATTTCTCAATAGCAGGCTCGGAGTCTAGATTGGTGCAAAGTTGATGGCAATAGACTCGCCTGCTGTCACATGGAACTTAAACATAACTGGCGAAATGTGGCTGCACAAATGGCTACACCTCTGCCTAACCCTTCGAGGATTACAGGCGTAACGTGTCTTATGTTTTATATTGACTTTTTATTTAATACTCTCTAGTGAGAATGGTTGCTAGCCAATTTTGTTCCTTTATTCCTAAATGGTCTTTAGAAAATATAAAAGAAACTTAAATATAATTTTTTAATACATATACAACGATAAACCCTTTATTTTAATAACCCATCGTATAGGTTATTAGGAAAGAATATATTTTTTAAGACGTAATATCGCGCAATAAGTCTGTTACTTTATAATTTTGGTATAAGTAAGTACCCAGTTACACTTTTACAACAAATAATACGATTGTCACACCTCTCAAGCTAAAATGTATTAAGCTGTTTAGGCTACAAAGGTTAAAAATATACATACACTTGAAATACAAAACTCTCCTTCTGGCTCAGTCGGGTAAAAAACAGTTTTACATGTACTACCAGCTATACAAAAATATTTGTTTTAGAATTCAATATGTCAGCGCTTTTTTATTGGCAATCTCCTGAAAAATTACGACGGCAACTTTCTGCGCATAAGTGCTGGATGTTTTCAGGAAGCCAGGAACAGCTTCGTAAATAAACGAAGTAAGATTTGAAAAATGTGGATAAAATTGTTCATAACTGGTTTGTTTTTACTTTAACCTATAATAAGGGCGCGTCATCATTATGTCGTATGTCGTTTCTAGCGGTTCTCACACTTGACAATCTGTCGTCATTGCAAAAAAGCTTGTGAACGACAGTTAATCGTATTTATGAAAACCATTTCAATACACAAGCCACAACGCTTTAAACGACATGATAATCTGTCGTCACGACGCCCACTAGGAACCCGCCCTGATAAGATTCAATGATTGAAAAGAAAGTTAGTTATATCACAGTAGGGGATATTATTAATTGAAAACCCAACAGAGTTGAAAATTGAGGGCGTAAAGATCACCCCGAAATCTTGCACACAATTACGCAAATTTCGATCACCCCGAGAGATTCACCCCTATTTCTGGTGTTTTTAGTTTCTTATCGATCAATAAATAAAAACCGCTCGATCATATTGCTACTCTGTCTGTACACGCATAAATTGAGTGTTTTATTTAAAAATAGTAGACATTTCAGCTGACGATACAAAAACATACCGTACCACCGTATATATTTTTTTTCTGTTATTTGAGATGAGTTTGCTCTTGGCTTAGGACAGAGGTTACAGAGACAAAGTTTTCTATGGGATTAAATTACCCAGAAGAAGCCAGTTCAATCGTAACTTTGAAGAGATTAAAGTCGACGTGTATATCTAGCATTACATACAATAAAAAAACTTTTTTTGTATACTCACTCCGTGAAAATTTCAAGTGTTTACCTATAAAGGTTTAAGAAATACAGCCCTGTGAGGCTTGGACGTACTACCGCTACTAGTTAGTAACGTACGTTTCGTACCCAAAGAGCACCAAATAAAACCATATTACTAAATAGAATGGTAAGTCGTAAATGTTATCCCATATCTCGATTAATGGCGTTATAGGCAACAGTCCTCCAGCGCGTCTACGAGTGGCGTGTGGACGCGCAGCGCCGGGGCGAAACCCCGCTGCCGCGGCAAATCGCGGCACTGCGGGGCGAGCTCCGGTGCGATCTCATGGCGGAATGGGGAGATGCGACTGTCGCAACCCAAGTTCGGGCACGCCGCATTCGCGGCGGTAAGACCCCTCTTTGAGGAGTGGCTGGAGAGGCGCTACGGCGTCCTCACCTACCGCCTGACGCAGGTCCTCGCCGGACACGGTTGTTTCGGGAGGTTAAAAAAAAAAGTGTCATTCCTTAATGACTACAACAATAATGATAATGAAACAAGACGTTGCTATTGCAATGTCTTGTTTCATTACCAAAATTCTTATAATTGTGAAGAAGCATCTTGGTTTGGCTTTATTCATCTACTTGTAATATGGTTTCATTTGGCACTCTTTGGGTACGAACCCTAAAAACATTTGTTTGATTCCGCTTCTCTATAATAACCAGCATATTACCCCTTGACTGCGGGAAAACACACACGTTGTGTTTCTACAAAAAAGAAAAACGCAAGTGCGGGGCACACACAACCATATGTATTTTTCTAGACGAACACGCTGCGAGTCAGCCGAACTACAGGCTTGGCGCAGCGAATGTTCGCCCGTACTCAATGGATTAATACTTCTGCATAAACTATTTAATTATTCTTTAAAATTAATTCTATCTATCGAAAAAAAATTTTTTTTTCAGCCCAGTTAAATT
The DNA here is from genome assembly GCA_949774945.1 of Hoplodrina ambigua. NCBI lineage: Eukaryota > Metazoa > Arthropoda > Insecta > Lepidoptera > Noctuidae > Hoplodrina > Hoplodrina ambigua. The sequence continues at coordinate 4,674,448 of OX458963.1, read as the reverse complement.
GTCAATATCATCAACTTAAAAGGACTAACTCCATGTAAAGTTAGCCTTACTCATATTTTGACAATGAGTAATATTATATGAGGAAAATAGATAAAAAATGATACTGTAGCATTATGAACTACATCGGCCTTTGTTGCCCTTAAGGAATAATATAATTAAATTATTGTAAGACATCTGAATTTACTAGAAAGAAAAAGAATATGTTTGTTGAAAGTTAATTACTCACGATTGATTGTCTATTGTTCTGTCATACCAGTATGACGGCCGGGCCTTGAGCGGTTAAACTATTTTTTCGTAATAGTATTTATTTTATTGAATCCTATTATATTGGACTTAAAAAACAACTGGCGAAATGTGGATGCATTGGAGTATCAATGATGATTACATACTAGCTACTGCCCGTGACTTCGTCCTCGTGGTTCTTTGCATCCGCGTCTAGTTCCATCTTTGGACACTGCCCCGCCCCAGTGTGTCATAGCCTGATGCTATACAACCTATCATGGATCTGGCTAACACATTATACAAAAATATTTTTCGAATATATACTATTGGTGCTTCCAGAGAATAGCGTGTTTAAACAAAGGCCCCTACACACAGTGCTGGCGGCAGGACAGCCGGGTATGACGTACCGCACGGGATGCAAGGACAGCTAGTTCGCTATGGACAAAACAATCGAAATGATGCTCCACGGCTTTGTGCAAGTTTCTGCGGCACAAACGCCCGGCAAAAGCTGGCGGCACGTGCCGTTCGGCAAAAGGTGTCGGCCCTGTGTGTATATCCTTTATATGATTTTGTTTTTATATCTTTCTTTTTTCAAGTAAATTCAGACATGTACCCTTAGGATAAATTAAAATACTTACAAAGAGCAACAAATATCGACATAGTACATAATGCTACAAAACTTTGTGTCTGGGTACGTTCTTTACTGTGGAGATGTGTAAATAGGATAAGGGCACTAATATCTATGCTTGCGGTTAGTCTATTTATCGTCAAACAACTTAATTTCAAACTGATACGTAATTCAAAAGCTCGTAAAATCACTATCAATTTGAAATAATTTGACGTTCGACTGACAAACCACAAGCATAGATATTGGAGCCCTTATTCTATCGACGCATCCCCACTCTACCTTCGAGGTTAATTACTTATTGATCAAAATATGTCTAGACAACTCTCGCATAGAGTGCGCTGTCTGCACAGTCTCCCTAAGAGGAAATGCGGGTGAACTTTTATCCATACAAACGCTCTCGCATGTTACCTTTCGGATTTATGACTTTATTAAAGCAATGATTTTTCACAGTAAAGTAAATATCAACTATTAGTCCGGTCAAATTTTATGATAAAACTGACCGCTTGTCTAAAAAATGCAAAAAACCCAAATTTGCGAACTTTGAACTATAATTCTTTTTTTGCACACATGCGATCTGTAGCGAATTTTCACATATTATTTACAAAAGTATGTCGTATAAAAATTTTGCTTGTTACGCATTACTGTTAGCTATTACCACTACATTTGGGACTAATTTGACCGGACTACATATGTATGTCACTATGTTGTCCTTTTAAATGATACATTATTTTTATTAGCACTAGAGCCCACGGAAAATTCTCTCAATTGCTGCCGTGGACAGAGGCCTAATGTACAATTTTGAAAGCTATTAATGAAAATATATAGGGACACATATATCTTTTTTATTCAGTTAACGGAATATCTTTTATAATATTGGTTCAATATTATTAGAGAAGAAATAGGCGAATAAGGCCTTTTTACTTTAGGCTATTTAGTGGAATTTGCAGTTGTCAAGTACAGTCCAGGCTTTGTCAGTGACAACTTAATGACCGAATACTCATGAATGCGAGCTAAAAATCAAGTCCCTTCAACCATAGGAGAATTAAAAGCGGCCTTATTAGGGGAGCGGTATGTAATTCCCCAAGACACCGTAAACAAGTTCACAAGGTCGATAAAAAACCGGCTCCAAGCTGTTATTAGAGCTAGAGGGGGCAATACCAGTATTGATTCAATAAATCATTAACAGTTTATCTTTTCTTTAATTCCCCTTTTTCCCTCAACTTTCAACCAGATACATTAATTCAAAAAGTACTGAATAAACGTTGAAACTAATTAGTACCAATTAAAACTAAGATCTCCAGCTTTTGAAAACTTTATAATTTGTAATAAATAAATTATGTATTTTCGGTAAAAGGCTTCTGTAAATTTGTTTGCTCGCGAGTGTAATATATTACATTGGACAATTATGACACAGCTCAGACGAAATCCCCTTGACATGACGCACGTACTGTTCGAATCGTTTGTAGGCTTTCGCTCCGTAAAACAACACGTGTTTGGCGCAAAACATTAGCTAATTAAGAGTTAATAATTGCCAAAAAAACTCGTGGGGCTGTTGTTTTAGCAGAATGAGCATTACAAACTGTTTTCATTCTAGCAGTAGAGTGATAATCGTTCGTGTGGCGTTTCGAAAGAGATCCTGATCGCAAATACATACATTTTTAAATAATGTAAAAGTCACGTACGTCAAAAATTCATACATTAACCACATAAATACATTCTAATTTTTGGTGACATTATATTATTGATTTGATACGGACATAATTAATTAAAATCTGATAATTTAAATTTTTCTGACATTGTATTTTTTAAATGACTTTTTGTACTATATAATTCATTTAATTAAAATTTGATAACTGTAATATTGCTAACATTGTATTTTGTGACACTTCGTAGTTTTTTAATTAATTAATTTATTTATTTTTCTATGTAATAACGCGTAAAATGCTTGAAGGAAATCATATTATTATTAGCATCTAGTCTTTGGCATACAATTACTTTAGTTTTAACGTTATTTATTAGATTTTATTTTGTTGATTGACATTTATTGTTCTACCTACACTATTTTGTATGCCTTCAGGCGGGACATAGCATGGGCCAACATTTTATTTATTTATCATCTGTATATTTTTGTACCCTATGTTCACAAAATGAAGAAATGAATTTGAATTTGAAATAATTCGGGTTAATCCGGTCCCGCACACACAAGATTATGGTAACAACTACGTACTTCAATACAGATGAGCACTCCAAACATTTCTTTACGCCAGGAAATTTGACGCTTGCGTGCTCGCTTCACGCTTAGCGCCATAGATAAGCCGGCAGTGAGATCGACAGAGCACCTGCGAGCACGTTTGCTGTCACGTACGCTTGTTGAGACTGTACCGAAGGCTTAGGACTTCTTCTCAATCGGCCTAGGCAAGTAGGAACAAGTAAAAAGCGTGGCGCACAAAGGATACGTCGTCAGAAACGAACGTGTTGAACAACTAAACTGCACTTAACGCTGACGGGAACGTGACTGAGTCTAGAGCCGCTGCGCTGACCCAATTCCTCGTTGGTCTCAATAGATCCTCCGCTCCGATGTAAATTATGAAAACTGTCGTCTAAAAATGAAAGAACTGCAAAATCCTTATTACAGAAAGGATTAATCTATAATTAGGTTTAAGCTGCCACTCTTCATATAAAATCTTTTCTGGGAATCTTAATTAAATAAGTGCCGCCAGCCATCGCAGCTGGTAGAAATAGGATTCGATATCAATTTGCTGAAAGTATTCAGCGCTCCATGAATCCTTATCCGTAAATGTTTAATGGCGTTCCTATAAAGTTATGAGGAGCTGTCATTTAGCCAATCCTGCTTCACTACGTACTAATAATTATTGGATTTAGGATTTAGGAGGTCATACAATACTGTGTCGGGGTTGTTTTAGGATTTACAGTAATAGACGCGTGGGAAGCCGTCGGCGCGTCGCTACTAAGTCAGCATTATCTATACATAGCATATTAAGTGGCTCACTCCGCAGGTGGTTCTAGGGTAACAACATTATAACTTGGGCCTAAAGTTAGATTCACACGTATTCAAGTACATATAATATTCGACCGCGCGTTGGAGTAAAAGTTTTTCACAACCAATTTATTTGTCTAGCAGTAAAAAATATCAGTACGCTAGACAAACGTGTGCTAAAAGAAAAGTTTTTAAGCCGCGCTCGAATCTCCGGGAAAATGTAGCGATCATTTACGTAGCACTCAGTTTCTCATGCAAGCTTTCAAGTTTGGACTTGATGTTGGAAATATATGAATAGATTTTAATTAAACTCGATCCGTATACGAGAATTATGAAAAAGTCAAAGTCAAAGTCAAATCATTTATTTCAATTAGGCCACTATTAGGCACTTTTGAACGTCATTACATGAAAAAAAAAAATAGAATTGAATCTAGTTGCCCCTTCCAAAAGTTATACCTAGTAATATATATTTTTAATAGACATGCTTTTTTATGGCATTGTCAATCAATCATCAATCGAACATCGGAAAGCGGAATTTTACTTGCAAGATATGATTAGCCACAAGTAAATGAAAACTTGCAACAACAGTTTTACTGCCAAAGTGCAGAGACTTCTTATATAAATCGGTTCATAAATTTCCAAGATGTTGGACTTAAAAGATTGATAGAGATACCGCTGAACGCTCGTAGAAAAGCAACAAGTTTAAGATGCGGATTTAAATGAGAAGGAATCTAATCGGCTTAGTGCTGGTTCTTCGGACGTCTGGGATTACTTGCGGATAAAAAATCCAACTTCTCTTTTTACGAAAACGTTCGGTGAATGAGAATAACATACATGATGATGTTGAATTGATTTCGTTCAAAGCTAAGCTAAGCTTGCTGTTCGACCTAAAAAGTCTTCATACAAGCTCAAATAAACGCAACTGTCATGGCAGTAGATGATATATAATTAAACTGTATCGCTAAGCAGTGCGTGACAAAGGATGACTTTAAAATTGATTTATTTTTAAACTGGCCTTGACGAACAAAATACACGGCGACTCCATTGAACAATCTTCAGTCAATCAGACCCTGTTTCACCTTCTGTCAAATAAGTTCCGATTCAATTACTTAGCAGATCTATTTTTGAATATATACGCTGAATAGTGTCTAATGAGACGCGGTGAAATATACCCCATAGTCATAACAAAGATTGAATAAAAAGAGAACGAATTCCGTGATCTCAAGGTAGTTTACTTTCATTATCTACCCAGGATAAGATCATAGCATCCTCATGTTAAAAAAATATAACCGCCTTCAAAAACTACAAAATAAAAAATAATGTGTGTGCTGTGATTTTATAAGGAGTTCCGTTCCATATCTCCAAAGTTCATCATCAGATCATCACAATATTCCTATGGGACCTATTCGGAACTATACTCTTTCAAACAAAAAAAGAATCATCCAAATCGATTCATAATTGGCGGAGTAATCGTAGAACAAATACACAAAAAAAAAAAAACGCGTCGAATTGAGAACCTCCTCCTTTTTGAAGTCGGTTGAAAATAATAAGAAAGAGATTCTAGGTATCACTACACTACTTTCTTGTCTTGCCGAAGAGATTTATTTGGAAATAAAGTTTTCCTAGTAACCACCAGGTGGCGCTATAACTTTTTCCCATATAAAATTTTAACGCGCTCGCAATCGAACGAGTGAAAAAACTCACACTTAGCACTCAGAGCCATTCACAATTTACCTCATCGCGAATCTCTAAGGGAACATTTAAAAAGATTAGGTAATATCTTGACAGTGCCTTGCCTTGTCATTTATGAAAATAATGTATATTGTGAGAAAAAATATTGCAATATAAGTAGGTATGCAAATATTGTAAAACATTGATTTTAAATCAGTACGTTTGGAGTTTCTTGCCTATTCTTCTTCATACAAAGTACCTTTTGGAAGGAGCAACTAGTTTCAATTCCTTATTTTATGCTAAATAAATATATTTTTAAAAGGTATTTTCTTATTTTCCCCCCAATTCACACTCGTCGCGCTATATCTCAAAAACGGTTAAATTAAACGTTTATAAAAAGGTTTATGACACGATTTGTAGAAAAGTTTATACTTTACATGTTATGTAATGCAAATACGATTTGAGGCAAAGGAAGCGGATATTTCCAAAAAACTGATTTTCATTTGGCCATGAATATCTAAGGACGCTCGCACGTGACCTTATGAGACAATATTTGCAATGCCAAAATAAAGGTTTATTATACAAATATTCAGTTTATTCCGTTTCATACAGAGGTGAAACACCTAAGGCGACTGGACTATATTGGAAGGGGTAACTAATACATTTAAACATTTGGGAAGAGAGCAACGCGCTGTGATGAAAATAATGTATTTCAGATTAGGTAGTACATATTCCACCGGAAAATTGTATCAGATGAGCGATTTGCCTTTACCTCCTGCGTAAAGTACTTTGAATAGTCCAAACAGTTGCGCTTTGAGCTTATTATAAAAACGAAACGATTTCATACCGTAGATGCCACGAACTAACACTTAATTCTGTAGCAGAAAATAATGACAAAAAACCTTCTGTTTCTTCGAAAAGTGTAACACCGAATATCATTACCCTGTATATTACGAATCAACGAATGCATCTTACAATGAAAAACTTATCGCCGAAGCCACGCAACCTAGCATTTATCTATCTATACAAATAACAATCTTTGTAACTAGAATATTCACTGCTGGTTGCGGTTGTATATGTCAGACAAAGGTAGAAGGAAGTTTCATAGAATAGCGCTACTGATTGCTATCTATGGCAAAGTTAGACGGCGCATACTGTACACGTGTACTCTACCACCCTTTTGTACCCCCTTGCATTGGTGAGTAGTTAAGAACATGGTAATGCAGTTCATTACATAGGAAAATCAATACAGAAGTTAGGCGTAAATGAGACAAATTCTAAGGTCAAAGCACTATATGGGATGAGCATGAAGACAACTATGTCGTTGGCCTTTTGTTGTCAAACTGAATTTAAAACAGCTTGCATCTAAAGAAGGTTGGGAAGGTTGTATATTGATAGACATTTTACATAATGTGCCGTGTCCTTACTTGAAAATACGGTAAAGTAGTTTATTTTAAAGTAAAGGGTTTTATTATCAGCTGACTATTCTGTCAAATCTTCGGAAAAATGATTTCATCCCGTCTGATGTTAAGGATTGACAGCTCACTTCAATTTCACACCACCTAATTTCACCGACTTTTTTATAGAATACCACAGCACGTGTGGATAATTTACAAATTCCAATTAAACCCGGGATAAAATCAACAATAGCATTAAAAGTCACGTCGTCATGGTAATCAAAAGTAACCCGAGATTGTTGTAGCGACGTGTATTTGCGTTGCAACAAGGTAAATTGTAGTGAAGGAACGAAAATGTATGAATGGTTCTTCTCTAGCAACTAATAATTAACTTTTGTTTACCATAAATACGCTATTTTTATAAATTAATACTACTAACCTGATCGAACGGACATTGTTTTCTGTGTAAGTGTTTGAGGCAGTGTCTACATAGTGTATGGCCGCATCCGAGGCTAATGGGGCTGCGGGGTGGTGCGCCGAATTCGCGGCAGCACACTGGACAGTTCAAATAATCCGTCCATTGAGGCGCCTGTATTGGCATTCTGAAACAAACGGTTCAACTATGAATACGGATATTACAATAAGACCTACTTATAGGAAGCCTGCGGTAACATTATCTAAGCACACCTCTGACGCTCCACACACTTAAAATCTTATTGTCTATTACCACAGGAACACGGCCTGTTTGCTCGCGTTTTGTGTGTGTGACTAATCATCGTTTGAGCTGGGCTACGTAAATCACGGCGTGGCGCGGCTGTAATGCCAGGCCTACTGCTGCGTTCTGACGTATTAATGTAACAGCTTTTGTTCTTGGGCATGAGTGGCAGACTTGATGCTGTCACAAGCTTAATCTGGCTTTAAAAAGAAATCCAGTTATTTTTCTAAAGTATAAATGATGTGATCTTGTGGGGCGCCGAGTTGAAGGTTTTTGATGGAGCGAGATGACTGCCTGAATGAGTTTCTAATGAAGTTTTGGAGATTTGAATCTTCTTAGGCTCAGACAGTCAAGAAAGGCTGTTGTTGTTGAAACAATGGTGAGCAAAACGCTGGAACCAAACCGCCTCGACATCAGCGAAAGTGTTACGTCAACGATACAAAATATCCTCCATAATAATACTAATTTATTGTCCCACGATAGGGCAAAGGCCTTCTTCTCTTACAAAGAAGGCACAAGCATTGATGACCTTCACCACGCTTGCTAAAAGCGGAATAAAGATTTCAGAATTATATTAATTAAAAAGTCCAAGTTGCCTTAGGATGTTTTCCTTCACCGATCTCAGTGGTATCCAAGATAAACTTGGAAAGTACCAAATATATTGGTAATTGCCTTAAATCGAACCCGTCACCTCATGCAGTAAAAGAGGGTGCTTAAAACACTAACGACACTTATTAATAAATGTACGCGTTTCTTTAATTTTTACAAGTAAGAAAAAAAAATTAAAAACTTATAAATCGCAGAGCACGCGCTTTTGCATGATATTTATAAACTCGCCAGGATTACATTTTTTACGCGCAAGCTCGCCACTCTATCGCAGACTATCGCTACTACTTCTTCTGAAAGCCACAATCAACAGTGGCGACCACCAGAAAAACACGGTGGCAATAGGCAATGAAGCTCGACAAGTCACGGAGAAACGATATAACTGTCTTGATCTCGCAAGAAAATTAATCATAAAAGAACAGCAGAGGAGTAAGAAAACACATAATTTTCACTTCCCACCATACAAAGCAGGAGACAGAACAGAAGTACGCCAATGGGCAAAAATTACAACTGGAGGAAACCCAGATGCCTAGAAATACGGATTCAAATTAACATTTATTATTGGACCCTAAAATTAGGAAAATTGGTTTCGCAAAAAATTAACTTCACTTCTCGAATAGTCCGTGAGGGTCGAGATAGCGGATGTCACATTACAGATAAAATTACAGTATGCATGGATTAAAAGCACCGGTATAAATGAACCGCAAGCTCAGCTTGACCAGCGCTGCTTAGCACTTGTCCTAAGTCAAAAGCCAAAGTCAAGCATTTATTTGAACTAGACCATTTACAGGAACTTTTGAACTGGGGTTGGTCAGTTAGAAAGTTGAAGCTAGTTGCTCGTTCCGAAACGTAGGTAGGCCTTTATGGAGAAGAATGAGCAAGAAACTCCACGGACACTTGATCATGATAGGGCCCTTGTGGGTGAGGACCTGACGGTCCCAGAATCGGTATCAGTGGAATAGTTCACTTCGTTGATTTAAGTATTGTAACGTCTAAAAGTGCGAGCACGTCAGTTTTCCACGCCAAGCTCAAAGCAAATTCTTATACTGTGGATGGCACGGTAATAAAATTCCCATTTTATGATCCTATCTAACTCTACCAACGAAGCGCGCCCCATACGAAACTAGTTTAGTCAAATTTTGGCCAATGAGTAATAAAACTCGATTATATTTTGTAGATCAGATATTATCATAACAATAATACCAGCTTATTATTGTCGCACTGTAGAGTAAAGGCCTCTTCTCATACAGAGAAGGCACGAGTTTTGATCACTATATGCTCACTGAATGCGGATTGATGATTTCAGATTTATATCTATACAAACAAAAAAAATATATGTGAATATTTAGTGTCAAAATAACATCTTTTTACTAAATGCATATACCTAAATGTATATACATGATAGGCACTAAATTGAACTTACGTCTTTCTGTTTGTTCCGACTAATCTCCGAAACTGCTGAACCGATTTTGACGATTTCTTCTGACAGATAGCTGATGTTATAAGGAGTAATTTAAGATATTTTACTTTTAGAAAAATAATTAGGGCTCCGCACAAACAAAAAATGAACCCAGTGATAACTGAAACTCACGCAAGTGAAGTCCTGTTTCCACCCAGTTCCCTTACCAAATGAACAACATCTCAACCAAGGCTATTGCTTTATACCGTTACCTCTTCGGTTTACCCTAAGTTTAAAAGAATTTGTAGGGTTTTAAAAAAATAATGAAATGTTTAATTGGAAAACTTTCTTTAGTTGTAACCAAGCAGGTACTTTTCGAAAAATATTTAGGGTGCTTCCCATAGAAAACCGACTTTCACGTGGACTTAGTCACGTGTATTAGCTAAATAACAGCTGTAAGCCCAGGTTTCCTCACGACATTTTCTTTCACCGATGTCAGTGACACGTTCATGATAAACTTTATTCGCCTTATTATAAAATAAAGTCTTTGCTTAAACTAATAACTAAAAACCTTTAAAAAATTGGCTTTGCTTAATGGTTTAACCCGATGACTGCGGGCGGCACGAACATTGGTAGCTAGCCGCACTTGCGTTTGGCGCAGCGAATGTTCGCCCGCAGTCATCGGGTTAAGCAAAGCCTTTTTTATATAGTAAGGCCTTAAAAATGCATATGAATTAAAAAAGTCAGAAGTAGCCTAAGGTCTAAGTACAAAATTGCCACCTATTTGCATTTTGTGAAATTTTTACATTGTAGATCAAGTCTTTTGGTACACAGGCAGCTAACCAAGTACTTATAAACAATGTTTCGAGTGTGATAATTCTTTTAAACCACTCTGTTTAGGTTTCCAAGCAGAAAGATAATTATTGTTATTATCTTTAAACCAAAGATATAATAATATAGCTTGTTCGACCTTGCTTGTCTGGATTTGAACCTACATCATGTATAAGGCAGGCGCCTCACTAACCACTGGACCATCACGAGTTCACGACTAGAGATGATAAATGTACTAAAAAGCAGATTTTTTTTATTGCCACTCTTTTCGGTTCCAGAATGACCTAAAAGTAACCGTGTATAACCTGCTATTCTCCATACCCGGCCATCGAGGTATGAGTATCGCTAAATACGAATAAGAAGTATTTTGAAACCCAGTTTTTGTATCAGACAAAAACCGGGTTTCAAAATACTTCTTAGTATTTGGGAGTGTTATGATTTCTTTAAGTAAACGTGCGATAAATATGGTAGGCATGCCTCCAATATAATGAAAGAACGACGTTTAAAGTACACTTATGCGTTCAGATCGAGATATGAATTCTTTCCTTCCTACTTCTCCTTCATCATCATTACTATCATCCGTAAGACGTCCACTGCTGAACATAGGCCTCCCCTACAGATTTCCAATAGGACCGGATGGAAGCGGCTTGCCTCCAGCGCGATCCCGCGGTCTTCTTGGCATGACAAAAAAAAATCGTAATAATTGTTATGCAATAACATTATTACGCAATTATGTTCCCTAAAAACGTAGACTTAAAGTATATTTTTTACTAATTGAATTAGATCGTTCCTAAAGCACGAATGACGCGTGACGATCCAACCGTAAGTTATCGGGTAGCTTCGGGTGGCTTCGGCGTCCCGATGTCCTACGAACTGGCCGCTACGTTGTGGTAGCGTCTAGCCTATACGTATGGCGTCATACCTTCAAGGTATTTACTCAGTATTTCGGTCTGAAACCCGGGCTGCGTACTGGGAAGCACATACTTTGTATAAATACCTGTACCAGTATATGCGACTCATCTCTATTCATGACATACTTGTCTTTTTATCTCATTTTAAGTTACTAAACATTTTGTGAGTAAGTTATTCGTTTATTTTTAAACAATATAATAATATGACTCTGTCTTTTGTATAAAGCGCGATGTCGGTAAATCCTACTAATATTATAAATGCGAAAATTTGTGAGGATGCATCTCTTTTGGCATAATCAAAGAAATGAGAAATAAGAGACATTGCTGACGGCCCTATATCGGATGCATTACCCACGGTCATCGGTGATGAGAATGTATTTCCCGCGGTAATATGGCGGTCGTGGTTTTTATTATTAAGACGCTTCACAACTGCGAGATGTACAGGATGTCCCAGATAAAGAACGTCATAACGAAAATTTTTGAAAAAAAAATAAAAACTCTTTTCTTGGGCTCTCTTCTTCTTGAAGGCAGTATAGTTCTGGACAAGGCTTCAGAGGAGGTAAGCATGGGTTTCACCAACTTGCCACTATTTTTATCAATATTAAAAAAAAAACAATTATTTTTTTAAATAAATTTAAAAGGGAATTCGACATAATTTTACATTTTACTTATTATCAGGTTTCTATGGCCCATAGGAGGGAGGGTTAGTTTAAGGTAACACTCTCAAACTAACCTATGGGTTTCAAAATAGTTCCGACTAAAAAGTGCTGCTCCGCGCGTCATGTTCGTGAAAGCGCGCTGTCAGTTAGGATTGGTCATCTCATAACTGCCATGGCTTATATCTTTATTATTTCATAAGTAACTAGGATTTTGTAAAACCTTTATTTGAAAGAGTGTCCTTTCTCCACAGGGACCTAACACCTTCTTTTTAACTGATCGACTCATTCACAATTCAAAAGCGCCTGTAAATGGTATAATTGAAATAAATGCTTAGACTTTGAATATACTGTGTGTTAGACAATTAACTGTAGATAATTAAGCAGATATTTAAAATAATATTTAATAAATTATCACGAAAAAAACAATTTAAAAAAGAACTAGCGTTCTAAAGATATGCAAAGTTTGCATTATTCCTAAATTATTTAATATGCACATTGTGCAAGCCCCAGCGCGTCACGCCCGGCGCTTTTCACTTAGACCATGCTTTTTGTTAACTGATAGATAACGTACACTCAGCATTAAAACTCGTTGACTGCGGGAAAACACACACGTTGTGTTTCGACTAAAAAACGCAAGTGCGGCGCACACACAAACGTGTGTGTTTTTCTATGGCGAACACGCGAACATTGGTAGCTAGCCGCACTGGCGTTTGGCGCAGCAAATGTTCGTCCGCAGTCAAAGGGTTAAACCCCTCTTAGAAATAAGGTATAGGGAAGACGGGTCAGGTAATATAGGATACTGCCTGTACGATGTCGTAATGTAAAAAAAACTGTTAGATGTTCTACTAACCCCTCATAAATCCAGCCATGGTTCGTGATCTGCAGGGATTATTTTCTGTAGTCATAAAAAGGGGTATGGGTGCCTTTTTCACGTAGCATTCTCCTAGCGGCAACATAACTTAATCCTCCTCAACAATCTTCTTTTAACGTTAACGGAGTGCTGTGGCCTACTGACCTCAACTGCTTTATGAGGGGCGAAACTGATCATAATCTAACAAACGCAAGTAGCCAGGATAGTGCGGATAAACTTTCACCACTCATGACATAACATACACTATCCTGTCTAAGTACTCGCGGTTACTGTAAGTAAATGGCATTGTTGACAATGCGACGGCGCGAAAGTTACGGGATGACACAAAGCAACACATCCTTCCCGGACGATGGATTTGGGGTGACTGAAGTTCGGGAGCGGGGAGCAGAGAGCGCGGGGTAGTAACTCAGGACCTGCGCGGCCTCGGCGTGCGCCAGCGCAGCCCCGCGTATTTTTTTTTGTTTGCTTTTCAATACCGGACATCCTCACAAAAAAAGAGTTAGTTTTTTTGGACAAATACCAATATAACTTAAGCAAGAGTAAGGAACAGGGTGGTTTTTTAGTCAGTAAAAGTCTGACATTCCCTTCCGCCTCACCCAGGGCGGAAGGAGCCATTTGATGATTTTTACCACCTAAAAAAAATGTCCTACGTATGGGCTCTGAATGAGAGATATTAATCCAGAATAATTCCAAGATACTCGAGAGAGTTTGTCCTTATTAGTGTTGGACAAGAGCATACTCAACTATTACAACATCCGTGTGCTGTTATCGAAAGATTTTTAAGAGGTTGATTATTTTGAGAGCGCATCGAAAATCCAGAAACTTGGTATTTTCAGGGTTGAGGGTCAGGGAATTGTTCTGCAGCCAGTGGGTGACAACATTGAAGGCATGTTGCGCTTCCCTATATACTTTATCCCAGGTATCAGCTGCGAACAACAAAACTGGAACCTCAGCATATGAAATCATTTTGCCATCTGAAAGGTTAGATTACAGAGATCTTTCAAGTAAACAAGGAAGAGCTTTGGTCTCGCCTGGTGGACTTGCCTGATCAAAAACCAAGCTGGTTATTGGATAAAAGGTTGTTTGATTCCAGGTATTCTTTTAGTCTTCTATTTATTATTCGTTCTAAGAGCTTGGACATATACCTATCCTATGAGGAATGGGCTATGACCCTTTGTGGAGTTCCGTTTCATTCCTATGAGGAGTTCTGTTTCATATCTCAGAAGTTCATGATCAGATCATGACAATATTTCTATGGGACCAGTTGGAAACTAGCCCTACCAAACAAAAAAGAATTCCCAAATCGGTTTAGGCGTCTTCGAGTTCGAGTAATCGCGGAACATACATAAAAAAAGAAAAGAAAGTTTCCAAAAGATTGAGAACATCTTCCTCTTTTTTGAAGTCAGTTAAAAAAAAAGACTGGTTTATGTTACAAAACTAGATAGGAACTGGAACTGGTTTAATCATGTAGGTACTGAGATCACAGAGCACCTGAACTAAAGTTTTGTAAATATAGCAGAAAATTTGAGAATAGATAGACAAATATGTAGTTACCAGGTATGCATAACTCACTTGGTAGGTAATACATGGGTAGTTAACACCATCCCTACTAATATTATAAATACGAAAGAGATTCTGTCTGTCTGTTCGCTTTCACGACTGAACCTGATCCGTTTTTGATGTTTGGCAGAGGATAAGTTTGAACCCTAAGGATGGACATAGACCACTTTTATTTCGCGATTTCATCTGCGATGACCAACATTTACGCGGACGAAATCTCGGGCATAAGCTAGTTGTTTAACCGTATAGTTCGGAAGCGCCCCCTATTGGACCCGAACACAGAAACCTCCGCCGACTCGGTAGTGGGTCCAATTGGACCTCGGAGTTCACGCATGCGTCATACTGACCAATAAGTGTCAATACTGATAATGGTAGCCATCTAATCTCATGTGTGAGCATTGAGTAAAAGAGTTTGATAAAATGTTTAAATGTTAGTGCCATCCACTCTTTTAAATTTAGCACGCAGGTATATAAAATTACCGTTTTAAAATCCAAGTGTGAAAATGCAATCATCGCCATTTTGATGGCCATAGTAGTCGAGGCTAAAAAACATAAAAAATGTGGATTTTAGACATCCAAGCTCCACTACAGGAGCAGTAAATAACTCATAATTTAATTATTTGTCGATTTCATCCATAGTTTAACATAAATTAGTAGTGGTAATAAAGTTTTTGATATCCAAAGTCGAAACTTCGCGCCAATCCGTGCGTGTTTACATTTTTGTTTGTCACAAATATCACTACAACACATTTAGATATTATTAAAAACATGGCAAATGTCATTTAAAATATAATAAACAACAAGAAAATGCCCAATTGCCCAAGAAAATGAAATTACAAACACGGGACTAAAAACACGGAATATTCATTACCACTACTCATTTTGTGTTCTTAGGAATTGTCGACGATTTTTTTTTTTAATGCATTGATGTGCGATTGTGATTATGTCAATCGATTATTTTTTTATTTCAATCGATTCGAGTAATTATAATTACTCATATCAGATATCGACTCGTAAAAATAATATAAATGGAATTTAAGTTTAAATTACAATAAACATTAATTATTTATGCTATCCAGCTCTATTATTAATTATTATTATTTTTATTATTTATTTTTTTTGACGGGCCTGTTGGTCTAATGGTTAGCGGCCCTGACTGCTAAGCCGGAGGTCGTGGGTTCGATTCCTACCCAGGACAAACTTTGTGTGATGAGCATGATTGTTAGTTCTGTGTCTGGGTGTGATTTATCTATAATATGTATGTATTTATAAATTATATAAGTATGTATATCAGTTGTCTGGTTACCATGACACAAGCTCTGCTTAGCTTGGGATCAGATAGCCGTGAGTTGTCCCAAGATATTTATTTATTTATTTATTTTATAGTTTTGTAGTTCAAGACTCAACAGAAAAAATATGTATCTCGATAGGTATAGCTCATTGGTCCTGACCAATGAAGTATACCTATCATACCTACCTATATATATTTTTTAAAATTTAATTAAGAATTTTAATTTTTGTGCATTACCTACTTTTTTAATATTTGATGCAGTGTGCCCAGTATGCATTTATCTCAGATTGATGTATATCGCCATTTTCACACATTTAATAGAACGTCTAATTATTTGCATCAATATTGATAACTTATCTAATTAGTTTGACTGGGGCTGTTACATTGGATTAGGGTTGCGTAGCTCATAGGGTCACGCGTGTGTTCGTTTGTCCGTCCGTCTATCACAATCAAAATCCAAGATGGCGGCCGCAAAATTTTACATGTGCATTATGGGTATGGTATCCATGGTTTTCGAGGGTGGTGATGCCGAAATTGAGGTCGAAGTAAAAATCTAAGATGGCGGCCGCTAAATTTAACGACATGTGCGTCATGGGTGTCATGTCTATGGTTTTCGGGGGTGCTAATGCCGAAAATGAGGTTGAAGTGAAAATCCAAGACGGCCGTCGTAAAATTTTACTAAATTGTCTATTTGCTTAAATGTCCATTCGCGAAAATTCCAATATAAAGCCCATAAAGTTCGTGTTGACTTACTGTAACGCAGCTGGTCCAAATTAGGTAAAATTGTATTTTACGAGTTGTGACAGACAGACGCACAGAGAGACAGACAGACGGCCATGACGAAATTTTACACAAAACAAAAGAATTCAGTTATTATTTTAGCAGATTAATGCATAATGTATTTAATGAATTATGAACATCCTCCTTTTTGAAGTCGGTTAAAAATATCAACAAAAGTAAATCTTATACCTTATTAAAAAAAGTTACGCTCCTGACTAAGCTTTGCGTTTATTTATCCATTTAATTTAATATAAAATATAAATCCTGAGAAATATTATCAAAAGTTTTTTTTTTTAATTCGGGCTCCTTTGGCCAACCTCGATTTTATTTCATGTATCGATTAGGCTGAACGCGACTTTTAAATCGAATTATGAAACTTGGGTAAACGGTCAGCACTAAGAAGTGCCACAATTTTGACTAAATTTGATTGTATTTTTAAAGCACTTATGTATGCATAATGCCAAAAAAAAAAATGGAGATGGAATGATAATGTCTTTATTTTGTCTGGATGCATCTTATCAGCAAGCGAGAAGGTTGTTTATGTACTTAATTTCAGCTAATCTGAGTGGTCTGCTTTTGGATAGGATGTAAAAATACTCATATTACATCAGTTTTGCAGTGATCTGAAGCAGTTTGACAGACCTCAAGTTATAATTAAAGATATTCGCCACAAACTTATTCTATAAAATAGCTGCAAAAGTTTATTTTTCTTAAAAATTGGAATCCTGAAAGTTGACGTAAATTCCAGAATTTTATGACGTGATCCACAACACCCTACCGTGTCAAGGGATGTGTCAAATGTCAAAATCTTGTCGAGCAGAGTAGTTTATTTAAGCCTCAAAATTTGATTAATTTCCAATTAACAATAAAAATTGATTTTAATTTGTTTTAAAATCAATAATTAGTTAATCAATTGAGTTGGCAAATAATTAAGTGACGTCACATTTTACTATTGCCATGCAAAACTTTTGGGGCAATGGCGTTTTGACAGTCATAAGAAGTACGACATTTGATTGGTGTTGTCTACCCATTTTCAATATGGCGCCATTTTTTTTCAAGAACCTTACTCATGCAAAAAAATTGGTGTTATTTAATTATGTATACATATCGTATCCTAGGTACTTATACCACTAAAAGTATTATTAGTTTTTCAAAATGCTCATATTAATCATGTAATGTCTTAATGGCCCAAGTGGTTGAGACACCCTCCTCTCATACATGAGCGTTCAAGTCCGGGCCAGTACCAAAGTGACCTTATCGATTCATATGTAAAGGCAGTGTCCTACATCATACTTATTCCTGACAAGGAAAGTTCAGGTAAAGCAGGGCTGTAGCAAGCAAGTTACTGTACTTTGTAAGCTTATCTTGGACATCACTGGCATCAGTGAATGAAAACGCCTCGACGAAACCTTGGAATAGTTAATATAAGTCTAAAATCGTCAATACGCTTAAGCAAGCATGATGATACTGATCAATGCTCGTGCCTTCTTTGCATGAGAAGAGGCCTTTGTCGTGCTGTGTCACAACAAAAGGCTGGTATTATTATTATTATAATAACCAAGTTTCTATTCATGTTATGGTTTTGGTATAGTCCTAAGATTAAATACGTTTGTAAAATATCAATTATTACGAAATAAAGTTAGTGTACTAAGGTACAGCAATAGGTTATGAATAAATGCAACGGTTGTTACTAGCAAAAAGTTAAATAATAATACAGTTGCGCTTCAGCTTTACAAAAAAACATCAATGGTTTAGTTCTGCCTAAATGAACTAGCACATGTCAAAGATTTTCTCATTTCTTTAAAGTAATTTTATTGATTTTATAAAATATATTTAACTATTAAGTATTGATGTACATAAACTGTTAATGCAGGACAGTAATGTAACACATTCGGCATATTAAACAAGTTTGACTTAATTATTGTTGGTTGGTTTATTTTGGCAGAACTAAGATTGAATTGAAAAAAATGAATAATTGGTCAAAGAGAAAACAATGATCAAACTGCCAAAGAGCAATACCGTTTTTTCATTTACCATAGCTGCAAACAGCAATAATTGCAATACCAATCTTTTTACCCAAGTCTAGTATAGCTCATGAATATGGTTGTTTACTTAATACCCCTTTGTTTCCTAAACAAGCCCATAATTTTAAACCTTTCCCCTCAATCTACTATAACGCATTTATGTTTTGATGATTTACAGCTTTTAAAGATTTTGATTCTCCACATTCTTTATTTATTGAAGCTTTTATAATTACTATTATTCAATATTTAAATTATTGCTTTATAATAATTTAAAGACATCCTATGAATAAAAGCAATTAGCAAATGGTACAAAATACCCCTTTGTAAAAGGTGGGTGACTGCTCAGTTCAGCTATAATTATTATCATCAGCCTAGCACTGTCTTGACATAGGTCTCTTCACTTAATTCAGTCACAAATATCAAACAATTATTACCTTTCTAAAGTGTATAGAGTCATTCTAATTGCCTATGTTCACAAACATTTAATCAACATATTTTATTTTAATCATCATCATCTGCCTAGCCTCTTCCCAACTATGTTGGGGTCGGCTTCTAGTCTAACCGGATGCAGCTGAATATCAGTATTTTACATGGAGCGACTACCTATCTGACCTCCATAACCCAATAACTGGTTAATACAATACCCCTAGGTAAGACAGGTTGTCAGACTTTCAGGCTTCTGATGACCCGTAACCACATATTTTATTTATTAGATATATATTTAAGCAATTTATAATTAAATATTGGTGAATTAAATATTGTAGTTCATTAAATATTGGTAAACACAGGCGTAAAACTGCTAGGTGATGAAGATGGATGTGGCAAATGGAAGTTTACCAATATTGTGTCAAATAAACACAGAACATTCATAAAAGAAGGCATAGAGGCATAATAAGAAATCATAATAAAAAACAAGAATAAAGGCAATGATGTAATAGGCAATACATTACTTACTTATAAACATAACATGCATAATTATTTGAAATCATAGGAAGTAAAAAAAAATCGCAAAAGCATGAATCACAGTTTGATATAGCTGTGGATTAGTTAAAATTCTTTTTATAGTAATAATAAAGAATTTAACCTAATTCACAGATCTATGGATACCTGGCAACTTTAAGAGTCATATTTAAATAACAATTCAATAAGGGTGAGACGTTAAAAAAAAAGTTTTATTGATACTTACTCGGTTTGTAAACTGACAAACCACATGTTATACATATTTTTGAGGTTTATGTATGGTTATCAAAAGTTTGACATCTAGATGACTTCTTCAATAATATATAATTAAAATTATGTAAGTAATTTTCTGTCAAAAATGTTTCCAATCTACCTACATATTTGACATTGATTGTTGCTGAGATGAGATTGCCACTAAATTTTGAATGTTTTTAATCATGGGAATTTGCCTTCTGTTTTCAAGCAATAAAATTGACCTTTAACAGCTCTAGGCCCGGCCGTCATACCAGTACGACAGAACAATAGAAAATCAATTGTGTCTCATTATGTGGGACTTGAGCAATTATTTCACAAAAGATTTGATTTTGCATTAGTTATTTTGTTTATGGTACCTACGATTTTTGTTATGGTAATCAGCAAACCATAAGATTAGTTCTCATAATTATAATATAAGCCCAATGTTTATGACTGGTCTTATTAAGTTTTAATGCATAAATAAGTTGTGTTTAAACATAATGAAATGCAGGTTGTGAAGTATACTAACAACTACTTATCACATTGATAAGTTAAACTGCAATTCTACAAATTTTGCTATTTATAAATGAAATGTGAGCCCTAAAAGTTATACAATAAAGATGAGGGTGTCAGCACATTGAACTAAACAAAAGTAAACAATAATGGATAGAATTGTTTAAAGGTTTCTCTTTACTTATTCACTGAAATTTAAATGCAGTGTTCTAGTAATATAACACTGCCGTTTCCTGAATGTCACATTACAATTTAGTAAATCTATTTTAACAAAAGTGACTGTAATTTATGAATGAATAGGTAATAATACTGAAAAAACCAATAACCAAAGAGTTAATGGTCATTACTCTCAGTCAGATTATTTTGTTTTGATATAAAATTACATAAAACAGACCTAAAACGTTTTTAATAAAAGATTATAGACTCAATGACAAGTATTATTGTAGAGTCACTGTAAAGCCAGAATGTTTATACTGAATGGCTATTAAACAACGTCACAAGCAATTCGAGAGGTCAAAAACACCGCTTTAAGCCAATAACACCATGAATATGGTAAAATATTCACCATGATTTGAATCATTTTGAGAATTTGACGATTTTCTACAAAATTACATTAGCCTAGCGTCTAGCTAAGCTCCCTTTGAAATACTTCATACATTCTGTAGCATTATTGTTATTTCATTTATTTTAAAATAAACCCGATTATTAGGCTAAATAAGTAAAAACTGGACACTGTACAAAAATTATGACATCTGAAAATTGCCACCTAGGCAGTCGTCTGGTGGTCTGAACACGCCATGATTCTCAGTTTATTATTTTTGTATATTATATGAGGGTAAAATGATGTAGTGAAAACAATATTTTTTTGTAATTACCTTACAAATAACTCGTACAGTCATCACAAAAGTAACACATTTATCTTCTACCCACTTCAAAACATGATCGGTCAGCAGCCGTGAAACATAGACTAGATAGAATTTTGCAATTTATTTATGAAATGGAAAAATTGTCTGACAGGACCGTAAAGGTAACGATACACTGTCAAAATGTTTATGTCAGTGTTTTCCACTTTGTCTTTTTCATGTTTTTTTTGCAACAATTGAGTATTAAATTATTACCATAAATAGTTAAAATAATTATTTTTCCGAACGAAAGGATAGGATGAAAGAAGAACGTAAAAATATGAAGCTAACAATATTATAGGCAGTAATTTTCTCCAACGCTAAAGCTATAATGTCATGTGCAATAGACGATTCAACTCCTTGGCCAGCCGGGCGTGGTAACTCTTTTTATTTTTCAGTTTTTATTTGATGTACAGGACCTACCTAATCAAAAAGCTGGCAGCATAGAAGCTTGGTAAATTTGTTTATGGCTATTACGTCGAAAAAAAAGAAAAACGATGTAGCGCCACCTACCCCTCATGAGTTGCTTGGTTGTCAATATGTCAATGTCAATCAAAAAGCTAACAGCAGCTGTGACTTGTCAAAATATACTTTGGCTGTTCATGTTGTGTGAATGTGACCCTTTAAAATAAATCATAACTAGGTATAATACAACAATACACAAAACGAGATTTTTGAGGTTAAGCATATTGGCATCATTCGATAATTAAGCTGTTACACTATTATGTTTACTTGTTATCATGCCTAGAGCTAGACCCAAAAGGAAATGACAATGGGTAGTACTAGTGGGCCAGTAAACAAATGATGATATTACTTTTCAGGGTTGTTTTAGACCCTATTTCTTTACAACAACGCACTTATTACTCTACTGTCTTAAAGGGAAGACTACATACACAGAAATATAAATAAAAGACAAGATTAAGTTAAAACTTTTATTTAAATACTAGTATACATAGAGGCATTCACTTATAAATAAAAAAATTGTAAGTGTAAGTCAAATGTGTAGGTAAAAGTGTACTGTTTAAGTACACTCAAGTGTTGTTGAAGACTTCATTCAGATCCATGCTATAGGGTGAGCCAATTGCTGTTCTAACTTATACATAATAAAATCGCATATACACAAGCAACTCATGCCAGATTGTTAACCTCATTCATACTACAAACCGGTTGCTTCAATAACCATCAATTTACTTACAAAAACCTTCCTAGCAGTTTGACATTTATTTTAGAATGATTTGCAAGCTCTTATCTTAATTTAATCCTGAAAGTTTTTGAAAAATACATTGTATTTTGAAGAATAAACAATAATAAATTAGTTTAGGAGTTTGGTAGATTCCATAATTTGCAAACCTTGTCCCAAATTAAGATTTCTACTTGAGCATTATTCTGAATTTGAATTTAGTCTGAGAGAGAGCTTAAAAGCTTTCGTACTCTCGAGCTTTAAAAACAAAGTATTATTGCAATTTTGTGTAGCAATTTTTTAATCATTTATAATTTTACATAATTTACAGTTAAGATATTTACTAATAATGATATGTCTGTAATAGATCCAAACAATAAGCTTATTCCACTACAATGTTAATGTCCTAACTGTTTGTATATTGTTGATGTGCCATTTTAAATAAACAAATAAGTAAATAATTGTACAGTTTATTACAGTAACACCAGCAACTGTAAGGTAACCCTAGTTTTCTTGAAGGAGCTGCAAAAAAGAGTATTAGGTTATAGGTTATTGGTAAAGCCGGTGTCTATACACTGGCATTACCAGGTTTTGTTTATCATCCCTACGGATGATAAACAAAACTTGAAAGAGGTTTTAATACAACAAAGCCATTAAATTACATAAGGATTATAATTTAGTAGGAAAGATAAGACCAACTATTCCAACATGGAAATCTCATTTGTTCATTTTATCTAGCAATTCTATTATGGATAACAGAAAACAATAACACAAACACAATATTAGCACATATTATCACATTGAATATTACATGTTAAAATATTCATAATAATCAAAATATGTAATAAGTTTTTATTGAGGGGGTGTTTTATTTGGAGAGATGAATTGAATTTTATTTTGAATTTCTCTTTCCTTCACTTCTTGTTTAGTACACAATTCAATTGTTTGTTAGAATTTGGTGCGGGGAGCGCAATTTTAAAATGAAATATGCAACACTAAAACGTAATCATATTCCAGTTTTATTTCATAAAAGGTTTACTGTTTTATTTAATTAAACTGAGGTACCATGAGGGTAATAGACGGACAGAAGGACAGGAAAAATTAGAAAAAAAGAAAAGAAAGAAAAACTTTACTTACTTTATTAACTTTAATGTTGATTCTTAAATGTGTGCATGTTGGTTTTATTTCTAAAAAGTTACCATTGAATACGTAAGACATATTTTCTACCATTACTTCTAAATATTACATTTGTAAACAAACAAAAAAAAACATACGCGTCGAATAGAGAACCTCCTTTTTGAAGTCGGTTGAAAATCAAATCAAATATAATTTAATCTTACATACTTTTTATTTACATCTACGATTCTACGAAGACTACTTAGTTTAGTAAAATACCTACTTACATTATATTTATAGGTAAAAGATAGGTATTTCGATTAATCACTAATTAAATCTAGTACTACAATATGAAACAGTATCTTTAATAGGTATGTTATGCTGATTAGGCCTACCTGCTAACTATGCGTTTTTAAAGCAAATTCATGCAAATCGAAAATATTTATTACGAATACAAAATCTCGGGAATATTTTGAAAACGTGATACCTCAAACAAATCAAAAATCGCGCCATTCGAACCATATTCCTCTTACTAGTTATCTATAGTAAGGATAGCCCGTAGACAAAGTGCTAATTTTAATGTGTTCAGATATCATGTACGCTCATGATATCCGAACTCATTAAAATTACTACCTAGCATAAAAATAAAAAATCTACCGTGTTATTTCGGCTAGAAAATCCTGTAATCTTTTCCTGACACGCAGTCAACGTGGTATCAAGTCAACAGGTGCCTACCACGTTGACTTGCAAAGTACAAAGCAGCGTTGCGAGTATCTCAGGGGACTAATCATGATCTTTAGGTACTGTAAATATGTGTGCGAAGCCCGCCCCAAGATAAATAAACGGTAATTTGCATGTGTGACTAAGCACGCCAGGACTTACTTCGTCCAAGCATTATTTCTGTCACTGTCCAACTTCAAGTGCAAGATAGAGACGGGAATATGCCTAAACTAAGGGATGTACTGGGTAACGTTTATTAATTTTGAGTTAAGTCTTATAAATAATGCTTAGATGGTTCGGTCATGTTGGGTGGATGGGTGAAAGGCGAAGGCGAGGGGACGCCCTAGAAAGACCTACACTGCCCTTATTGGTGAGGTTCTTAGGAAATTTGGGTTGCGTAGAAGCAGGCTTGCTCGTGTGCCCAGATGTAGGAACGTGGACGAGGCAAAAGAAGTAAGTAAGAATCGTAGCCTTACATACTCCTTTCGCCTCGTCCAAGTAGTGTTCTGTGGTTTTTGCCTACATATCTAAAGAGGCGTGATTCGTGAGTGAGTTCATGTACCTATGTAGGTATGTAATTAAGTCTTCCACGATTTAGTAAACGGAAAATCTGGATTTACGAAGTCTAAGCCTAGATACCTAAGAGCTTTACGCCGCACTATGTCTCATACAATCAAATCCAAATTCTCGAAAAATTATTAACCAGGAGAAATGTTTCGAGTAGCTCAGGCACCTGGACAACTTAGATTTGAGTCGCTACTGGTAACATACCCTTTATTGACCGACAAGGATGGTTAAGAAGGACCTCATCAAATACCTATGAAGTAGCGATGTTCGTGTGATTTTTCCTTGGTCAGCAGAAAGCATTACTGTTTCAAAATACGCACCGCTTTTCAAAATACAATTTCCATTTACTAGAATGTCAAATTGGAGTTAACAAGTAAAAAATACAGGTCAATGTTTATTTATCCTTTTGTGCTGCAAAACCATCAATAAATATACGAATTCAAAAGCCTTTCTTTTCTGTGGCAAGCTAGCAACCCTGGCAGCACCACCGCAGTTTCGTAGTCTGGGCGCCTCCCTCACACAGTAAGAGTTGTTGAAATATGGACTCTAGTACTGAAACACTACAGTAGGTTTTCCTTTTTGCTCGCAAAACTTGTTATTTAGATATTGTGTGGTTTATGCTATTTCAGATTTACACGGCAATATTTTGAGACACTCCGTGCAGTTGCAGCTCCAATAATTTCCGGTGAAGTTGATAGAAATGTATCTAATAATCTTCGTGACGCTGTTGTCATTGGGATGTGTTAAGGTGAGTTAGTTATTTATTATGATTAATATATTTTATAGCAGGAAAATATTAAAATCGAAGCTTTTCTAAAATAAGTACCGTGACCGTCATTCTTTCAATGTATTGATCGACTGCAAAGTGGCTTGCATGGTCCCTGTTACGCCCATCGCCCATTACCTTTACGAGCTACACCGCGAGCGGTAAGTTTTTAACTATTCCATTTTATTTATTAATTATTTCCCTAATTTCAGCGTCAAATTATTTAAAAAATTGATTCACATAAATTTTAAACCCTTCTATTTAAAAGGAAACCATTATTTTCTACTTTTACTACCTTTAACTGTAAATCGATAATTTATTTTATTGGAAATTCAAAGAGTTGAAGCCTATTATTAATACATATGTTAATGTATGGCGCCCTAATAAAGAGCGGCACTCTTATAATTATTTAGGTACCTATATAAGTAAAGTACCTACGTTGGAAACTAGGTGTGACCATCAGGTAACCCAGGTCTCTATGCAATTATTGAACCCTACATTATTTGGTTTTGAACCAACTTCAGAAAAATAAGGAGGTTCTATGTTCGATTATGTGTAGCTTTTTATTTACGTATTTTCACCGATTTCTCCGCCGATTGAAGACCAATTTTCAAAATTCTTTCTTTTTTTTCGCGACGTTCTGATTTAGACCTTCGGAGGTAAACAATGGACCTTCTCAATAACGAATAGACACGTATTGTGATTTGGTTTTAAATCATAAGTAATTGCCAGTTGGTTATCTATTTATCAGTGGTCAACTAATAGAGAAGTCCTCATCTATGAACAGCACATATAGGTTCTTACAACAAAAGGGAATAATGCAGAGGATAAAAAACATTTGCTTGTTTTTTACGTAATGGTACCGTTATTTCATGGATTTGGATAAATGGAAGTAGGTACTGTGAAGGTTAAGCGAGCAGGCTGGAAGACTTATATTCTAAACTCTCTGACAAACCATTATTCGTATTTAGAATTAAAATATATATTTTTTTATAACGTTCAACTGGGAGCAGTAGAGTCAAAAGCTATTTTAATATAAGTATAAATTCGATCGTTCGTTACACTAACTATTTTATTTGTACCCTGCAAGTAACCCCAAAGGTCCAAAGGTTGATTTCGGTACCTCGGTCACGTCCTAGTGACCACAGTACTTACTAAAAAGTGAAAAATAAAAAGCTTTTTACAAAAAATACGTCCGCCTCTAAAAACTAAAAAGTGTGGTGTTATATTTTTTTGTAAAAAAGCTTTTTTATCCTTTGTGTTCATGATTAGACGCGCGCGGATTTCCTTTTGATTAATTAAAATTTACCTTTATGTCTTAGTTATTTAGGGGTTCTCATCAACTCCCCTTGTTATATGGGCTAATGACGAGGATGCATTATGGCGTATATCAGCAGATGATGAGGATGCATCCTGACATTTATGATTACCCATTAATCAAGTGTTGTTTTCATTTAACGTAAATAAAACAGTTTAGAAAAATACATTGCTGCTACATTTCATGTACTTTGCCATGGCAGCCATCTTGTACGTATGCCTTGTTTCAGTTAACCTGAAAAAAAAGCAAAAAAATAAAATAAGCTGTGTCTGTCTTCTCAAAGACCCTGGAAAAACGGGAACACAGAGAAGTGACGAAAATTTTTGAGGCAGTCAGTGTCAAGTCATTTCAAAAAATATTCGTGCTTATTCACAGTATTAAAAAAATATATAAATCTGCTGATAAATGCAGGTTCCACTTAGAACCTCTTTATATCTGAGCTCTGGTGTAGTTAGTTAGCACTAAAACCATAATAAGTACATACTTTAATTTACCTCTTCTTCTATAATATACTAATAAAGAGAAAAAGTTTGTGAGGTTGTAGGGGGTAATATCTGGATATACTGAACCGATTTTAAAAAATCTTTCGGGAATTGAAAGCTACGTTATCACTGAGTGCTATCATTATGAAGGCTGTATTTTATTATCAAAAAAAATTAAGATCCGTAAGAAAAATTACGCAAGCGAAGTCGCGGGGAGAGTGTTAGTAAATAATTTATTTATTAATGATCGACTTATTCGAAGTGTTATTATTATTTTGTGTTTTGTTTCTTTGCAATGTGATTTGAAGTTTGCGTGTTGTGTAAAAACGTAGTCCTACCTAGTAGGTAGGTTGTAGGTAGGTAGTGTAGGTACCTAAAAAGTTCATTTTATTCCAATCAAAACAGAATAATAGCTTTGAGTAACTTTATAAATCAAGTTGATTGTTAGTAGATTCTCGTAATATTTTTTTGTTTCGTATAATTCATTTTAGAACTAAGTAATGAAAAACTCAAATCACTCGTTTTTTTTCCCACCGTGATATTGAATAGATTCTCAACACATTATTTCAATAAAAAATAGACAGTTCTTAAATACTAACTAATAACTAATATGTGATTTTTAATAATATGGATTTGACTGACCAGATTTCACTTATAAATAAGATGACACTGAAACTGAATGCTAGTTGTTTCAAAAATTTACTAGGCCTCAAAAAAAAACGCACCTTTTTATCGCATGTTTTAAACTATCATTACAAGAACTATTAAATATTAGTTGAAAGTTTATGAAATATAGTATTGTCAGTCATAAATTTTATTTTGTTTTGGTATAAAAAGAAAATAGAATTAGGTATTAGGAAAGGAAAAATTCACATTATTAAGTACCTCGCTTTCAAAAAGATTAATAATTATCCGATTACAGTGGCGGCGTAAGACCTAATTTCTTTCATGTGGGCAACGTCTGGTAAAAAAAAAAAAAAAATATGGAGTTAAAAAACGAAAGCGATTGTTACGGCATTTTAAACGCGACCAAAAATTTTATTCGTCCTACCTTCGGTGTGCGAGGCCCTTAAGAGACTGCAAGGCCGTGGACGATGGCCCACGTCAAAAAAAAAATACCCCTTACCTTACGCCGCCTGTCCGAATGTTGCATCAACCTTTTGTTTAGTTGAAAATTAAGTTGGTTATTAAGCTTTAACAAATAAATTCTATTATTATTCTAAGAACTAAATTATGAATAATGGCTAAAAATCAACATTTAAAGATACTTTCATGCCTCTTTTAAGAAAAAAGTGGGCCTTGGTACAATTTCTTTCAACTTCACTTTAATGAGGGTCGTTATTGTTTGTGAAATGTAATGGTAGTTTGAAGATGATAAGGAAGTTATATACCTATCCAATTAACAATAATTTCAATTGAATTAAATGCATACTCTGAGACCAAGCAATATTTTACGGAGGAGAAATTTTTGGACGTTGTATTTATAATAAGATCGTTTCTGTCCGATCTTTCGTCTTGCCTTTTACTTGAATAGTAGGGTTACACACAATTCGATACTGGACCGAGGGGTAGTAATCGGTCAATTTGCATATAAATTTCGCTCATTGAATCAATCAGACCAGACCAGTCTTTTGTCAAGAGATGCATTTCTTGTACTTTCACTGTCCGGCAAGCAAACACAATAGACCCTTAGTTGTTAAGTGAACTGGGAAAGGGTTAAAAATTACTTTCTCAAGAAACACGACGCGTGAGAGCTGACCATTGATATGCAGATGACCTAAAACCGTGATTTACATATAAATGTCGCGGCTATAAGACCGCGTTATTGATTGATTCTAAGTAGCTGCTACCTAGAATCAAAGGTGACTCCTAAATAACTTCAAAAAGTTCGAATTTTGTGTTCATGCAGACAGTTTGACATCGGACTTCAAGATATACTTGCAAAATTTCAGTTCTAAGAAATATGTTTTAAGTAGGTAATCCTTTGATAACATTAATAACATTACTGGCTTCTTACATTTCTTTCCGTTTAAAGCTGTCTTTATTGATAATTAACCCACTATATTTCGATTGAAAAAAAAAATGCTGAAAGCCTATACAATGCGCGTCAATAATTCAGTGTAGGCCCATGTCAAAACATCAAATTAAACAAAGCACAGGTTTTGAAGTTAGAAGCATTTGAATGCAAAGATAATTGAAACGAAAACAAGTCCTGCATCCACCTTTTTAAAAGATCATAAATCAAGTGCGTGGGCGGGCGGTGGACCTGTCGGAGATGGGGTTAGGGTGCAGTGTATATAAGGGAAGCGCAGCGCCCCTTTTTGATTCGGTAGATACTTGTGGGGCGGTTGCAAGGGGCGAGGGGCCCGGGTCAGCGGCAGCGACCGCGCCCCGAGGCTTGCAAAGCAGGTGCGGGAATAGCGCAGGAAGGTGCGACAGAGACAGACCCTATAGGTGCGAAGGACGCGACGAGCGCGCGCCAGGGGTAGATGCGGGGTGAGCAGGGAGCGCTCCAGGCGGCGTCCCTTCAGTCAGTGTGAATTACAGCTTGCACCAGAACGGCTGGATGCAGATCGGGTAAATCCCTCTAGTAGCAGTAGTTCGGTTGTAACAAAGCACTGAACTATCGCAAGTGAAAGTTTCAGGAGTTTGGTTTCGGAGGTCGGTCAGTTAATTCGCATTTTCTGGTAAACGTCTGTTCTTTCATCTAGACTGTGTTAGGTACCGCGCGATAATTAAATTATAATATTAATTTCATGCCGTTCGGAAATCGGTTTAGTTTCGTTATAAGATTCATCTTGTGGAGACTGGAGAGGTACGGCAGTCGCGGCTTGCAATAACGCATACCTATAGGTAGCACATGCAGCGCAGCAGACATGCGCAGTGCAATCCTTAGTGCGCGAAAACTCGATTATTCGATTTCTGTCTATGTTTTTGTTATTCCCTTTGCATTTAATTCTAAAGATCGCCAGATTTATAAATTATAGATTATTTCGTTGAAAAAGTATATCGCGTAGTAAAATTTTCGACTTGGGAGTTGCGCGTCCCTCCTCCCTTTCCTACGTTTACCTGGGCATTTATCGGTCTATTTTTAGATAGAAAATCAATACTACGGATAACTGCGCTATCGGCTATGGTATTGATGAACTTGTGTTATTCTTTCGTAGGGGCAGTTCTTCGAAGACCGGCGTTGCAGGTGCGTTTGTCCCAACCCTGCTTCAGTTGTGAACACCACCGTGACCAGACAAATCTTCACGGGGAACGTTCCACCCAATAAGTGGTATGTATCTCACTTTATTTTTTTTATTTAAATCTTTTACAGATGCTGTGAAAATACTTTGGGCGCCTGTGAACGTGTGTGCTTTCTTTGTCTTTAGGATGTCAACAAAGAAGTTCAAATACTCTTCTAATCTTTATACTTTCTTCTTAAAATCATTTTGGTGAAGATAGAGATTTATTACTTAGGTATATAGGTATTAGATGGAGCTGGGTTCGTTTAGAAAAGGAGGAGGAGATATATTGAAGCCTTGTATTTACAGCTTTTGTGTCTAGAGCGTCTACCTGGCAACACGTCGACAACGCATCGGCCATCGGCTAATCTCTTTGTGTATCCTACTTGAAACCTTAAAGTTTATTATACTCCGTATGGACCTAGCCGTCGGCCCGCGGATTTAAATCCTACAAACAACATTCAGTCAGCCTAAATCGCTTTAGATAAAGTGTACAAATTAAAATGGGTAAATCTACAAAACAATTTATGACAACAAAATTAGAAATAATCATGTAATTCATATAGATTTTGAATTTAATTTGTTTTGCATATTAATAGCCCTCTTAAAAAAAATATTTTATTCACTGATTGATTTTGTTTTAATTAAATGAAAAGTAAAAAGAAACAGTCATTTTGTAAAATTAAGTAACACATACATTTCATTGAAGAAGTTTTGAGACATAAATAAAAAAAAACAAGTTGTTTATTTGTACCTTCAGTTTAAACAGTAAAAAATACAGTTTAAATAGTAAAAAATACAGTTTAAACAGTAAAAAATACAGTTTAAACAGTAAAAAATACAGTTTAAACAGTAAAAAATACAGTTTAAACAGTAAAAAATACAGTTTAAACAGTAAAAAATACAGTTTAACAATGAAATAGGCCGAGAGGTAGGCAAGAGTAAATAAAGGTATCGATTCCAAATATTACAAAATAGGTTTTGCCCGGGAATTCGTCCGCATAAATGTTAGCAGACGAAGTCGCGGAATAAAAAGTAGCCTATGTCCTTTGTTTGAATTCAAATTTACCTCGTACCAAATTTCGTCGTTTAGTCGTGAAAGCGTAACAGACAGATTTACTTTCGCATTTATAATATTAACATGGATGAGACAGAATTTAAAACAAACGACTTTTAAAAAACACATTCTTAAAAAAGTATAAATATAAAGTAAAAAAAAAATATAAATATTACTTGATCTCTTTTTATTTAAAATATTGGGTGTAAAAAGACGCTAACGGACTCGAAAGATAAGCCATCCTTCTAAGCATTGCGATCTTTTTTTTGTTTTGGTCCATACCTGGGAACCTTCTTGTTACATTGATGGTCAAACTGCCAACTTTTAGTTACGTTTTTTTTTTTACGAAAACGCCTTTTAAATATTCTAACTAAACCCCCACGACAGCTTTACACACCCATAAGCACAATAATTTTCGTGTGTTACATTGCATAACACCATAACGGTCTTTCTTTCTTTCTTTGCCATAACGGTAAAAACAATATTTTACTCAAAAAAAGTTGTTTCTCATCAGTAATTTTTGCACAATGTTACTTAGTTTGATTAGCGTTATGCGTAGTTACCGGGTATCTGTTGTGTCCTTTTACATCCTCATTTACTCATTTACGTTTGTACACCTATAGTACCTACAATACGCGCCACGAATGGTGATACTTTAAGCACCACACAAACTTTATTATTTCGTATTAAATATTATAATATTGTTAAGAATTTTAATCTAAATAATTTTCGATAAATCTGGGTATTGTATTACCCAGTTACTGGGTTGTGGAGGTTAGATTAGGCAGAAGCAGAGGCTAGGCAGATGATGATTATCGAAAAAACCCTGAAAAGATACCCAAATGGATACCATTTTTGTAT
This sequence comes from Hoplodrina ambigua, assembly GCA_949774945.1. Taxonomy (NCBI): domain Eukaryota; kingdom Metazoa; phylum Arthropoda; class Insecta; order Lepidoptera; family Noctuidae; genus Hoplodrina; species Hoplodrina ambigua. Next base: position 4,641,979 of record OX458963.1, on the reverse strand, counting down.
AAACTCCCCATTGATGACGCTTGTCAAGTCTCATCTTTCGTGGCACGTATTTAGACACAATGATGACTTTGTGCCATATTATTATGCCATAAGGCCGAAAGCATAAAACCAAAAAAAAAAATATCCTTTCCTGGTGGAACAAAGTTTATAGTGAACGACTTTTCATAAGACTTGTTTTATTGTGTATCTAAGGAATGGAGAGAAAAAGTCGAAAAAAAATTTCGGCTCTGACGACTTTAAAATGTTTAATTCGACGAGTTTATTTTAAGGCATTGCAGTATGTCCCCTTGCAATAATACCCTAACTTAATTCCTGGATCATGATTAGTCCATCGTATTCGAGACGTGGCGGTTTTTTTTTAAATCCGATATTCTTTAATAAAAAGAAATGAAAAATGTTTGTCTCAAAACAGTTACATGAATTATAAATGGGACATCCCCAGGGAGTAATGGATAATACTTGTGTTGAGGCTATCTTTAGTTTAATGATTTAGTATTATCTACAAAATATAGAAAACAAAGGCTTTATATTCGATTTAAATTGAAATTTAAACTTTTTTCGTGGATTTTATTATAGAAACATTTTATTATACCTACTTATTTTAAAAAAAACTGTCAGAGTAAAGCGGACGGACAGTAAAGTCTTAGCAATACCGTTTTACCCTTTGGGTACGGAAAGCTAAAAAATAGTTAAAATGTTATTTATTAACTTCATTAATAGTTAGTTTAAAAAAAATCTCATGACATTCCGTCCACTATAAACTTCGTTAGATAAAAAGACATTGGCACTCTGCTAACAATAAAGTTTAGTTATAAAATAATCAATATCAATATTAACTACCCTTGAGTTGTAGAAAAAAGTCAATAACCATCCTACCCACCACCCTTCCCTAAACACAGAGTAGTCGTAATTCCGATCAAATCTATCCAAGCTTCAAGCTTGAACATCGCTCTACTTTACGGGTTCAAGTGAGAATGATTCTAACACTTCTTCCTTTTTCTTCTCATCGAAGACAAGAGCGTGACTTGCGACTTTGCGAGTTTAACTTCCCAAGCAACAAACATGGTATGACTTAGTTGGTAAAACCTAGATTAAATGAATTGATGCCTAGCTACATGAAGCGTCTCATTCTAGTTTTAGCCTAGTAATTATGCACGCCATAAACAATATTATGTAGAAATCAATTAGTAATACATTCATACATTAACGAGCAGTGTTACTTTTTAAAGGAAAAGCCTAATGCAGCCATACTCAATCTTTTTTCTATAGGGGTAACCCATTTTAGTCATGGGTTGCGATCCTCAAGCTAAACTTATTTAGATAAAAATATAATTCAAAAATAACGAAGTATTTACTTTAATGTGGATTAAAAATGACGTAAAATACTGTTAAAAACGTTTGATAATTTTGTATCTGCAGTTGCGCCAACCATAAAAGCCCGGCGGGCCGCAGTTTGAGTATGGCTGGCCTAATGCGTTCACTGAATACATTAATTAAACAAACTTTTTTTAAAATAAGTTCTTTGTATTTTGTCCTAAAATCACATTACATGTACAATTTATCTTTACATTACTTTTATTGATGGGTAAGTATGAAACGTATCCATTTTTAATATCCATGAGGTTTGCAATGCTGCCATAAGCTTTGAAAAAATAAGCGTAAGCTTCTGTTTTAATCAAATGACTTAGTGCCATTTAGATTTATTTTTATAAAGTCTTAATGCTAAGCTATGCTAGCAAACTCAAATATAATAGTTTAAAATATTTTATATATTATCTTTTAAATAAAATTCTGCTAAATACAGAACACTGATATTTCTTTATTTTATCAAAATAAAACTAAGATTGCCAAAACAAAATATTTTCCTTTTTTTACTATCTACATAAAAAAAAATTACATTATTTATATTTTCGAGATTTTTTTCGTTGTGCATCTCGTTATACATGTATGTTAGGTTAAATGAGTTAATTACTGTCAAGGGAATGTACTCAGTAGTACCTCCACCGTTTAAACTACCATACTGTATATAAAATTATTAATTTTGATAAAAAAAGAAAAAAAAATAGTTTTATTATGTAACAGGATGTTTTGTTCATCATGCATCATGTAGTAGTAAATTAATGCCACTTAAACTTTCTTGCATTTTTTAAACGCATCTTGAAGATTCGTGTAGAATAAGTACAATGTCAGAAAAAGTACGTTTTAAATTAACTACGTCGAATTGAGCATTAGATCACTATGCTTCGTTTTTTATTTTTTTTTTATTTTTTTTATTTATTAGGGACAAAAAACAGTTACATGCCAAGATTAACAAACAAAAAAAAAAAATATCTTAAATTAACAAAATACATATAAATGCATTTATACATAAGCTATTCTATATTTATATTACTACACATGTAACCCACAGCATTGTCCACGAATTCACAAAAAAGTTAAAAGTAAACAGACATACAGTGTGCATAAAAAAAAAATACAGTTAAGGAGAGAAATTAAAAAAAAATAATAATAAGATAAGAATAATAATATAAAAAAAAAAAATATTAAACTTAAGAAGTCACTAATTCTTTTACTCTTGCCTTGAAACGGGTCTTGGAAAGATCGAATATGTCGAGCTCCATAAAGTGAGTGTTATACGCATCAACGAGGTGACGAAGAGGCACGCGCTCACCAGCGTTAGTCCTGCATGAGTCTGTGTGGAATAGTCGAGGCACACGTACCCCACGAAGCATAACAGATCTAGGTACTCTATAATGTAAACTATTAGATAAAGGGATGCAGTCAAATCTATTATTACATATGCCATGCAGCATCATTACACCCAGAAGTAATCGTCTAGATTCCAAGCTAAGGACATTATAGCGTTTCAGCAATTGTTCATAGGACACTTTAGGGCGATAACATTTATAATTCACAGTACGTAAATACTTTTTTTGAACAATTTCTAGCCTATCTTTGTACTTGTCATATAAAGGATCCCAAATTTGGACGGCGTATTCTAATTGTGGCCGAATCAGGCATTTATATAACATTAAGAATGTAGAGGGTCGCACAAAGCTACTTGAAAATCTCATCACTAGGCCATACATTTGAAAAGCTTTATTAACAATATTGTCAATATGAGCATCAAAATGCAGACGACAGTCAAGGGTAACACCCAAATCGCGCACAGATTGCACTTCATTAAGATATATATTATTTATGGAATAATTAAATTTGATTTGATTTGTATTTTTGGTAAAAGAAATTGTGTAACATTTAGGAAGACTAAGAAACAGTTTATTTTTGCGGCAGTATTCATAAAATCTATCCAGGTCCTGTTGTAAATAATAGCAGTCACGAATATTTTTACATGTGTTATAAATTTTCATATCGTCAGCATACATCAAGAAATGTGAATTGATAAAACAAGATTTAATGTCATTAATGAACAATACAAAAAGAAAAGGCCCTAATACTGATCCCTGGGGCACCCCGGATTTAACAACTATAGAGTCAGATTCATGCCCACTAATGACAATCTTCTGAGTCCTATTGAAAACATATGAAGCAAACCATCTGAGTAAGTTACCGCGTATCCCATTAAATGCAATTTTTTCCATAAGCAGGACGTGATCCACCTTGTCAAAGGCCTTCTGAAAATCAGTGTAAATAGCGTCAACCTGCACCCGGCGGTCCATATTTTCGAAGAGGTAGTTGACAAAAGTCATGAGGTTAGTGGTGGTAGAGCGACGTTTTACGAAACCATGTTGTTCGGGTATGATAAGATGACGGATATGAGGGTATAGTGCACTGTGAACAAGACGCTCGAATACCTTCGACAAAGTGGAGAGAATAGAAATTGGCCGATAATTCTCGACATTATTTTTATCGCCACTCTTGTACACCGGGGTGATTGAGGCTCGTTTCCAAACAGTAGGAAAGACCCCTTCACTCAAACATTTATTAAAAATTATATGTAATGCGCAAGACAAGTGATCAGATGTTCTTATGAAGAAGGAAGGTGGTATGCCATCAGGTCCAGCTCCTTTAGATGGGTCCAGCGACTTCAATGCTGTACGGATTGATTCCGTTGGCAAGTAAATGTCAGAGATACAGGGTGAATTACTGTCATAGCAATTAGACGGCTGCCAATGGTCTGGGTCGAAGGTAGAAGGTTCATATACCGAGCAAAAGTAATTTGAAAACAAATTGCATATTTCCTTTGGGTCATCAGACGAAGCATTTTTGTAAAACATATTAGCAGGGTACTTAGCTTTACCTTTCTTGGAAGAGACATACGACCAAAAATACTTAACAGACTTAGGAATACTGTCTTCAACTGATGTCATGTATCTCTTATAACATTTAGTGGTCTCAATATGGAATAATTTGCGATAGTTTGAAAAATGCACGTAATCAGAGTGATTACCATAATTTTTCCACTTAATCCAAGCACGTTCTTTAGTTTTAAATATTTTTATTAGAGACGAGTAGTGTATTATTGGGCATTCTATACCACTATCGGCAAGTAGCTCGGCGAGTGCGCCTCGCTGCCGATAGTGGTATAGAATGCCCAATAATCGACACTCGACTCGACTCTCCACTCGACCGATAAACTCGAACGAGACAGTTTGTTGCACCGTGTACTTGATTAGGAACGATTTACTCGACCAATGACTAGTAACTTGCTCCTTACCACTATCTTCCATACGGCTGGTCAGTATGCCGCGTTTCGGAGCACGATGAACAATCAACCATTTACTTACCACTGCACTTAACCGGTCACTCGAGTTGCATTTACTGTTAACATAGAATGGTGAACGAGTTGATGATTGTAACAAACCAACGAAATTACAAGTACCTAGTGAAAAAAGCGTTAACGGGTTATTATTGTAAATAAAAAACAACTGTAAGGTACGGTATTTGGTTTAATTATCATAAAATGTTGGTTTGCCTGGAAACAAGATATCAGCCGCACGCACGAGCTCTTGTAATTTTCGCCACTGAGGAGAATCCGCGTCAGTCTGGAACTTGATTCGGACGAGCGCCTTCTTCCACAGCTCGGCGGAGTCGGTAAGGCGAGCGTCGTCAGCCTTGTACACCTTGCAGTCGATGTAGTACTCTCCGTCGGTGCTCGTTGCTCGGCGCTCGCAGCCGCTGGCTACCCGGTTCACAAAGAATGAAGTTAGGTGATCCGATGCATCTTCTTTGTGTGGGATGTCGCGGTTGTTACTGATGCCGAATATGTCGATGCCAGTATTCACTTTTTTACTGAAACAATAACAGAAACTGTAATTAGTTAATGTTTAGAACGAGAGATGCATACGTCAAGAAAAACCTTCTGCTGTAAAAAAATATAACAACTGACTCGGCTTTGATCAATACTGTAATCGATTAAATCAATCCATCGATTCACACTATAACCAAGTGAACCTGCACTTGTTTTAAAATAATATGTAATAGTAATTGCACGATTATAATTTAGTCAGTAGATATGTGGCTAGAGTAAGCAGATAATTAATTTACCTGGCACGAGCTACGGTTGTTGATTGTGACTGCATCTTGCGTTTCCCATTGCTGTCTGCAGACGGTTTGCGGCTGCACTTCACTTTTTGCCCGGTGACCGATGCTTGCGAGTAATCACACTCAGAGTCTGACCTGAAATAAAGATAGGGAAAATTTAGTCACATAATTATTATTAATTATCTCAATGGAGTAGTGTCAACACAAGTGTGTGCGCAAACATTGGTTCTCCTACATGCCCATGGGATAGCAAACCCATAGAGAGATTGGGTGCAGGATCGATGGCTTTACATGCTGTTCAAAGCACAGAAGACTGGATGAAAAATAATGACTCCTTCGAGGGATCGACCTCGACATACTATGAGCAGCTCGGGTGATCTGTGAAGTAACGCGCCCACAAACAAAAATAACTGTAAATTACAAGCGGATCACAAGTGTGAGCCATGACAACGAACAGAATATTTTATAAGACTTACATTTTTCAATCAGAAGTTCCACTCGGTTTGATGACTTGGTTGGTGATGGCGGCAGCGGGTGGCTATCGACAATGTCGTCGCTGATATTTGTAGACAACACGGACTGTTTGTATACCGATGATAACAGAGCACTTCGTTGCACTTGCAGACTGCGAATACTTTGTACCGAATACTTGTAGCTTATAAGTAAAAATCACATTATAAGTAAAGCATGTTAAAAACACTTCAATCAATTTAGCATTGTTGTGTTGAAGTAACTTTTTCTGTAGTCGGATTATACATGCACGTAAAATGTAGACGAAGGAAAATTTTATGCTGCATCGAATGTCGATGCAGCGAAATTAGCCAGGGCTGACTAAATGATAGCGAGCACGGAATCGTTACACTACATTGATGTAATTATTTTATAGAAGTAAATAAATATTTCTAAGGTAGGTACTTATTTTATCATCTACGTTAGGTCTTGTGTAGAAAATATGAACTTATTGTCGTCAACCTAGTACTTTTCTAGACTTCCTGAAATAAATACATAATATAGTTCTCATAACTACACTAACAGCCATGAGTCAAACCATGGAAATCCGTATCTGTCGATACGCTATGATATATTTTAATCGTAATAATGCATTGTGTAAATTTTGTATTTTGCTGATACATAGAATGATACTAAGTTATTGTCAACCCTAACTAAAATAGCTGATTATTGTGAATGTGAAATAAATAATTAGGTTAAGCACACGTGTAACAATTGCGCAAAAACAAATTTTATGATGAAATACTTTTAGGCAAAAAATATAATTTAAAATATTATTTATTACTTCAAAGGTCTCTCGGAGTGAGCACCTTTCTAAACTGTCACCGAAAAATTAAGTCAATTATTAAAAATAAATATTTTATTGATCACACACCAGAAAGTACATACGAACGATTTCATCAGGAGTAACGCTGTTCGGTATATCGTGGGGGGCCTGAAATACACCTGTTTGGATAAAGCAGATCATTTCATATTGTACAGGTAATTATCAAATATATTTTTTTAATTTCAATTAACATAATAGTATGACTCTTTTTCAACCCAGAATTTACAATTATATGTCTGATTCTTTATAGGTTCTTAATAATCATTTTTTTTTTTTAATTTCAGATACATTCTGCCTAAACAAAATATTAATTACCGACTGGTCTGTGAAGAATTATTTAATTACCTGAAATATATCTCCATATTTGGATCACGTAGATACACATTCCTGTGTATAAATCATTTTACATTTTGCAGGTAATTATTATCTTTATTTTTCTCTCCAGATTATACTATTATCTATCTAATTAAATTATGTGTCTAATGCACCCTATTTTTTATTATTTCAGAAACATTCTGCCTAAACATAATTACCGACTTACCTGAGAAGAAATTACACAAGGGATCTTGGAACGAACATAAAATAGTCCTGATCAAGTTGTACTAATTACCTATATAAAATATTTTGTTACTGGTATACCTAAGATCGTGAATAATAGTTGTAAGTATTATCTAATCTAATTTTATTGAAATTGTTAGTGTTCCTTTTTGTTAGTGATTTCAACAATAACATAATGCCTCACTGTTCTGATTGCAAAGTATTTGTAGATAATCGCCGATGGTCTGGTCATTTACGTAGCAATGTACATAAAAACAATAGTTCAACTCCTATTTATGATAATGTGGCAATTATAAATTCTTCTTTTAAAGAACGAATCAAAAGTTATAAAATCACAGCGACAGGCGAACAAATACATAGTTTTCCTGAAATGTTCCTCAATAGTATTAGTCCACAAATTAAACATTTAATAGATAGTTCAATACAGAAACACACCTCTGTCAAAATAAACTTCGAACTGTTTGCTTCCTTTCTTATGTTTAAAAATGATCAACAAGAAATAAAATCATTCCGAACAAAAAATTTTATTACACTAATTAATTACGATTTTGATTCTACTTACAAATCAGCTGTTAATGTACTACTAAAAAAAATTGAAGAATTTGAGGAAAGAGATAGTGGTTGGACATTTTTAAGTAATTCACATTTAGAATTAAATATTAATAAATATCAACCACTCAGCGGATCTAAATTTTTAACTTTGCCGAAATCCATAAAGGCTAAAAGAGCTTGTTTGAATATTCGAAACAATGATGAGTATTGCTTTTTGTGGTGTGTTGTGGCGGCATTGTACCCCACAAACAGACATCCCGATAGGATTTCGTCTTATCCATACTTTCAGGAAGTTTTGAATGTTAATAATTTAACATTTCCAATTACATTCTCGGACATAGCTATCTTTGAGAGAAATAATCCTTCTCTCAATATATTTGTATATGGTTTAAAAAATGAGAAAACAATTATTGGGCCATTGTATACAACGCTGAATGACAAGTCTAATAAAAGTATCCATCTACTGTTTTTAGAAAATAATAATAATTCTCATTACTGTCTCATCAAAGATTTATCTCGTTTAGTTAGAAATCAGATGACCAAACATCATGGTAAACTATATTTCTGTGAAACATGTTTATTGTTTTTTCCAACGCTTAGTCAAATTGAATCCCACTTGTGTGGGGGGATTGTCACTGTTTTACCGGAAAAAGGGTCATTTTTAAAATTTAAAAATTATGTTAGAAAACAAAATATTCCATTCGTCATATATGCCGACTTTGAAACGTTACTTGAACCAATTTCCGGCGCTGAATTCAACACCGCTAACACGTCATACTTAAAACGCCACGTGCCAGCGGCGTTCGCTTACAATGTCGTGTCATCAAATAAAAATGCCACCGTTGAGGGCTATAGAAGTTATCGGGGTAATGATTGTGTTTCGAAATTTATACATTTTCTTACTGAGGACGTAAAACAAATACATAAAATTATATCCAAAAGCGAGCCTATGATATTCACTGATGAAAATTCTCGTGATTTTAAACGTGCCGTTAAGTGTCATATTTGCGACAATTTACTCTTAACCGATAAAGTAAGAGATCATTGTCATATTACAGGTCTATATCGAGGTGCAGCACATCGACACTGTAATTTACAGCATAAAGTACCAAAATTTATTCCAATATTTTTTCACAATTTATCCGGATACGATTGTCATTTATTTATAAAAAAGTTAGGTGAAATTCCAGGTTCAATTAAAATAATCCCCAAGACTAAAGAAAAATATGTAGCATTTACTAAATTTATTCCTATTGCCGATAACGAGTACATTTGTATAAGGTTTTTAGATTCCTTCAACTTTTTGGGAACAAGTTTAGACAAGCTCGCTAAAACATTGCAGGTGGAAGATTTCGTTAATCTACGGTCTCATTTTTCTAAAGAAAGACAGTTTAATTTATTGAGAAGAAAAGGTGTTTATCCATATGATTACATGACCACTTGGGGATGTTACGATCAAACATTTTTGCCGTCTAAGGATAATTTTTATAATTCTTTGACTAACGAAGTCATTAGTGATGAAGATTATAATCACGCGCAGGCTGTTTGGGCTGAATTCAATATTAATAACCTAGGCGAGTATACGGATCTATACTTAAAAACGGATGTGCTTTTGTTAACAGACATATTCCAAAATTTTCGGAAAACCTGTAAACAATATTACAGTCTTGACCCCGCGTTTTACATTACTGCACCCAGTTTATCTTTCGATGCGATGTTGCTAAAAACAGGCGTTCAGTTAGAGCTAGTGTCGGACTTAGCTATCGTCAGAATGATACAAAGCGGTATACGCGGTGGTTTGTGCATGTGTTCCCATCGGCATGCTAGAGCTAATCACAAGTACATGCCTGAATATAATCCATCACAACCTGAGAGTTTCATAGTATACTTAGATTGTAATAATCTTTACGGTTTCAGCATGTGTCAGTATTTACCATACTCTAGTTTCAGATTTTTAGGTGATAACGAATTAGCTAATTTTGATGTTACCGCTATAGAAGATAACGCAAAATGGGGCTTCATATTAGAAGTCGATCTATTGTATCCCGAAAATTTACATAATCATCATAATGACTTACCATTTTGTCCTGAAAAATGTGTACCCCCGGGAGGTAAAACCAAGAAACTCATAGCAAATTTGTATAATAAGTACAACTATGTGATTCATTACGTTCATTTAAAAAAATGTTTGGAACATGGTTTAATTTTGCGTAAAATTCATAGAGCTATTACTTTTAGACAGGCTCCATATTTAAAACAATACATAGAGTTAAATACTCAATTAAGACAAAAAGCAAAAAGTTCCTTCGAACAAGACTTTTTTAAGTTATTAAATAACAGTGTTTTTGGAAAGACATTAGAAAATACTGAAAATAGAGTAACCGTGCATTTAGTTAATCAATGGTGCGATCAGTCCAATCGAACTAAGAAATTTATATCCGCTGAGAAACTTATAGCCAACCCCTATTTCCACAGTGCATCTATTTTATCTGAAAACTTAGTTGCGATACAAATGAAACCTGATCAAATTATTTTAGATAAGCCTATCTACATAGGTTTCACTGTGTTGGAACTTTCAAAAGCACACATGTATTACTTTCATTACGATATTGTAAAGCCTTTTTATAAAGATCGAGTGCAGCTATGTTACACAGATACCGATTCCTTTGTTTATAAAATAGACACTAACGATTTTTACCATGATTTGAAATATAATTTTTTACAATATTTTGACAGCAGTAACTATGAAGCCGCAAATGATTTACAGATACCGCTAAAAAATAAAAAGGTACCCGGTCTCTTTAAAGATGAAATGGGAGGAAAATATATATCTGATTTTGTTGGCTTGAGATCGAAACTTTACTCTATAAAAACCCCTAATAATATTATTAAAAAAGCAAAAGGGGTGAAAGCAAGCGTGGTCAGGGATTTAAACTTATCAGACTATGAAACCATTTTATTTAATGGCGGAGTAATCCGGAGAAAAAATTATATGTTTAAATCGATAAAACACGAAATATTTACTCGTACTGTCAACAAAGTTGCTTTATCTAGAAATGATGACAAACGATCGATATCTGTAGATCAAATTTCAACTCGAGCCTGGGGCCATGCGTTTATTTTTAAGAATGAATTACTCTGATCATAATTTAAGTTTAGTGTTACGTAATTATCTAAGGCTACTCATGTATTAAGTTTAGTTTTAGAAAATAATAACTATTATACAAAAATTAAATAAAATTGGAATTATTGTAACCATTGACTTGTTTCATTTATGAAATTCTATTTACTTTAAAATATAATAACACTCTTTTTTCAATCGGTAAATGAAGTAAATACCGATTGCAATGATTTCAGTTGCACTATGCACCTAGATACCTTGCATCGTAAGGTTGATTTTTGAATAACTAACGTTTACGATTAAGTAACACGCTTACAAGGCACTATTCTTCATTGTATAATTATTGTCTACGTTGCAGTTCATTGGCCTTAGCATGGAGACACAAATGCTTAGATGACATGTAATTAATTATTACACGGTATTTAATTATTTTGCAATCATTAACGAAATATTATTCATCGCGAACACCTGTTTCATATATTTTTTTAACCTTCAGCAAAAGTAATCATGTCGGTGAGTATAAATTTTTTTTGTAACTAACAATTGTGATCGCGGTAGTGTTAATAATCAATATAATAAAGGAATATAGTGAACTCCATGGAAAACCCAATTATAACGCTTTAGAGCGCTATACTAAAGGAATAGTGGTATAATTGTTTTATATTTTGTTTCAGATGTCTGAATCCGAGATCATGTTCAGCCAGTATGCCCAGGATCCTTACGAAGGATTCTCTGAGATTAAATTTTGCTGACCAGCTTTGTAATCGTTAACAGTTTTTGCAATACCAGCCGCACCACCAGCTAAAGTTCCTAATGCTGATAAGCCCGCAAAAATCGGGATTAAGGGTAGAATACCTCCAGTCTTTGGTAAGGGTATCACTCGTGGTACTCGAATTTTCTGAATGTTAGGAAATATTTTTATTGCTGCTGAGTAAGCAGCGTTAATTAAAGTTTTACTGTCCTTTGGTTTCAGTTTCTTTATCTTCGCTCTTATTTTTGATACGAAACTTTTAAACGTTTTAACGCCGGCACCAGATTTCAGTTTGGCTTTCATAACTTTGCTCACTAACCACGAACTAAGTTTTTCACCTTTCCCTGCATCGTTCGATTTAAGTCTTTGTTTAGCCATATTAAGTAGTTGTAAATCAGCTTTGTGACGATTGGGTAAGTCTGTATGGTTTGCATATGCAATGTCGTGATGCATGCAAGCTTCGTCTAGCTTATTTACACCTCGGTCACCTCGTAGTAAACGTTTCTGGAGTTTTGTTCCCGGGCCGCAATAATTGTAGCCTGGTAAATGAAGTTCGAACGGCAGATTATTAATTAGGGTATTAACAAGTTCACCTCCTTGCATTGTCTAAAGTGTAATGAAAGAAATAATGCAAAATTAACTGTTATATAATTGTTTTATTCCACTATTGCAGTTTTGTTGATCCAACTGTTTTCTTCGTTGTTTAGACCCAACCATTTCACAAACATTTTTGTTCCTTTCCTTTTTAAAACCTTTTCTACCAAATAAATACCCGGATAGTAAGATTTTTGAAGTTCTTGCTCGTAAAAAGTTCCCAATATGGCTTGCTTTCGCTGATCTTGTATATGATATGTTACTGGTATGGTATGATTTATTTTTTTTATAGTAAATATTTCAGTTGACCAATTAGGTGTGTAACCTTTCTCAAAATTGTGTTTGTATTTACTGATACGAACAAAGTCACCTACTTTGAACTTAGGTTTTCTACGAATGGTTACATGATTTAAGGTTTTTTTAATATTTTCTTTTATAACTGACTCACTAGATTTATTAACTTCAATTGGCTTAAATTTAATAGTACGATGTTTTGTGTTGTTATAAGTCTTTAACGTAACTTCTAATGGTATACCTAACCATTTATAATTCCCATTCAAACTAAAATATTTATATAATTTATTTTTAAGTGTTTTAATCAGTCGCTCCACGATCGAAGCTTTTTTGCTAGAAAACGTTGAGTAATGGTTAATATTATACGTCTTCATAAGCGTTTGAAATGAGTTGTTATAAAATTCTGTTCCCTTATCAGTTTGTAAATTAACAGGTTTGCGATTGCTGTTAATCAGTATTCGTTTAAATGCATGAGTAACATCGAGTTTATTTTTTGATTTTAATGACTCTGCCCAAGCGTACTTTGAGAAGCAGTCAATCACCACTAGAATGTAATTATGACCTTTATTATATTTTCTCAGGTTTTGCATGTCCATTAGATCAGCTTGCCACAAGTCATCGACCCCTTTTAGAATGACGGAACGTCGAAGGAAATTTCTTCTTGCTGCTTTGTGTAGTTCATTAACAATTTGCTGTTTTGCCATTATGGAGATTTATTTTGAAGTAATTTATCTACCTCTGCTTTAGTATAAAACTTATCTTGCAAATGAGTTAAAACCTCAGGTATCTTTGCTTTTAAAGTAGCCTGTACTGTACCCTTTGTGTCTTTTATGATTTGAGAACGCAATGATCCAATCATATTATTAAATTCTTTTAACATATTAGCATTCAAACGATCTACATAATCCTTGTCCACAGTCAAATTATTTAATTCTTTTAATGTGGTAGCATTCAATCGATCTACATAATCCTTGTTCACAGCATCGTCTGCTTCTACTGGAGATCTAATTCCTCTCAGTCTTGAAGTTTTTAAATCAAAATCTCCATTTTCTAATTTTAACAGAGCATTCTCATTAAACTCAAATAACTCAGCAAAACGCATTCTTTTGTGAATGTAGTGTCCGAATTTGTCTACGTTCATGTCTAAGGTGTATTGTATCGAGAGGCTAATAATAAAATAAACACATTTTAAAATATTTATTAATTTATAACTTTACTTTCACGCAATTCTTCAATGATAGATATAATTTCATTATCTAATCCTGTGTTACCAGCATCTCGAGATGCAATCAATAATTTTAATCTATCCACCAGTTCATTGGGATCGTCCCAATATACAAAATCTACGTTTTTCTTCCACGTTTTTGTTAAAGGTAGTAGTCCTTTTCCCTTCGATTGGTGTTCCTGAATTGTACTTCGTAGTTGGAACAGAGGCTTTATAATTTGCAAATATTTTTGTCCTTTATTACTTTTTATTGGTTTACTGGGTTCATAGTCTCGTCGATGTGCATTTGTATCAAGTAACATCGACTTATAATGTTTCATATCACTCTCTGTAACCATGCTTAAATCTACGTTCTTTTTCAGCAGCAATTGTTTTAAACCAGGCGTATTTCGGTATTTGCGTCCAGCCACGATGATATACTCGTCGCTGATCGTTATACGCGCAGAACCTAACATCAATTTGCCGCTCTCTACTCGGACACCAAACGGAATATCTTTCAGTGCTTCTGAGGACACTGACCAGGATGACATATCACATCTCTGGTTGTTTTCAGTTAATGATTTATACGAAGAATCACTTTCGATATCAGATTCATATTCGTCTTCATTGTCGTTGTTATCATTGCTTTCTGAACTAATAGGGTCTTCTTTTTGCAGAGTTTTATCGATAAACGGAACATCGGTTTCTTCATTTTCTATATTATGCAGGAGAGAAGCCTTCTTACTGACATTAGCAATTTGGTTGAGTGGTTCTGTTACCGGCTTGAACACTGATTCCAGCACTTGCTGATTGTTATTCTCAACATCTCTCATCTTTCGCACTTTCTTTTTAACAGCCTCTGCAGCTTCAACTATTTGTCTTTTCAGTGATTTCTCCATAATAATAAAAAAAAAAGTTCGTGACTGATTAAGCGTTGCCTGAAGAATAATATTATCGCGAGGGTACCGGTCTTAAATATTAGTATTTTTAATCAAAGACAACAAAAGTGTCAAATTTATTTCTGTAACATCCTTTATTTTTGGAGCAATCCTTATTAATTACTACATAATTGAAAGGCTCACTCCATATTTTCGAACACATTTCACGAAATTCAATCCATGACATATCAGTGTTGACATGTTCTTCATAAATATGCCGTAAATTTATTTCATCTTGTTTAAAAAGTATGATTAAGTTCGCATTGTCTCTTACTAACTGCTTAGGGATTTTACTATACGTTTGGTTTAGATAGAAACAATCAATGCACTTGTGTCTTCCCATCGCAAAATAATCACGCATGTTACTCTGATTTTCACAAGCAACATCATCAAAAATAATCACGGAGTTGGGTTTTGCGTCCTGAACGCTTAGTACTTCCTCATTTCCCTGATATTTCTGGAGGGAAACACCAGGCACCCGTTGCAAAACACTTTCTAAAAAAATGTACTTAGGTTGGTGCAGAGTTTTTGAATAAACATAAACATTTTCAAATCTTAATCCGTTTTCGTGTATTAGAAGACCAATTAATAAATTCGTTTTTCCACAATTGGACGGACCGCAAATAATACACCGTACTGAGTTAGGCAATAATTCTCCGTGACGAAAACTTGTCTTGCAAATATCATCGCAGACTGTATTAACATGCAGCGATTGCGGTTGTTTTACAAATTTCATGATTACTGTCGGAAATGAACCAATTGAAAATGAGTGAATGTATTTAGAACGCTATCATTTATAAACTTACCACAACCTCTTTTGCGTTACTGGTCAGTGATCGAGTCGATTGTTCATTATTGAGCATTCTGTACCACCTTTCAGAGCGATAGCGAGCTCGCATGATCATTGGTCGTGTACAGTATACACTACAGTCGAGTTGATAGTTGATTGTTCATACTGACCCGCCATAATATGGAAGTTACTAGTCGTTGGTTGAGTAAATCGTTCCTAATCAAGTACACGGTACAACAAACTGTCTCGTTCGAGTTTATCGGTCGAGTGGAGAGTCGAGTCGAGTGTCGATTATTGGGCATTCTATACCACTATCGGCAGCGAGGCGCACTCGCCGAGCTACTTGCCGATAGTGGTATAGAATGCCCAATAATACACTACTGAGACGGTGTAAACCAGATCGGAAATTTAGAAGTTTTGGCGTAAGTTAATGGAATATGTGACCTGATAATTCTATATATAGTTTCATAAAAAAAATCAACCGCCATCTCGGAGGAGTAACGAGAGAGTAACTCTTCCCAATCTACATTACCCAAATCGTATTTAACGCAATCGTAATTTGCTTTGTAAAAGTTATACCTGCGAACCGGGTGGCATTTCATCGGTTTGGAATGCACATCTAGGTGAGTTAATATAGAAAAAGGAGGGTGGAGGCTATCGGGTGTCACCAGAATATTGCAAGGCACCATTTGAGGGTCCGCATTGGAGACTATCAAATCTAGTACATGACCTGAACTGTTTTTTGTGCAGTTAAATTGTGAACCATTTATTATATTTATAAAATTAAGTAATATACGTCCCGTAGAGCCCGTGTGACGCGCAGTGGCATGATTGCCTTGTTGCACCCAGTCAATCTCAGGTAAGTTATAGTCACCAAAGAAGTGATATGAATTGCAATTAGGATTATTAGCGAAGCCTTGCAGCATGTCTAAGTATTGCTCATATACTTCTGCACTAGACGCTGGTGGTATATACACGACACCAATGATATGACGTGTGTGCTGCTGGGTGGCAGGCATCTGTACTAGTACCTGTTCAATTTCAGAGTTAAATAATCGAGTTGTTAATATTGTCGCACGCAATTCACGAAGCATAGCTATCAGAACACCACCTCCATCTTTTTTGTTTGTCGCGACACGGTCACGGTCACATCTATAAACAACATAACGGTCATCAATAAATTCAGTATCACGAATGTCAGGAATAAGCCAAGTTTCAGTCAGGACAATAACGTCGTAAGAGTTACTCAATATGTTCATATAGAGCGTTTGCAACTTTGTACGAGTACCTCTACAATTCTGATAGTAAAACGTAATATTGTCAGTAGCCATTAATAACAGTTATGTAATAAATCTGTGTTATGTAACGCTTACCACCCAATTGATAATACTTAATCCCGATGTCTACAGTAATAAAATGACAAGTTACAGATAAGCCAGAATTACATGGTTTAAATTTGCTCCAGTGTTTCCCATTGTACTTCAAGGAAGCTTCCGATATTATACTTAAATGTCTAACGGACACAAGAAAAAACCATCGAATGTAACTTATAAAACTGAGAACAAAAAGCAAGATTTTTTTAAATTTAAGCAATGATAACAAATGGCATAAAAAAGGAGGCAAGAGATAACAATAACATTTGAGACTAACATACCCAATAAATAAACTTATAAAGCTATCAGATAAATATACAATAAAGAAACAAAGACGAAGCACAATATAGTTATGTATACAAACTGTGTGAACATTGGTATAGCTAGGACTCTGGGTTTTCAGCACACTTCTTCTCACTGCTAACAACCCTTTTAAGATCCTGCGGTGAACGTATAGCAATTGCTGACAATCCGTCGCGTTCCCGCACAAGTACCGTCCCATGTTTGATCCAAACGTATTTAAAACCACTCTCATTGGCAATCCTTTTAGCTTCTCGAAATAACGCTTTATTATTTAGGGTTAAATGTTCATTAAAGTAAACTTGCACCGGGGCACCAGAGACTCCCAGCTGATCAGACTTTAGGCCCTTCTTTTGACGACAGGCGCTAAGGATATTATCACGTATAATACGTGTTCTAAACTTGATTATAATATTTTTAGGTTTATTATCTTGTTGTTGCCCGCGTGGCACTCTATGTATCGATATGATGTCATTGTGAGACACAGGTAATTTAATAGCAGAGCCTATGGAATCTAAGATGGCGAACAAATTTTCGTTGCGCTTTTCCGGTAAATTACAAATTTCCATGTTACATGAACGTGCCTGCTGTTCCATTGCCTCAATCTTAGCCTCAAGCTTAGCCACAGCTTGTACATTGGCACCGTTAGCCAAGTCATTCAAGCGTCTAACACTCTCTCCATGCTCAACTTCCAGGCATTCCAGACGAGACTTCATCTCTTCGTAGCCTAAGTTGAAAGATTGAATAGATTTTTCAATCTCAGAATATGAATTCTGGATATTCTGATTTTGCTTCTTCAACTCAGAAACTTCTGTGACTATTTTTTTAAGAATAACATCTTGATCATTTTTCCAAGACTGCAACATATTCTTCAGATCTTCGAATCTGTCTGTCTCCATGCAATCGTCATCACCTCTGAAGCGTTTCTTGCTCTGCCGTGTTGTAACATTATCTATTTTATCACCAGTATTCAAATCAGGAACAGATGTAGCACAGGACAAATCAGGCTCTGAGCGAGTTTCAGGTAACGCGCAGGTGGAATTCTGGGGTGGTGATCGTATAATGCGCGGCATTGCTGTTCTGTGCAATTGCTATTACAAGACCAGTAAAATAATAGATGAAAATCCTCACAGTCGATACTGCTTGGTAATTTCGTGCGTGCGGCCAGATGTTCACTTAGCTCAGTGTGCGCACGCGCAGCCTTCAACGCTCAGGCGATGCAGGTTCGAGCCCAGCCAAGTGCGAAACTTTTTGTGTTTATTTAAATGAGTTTTTCAAATTTATTTGAACACACACTTGAAATAGGAGCTGACAAAAATGTTCTGTCCTGCTCAAACTCCTCCCAGTGGGCGTAGACCACAGGTAACAACACCACAGGAGTGACAAGGAATCGAAAATAGCAACAGCAACCAATCACAGTACCACAAATTACAAAAACGACACAATACACAGCGCGATGCGACACACGTCTGTCCGCTTCCAGTTAAAGAGTAGTACTTCGTTAAAACGGATTGGCGACTCCTGACTTATATTAACTATAAGTCCAGGTTTCTTTACGGTTTTTTACCTTCATCGAAGTTGATTTTCAAGATAAACTTAAAGAGTGCATATAAATTGAAAATGTCACATTGGTACTTGCCCTGATTTGATCCCAGAACCTCATGTTTGAGAGGCGAGCGCCTTAACTGTTGGGTTATCACGTCATTTTTTATAAAATATAATAAAAGGCCAATAAAATTGGGAATCACTATTTATCAAAGTCTTTGCAGTCCCTCTAAAATATTAATCAAGTACTAAACTAATCCTAAATAATAATTATTCGACAGAAGATAATTATAACCTAATTTTAAAACGTATTTTAGGTTGACAGAGTACTTACCTGCAGTGAAAAGTACTTACGCTCGGGTAGCGTGAATATGAAACGTCAAGCTTTAGAAAGAGACAAAGTCGTGTGACAAAGGTGTCGGTGACATGGTAACTATCATCAAATCAAACGCAACTGAAAAAAGAAATATTCAAAAAGCTGACGTGCAATATTTACGGCCAGGTAGTGTTTGCGCATGATTTCCTATTCGCGACCGAGAAATGATGTTCAAACAAAATATTCTAAATTCGAACGGATATAATTGTGTAATGTAGTTCTAGCAGTGGCGACTCCATACAACTCAATTCTTACCGGCTTCCATTCGGAAGATCGGAACAACTGTTACTCTGTCGCCATTGAAAAAAAAAAACAAACGATAATGTTTACTATCTACTATTGCCAAACAAGATAGTCCAAACAAGTTAGAATTTGTTGTCCTTTGTATGAATTGACGATCGACAGATAGTTGTATACCTAATTGTATGTATATTATGATAGTATCAAACAAAAGTTCGCCACTGAGATCTAGTGTCTCATACAAAGAGTATCTATTACAGCTAAGTCAAACAGTCATTTCTCGGATTAAGAATGAATGCAGTCCGCAAACGCTGGTACTGATTATTGTTATGTAGATTTATTATAAACGTTAATATTGTCCCCAGCAACTGCGAGGGCGTCGTTTTTCCTCTGCTCAGAAAGGAGCTTGAGGGAAAGCTACATTTTTTCTGCCCCAGGTGTGATTGCGTGTTTCAAACGCGAAACACAACACTAATCATGGTGAGTAACATTTCTTTATAACCGGTTAACACACACTATGTAAGTACTTGTAAGTTAGGGACAAATTATAACAGTAGGTAGACAGACGGATCTCAGTATAAATACCCGTGCAAGTCATGGCACATTATCCCAGCTCCGCAACTGCTCAGCAGCAGCACGGCCTTGAATTAAGGGCGAGACTCCACCAAAGTGGAGACGAGAGGAGATGTCTCGTAATTAACCATATATAATATTGTGCTGAAGCTAAGCGCTGAGCTGTCTAAATGTCGCAAGCTGACTGAGCTTTGGTTGTGATTGTGAGCCACATCTCTTCTCGTCTCTGCTTTGGTGGAGTCTCGCCCTTAGGCTACGGCTAGCCGCCAGCGTGCGAACTGCAGGTCGTACGGTAGGCGCAAGCTCGCAGACCGCTCGCTTGCTGCGCGCGGTCGTCGAGTAGAGTTGTATGGTAGCGGCAAGCGCGCCGTTGGCTTTTTCATATGGACATTATGAAATATATTAGACTACACACCATTTAATGCTCTGATTTGAATGACAAGTAAATTGCTGGTTTAGAGCGGTGCTGGGATAACGTGCCATCACCTTTTGATTGTACATTTAAAAGTTATAAAAAAAGTAAATTTTAATAAAATAAAAGATATCAAAAAGCCCGACTGCGTAAAATGTAAACCAAACCGCGTAAAAAATGATCCATTTGAGTCACATGAGTCATCCTGTATTAATACATGGAACATTAAGGAACATAGCGACTTCCACAGCCAGGACCCATTATTGGAAAGTCGGCCTGGATTTTTACTGATTTTTTTGGTCCCGACTACATACTACATACATAGGCTGATAAACACGAATCCCTTTGCGTCGCGCAGTCGGGTACAAAAAGATTTAAATCGACTTCAAAACACATATAAAACAAAATAAAGAATACTGTTGATTTGTTTGTTGTATTGTAATTGCCATGGACTTCCGAAAGTAAAATTATATAATTTTGTAGTTTTTATGTCAAATAAATTTTTAATTTTTCCCATTTGAGTATTTTTTTATTTCGTTTTGTGACTTGAAGTCGGTTATTTTTTTTTAATTTGTGTTTATTTTTTTCTTCAATTCGTTTCGTCTTTCTTTTAGG
This sequence comes from Hoplodrina ambigua, assembly GCA_949774945.1. NCBI lineage: Eukaryota > Metazoa > Arthropoda > Insecta > Lepidoptera > Noctuidae > Hoplodrina > Hoplodrina ambigua. The sequence continues at coordinate 4,620,902 of OX458963.1, read as the reverse complement.
TAGCTGGGTTAATAGGTATGTATAGGTTCTTCTAGGCTCTTCTCTTATTTACTTAGGTTTATGTTTAGCATAGAGTTGTGGCGTTAAACCATGTTTTATTCTGTGCTGTTGTTTCACACTTAATATTCCATAGTATATTGGAAACTGCTGAATTGAACTTGATGAAACATGCACTGTTACTTTATTCGAAAAATTCTTAAGAGCATTTACATCGTACCGCATGTCATACAAATTTTCAAGGTCTTATTTTTCGATGTGAATGAACCAATTATAATGAAACTTCCCACGGATAAGCTAGATACAAACGCTTAACATAGGGCTAAAAAGTCGTCAGAAAGCATTTTGGGAACATTTTCAGATGTGGCAAGATGCAAAATCGTAAATGTTCGAAGTATTAACTATAATATAATTTCTTTCATTTCAACGCATTCCTTAGAACGGTATCCGGAGACGATCATTCTTAAAAAATACCAGTCTCCGCAGAAAATTTCCGAGACTATATCATTTCTTACGGAAACTAGGATACTTCTTGCGACGATTTCAGGTGAGAAATTTATCTTGAATAATATACGGGGTGTAAAAAACACATTTCGTAGCCTAACTAATAACTAAGTTATTTTTTTAATTGTACTACGTAATCGTTTGTACAACGCAATGTAACGTACGTAAAGCATAGTGGTTACGACTGCAAGCAACAGGGGTCGTGGCCTTCAATATCTCCCTAGTCAAAACTCGAAATCTAAGCATTGATTTCAGTTTTAAAAACATTGACAGGCTCTTTTGAAGTTTCAAAGAGCTGCTTAGTTATTTGGAAAGGAGATCAACAGTATCTGCCCAATTTTGTACAGAAGGTACACTTAGTGGCATAAAATTCTCTAGATTACACTGAATAATATTGCCCTTTTAAATTATTTATTAAGTTGCCCGGGGAAGAGAATAAAATAACTTTTAATCATTATAAAAAGCACGCCATTTTGGCACTCTAGTAATTATGCACCTAAAAAAAACTGACAATTTGACAGACGAGTACCCCGAAACGCATAAACGAACTGATTGACATGCGTCAAGTGTCAACAAAAGCAAAACAAAATGACGTTACGAAATGTCAACCCGCGTGACAACCAATTAAAACGCAATCGTACATGCAAAGTTGCCACATGTTTTAATTGTATTACAGGTTAGTAGGTTATATTTGAATAATTTATTAAATAGTTAAAAATAAAAATGATTTATGAATAAAAATATAATTATTTTCGAATTCCTCTTTTTTTTCTCTACGATTTGGTGCACGTGTACCTCGAGGTACAAATTTGGGCAAAGTTGTATGGGATTTTGTTGACCTCCTTTGAAGCTAAAGTCCCCGTCACGAGGAGCTATAATAAGTTTTGTAATTACAAGGAATCGCAACCCTTAGATCAAACACTGAGTCAGCGTGAGCTATTTCAAAATAACGACCCAAATGTTTCATGTTTAAATGACGACAGCGCTTTATATCGTTATAATATAACCCGACCAAGTGACATTGCTTGTTAGTTTTGTATTACACGAACGAGTATGTTACTTTAAAGTTGATTGAATTTGAGATTATTTGTTGTCTATTAAATTGTCGCTACGTAACTTAGTACGAGTTTTTTATTTACATAATTTAGTAGAGCTTCTCGTGACGGGTACTTTGGTTCCTCGTCCCGAAAGTAGGTCTCTAAAGCTATGTCCACACTAGTGCGCTTTCACGTTCGTCTTGCGTCTTCATCATTCAATTCATCTCGCGTCAAGCGAATGCAATATTGATTGCCTTAAGACGCATGCAGCTTATTGTCCACATCTGTGCGCCCGCCGGTGACGGATCAGCGTGCGCTACGGGCTTGCGCTATTTCGCTACATGCATGCGTCAGATGAACATGAAAGCGCACTGGTGTGGACTTAGTTTATAGAAAAGAACGAGCAAGAAACTCCAATCCTCTTCAATCAAATTTTTACAAAATTCTGAAAAAGAAGCAATCAAAACAACGAGAATGCATTATGCTTCTATAAATGATTAAAAAAAATTGTAATTATGGGAAGATCACGTAACTTGCTGCTACGTTATGCGTTTTTATACCCGTTATTATTTCTATGTACCTCAGTACAACGTGAGACAGAATAAATGCAACACCATAGACAGCCCTTTCACTGAATTATTTGCTAATCTAGCAGATCGCATATAAAAATGTTGAAAATGTCTGATCTGCCACGTGGGTTTTTTATAGCCCCGTTGGTCTGTTGGTCGCAAGCAAGCACGGCAGCCGAGCGCTGGGCCTGGGTTCGATTCCCATTCGGGCTCTCCAACATCACATCCCTCACAACCCCGAAACTCTAACAACCAGTATTACCAAGGGGTATCGTGTCACCGAGTAGCTGGATTGTAGCATATGCAGTAAAACGAGCTGCATCAGGTGAGACTAAAAGTCGTCTCCAACATAATTGGGAACAGGGTAGGCAGGTGAGGTAGTAATAAATGTAATCGAGGTGGTACTTGGTCACTTCTGAATTTCTAAACAAATTACTACCAGGTTTGCGTTTATTCTGACGCGTTGTATCATGGTATCATTTATAGTCGTTAGAAAAGTTGTACAAGTAGTTGTTATTTGGATGAACGGTAGGAGATGGATTTTGAGTGAATGTTTTTGTGCACGGTAGGCTTATTTTTTGCATACGTAAGCTACTCGTAAGATTAGTGGATAAAGCGAGCTTATATCAAGGTTAGTGTTTTAGTTCCGTTTGACGTAATTTGTAATAATCTGGTACATTTATTATGTTTAGATAGGTTATAGCTGTTGTTTTGTATTGTCTATTGCCACATTTGCCGCACAGTTCTGAAAGTAAATTTATTTTTCAGTTTTTAGATTTCAAAGTTTTTATTTTTTGCTTTTTAGTACCTACCTAGTTTTTGTTAAGAAACGATAACACTAAAATACCTAATCAGCTAATATCTGCAATAAAAAGTACCATGGGGTAACCAGAAATTATCTTCATTACGACAACCAAATCAAAAAAACAATCACTCGCATGCCTAGTTAGTTCTTGTATAAAAAATGGAATAAGCAACATGTGGATAACATTGTGAGTTACACATCATACATTATATACTTTAGATACTAAGGATTGTTAATTAAGAAACCTTCGTGTAACTATTTGTTCCCAAAGAAAATAAATAAATAAATCACAATACGTGTACCTACTGTTCGATGTTGAGAAGTTTCATTGTCTGTCTCTGAAGATTATCAATAAACATGGTACAAAAGAAAAATAAACAGTCGAACACAAAATCTCCTCCTCTTTGAAGTCGGTTAAAAAGACCCATTACCTAGTCATTATTTTTTTCTTGTAATTGCGATTATTTTGTAATGGACTATACCTATCTTGGAAATTGGGCCCATTCTGTGGCGAGGCTCAATATTTTATTTTGCTTGCTCGTAAACTGGCTCTTATTGCACCGCTTTAAAGACAGTAATGCGGTGTGATATGCACGCGTGGTTTTAACATTACATTACCGCATTAGAGCGGCAAAGGATTTTTTTTTTAAATTGTATAGTTTTTTTTTTTTAGTTTTATGTCCCAATTTTTGTTTTTGATTGAACCAAGTGTGTTAATCATCAATTAAATGTGACAAATATATATACTACATTTCACCAAATTATTTATTAAAAAACAAATATTTATTTGTATTATGAACAAAATTTATAATTTAGTTAGTGATAATTATTAACTTATAACTTTTCACCGTTTTGGTTCCTACTGACCGCTTGTTTAAGTAATTTTTTGACACCCTGACAGAAAAGATACTGTCCCTCATGAAATTGAAAAAAGAAATCTCACTAAATTATTGTAATTTCATATTCATATCAATGAAATATGTAATTCGTCAATGCCTATTCCTCACAAGTGTGTTGAAAAACATCCTACGACACGTGTGAGCATTTATCATTGCACTCTCGGCTCAATTATGCCCCCGCCATCGGCGTGAGCCCCTCGCTCCCAATCACTCACCCTCGCTTGCAATCTCAAACTTACCTCACTAATATCCTATTGTGCTATTGTTACGTTTATTTAAAGAAAATCCTCGTCCAATACCCTATCAGTACATTCTTTTGCGTAAGTTCTGGTGCGTGCTAGGATATTTACAAAAAAATAAAGTCGTTTCTTATCAATTATTCCTACCATTATGTTAGTTAGCTAGATGCACAAAATGCGTAGACTTCAGCTTGGTATTATGTCTTGTTTATAATACATTGTAGTCACATCTACCTAATAACTTGATTACGTAGCATCACTTTCGCTTGCTATACAAGGTGTATTTGAAATAATTCAAAACTCGAAAAGTTGTCACTGTACTCATCATTATTTTTTTCTCCTTTATTCATTAAATATACATATAATAAATTACAATTTTAAAATATTGATTGATATAAAAATAAAAACCTTTAAAAATACAAAAAATAGTAGCCCACCGGTAACGGAAGCAGGGTAAAGAAAACATTATTATAATTAGCCTATACTGTTCCACTGCTGGGCAAAGGCCTACCCCCATTTCTTCCATCATTATGAATAACTAAAATATTCCTCTGTTCCATGCACATTACGTTTACATTACTCAGTGAAATGTATGGAACAGCCGATAGATTTTTCGCAATTTAAAGAATAAAAATTATTCCTTTTCGGGATTTCTGTTATTTCAATGAAACCTTGTATAAAACGTTGTTATCATTAAGACTAATGATTTTTTCTACAGGCCGTTGTTTTTCTCACTGTGACGACGATATGTGTAGCAGTAGTTTATATCATATCACTGGAATGGCTAAAGGCCATAGTCAGACGCAACCGCCAAGCCCCGCGTGATTTCTTCGACCAGCTCGACCGCCGCTACTACACCCACCGCCAACAAGAGCTCGACTACGTCCGCGAGTATCGTGGGGAATATGAAAGGAACAGGTTAGGCAACATTACGCCTGATAGCGAGGAAGTAAGTTTACTTGTAGTAATATTAACTTTACGGTATTCTCGTGTAAAGATGCTACGCAAAACCTTTTCACCCGACTACGGCAAAGCAAAAAGGGGAAGGGGAAGGGGGATTTTAGTAAACTATGTATGTTCATCTGTATATGATCTCGTACACTATTTGACGTAAACTAACGAATGAGGTAGCTTTTTGGTGGGCGTTTTTGTCGTAGTTGAGATTTAGTTTTATAAGTTATTTTTTTCATACATCACCTAAATAAAGGTTATATATTTAAAACAAGCATAGAGATTTTATGTAGTGAGTAAACACTAGAAAGTTGTTCACGGTACCTAACTACATTTTAGTGTAGCCATGACGACCTGGCTGAAAAATTTAATCTATCCTAACACTCAACTGAATTACATGAGGAATTGCAAAAATAATGGGCGATTGTTTTTTTATTATATTCAGCAATTACCGAGTGCAATTAGCTTTTTACCTGCAAATAAACAAGGGCGGATCCACCCGTGAAGTCAAGGGAGGTCATATAATCAAGGTCAGGACAGGCTCCACAATTCGATTACAATAATAAATCAAATATGTATATCTATAGCATTTGATATAAATTACCACTGATACGGAACGGTGCCGGAACTGTGGCTACACTGATAGTGTGTATCAGCCTTATGTATTCCACCTTCAAAATGTTTGAAATTTTTCATAATTAATACGGGGTGACTAACTAACTACGCATACTGCCCATTAAAACTAAATAATTTTGAGTTAATATTTTTACTGGGAAACGACTTTTATTTAGTGGTGCGAAAACCACTCTTTAAGCTAGTGCGCAATGTAATGAACGCAAAACAGTACTTTCGGGTGCATGCAACAGTATAGGATTCATGGCAGTATTTAAAGTTTAATTATAATCATTCAAAATTGGTTTAGGTAAAATAGCGTGTCGAAAAATTGGAACTTTGCCCTTTGAATACCTCCAGAAAAAACCTCGCAATGATGGGAAGACACTTTCGGCTATGTTAAGTGTTTCTTACACCCGTTATTTATGCTCGTCACTGTACTTTTGTTGAAATGTTTTCTAAAGCTTGTATTTGAAACTTTAATAGGAACTACTGAATTGGGATGACGACAGTTAAGCATCTGATAAGAAAAACGGAAGCAAGCGACGTCGACGGAGAGTTTGTTATTTAAGTACCCTCTTATGCAAGTATAAGTTACAATGCATAGTTTGGAATGACTTCGAAAAATGCTGGTGTAGTTGCCCATTTAGGGGCTTAGTTTGATCCTAACCAACGCTTCGGTTCCGAAATGTAATTGCACATATTATAAACCAAAAATTGCAATCAAAACATGTATTATAGAATAAGAAATCAAGATTGTATTTATAATCGTGTGTGCTAATGGTTAATTTGCAATTTTTTCTTTCTTTCTTTGGTTTTGCCTCTCTTCGCTTTCTGTTTTAAACTTCTAAAAGGGCCTAATTTATAATCTTAAAGAAATATTCTCTCCATTTGGCTGTGACTATAAGCGGTTGTGATATTTATTACCGTTACTTACTAATCTATCCCCGCGGCTTTGCCCGCGTGGAGGTCGAATCGAAAACGACGAAAAAAAACGTTAATATTATCAGGGGACACTAAAGTAGCTATGCTATGTCCTAAATCAGACAAAAAATCTGTCAGTCAAAAATTGGAACTCGCCAACTAATCTGTTCAGCCGTTATGGCGAAAATGTTAAACATCCGGACTTTCACATCAATTAGGTATTATAATGAGTTAGGAAAAGACTTGTAAAACAAAGGTGAGTGATACGTAATATGTTAACAAAATTTCAAAATGAGAGATATAATGAAAATAACTCGAGTAATGGAACGATAAAATTCTTAAAATCACATGAACCTTTGAAGTATGTCATCAATTCTCACCTAATGTATCACTAGCCTATAGCCAAAATCAACTAGAAATAGTTAGTCGTAAAAATACTTAAATTACAAACAAAACACAAAATTAAAATCTGTAATTTCTACATAATATTCTATCAAAAAATATCATATTTTTTAAAGCATAATGCTTTTTAAGTACATTTATTTAGCTTCGCAAGATACAGCATTGTAGGTGTAGACATGTTAAGTATTCGCGTAGGTAGGTACGTGTCTCGCGTACTTCTTTATTTTGCCTCTGACTTCTGAAGCTAAGTGTGTAAAAGGTGCAGTTTGCATCCACGTCAAATACAAGGAGATATGCTATGATAGAGACTCTCAACGCAAATCAATAATAAAAAATAATAGTATTAAATTCTAGTCGATTTTAGAATTCGTACTAGCCATCTTGTCGCTGGGTTTAGACAAGCGGAATAATGCTGAACTGTGTATTCCGAAATACTGAAAAAAAAAATAACTAAATAAAACAATTTAATATTTATTGACTAGGTACCGTAATTTTATTTGATTATTTAAGTCTTTTATGACGACCTCCTGTTTGACCAGGATGCGAAACTGTATCTTGTACAAATTGATTTTTGCATTTATTATTTTATTTGTTTTTTACGACATTAAGCCAAAAAACGTAGCTATTATTTATATCTAATTAATCTATAAGATGTAGTTGCATAAGTTACAATGCTTTTGAAGGCTAAAAATTATCCACACTATTTAGTAAAGAAGCTAATGACGTGAATCTACGTTCTTTTTTTTTTATTTTGTAATAAATGAATAGGTACTTGATATTAAAACATTATTTTATAAAGATTTCGAAATTGTGTTTTTTTGGATGACCAAGAATATATGAGATGACCAAGAATGTATGTATTATAAAATTAAAATGAATATCGACAAAATATACTGTAAATACATACCCAAGATTTGTATATTGTACTTAAGAACGTTTTGTATAAACGGGTAATGAAATTGCTTTTTAAATGCACTAGTGTAACAATTTCCATCAAGAACTATCTGTACCTATATGATATCATGTACTTGTTTTTTTAATTGCCGCTACCCAAGATTTGTATATTGTACTTAAGAACGTTTTGTATAACCGGGTAATGAAATTGCTTTTTAAATGCACTAGTGTAACACTTTCCATCAAGAACTATCTGTACCTATATGATATCATGTACTTATTTTTTTAATTGCCGCCACCCAAGATTTGTATATTGTACTTAAGAACGTTTTGTATAACCGGATAATGAAATTGATTTTTAAATGTACTAGTGAACCACTTTCCATCAGGAAATCCTTGTACATGTTATCATGTACGTATTGTTTTTATTTTTCATAGCCGGCTAATAAAATTGCTTTCAAATGTAATAGTGCAGGGGTCACCAAATAGCGGACCGCCGACCCATTTTGTGCGGATTTCGAGAACACAGCAACTTGCACTACAGAGTACGTAATTTAATAAAAATGTAGCCCCCGCAATATCTTTTTTGACGTCAATTTGAAAACGGCCGGTCGAAGTAACGAGCTAACAAGCGAGGAAGAGTTCGCGGATTGCGAAAGCGTTGATCAATGCGGTGTGAAAAAAAATATCTTTGTTATTTCCGTAATTACTTTGTTTTTTTTTTGTTTACAATTGTTTAATAAATATTTTTTTCTATAAAATCTTTTGCGGACCGCGTTTGGTCATTTCATTTCTTAAAACGGACCCCGAGCGGAACTATTTGGTGACCCTTGTACTAGCGTATAACACTTTCCTTGAGGAACTCCTTGTACATGTTATCATGTACGTATTGTTTTTATTTTTCATAGCCGGCTAATAAAGTTGTTTTTCAAATGTACTTAAGTGTACATAACACTTTCCTTGAGGAACTCCTTGTACATGTTATCATGTACGTATTGTTTTTATTTTACATAGCCGGCTAATAAAGTTTATTTTCCAAATGTACTTAAGTGTAACACTTTCCTTGAGGAACTCTGTATATGTACGAATTCATGTACGATTTTTTTTGCCTTAGCCGGCTAATAAAATTGCTTTTCAAATTCACTAGTGTGACACTTTCCTTGAAGGAAATCTCTTTTTTTTTTTTGTAATAATGCACTACGTAATGTGAAATTTTTTATTGCCGATAAGCGTGACATTTTTTTATAAGGAACTCTCTGTATAAGAATAATGTGCTTTATTATTAGTTTGTAGCGCGTACTCATGTTGTAGCAACGATTAGTGTTAAGTAATTCAAAATTATTATCGACTAAAAATTAAAAAAAGAAATTGATGTAATAAAAGTATTCATACTAACCACTTAAAATTGAGTTTTATTCCTCAAAACACTTTAACTATTAATTAGTATATATTTTCAAAGTCATAGTCAAAGTCAAACTTTATTTCAATTAGACCATTTACAGGCACTTTTGAATTGTCAAAGAGTCGGTCAGTTAGTCCGAAAGTTGAAGCTAGTTGCTCGTTCCAAAACGGTGGTAGGCCTCTATGGAGAAGAACGAGCAAGAAACTCCACGGCACTCTTTTAAATAAGGTTTTTACAAAATCCTGGTTACATTATGCTTGTCGATTTTATATGTGATCACAATGAAGATGAATATAAAATGGTAGTAAAAAAAATATAAAGAAATTAAAGCCATAGCAGTTAAGAGATGACCAATCCCAACTGACAGCACTCGTTCACGAGCATGACGCATGGATCAGCACCACCTAGCTCAACCATTATGGAGGGAGCCAAATGATCCAACACACGCGCCACCATCAGCGAGACATTTGAGTGAGCATGACAAGCTCTCAACTGCCATACTTATTAAGTCAAAACACATAGTAACTTAATAAATAAAAATGCTCCATGTCCGTGATATAATCATCTAACTTATAATATGCTTGACTACATAGTCCCAACCTCCATCTCTGCCCAACCCTTCGGGGATAAGAGACGTGATGTTATGTTATGTTGTTATCTGTGAACAGGTCATATGAGGTAAATGTTAACAACAATGCGCATCATGCAAGAGGAACAGCTAACCCTTCAACAAGCAGAACAAACCTAAACCAATATCGATGAAAATGAAGGGGATAGTAAACACCACCAATCAAATGACATACTTTTTGTAAGCTGTCAAGATGCGAATTATTCATAGATGTTAAGTGACAACAGAACACTGTGACGTCACTTATTTACCAACTCGATTAATTACTATTTATTGAATTTATGGGAACTAAAAATCTAATTGACCGTTAATTGAATTCTAATCTGTTTAAGGCTTTAAAATAATACTGGTTTTTTTTTAAAGAAGTTGTGTCTTGGTATTGTTGGTTAATGGTGTCTGCTACCCAATTATCCCTACGATGAGGTGAACGAATCCTTCATCTGAAGTTACACTTAAGGTGCTGCAGCTAGCTGCGACTAAATTACTACCATTTTATCTGAAGAGGAGTTGCCACTTGCGAGTGATTTAAAAAATAGTTATTGGAAAACATGTAGTGCTAGCGATGTGCCAAAGGAACCTACCCCCCTTTCTTAAAACACTATTAATTTATATTACTTAGCCTCTTGCACTTACAGATTTTCAACGCTCGGCTCTGCGCCAAGAGTTGAAAATTCAACATCTGAAATTACAAAGTAATATAATATTAAAATTATATAATATAAAAGTAATATAATATTAATTATATTATTATTATAGCACTGTTTTAATAGATGGTGGTAGGTCCCCTGATCGAGCTAGCGTACGCTGTGTGCTCGGAATATATATGGTTGCGTATGGTGTGAATGAATCGGTCGGTGTATGTTTTTATTTTCAACTTTTTCGGTGCTAAACAGAGTGTTGAAAATCCAGCAGTGCGCCAAGGCAAAGTAAAATTAAATAATACTGTTTTAAAAGTATTTTGACAAGTAGTTCAGGAATCTGATACATTTGCGCGAATCCCTTTTCGCGAAAGAACAATAATTGCGCGAATGACAATTCCGCGAATCCACTTACGCTTAATATATTTTTGCAAAGGACATTGGGCAAACTTCGAGAAATGAGGTGCCATACGGACATAACATCACGCTTGCATTCTCTGAAGGGTATGAAAGAGGTGTATGCAAAAACATAAAGACATTTGACAAAATTAGTACACTATGCTACATATATGAAAAAGAACATATCTTAAATCCCTGGTTTTACCACGAGCAGTCTCAGCCAAGGCCGATATTCTCGGCGTAAATAGGCCGAAAACGAGACCGAAAACTCTCCCTGATTTTTAGCCGATAGGAACTGACCGAGACCGAGATTGGGAACCGGGACTTTAGCCGAGATCTCGGTCGGACCTAACTATTTCTGGGGATAAAAAAAGTATTTTAACGTATCCTATTAGTATTACAAATAATAAATTACACCTACATGGAATAGAGTACAAACTCTATGAGTACCGTTGGCCACCCTCCTATCACCGCTGGTTACAGGGCAAAGATGGATCCACAGATACATTTTGTTTATAGTTTTTGGCCAGTCGAGGGAATATTTCGAAGGAACGATATAACTCAAGCTCTAAATCTACATAGGGCGACAAGGCAGTATAGGTTTATGGAATTCATTTTGTATTAATGGTGGGAGAGTGACCAGTCTGCGACGGGATATACAGGGAGAGGAGCCGTACTCCGCCATCCGCACGGCCCCTTCCCCTACGGGGGAAGCCCACATTCACACTAATATTTCCCAGAAAATCGAAAAAAATTGTTAGGCTAGATATTTTAGGAGCAGTCACATGCACACAAGGGGCACGAAGGGACATCGTATCGAAAGCTTTTACCATGGAATTGGGATCGAACCCAAGACTTCATGCTGACTGGTCGCTCTTTGCAACCACTACACCGAATAAGCAATCAAAGGAAGCCGTCAAAGGTATAACATAAAGCTAAAATCATGTATTATGGATGTAAGCACATCTCATATTAAATGATACCTAATAAATAAAAAATATTTGCTATTAGCTAGGGCAGTCAAAAGAGCGAATGTGTTTTGAAATAACATTTATTGAAATAACCATGAGATGATATTGAATAAAACATTAAATAGGTATATATTAAAATATGTACATGTTTATAGACTTCTGACATAACCTACAGATAGCTGCAGGGCCAATACATTTACTACTATTGAATTCTGCACAGATATAATATTTTTATAACTATGTTTAATATGTTTATCATAATATCTGTAATATACGCGAACTTTTACACGGATATAGACCATATTGACGGAACAATAGCCGCTTTTTATATTTATTTACAAACACATTGCATTTGCAATTTAGTCTAAGTAAGTAATATGAACTTATTTCGACTAATTTGCAGATAATGTTGTAAAGATTTCTGTAAAAATAAACATCTGCCGCCTCGAGCTTTAATAGGTACATAATACAATATATTTATTTCTTATATTAACTTCCATTTCATATTATAATATACAATCAATAGAAATCTTATAAAGTCATAACAAATATGATACTATAAACACATTTTTTATAAATATTAATTGTTTTTATGTATTTTAAATAACAAAAGCGTTGTGATCCGTCAATTTGGTATAAATCCAGTATAATATAAAATATTAGTTAAGGCTTGAATACAAGTTCTACATCTAAGGCCTGTCGGTGATGCTGATCAACTTAAGCTAAACGCTAAAAAACTATACACTTATAAACCGATTTACATTTACGTGTTTTATACTTTGTTTATATTAGTTACTATTTAGTATTGATATACCCATGTTTCATGACAGACATAACCCCGGTTTCTCGAATGAAAAATTAATGTGACCAATGCGTGTAAGCTGCTGATTGGTTGATTAAGTTGGAAAGTTAACACCATCAACTAATAATTTTAAGACACAACAATTTAAAATAAACATTTTATTATAGCCCTGGAAACCCTACCAATTTTCTATCAAAAGTAACATCAGATTTATAGTTCTTTTTAAATCATTATTAAATAGTTAATTAATTGAGTTGGCAAAAATGTGACGTAATCACGTAATGAAGGAATCGTGTTTTGGTACGTATCGGTAGTTGACACACCAATCAATTGACGTACATTTTATGTCCTGTCAAAACGCGATTCTTCCATAGATTCTGTATGGCGAAGACAAACTGTGACCTCACGTTTGTGTCGACTCAATTGACTAACTATTTATTCATTTGAAAGCAATTGAAAATTAATCGGGATTTTCTGGGCTAAAATAAAGTGTTTGTATAGAAGTTAGGTCTTTGAATCATTGGTTGAAAGTATCAACTACCCAATAGCATTACACGACCGCTTGACAATTCTTCCCATAAATTTTTCGATCCAGAAACCGGGAATCTGTCAAATATATGATAAACACAATTGTCTTTTGTGGAAAATCTGCCAGAAATATATAGCCTCTGGATTAAAATACAATTATTATGATACAGAATTGTTTAGAAGTTACAATATGAAACTACTGTGTTTATCATAAAAAAAACGCAATATGATGATTATACGAAGACAAATATAATATAAATAATAATTACATGATACATAGCAGTTTTGGGATAAATACAATGAAATGAAATAGATATTCAATATTTTTTTAAGTTTAAATTCTATAGACGCGTTTACATTGCGTTTTAAACTACGATATAATATATCTACAGGGCAGATTTTAACAAGAATCACTACTATGGTGGTTAATATAGACGTGATATGGATACATTTTTGAATATATCATAATTTTTTTTTGTTATAAGTTTGTTTATATTATAAACTTTCACGGCTGACATAGCTACTTGTGATTACTGTTAAACCACCCTGTATATAGATAGACATATAGCGATTAAAGATTAAACATTTCTATAGTACATTGATACACATGACTTTAACATCTAAATACAGTAAATATGTAGAACGTTGAATATAAATCTATGTATATGGTGCAATATATAGCTTAGTGTTTATATACTTAATGACGTAGTGCACATTTTTAAATAATGAATTTGAATAATTGAATAATGGCTATCTTACTACTTCCCTGCACTATTTATATTATTAATTTAAACATTAAATTTTGAATTAATATGAAATATTATTAATTAGGTATTTGCTTAAAATATTTACACAAATGTATTTTAAACTAGTTTTCACGTATGACATCGTCTGTCGTGTGTATTTTACGTTTATCCTAAAGTTTTACAATACTAAGTTACTCTTATAATTAATGTATTTATTTTGATGAGATGAATGTACAATTAAAAATAAAAACATTATTTATTATATTTAAGCTAAACTGCTTAATTGAGTCCTCGCCTGTTATTGTTGTTCACCGTTAACCACTGTGACACATCTTAAGAACTGTCCAGGGCACATTTCGCCTCTTGTGTATCACGCAACGAGCGCCTGCCACCCACATCTCACCCTGACCCCGTTCGCGTCCTACACCCGCTCCCCTGTACCCCGCTGACGAGGACTCAATAAAGCGGTTTAGCTATAGTAGATAATATATAAATATAAAGAATAGTGAATATATACGAACAGAGCTCAGTTCTTAATCTCCATACCTGTTACAACTATTCTGAAGGTCTGATAACAGATCAACTCAAGATCAGAAATCTGCTACGACTGGAGACGAGTTCTTCGAAGTAACGCTTTTTATTAAAAAGTAAGTATTTAGCTATGAAAATGTACGAATACGATAGAGATACATACGGTTGCGACATTAAGGCCCACTTGTGTCAAAAACTTAAAACTCAAAGTTAGATGCTAAAACGAGATTAAGTTGCAAATTATGACATTTTGCAATTTAATTTTGTATAACTCTGTCTGAGTAGTTTTAGACGCGACTGGGCCTAAAGAACGTCAGGCACACCTTGAGATATTTTTGCTTTAAAACCTAAGAGAACATGATATACATTACATGATAATGAACATCTATATGTATAGCTACGATTCTATCTAGGTTTTAGTCGTCGAAACGACTTAAGGCGGCTGCGGGACTCACTGGCACGATTTCGGCCATTATTATATCCGATATGCTTAAAAACTAGACTATACCAACTATGAATTAAATAGACATCGATATCAAGAGGATTATGGTAAGAAGACTACAACAATTTTACAAGATCTATAGTAGCAAACTTATGGCTTATTGCGCTTTGTAAAAATGTCGCCCTATAATGTCCATAGACATAAGAGAATATTATTAAATTATTATTATAGAAGAATAGTGGATATAGAATAGCAGGATACAGCCAGCGCATACAAACCAGCAAAATGCTCGAGCAGTCTTCATTGATAATGAATGAAAATACAAATTAAATAACGTTTAAAATTGCGTAATAACGTGCAAGATAATAAATATAGCGCGGAATTAAATCTTTAAACAATTTGCGATTCTATTTGTGATTTATTCCAGTTTATTATCAAATAACAACATGAAACTGTTAGAGTACTGATCTGTTTGCGAACACGAATCTTTTCCATATTGTGAGCACATGCTACCTTTTCTCGATGTTACCTCTGCACCATCATATCATAACATTACATAGTTAATACGACACTCAACAGTTTATTCTGACTAAGAAGCGATTATATCATTTAGAGTGGGAAAACGGGTCAGAAAGAGATGAAAAGTTAACACATTAACTATAGGTACTTATTCCTTAATTCTGATACTAATACCTACAACTTTAATACATTAGGTGCATATTATCATCCTAAATCGCTAAACTATAGCGTGCTGCATACAAGCAATACGAATTTTGTCTTTTGCTTTACCCGATATTCGTTACTACGTGAGCCTAATAAGTTTCATCTTTTTTTTTTGCTAAGTTTCAAGTTCTTAATCGTTTCCTTGTCTTAAATGCTTTTTGCTCCAATAATAGTCATAATACCTAATATTATACGTTATTATCAATATAATTTTAACATTAAAATCGGGTATTAATTAATTCTAGGTGCAAGTGCATTGAATATAGACTTCTCTAAAACCTAGTTATAAATATTTTATTTAGATTATTTGCTACATCATACTCGCAAAATATTATTTTATAGTGTGAATAAGCAAAACATTTAATAAATATATTTTTGGTGTCTCTAATTCCAAATATATTATGTAACAATTGAGGTATCACCTTCTAAACTACGATTACATAATGAGGTGATACAATTGTGCTAAATCTAGTTTAGAATATTAAGTAGTTAATGTAAAAAAGGAATAAATTCTAATTAAATTTCTTACTTAGTTTAGAATATTATGTTGTTAACGCAGTAAGATTTGAATTGCTTATTTTATACTTTAGAATCTTATATTGCAAATGTAAGGTGGTTTAAATATTTTATTTAGTTTAGAATCTTATGCTGTTAACGCAGAAAGTTTTGAATTGCTTAGTTTACTTTAGAATCTTATAATGCAAACATAGAAGTTTAAATATTTTATTTAGTTTAGAATCTTATATTGCAAACGTAGAAGTTTAAATATTTTATATAGTTTAGAATCTTATGCTGTTAACGCAGAAAGATTTGAATTGCTTATTTTACTTTAGAATCATATATTGCAAATGTAAGGTAGTTTGAATATTTTATTTAGTTTAGAATCTTATGTTGTTAACGCAGAAAGATTTGAATTGCTTAGTTGACTTTAGAATCTTATATTGCAAACATAGAAGTTTAAATATTTTATTTAGTTTAGAATCTTATGCTGTTAACGCAGAAAGATTTGAATTGCTTAGTTTACTTTAGAATCTTATATTGCAAATGTAGAAGTTTAAATATTTTATTTAGTTTAGAATCTTATGCTGTTAACGCAGAAATATTTGAATTGCTTAGTTTAGTTTAGAATCTTATATTGCAAACATAGAAGTTTAAATATTTTATTTAGTTTAGAATCTTATGCTGTTAACGCAGAAATATTTGAATTGCTTAGTTTAGTTTAGAATCTTATATTGCAAACGTAGAAGTTTAAATATTTTATTTAGTTTAGAATCTTATATTGCAAATGTAGAAGTTTAAATATTTTATTTAGTTTAGAATCTTATGCTGTTAACGCAGAAATATTTGAATTGCTTAGTTTAGTTTAGAATCTTATATTGCAAACGTAGAAGTTTAAATATTTTATTTAGTTTAGAATCTTATGTTGTTAACGCAGAAAGTTTTGAATTGCTTAGTTTACTTTAGAATCTTATATTGCAAATGTAAGGTAGTTTAAATATTTTATTTAGTTTAGAATCTTATGCTGTTAACGCAGAAACATTTGAATTGATTTGTTTTCTTTAGAATCTTATATTGCAAATGTAAGGTGGTTTAAATATTTTATATAGTTTAGAATCTTATGCTGTTAACGCAGAAAGATTTGCATTGCTTATTTTACTTTAGAATCATATATTGCAAATGTAAGGTAGTTTGAATATTTTATTTAGTTTAGAATCTTATGCTGTTAACGCAGTAAGATTTGAATTGCTTTGTTTACTTTAGAATCTTATATTGCAAATGTAAGGTGGTTTAAATATTTTATTTAGTTTAGAATATTATGCTGTTAACGCAGAAAGATTTGAATTGCTTAGTTTAGTTTAGAATCTTATATTGCAAACATAGAAGTTTAAATATTTTATTAAGTTTAGAATATTATGCTGTTAACGCAGAAAGATTTGAATAGCTTAGTTTACTTTAGAATATTATATTGCAAATGTAAGTTGGTTTAAACATTATATTTAGTTTAGAATCTTATGCTGTTAACGCAGAAACATTTGAATTGCTTAGTTTTGTTTAGAATCATATATTGCAAACATAGAAGTTTAAATATTTTATTTAGTTTAGAATCTTATGCTGTTAACGCAGAAAGATTTGAATTGATTTGTTTTCTTTAGAATCTTATATTGCAAACGTAGAAGTTTAAATATTTTATTTAGTTTAGAAGCTTAGGCTGTTAACGCAGAGAGATTTGAATTGCTTAGTTTACTTTAGAATCTTATATTTCAAATGTAAAGTGGTTTAAGTATCTTAGGTTTAATGTCTTAATTAGTTTAGAATATGATGTTGTTTACACAAAAAGATTTCAATGTCTTACTTTATTTTAAATATTACGTTGTTAACGTAAACAGGTTTAAATGTCTTATATAGTTGACGAATATTATTTTGTCAAAGAAGAAAGGTTTAAATTGTATTTAAATGTATAGACATTTATCCATACATTTTATACTTCAAAAGTGCCTTTTAATGGCCTAATTAAAATAAATGTCTTGACTATGATTTTGAATGCAGCGAGTATGAAACTCATCACATTCTGTTTGAAGAAGATGTAACAAAAGCATGTTGGCACTTATTCTAATTACATATTTAACATATATATATAGCTTCGAGGACAGACAGGCTATTTCCATCATAAAAATGAGCTACACAATCTATTAACGACGTAATAAGCAAAGCGAGTTATCGTATAAGAATCTAAACGTGTCCGAAGACATAGTAATAATATTTAATTTTGATATTTTCATTTTCCGAATGTTTGAATAATCCTAGTCAATTCCATCGCCGCGGATCGCGGATAATTACACATTCAACCTTTCAAAACTGCCTTTCACCACTGACATATTTCTGCTGTACACTTGTAAGTCACTCTACAGTTTTTTATTTTGATACATTATAAATCGATAAGAGTGCATTGGGGTAATTAGGTAGTTGATACATTAAACAAAGATTTCAAGACTACAAATTAGATTTTTTAGTTGCATTGAAAGTGATAAATAATTATTTAATCAAAGGTTTATCGCAATCAGACCACAGGTTTAGTTAAGTATAATGTCCAAGGGGCAGATCGATATTTAATATTTCGTTTGGTAGAATTTAATATCCGGAATATATGCAATTGTCTTAATTACCCCAATGCACCTATTTCAAATATTAAAAAGAGTAAATATCCCGATTGAACTTCACGTCATCGAAAAGTATAACGATAACATGCAAGTTGCTACTAAACTTTTGACTAACAGTACTTAATTTAATTTAGTAACATCTATTTGAATAAAATTTTAAACATAGCAAAGTTGTACATAACAATTGAATATATTGGCAGTGTTACTAGCCAGACTATGACATCTAGTAACTACAGATGATTTTTATTTAATTGTCTTTTTAGTAAACAACCAACAGATGACAGAATAATAACTAGTTTTGGCATCAGGAGTTGACAAATTAGACCAAAAAATAGGAGTGAGGTTACAATAATTCACACCCAGCTGAAAATTATTAGGATTGTTTAGAAGACTATCATAAACAAAACCTAAAAAGTCCTCATCGATACACAGGTTTATAGATAATTATCTGAACTCCAATTTTTGTCTGAAGTAATTTTATGATAAAACTTATCATTTTGCTAAAAAACGCGAAAAACCCATTTCTGAGACCTTTGACCCCTAATAAAAGAAATTCCAAGAGACAGATCGATGAGGACTTTTTAGGTTTCGTTTATCATAGTGTTCTGAACAATCCTACCAATTTTAAGCTAGGTGTGAACTATTGTAACCTTGGATGTCTAAATTGACCGGACTATTAGTTTAGTTTGGCCGGACTGTCTCCACACTCACCCTCTGGATTGGGCCACTCAGTTTATAGGAGTGAAGAACTGACATAATGTTATGGAAATATTAACTATCAGCAAGTTGAAGTGGCCAGGACTAACAATAGTAGAGGCCCAAAGGTCTAGTTGGAAAGTCAAACGCTGGTTCCATACAGTCGACTTAAGACCTTGGGAAAGTCGCTGCTTGTATGCGAGAGGCCTAGAACAGACAGTTGTGGAAAACTTTGCGAGGACACTTATCCAATTGGATATGAAACTGATTATGATTACTAGTTACAGAGGAGCTGTTCATTAGACGGCCAAAGTCGCTGCTTGTATGCGAGAGGCCTAGAACAGACAGTTGTGGAAAACTTTGCGAGGACACTTATCCAATTGGATATGAAACTGATTATGATTATTAGTTACAGAGGAGCTGTTCATTAGACGGCCTGTTATCTATGGCCATAGTTGTTAACCAATTTAGACAAATAAACAAAAATACACTAATATTTCCATTAATGCTGCGGAAGACTTTCACGACATTCCTCTACCATAATTTTGTACTATATCAATATCAGGTCGTGGCACGCTATCATAGGCATTCCCTAAGGTCTTAGATTCATACATAACACTTTTAATATAATTAATTAGTACGACATAACTTTCACTAAGTTGTAATCTTGTCTTTCATTTGTTAGTATTTTTACCGCACGTAACCTAATCAAAGCTGGTTCAATTAAGCTAAATGCTGGCAAATCTTATTTCTATATCTTATCTAGGTATTTTTGTTAACAAAGATGAATATTTTAAAATCGATATGCTTTAAAGAAAAGCAATGAATTGATAAGACAGACATACATTTAACATAATACACCTCTATTTATTAGAAACGCTAACTGATGACATTCTTTTGTTTCTCACCGCGAGAAAAGAACGGCGATACAGTCACGAAGTTTTAGAATTTTTTAGAATATTTAGAATTTTAGAGATGGCGATACAATACCGAAATTTAATTACTACATAAAAAGGTACATTTCTATAAAGGTGCGTACGGATAGCACGTACACTGGTACGCGTAGTCAGTATACGCGTGTCCGGAACGTCATGTCCAAACCTGTAGCTACGCGTACACTCTTGGGGAACGCGTACCGCGCGAGATAGCTCGCAGCGCGAGCCGCCGTGTGTCGGTTTTAGGTCGCGCGTCATAGAGGACGGACGCGACCGGGTACGCTGTATTTGGACGGTGAAATGAATAGGCACGCGTGTTCTTCAAGTTTCAATAATGAAAATACTATCACATTGATTAAACTTTACGGATTTCATCGGGTCTTGTGGGATAGCACATGAACTGATTGTCGAAATAAAGATTTACGCCAAGATGCATGGAAGTTAATCTCAAATGAATTAAAAATAAATGAATGACTGGGGCTCGCGGAGCGCTCTGGATCGATTGAACTCGCGTAAAGGTTCGCGGCAGTCCGTACAGGAGCTGTACGCGTATCCAATGTGCGCGTGGACAGTGTTTGCCAACTACGCGTAACACGAACGCGCTATCCGTACGCACCTTTAGATAATACAATACACCTCACGGCGTGGCTCTGCGTCTCGGGGCGTCTCAAGGCGCATCGTCATTGAGCAGCACGTTGGTGCATAACAGAATCAGCAGATATCAAAAGATTATCGAAAAGCAGATGTTTCACATTCTGATAAGTTGGACGTAACTACGAAATAATATCAACAAGAATATAACAGTATTAAGTCTAAATATTGCTATGAAACGATAGTACTATATAATTTTATCTATTTCTTTCTATAAATCTATCAAGTTATATATGTTTGCTATGGTAAATATATATTACGTAAGTCTATAGAGCACTCTGAAAATTTAGTAACAAGATAAAGTCTTGGTTTAGTTGTATATGATAATATCAAAGTACTAAACAATATAATATGGTAATCGATATTGTTTATGAGATAATAGGACTGATCTAATAGCTAACTACATGCATATTTTTTTTCGTTTTTGTGTTTTTCTTTAGTACTTAAGCTACAGTGTATAGTAATTTTGTTACGTTTACATTTTTCCATTGCTTGTTAATTGGTTTAGCTACTTAATATCTATTGTTCTGTCCTCGAAGCTTTGAATTTATATGAATATACTTTTTTTTTCTACCTTCATCTTAACGCGACGTAGCGGTAAAAGGGCCCAGGTTCCTATTGTGGCATAGTAATCGCCACAAAAGTATATACACACATAATAAGGTAGAATAAATCGAAATCCTAATCGAATTATACTTTATGCGTTAATACCATCGATCACTAATAAAAAACTGGATACACAATCTCATGCAAAAGTTCTCTTAAAACTGTCGCCAATTGTATTTACCTCATCCTAGTTGAAATATACATTGTTTAAAGTTGTAATCACAAAACTATGTTCAAAAACTTACGACTTTTTACAACCTAAACTAACTGGTCAATATACTTCAAAACAAATTCAAGCTCACTTGTATGTTTTAAAGTCTAAATTACAAAGTATAAAAAAAGGAATAAAATTTTACGACCGAGGCTCGCTGTGTTTTTTTTTTTTTCATACTGTAAATTATAAATGGTATTATTTTTTATTTTGTTAAGCTAATGAAACTTAATAAAGCATATTCTATATTCCATTCACACATTATTATACTTTGAAGTATATTAATATGTGTAACTATTGTAATTTACCTGAATGTAAATACATATTTCACTCACTAATTCACACTCGACACTGTAAGGGCGCTTTCAATTGAGACGGTTGGTACCGGACTGGTGCGCTGCACAGTTGTTGCAGAATTTTTTATGACCGTGAGCCGTTCTGCTGCCGGACGACAGCAGTCCGACGTGAATCGAATTATTTGAAAAGATACGCGGCTGCAGTCCGGTCGAATTTTAGTGATGTCCATGGAAACCAGATTTCAGTCGGTGCCATGGATTCTGACGAGGAAGCGTTATTGTTAGTTCTGTTGCTTCGGAAGAAACATAAAAGACGCCGTAAAGAGCGTCGCCAATGTTTTCTTCAACATATAAAACTGATTTGTTTACACATTACCCAATATTAAAAGAAAACTCAGCTAATTTTTTTAACCATTTTAGAATGTCTAGAGAATGTTTCTATGAATTATATGACTTAGTTAAACATCTCTCTTTCAACTCTATTTCATTTATAAAATCTTCTGTATTTAAATCTTCCATAACTAGGTAGATTTGCACGAAAACTTCCTTATTAACGTTGAAGAAACACGACGCGCTCACCGCTCTTAACCCGGTTCATTAAAGATTGTTAAATGGCGGCGCTTATCATGTTCTCTCGTTCGCACATTAGTGCCGTCTATATGTACTTACATACTCTCGCGCGATCCTAAGCAGAAAAAAAAGTCTTGATTTGCTTATTTTTTAAGTATTTATGACTACTTTTTAAAATTTAACGTTCCTTTTATGATTTTAAATAACGTTTAAGTACGATAAAGATATTTTTTAAAGAAACATTACGCGTTCAAACAGTATTTCGTTTAATTTATTTACGACAGGTACCTACTTGAAAATGTGTTTTTTTGTTTGTTGAGATATCTTAACGATTTTGATGTCAAATGAAAGTAATAGGTCTACAATAATTTTGAAATTGGATGTTAATCTGGAATTAAATAATTTTCACTTCATTTCATTTTATTCGTTTAAAATTATGTAAATCGGACCAAGTAACAAAAAAAAATTAAGATTCCTTTCTTTAATGCACCGGCTTATACTATACTTATATAGTTGCCGTTCCGCCAACGGACGTGCGCCGCAGTGCACTCGTACGACCTTTTATAAAAAATCATAACCGCCCGTGCGCAGCACGATCGATACTCGGTCTGCAGCAGTCCGGCACCAACCGTCTAATTTGAAAGCGCCCTAAGTCAACATTAAATCTGTAAAAAGTTACTATAGTATTTATAAAATCAGAAAAAGAGTCTCATTAATTAAAAAAAGAACAATACAATATGTGGCGTTCTGTAGTTTCTGCCTACCCCCATGGGAAAAAGGCGTGAGTTTATGTATGTATGTAATAATTCTTTAATACAAAATTAAGGAACAATAGCGTCTCCAACAACTGGTACAGAACAAGCAACGATAACCCGAAAAATTTAAATGGGCATGCGTTAATATGATTAATAATTAGATGCTTTATTGCATTTGCTCGATTGCTTTACTTTATAACCTTGTTATTAAATAATTACAACCTTTGTATATGTAATAAACGTCTAAGCAGTACAAAATAAACCAATTCATTAAAAAGTCTAACCCAAGAAACCCACAAACATATAAATAAAATGATTTTACGATGATTTCTTGACTAAATACTAGTACTTTAAATACAGTGATAACAATTATATAATAATGAATATTAATACTCAGCAAAAATAAGAAACTTCATAATTCATAAACGTCCTAGATGAGTGATATTTGCAGTTTTTAAACTGTTGCATGTTTAACTTCGGAGCTTCCAAATGCTACTAAAAGAAAATCTACCCAAACGTTCAGTTGGGTGGTTACTTGGTGAGGACATTTTTTGTCGCTGATTGTGTATCTAGTTTTTATTAGTGATCGATGGTTCATACAAATACATACTGCAAATTATCCAACAACAGTTCATTTCAGTATATTTTTTAATTTAATTTGTATTATGTTTGATTTTCAGCACAAAAGGAGTCATTAGCGCGAGCCTACTGGAAATGGCTCAATTTAAAGCGTTTTGTTGCCCAGAATGTTTTTTTTTTTAATTTTTGCCTATGCTGACGAAACGTGCCATCTATAAAGTGCTACCTATTATACTGGAAAGTTCTTCTAAAAGCTTTTAATTTGCACAAGACACAATCTTGATAAATACGAATGTGTCACTACTACACCTACATCATTTAGCTACTTAAAAACCGGGGCCCCGGTAAACGTTTACCTTACTTTAGCTACGCCACGGATGAGGTATGAAGCGAATCCTAGTTCAGCATCGTATGCCTATCGTAGATGTTGCGACGCTGCTCTCGGACTTGACGCTTCCACTTGTCCTGTTGGTGTGTCACTCTGTTGAGAACGTTGCCACGCGCTCCCATTTGCTGTGATGGCCCGCCGAGGGTGCTCTCATCCTGAAAATTGCCGAGTTCCAGTTTAACCACTGATTTTTATTTTGTACAAAGAAATATATCCTACCCTGTTTTTTACCAATTGATACAGAATACTGCACATTACATGGCATATCGAGTTAAGAAACATTTCCGCTCTGTAAAGCGACGTCTCAAGAGAGTGACCATACTTATCGGTGTGTGGCCAGTCCCTAAGTCATACATCATTTTAATTTGTCACATTATTAAATACTTCCTGGGTACTATAACGTTTTGTTGTACAGGTTTTTTCCACACTAAGAGTTATTTTATGGAGATACGGAGCTTAATGCGGCTTTCAAGACCTTTGCAATGTAACGTTTGAAGAGACGCGTTTTATTTGAGTTCTTGTTGACTTTGATGCAGGACAGTTCAGCGAAGTACGCGGCTAAGTAAGCGTTATCTGATACAACAAATGTTGGTCCACTTTTCCATTCACACTTTAAATAAACCGATTCCTTATCTAAAATGTCGTATGTCGTGCATGCTGTGATGCATTACTTAATCATACTCAGAGTAATGAAAAATAATCAATTATGATAATCAGTGGCTCTCTTGGGATTCGGTGGGTCTTGAAAAGCTAATAAAACGTTGCCCACTTAAATATTACCCGGCGGACTCAGCTGTGGCTCCTGCTGCGCGCTCCGTAGCGAAGTACGCAAGAGACCACGCCTGCTCCGCGGCGGACGCGGCACAGGCGAACCGTCCGCGCCGCAATCCGCTCAACGCTCCGCTTCACTCGCCGCGCTAAGCTCCGCGACTCCATAAACGAGGCCTAAGATAGGAAACGGCCTCATTTTCATTAAAAAAAACCTGTCGACACTAACTACATAGTTTGGCTACAAAGTCATAATTTTATAGAACAGCACAACAAATGTCGCGAAAAAGTATGCCCAATTAATCTTTGAATTGTATTTAATTCAGCTAGTAAGCGGTTTTGTCCACATCGATGTTTTTCACAGGAATCGTGCATTCTTCTAGCATTAATAGTATCCTGTCACTCGAAGAATAGTGCAGTTTAAAACTCTTTCTTAAAATTAATTGATGTCCGGTTCTACATAGGCAGTGTCGATTTGATGAGTAAAAGTGCTGTTGAAACATTGTTTTAATAATAAAATTCTTAAATTTAGTTCTGCAAAAACCAACCAACCCACGTCATATTTTATACATTTTTCGCAGAAATTGTAGTGATATGATGATGAATTTATAACGCTGATTAATTTTAAATGTATTCTAAGTATAAGTTTTGGATGCTAGCCGGAGTGTTATTGCTGTATAGTAATGTAACTCGTTTGGCATAATAGTTTAGTTTGACGTAATTATTTTAATTATTGAGAGATCGTGTGTTGGGTCGTTTTGGCAGGGCATTTTTCAGTCTGATGAGATATTCCTAAGGGGTCCTACCATAATCAGCAGGTAAAGTGAAACTGACACTTTGCACCCTGAATTCTGATACAAGATTTATTTCTCTACTATTGACCTGCTAATAAGTCCATGATAAGCTCCCTTTTTCAATAAAATATACACGGTGTAAAAGAAATCGACCGAAAACTCGCAAATATGATTAGATCACCTCAGACCTCAGAGATGAGTTTTCAAAGCTTATAGGGAAAAAAAAGCTGTACAATAAAAACGTGCAATCTACAAAAAAGTGTTCGACAAGTATGAAACAGCTGGTTATTCTTATTAAGCGATTAAATATTATAATGTTATGCGGTCTACAACCATATACTGCATCGATGGCAACGCGTTGCATGCCTAAGACCCATCATTACGAATATAAGGTACCCTTACATCTTCATTGGTGTGCTCCTGGTATGAGGCCTTCGCGCGCTTGTTGATAAGCGGGTCCAGACAGATGAGGAAGCCCATGTACACCACCAGCAACATGATGACCCAGATCACAATGATCACCACGACCTGGAATTTGTGGATCACACTATATGTAATTTTAAGTCCAAAAAATTTTACTCACACACATAACATTACGCCTGCAATCCCCGAAGGGTTAGGCAGAGGTGTACCCATTAGTACACCCACATTTCGCCAGTTATGTTTTTTAGTCCCATGTAATAGGGGGCGAGCCTATTGCCATCAACCGGGCACAAATCCAGACTCCGAGGCTGCTACTGAGAAATTCCTAATGGAAAAACCCAATAACACTTTGCCCGACCTGGGAATCGAACCCAAGACCTCATGCACAGCAGTCGCGTTTGCGACCACTAGACCAACGAGGCAGAAAAAAAAAAAAAAATTTACTATTCATTAATAATAATATCAGTCTATTATTGTCTCACCGCAGGGCTAAGGCCTCTACAAAACGGCCTAATACGGCAATTTATCATATAATATACGTATATCTGAGTATACTTAGTATTTTATCGATTATTCTCAAACACCCCAGCATTTGCGCCAGCAATGTATCTGTCTGGCAATAAATGCATAAATTGAAAGTGTTCTTAGGATACCTAATTAGTAATGTCTTAAGTTTTAGCAGTATTTGAACATATTGTACTGGTGTCTTCCGTCAGTCAGGTTTTAACTACATTGTTCAGCCTATATTTTGGCCTCTCTGAGGCAGGAGGCGAGGTACACCACGCAGAAACTTGTTAAATTTCATTTCATTTCGTTTCTCTTAGGAATAACATTTATTTAGGTTTTTTCGCATTTCCTTAAGCCTTTGAGACACAGAATTATTTTTATTGACTTTTTTACACACCACAAGCCTCAGGCTGCTGCCAGCAGAGTGCAACACGAAGCTCCTACTGACTTACCTAGGCAACAGTTAACAATCACTTGAACAGATTGCTGAAGCTGTTGCTGTGCGTTAGTCTATTGGCTTCCTTTACTATGCCATTATTCCAGTTAGTTATAGCAAATTATTAAATCACTGCATGTAAAATACTGATATTCAGCTGGATCCGGTTCGACTGGCAGCCGACCCTAACAAAATAGGGAAAAGGCAAGGCATATTCCATAGTGCCTATATTCTCCAAAGTGGTGGTCGAACCAGTATGCCCCGAGAATCGAACTCAAGATATTACGGACGATTGCAGATTTTTACCGAAAGAAGAATGTATTACAAATTATTGAACTTATATGTGTCATCAGATGACATCCAACTACTGGTATATTGAAGAAACATCCGTTTTTGAAACATAACAGCAAAACTGGCTGATGGTACAATGGTTACGTTCTATTGAGTGCAAGATATATACCTTGATAATAGTGGTGTTCCTGTTCTCGTACTTGCACTCGCATCGGGGACAGAATTCCTGCTCCCGATCCTTGATCTTATCAGCCACGAGTGGGAGAATCACTGATTCACAGTTGCTGACAAAGAAATAGACTATGTATTAATTTGTGTTTTAAATGCGCAAGCTATGTTAATGCAAATATTTTTTATGTTAATGTACAGTCAGCAACAAAACTCGATTACGAGTTACTTTTTTATATCATTTAAACATACACTAAACACATAATGTACTGGCTTTCAGAATTTCGGGCAATAGCTAAGGGCTTATTATACCTTAATTTTATAATCATTGTGTTTTATTTTTAATATTGTACTTAATAATTAGGGTTTAAAAAACCATAAATGTTAATCGACTTTTGTTGCTGACTGTACTTCAATAAATAAAAAAGCTAAAATGTACGCTGAGACCATGCAGCTTTAATGCATATCAAATTTATAAAACATTATCATAAAGTTAAAGTATAGTTTATTGTAGGGGATTTCATAATCAGGCAACAAGATACTCAAAACAACTTAAATATAACTGAAAATATTATGTCTGTCTCTCATGTTGGCTATTAGGACACAATTCCACTACTTACTACTTACAACTACGTTAATTGAGAGGTTGTGAATCTTATTTCAAGTGTAGTACAAACTTTTTTTCTGAATTCAAAGTTCACGCCTCACTAACGGCTGTTATAAGCTCATTCATAGAGTTTTTTTAAATTAACGCTAAGCAAAAGTGAATAATGATTTTTGCATAATAATACTGTGGTTCACTACACATAACATAACATCACGCCTGTAATCCCCGAAGGATTAGGCAGAGGTGTACCCATTAGTACACCGACATTTCGCCACTTATGTTTTCAGTCCCATGTGTTGTGTGTGTGTGGGTGTGTGTTAACTACACAGTTAACATTTTTTTATTAATATAAAAAAACAAATCTATGTATATTTAAATAATAAAGGGAAATAATAGTGTAGTATTGTTGTTTATAACATACATAAAATGTATTGTTAACATTCCTTATTGTTTTCAATTCAATTTGACTTCACTTATTATTCATGACATTGTTATATTCTCTCATTGTTATATTGTTATATCAAACCACTTTATACTTAGGATATATAAAATAAAATAAAAATTGCTATCTTCAACCTAATCTTAAAAATTACATCATCATCATCATCTGCCTAGCCTTTTCCCAACTATGTTGAGGTCGGCTTCCAATAAAACCAGTATTAAACTTAAAAATTAAATAATTCCTATTAAATTACATGCCAATAAAAAAAATTGCTCTAAAAAGCGTAATCGCTAGCTAATTACAAAAATAATAAACATAAAACAGTTGCACATCAAAGCCCGCAATTAAGATTTACATAAATGCTGTTAGATTTATTCCATTGCAATGCACGCTTTAGCCACCAACCTCTGGCTTAGGCTAATAGATGACTAAATTGACACTAGGCTGAAGTATTGTATGATGAATTTAATAACATTCTGTTGCAGTTGCAATGTATAACTAATGACTGCATATGTACATGAATAGGCAGCTTACTGAGGGCTCCACCACTGTATATACTTGTACATAGTTGTACTTGATCCTCAGTTGCTTTTATGAAGCTGCAATCTGAATCTTATGTAAATGACAAGCCTGACCATTTGGTAATTTGAATTGGACAAATGTCATATATGACACTGAAAATGGGTCGCGTAGCTATAGGAACTGGTATGTATGGAAAGTTTGATTTGATCTTTTATTGCAGAACATAAGCCTCCAACTATAAAATGCTGTGACTGGAGTTCAACATCACATCACCAATACTCAAATCACTTTTGACAAGAGACCACTCTCCTGTTACAAAAATTGTGACCTAAGCTACGAAGTTACAGGAGTCGAAAAGAAAGCATCAAGAATGGTAGCTTCTGATCTTGAAGAAAAAAATGTCATAGAAGTAGTAGTATTACTGGAATAATCATAATTTTCCTGTTACAAAACTCAGGTCAACTCATATGACACTAAAATCTGTTCAGCAGTTAAACCATGATTGTTTAACAAACATCCAAAAATATTAATGTTTATAGTATTAGTAGAATATATTCTGTAGAAGAGACTAAACACACATCACATAGGTGATACAAGTCTAATCTATAATAATGTAACTTAGTTTTACGCTTAGCAAATTACTTGTGCATTTTAATAAACATGAGTAGCTCGAGAATGAGAGATAAAATTGAACTAGCTCGTTAAATACAATCTAGCTCTCTGTCGCTCAGTCATTCACGGAATAGCTCATAGTTCTTTTAGCTCAACGGCTCATTGACTGTACTCTGTCTGTGTTATTACGAGTTACGAGAGGTCCATGGTTACTCGAGTGATACGATATAAATGATATACATCCATTCTTTACATTACACTGTCAATTAATTAGCTTTTCAAATATTTATTCATCTAGATTGACAGCTAGTCCTAAGCCTGTTCAAGTATGAAGGAAAATCATTGGCTTTCATAATTTTATTTATTTGTAATAAGAACAAAACAACCCAATGAATCTAATTTTATCTGTAGCTGGCAACTAAGTTAAATGAACTAAAGAACTTCAAAGATTTTATAGAGCCACTGAGCTAGTTATCTCGTTTGACTTTCGTAAAGCAGCAAGGCTCAATTTGATCTGAAGTTCGCAAGTAAATCAATTGAGTTCAAGAGTTAAAAGAGTTATTCAGTGAGCTAAAGAGCTAAAAGAGTGATACAGCTCTTTTAGTCAAAAGAGCTGTATCTCTTTTTTTTTCAGTGAGCCACATTTTGCATGTCTGCAGTTTTGCATTTATTTATTTATTTATTTTAATGTCTTTGTATGCAACCCTAACTTGGTCCCATGATATAAGAAAAGTACATTCTTCAATATCATTAGCAGGAAGCGTTGTGAAAATACTTTGCACAATAAAGCAGTAGGACACAACAAAGAATACTGAGAAATGAGAACACTATTGCAAAATGCATCTACAATCAGACAAATTGGATAAATATTGTAACTACAATGGCATAGGCAGTGCATTGCTTATTGAGAGCTCTTCCCAGCCATTAAACTATTGAGGTGAATCTAATCTAACTGAAGCACAGAGGGCATTGACATAGGCACATCGTAACAGATGACTCATGACCTATAACAGGTCTTTCACACAGACTATTGGAACTACTAGCAAAATTTTTATACCTTTTTATCATTTTATAACTTGTAACATACTTTATCACCTTACTGTCATCTATTTTGTTAATTATCTCTATTAGTGAAAACTTGTAAATGCCTATAATCTTTATAAACAGTAACTAGTATAGCTGTTAGTTTTAAACATAAAATAAAAGGTTTTGTTAGAAGTCTAAGAAAAAGATTGATATAAAAATAAATTAAATTCTTACCATTTGTTAGGTGGTACATTGGCAGACTTCATAAAAGGGCTTCTGTCAGCACCCGCAGTGCTGTTTAGCACGGCGGCTGGGCTTGGGCATACACATTTGCAGCGATTATCTTCATAAGAATGTCCCTGTGAATGTGGTAATAAAGGTATTGTAATGGCTTAATTACATGTTACATTATATGTATTATTATGTGAGAGAGAGCTCTTACTAAGTTTTCTTAGATCAAAAGAAAAAATTGGTAAAATTTTATGATTAGGTAATCTTTTTTATTTTTAGGATTTGGAGATTAAGTTGTTAAAGAACCTAATATAACAATATTTTCACTTACGCAGTGGAAACTTCCGACTTGATTGGGGGTAGAAAAATATTAAAAAGCAATTACATTGTACTGAAACTGAATTGAGGTTCCTTTAGTCACTTCAGATTCACAATAGGACTGGCATATCGGCGATCGTTACCAAAATACATACGATAAAGAGATAACATACTGTAAATTAATTAAAGTAAAAGGAACTTTATTGACTGCCCTATGAAAGTTGCGCAGAAAAACGACAGTAGGTGTGTTCGGAACTTAAATGTCAAGAGCTCTAATTATCTATGCTATATTATCCCTATTGTATTTTAATACTCCAATCCTATATCAATACACTAATGATTCAAAGATTTATTACGATTATTTTAAAACAGCAGCTAAAATACATCCTACATTGAACATTGTGAAAAAAAAAATGATACTTACAGACACGAAAACCGCACAAGTAGCAGCGAAAACAAGCACAATTAACTTCAAATACATTTTTCTAAACTAGCTTAAACAAACAAGGCGCTCAAAAATATAAAGAACGACGATTTTGATAAAAATAATAAATTGAAATAATTAATTGCCACCACAACAGGACTAGCGGACTGCGGCCATTGATTGATTGATGAAAATTTAATGTGAACTAGCGCCCTCTCTAGCGGTGGGCGTTGCGTTGACGAACTGTTTCGAAAGACCGCTTTATGTTCTGTAACGATAATACCGTTTCACATCCTGCAAACAGTCTTTGTTCAACAAACCAGTCACTCGATGCGATTTTTTTATTTTAATGCTTAATAAATACGGTCGAGAACACATTGATCCAACTATAATAATCAAAAATGTCCATAAAAGTTCGTTCGGCAATCGTTCTCAAAACAGTTATTACACTAAAAATTGAAAATTTTGTCAATTAAATAAAAATACTACTGATTTTGTAACTTCGCAAGGAACTGCAACTATTTTACTTGACGAAGATATAATTCTATTAAAATATTCGATAATATTGTCCTCTTAAAGACTCGCAGCAACTTATTTGAAAAGGACTTCAATCCAGTTGCGACGAAAAACGTTTGCGTTTCGTCCGTCAAAAATTCAACAACGCTATTAGCTATTGTAAAGTTACCAGCTACGAAAATTAGTGATATTAAAAAATACAGTCTATGGTACATGGGTTGCGGGACGTCTTAACAGCATACCGTAGCCCCGGAACGCAAAGGGCTACAGAAGGAACAGGATGGTTTTTTAGTCAGTAAAAGTCTGACAGTCCCTTTTGCCCCACCCAGGGCGGACGGAGTCATTTGAAGATTTTTACCACCTAAAAAAAAATGGTACATGAATAGGAATACCATTACCATTGGACAATCAACTTATTTTCATTTTGAAATCCCTCAAAGTGATTTTTTAAATATATGTAAAGAAAATACATGACATTGCTTTACACCTAGTGTATCTCTTAATTTAAATTTTGACAAGCATAACGCTTGTCATTGTCAAAAGAATGATGAAGTTTAGGATTTTGATATTTATGATGAAAGTATAAAAACTATGGAAGAAAATAAACATTATAATGTAGTTTCTCTACTTCAAAGCAGCACAAATGTTTATTTTTATTTCTTCAAGATCTTAACATTGTCTAACATAATATCGCTGAAAAAATTATTATGTAAGCACAGTTTGTCTTTTATTTAAAAAATAATTGAAATATTATAATATTTAAATATTATATAAAATAATTTAAATAAATAAAAATTATTTAAAACTAACAAAAAAAGAAAAGGACGTAGTATATTGGACTGAGTTACCCATGAAATAACTAATCCACAAAACCCTAAAATTTAGTTACACTTAATAAAAATCGTAAAAGCCGATAGTTTTGTGCATTGTATTTTATGACCGATACGTTATTTGATACGTCGTTTGTATCAACACATGCCCACAAGGTACCACCCTACATTATTGTTTATGATTATGTTTAGGATGTCTTTAGTACGTGTAGATGTGTAACGGAATTTTGAGGATTCTATGGGCTGGACCTTTTTTGCGTAAACTAACGATTTGTATGCTGACGATTTCTTAGACATGACTTTTGTATTTTGTTTAACTTGTCAATGTCAAAGTGCAGACTTTGACATTGACATGAACATACAGATGTCAGAACAGTATATCGTGTTATACATAGATGGCGTCACAAGTTTCATATTATCAGCATTTATTCTACTTTACATTTCCATGCGTGTCGGTTTGAGAGCCCTCCTGCCGCCCGCCATTCGAGAAGTGAAAACTAGATGGCGCCACATGATCTTAATTTCAGGTTGTTGTAACGTTCTACAACAGAATCGCCTGTTCGCATATCTTGCCGAACCGAACCTTTGCTACTATTGGATTAGTAGGTAATAAGGTAATGCTAAATAGCTGTTTTATAAAATTATACATAAAATTATAGATAAGTATACTTATTATAAAATCTATTTTATAATTAGTATACTTATCTATAACTTGCCTAGGTTCTAGGTTTGTCATTTAAAATACCATATAAAATTAAAGTGTCCGTTTGTAATGTTTAAATAAAACTAAATAAAAGCTTGTAATTAGGTACAGTTTTTTTTTTCAAAAGAATAAATCCAAATTTTAAAAGTTGTTAGTTATGTTTGTCTGTTTATTAAAGGCTAATCTCCGAAACGATTTTTACGGGACTTTCAGTGGCAGATCGCTGATATTTTAAGGATTTTATTTTAGAAAATGAATGTACTTTCATTATTATCGCTGTTGAACTCCAAGAACATCAGAATCTGCAACTGGGATGTGACCTCTGCTTGCCTTTATGGAAAGCACTTAATCGACTGCGCACCAAAATAGTTATAAATAAAAAGGTGCTATGATACCCAGAATGGTACTCGTGATCAGACCTACTTACCTAGAAGGTAAGTATCTTAATAAATACACCCAGCACCTCTAAGACCTTAAGATGCCTCAGCAGTTACATGTACCTTTCATTTCTTTAGCCTATTTCCCGCGTCACCTAGAACCAGCCTTTATGGTCTGGTCATCTCTCGTCAAATTCTCCAGCCATCAATCCATCAATAGGAAGGAGACTGTTAGAACACCAAAATAGTCTGTAAAAAATATTCGCCCGATCCAAAATCTAAAGTAAACTAATCATGGTACAGGAGCTGTGTAAACCCCATAATCCTCGCCACGGTCTCCCGAGATGTTTGCGACCTAAAAATAACAACATTTGCACAAGCCAATAGAGCAAGCTATAAAAAATTAATTACATTTTTAATCTGCAAAAACGTGAGCAGAAGATGGATTATAGAGAAATAAAAATTCTGGAAGCGCCATGGGGTCTTTTGTGACGATATGATATAAATAATTTTATCCCTATAATGAACTAAAGTAGACTAGGCGTGATAAAATAAAATTTGTTTTTTTTTTTTTTTTTTTTTATTTTACCTACGTCGAGTTGTCTACTTTGTAATGGCAATATTGTATTCCGATCAGGCAATATAGTATTTTATTCTAGTCGAATGGCCCAATGGTAGGTAAGTTACACCCACCAAGCCCAAATTTTAAATAGTTTTACCGTACCCTAGCTAAACAGCATACCGCCAGAACGTCGAACGAAACTCATCGATCTAACGTCTCTTCCAGCTCAATTTATTGCTCTGCTAGCCCTCTGTTGCCCCGAGGCGAGCACATCGGGCCCTAATGTGATTTTATAGAGACCATAGGATGCCGATTAGATGGTACTTGTTGGGGTCGCACACTCGTAGGTACTGCACTAATTTAATTCTATAATTCAATGTAATGTATCCTCTGTTACAAATCGGTTTCTTGCTCGTATTTGACAGTGGTCAATTTAATTGCAGTTTCGTTTTGTTGAATTAACTTTCAATTATCGGACAGGAATTTGAAGTGGTTTTCAATTTGAAATCGTTCTCTATTGAAATATCTAGGTAATTATATTGTTCTTTTGTCTTTTTGATTCAATTGTTTGAAAGAAAACTCCGCAGTAGGAATTGTCAAGGCTACGTAAACCAAGTTATAAGACATAGTTAAGAGTGAGAACATTATTATGGAGTCATCAATAAAATTTTAACGATTGTGCAGACGGTGTCAGTAAATGGTTTGATAGCGAAAAGTTTTGACTATCCTAACTACCTAGATAAACTATCGAGCAATAGCTGGGTCATAAGCCAGATGCAAAAGGCGGTCGTCTTGCAAACCTGAAAAAGAGTGCCGCTAGATCTCGTGATTGTCCTACTACAGGCCGCTTGGGTCTTATCACCTCGTTGCGGGCAGAGTAGGTACTATTTATATGCCGTCTTTAAAATAAAAACTTTTTTGTTTAAACAATTCTTCTTTTATTAAAAAATATTTTAAAATAAAGAATTCTATATACCTACTCTTATATACAAGACCCAATGGCCGAAAAAAAAAACTTATCGTTACCTAGACCCATTTGATGACATAACTGTTCCTAGAAAGGGTAGGTACTAACTAAGTAGAAAACTTTCATAATTGTTCTTTAATGTTCAGGCTACACAATCAGCGCTGGCCACACCGAGGCAGAGACAATACTTTAACACTTCCATCTCACCTGCTCCGTCCAAGAAAGTTAGCTAACGGCCCCCGAGGCGGCTTTACCAACGTAACTACGAGCAAGTTACCACCTTCACTGTACGTGGCAGCGATTGTAATATTAATGCACGTTTGAGGGTAACTGTCACGAAGCGACGGTTGTACGTACTTCTGCCCTTAATCACAATAACAATAACATTGAGTGCACAGGGTGGTGCGTTCTGTTAACCCTTTGTTCTGATTGCATGGAGGAAATATGGTGCAGTAGAATTTGAGTAGCCAAGAGTTTTCGTTTATTGATTGTCTTATTCTACCTCACTTCGTGAATGTGAATATCGGATGACCTCAATTTGTTTTTCTAAAATGTATGTAGTTTAACTTACTCCTTATAATGTCAGCTATATCTATCAGTGAAAGTCTCGTCAAAATCGGTAAAGCTGTTTTGGAAATTAACCACATCCAATAAACAGATACTTCAATTTAATTTATTTGAATACCTGTATAAAGCAAATATCGCAAATTGGGGTTAACATTGAGTGCAAGATATTCCGAGCGGCATTTATTATCCTGCATGTAATTACGCAATATTAAACTCTATTTCTGTTGGCATTAGGTCATTAGGTGTCAGTTAATTCATGGAAATAGCTTGCGCTTTGTTTACGCTACGCCTTTCTCTCAAATAATAGAATAACATTAATGCAATAGATTCGCCAACTGTTACTACCAACGGGGTCTAAAATAAAAAGACACTATGCCGTTAAATACGCATCTAGGTACTGCCCATTAAACTAAGCAACATAAAGCAAAAAAATTAAAGGATTTTTTGTTGTAGTGAATAATTTCATTTTATGGTATCAAAACTTTCTTAGTCTTTAAAGTTTAAAACTGATTTTCGTAAAAAACGTGTCAAAATGTTGTAATATTTCCGTAACCACCCGGTTCTCGGGTATGGTGTAAAACGAAACAATTATCTCAATGATGGGAAGAATATGTAGCTTTAGGCTACGTTATGTGTCTTTTTACGCTCGTTATATGGCTGACAAAATGTGTGAGTTCCTACTTTAACGGTGCTTACCTCTGCCTAATAACTCTAGGAACAGGAACGTACTATTGCAATTTACAAAAATATTACTTAAAATCGTATTTTCATTATTGTCTGATTACAGGAGTCACCGATGTTCTTAATTCACTATTCAGAGGATGTTTTGCAGTTATTGAATGGTCAAGTGTGCACCAGGCCTGTTTCAACATCGAAAACGTTCCCGAGAAATTATTCGTCAGATCAGCCTGTCACTGTACTCAAAAGATACACCTCTACGTCTGTTCTATGCCTACGCTTAGCTCGATCCTCAGATATTATCATCTATCTCTCTCTGACGCTACCACCGATTCAATTTTTTTCACATTCAAAACCTGATTCTCTCACAATCTTCCAAACAATGTTTAGTAAGCTCTCCAAAGCGCAGAAAAGCAACATCCTATAACCACAACTCCGCAACCCTATCCCAAAGGCAATTATGAAGGCGAGTGAACTGCAATCAAAAACGTAACAAAACCAAGTTTAGTCGAGAAACGTTCGTTAATATTTCATAAGCTATCGAATTAGGTGGCATGTTAATCACCAGATATTCTACCCCTTATAATTACGGCAAAAACAACGGGTCCTAAACGAAAAAGCTTAATCTAATTTTAATTTTATTAATATCAAACCACCAGGGATGTTGCTGAATTTCCTCTTGCTTTGTTGTGATGATGAAGGTTGCTGTAGATTATAATTATAGGTAAAATGAGTAGGTACTTCCATCTGCATCATCACTTATCCTTTCGAGCACTCGATCTATTACAGCGTGTCGTAGTGTCCACAGACGATTGTAACACTTAATGCAATAGGAAATCGGCTTTTTTATAGATACTTTTGTTACATAATTATAGGTTATGTTTAAATTATTTCTTTATTTAATATTTTTTTTAACTAACATAATCACGTACAAATCCTGGCTAAAACGAGTAACAAAATATATTTCAGGAGATTCATGAAACTTTCCATAGTCACAAAAACAGCATAAAAACTCTTCAAACAAAAAAATACTCCCGTTCAACTCAATTTGTGTGACGTCATTCAATTACCTCTCACTTAACACCGTCTACCATCCATCTCAACTCCAACTTTAAATGAACATAATATTTTAAGAGGAAACAGATCAGTATAACAATCCATCTCTTTTCTCAGTTGCCTAACACACTCTATTGCTGCGGCAATTTGTAAAAGTTAACTCACTGAGTGCCAAACTTAGGGAAACCCAACCACTCTGGTTTGACACCTCAAAGACTATACACCAAAGTCTGAAAGCAGGAAAAATTGGTGCCGAGTGCGAGGGGAGGGAGCTCAAGCGTGCTTGGTTACAAAGAAATGATGATTAGAACCATTTATCATTTTAATACGAATCCCGCCCCTGTTAATAGGGTGTTTGGGGGATTAATAGATGTAACATTATTTTCATTGTTAATTTTGCGGGTTTGTTATATGTAATTTCGCTGTGTCGGTCATTCGCAATGAATTTATTATGAACCTATCTTGTGGAGAAAGGGTTTATTTTAATGTTGCTTTGTTTCTGTTTTAAGAGGAGAGGTTGTTAACGATGTCATGTGTATTGTACTTACGTCTAATGT
Source organism: Hoplodrina ambigua (assembly GCA_949774945.1). Classification (NCBI taxonomy): domain Eukaryota; kingdom Metazoa; phylum Arthropoda; class Insecta; order Lepidoptera; family Noctuidae; genus Hoplodrina; species Hoplodrina ambigua. Next base: position 4,582,032 of record OX458963.1, on the reverse strand, counting down.
TGATAACATGTGTATCACAAATGTTATTATGTAGGTTGGTACTATGATATACCGGGAGGTTCAATCTAAATTAAACGATTGGAACATACTTTTTCTAATTATTTCATATATTGAGCTAATTATATTATCAAACCTAATATATTTTTATTTGCTAAAACCATCTTGGGCGGGTCAGCTCGTGTGGCTGATTGTCATCTTTCTAAATTAGAACAGATAGTGATTATCTCATAGGAATATTAATTGAAATAATATTGCATAACATGGCAAAACCAGACAGCGTCTACAGAGCGTACTTTATATTATATTATGAATATTTCATCGTAGGCATGTTGATTACGCTACACCAATAACTAAGAGGTAATATAAAATCTCAGGATTTAATTGTCTATTTTCCTTACAGTACTATTTTACCTGACCATCTACGTTCCTTGGTTCGATAATAAAAGGGGACGGCCACGCATCTTTCAAGCAAGAAATATTATTTCTTCAAAAGTGGTAAAAAATATAATTTCGCTTTACAATTTTTTAATACCCACTCCAGTTCGTGATTGAAAGGATGTACTAAGTGCATGCTCTTTCTTTCTCTTATGCCAGCGGCACCTAAAGTACTGAGTAGTATTGTGTTATAAAGGCTGCCTGCGCTGCCTTTTTTACTGCAATACTTTCGTTAAAAGCACCTAGTCATAAATACGAAAACCTTTTAGGTATTACGGAACCATTACTGAAAAATAAAAAAGAACCTGCCAACAACAAGCTAGTCTCGCAGAGTAGTATAGTATTATACTGAGCATTCTATAGAACGGCCTGACGGTGGTAATAAGATAGCCAAGCTCATCATTTACGGCCTGCCACAAAAAAGTAAAAAAAAATAAAGTCCTTCCCAAAATTCAAAGTCCCATATTATAATATATAACAATCACGTTAGAGGTGAACATACAGTAAACCATTTCGTCAATTAAGTTTAGCCCTATGTAATAGGGGTTCAGCCTCTCCACCAGAAAACCGGACTTAGTAGTGTTACTGAAGTTCCTGATCTAAAACGTGAGCTGGGAATCGAATCCAATACTTAAAGCTCAGTTTTGCTCAGTTTTCCATTCCTCCTTAAAGCTTTCAACAAAAACACATTTTCGGAATAGGCACTCTGCACTTGTGGTGTCAAAAAAGCAACAATACGAAATTCTAAAGCCACAACCGTAGGACCACTAAACACATATTTCTGATGGTTTATGAAACATGCAAAACGTATCCGTGCCTTGTATTTTATACGACATTTTGTCATCTGCCCACCCTTGCAAGACGTGGTTTGGGTGCGTAAAACGCAGAACATCTAGTAACTTATGTATTTGTGTTAAACTTTTGTTTTTTGTACATTGCGTTTGCTTTTTAGCTGTGGCTGAAAGAGAAAATGAAGAATAAAAAAGAATGTTTACAGTGAAGTTGGGCTGGCTTAAAAACATCGTATGCTTCTGTTGGAAATAAAATCAGGGGGCGATTCAACTACCTTTTAGGAACGATCTCAATCTAAACCCAGTCTTATTCTGTCTTCAATGCCTCTAATTTACTTACTTTTATTTTACTTAGCTGGATTTTGAATGCGTTTAATTAGTAGAACTGGCTTTTGGATGTTATCTACATGATAATTTATTTATCTCATTTGTTTTTCAACTTGTGTTGTATCACTTCTTGGCAAAAGGACATCAGTATCGCCTTACTTTGTAAGTCTCACAATAAATATAAACAATATATACACCTTCTATTATTTAATACACAAAAAATATATACTAAGAGATTATTAAACGAAAGTAAATAAAAATAGTTTCCAAAATTCTTTCGCATCTATGTTCCTGAAACTGTAACTCAGTTGTCAACTATGCCAAAAATAGTACAAATTTTCTCTAGAAGGGACAATTAGAGGTTTTTAATTACATACCTATTTAGGATGCAAAGTTACAATTGCATTAAAGTTACCATTAACCATCATTGTTCCAAATCTGCTCAGTCGTTACAGCGTAATTGTGTAACAAACATCTGAACGTGACTTTGACTGTGCACTATAAAATAGGGACTCGACCCTGCTTTCACCAAATGCAATCTACTGATGTGGCGATCTGTTAAAATCAATCCTCAAGATTTCTATTTTATACCTGTCTAAGTTAGGTACATAATAAATCTTACTACTATTATAAATGTGAGTTTCGATGGCTGGATGTTAGCTACGGATCTGGATGAAATTTAGCACAGAGATAGATTATAGTCTGGAATAGCACATAGTCTACTTTTATCCCGGAAAAATGTACGGTTCCTGTGGGATATTACATTAACTTTGACGTGGACGAAGTCATGGGTTTAAAGCTAGTGCACCTTCCGAAATAAAATTTCGAAATAACAGTGAAACCCAAATGAAAACGTTATACAAATTTTGAAAAACTAAGCTGACAAACGGGCTGACTCATGGGGCTTTTAAACTATTTATGGATAGAAGTAGAGGATTATAAAGCAGCGATGTACGATACAGGCAAATGTACAGGCAACTGTAGTAGCCAATATGACCAATAAGATATTCTAAAACCGTCCTGTTTATCATACGACATGTGCCGATACTCGCGTGGTGACATGTCATCTCTATTTATTTATGGCAATAAATATGTTATATCTGGGTGTAATAAACAAGATAACATGGAATAACATAGTGGATTATTTTGAAATGGCTTGTCTTTATTTCGTATCTGGATTTGCTTGTGGAGCTGGTACCTATGTGTCTACCTTTCTAACTGCAGGTATTTGGTACACACGGAGACATCCTCGTGTTGTTTTCTTTTCGTTAACATATTTCTTTAAGGATCAAGGTGAGTACCTTGGAACTCCAAGTTCATACAGTGAAGGTACTCACAAGATGCACTTCTACTTCAAATTATCTAAATGTATTTTGGTAATGTTGTAATTTTCAGATTCCAAAAACTCTTTCATTGTTAGAAAGTAACTATTTGCGAGTGCCATAGGCTTTATTTTATGGAGTACCTACTTAACTTCCACGCGGACGAAGTTGCGGTCAGAAACTAGCAATTTATATATAGGAACAGGCGGGCAGCCTGACTATTTGTGAAACGGTATTATACATGAATCCGTAGCCTACCCAAGGCGCAATGCGCTCGAGGAATTTCTTTACTACAACTCAATAAAATAAAACAAAAGAAACAAATCACATCGGTGTCTACGTCAGCACGAGGTACCCATACAAAGGTATCAGAGTACCTCATTCCGTGGTAAAAAGATTCAGGTCAGGCAACAAGACAGTTGCTGTGGAGTTGGTAAGTATCTTATCCATTCGTCTTCATACGGTCTATCTTTTAGAAGGGGCAATTAGATTCAGTTCCCTTTTTTGTATGACGTTAAAAAATGTCTTTTAGGCAATTCGCAATGCCCTGCATCACGCCGCGTAGCGCGAGAGTGCGTGTTACGTTGTTTGCAAGCATCTGTGTTTGAATGGAAAACACGCGTAGTCCAAATCAAAGAAAACGCGAAGTGTTGCAGATCGCGCGCCTACATACGGGAAACACGCACCTCCGCGCGTGACCTTTAAGCCACCGCATGACTGTACTGCAGCCCCGCGCGTTTGTGCGGGGATGATCTGCACGATAATGCAGATGTGCTCCCGCACGCGTGGCTCCGTTTCACGCAGCGTAGCGCGCGGCAGTGTGCGAATTGCCTTAATGGCCTTATGAAAATAAAATAATACTAATAAATAAATACAATGATATTTTTGTCACAATCCTCATCCCAGTCTCATCAATGTCATAAAATGTATGTATATTAGAGGCATTCTTAAGAGCTCACTTTGCGATCCTTTTTAGCGAGCCTTTTTATTCCCGTAGGTGGTTGTCAGTTATCTACTTCTACCTAATGTTGTATGAGTAATGTAAATTAGGAAGTATCCCTATTGAAACTGCCATTATCTTAAAGAGCTAGTTTGCACTTTATTGTTCTTTATTAAAATTCCATTAGTTTACAGATAAGTTTGATTAAACCCAAAAAATGCGATACCAAACGTTCTTTAGCAACTAAAATATCGTCCACACTTTGTCCGTAAGTGTAATAAAACTTTCCTATAAGCTTGTTTACAAGCACACGTATTTACTATTTATGTACTGTAAACGGGAGTACAAAGGAAGTAGCCACATAGGAGTGAACCGCTGCTATTCAAACTTGGGTTCGTGCTCCGAACTATGACAATGCTTCAGTGTACGCCAATGTGAATACACCTTTAGGTACGGATGTCGGGGTGTTAAGATGGCGCTCGCGTTTTTGTTTTTGCCTGATGCATGGATTAGTTTTATCCTTGAGTGCTTAAGTAGCTAAGTTCTTGAGTTAATTAGAGTGGGCGAGAAAAGTTAGGATTTACGGTGAAGTAAAAAGGTTCTACGATTAGAAAATATGGTCTGGATGCTGGTTTTAGCTTGAAATGGCGGTTTTGTTGAGTGTGTTGTGTCGAAAAACTTTATTATTAATTATGCAGCTCATTACTGGTACCTACATAAGAAATTGAATTGTAATGGATATAAGAAGAGTAGTGATTGCAAAATATGTAAAAAGAAATTACTTCTCATGATGATCGTGATAAATGTGGTTCGATAGCTGACGGCACTGATGTGCGCTAAGTAGTGTACAGACAATGTTCAAGCTGTGCTATCTGCATATAACTAATGAAAAATTATTATCACCATTTATTATTTAGCAGTTCACAAGTGAAATTATGCTTTTAAAATCACACGCTGTCCGATACGATTTTGGACTACACTCGTGCAGGGGTTCAGTGCCATCAGAAACTCGCGCAGTCGCACATATTATGCTTGAATGCGCCGTTAGTCTCGTGCTGTCGTGGGCACGATTCCTTCGTTGGGAAACCAGTCTTATTCCGTATTTCCATTAGGATTTTCTCATAGGAGCTCGGTGTTCGGAATTTGGTGATGTGACAGCCCACGGGGCTTGGAAAGCACGTAAAGCTATTACTCTGTACCCAATCTCTCCTCCGTCATGTCGGATTGCCGGATTGTTTGCACACACACTTATGCACTACAATAACTCCTGCGTATTCTCTATTGAGATTGGCCGCCGATACAAGAAAGGTCAGGAAAATATATTTTTGTATTAGACAGATTGCCAAGATCGTCGCTCCACCTAACCTCCAGCCCGATTTGACTTTGCCGAGCCGTGCTCCTAAGAACAAGAAACTAGTATTATTATAAACAAAGAAAAGCCGAGACGTTGTATCTTAGGCACGCATAAGTACATTTAGTTAGGTCCGAGCCGCAGCGCAATCTTAACGCCACCGCCAACCGTTATTGTTCCCAGTGGGGCGGCGCGCGAAATTCAGCGCACTACGCCAACACACCTACACTTCGCAAACTTTATTGCTCACAAATTGTATGCATTATTTATTTAATTTGAAAGCGAAGAAACCCAAGCGCGATCATACGCCTCCGCGCGGAATGAGGGCGAGAGAATGCAAAAATATAAATAAGCTCGCTATAGCGTAAAGGTAACGCCATACCTATTGCTTTGTTTGTACTGATTTTTAAGTGTATCTGTGTATTTTAAAGCCTTGTTTCTAAAACATTAAAGATACTAGTTGCTTTACTAAGTGACAAAGATACCGGGCATAGCTTCTGCTAGTGTAAGGGCTCCGTTTAACAAAAACACGGAACTACTTTTACAATATTAAATTATGGGCTTAAATTATGAGTGTAATATGTCAGGCTCTCACGAGGTGGACTGACGACGCAAAGGTTAAGGTTTTGGTAAAGGTCGCGGGAAACCGCTGTATGCGGGTAGCGCAGGACCAGCCATTGCAGTTAACTTTAGAGGAGGCCTATGTCCAGCAGTCGACGCCGTTCGGCTGACATGATGATGATGACGATGACGATTGTGGTCAAACAAAAACTCTCAATAAAACAATCGTTTAATATTTTTTTAATTTAAATTTCGAATGGGATTCGAATGAATGTTTGAGTAAAAACGTTTCAGCCAGATTGCCGTGGTATGCAACCTTCACAGTTCGTACCTACACGAGATACCAACAAACTTTAACATAGCCTTTGTGTTGTCTAGCATTATACCTAGTACCTATTTTCTTTCCTTTGTGTAGTGACCTGATTTCAAAAGAATTCTTGTAATGCCTAAGTCGTATAATTAGGTAAATAGTAATAATAACTATGTTTTAGTACAAAATATAATAAAAACAATGAAGGGCAATTTAAAAAAAAATATGTAAAATTAGCAACATTTTTATGTACTCAGATCTTTCATAAAAAAAATAGAAAATAGGTCGCGTCCTTTTTACTCCATTTCAACCAATAAAAATCTAAAAAAAGACTATACTCAAACGTCCACCGCAGCTACTTCCTACCCACTTTAGTTTTCTACCCGACGCGGTCTATATTAAGTGAAATTGCGTCGTTACCAACAATAATGAGTTAGTTAACCGCACGATTGTTTTAATACAAACAGGAGTCGGTGTAATGAACGCTATTTGTCTCGGTCGCACTGCCGCTGCCGCCGGCGCCATCTTGAAGGGAAACCTGATGGATGTCAAACGTGTTTGCGCGCGGTATTTTGGCGGGATATGTTTGTTTTTAGGTTATGTTAATAACAATAAGCTTAGTTCTGCCAAAATGAGCTTATCAGTAATTTCTCAATCATAAAATAATTACATCAAACTAATTAAATGTGTAAAATATGTGTTAAACATTATTTTAGTTCAATGTACAGTTAACAAAAGAGATGAGGATGCAAGGACGTCAGATATTCGTGAAGTTTTTTTAGAAAAATAGAAACAGATGAATGTTTTTGAATGTATTTAAAAGTAGATAATAAACCGTTAAGTTAAAATGTTGATGTTCAAGTGGTTAATTGTACCAACAACCAAAACGTACCTATTTTTTAAAATAATAATAATGAGTTTTTGGACATTCCTTGGTTCATTCTGGTAGAACTAAAGCTAATTTCATTATAAAGCGTCAAATAAAGAGGTGGTGGTATATTAAATAGTGATAATATATTAGGTAAGGATGCGTTTATAAAAAAACACAATTAACTTTCAAGTAACACTATTTGTGCGAATGAGCATTGCTGACAATCTCTAGTATTTGATTGACTACTCACCTCCTGCTCACTTCACCAGCATTCTCAGTTTTTTTCAGAAGAGCACTGCAGCATCGCTTTCTTACATCGAGGAAAGAAAAGCGGGCAGTAAAAAATGGGGAGTCTTAGCGGGGACTACACACCAATCTGAGAATACAAACATAATATTTGATTGTTATTACATCGGTAAGGTGAATCTTCGTCTCCCTCACCTACTCGCATTAAATTAAATCGCGCTAGTATATTCTTGAAACAGTGAAAGAATATTACTTTGAATTGTTGCACCCAACCAAGTAATGGCTCCTTTGATTTTTTTATTCTCATAGCTTTATTTCAATAAATTATTGTATTTATAAAAGATTTTGATGGAGGAATTTTTTTGGAAATTATGAAACTGTTGTTGTTGAATTCTATTTGGTACATTTAAAACAAAATAAATCTGGATATTTATTTTTTTACGAAAGATTATGCGCGGGCTATATTAAATTTCTAGAATGCATCATATAATATTTAAATAGTATCTAGTTAAGGTATAAAGTTTACTAATTTCTTAAGGTCCGTTTAAAATACTTTTTCGTTCCGCCATTTGGTGACCCTGGTCCTTTAGGTACAGACAACCGTACGTTCTGTTAACAATTTGACTGTGACAGAGTTTATTTCGAAGCGGTAAGGCCTATTTTCGAAGATCAAAAAACACAAGATTACGACCGTACGCAACAAATCATACTAAAGTTTACAAAGAAACTGCTTGCTGAAAATTTTTTATAATTTCCAAAAGGTGAGGTTAAAAAAGGAACAAATACAAACCAACAACAAAAATAAATTAAACAAAATGCAAATGTAAAAAAAAAAATAACAAGTTTTTAACCAGACAATCCAGCAACAAAAATATTCGATGGCAAAAATCAAAGCGAATGATGCACAAAGCCACGAGAATCAACGATGCACATCATAAATATCACACTGAATAATAAACAATAAGTCCGAACTTGAATGAATAACCCTCGCGTATCAAAAACTCGGAACAAAAAATAATACTCATAATAATACATCGAAATATGATGGGGAACGCGTGCCAATGTAACATGCCACCGAGAAACCAGTTGACAAGCCAAGTTAGACTTTACCGCGAAGGGAAAAAGTGTCGATTCAGTTTTTCCAATGGCAAAATAAACTGGTAAAGCTTGGTGTACATTTCTGAACATATGGATCCATTAAGCCGGTTTTGGATCGTTTGCAAATTAATGTAAACAATACTTTTAGCCAGATTCAAACTGAAATCATATGGAGATTTGTGAGTATTTTTCATGTGTCGATGTTTAGTACAATTAATAGCTTTGTTATAATACTATCCTATTGTTGTCCTATTATAGAGCAATGGCATCTTCTCATACATAGAGTATTAATCATCACGCTCGCTCAAGGCGGATTTGCAATTTCAGACTTACTCCAAGGTTCCTTACGATGTTTTTCTTTCACCGATGAAATGTCTAAGATAAACTAAGTAAGTAGATATGATTTGAAAAGGCACTTGTTCAAATTGAACCAACAATATCATTAGCAACAGGGTTTTCATGAGAATGCGACGAACTTTATCAATGTTAAGATAAGATACATCGTCCTACATTTAGGCCCAGATGTATTTACACCACGGTTAACTAAATGCATGTAGCACTAAAGCGTTTGGAATGGACAGCGACAGGATGCTGATCTAAATACGTTAGACGCCACGCTGTTCGTTCAGAGCTAAACGTGTGTTAATTAACGACTCATTTAGTAATTAGTGGTGGAAGTGGGCTATTTGAATGACTAAGGCGATTAACACACGGCACCGCGCACTGCTGCGGTAGGCGGTGAAGCGCCGATTATCACTCGGTACATCGCACGACCGCGCGGTCTTGCGGTGTAACATCATCAAACTTTAATTCAAAAGCTGTCTATTTCTATCTTTTTCTTTTTATCCTAATTGAAATTTTGAGGATAGGTAGAGTTCGTATACTTGCTATCTTTTCCAAGATAAACTTTACTTAGAAAGTACGTATTAACTATTAAAGTTATACTTTTTTAGGTATCAGGTATAAAAAGTACATAAATCACTTACGTTCAAGTGTGACGACTGGTTGACGACGATGTTGTTAGAGACCAACTTGCTTTAACTTACATTATTGCTAGACACTTCCGTGCCGTAACTTCAGCCAGACACTTTAAAGGTCGGAACTTAAAAGTGTATTTCTTTTTCCGTTTCTTTCTTGTTATACTTAGTTGGAAATCCTTTCCAACTACGTATATAAGGCCAGTTCTACTACTATCCATGTCAATAAATCACAGTATCATAACATCACGCCTGTAATCCCCGAAGTGTAAGGTAGACGTGTAGCCGTTAATACACCTACATTTCGCCAGTTATGTTTGAGTCCCGTGTAATTGGGGCGAGCCTATTGCAATCAACCGGGTACAAATCCCAACTTCGAGGCTGCTACTGAGAAATTCCTGATGGAAAGGCCAATAATACTTAACAACTAAATAATAACACATTAGGCCTGACCTGGAATCACAGAACCACAGAATCACGGCACTTATATTACAAAATTAATGATATATTGAACTACTAACTACGTCTTAGAACGAGCAAATAGCTTTAAAACTAACTGACCAATTCTTTGATAATTCAAAAATGCCTGTAAAAGCTTTAATTGAAATAATTGCTTTGACTTTGACTGCCACACACTGTACAGTAGAATGATAATCGATTCTACCATTGTGGTAAAAAAATACTTCGTGTTCATTCATAAATGATCATGGTGTTTCTGCACCTAATGCGTTTTCCGTGTCTTTAACCTGCCCTGCGCCTCGGAGGCATTCGGCTTCACTTAAGACGATGTGGTGCGGCTTCACTTATGTGGCTGTCTTAAACGAAATGGAAGTCTTTCAAACTGTGCAGATACTGTTGTGATTGGAGAAATACGGAATTGCCTAGTAATGTAGCTATCTTTTTTTGTAGGGGACACATGTAAATAATGTAGGGCCTAGCGCAAGGCAAGCAAAAATGTATGTTAGCGAGACGTACGTACGGCCGACCAGTCACTGCCCATTGGTAAGAGCGAACGGTTCTCTTTGGGTTTTGTCAGAATTGTCAGAATATAACAACTATTTGGTCTTCCATGTTTTACTTCATATTCCCAAAGATCGTGCCCCAACCAGACGAGGCAGTACTGATACTTTGAGATTATTATAATATACATATTCTGTCATTCCATAGTGGTGTAAGAAACCCTAAAATTTGTTCGTTTGACGGATTTAAGACGCATAGTACACATTATACAGCGAGCGTAGCAAATGTCCTACGTCGTAGGCTTGTAGCAAGTATTCGTAGTCACATACAAAACTGTAGAAATTCGTAGACGTCTTGCTACGCCGTAGCACAAAATAGATGTCGTCTGTGTACTTGAAAATTAGGGTTCCCTAAGCACACTGTTCTTCAATCGGTTTAAACAAATCCGTCGCTCATCCGCCTAAAGGCAAAAGCGAAACGTCACACGTCCTCACATAGAGTAATCAGATCAGGGGCACAAGTGAAATTGAATCGGCACCGACTTGACCCATTGCGACACAACTGTTGGGTCAAAAATTGCCCTTAATTCTTTTTCTGTAGAGTGTAAAATCCGATGAAAAATTATCAAAGCAAAAGTTTAGAATAAATGAACCTTACGTCTTGAAAACAAGGTTGATATTTCAGTGGATAGAGGGAGATGAGTGCTTAATAGGGGTGACCGGTAGATCAATGCTTATTTGTGTCTAATAGGAAAAAAACAACAGATGTAGGCATTTCACGGGTATAATAATGTACTTAGTTGGATTTTTATGGTGCCTTTGATCTGGTGCGGTCTCAGTTGGGTTCTGCGCGAGTAGCCCTCTGTCCCCGGTCCCCAGCGAATGCATTGTTTGGACTAGGATTGTATGGGCTTCGAGTTGTGTCAAGTGTTTTTTTTTTTTTAATATTCTGAGTTTATGAACATTTGATACTACTTACTTGCTGACGTATGTACGTACTTATTGTATGATTGGGGAAGGTTTATTGATACATTGTATTTTTTTTCAAATAGAATGGCCGAAACACAACAAAACAAAAAAGGAATACAAAAAACTTATTTCAATATAGGAAGCTACTTATAACGTGAGGCTATTATTACTTATTATCTACAGAAAATAAGTACCTTAACATCAACGTTTAATTTCTACAAACTAAATTATTCCTTAATCATAACCTTCACCAATCGTTATTGTATTGCCCATCAAAACAGGTTTTAATTCACTTAAAATAAACCCTATTATAATTGAATTTTATCCTCAAACATTTTATTCAATAAAATAATAGCAAACACCAATTCCAATTGAATTACAGCCGATCATATCGTTCCCTCTGACAGCCGCGAATCCTTTTTCAATCTGGCAACTTTATTAAAGATGGTGGCTTACGAGCACTATTTTGACATAATGACTTGTGACGTAAGAGTGTTTTTATACAGGATGGTACAGATAACAACGTCTAATAGCAAATTTTGGAACCTTCTTTTTACAGTATTCCCAAAATACCCCCATGTATGTTAAGGGTTTTTTTTCATTAACTTATCATGGTATCAAGTAAGTGAAAGCTAATGTAAATGTATTAAAATTTACTTTTATCACTTACAATGTTTTTTCTACCCTAAAATCCTAAAAATATTTCTTTTTTTTTACACCAGTTCGATTTTATATTGCAAAGAATAGTGTCCAATAATATTCTGGTTAAATGTTTTGTTTTGGAAAAATGAGGGTCCGTGGAAGATTTTGTAACTACTTAGGTGTCACATGGTATTTCATGGTATTACATGGGATTAAAAACATAACTGGCGAAATGTGGGTGTACTAATGGGTACACCTCTGCCTAACCCTTCGGGGATTAAAGGCGTGATGTTATGTTATGTTAGGTGTCATATCTGGAAAGAATTTTCTCAAACAAAATTTTTCCATTTGAACTAAATTTTAGTCACTTTGGGTAATGGTTACACAAATGTGTTTTTATATCGACAGCATATTATACACTTACAGGATATATTAAAATAAAAAAATATATAATATGCAGGTTAAAAAGAAAAATTTAAAGATAGATGGAATTAAAAAAAATATAAAAGCAACTAGAAAAGTTCTGTAAAAACATACATGTTACGTATAACATGTGCGTCACTTTCACGTGAATAAATAGTTGTTCTTTGTCTTTCTTTATTTCTTAACATTTTGCTACTAAACTACAAACCATCGCAGAACAATGGGGATATTTTGGTAAGCCCATAGAAAGAGCCTTTAATTTTTTTCTTTTGGACTTCGTTATTTGATCCACCCTGTAGAGTACTGAAGGGTCGTGTGATCCTATTTTGCACCAGGATCTTACGAAGTTGTTGTAAAATCTCTTTAGTTTGATCAAATATTGATGTTTGAAGGCAATATTAATATAAGTATTATTGCTTTCAAAATGTTGGTTGATTAAAAACTGTGTATTGTTTAGTTGTGGCGCGATTTTGAAGAGAACTATAATTATTGTGGACAGCAATAAGTTTGATGAATACGTTTTGACATCAGTTTGGACTTTTTCTGAGATAGCTCATATCTATCATATTCAAAACAAACAATTCCAATCGGACTTGGTCTTTTCAGAAAATAGAGTATTTAAACAATCTAACAAAAAATCGCTTAAGCTTTATTATATTAGTGTTCATACCCTTCAATACAATCATTATGATAATTTTAATCACACAAAGCTGCACTACTAATAGTTAAAAAGTCTCCATCAGATAAAAGAGCTTAGAATTAACACGATCAAAAACAAATAATCGCGACCTTTCTACTCACCCCTCATCTCTTAACGAGATATAATAAAACATAATCGATTATACACCCTAAAACTTATTTCTATGATAACCCTACCAAATGTTAGAAAATGACACTTAACAAATATCTCTAACTTTAACAGAATACAGTTCAATTTTGATTGGCGTTTGTTTTTAGCACATTTGATGTGTGACGTGCGAATAGTTGTACGAATTGTATGACCATTTTGTTGCTCCCTTAGAATGCTTAGATTATAAGATTGTGGATATGAAGTTTCGGATGGTATTAAAAATCATCAAAGTAGATGAACCATTTAAAACTAGTGCTAACAATTCTGTATTAAATAAAAGTCTTAGCGATAGAGCAGTATTTTAATTTGTGACGTAAAATCATTCAAAAACCTCTTTGATGTTATCCGCGTATCCTCCTCATTCTCCTTGCGTCATATTCCTCATTATTGAGGGTCGTGAAGATCCCGTTGGATCAGCTTCTTATTGATGCTGTCTCGCCATCTCAAAAGTAATAATTACCTACTTATTTAACGAAACTTATAATAATATAGTATTTTTATGCAAAATATTTATTCTAAAAGAGTAAGCTTGTATGGACTTTTTCTCCGATTCTTCACAATACGAAATTACTCTTTGGAAGGGGAAATTAGATGGAATTATTTTTTCTTGAAACTGATGTTCAATAGTGCTTTTTCTTATTGCAATAAATTATTAAGCTTTAACTATGTCTTTAATAATCTCTTTTACATTTAAACTTACAGCTACCATCAACTATTCTATTCCTGTTCTTCGGATCCGCGTGGACCACACAAAACGGCAGGGCGGTGCGCGTCTAATTTCATTGTTATTATTACACATGCATTTCTAAGGGGTGAATTTTTTGCTAATCATCATTCGTTGACACACATTGTGCTCGATCGCTGACGGTTGCGTTCAATTGACACCGACCTTTGAGAACGATAGAAACATATTTTTATTGTTTTGTTGCAAGTTTTACTTTGTTTCATGCATAGTATCTCATATAATACCAGCACATTATTGTTCTACAGTTGAGCAAAGGCCTCTTCATATACAAAGAAGCACTAGCATTTGTCACCACGCTTGTTCAAGACGGATAGGCGATTTCAGACTTATATTAGTGCACTCCCTCTTTCTTTACTCTTACAGCCTGAAACGTCGGCAATCCGTAACAACTAGGGAGAAAAAAGGCGCAGGACCAACGGCTTTACGTGCTTTCTGAGCCACGGGGATGTCACCCCACCAACTTCTAAACTCCGGGTTGCTACTGGGAAATTACTAATAAAAAAACCCAATAACTCTTTGCTCCACCTTGGAATCTGATCCAAGATCTCACGCTCAGTGGTCGCGCTTGCAATCACGAGACCAACGAGGCAGTCAAATAAATTTGGCTGTAAACATCCGGAACGAATCTGAATTCGGGAACTCAGAATCTCAAAAAATCAGGGGTCTTAAAACATAAAAAAAATAAAAAAATATAAAAATTATAAAAATCTTAAAACACCAGCAACCTGAAAAGGGGTCATTGTACTCGTCATTATGAACAACTTTTTCTATGGGGCCAACACAGAAATCATAAAAAAATCAGATGTTTCATACATTCTGATTATGTTGTATAGCATTTTTGTAGGGAACAGCTTGAACAGATTTTTTTGACATCATACACAGTCTATAGTAGTTCATTATTAGCATGGTGACCTTAGTTTTATGAACAGCCAACATCGCTTAGAAAAAAATAAAAAAATAGTAAAATTTGGCAGACAAAGAAAAAAAAAAGAGAGTTCGATAATGTGTATACAAGCACAACCACGAAGACAAATAAGAGTAAAAATTGCACGTAACCCAATTAACCCCTTATTAACCCATAAACGACCAAGAATAACAAAAAATACTTCAATGTCACGGCAATACCTAGTTTTTGTTTTTAATCGTCCGCATTACATACTGAACCCTAACCGATAAGTGAACGCCCTCAGATTGCGTGCAGCCAACAGTGCATTGACCTACATTTTTTTAATACCACGATATTAATAAGTACTCCTCGTGGTGCTAAGAATATCACCCACCACCCACCACCTGACAGTCGTGACGCCACCACCCTCTTTACTTCATATATTCTATAAGAATGGTTGAGGTGGTACACCCACTGGCGAGCATGGCGTGATCAATTACTTTCTACGCCGAATTTGTTCTTCGTGCAGTAACGTAGTTGTGCCTACTGTTGTCTATAATTATATGCTTGAGAATGGAGAATGGAATATAGAATGGTATTTATTGCAGAGTTTAAGGTCAATCGTGCAAGTTTGATTCGTCTTGCAACCTCTTTTAAGGCCGATTTGTTTTGTTTTTAAATACTTTTTTCGAATCACATTACTATTTATTTACACGGCTGGCCTTTACTTGGGCCAAAGAATTAGGATTGCCATACAACTTTTGAGCACTTGCTCTATTAATAGTGATGCGGATGAATTTTTTGATGCCCTATAGGTAAACTTCGTTCTTTCTTCTTTCTTTTTTATAAATTATACAAACGTTGTAATTGTATTATTATTTATAAGTTTTGTTTTTATGTTAATTATTATTATTAAATTAAATAAATAAATTTTGTGGTTCCTTTTGTCAATAAACTGGTGACAGGTAGGTCAGCCCGAAGGAATGGCAGATGGGGTCGATGAGGCCGAAAAGTCCTTTAATGGCGACCGTAAACCGCAGAACACAGTAGGTAGGCTTAAAACTGATAAAGGTAGCGAAAATGCGCTGTACACAGTGCAAGACCAGTCTCTGTGCCAATCTTCTAGAGAATTCTGTGGTGAAATTCAAAAGTGGACATTTTTTAATTGAAATAAGAATGACGATGTAGCACCAACCCTTGTGTACGAAAGTGTAAAATCTTGAAACGTTTCCATATTGAAACTTTAAATATTATTCCACAAAGCTTTAGGACACTTGATATCTTGGACAAGTATATCCTTAGGGAAGGCAGCTTAGCCTATCGGCTCGCCCACCATCCAGCCAGTCCTATAAGAGTGCTGTGACCAGACACCGAGACAACTAAGAAGCTGTAATCTCTTCGTAATATTGAAAATCAAAGCGAATTTTGCTCACGTAAGAGGGATTTACTTAGTTGTATGTCTTCATATGAGCCGAAGTAAGTGCATTGGCTTTACGGTACAAGGTACAGGGATTAGAGGTTATGCTATTTATACCTAAACTCATCTTTTTTTGAATATGTGAATTGTAAAAAAAAAGACAATTCGTTGGCACTAGGGTTACCATTACAGTCATTTATACTTGAATTTTCATTATTTAGTACTTGTGTACGTTTAAGTTCATTTAGAATATTATTGCTTTTTAATTCTCTTTTTTGATTATTTATTTCATGTATTTTTTGCACCTGGCATGTTATCTCTTCACCACCTTTGGTTGACTGGTAGAGAATGCCTAAGGCATTAAGTCCGCCTTTGTACCTTTTTGTTGCATAAAGTTTAAATAAATAAATACCATCTTTAATATTAATCAGAAATATGGCATGTGTAATAATAACAAATTAATTAATATGTGTAATAATAACAAATTAATTATATTACACATGTAATAATTAATTAATAATTACACGTCTAAGGTCTTAAGTCCTTGTACCGAAACTCAGCAACGTAACAGCGTTTCAACCAGCATAAATATTCCTTTCTTTCCTTTTGTAAAAACATTGCCCTACACTAGGAGTGTGTGAGTTTACAAACTCACATACATTCAGACCCGGAATATTTGTTCGGTGGGGAAATCGAATATTACAATCGTCATTATTACTCTTAAAGTTCTAATTGACCGCAAACATCAAGTCTTATAAAAAAAAAAATTACTGCAAAAAAAAAATACAAAAATTACACATAGTTTATAAGAAAAAGGCACA
Organism: Hoplodrina ambigua; assembly: GCA_949774945.1. NCBI lineage: Eukaryota > Metazoa > Arthropoda > Insecta > Lepidoptera > Noctuidae > Hoplodrina > Hoplodrina ambigua. The sequence goes on along the minus strand of OX458963.1, from coordinate 4,565,091 downwards.
TTTACTGATTTTAATAATAACAATCGTGTGCCTAAATGTTAATGTCGTGTATATTTTTTATTACTATACAACCCGATACAGAACTGCAAACTGCAAAATACGTAAGAACATTTGAGTTTCGCGTGCATTCCTAGCGTTTTCACCTTAACTTGTACCATTCCCAAAACGCGGCGCGACCAGCCACGTGCTGCGGTTATTTGTCACTGGCTACCAGACGGTGCAATATTTCACATAAAACATAGCGTCATGTTAAAATTTAAATAACAGCACTTGTATGTAGCCATTTAAGTGGATTAGGTTAAAGTGCAATAAGCGTAAGACGCTCATACATGTATGTACTTGTGTTATTACATTTTTATACTGGAAACTTCTCACATTTATTCGTGTGAGACGAAAATAGGATGAAAATATTACAATTTTCTTTATATTTGTCTAATGGTACCGCAGTCTACGTTCACTTGTTTGAACTACTTGCCTAATAACTACTTTATTGAACCGTTGAGGTAGTGTGTAGAATTTCTAACGTGGAGGAAGGCATAAAGAAGTTGAATGATGAATTTTCATGTCAGATTCGAGCATTGCATCAGTGAGTGACGAGTATCGAGAATTCCAGTAATCGTGGAATTTTGGATTGCAACATTACAGGCCAATGATCAAAATCGAATCTAAAAATGAAATAACAGTATGTACATAAAAATAAGTGTTAAGGGATACTTAAAATACATCAATCAGTGGCGAGTTTCGCCCAGGTTATGTGTTGGTTAAATAATAAAATAATAAAACCATAATGATAATGAGTCGATCTTTATACCTTATTTTTCGAAAACATATTCAATAGAAACCTAAATATTTAAAGCTTGAAGGTTATTAAAATAAACCATACATAATTTTCCAATAATGTTTTAACAACTAGTCCAAAAAGTAGCTAAAACACACAGACTAACTTGTAAAATGCCCGCTTTTGTTCCGCAGCATACAGACAAGTTAACAAAGCTCCCTCCCCAGCGTCCTTACCAACCAAACACTCGCATATCATTGCAATTTACAAGGAAAACTTTGCCTTCTAATTTGTTGGAAAAAAGAAACAAAGAATGCGTCAACAGTCTCCTCCTGCCAGTTCGGAATGGGATCATAAACTGGCATAATGGAGGGAACCGTCTAACGACCTACAGAAAGAGTCTTAATCTCCTAAATAAAATATCAAGAAGAAATCACAGGGCAACGGGTGCGAGCAGTGGCGCAAGTTTATAGCGCGGAGATTGGACACATATTACAACCCAACTTTTCAGTTGCTTTTGTATCGCTTTCGCAACTTTTCGGGGCTGTACCATTTTTCGGACGCTACCGTGTACTTTATTGTAGCGTTTGCGAAAATTTGGACTCCTCCAAGGTTTTATTTAATACTCCATTTTGTTAGATAAGCTATAGTGTTTTGTGGAGGACTGAATAAGGAATAACGTACACGTCTGTCGTGCTGTCGTTGTTTGCGGGGATTAAAACATCACATTTTGTTATTTATTCAATCCTTTAAGACTTAAAATATAACGTTAGTTTAATCATACTTGAAAGCTTGTTCGGTACAGTGGTTTTATGTTATTAAATACGTTACATATACATACACAACAGTAGGCAACTTAAAACTTAGAGGTAGGTAGGAGTTACAGTTTGGAATACCTAATAGCTCTTTTAATTTAAATGGATTCCATGCTACACATCCGCAATAACTGTCAAAAATCATGTTTTTTTTTTCAGCATATTGCTGGAATAATGATGATAATTAGGCCAATGTTTTATGTGTATCTGGCATTGTTATCTGTCCTTTTTGCTTAGAAGGATGATATGTATTTAACCATGAACTTCGATACACAGAGAAAATCGAGAATGTTCTTTAAATTGCGTGCTATAAATGGCTACACAAATATAGCATAGTCTATAAAACACTCTTTGAACAATACATAGACAAAGAAAATATTGAAATGCTTATATTTCTAGCTAAAGACAAGCAAGTATCAATCGCGTTTAATATTCAAGAGTACAAAGAACTCCCTTCCCGTAATAGCAAGTTTACCAACTTCTGTACTTATTCAGTTAGTCAGCCTTCTAGCCATAACCTCGCCTTTCAGGACCTCCCCAAGGACTATGAAATATTCTGTTTTTCAACCACAAAGACATAATTAAACCCCAAGGATAACAATTCGGTGCCCGCCGGTACCGCATTCTCTTTTTGTGCGCGGATTTTGAATTTTAATGCGCGTGAGTTTTGATCCCACGCCTGTTGGAAGCGCAGGAAAAATAACTACTAATTCAGGATCCAATTAGAATAGATAATTTTAGTATTTTCATATAATTTAGTGATTAATAATGGATACCTGGATTTTCTAATGGGGTTACTATGCGATTTGACCACTAGTCTCCCACAAAAGCCCGGGGATATAAAATTATCGTCGAACTAATAACTTAATAAGGCACGAGACATGGACTGGCTCCAATCAGGCTTCGGGCTGAATTTTTTCTTCACCGGTTTTCCTGAAAATTGTACCTTAGGCATGGATAATGAGGAAATTTTTAATAAATAAGTACGTAAAAACCTAATAGAGGGACGTTCTTTGTAAGACTATGCGTTTAGTGCAAAAATATTGCGTTATTCTTTGACAAAAGACCACGAAGTCAAGAAAAAACGCTCCGTTCTCAATAAAATATCGACTAAAACGTTTTGTATATACATTTTAAAACGGTAATTGTAGAAATGAAACATTTAAGCTCACAAAAATAGCAAGCGAACAAATATAGTCGCAAAATCTATAATTTTAACACCCCTTGGATTTTGATTGCAACATTGTAGTGCCAGTAAAAAATTATACAAAGCGTAGCGTAGCACGTTTTAACGCGAGTAAACGTCACATATATCGCATTTTAATGTACTATTAATAAAATAAAAGTATAGTCAAATTACCCATTTCCTAAAACAATTTGTAGGCGCAATATGTTTTAACGCGCCCATCAAAGTTGGCTATCAACGAAAATTTGTTCAACGCCAAAATGTATGCAGTCTCAAGCACTCAACTGCCCCCGAAAATTACAACAATAAAGAAATAACAGATAAGTGCTCTTACATTAAAGTTCGAGTACAAAGTTCCAGTATAACTTGATCAGCTGTGGCGCACAGACTTCCGCTTTTACGCCCAGGTTTTTATTACAAGAGGGGAGCGGGGGAGCTCTAGAAAAGTTGGTTGAGTTGAGTAGGGTAAAAGCCCCAAAATTTGGGCGCGTGGCTTACGCGTGCCTCAGAGTTTCCCCCTCCACTGCCGAAGTTTACATCACAATTAATGTCACCTCACTAATTGGTGATAGCGGTTTGACAGTTAGGCACAACACTAGACCCGAGGTAAAGTTTGTTTGGTTCTACTTAACTGGAATTGTATAATTTTGGACAATAAGATAATCTTGTCCAGTGAAGGTATGATTGTTATTTTAAGATCGAGATATCTCCAGAGTTGGAAACAATTTTGCTTGTTAAAACAGATAAAGACTGACTAATTAATTGTATCGATATTTAGAACTGATATACAGACTGTTAGTGTTAACACCGTTACACTAAAACCATAGGTAGGTACTTTATTATAAAAAATGTTTATCTGAATTTAAAAATAAATAAACAAAGTTAAATAAGATAAAACTTGTGTTACGGAGCACCAGCCAACCGTCTAAGAAGATCTGGAAGTTTAGGTATTTGAGTACCAAGTCATCGTTTAAAATTTGAAGTCAGAAAAGAATGATATGCCAGGACATTGTCATTTTTTTTTATTACACACAGAATAAAGATGTCTGGTGTCAGTAAGTAAAAAAAAAGATACTCAAAGTACCGATTCTAACACCGCCTCAAAAAATAAAATTTATTTAACAAACGCAATCATTCACATCACATCGAAGGGTGAAAAATACTAAAACTTGTATGTAGGGTTAAATAAAAAGGCCGTATATAGAAAACCGATATCGTACGTCCGTTCAAAATGCATAATCTAATCTATTTGCTATCGGATCGACGCGTGACTCATGACACTCGATCTCTAGGGACACCGCTGACACTTTCGCGTTTTATTTCATGAGCTATCGGAGGACCAAAATTCGGTGTTTTCACCTCAATGGCCTTGGAGTTCAGAATTCTATTTGAATACTAGCTTATGACCGCGACTTTGTTTGCTTGAATGTTTGCTGTTATCAGTGTTTTTTTTTTACGGAAACCTAATTCTTTTATGAAATAAAGTTATCTCTGCCAGTGAAAATTTCGGCAAAATAGGTCTAGCAGTTTCGGAGATTAGCCGGAACAAACAGGAATACAGACAAAACAATAAAAAATGTTATTTCGTGTAGTACCCTGCAAACATTCACAGTTGCTTTGTAAAAAGCTGTTATTTTGACATTATAAAAAGAAAAGTAAATAATACCACGGCAACATAAAAAGGGGGAAAAACGTATCCTTGATTTTAAGCTATCATATTAATACTTACACGTTTTTTAGTGGTAGTGGAATTTTAAACCTAAGCCAACCAGCAAATTTCAATCCTAGCAGATCAAGTCATACTCACCCTGGTACAGATCAAAGAACATAAATTACACGTCAAATTGGCGTATAATCCTATAAGTGTAAGTCTGTGTGTCCCACCCGTGTAGTAAACATCCCCTAAACTCACTTACTGGGCCACGTGACCAGCAATCAGACAAATAGAGACATGGCTGTTTGAACTTAAAAAAAATAAATAATCAAATGTGAAGTTGGACACCCCTGTTAAGGGTGTCTCAAATTATAATTATTTGTTAAGTGTTGCTCTTTCAGAGTGAGGGTGAGAGCTTAAAGGCATTGAAGCTACTTTTTGTACCATTAATCGTAACTCTAAAGCTGGAGGTGCTCAACTTTTTTGACAGTCGGGCCAAATGATCGAATTAGAACGATAACGATTTATATTTTGGGATTTGGGAAGACTGCCTCGTTGGTCTAGTGGTCGCACGCGCGACTGCTGTGCATGAGGTCTTGGGTTCGATTCCCAGGTCGGGCAAAGTGTTATTGGGTTTTTCCATCAGAATTTCTCAGTAGCAGCCTCGGAGTCTGGATTTGTACCCGGTTGTTGGCAATAGGCTCGCCCCCTATTACATGGGACTAAAAACATAACTGGCGAAATGTGGGTGTACTACTAATGGGTACACCTCTGCCTAACCCTTCGGGGATTACAGGCGTGATCTTATGTTATGACTTGGGCAAAAAAATCAAGAGTATTATAAAATGCATTAAATGTTTATTAAAAAAGAAAAACGATAAAACACAGAGCATCAAGCGGCATTCCTAAGTATTGTTAGACATCAAAATGATTGTATCAATAAATGCAATTAATGTGATTTTTGATAATGTTTCTGTGGCAACAATTTTGTTATCTAAGGTGTCAATTATCACAAATATGTTGCTGACTGCCTCGTTGGTCTAGTTATCGCAAGCGCGACTGCTGTGCATGAGCTCTTGGGTTCGATTCCCAGGTCGGGCAAAGTATTATTGGGTTTTTCCATCAGGAATTTCTCAGTAGCAGCCTCGGAGTCTGGATTTGTGCCCGGTTGATGGCAATAGGCTCGCCCCCTATTACATGGGACTAAAAACATAACTGGCGAAATGTGGGTGTACTACTAATGGGTACACCTCTGCCTAACCCTTCGGGGATTACAGGCGTGATGTTATGTTATGTTATGAGTTAGTGAAGTGCGGTATTTATTTTTTACATAATTAAGATTTGAGAAAACCTTCTCACAAAGATATATTGACCAAAAACTGCCCTGCTAGTTCAGTTAATTCTTGGAAAGTCTTCATTTGGTACCAATTTCCAGAAATCACTTTGTCAGCGGAGTTTTTAAAACTAGCACGCGCAGATGTGGCCCGCGGGCCTACGGTTGAGCACCCTTGTTCTAAAGCTTTAAACATTCACTGCCTCGTTGGTCTAGTGCTCGCAAAGCGCGACTGCTAATCGTGAAGTCTTGGATTCGATTTCCAGGTTGGGCATATTGTAACGTTATTGGGTATTTCCATCAGGAATTTCTCAGTAGCAACCTGGGAATCTGGATTTGTGCCCAGTTAATGGCAATAGGCTCGCCCCCTATTACATGGGACTTAAACATAACTGGCGAAATTTGCCTAACCCTTCAGGAATTATAGGCGTGTTGTTATGTTTAAATATTGGTTTGAATAAAGATTTTTATTTCCTATAAGAACTTGTGTAGGTGGTTCATTTATACAAGAACTAGTTTTTGCTTTTCAGTATTTAAAATAAAATTCATTTTTACTCAGTCTGGTCTACTTTTTACGCAGTAAGTTTTTGGATTTATCAAAACTTTTTTCTTAATATAGACACGCGAGCATACATCTACGTATATTTTAGCGTATGCCGCTTATAAATCTACGTTATTCGTCAAAAACTGTAAAATTTTACCTACCTACGTACGTAGTGGCTCTGATATCAAAGCTTTTTGTTTTGAGTAATAAAATGTCAAAGGGATTTATTTATTGACAAACCGTTCCCTGTGACCTCGTGGTATATTTTAACCATGTTATCTTACACCTTTGGTTACTGCTCTGCTCCCATGGTTCGTCGCATGAAGTTATATAGCATATACCTCATAAATCTGGCTGTCATATACAGAAATATTTTTTCCAATCCGACTGGTAGTTTCTAAGGTTGGCGCGTTTAAACAAACTTTTTATTTTTATATATGATATTAGTACGAGTATTTCTAGATAGTGCTAGAATTATACGGGACGCCCGCAGTACTGCCGTTATAGTACAATTAAAGTAATAATTAATAGCGTAACCTAGATTCTTAGTAATACTAGTGTCTATAAAGAATGAACGTTCCTAGAACTTCAAAGGCCTGACGATGCGCCGCGCCGCGTTGTATCGGAAGCTTAAATTATAAAATATGTAATTACAGTGTGAAACCTAGGTAAAATGGAAAATGTCTGACCGTTAGTATACCTGTATCTAATAATAGAAAGTCTACGGTTTCGTGATAATTTAATAAGCATTGACTCCATTACAAGGTTCAACTTACTGGCGATTATCACTTAATGCCGCGCGGCGACGCGGCAGGCGGTGTTGCGGATCTTATGTCACACACGTACACCGCCTGAAGTTAGTGATAAACCTGTATAGTAATCAAATTGCTGCTAGCATTTGAGCGTGCTGACTAATCGAAACCTATCCGCATCCTCACCGCAAGGTCACAAAATCCACTTCGCCGCCTCCGACAACCGCGCCGGTGAGTGGCTTCGTGTGATAATCGCCTTACGAGTGAAAACTAGACTAGTATAACTTTAATCCAAGCTTACTAATAAAGGGGAAAATGTATTAAAATAAACATACCTACCTTTAGCGACCAAATACTTAGATACAAACAGTCCTTTAACTAAGATTCCCATTTATACTAAACAGAAAATCGTAACCGAAGTCGCCCCTAAAAAATTAATACAATCATTTAAAACAATTTTGTACCACAATTGCGGTGTCGGCATGTCGTTACGGCCACGTGCCGGATCCGAATCGTATCCGGGATCGTTCCGGTTTGTGACTATAACGGCTGACATTAGATAGAAGTGTTCCATTTATTGTTACCCCTCGATGTATTTAGAATAGAAAGAAAGTAACAAAAAAACATGTGAATGTAAATAGCAAAGGGGGAAATGTTCGATATTTTCCTTGGGAGAAATATCTATCGCGATCAAATAGAATTTATTATTGGTAGGTGGAGTGTAGCCGGTGTACTCATAGTATTTCAGTAACAACTTCTTTGTAGTATAAAAACTAAGATAATTGAGAAATCTACATGTTTTGTTTAAGGTTTATGTACACCTAAGCAGTTTCTCGAACATTTCTATGTAGAATAACGTTCTTACGAATTGTAAAAAAGCTGAAATTAAAAAGCATTTCCATGTACCTACTGTAACGTACTGCTCAAAGCGAGAGAGCATTTGCCTGTAAAATTTCTTTCTAATTCGTATTTTACTCTTGGTTTAAATGTTGGATCTGCCAGTCGCGTGTGCGTCTTTGCTCGGTAAAATGACACAAATTAGGTCGATGGTTTGTAAAGTCAGGTTGTCACAAAACGTTGAGCGTCGTCTGTAATGTTCAGTTCGCGAGAGAGTGATACAATTAGAGCCGCTGAATGTACTTACTGTCACGAGAAAATGGTCTAGTGTATACTCACTTGTAAGAGCCAATTTGTGATTGATTACCAGCGCTGCGTCCACTATTGTACTAATGAGAACTTAAGTGGTTAGTGCTGTCAATTAAAGCAGAATTAAAGTGTTACACAGTAAGCTTGCTGTAAATGTAGAAACTGCTCATTATAACAGGACATAATAATTTGCCATTAAAGTTAAGGCTTTAAATCGTTGCGTTAAATTATTTTTTTTATAATGACAAAATAAAAAGAAGTTGTATCTCGAAGTTGTTAACCATTATGTTTACTTAGGACAAAACATCTAACTGTAATATATTTGTAATGTGGGTACTTAGAATTAAGTCTTTTGTACGTTTCTAGCCGCGCGTCACTCTCCGGTTATATTATACGTCAATCAGTGAAGTCTTTGTTTAATTGTGTCCCGATACTTCCAGTGTTTCCTATATCCTTCAGTGGCGACGAGTACAAACGATTCTATGCGTAATTCATGCAATAGTTAATAAATAGAAACAAGGAAAGTCTAACTTCGAGATAGAGGTCATTCGACGAATCCAGCTCGGATGGGCAGTGTTCGGGAATTCGGGATGTTATGTGGTATATTTTCGTCCCATTTGCCGCAGTGTCTCAGGACGAAAGTATTTGACCAGTTTATGTGTGGGCCAGTGATGACATTCGGCACCTAAACGTGGTGTGTTACTGTGAGCCTCATAAAGACGCTCAGAGAGCAATGGAGAGGCCTATGCTCCGGGTCTCCCTGTGAGTTCGGATCTGAAATAAGAAAATCCGCAGAAAACCTAAGGTAACTGACATAGCCCTCAAAATAGCGCAACTCAAGTGGTAATGGGCAGGGCACATAGTTCGTAGAGCAGACGGCCGTTCGGGTCGTAAGGCCCCCGAGTGGCGACCACGTACTAGAAGGCGCAGTGTAGGAGTCCCCACTCAAAAACTACATAACCGAATTTAAAAATTCCTTCCCCTGTGAAAAGCTGGGTTATTATTATAGCGAGTAGCCATCCGTAAGTTTCCACATTGCTGACCCCACTGGGTCCAATTTTATTTTTAAAACATCCAGGAAACGATTGAATTATACATACAAAATTTCATCTAAATCGGTCCAGCCGATTAAGATAGGACGACTGCCACTTATGAAATCCCTCAAATATTCGTTGTTGACGTGACGACTGGCGGTCGCCTTATTAGTTGAGTGTAAACATGTTTACTCAGCTAAATGTTGCATTGCTGTGTAACACCGTAACGCAGGTAAAACCAGCGAGCTCTATAATTGGGATTAGCGCTTGCTTTAATACGGAGTTAATTATGATTTTAATTGGGATACGCGAATAACATATTTTCCCGAGTCCGTGCGAGCGAGCGCGGCCTCAGTACCGTTGGCAGAAAAGTTTTGTCTTTTTCCAAAACAGCTTTAGTTAATTTAGTTTTGAGACTGCCTCGTTGGTCTAGTGGTCGCAAAGCGCGACTGCTGAGCATGAGGTCTTGGGTTCGATTCCCAGGTCGGGCAAAGTGTTATTGGGTTTTTTCATCAGGAATTTCTCAGTAGCAGCTCGAAGTCTGGATTTGTGCCCGGTTGATGGCAATAGGCTCGCCCCCTATTACATGGGACGTAAACATAACTGGCGAAATGTGGGTGTACTAATGGGTACACCTCTGCCTAACCCTTCGGGGATTACAGGCGTGATGTTATGTTATGTTATGTCTTTAGTTTTTTGTATGTGTATATGGTAAATTTGTGATTAACATCTCCTGCCTGTAACATCGCCTGCGCGTTAGCCAGATGTACCATAAAACATACTACATGACGAATCTCATTGCTGTTCCCATTGCTTAAAATGATTTCATTGATGGAAAGCTACGTCATTACCGTGTGCCATAGGCTGTGTTTTATCGTATGTTTCACTTCCACATGGATGAAGTCGCAAAAAGAAGCTAGTAAACAAAAAAACAAAAAATCTTGACAATATCGAGTAAACAGAAAAAAAATGTAGTTTTGAGAACTGGAGTTTTTAATATGGCTATCCTATAGTTAGCTGCAAATGATGGTCACAAAGTTGGCTATAGCAAAAGTTTATTCGATAAAGGAAGAATTTTCACCGATTTGATTCAAACGGCCAAGATCTTGATTTTATTAAATGTTTATTTTGCTGACTATGTGCATGCCTTGCTGACGTAACTGGATGCATACCAATAAGTATGATAAATGCGTTAGTAACTCTGTCTGTTTGTATGTCACAAGAAAATAAAGAAAGAAGAAATCACAGTAATTAAACACAAAAAGGAAGCATGGAACTTGCCTACATTTTAATCCGTGACTTGGTCTGCGCCCGCATTCACACGAACAAAACTTACTACCTACTAAACAAAATAAAATGACCATGTTATTTGTAAACAAATATTAATACTAACCTCCCCAAATTTGCTGACGCTACCACCTTTTGCGTTTGTCGGAAGGGCTCGGTCGCTTCCGGCGGGAGTGGGGGTGCCCCACCACATCCTGCGGAAGCTGCAATCCTCCTCCCCCTCCGCCCCAGTGTCTTGCTCGTTTCGTTCAAACCTTTCCTGCTTTAATTTTTTTCGTTATGTAATACCTAATAATATTTTTCATGCCTACTCTTTTGTTGGAGAATAGTTACTGTATCTACTGATGGTGACTTCTGAGAAATTATACTTTTTGGAGCATTAAAGGAGTTTCTATTAACCGTTTTCTTGCTTTAATGGCCTTTGAACAGTATTAAAGACTAAATGAAAAAGTTGACTAAAATTAGTTCAATACAGATCTTTTGCCTTAATCACCTGATTGTGATTCATTTTACCTAAATTACATAATTTTTTTAATAAGTCCGAAAAAAAAGGTTCGTTTTGATATTTCATTTAAGATAAAATCACAACGTATAGCTCACGTGTACTACACACTATCTAGTTATTTTCTTTGAACTTTACAACAACAACAAACAACTGAACAACAAAACAACAACTTATACCTATATCTTAAGAACATACAACAAAATCGTCGAAAATGCCGCCGTACGAGTATAAAATTAGGGTATTTTGTGTCTCCCAAGGGAAGTTCTTCGGCTCACCCTTTTACTGGACATGTGGTGTTTTTTTCAACATAATGTAGTACCTATGTACATAATATACACATACGTAGGCTATAGGCTATAGTCTAGGTGTATGAAGGCTTTACTATAAACTGATAAATTGTTGCTACGCTAGAAAAAAAATGAATGTTTTACAGATTTCTGTCACAGTTAAGTGTGTACAATAAGACTCGTATTACATACATTTGTGTGTAGTACGAGTCTTCAAGAACAATATTTTTAGTGACTTACATATTAATTAATATGAGAAGATAATCATAAAACTCTTTTTTTATAACTATTTTGGGATTGATGCCTAACCACAGTCAGCATTATTATTAAAAAAAAAACAAAATTAGGACTCTTTTAAAAATAACGTTAAAGTGTAAAAAACATACTGTAAAGAATACTGAGTAAAAATTAATCGTATGTCGATAAATATCGATTTATCACACAAAACTTAGCTCTATAAATAAAACACAGAACAAGTTTCCGATGTGTCTCGATTAAATACTCGTTTGCCCAAAGCTGCACTAAAATCGACTTCCAACTATATAATCCTATAAAAACTTAGTTCAAAATCAAACCATTACAACCTATTTCCATTAGAGCTAAAACAGTTTCGGCGATCACTAACCGCAATTGAAAAACAAAATAGCAGCACCATTCGGAAAATCGGAACATTTGAACAAGCCAGCGATAAAGAAAGCGCTTAATTACTGTTCTAATTCGCGATAGAATTGTTAATGGACAGCTAAGTATGGTACAGAACAGGCCGGCGGTACTTCCGTGCCTATCTGTGGTACCCTAAAAAGGGTACGTGGTGGATGTGTGGCCCAATTTGAAAGGGAAGCACCGTGTTACATTTTTGTTATGTTTGTAATAAATGGCAGTTTCTGTTTATTATGTTGCATAATATAACATAACATAACATCACGCCTGTAATCCCCGAAGGGTTAGGCAGAGGTGTACCCATTAGTACACCCACATTTCGCCAGTTATGTTTTTAGTGCCATGTAATAGGGGGCGAGCCTATTGCCATCAACCGGGCACAAATCCAGACTCCGAGGCTGCTACTGAGAAAATCCTGATGGAAAAACCCAATAACACTCTGCCCGACTTGGGAATCGAACCCAAGACCTCATGCACAGCAGTCGCGCTTGCGACCACTAGACCAACGAGGCAGTTATGATGTTGCTTCTGTTAAAAGTTTGAAAATGTTTTAATTAGTTTTGTATAGGCAAGACAATTATCGAATGAACAAAAGAAATGGATCTCATGTCAATTAGAATAAGTAGTTTTTAGATTGGAAACCTATTGTGAAATAATTATTTTAATGTTGTGTCATAAAACTATATGTAAGTTATTACGCTTACCTATTCTGTTAAACGTGATGCAAATGCAGAGTGATATGCATTAGGAGGTTTTACAAGCGCTTCGGTCAAGTTATCACGAAAATTATGTTATGCTATGATAGGCGAGATAATAGAAAACAAAACATAGAATAATTTAACCTTAACAATTAAAGTTGTATGTCTTTATTAAAAGCTATTATAAGAAAATGTTGTAAAGAGAACGATGTGATACGTCACAAAAGAACGTTCATATCTCACCTTACTTCAGACTCACTATAGTCATGCTAGGACTACCCACATAATGCCAATTTGTGGCAAAATGTGTCATTGCACTAATATTTTATCTACGGGTACAGTATTTTGTACGCCGCATTTAAAGCAAATAAATGTTTTGACAAAGTTAACTTTGAAATAGAAGAACGTCATCAAAAGGATCGCTGCCGCTTCTCACTTGGCCCCCTACCCACGAATCCCCGAAGGAGCCGCGGTGGCGATAAAAGCCTCATGCATTATACAGACTGGTCCGAAATCGAAAAATTAAAACTCCTGCCATCTGCCGGGTGAGAGCGTAATTACTGGGGCGTTTGATGCACTGGCACTAATTATGAGCACTGCGATAAAGTGGGATGAGCATTGTAAGAGTACATGTTTCACGGACGTGGATTTATGTAAAGTATGTTTAGAATAACTAAAGATTGCAGTTTTTATGAAAGTACCTATCTATCTATAGTTTGCAGGCAATGGTAAAGACGGTATTTGATAGCTTTTAAGCGTGCATACGAGGAGAACTTGATTTGTATATTGTTCAAAAAGATTCATTTATTCTTTAGTAGGTACGTTTGCGTAAAAACAGCCTCGGCATGAATAATTGCTACTTAAAGTGCAATTGCACACCTCAGAAGTCGCGAACTAAGCATGACAATTTATGTGTAATAAGACATTGTCATCAGTTTCTGTATCTAGATGCGGGAAGGGGTGATACGACTTGTAGTGATAAGAAAGGATTTAGAATACATCTATGCGTGTTGTCTAAATATTTAGAGCATCACACTAATTACCGTTTGCGCAAGGCTGGGTTATTTTTAACTCTAAGTTAGTTGCTATCACGAGCACCAAGGGTCCATTAATTACAACATTTTCTTATTTAACCAGCTACGCTATTTTGTAAAAATGTCTCTATAAAAATAAAGATGAGGTAACCTTAAGTTGAGCTGTCATTTCAAACTCACTCCACCAAAAATATTATTATATTGTTATATTGTTCTTTACTAAGTGTGAGTTATCTAAGTTTCACTTTAATATAGAACAGTCCTAGTGACGCCTAGTTCCTTAAGATACATCTAAATTACGAGCTAATACCGGTGATTGAATTTAAACGGCACACTTAACAAAATGGTTGACAATCTTCGAACTTAGTGGCTGCCTTGAACTACAAAAACTTTTGGTCTAACAGCTGTCAATAGTAGATAGAGCTCTTTGTTAGTGAAAATAGGGATTGTAGAAAATGTAAAGAAACTTGTGAACTATAACGGGGGAAGGAATATTGTATCAAACACTTTTACCATCGATTCAGTACATTAAGGTTTACTCGGCGGTGAAATTTTTGGACGGTTATGAAAAAAAAAGCATTTCACACAAAACAGTATGGAACAGTAGGTAGATTTTTAATAATGACATACGAAATATGTTTACTGTGTAAAATCATTTTCGTTACAGTAATGATGTTGTCATAACATCCAACAAAACATGAGATAGAGAAGAAAGAGCCTAAGAAGATGACCGATAAAAGTTGCTTGAAGAAATTTACTCGACAATTTTTACAGCTTTTGATCTAGCAGAAAATCCATCAAAGACTAGACGACAAACAATTTGCGTCTTTTGACTACACGAGTAAGTCAACCTTGAGACATAAACCTAGAAACTGCTAGCTTAACAGGTTTGTGATAGAATGATAAATCCAATACTAGTAGCCCTCTCTCAGGGAGATGCATTATGTCAGGTAAACGAGCTTAGTTGTGATGTCGTGAAAGCCCATGGAAGATACCATTGTAGCAAGCGGGTGGTCCGTTCAAAGGCAACGTAGATCTTGACCAAAATAATAACATTTGATTCGATCTCAATGCACGTACAACTTTGTATGACTGTTTTTTCATCTGTTAAGTTACGTGTTTGGTTACTGCTCCGCTCCGTGAGTGATGTTTTTTGTATTTCTCATAATTCTGGCTATCATTTATACAAAAAGATTTTTCGAATCCGACTGATAGTTCCAGAAATTAGCGCGTTTGAACAAACAACAAACCAAAAAATCTCTTCAGTTTTTTTTAAATATTATATTAGTATATAGATGTTTGACGTAAGCGTCACAAATATTATTAGGTTTTCAATAGCTTATACGCTCTTTTTAACCAAACTTAACTCATAGCTAGTCGGTTACACGAGAAAAAATTCAAAACGTCTTACTCGGAGTTAGTACGCCTGAATATAAAATGATTAGATGCCACATTGGGTGTGGGTAAGATTTAGAAAAATACGGCATACAATATGTATACAACACTAGACTATGACCCGCGGGAACAGAGCAACAACCAAAGACATACTTAACGCTGGTGACCACGAAAAACGCGGACAGCAACCAGTATTGAAATAAAGTCAGAATATACTCTAATACGTGTAACACATATTGTCGTGTAGACTGCGAGGTCGCGCCCCCGTCCTTCAAAGCGTAAGGTGGTTGCTCTAGCTGACATTGTATCACGCATCGATAATGAGACTTTCATGGCCTGCCGACGTTTCGATTTATGCATAACTAATCATTGCCTGTGGCTTCGTCCGCTCGTAGTTTAGATAAAAAGTTCAGGTACAACTCGAAAATCATAAAACTTATAAATTATAATATAAGTAATGTACAATAATATCACAATATATAAACACATTGACACTGGAAGAATTTTTCATCGACGGGCCTGTTGGTCTAGTGGTTAGCGGCCCTGACTGCTAAGCCGGAGGTCGTGGGTTCGATTCCCACCCAGGACAAACTTTGTGTGATGAGCATGATTGTTTGTTCTGTGTCTGGTTGTGATTTATCTATAATATGTATGTATTTATAAATTATATAAGTATGTATATCAGTTGTCTGGTTACCATAACACAAGCTCTGCTTAGCTTGGGATCAGATAGCCGTATGTGAGTTGTCCCAAGATATTTATTTATTTATTTTATTTATTTTACTATAAGCTTTCCTTTCTTTATAAAGGTACATAAATAACTAAACAATTTACTTTTTTTTTTTTACAAAACCTAAAAATTTAAAAATACACTACAGATTTTCAATATGAGGTTTCAAAAACCAATCATCTAGTAGTGCTAGCAGCACTACTACGTAGGTACGCGTTTAGTTTGTTGGTTCTTACAGACAGACAGGCGGTAACGGAACTATAGCTGGAATGTGTAGCTAATGAATAAGTAGCCGGTCATTTCTCACGGTTCAAACTTACTTCGTACCAATTTCATCAAAATCGATTCAGAGGTTTAGCCGTAATAGCGTAACAGACATACGGTATTGGAATGAATAGTATAGATTCCGGCCAGTGTAATTTATTGTGACCGTGTGAATTGGTGTATCGAAAGCGTGCAAGATACAGTGACAGAGAAGTTGTCACTCGTAGTATTCTACAACCATGTCGAATATTGAAGTGAGTATATTCCTCGTGGTTGAACGAATGAAGTTTGTTCGAACTTGTGCTTCTCGCATACTCGTTCTATTATATTAAGGCATCGGCTCCCGGTCGTTGCATTATCGCGCCGCGACCTTGTCGCGTACGCTGGCGCTTCGCTTGCGTGTCAATGTTTACAGCTATACATATGAAGTTAAAGGCTCAGGTGTACCTATTATCTTAGTATTTAAAGTACAGTTTTAGTAGTTATTTAAGGTAGGAAGTGTGGTGTAACGTGTGATTAGAATAGCGTGTTATTTATTAGATGTATCTTCTTTGAAGGATTTTTTTTACAAGCCTGTGTGGTTCTATTCCTGAGCGAAAGTTTCATGACTTTAACAAAAAAAAAGTGGAAGTAAAATCTGGATAGACGCCCAACCCTTTCGGTTAGCGGCTATATCTACGTTAGCTACTAGACCTAGAGTCACCTACGCATCCCTTGTATGAACACAGTAACGATGTCTGGCTCCCGTCAGGAGTGCGCTCCCTTGCGTATTGATTGTCCTGCAATTAGCCCGCGTCGATCGTCACAGGCCATCCGTCAACCTTTTTAGAGAAGCGTGAAAAGGTAACAGGCAAGAGAAGTGAATGGACCAATTAAATAATTCAGTAATTCGTGAACCCGCCGCCGGCGACGTAAACATGCGTGAGACGGTGAGGGGGGCGGTAGGCGGGGGCGAGTGGAGGGGCGAGGGCGTGGCCCGTGACGTCACTGCTTTCCTGCTTCAGTCGGTCACTACCCGGCGAAGCGGACGGTCGCGGCACCGCCGCCATTTTACACCCGAAAGTACGATAAAAATCGCCAAAATTTTCGACCGGCAGTATCACTCACCTTCCAAGGTGTTGAAATTGGAGGACGACCCGTGGGGGTCATGTGCGATGTACTCGCCGGATAAGATGAAATCCGGCGGGGGGCTCATGGCGCCTCCGGGATGCTTCCCGGGCCGGTACAGCCCCACGTACCGGAGCGCCGACCCGCGCCGGTGCGTCCCCAACCCGTCCGTGAGTACTCTGCTTTATACTACAGCCTCTTACTACTACAACTCGAAGTGTCTAGGCCACCAAATGAAGGTCTCGATTGTTGACGTCGTACACACGGCCGCGTGGAACGGATAACAAAACGCCTGATTCAAATAATAAATATTTCTTTACGCGGATAAAATCTTTAAAAAATACCTATAGGATCTCAACGGTAAACACATTTTTTTCAGGACGTTTCAAATTTTTTCCAGCGTATTATGTATATGTATATATTGATGCCAAGCGATGTGTCTGCGTTCTCGCTAGCGCTTGCCGTGGCGATTTCATGGAGCTCCATGGGGGGATTGTTTTACAGCGAAATTGCTCGTGTGTTCAAACTTGTGTAGTTTTCAGTGCAATAAAATATTTTTAAAACAGTAAAATTAATGACATCTCAAATGTACAACAAATAAATATACGTAAAAATATTGTTGATTTTATAGTTTTTTTAAACTAATATATTTAGATTCACCTAGTTACTTAGGAATGAAATAAAAACGTAAATTGTAGAAAAAAACTAAAACTAAACATAAAACCTAAGAGTAATTATAAAATTAGAAAATATGTAGGTAGGTACTATTTAAATTAAACAATTCGAAAGAAATATTGTTGAAATGACTCTAAACAAAAAAAATATAAACTAAAATAAACAGCAACCAAAAATAATCACACAGTAACGGTAAACCATTCTCTAGCATTTTAACAAATAACTTAAAAAATAGTAACATAAAAATAATTACTGTTCTATTATTCGTGCAAAGAAATCTACGTAAGTATACGAACTCGTTACCTTGCAACAATATAGAAAAGAAAAAAGCTTCATGTAAAACGAACAGAAACAAAAATGATTGTCGGTCATTAGCGTCTCGATGCAATTTCCCAGCGCTCACCGCTACTTGTTCTTGAAAGAGGGCAATAATATCGTGCGGCAACGGCCAGCGCCCTTCGTTACGTTTGTACCGTTCAACAGTTTATTTCCAATCGTCTTACTATTTTTACACATTGAATGGCGTTTGGAAATTACCCGTTTCATTCAATGAAATAGTGACGTAGTTATTCCGTCGGGCAGTTGAATGATTGCAGTAGTAAAGGCTAACTGTTAGTGACTGATCGTTATGATTCATAGCGCATTAGGGTCGGTGATTCAAAAAAAGAATCTAACAGATATTGAAAAAAAATCGAGTATATATTTTTGGTGTTATGATTTTAATAGCTTCAGTAATGCTCATCGAATCGCATCGGTTTTAACGTACAATTTAAGTAATGGGCTACAATTTTCTTCACAAATTACTATAATGCCGCGCTTGTTAGGTAAGCGGCCGTCGGCTACGGCGTAGCCCGTAGCGACGGCCGTAGCGTCGTAGACTACTTATGGCTGGCCGGCGCCATTATGAAGGCGGAGCTCAAAACATTTTTTTGTATAAATAAAATATAAAATAAAATATTTAACTTCAACAATTTTAGGTAAACTTACTATAATCTTTCTACTTCAATCATTGAACTTATTTTAAAAGCCATACACTTACGACTTATGGAAAATGCTTAAACCCTAAATTCGCTTCATCGTTCTCTATATCGATACTTAATTGAAACGGTAAAAAATGTATTGTGCGGACCCTTAAATATTTAATTTCATAAAAGGTTAATCAGGATTGTCATGTCATTAAAACGTTTTATTGTCTGAAAACTATGCAAGTGAACACTTATAATTATGATTGGCGTAAAATAATGAAGTTTTTCAGGTAGCAGCCGGCGCGCGACGGCTTTTTGGAAATTGACACATCGCTAATAGTATCGACGGAAATAACTTTCAGATACACATTCTTTAGCATCAGAAATTATGAATTGGATTTTCAATAGTATTTTATCATGTCATACTTTTCTTCCTTATTTTCAATGATGGGCCTTGCTCTTAAGTGAAGAAACTTAATATAAACAATAAAATAAATCAACGTCGCATTTACTCCTCATTTGTGTATTAACTGAATTATTAAATTCCACAAGTTTTAATAATCAAAATAAACATTCAAGTAATATTCGAAAGTAGCTTTAAACAAATTTTAATGAGCAAAACCGAACGTAAATTAATTTATTATTTAAAGCAGATAATCCTTTGAACTGTACCAAACGCCAAGGTGCCTTTTAAACATTGCATGTGCGTTTTAAAATTCGTGATAAGCAGGATATTTATATAATTTTGAGAGAGTATTAAAATGAGCCTATGTAACGTCCTTATACACATTATAGCATGCAATAAATGAATATGAATATGAGATTGGTACTCAAACACAGAAAATATAAAACATGGAACTTATTGTTTTATAAAAAAGAATTAAAAGGTTCGCTTACTACTTTAGAGTTGTATTGCATTATCTGGCCAATATGGTGGAAGCACCTAAACAGACATTTTTCATAATAGCACATTATGGTACAAGGGAGCTAAGTTTGTCATTAAACCGTAGGCGTGACTACAGTCAGTAAGGTGATGGCGTAGTGAAGCTAATAGTTTTGCTATTATAAAATCACGCGTTTCGTACGACATTTTTCAAAACATTCGTGAGGTTAGAACTATTAAGTAATACAAAGAAATTGATAAAAGGATTTTTGTTTTAAAAACACATAAACAATTTGATTTCTTTTTCCTTGCTAAATTGTTAAGCATAAAAACACTGTAAATAAAAATACAATTAGCTACTGCACTAGTGCTGTAATAAGAGTATAATGTAAAAAGCATGCATGCGTAAATACGCTGCATTTTTAATAAGAAACTAGTACAATAATGGCCACTTAACAAATGTTCATGAAATGTGGTTTATACTAAACCCAGCAGATCTAAGCGCCTACCGCCATCTCTTAAAACAATATTATTTTATATTACTTTGTGATTTCTGTTGTTGCATTTTCAACTCTGAGCCAAGCGTTGAAAATTCAACAGTGCGGAAGGCAAAGTAATATTAAAATATTATTGTTATAAGAGATAGTGGTACATGACATTAAGAGGAAAACATAAAGGTAGCTAAGTGATATACCTACTGTCATGGAAGTAGATCCAATATTATAACGGTTTAATGTAGCTATAAAAGTTAAAACAACAGCAAAAATTATAAAGTAAAGTTTGACCTCGACCTATCGATTGCAGGAATAAATACACGTCTTGAATGATAGCTTATTATTAGTGTTTGAACCACACACATTAGACGAACCGTTTACGTTTAAATCGATGTATTGACATAATTGTCTTTTTTATGTTTTAGAAACCGAGAAAGTCATATTAGTCAATAAGTCTATCGATTATGTCTCGAAACTTTATGAATAGGATAAAGCTAGACTAAGAGGAATAAACTACTAATTTATATGTTACTGATAAACTCAGAAATTCCGTGGTAACCACATAAACTAGCCTAAATGGACCGAGATGTGGCTAAAGTCCCCTTAAGATTCCTATAAAATATACTTCATTCCAAAAAATATCTATTTTTTAAGAAAATATTACTTTATGTACGACACATACATACCTAATTACATAGGCTGGTTATAATATAATATTTTAATTATACTGTCTTTAAACGCACTTAGATTACAAAATAGATTAACTAACCATTTTATTGAAATATTCCATAAAACTGGATTTCTTTTTTTTTTTAAACGTGTATACAAAAGTATATTAATTTAATTCTACATAAACCATTTACATTCTACAATAAATAACCTAAACCTAAATAAAACCTAAAAGTAAATGTAAAATATGTACAATTTATAAATTTTATATTTTTAATGATAAATATTAAGAATCTACATTTGGTTACACGAAAATAGTCTCCTAGTTATACCTAAAAAGTTATAGATTACAAAGTTAATATGTGCACCCAACTCAGTTTTAAGATTCAAGTATTTTTTTTTCGTGGAGACAGCTTGAAAATATTGCCGTTATTGGAAATAATCCTCTTTTTGGTTAAAGTACCTATTCTGAATCAGTATAGTAATGATTTATTTTTTACTCAAGTAAATAGCCGTCCTACTTACATAAAAAAACCCTTATATAAGTCACAAAAGCACAACAGCCAAAGATCTAAATATTTTATGTTTCCAAAATCAACGGAAAGCTTTCTTTTCAAATTGCAACGTATAGACGTTGCTAGTTGCTAATGCTAGTTATAAACCTAGCATTAAAAATTTATATTCCTTATTCTCTTATCCTATTTATAGCAAAAAAATAATTCATCATAAAACACATTGATACACACAACAAAATGTTTTTTACACCTGCGAGGGTTTTCAATGTTACGCCGTCTGGTCAAGTTAGTTCAAAGTCTGTATTGATTACCATTGTCGAGTTTAATGTCAACCTATGAGTGTGAATGAGAACTAGACACTGAAAACGTCACAAAGTATTGTCGGTGCGGCCGCATAAAAATTTAAAGAAAAAGTTCTTAAATATATTACAGTAAATAGAAGTAACAGCCTTTTAAAGTGAACGTTTTATTTTCATCCTTTCTACATAAAGCGTATCGTTTTAAAATTACAACACTGACAGCACGAACGAAGCAAAAAAAAAGAAGGTAAATGTTCCTTCATTCGATTTGTAAAATCCATTACGCGATTCAGACAGGCGTGTGGAACGATTAAATAAATTACAGTGAGGCAAAGTGAGTTATATCGTTATTATTTAAACGGAACTTCTGGAAATAGCCTTATGACAGCTAGGCAATTGTCGCCATTCCTTTGTTGCATTTTAAATCTAGTCTGTTAGTTGAAGGGTATAACTACATTACTTAACTATGCAACTATGTTATTTCCTTTTTTATGTTGAACTCAGCTTGTCGTAGTAAAGACCGGTTGCAGCTTTCGGTAGTAGCGAGAGGTCATTCTAGTTCAAGATTGTCTATTTATAAACGATACTATTTTAAACCTTGTGGCGGATTTTGTTTCCCGATTTATAAGTATAGAGTTGTCTTTATACTCTACCTTTTAATGGGGACAATTAGATTTAATTCTTCTTGTAAAAGACTTTAAAGTGTGTCTTCACAATAAATGACTTGAACTTTATATAATGATTTGAGCTGATACATGACCGTGCGTTAGATGTAGTACCTAACATAGTCCACATTTACAACTAGGTGCAAATGGGTTCTAGTGTAACTCCTTTCAAGGAATGATTCATAGAATTATTACAGTCACTGCATACCTATTTCTTATCATGTATCCATAACCAACTTTAAATGTTATGTCGTTTAATAGATGAATAGTTTTATTTAAGGTAATATACGGGGTCAAAAAATACACAAGCTTACTAAATACCAAACTAAGCAACATTAAGTAAAAACTATTTGTTTACAACCTTTTATTTTTGGTAAATAAGGTAGCGTGCAACGTAACGCACGCAAGTCAATGTCCTTACGGGTGCATGCAACAGTACGGGGGTCGTGGACGTACTTCAAGTTTAGGTATAACATTGAAGACCTTGTTTTGATTAAGAAATGTTTATAAACAAAAGTGGGAACTTTACCATAAATATTTCCGTAACTAGGTTTCCTTGTTTAGGTCAGAAAAAAAACGATTGGAACGATGGGAAGATACGCAACTTTTGGCTTTGTTAAGTATCTTTTTTACTTCGTTATAATTAACGTACCTATGATACTAAGATCATATCACTGAAATTAAAATTTTTAATCTACACAAACAGCAGAAATTGATAGAACCAGCATGTGCGGGGTGTACAAAGACTCATCATAATTAACCGTTCACTGCGCAAACTGCATATTAAACAGTAACATTTGAGCAAAAGTAATTGTTGTGAAACGATTTTCTTTTTCGTATGAAAAATCACTGTATATGGCAGCGCGGAACGGAATGCACGCAAAACATTGTATGTACTCGTGGATGCATGCAGGTGTACAGGGGTTATTTAATTTAGTTCGAGTATTGAACTTACGACCCCACTTTTAGCAGGTGCAACCACAAGGCAGGGCAATTGAACAAATAGGTGACCTAAAAAAAAGGACATACCTAAACGGTTTTTTACACGTTTAGGGCTATTTTAAATAATGGGTTTGGTGCCGCAGTGTTGTGGTGGTGTATCAGTTTGTTTGTCGGACTGTACACTGAAGGTTGAACGTCTTTTTTCATACATTTGACACGTGATATTTGTCGTCGTGCCGTTGCGTATCTTGTGTATGTAGTACCCACGACGTGACAACTGTATAAAGCCCGCCACACTGTTCCCACCCACTGCAACTCCTGAAAGCTAGAATCAGCAGTATAGGCCACCAGAAAAACGCCGAGGCAATGAAGCTCGACGAGTCCCAGAGAAACGATTAACTGTCTTGGGTCCCGCAACGAAATTAATCAGAAAAGAATAGCGAAGGAGTAAGAAAAAATATATTTTCCACTGTGACAACTGTATATAATAAAAAGGCCGTTCGTATGCAAAGTCGCAAAATTTTCCTAAAGAGACACTGTCTCTGAAAATACTGAAAAAAAAAACCGTTTCAACCTATAAAACATTTGAAAATGTCCAGTGAAATTACGGAAATTGGTGTACAGTTAAGTTCAAATCGATCTGGACATTAACGTGCCGGCATTCCGTAGCGTGACTGCTACTGACGCAAAATTGATTCACCATTACAGCCAAGCGAGCCATACCCGTTACTGTTTCATTACCGAATATCTGGCTGTTGTGATTGTATTACTGTACAGTCACGAGCAAATCATGTACCTTGGGAATGGGTTCTTATTTTACCTAGATTTCAACAATAGATTGAACAATAGATTTCTTGGTTTAAAAGTTAATCACAGATAATATTTTTATGTTTAGTTGGCCAATATTCAAAAAGTAAGTCCTGTATAAAACTTAGAAATATCACTATCATTCAGAAAACTTTTTTTTTTTACATATTTCATAGTGTTTAAGTACCGATAATACAGAGTGTAAAACAACACATCACATACCCGCTAACTACATATTCTGTTCGTCAAACTAAGCAACATTGAGCAAAAATTATTGCTGGGAAACGACTTTTATTTTTTCGTGCGAAAGATCACTGTTTATGGTAGTGCGCTCTAATAATTATGTTGATAGGTGCTTCTAACAGTACACGGGGTATTTAAAGTTTAGTTTTTAGTTTTTTTTAACTTTGGTATTTGAAAGAAATGGTCCAGAAATGGTCCTGAACAATAAAATGATGGAGAAAACAAGTAATTATCAGCTTCGTTGGGTGTCTTTTTATACCAATTATGCGGTATTTCTGTTTGTTGACGTTTAGATCAGAAATTTAGAAAACATTCTAAAATAGTTTAGTCATATTTTGGTCAATAAGTAATTAATTTTGTAATAATTTAATACTATAGATAGGAAGAGTACTAATATGTAAGCTTGTGGTAAATTATTTTCCGTTACAAAACAAAATTTTACAATAATACACCTTCATAGTCAATTTAAAATCTCGTTCGAGAGATAATATTCTTTGTTTAATTTTATTCATGATACCAATATATTAGTTAAATTAATTGTAATTATTGATGAGCAGTGTATTCTTAATTTAATTATCAAAAGTCTTCTGTCAATATTTAGGTGTGATACTCTATTCGAGCATATGCTAGAATAGAGTAAAAAATCCTGCGTATATACACAGTTTGGATTTTTTACTGTTAGTTTATAGTGCACATATTCAATAAATAAATAATTAAGAATACCACAAGTGTACTAGTAGTACTCTTAAATTATTCTATCTACATCATTTCATCGAGTTTGATTACTTTTTGACTAAAAAACGACTAGACTTCTTTTTGCATGGACCGCTGCAGGCAGAGTCTATTTTAAAAAAGTCCATTTTCGTTTTTTAAATCGAATGTATGATCACGATTCTCGTTTATTTTTGAGTGAGTTAACCGTCTAGTCGATATTGTACTGGGTTGATATCCGTTCACTTTTTTGGAGGTGACCTTCATTCTCTTTAACCCAAGTCAACACTTCTCATTTCAAACCAACTGAAACGTTTCATGGAATGCAGTGCATTACTATTACCAAAGAGTGTGCTTTTATAGACGAGTTATAGCTTCTAGATTAATGCCTACTAACTACTTTTATCGATGAGGATAATATGAATGAATAGTTTGTTTTTTTTTTTTTTTTATAAAATTTGCTGATCTACAGGTTTTAAATGACCTGAAACGAATTGAATGTAGGTGTGCTGTGTGTGTACTTCTTTAAAAAGTTACGTTTTGAAATAGAAGCGTAGATGCTGAAAAAATATAAACTCTGTTGACAGCTTTTTTCCTTGTGATTTGTACCTATGTAGTTACAAAGCGTATATTTCTGCAAAATAAAGATAAGTACGACATCATATTTTTTAATACCTAGTCTTTTCCATTCCATTAAACCCGCCGAAAAATCCGATGGAATCAAATTGGGTTAATATGTAATTTAATAAAATAAAAAATAAAAAATACTGCGCAAAATATTCATTTTTTATTAATTTTGTAACGTCACATGATCATTGAAAATTATTAACTTCATGTCACAGTGTTATGTCTGTTTTTACCATAAAAGTGAGCATAAACGTTAATACTGGCATTAAAGTGTAAGCGT
Source organism: Hoplodrina ambigua (assembly GCA_949774945.1). NCBI lineage: Eukaryota > Metazoa > Arthropoda > Insecta > Lepidoptera > Noctuidae > Hoplodrina > Hoplodrina ambigua. The sequence goes on along the minus strand of OX458963.1, from coordinate 4,539,107 downwards.
AATAAGAAAATTACCCATCGTTTGCTATTTATAAACGTATAATTCGAATTTAAAATCTCAAACAGCATCCAGATAAACAGCATAATTGTATCAAATTAAAATACAAGTTAACACTTCCAAACGGTTTCTCTTTAAGCAAATAAAACATCCATGCATGGACCCGCTGTATAGGCACAAATCTCCCATGTAGGCATCTCTGTTTTATTGCATTTCTACCCTCAGTTTCTGTTCCTCTCGCACTTGTTCCAAAACCTCACAAAAGAGAGAGACAGGTAGCGGCAGTCAGTGTTATTTTATTCATGTTTGCCCCGATGAAACGTGAGACAGGCATAGCTATTTTACAATGGGATAGAAAGGGATGGGTGAAGTTTCTGAAGGCCGTCTTCAAACAAAACGCGGACGAGGGAACGCTACCGATTGTTATTCTTATGTACGTCTCCGGTCGTAAAGGAGGCATGCTTATAATAAAAAAAAATGCACTTATTGAATCGTAACCTTTGAAGATATGTAAACAAGTTATTGTATTTGGATGTTCGGATGCTGTAAGGCAATATGTAGACGGTTATATTGTATTTTTATTGTTATGTTGTTAAACTACGTTCATTTACTCAGGATAAGTAAAGAGGGTTTCTTGACCCGACACATACCTGATATGGGGCAGTAAAAAAAATTATAAGATTTTATTTTGGAGTCAAACTGACGAAATCTGTGTTTACTTAAGTATTATTATACAATTTATTTTTGCGATCGGAGACTGGATATGAGGGTGACAATAAAAATTAAGAGAGATATCTATGATATATAATATCCACTAATATAATAAAGCTGAAGAGATTTTCGGTTTGTTTGTGTGTTTATTTAAACGCTCTAATCTTTGAAACTGCTAGTCACAGTGGAAAAAATCTTCTTGTATATGATAGATGCCAGATTCATGCGGGATAGTGTAGGCTTTATAACATCACGCTGTGACCGACGGGAGCGCAGTAGTAAAAAAATACATAACTTAACGCAAGAAAAAAAAAGCACGCGTTTTTGCACGCAATTTGACATCATTGCAGACGGATATAAAAAAACACACACAATTAATAACCTTCAATATCCGGTTGGGGTTTTTAAATTACAGTACAGAATAACTCCTGTTTTACACGTAGGTAATTTGGTAAGAAGTGTCTATAAAAGGATGTAAAAAGACACTTTACGAAGCTTAAAGTTAAATGGTTTTCCCATCTTTGGGATATTTCTTTTTCCTTGTTTTTGAGATTGAGTTTTTTTTCAAAATCGTTGCCCCATAAAAGCATAACTAAGCATAAAGCATAATTTCTCCTTTAACATATTAACTCACATACACAAACTACCAGACCCTGAGCAACTTTCAGTAGGTCACATAAATCTTTGTTTCGTACGGGAATCGAACCCGCGACTCGCAGCGCAGCAGCTTTGCGCCACGTCATGCCATTTCCATAAGAAACATAGCAGTTACAGAGGTATTAAAGGTCAAAGTTCCAACGTTTTTTTATACGAACGAGTTTGATATGTTCTGACTAAAATTTAAACTCCCCCCATGACCCCTGTCCTATTTGATCCACACACAACGTCTTGCTTGTGCTGCATTGAGCACTACCATAAATAGTGATATTCCACACAGCAACAATTTTTTTACATAATATGAGCGTTAACACCGTGCAGCATTTTATGCGAACTTTCAAGTCCAAATGAGAGATGATTGAACCGATTTTAATGAAAACCGGTACACATTAGCTGCCTACACATAAGCAGTATACTTACATAGATCTAAAAAGTAAGTTCAAAACATTAAAAAAAATTGTGTTACAGTTAAATTAGACCGAGTTTAAATCTACAGGAACAGTGATTTCCAATTAGCTTGTTTTAAATAATACATTTAGAAAATGTTCCCAACTAACTTTTTAGACCTATGTATGCTGCTTATGTGTAGGAAGTTTCATTTAAATCGGTTCATTCATTTCCAAAAGTTTGGACTTGAAAGTTTGTATAAAGGTGCTCCCTCACCGGGAGCATTCACGTGTATTGTAACATTATAGATTCAACATTACAATAATACCTCCCTGACTAACGAGCATTTGCGTGTAATGTAACATATAGATTCGACTTTGAGCATTACATTGGAAGTGGAGCGCATTGATGTTACAAATTGTATCAAGATATTACACATTGTATCATTACAAGGTGCGCATTGTAATGCTCGGTTCTCCTCTTTCAGTGATGTAATGCTCAAATCTGTAACGTTACATTACGCGCGAATGCTCCCGGTGAGGGAGCATCTGTATATGCTGCAAGGCGTAAACACTGTTTTGGCAGTGTGCTTAGTTAACGGGTATGTGGTCAGTCCTTACGCCTCATGTGTGTCATAAAACATAATAGGTACTATATATCGATATATTTTTTTAAAGAACACTTTCTTTAAACGGTGAGTTCATCGAACTCTTCGTTCATTACACCTCTCTTCTACATATTTTTTTAATTGATATCTTTAGTTCGACACGTGTAGCCGACCCGACCCGTTTTCAAACGCGAATAAAAGCTCCACTGACTTACTATTTTACATGACGGGACGGTAATTGTTTCTAGATTGTAGGTCATTACCTACAACCTAGGTACAATTACCGTCATTTACTGAAACTTATTATTTTCTAGGTCAAAATCATAGTAATATTATAGATTTCATTAAAAATGAGGACATTGAGGACATATATATTACCTTAGTGCACAATTTCGTGTGGAATAAGTACCTAATCACAAATATTGTGCGGGTGATATAGCCAAATATACCTAGGTATATAAAATAAAATCAAACTTACTCTAAATGTAAATACGATATTTATAATAGGTAAAAACTAAAAAAAAATAGTATTAGAACATTTTTCTGCGACGAATCCGTTTCTTTCGTAAAAACATAAAAAAAAAACAAAAGAAAACTATTTTCTTCTTTTAACTTCAAGGAGTTCTTCAAAGGAGTGCGCATGTTGGCGTGAACAAAGATTTTGTTGATGAGTCATCATTTAATCAAATAAATCATTATAAACGCATTTATACTTAGTCGGATGCTCCACGCCACACGGGGCGGGACAAATGTGATGAGTCCTATACTAAATGATGATGAATGAAACCAATAGCTTTCCCACGCGTGGCGACACTCGGGGCAGGTTGAGTATAAACGCAGCTTGAATCATGTTTTACCTAGTCTACATATTCTAGGCCCACCAGAGTCAAAAACCCACTTTAAAGTTTTGTTTCTCGATGCCCTTTCATCGTGTACGGAGCGAAAGTGACATCGTAATAAAACCTGTTACCATGGATTCAATACATGATACTAAACCCCAGCGAGGGAATTTTACGTCGGACATTAAAAAAATAACAACTGTTCGATACAAAAATGCAAGAACTACACAGTCAAATTGTATGGTGTAGGCTGTAGCTTTTTTATATATATATCCGATGAAACATTTTATCGTTAGATAGTCTAGAATCTAGATTAGGTATATCATGGAACCATGGTAACAAATTCTCGTTGAGATATCCAGTTTCATCAGTCATTTTCAAAATCTAGAAATTCTAAGAAAACGATACATAAATCTACGTAGGTATTTGTACAATAGCTTAATCGATTAATAGTCGACTAATTCACTCGATTATACGTAATTTTTATAATCGATTCTATCATTTGTATTGAGGTTTCAAAGTCAACTGTAGTCGATATTGACAGAAGAAATTGGCTTACTAGCTTAGTTTCGGATTCGTTGCCAATTTTTCAAGAAGGTTTATTTAGATGTTATATTTTAGAGGTTTTAATGAGTAAAGTGATTAGATTGTGTGCATTAACTTTCACCATTTTACTTGAACTTCAATTTTACTTTACATACATACTTAGTTAGAGGTTACAATACAGCATAGAGCATATATAATGCGTGAAGAAATGCTTATGAAGGTTCAAAGGAGAAGTATTCTTAAAGACTAACTCGGTAAGCTGACAGAGCAACCTTGATCTCGCAACAGGCAAAAGGCAATTCCCAACTAGCAACATAAATAAATTTAAACAGACATAGAAACTCTAGTTGCGAAGCTTTTTGATCGACAACAGTATTCAGTTGCTTTCGATGACGGAACCAGTTATAAATTGACGCAACTAAGTCACTGTAACTGTCTAATTTCTATTAGATGTGTCAAATTGCTGATTTCCCCAATCGGCGATCACAACGTGTCATACGATTTCCCTCCCTCCCCGTCCCCCTTAGCGCCAGTCACCACATTCTGAATAGCAACTGTAAACTTGGCCGTTTTGTGGCTGCAACTGGCAACGTTAACGAAAACTTTTGAAAAGTTGATAATTTCTTTGACTAAAGTTGCTCTGTCTGCGAAGCACCTTAATTAGGTACTTAGTGTTCTTATAATGGACAATCTTAAAAACCTCAAAAATAAATATTACGTTCTCGATTCAAATCGTATGTTTTTATTTTTTTATTAAACGTCTTCTTCGGGCTAGTTCCAACATGCAAGTTTTACGCCATGGATGTAGAAAAATAAAATTTTAGGCTGACATTTTTAATCAAAAATTATTCCTAATAGTCCAATTTGCTATTACACGAAGGTTTAAAAGTCAAATTATATTTAACGCGAATTAAAACCGACTTTGTGTGATTGCTTTAGAGCCTATTATTGTCTTATAAACTTACCACACAAGTCCTTCATATTGTAAACTGGCTATTGTTTTGTTCTACAAGGTCGACATTGCTTTCCACTATTAGCCACACTTACCTTTCTTTAAGGAGAGTTTGAAAGAAACAAGGCACATGAAACTGAACCTTATTAAATGAAGAAGTATTTTTGAGAAGGGCGTTTATAAATTATAGATGAGTGTTTATTTGATGGGTTAAAAAAGCCTTTTGTAAGTCCATTTGAAGTTTTATTGTTTTTGGTAACTGGTGAGAGATACTGTTTAGGATTGGACAAGCACACAATGGTGCATTGCAGGTGAACCTTCCTCCACGAAACCTTTAAACAAGGTTACGTTCCCGAGAGGTTCAATTTACTCGATTGAATGGCGCAATTAATTACTATTTCGTATTAAGCCACATTTACCATATTATATTTTTATGCTAATAAACGTGACTGGCTAAATTTTTACTCACAACAAGAATCGCTCTATAAAAGACGGCCTAAAAATAAAAATAATGCAAAAATAAAAATAGCTTCTGGCACTACACACTAGGATTATTCACCAGATCAGCTTGCTATCAGAGAAGCAGTTACGAAGACGCACAAAATTTAGATCTGTACGAAATCAAATTACTGAAAGTGGCTAAAAAAACCAACTCCAGATTTTATCCTAATAGTCTAACTGAATCATTTCTGCCTAGAGTTTTTCCAGTCTATCCGAATATCATTGGATAGATGTTTTTCTACTTTTCATACCTTCACAATCTAGTAACTCTTCACAATAACTATATCCCAAGGAAAAAACTGATTATTAGACTTTTGACTGTCAAAGACTTGACGTAATTTATAAAACACGGCAAGTTTAACTCTCGGTATGAAAAAGCATGGGCACCCATTCAAGAACACACCACACCTAGTGAAGCTTAAACTTAACCAAAAACTCATGCGGCTGCTACTGCCTCTCAAGAGTGAAACTGAAGGAAAATAAAAACTGTTTTTTTTAAGAATAATGTCAAAACCTTATTTATTTAATCTTTATACAACAAAAGGTTAGAAGCGGACTTGATTACTGAGGTATTCCCCACCAGACAAACAAAAGAGGTGAACAAATAATATGGTAGATGCAAACTTTCGTACGTACGAACGCAAAGGAACTAAATTAAAAATAAATTACAACTTAATTACTCAACTAAATATGTAGTACACAAGTACAAAATAATAATAATTAATTAGTGCGTTATTGATAGAAACGAAGTCATGATCAAACCGGTTGCTCAATTTATTTAATCGCTATCAAATTTTGGATTTACTCCCCTAAGGGTTATTAGGTATTCCCCCAGTATACATGCACCTGATATACCTTGTTTTTCTTTAATCCCCAGGTCAACATGGAAGCGAACATACACACATATGTAAGTACATTAAACACTCTTCTTTTTATATTTTCCACAAATGTAAACAAACAAAGCTAGTATTTTCAAGATAAATAAAAGAGTGGTTGCAAATTTGCAATGTTTACATGATCGGAAAATGTGAAAAGAAGATTTTAGTACACAACACTTCGCGTACATTTCAAATGTAAAGAAATATAATAAAATATGAAATAAATAAAATAAAAAAACTGTGTAAATAACAAAATTAATAATAACTGTACGTCTATAATCTTTTACTTTTTAGATAAGCAGCTTGAAATGTGAACTGTCATAAAGTCAAAAAACACAAAACCGTATCAAAATATAAGTCTCTTCATAAACAACAAAATGTAAACAGTAAATACATACAAAACTATATCCAAGTACAAAACATGATCGCATGCCTAATTAACACACACATTCGCATAATTAGCCTGACAGCTAATTTGTCAAGACCAATGTATCAGTCAAACTGCAGCACAAATGAATACATAGACAGTTACAACACATGGATACATAGGTATCAATATGTCACAAACTCACAGGCGTAATCCCCAAAGCGTGCACCATATCTAGCTACAGACCGAATTTGGTATTACAGAGGGCTCAATATAGTTGAGGTGGTGATAAACTCATGAATTTGTCATGATTCAAATCCTATAGGTGTATATAATAATCTTAATATATATAAATCTCGTGTCACAATGTTTGTCCTCAATGGACTCCTTAACCACTTAACCGATTATAATAAAATTTGCGCACCACGTGCAGTTCGAACCAACTTGAGAGATAGGATAGTTTTTATCTCGATTATTGAACTCAATATCTTTACTTACTTCAAGCCACAGCAACGCGTGGTCGAGTCAGCTAGTATATATATATATATATCTCAAACGGTTGGTTGATGCTTCCCGTGACCCAAGGGCTGGTTATTACCTAGGCCGGAGACATAAGCATTGCCGTCCAACGTGGCAATGCTTACCAGTGCCAGTCTTTTGGGCACATTTCCAGTGGACGGCGATGCGGATGAATTTTTTGATGCCATTTAGTTTCTGTTCCATTTTTTTTTTTTTTGATTGTTTTTTTCTTTTTGTAATTAAGCCTGTAAATATTAAGAAATAGAAATTCTTTTAATCATTTATAATATTCAAAAGTTAAAACTAGAATTCATTTTTGAAAAGGTATAATCATACGATTAATTTTCATTTAAAAACTCATCACAGTCGATATGTTTGTCTAGGTATTAAATCGGTATTCAAGACCAAATCAAAAACCATAAGATCTATTTCGAATGCTTGCAGCAACTTTGTCCGCGTAAATGTCGGTTATCGCGGACGCAGACGATGTCGTAGAATAAAAAATAGTCTATGTCCTTTCTTGGGGTCTAATCGTGAAAGCATAACACATACACAAAGTTACTTTCGCATTTATTATATCAGTATGGATTAGGGCTACGAACTGAACAGTATACATACTGAATAAAATTTCATTTTTCAAAAAATTTCGTCACAATCTTCATTCAGATTTGTTTTCTAACAGAAAACTCACACTCAAAGTATAACCTCAAAACCTTAACTAATACTCTATTCAGAAACTTTCAGATTAAAAATGCGTTTTTGTGGTAAAGTTAGTACGTTCAATTATATTCTAACAGTAACGGTACCCAATCACAGGTTAACTGGCACAGTCGCTAACTGCACTTTTAATATTTAACTAGCATTGTGTTGCGTGAGATGTCCACACGCGGCCACTATTTGTAGGACAAGTGTTGAACAAGATTACCTTTATAACTAATATTTATTCATGTCGTGATAAAGAAGTATTCATGCTTAAAGTTATTAATAAAAAAATGGTAAAAAACTGTTTAAAAAAAAAAAGAAGGTTGGTTAATGCATCTACGCTTCCAAGAACACGTGATTAATTAAACTACAACAATAGTCATTACCGCATAATTAATGACAACGACAACTCCATCCAACTTTGAACCTGACTGACCTAATACACATGTAGGTATTAACAAGTCATCATTAATAACAGGTACTTTAGCTGACTATATAACTCAACAATCAGCTGCGTATACGCGTCACGGTTTGTGACCGGCCTTACTCACGTTAAATAAACCAACAATGTGACGAGATATTTAATCATTTCTATATTAGGCTGTCTAGACGCGATGAGCTACAGGCATCAGTCAGGGCGGTTTGATAGCAAAGCCATGTGTCATGCCGACTTACATGCATTGATGATTTGGGTCGCTACTGTAAGCGGGCATCTGTGATAAGCGATAAGCGGGTTAGAATACGTCATGTGAGATGTTCATTAAAAAAATAATCACAAAAAAACAGTTTAAGTATTTCGAGAGAATATGCATTATGCATAAGATATTAGAAAATAGTAGATTGGAGAAAAAAATACTAAAGCCATTTCTCGTAATTCTACGCAATTTAATCTCAACGAAAAGCATTGTAAAAACATATCAAAACGTAGGTTAGTTTTAGATTTTTTGGACTAAGATTAAAATGCGATAGTTAAAATAAAATTACTGGATTTGGCTGATGTACGAATGAAATATCATCATATTATAATTATAAACAGACTAAGAGGTGGTGCGCGTGTCTCATGGTACAATTATACTCCATTCTTCTACCTTGGTCCAGTCGTCAGCTCATCTGATCCAACGCCTTATATTTAGTATAGGTGCTCGTAATTCTGCAATACACTAGAATTTCTTACTAGTAAAAGCGAGGTACACTCCTGTTTAAAAATCTTTCTTTAAATATTGATTTACAAAGCCTTCGAGCCTCGCCAGAGTTTGATTTTAACAATATTTTATTACGCCATTTAAAAAAAAATAGTTTTTATGAAATTAAAATCTTGGTTCTCTTTTTTTAATATCTGCTGACATATTATACAGGGTGTCAAAGGACACAATTCAGCCGTTAATTACGCATGCTGACCATAATAAAGTCGTTTTGAACATAAATTATTGCTGAAAAACGACTTTTAATTTTGGTATGAAAATTACTGTTATCACGCACGGACCTGTTATTCTTAAAATTATTTTAAACAAATCAATCAAACTTACAATATTTTTCATAGGTGACAGAATTTGGTCACAGTGGTCTATTTTAAAAAGGAGACTAGTCATGTTCTCGTGTGATATATCTTGTCCTGCCCTCCTCCTCTACTAAGCAGAGATCAGGCAAACCAACCAACCAACCACTAACTGTCAAACTCGGGGTTGCTACCTACTGAGAAATTATTAAAATAGCAAAATCCAATCACACTAAACCCGACCTGTAAACCGAACCTCGGCGCCTATGCTCAGCAGTTACACTTAGGCACAATGGCGCATTCATAAACTTAACACTGCATTCAAAAGCAAACAGCACGTACCTATACATTGAAATGTTGACAAAACAACCTGCATTTACAGCAAGGTAACGTAATTACATAGAAGTACCCACATAAGTTTATTTTCAAGGTTAATTCGAAAGGTCTTTGACATGTCATCCCCTCCCTTCCATCCCCGAAGACTTGTGGTGTTTCCAAATTTTAATAAAACATTTTATACAAGGTTACTCGTGTAAGTACATTTGCATTTTATTCTCAGTTATCCCCGTCTGTTTGTTCGTGTTAAATTCAGTGTGTATAATTTTCTTTTACGTTAAAACCTTTGCTAAATAAACGTGTATTTAAATTTACTTTAGCTAATTCTGAGAAATATGTTAATAATATAATACCAGCCTATTACTGTCCCACTTTACGGCAAAGGCAATTTCATACAGAGAAGGCACGAGCTTTGATCACTGCGCTTGCTTAAGTTAGATTGGTAATTTCAGACTTATATTAGTTGTAATTGACGGGCCTGTTGGTCTACTGGTTAGCGGCCCTGACTGCTAAGCCGGAGGTCGTGGGTTCGATTCCCACCCAGGACAAACTTTGTGTGATGAGCATAATTGTTAGTTCTGTGTCTGGGTGTGATTTATCTATAATATGTATGTATTTATAAATTATATAAGTATGTATATCAGTTGTCTGGTTACCATAACACAAGCTCTGCTTAGCTTGGGATCAGATAGCCGTGTGTGAGTTGTCCCAAGATATTTATTTATTTATTTTATTTATTTTATTAGTACAGGTTTGCTCACGATGTTTTCCTTCACCGATGTCTAAGATAGAATGATAGACTTAGAAAGTACGTATGTATATGAATTGAAAAAGTCACATTGGTACCTGCCCACTATCAAACCCATAATACCTTTACCACATTGCTATCACAAAGATTTAACAACAAAAATAAAACAAATTAAGTTTTTTTTTCATCATAAAAATAGCATGTTGATTAATACAAAATAATGGGTACTTTCTTCAAACAAAGTAATACCAAATAAAAAAATGCAATACTGTAATGAAAAGGAAAAGAAGGCTTAAATATTTATCTAATTTTAGTAATAATATTTTTTAGGCACTCAAAAAATTGCAATCGTACTTTTCTTCAATAATTTAAAACCAACTATTCAAATATTCTAGCTCGTTCAGTTCTCAAAGTCAAGTGTACTGCGTCACTGCACCCCGCTGTCAATGGGACCGCGCCCTCATTAACAATTCCCAGTGATGTGATGTCAGCGTTGCGCCGAACCATCTCGCCCGGTTTAGCCTTTGAATTAGACTGGAGCGGGCCATATTATTGTGTATAAATTGGTAGGATGTGTATGACACGGGGGTAGGTACAGCTACTAATTATTAAGTACTATTGTATCAGCCGGGTAGATTGGCAGTGGTATTAAAAAGGTACCGAGAGACATCATTTTGAGGGACGATTTTGATTACATCTGAAGTTTAATTTATAGGTATACGAGTATAGTTTGACATTTTGATTTATCTTTCTGTTTCAAGCGAAAGTATGGATGGATGGATGTTTGTTACTCATTCACGATGGAATGGCTGAACGGATCTGGATACAAAATTTAATTGTCTATTATCTAGATCTTCTTCTTCTTTATCGTGTGGGCAGTAAAATCATACGACCCCACACACCCTAGTGTCAGAGTTTCTAAACCACCTCAAAGGCCTTTGACATGGTTTTGAATGGAACAGTAAAGTCTATATTATAATCTCGAATAGCACATTGGCTTTTTATCCCGCAAAATTTACTGTTGTCATGGGGTAATATATTAACTTTGATGTGGGCGAAGTCGCAAGTGGAAGCCAATAATAGCATAAAGATAGAACACATAAAATATTTTCATTTTATACCAGTGGGCAGTGTTCTGAATGTTTACTTCTACGGTCTTCAGTTTGCATACCTACCGGCAATCACGATAATCGCGTAGCGCTACGCCGTAGACATCGTAGAGGGTAGAAAAATAAACTACTTTTATTACTGAGTACATTGGACTATTTGTCCAGTGGTATTAATTTATTTGGATGGGCTAGTTTTGAAGTTTAAGAAGCAGGTTTAAGTACTTTTGTGTCTTTATCTATATACGTACATAAGTACTGTTGGTTAATTGGCTTAGCAACTGCACACAAGATACAGTAGAATCCGCTTTAAATGACGTCGAAGGGTCGACGTCGACCAATATGTCAAGTGAGAATTAAAATCTTTCAATTTTCCGTTGGGTATTAAGTAGTATACTAACAACTGGTCACAGAGAACCACATAAGCACACGCCACGCACGCACGGGTGGGGCGCGGGGCAGCGGGGACCGCGGAAGCATTCGAAAGTGTTTAGAAATCCAATTGTTTTGAAATGTTATCATGTTGGTCACTGTTACCGGGCATTTAATTATTATTTTTTACTTTTTCATAGGTAATATGCGATAAGTTACTATAAGATAAGTATAATATCCGACTTGACACTGCATTGCGGTCGGTAATAGGGTAGATGGCACCACCAATCAATTGACGTGCTTTTTTTATTTTTTCAATTGACCTTTCAAAACGCGATTCTCCCATAGATTTTGTATGTCAAAAGACAGCTGCTATGTAACTTCTGTGCTGATTCAATTGATTAACTAATAATGTTGATGTTTAATTTTACAGTTAATTGAAAGTGAACCTGGTTTTCAGGGCTAAAACAAAGTGTTTCTTGTGTTAAAATTATTGGTTAATTGTGTCAACCATTAACCACGAGTTCTACTGAATAACTTAAATTATTCTATCATTGGAAGAAAAAACAAAAACTTCATTCAGTCAAGAATTAAAAACCGTAAAGTAATGCATTTATATTCCTCACGCTCTAGGATGGTGTCGTGCCGGTGACATTTTGTCAAACGTAAAAGCGATTTACAATCATGATTGAATATTTTAACTGCACACTTATATCATAGTTGTAAAATACGGAATCAGTAATAAGTAAGTAAATAACTAGTAAATGAAATAATATCACTGACTTCGTTAAGCGATTCTGACATACATAATTAAATTGCTGACATGTGTCACCCGCACCATCATAGAAGGTATGGAATTTAGTTCCAAAACCAGAACAATATTGTAATCAAAAAATATCGTACATTCTAATAAAAAAAAAACACATAATGTGTCAATTTGCAATAAAACAAAATTATTTGTAAAAGTACTTAATATTGTATTTAATTTATTCATAAAAATATTAACTCTCAATAACTTTTATATTTTATACTTCGTTTCAAAGTGGAATGGTGAACTTTGTAGCGAGAAATAAGCTGTACTTCCTTAATGAAACTTACTTTTTGAGCTCAACTTGTCCCGCGGAAACTTAATGCTTTTTGTCGATATCTTGAATTTATTGAGATGTTAAACGGAATGTTAAAGTAGAGATCCTGAGCTTTGTCAGTAAATTTGTCAAGATTTTAAAGCAAAATTCATTGATGACGACAGTTAGACATAGTTCGAGCTTCACCCAAGAGCGAACTCATTTTATTATGATAAGTTGTCGTTCAAGACAGCCTTTGCCTGAACGACGGGTAAATCATTTATTCTTTTCGAAGTAATACTTTTTAGAATGGACTTATAACTAACTAACTTCTGCCATCGACTTTGCCCGCTGGGTTTTGTTTATCCGTATTTAGTTCGTCTTTAGTTACTGCTCCGCTCTAGTGAGTCGTAGCTTGATATTATATAGCCTTTTCTATATATTACGAATATGGCTATAATTTGCTTTAAAAAAACAACAATTCGACTGGTATTTACGTGGATTGCGTTTAAACAAACAAACAAAAAATCTCTTTAGCTTAATTATATGCTTTCGTGCAAACGAACTCGGCATCACTCGGCAAACATCGATATGTCCTGTCTCTTTCCTCTTTGAGTTCGCATTCAATATATTAAAAGTTTGCGTAAAGTTTCAAAACCATACTTTAAATAGATTGAATCAATAGTCTACGAGTAAATTGCTGTTGAATGTTGCTGCGTGGATCAATGTTTTTGCACGTAAGTGTATTAGAATAGATATGAGTCTAATATTGCCAATCGCGAGCAAGCGTGGTGATTAATGATCGGGTGTTCTCTGTATATAGAGGCATCAAATTGTTATTATTTAGGGAATAACCTATATGGCTGATCTCAAGGCAGTTTAGTTCCGCTGTCCTCACCATCGTTTTCCTAAAAAAAAAAATGAAAAATGTTTTATTTGTTTTACAAGTAAACTTAACAACTAGTGATTGGAGCCTCCTTTTAAGCAAAAAAGCCTGTGTTAGGAGACTCTGCTCTTCCAAAACTTAAAATATTAACATAAAATTACTAGTTTTACCTAAGTGTTATAGAAACAGGCGATTCAAAATAACATAACATAACATAACATAACATCACGCCTGTTATCCCCGAAGGGTTAGGCAGAGGTGTACCCATTATTACACCCACATTTCGCCAGTTATGTTTAAGTCCCATGTAATAGGGGGCGAGCCTATTGCCATCAACCGGGCACAAATCCAGACTCCGAGGCTGCTACTAAGAAATTCCTGATGGAAAAACCCAATAACACTTTGCCCGACCTGGGAATCGAACCCAAGACCTCGTGCTCAGCAGTCGCGCTTTGCGACCACTAGACCAACGAGGCAGTCCAGCGATTCAAAATAAAAAGAGAAAATTAAAACTAGACAAGACGCATGCAATTGCGTGAGTGAGAGTAGGGGTAAAGCATCAGTCTTTCTTGACTGCCTGACCTAAGCCTAACGAGGTCCAAAATCTCCAAAACTTCAATAGAAATTACACCCATTCAGGCGGTCAAAAACCTACAACACGGCGCCTCCGAGCCGCAAGACCACAATAGCGTTACTGAAACCCAAGTTCCGTTGCAACTTCATGAAGTACCGTCTACTGCCGCTAACAATGGCTTCAGAGTATGCCGTACCGTATTCATAGCTTTCATGCAAGTCCCAGGGGCGCAAAGTTAATTTCAAGTTGGTAGAATGGCTGTGACGTTCTCTCATTTATTAAAATACTAACGTCTTGAACTTAATAGGTTTTGGTAACTGTGAAAGTTGATGGAACGCCTGACTTGAAACAGGTATTGTTAGGGTGGCTGTTATGTTCGGTTTTGTATCGGTGTAAGGTCTAGATTTTGTTTATTAAAATAATTACGAAGATAATTGATGTCTATTTTCACAAAAAAAGCAAGTTTTGCTCTCCAAAAAACTGGTATAAAATCAAAGAATTACCAACATTTACTTCCATTACTGATTTAATCCTAAGAGGAACCATTTTCACGATAATACAAACATTAAATAAAAATTACAAAGTAGGAGAATAATCTCAATAAAAACGAAACTAAAATAAACAGAATATTTAGAATTATTCATATCGAAATCACGTGTCGACCCAACCGCATATTAGCGTAGCTACATATTTTTTATGACTGTTTTTACGAGTTATCATTTTTACGAGTTTCGCTCATCGGCTTGAAGGGCGTGGAAGGGTTTTGACCGATTTCTTTATGTAATTCTATGGGATTTTATGTACTGAACAAGATTTTTATTTCTTTTTATAATATTTATTACGGGTTTTTAACGTAGGTTATGTAGTTTCTTCTTCAATTACAAATTAACACTGTTGAACATGATAACTCCATCGTAACTTATTTTTGTGCGCGTTGTAAATCCTCATGGACTTACTTCATCTTGGGGGTGACGGAGAGGCATGCCAGACTCTTACCGGCTGAAACCACTGCAGTATTCCACCTCTGCCTATGGCCGAGAGTGCGAGATTCGCGTAAGCATTCATCGCTCCCAACTCCACCATAACTTGCAAAAAAATCAACTTAGTTCTGCCAAAAAGAGTCAACGTACAATCAAAACTAATAACGTTTTAATCTATTTCAATATGCCAAATGTAAATCACTATCCGTTGTATGTATACTTACTTATTCAGCAGTGGGTTAGTTCACTAAGGCAGAACTAAACCACATTATTACGTTAACAAAAAAACAGTCAAACTGTGTAAAAATATTAGTAGGTTAAAGTGCTAACATCATAGTAACAGTAACCCAGATATCGTCAATACAACCCAATATTAATCACACGTAACACGGAGTAAACAAATTCTAAAACTTGTTGCATTACTGAATCAAATTCAACCGATATGCACGAAAATCGACGTACTATTTTCCCTCCACTAAACCGGCGACATTGGACAGAAATAACTGGTTTACATAATTAATCTGGTAAACTACTTTGCATTGACATCGAGCAATGTCAGCTCGGTTATAGGTCTTTAGCATTCATAATAGAAACAACGTATGATTAGAGGATTTCAGAGCATTGTTATATGTATATATTCTATTATTACTGCCTCATTAGTATAGTGGTCGCAAAGCGCGATTGCTGAACATACGTCTTGGGTTCGGTTTCCAGGTTGGGCAAAGTGTTATTGGATTTTTAAAAAAAAATCTACAGAAATTTCTTAGTAGCACCCGCGGACTCTGAACATAACTGGCGAAATGTGGGTGTACTAATGGGTACACCTCTGCCTAACCCTTCGGGGATTACAGGCGTGATGTTATGTTATATTCTATAATATATCAAAGCAATCAAACCATTCAATAAAAACCATTACAGGCACTTTTGGAATGTCAAGGAGTCGGTCAGTTAGTCAGAAAGTTGAAGCTTGTAGGTCGTTCTTCAATTTAGGTAAGTTTGACCCTATGGAGAATGGAGACGAAAGAGCAAGAAATTCCACAGCCATTAAGTTTTTCGAAAATCCTGTTTTTCTTGTGAAATCAATACTAGGTAATTGATTGATCTATGAGGTTTACCTTGTGGGCTCAGATGGGTATAAGCGCATTTATACATAGACACAGCACAAGCCTCTTAGATTTTATTAAATCGTCATGGTAAATGATACTTATTAATTTTGTATATAGGTACTAATATTATCTATAAACAATACTGATATCTGTCAAAAATTATGTTTAACCTAGATGAGGTCGATGTTTCCTATCACATTACTGTAAGAAGAAATATTTGAATAAAGAGGTCAAAGCCCATTTCGAAGACCTGACATATGTTGGTCAGATTGCTGTCGAGGTAGCCGTTTCGTCAAGGCTGTCCAAAACCTATGACCATCCACATTTATCCGCTGAAATGTGCTGGTAACTGTTTTTTTTTATGGATGCAATTCCTGTAACTAACTTCAATTTTGGACAAAGATGCCTTGGAAAATTAAATAACATCTTAAAACTCTTTGCGATAACTTTCCACAATCTTCTTAAGCAATAAAGCAGTCTGGTGGCAGACTGCTTTATTTTTGGCAGACTTAGGAGTCGGTGATTGTTGGTTCTCATTGGTTAAAATAGCATCCATTATGCACATATTTCTGTTATCATCATCTTTGCAGATCTTTCCAAGACCCTTCAGGAAGAGTTGGACTACTAAACATTTTTCTTTCTTTATCGTGTGGGCAGTAAGGTCTTACAGCCCCCCACACCCTAGTGTCAGAGTACTAAACATTAATTATTCGATATGAACTCCAAATTACGGTGTTGTACAGTTAGTCTTTCGTATTTCAACTCGACTAGCTCTTGTTGTGGTGACAGACACGAATGGCCGCGTGCACTGCTTCCGTATTAATGACTGCTCGCCTTGCTCTTGGAAGGTTGATGGGGGCCCACCCAAGGCCTGACCTCGGAACCGTTCTTTCAACTCCGTGATCGATCGACCAGTGTCGTTGCCTTTAGCCGTGGTGCAATAAAAGCCATTAACTCATGACTGTGACATGTTGTTAGTGGTTCTATTCGACCACCAAAAAGACTTTGGGAGGATAGTATCATAATCTTCCTATACGTAACATCACGCCTGTTATCCTCAAAGGGTAGGGCAAAGGTGTACCCATTAGTACATCCACATTTCGCCATTTATGTTTAAGTCCCATGTTTTAGGGGGCGAGCCTATTGCCATCAACCGGGCACAAATAAGAAATTCCTGATGGAAAACCCAATAATACTTTGCCCAACCTGGTAATCGAACCCAAGACCTCATGGCCTAGATTAATAAGGCAGTTCATGAATGCTGTTACTGTTCCATCAAATATGATTTTACCTTTTATGGGAGCCAACAGGAGAGTGCTGTCCATTTTGTATTCCACTTCACACGCACCAAAAAAGCTTGCCCAAAAATTGGGCGTAGCATGTCATATCGATTGCACACCATATCTGGTGGCAAATTATCGAGCATCGTTGTGATTATAATAGTTAGCTTAGTGGGGGCATATGCTGGATCCCACGGTTGGTCACGCACACCCAGCAATTAGAACTGTTTGTCGAGTTCTGGAGAAGGGTTCAGTTTTTATGGATTACTATAATTTTATAATTAATTTTCGGTTGTTTATGTGTTGAATGGACCGTGCAATCCTTTTTAGGCCTACTTTGTTGTCGATAAATCCAATTCTTTCCATCTGATCCATTGATAGACATCAGTATGGGTTGGTTCACATCTGACGGAAGATACGTCGAACGTATCGTCTTTAGTATGGTCACACGCACTAACGGATCATCGGTTATGTGTATGGTTGGATATGTTATTATCTATTTGACTGATTCTGCGTTACACGACTGATGCGAACCGACCCTGAATCCTCCTAGTTACGGAAATTAAAACCACCTATAAAAAATCAATAATAAAAGAAACTAAACCAATAAAAAATTCAATATGCCTAAAAATCGCCGTCAACTGGCAATATGCACGTTGGATGGCAATGCTGATGGCAAAAGAGCTGAGAATCGCGTTTTCTTTTGTGTATTCTGATATCTTTGATATCTATGAAAACGAGTAATTAGACAGTCGGTGAGTGTACAACCAGTGTCGTGTCCAGCCAGTGTGTGTGTGTGTGCCAGCGTTGTTTCAACTTTTACCTACAAAAAGTACAAGTATCGAGGTAGTCATACATAATCACTTCTAAACGTCTTTCATCGTCCAGTTGAATTGTTATCTACAACTTAGGTCTGCTCCACGTCATGAGTGGTTACTCCCATAATGTTATTTGCTACTCGCCGTCCACTTGATTGGACAAACTTTTATTGGTCTATTACTACTTTGAAAGTTCCCTTGGCGTGCCTGCCAGCCGCTGTTGTTTATTTTCAAATAAAGACTCTTGTATTATGTGAAATAGCGATCATTTTGCAGTGGTAGTTATTTTTGTTTTTATTGTCAGGTTGAGCGAGAGTTAATACACTTAGGTTTTGTGCTTTAAAGATTACTGTGGAGTGGACCTGTGGGTTTGTATCTACCTATTATTGTATTTGTTGGCAACGTGCAGTTTGCTTAAGTTGTCTGACGTATTTTATGTTTCTTGGATACCATCCTTGCCGCCGTTCTATGACCATTTTATATCAAAGAAAATAATCTCGAGTGTTAGAGAGGCAAATGGTTGAGCTTTGTTTACCACTTTTCTTGGTAAATTATTAATTATTTCTTTAAGTTTCGAACCGACTACATTCTTCTCATTCTTATTCATCATTATTTAGAAGTCTGCAGTTACTCATCCTCTATTGAAGAGTGAGTATCCTCCGACCAGACGGATGTTGTATTTTGTGGGCTACTGCCCGACAGTTGTTGTCGGGATTTTGTATAACAATTTACTAACGTCTCACAGAACTTTAATATCGCGATATAGTAGTCGCCACAGTTATTTCTGCTGAAACAATTTCCTCTTTGCATTTAGCCAGGTCATAGTACCTAACCGGCTGTGAGTGGAGCATTTTGTCTTTGTAAAGCGATGTTTACTGTCACGCAAAGACTTAAGTATTAGCTTGCCCTATCCTATATGTACCTATACTACTACTATTATACAGCTTGTAAGGATGAATAGATTGATGTATTTTTGTTTGTTTGTTACTCTTTCACGCATAAACGGCTGATTGAAATTAGAAACATAGAAATATCAATCTCGTTTTTGTGTTACTTGTTGGATAATTTAGAACTGGCTTATTTCTGAATTTCCTACGCAGACAGAGTCGCGGACAGTAGCTAGTTAATATTAAAATACTGGTCGATGTCGTCACAAAGTTAAATCGCACCTGTGCACGGCATGGACCGGTCACTAATTAATATTCTGTAAGTGGTGAAGCACTGGACTTAGGTCCACACCGGACTATAAGACTGAGTGCACTCAAACCAAGTTATGGTTCTTATTTACTGAATTATATTTCGAAGTTTCCAAGACATTCGGAAATACAAAGTACTTAAATATAAGTAGTTGTGTACAGTTCCCAACTCCACGAAGTTATTGAAGTTTTGGTTTCATGGAATTGTTATTCCACTGTGTCTCTCTTCATAGTTTATGAAGGAACAACGACTCGCTTAATGGTCACTACATATTCTTAAATATCTTACTGGTTCTGACGCAATTTGTTCGGTCGCAAGTGCGACTGCTCAGCATAGGGTTGTGAAGGTTTAGTAAAGTTTTTTTTATTAGAAAATCACTACACTTCCTTCTAGAAGTGTAAAAGAGAAATAAGTTTGTTGTCCAGTAATGATTGATCTTACTACTATTTTAAATGCGAAAGTATGATTGGATGGATGTTTGCTATACAATCACGCTAGAAACAGATTTAGAAGAAATTTTACACAAACTTACATTATAGTCTGGAAAAGCACAAAAGCTTTTTATTCCGTAAAAAAAAATAGATTCTCGTGGACAATTGCTAGTTTCTCGTATTAAACTAAGCATAAATGCATACGAGTATTGTAAAATTTTCAGTAACACGCTAAGCGAGACAATACTGGGTCAATAGGTGGAGTCGACGCAAGGTCAATGTTTTTCTATTCTTATCCATACGGAGCGTCGGTTCTCGGATTTTCTATTACTTTTCGAGTTGATGGAAGCGCACGATGGCGGCCGTTTAAATGTCAAATCATAAATACTTAATTTGCTTCATAAATACTCGGTGATCCGCTGAAGTGGGTCACTGTATAAGTCTGACAATATAAAGATTTAGTTTTAAGGAACCATTTCGTCCATTACTGACTTCAACTGAAAAGCACTTGTTCTTGTAATTTCTACCTGATTTATTATTTGAAGAGTCATTGTGCCTTTTCTTTGTAAACAAGCTTTGTTTCAACGGAATCGATGTTCAACAACGGCACTGCAGTGTAGGCCCAGCTTAACTCGCAGGTAGCCTGTCTCGGGGGCGCTATTGATTTTAGGTTGATCAACTTTACTCAAGGTTAAAAATGTATAGCCTTTCAGTAAATAAACAAACAATTTGAGTGAACTGTTGAGTTAAAGAACAAACATAAACAATTTCATCGATTAATGTGTTCAAGTTACCGGAAATGTTTATGGGTGGTTTGGATCGGGGTGTAAAAAGACATACTATTACATAGATGTTAATTACGCATCGTGCTCATTAAACTAAGTAACATTGACCAAAAAGGTTTTGTTGAGTAACGACTTTTTTGTCGGTGTGAAAAATCAGTAAATTATGGTAGTGCACTATGTAAGGTACGAAAACCATTGCTCTTATGATTCCATGTAACAGTGCATAGGTCAAGGAGGCAACAGTTTTCGTGAAGAGACACAGTGTTTACGCCGCCCGTAAGGCATTAAATTCAAACTTTCAAGTCCATATTATTCGAATTGAATGAACCGATTTTCAAGAAACTTTCTACTAATAAGCAAGATGCAAAGGTATAAAAAGTAATCAGAGAACATTTTTAAATTGTCTTATTAAAAAATAAAGATAATTGGAAATGTGTTTCTATGGAAAACTTAATCATCATCAACCTAGCGTGTCTCCCGGTTGCTCGTCCCGCCTAGCGCGGGAGAACCCAGGGTCCGCTTTCCTGCTTAGTCTTCTCCACTTTGCACGGTCTTCGGCATCCTGTTTGGTTAGTCCGTTCGCACGCATGTCATCCTGCACGACATCAAGCCAGCGTTTCTTGGGCCGTCCCCTACTTCTGGCGCCAGGCAACGTCATGTTGAGGCATTTGTTTCCCACGTAACCTACCGGGCGACGCAAGACGTGGCCATACCACCGAAGGCGACTTTCTTGCAGCTTGTCAGCTATGTCACGGACACAGAGGCTGCCGCGGATGTGTGCATTCCGGACACGGTCGTTTCGTGTAACGCCACACATCCACCGCAACATATTCATCTCCGTGACATGCAGCAACTGCCGGTGTCGCTCCAACAACGGCCACGCCTCACTGCCGTACGTAAGGACAATGGGTCTATGGAAAACTTAATATCTGTCGAATTTAGCCGTAACACAATTTTTCTAAAATGTTCTTTAAAATAAAGTCAGGTAACTTGCAACTACTCATAAACAATTCGAGTGAGTCAATTCTTTCGAATCAATCTTATTAGATTTCAAAACTATTAGACACCATAGGCTTCATAATTAATAATAAATAATAAAAAAATAATTAATAAATGAATAATTATATTTAGAAAGATAATTATTGTTGTCTGTAAACCAAATATCTAGATTTTTTTTTTACTTATATAATTACATATTTTTTACTTATATTTAATAATGATTCCTCCACAAGATTTACCCTCACACCTTAAGGAATAGTATCATCAATTAAAACTTTTGAAGAAAATTTTGCATCAGTTCCGAAACGAACGTACAAACTCAAGTCGAGCAGTTACGGAATTGGTCATTAATTATTTCAGAACTAGCTGTGCTTGCGGTTTTCTTCGCGTGGAACTAATTGTAAGGGAAATAGCAGTAAATACTATGTCATCACAATACTCTAAGTGAACCTAGTCGGTCTAATTCTGAGGTAAACTGTGACAGAAAACCTCGACGTTTTATACAATGTGGTAATGAAATTACCCAAAACCTCGGACACCACAACCGATTTTTATATTAATAAATTGATATGACGTACCTATAATTATTTATTTTCATAAATTATAGTAAAATATATTTGTATATATTGTTGTCGCGCTACTTCTTACAGATTCATAGCTCTATCGCCGCGCCGCTGTCAAACGTTCGTTGACACGGCATGGCACATGGCACAGTAGTGTACAGCGTCGTTAACAAGTAATAAATACGGCATGTCAAATAATTATTTTTTGGAAAAAAATAACCTATATTCAAAATTATTGTGTTCGATTTTGCTGCCGATTCTAAACAAACTAGTTTCAGGTTTTGGGTTATTTCATTAACACATTGTAGATAGGATATACACTAAAATCTAGCCTTGTGGTCATCTAAAAACTATTCAATATGACACACGGTTATTAGAACTCTCAAAATGTTTACTCATGAGTTTTAAAGTTACGCATTATTATCAATGCTCTTAAGTACAGAATAATCATAAAAAAGCGATTATAATACAACAATATTTGTACCCCTTACACGCGCGACATTCGAAGTACCCTTCAGTCGATAGGATCGTTTCCCGACGCGACAATTAGTCGCACGTGTGTCGTGTGCTTGATTTGTAGATGTACCTTCCGGTGGAACACACGCAATGGGACGCATCGCTCACGGTTTTGTAACTGTTTTTGATATTATTCTATTTGTCTATTATTGAAATGGGGATTAGGGTGAGAAGCCATTTTGGGGAATATTTGACAGGTGATTTAACTGGTGATTAAATCGAGTATTCAGATATGTTCTCCTTCATAAAATCACAATAAAGAGTCTGAAAGCTTTTAAATCTTAAAAACTTTAAAGTCTTCGTTTAATAGGTAAGAGACAATATTTTGCTCCCATCTCCCATGTAATTGGGGGCGCCTATTGCCATCAACCGGGCAATAGAGGATAGTATCATAATCTTCCTATACGTAACATCACGCCTGTAATCCTCAAAGGGTAGGGCAAAGGTATACCCATTAGTACATCCACATTTCGCCAGTTATGTTCTAGACCCATGTTATAGGGGGAGAGCCTGTTGCCATCAACCGGGCACAAATCCAGATTTCGAGGCTGCTACTAAGAAATTCCTGATGGAAAAACCCAATAACACTTTGCCCGACCTGGGAATCGAACCCAAGACCTTAAGCTCAGTAGTCGCGCTTTGCGACCGAAGCAGAATATGTGAAATAGCTTATAGCTAAACCTCAGTGAAGGTTCAACACAATCAAAGCCTTGTTTTTGTCGTTATTGTAGTAGCCACAGGTTTAATATGTGATGTCGGCTTCCCATGACGTATGTATGACGTCCTGACCACGGATATGGTTCCTACTAGATTATTAGCAGCGAGCGCGGTCACCGACGTTACCGATGCCACGTCCGGTTGCACGCACACGATACCGGACACTGCCGGACACACTATTAATAAGTCTAGTCGATCGCGGTCGAAGTGGTTGCATTCATATCTGCAAGTACTATTGTAGTCTATGTTTGTTGTGTTCTGTTGATTTTTTTATTAATTTTTCGGTGCGATGTCGGCTTATCTGAACTGGTAGCTATTTGTTAGTAAAAATTGTGAGCCTTATCCATCGACTTTTGGCAGAGTGTTGAATTGTTAATGAACTTTTTGTTGTTTTTAATGCCGAATTTGCCAACGGTGTAAATTTCGTTCGAAGTGGAAAATGTTGCCAAAAAAGTGCAGTTCAATTTCAATATTTATTGTCGTAATTGAAACCAACATGGTGATTTACAATGGACGACTTAATATCAATAATATTACTAGTCTATTATTAATACACAGCCTAATAGTAAGTCAAGGTTTCCTTACAATGTTTTCCTTCACCGATGTCAGTTTTGTGCAAGATAAACTTAAAATCTTAGATATGAATTTAAAAAATCACAGTACTTAGTGTCTAAGTATTATTTGAAGGATTGAAAAGAGAATGCTTAGATGGTTCGGTTATATTGAGAGAATGAGTGAAATGCGATTAACAAAAGGAATTTATATGGTAGATTTGAGTGGCAATGCAGGGAGGGGACGCCCTAAAAAGACCTACACTGACCTTATTAGTGAGGTTCTTTAGAAAGGTCGGATACGCAGTACTCGTAACCGGCGTGCTTGTATGAACGTGGATGACGTGAAAGAAGTATCTAAGGCTCGTAGGTAGCGTTCTATGGTTTCTGCCTACCCCCATGGGGAAAAGGCGAGAGTTCATGTATTTATTTGACTTCGAACATCATATAATTATTTGACTTTTAATCCAACTTCTGAATCATGTGAAGCCTTCATTATAAATTGACGTTAAAACTAAACTAAAGGACTTATAATATAACCTGAACATATAATATTAATGTTAGGAAAGTAAAAGGATCTTAACACATCATTCAAGATCCACCTAACCGACTTAACTCGCGTCGACAGGGTGTCAATATAACCAATAAACTTGTCCAAACTTTTCTAACTAGCTACTGAACGAAATTTATCGATTTAAGGCATTCACCACCCCATACATCGGTTAGGGCTGATATTGATAGTCGGTGACAAGACCCGCTTTGACATCCCCTGCTTCACGATAACTCTCTTACATTAACCTCCAACATTCCCCACGCAAGTGACTTTCAACCTTACGTTGGCGGAGTAAGGTTTAGTTGGTTTGATTTGTCTGTAAACATAGGGTTGTCACAAAACTTGTGCGGTGTCTCTAAAAAAATATTTTTCTCCGAAAACCTACTGAGGTTTCGGGGGAGGCTTACGGGCTTTTATTTTTCTCCTCACAAACACCACCTTTTCATAACTGTCGGGAACGGGGATCGATTCGGTCAGAAGATTTGGCTTCCTAATCCGGTCTCATCCGTTACTGCAGGTCGCCCGTTATGGTTTAAACCAGTTTAGATCTTTGTAAACTTTTTGTTTTTGAGTTTATTTTCTTGTTGCTTTATGGTTTTATAGGGTGATGGGGTTTTAGGCTTTTAGGTAGATGGGATTTAAATTATGGGGACCCTCAGTGGACTTACTTGAGGGCATTACTTGTAAGTGTGTATTTCTGTTTTCTGTGAGTGATGGTCTGTTTTTGTTCTGTATGGGTTTTTTTCGATTACCTTCCTTCTTAAGGAGTTGGTAATAGGAACAGAGGTGGCATTGATTGCATACCCAGAGTAGCAGGGGTATTGGACCTTTTGGAAGGGGCAGAAGATTTTTTTTTCTTATTGGTGAAATTCGAAAGTTTCTTTTAGTGGTCTAATTGAAATAAATAATTTGACTTTGACTTTGAATCTGAGTTCCATGTACCTTGAGCTACGTAATGTTTATGGTAGCAATTCCTGCTCGTTGTTTACTTAACGTAAGTAATAACTCCACCGAAAGTTTACAGGTAAATATTGCCGCCAAAATCTATTACCGATAAACACTGGTTACTCTAAAGAAAACAGAGACTCAATAGAGCGGCTGTCCAAATGTTTGCAAGCAGTGCGCCCGCACCGGAAGTACGTAGCCAAACAAGATGGCCGCCGGCCGGTCACGTGACCGCTACCCGGATTCACCCCGACTTCCGGTGCTCAAAACATTATGTCAAGTGTATTGCAGGTAGTTATGTTTTGATAATTATCAATACCATTATGAGCACCCCTCGCCTCGGATGGCACGCATCTGTTATGATTTTTGGTGGCCGAGCGGTCAGACATCGTGTGGTCAAGTCGTTTATTTGTTTTGTAAAATACTGTTAAACTTAATTAATTTTTGTCCGCATTTAATTTTGGACCTTTTGTTAAGTGCATGAGATTTTCTTTTATTATTTACATAGGATGTGTTTTTATGGCCTTATAAAACATTTATTTTATAGCTAAACTGTTTATGAAGATAGTTAGGTTTAAAAAAAAACAGTTTTCATAGTGTCGTCTTTGTGAAGATTTTTTAAACTTTGTTTTTGATGCGAGTTTTCCCAATATCGTGGATGCGATTACGAGCATTATTAAGCATAATAAACTCAAACCCATAAACAATTAGACCTGAAACAACTACCTGTAGGCTATACAAATATTTTTTCCGTGCGGGAATCGAACCTGCGACACGCAACTCAACAGAAAATTGCTCAGCCAATTTCATTACACCTAACCCTTCGGGGATTACAGGCGTGATGTTATGTGATATTTAATGTTCTAGTTTAACAGATTTCTAATACAAGTTAAGAATTTTTTGTTTGAAGTTTTTCGTAGAAGAGTTTGGTTGATTGACAGCTGACGTTAGTGCTTAACAAAGTAGCACGTGTAACAGTCCACGCACGCACTATGTTACTGTTAGGGGAAAAAGTGTTTTCTTTGAAATTTCCTACCTCCTTTCCTGGTTGTATGGTAGACTAGCTTATGCCCGCGACTTCGTTTTAATTTTTTGCGTGGATCCCTAATTCTTTTTCTAAAATAAAAGTATGCCTAAGTTACCCCTTATTACATCAGCTATCTACCAGTGAAAATCCCGTCAAAATCGGTCCAGCCGTTTCAGAGATTAACCGGAGCAGACAGACAGACAAAAAGTTAAAAAAATATATTATTTTGGCATAAGTACCGTATATAAAAAGCGGTTAATATTACAAACAGACACTTTAATTTCATTTATTCGTTTTTATGTATAGATTAATTTTGTAAGAACTTGTTATAAATTACATAAGTCCATAACTAGGTCAATGCTCTTGTGGACTGTCAGTGTAATGATGGGCAATCATATTGTCTTGGTGAACCATTTTCTACGAATTATACTTCGTTTAGTTGCGTTGAATTTTATTTATTTATAAAAATAGGTCATAGTTTATTATGGTATCATAACTGTATATTATATTGTATAACTGTATAATTATTATACATATTTTAAAACTATAATTTTCTAAAATAAGTAATTAAGTTCTTGCGTAAGTAAGCCTTTGGTATTTTTTTTTATGTCTTTAAGGAATGTGCCTAAGTTCAGAATCCTAACGATAAAGTAAACAATATCTGTCAATACTTAACCATTTTTAAAGCAAACATACACTACCTATCTAAACAGTTTAATAGGTATCGTGAATAATAAATAAACACAATAAAGTAAATATTAAATAAACACAAGTCATCAACAACGATGAAATAAAAAGTATAAACAAAACACACCTGTCTAGGCATTAACCCTAAAAAGTCTGCGTGGAAATTAAATCCAGTGGCTCTGCAATAAAAAGCCGAACGCAGCGTCTGCCCGTCAGTTCGTTTGTGTCAATCAATTATAGCTGGTAGCGCAGATGAGGCACGCAGCGTCCCAAGCCACGCCTACTATCGATCGTGCCCGCCCAAATGCGCTGAATTGCTTCGTGCGCCGAACTTACTCTTGTTTCTGTTGGTTATGCTTTAAGGACGTGATTTTTTCGGAGTTTTCAGGTAACTTTTTCGTGTTTTTATTTGGGCTCTCCTACCAAGCATAGTCTCCTATGCCCAATAAAAACACAATTAAAAAAAACAGTGGAAATCGTTCAATATTTTTACGAAAAATATTTTTATATGTCAAAAGTTATCAAAGTGGCTTATTACCGCTTCAAGCTGCTTCACGCTTGAGCTACGAATGCCAGCGTTTTGCGTTTCTCGACACGGGTAGTGCTTGAATAGGGAATGTGTGTTTTAACCCGTCTGCCACAACCGCAAAGTTCAAAGCCACATTTTAAAAGTTACAACTTAATTAACTTGTTTATTTACAAAACGGGTGGTTTTGAAATCAATTGTAAACTAATCTTATTTTTTTTTTTACAAAACTATGTTTACGTATTTTTTCATTGATCGTTTCGTAACAAGCATATCAGGCTACACGTGATCCTAAAACTACTTAGGTGTGTCAAAATAATAATAATTACAATCATAACACATGTACAAGTGTTACCTGTACTGTCCTGTGTTAATGACAACTGACATACAATTATCTCGCCAAAGAACCGACAGAATCGGTTCATTTGCGACGTTAATAATTTTGTGACGGACTAATTGATATCGACAGTGAAAAGGAAAAAATTACCAAGCGGCAATTCGATCGTGTTGTACGTCGAACTTTATTAAGTATGTAGAGACTAGTATACAAAAATACTTTCATACAAAGAATCACTCACTCACACGGTGGATTGACGATTTCAGACCACAATTAAAAGTCCAGATTTCCTCACGACGTTTTCCTTCACCGACGTCAGTGATATCGAAGATAAACGCACGTATATAAATTATGAGTCTTATTGGTATTTGGCCACTATCTAACTTGGTAAGCTAAAGCATGAAGGTCGGGCGCGTTAACCACTGGGCCATTACAATCATACGGTCCGGTAGGTCGGTTAGTGTTATTGAAAACCAATTATTATAGTCAATACGATTCATTTTGGCTAGACAGCCTTATTTTCTGTTTTACTAAACGACAAAGTCTAAAGACAAATTTAATATAGCAAGCTAATATACGTACTACCTCGACTCGACTGCCTCGTTGGTCTAGTGGTCGCAAACGCGACTGCTGTGCATGAGGTCTTGGGTTCGATTCCCAGGTCGGGCAAAGTGTTATTGGGTTTTTCCATCAGGAATTTCTCAGTAGCAGCCTCGGAGTCTGGATTTGTGCCCACTGGCGAAATATGGGTGTACTAATGGGTACACCTCTGCCTAACCCTTCGGGGATTACAGGCGTGATGTTATGTTATGTTATAAATACGTACTAATTGAATTTTGTCTTATTAATATCGGATGTAAGAAGACACTTTATAAAACCGAAAGTTACAGTTTCTTTCCATCATTTTAATCAACTTTTGTTCTGGTAAAATAAGTATAAGTACCTACGAGTATAATAAGCTTAAAATAAGTTTTAGATGTAAATGTAGTATAATTTTAATCAAACTCTAAATACTCCCTTTTTTTAGGTAGTGGTAGGGACTGTCAGACTTTTACTGACTAAAAAACCACCCTGTTCCTTCTGTAGCCCTTTGCGTTCCGGGGCCACGGTATCCTGTTAAGACGTTTTCTTAGAAACCGATGGATGTTTTTTAATGTAAATTAATTTAAAAAGTAGATAATGAACTGTTTATTAACTAAGTCAAGTTTCAACGAAGATATCTATTGGTTTTTTAGTAAACTTTAACTATATCTGTCGACCCTGTGTACCTATCTCTTTTACTGACTGTACCTATAAGGGCAATGCATTGCGTGAGGTATAGTGCGCGGTACTACAAACAGTGATTTTTCAAACCAAAAAGGTAGGTAGTTTATGGTTTTATGATGTGTCTTTTTAGACCCTGTATCATCACGTGTCTAGCCTTTTCCCAACTATGAGTGGAGTCGGTTTCCAGTCTAACCGAATGCAGCTAGTATTTTACATGGCGCGACTG
The DNA here is from genome assembly GCA_949774945.1 of Hoplodrina ambigua. NCBI lineage: Eukaryota > Metazoa > Arthropoda > Insecta > Lepidoptera > Noctuidae > Hoplodrina > Hoplodrina ambigua. The sequence goes on along the minus strand of OX458963.1, from coordinate 4,509,353 downwards.
CCTATCTGACCTCCACAACCCTGTAACTGGGTAATACGACACCTCTTGGTCAAACTGGCTGTCAGACTTTCGGGCTTCTGACGAACCGTAACGACATTTCGACTTTTTAGACTCTGTGTAATGGTGAATAATTTTATTGTTCTTTCTTGCGGAACAAGTCTCGACCTTGTTCATTTAACAATAGTAAAATTAAATTAAATTAAATTTAGATAAATTTAAATTCATTTTTATTGTTTTCATTTCAAATTATAGTTACAGACCTGAAAGTCACATAAGTGCCGCTAAAGCACGAAACTTAATTGACTTAATTTTTTTATATTGCTGCAATTATACCCGGAGTAATTAAAGGGTTAACACAAATACAGAACGTATATCATTCAATGGGTTATCGTGTCAACGAAGAATTAAAAAGAAAGATACTTTTTTTAGGGCTCCTTTTTTTATGTAATTAGTTAATTATCGTGTTCCTGTCTTAATAATGGCTTTTATTTTTAAAAATGGATTAGGTCATATCGCGATAGCCCAGTGGTTGATTCTGCTTTTATGAATGAAGTTGCGGGGTCGAGACCGGGCAAGTACTAATGTGACATTTTCAATAAAATTCATATGTACTTTCTAAGCTTATCATGGGCATCACCGACATCGGTGTAAGAAAACAACGTGTGAAAAATCTTCTCGGTATGAGAAAAGGCCTTTACACTGCAGTGAGACTATAATAGGTTGGTATTATTATTATTTAGTATCAGAAAAATCTAGCCGAGAAATAAAAGCCACAGCTTTTTAAATTAGTCTAAGACTCTAAGAAAATCCTTACTTACCCACTTATATTGTACTAACCATAATTATTTAGGCACTTATACAGTACTTACATAAAAGAAAAGTCTTAAAGTACCAGAATAACACTTTAAGTGCCGTAGTGCCGAACGCGGCACCAGTAACGGCAACGACAATAACAATTACTGTAGCATTAACCGTTACAGTTAACCGCTAATGTAACGTTATCGTGTATCGTAAGGCGGGACACTCACGCTGCGATTGACGATTATGCGACTAAAAGTCGGTTTAGGAAGAGAGCGGTAATTTTTAGTGTTTCTATTTGGGGGAATGCTTTAGTAAGTATTTGAATCTTTAGTACGTAACTTGTTGGTTATAATTCATCGGCGTCAGCACGTGGTATAGATGATGTCTTTAGTATAATTGGTAATTTTGAATTGAGGTTAGTCCTACTAAAACAATCTAACCCACAATCTCCAAAATGACCTAATTCCCAAGGCACAAAGTCCGTCTTTGTACAATGCTACTTTTTTACAGTGCGTAAAGTTGTAATAAATAAATATAATAAATCTCTCAGTAATTATATTAATTACATCAAACTTACTCAATATACCAAAGTCACAATCAAATTCAGCAATAACAGATCAATGTACGTCATAAACATAACATATTCAAAATCAATGAAATTCCTCCAAAAAATAAAATAGAATTTTTTTGAAGCTGGGTTGATTCGTTTTCGCAAATCTAAACATAATTATTGATTTACAATGTAGACTTCGGAAATAAAATATACCACGGGGGCATAAAAATGGGATAAAACTATCCAGTGTGTCACTTGAATAGTAACAGGAATCAAGTAATAGAACTGTCTATTCTTATTACAAGAAAATCAGGACGTTTTGTTTAAACATTTTTCCATCTACTCGCATCATGCGGTCAACGCGGAGAGAACAACAATTATTATTATGCTCCTAGAAACCTTTATTTAATTGAAATGTACTAAAAACTATCGAAATAAAGTTGAAAATTGAATACTCGAGTGCAAGATAGTAAATGTCGCGTAGAATTACGTGTTCCATTCGATTTTCAAAATCTATTTATGGCATATTTTAGTTCTTTTTAACCAGCCTGTTAGTGTCCCACTGCAGGGCAAAGGCCTCTTCTCATGCTGATAAGGCTCGAGCATTAATCACTGCGTATGCTTAAGCCGAATTTCTGAATTCAGAGTGACGTTAATTATATGTCCAGGTTTCTTCACGACGTTTTTCTTGATCTATGTCAGTAACGTCAACATAAACTTAGAAAGAAAAAAGTCACATCAGTACTTGCTCGTTATCGAACCTGCTATCTCATGCGTGGGAGACCTTAAACACTGCGCCATTACGACACGAATTTTAGTTTATGATCTATCAACAAGCTTGTCGATTTGTCCACGTGGAAGTAAAGTACCTATCCAGATTTTTTTTTCGAAAATTCAACCCCTACGGGAGTAAAAAGGGGGGAATTCGATTGTGTGAATAATTTATTTCTTGAGTTAATCGACTTGAAACATAGCACGATTAAGTAAAAAATAAAGATTGACGTTTATAGCTTTTTCTACGCGGATAGAGTCGCGAGAAAAATGCTTGAAAAAAATTAAAGATGGTCGAACATTACAGCACAATAATTGGCGGTGTACCCTAAGTCTTTTTATTTGAAACAGCCGCCATCTAAGTATCCACTTCACCCTTTTTCTTGCTAGTCATCTTTCACGAAATTCGTGCCCTGTTCTTAAGTTTTCTTTTATCTAATACTCATTCACATTTATAAAAATTCTTTCCACAATATTAAATAAAAGTTCTGACACATTTTCGTTATTCACTTTGACTTCCTTTCTATTATTTTCTTTGTGACGGGCTGAGATGACATAACGAATACATACAAAAAAACAATCTGCTGTCAGTACAAAAGTCATGCTGTATATTTTTAGGCGTACATGGTCGTGACCTGAACTAATCCATGTTACGTATGCAATATATTTTCTGTGTTCTGTTTACCGTTCCTTGAAAAGAAAACAGAACAATGAAAACTGCAACCACTACACGGTCAAAATGTCCGACACAGCAAAGTTTTATAACCGGAAAAATGATTATTTTGCCACAGCTAAATTTTATAACCGGAAAAATGATTATTTTGCCGGTTCTAAATCCCATCTTTTTCAGTTTTATACGATGTCCCTCCCTTCCACTATTGTATATTAAATCAGCTTCCGTATGTTTGTATCCGCAAAATTCGGAGAATACTCCGTGCATTACTTATTGTTGCACAACATTGTATTTTCATAACAGAGTGTTTCTATATACTTTTTACTTTACTTAGTACTTTTTTTTATTATTCTAAGCCACAGCGAAGCGTGGTCAGCTTTAGCTAGTATAAATTATAAATATACTTATTCAGTTTTCAGCAAATAAATAAAGTTTAAGCATTATAAGACTCAAATAAGACTTTAATTGTGCTCAAAGACACGATAAGACAGTAACAATATCAAGTGCGTCCCTAAACTTATAACAGAGAGCGAACGCATTAAATATTCAACGAGCACATTGGATCCCTCTGTAAGCTATGATTTCTATCTTTATTGATATTTTCAGCCTTAAGAAATGCTTCAACTTTGATAGTTTCAGATACAAACATTTCCTTGAATTGATTCAATTAGTGTAGTCATGTATTTGTCGAGTTAGTCGGTTATTTTATTGATTGTAGTTTTTGGATTTTATCGGGTTTTGGCTAAGTATTTATGTACCTATCGTAGGTTTAGAATTTACTATTACTTACTAGAAGAAGCTCTGACTACCCAGTTGTTAAGGCTGTCTCTGATGCATGAGGTTGTGGGTTCGCTACCGGACGTGGGCAAGTGGCATTTTCTATTTCTGAACTATCTAAGTTTAGCTTAGACTTCACTGACGTCGGTGAAGGAAAACATCATGAGAAAACCTGGACTTGTAATAAACATAAGTCCGATATCGCCAACCTGCCTTATACAAGCGTGGTGATCAATGCCCGTGCATTCTCTGTTTGAGAAAAAGGTATTAGGCTGGTATTACTTCGCTGTGGATCATCAAAATAGACATGCCTATTATACATATATAAAAATACTCTACTGTTAAAACAATCAAGTAAAATAAAAAATACTTTCCAAATGTTGTAAATAAATATTTGCATACAATGACTGTAGAGATCAAAATACTTTCGAGTTAAAAAAATCTGTACAGCATCCCTAGACATAAAAAGGTAATCTCTGGAAGTATAAATCCAAAATAATTACAAAAATTCTTTCAGTTACAGAAAGCTTTATTATTGTCGACTGTTAAAGGCTATGTTTTTAAGTTGCGATGCGGTAAATACACCGTGTTTTTATGTAATATAAGTAGATACCTAAATGACACCTGATGAAATTCAATAAGTACTTGTAACCTCACTAAACATAACATTTTTTTAGACTACCATACGGAAGAATTCGCAAAGACACTTATTACGGTGTACAAGTTTTAGTAGGTAACTAGGTACACCGGTTTGTTGAGAAGGTTTGCAAGTTCAATTAGCATAGAGAAACACTTTCCACTAAGATTCACTAGTTAAGTTTATTTGGGCTATAAGTAAGTTACAGTTCATACTTGAGTGAAAGGAAGAAATTTACGCCCCCCTACTAAAGTGGAAGGCGACTATTTCTCTCAGTTGTTGATAGCTACACAGTTACGAGTTTACTATTATTCAATTCGTTAGTTATACGTTATTTTATTATGTTTAGTTAAGATGCACATAGTTAGCTAAAATTAAGTTACGGGAGAAATATTAACATGCATATGTATTTATAATCCTAGCTCAATTGACCATCTGGAAGTTGGTCAAGGTTAACTTATGAGATTTCTGATGGCCACTTTTCGGCTCCATCATCGGATCAGCTCTGTTACATCATCATCATGCAAATTGTTCATTTACTAACAATTTCAGCTCAATCGAACATCGGGAATTGGGTCAGACTTAACTTGTAAGATGGGATTAGCCCCATTCTCTCCAGGTCAGGTGAAAGTAAATAAAAAAATAAAAGCTTGTAAAATGTATTTAAAGCTTAACGGTATCTGAAAAACAAAACACGTTCAGTTGCATAACTAAAAGTAAAAACCTAACTCTGTACTGAAAATAATTACATTTTCACGCTCCAAGAGTGGGGAGCTTTATCCGCAGAAACCACGGCTATATCGCCGAGTGAATGGCGCGTCTCTAATGAAACTCATTAACCGTTATTGTTATAGCTTCCCTGCTGATTACCAGCTCGCATTAACTGGGGAGGATATAATAGATATGTACACTGTACATCGCTGTATGCGTTTGATTTCAGTACATACTTGCTCTAGTAAACAGGGTAACGGAGTGGACTTGGATATGTGTTGCCGTTATGTATAGAAGAAGTTTCGCATTCGTTTTTATGGCATTTTAGAGGTATTAGTAGCAGGGAGAAATTGAAATGGGAGGATTCTTCGGCCAGGCGAGTGGTGTGTCTAGTGTGCTACAGCCTGATGATTATGGTAGGGGTTCTGTATATAAAACGCTAACGTTTTCTACTTTGATAACGCGACAGGTCGTTCGCCTGAGGCGCGGTAGTTGTCTCTATAACATCAACCAATGTAGTATATGGGTTTTTCGACCGATTTGGCTGATTCTTTTTCGGATTTGATGTAAGGAAATTCCACCGAAAATCTCGGAAATTTTTACCCGCGCTGTTTGCCCGTTTCGCTTGTTTTTTCTATTAAACTGTTAACCAGTCCAATTAATTTTTGTTTTAAGAGTTATCTAACTAAAAAAAAAACGTTTCTCAAAGGAAAAACGACAAGAACTACATATTTGGAATTAACACAAAATTCGTAGGCACCGAAATACTTTGTAAAGTTGCTACGGATTTTAGTCTAGCAGTCAAAGCACTACGAATTACAAAAAAAAAATGCAGCCACCTATGTAAAACATAAGCAAACACCCTGTACGAGGAATACCCCGTACACACAGAATTCGAAAAATAACCCTTCGTTGCCGACTAAAAGCCTAACTAAGTTCTCACTCGACACGCGAATAGGAAAATCCCTAAAAACCGAAGCGCTAGAGTGCACCCCAATTATCAATTCAAATCCCTCTTATACCCCTCCCGAAAACTCCGCTTCAAACATTAAATACATATCTTTAAATTGGTCGTAAGTACCACCACCCTCATCGGGCATTTTTATCATTATCATAATCTTATATTCATCTCCTTCGCTCGTATTGGATTTCAACAGCTTAAGTGTTCCCATCTCTGTCTGCCTTAAAGTCCGTGGAATTTAAGGCTCATTCTGTCGTGTCAGATTGAATTCTCTGAGACTATTATGTTTCTGTAATTGTAGAATGAGTTTCGAGAGGAACTTTTTTATTGTTGCGTGTGAAAAATCGCAGATGGCGCTCAGGTAATAGGCTGCTTTAACGTCAGAATTCTTTTATTTTACGTAGGTAAATACTTTTACTTAATTTTACCTTATGTCATTGTATGCTACAATTTACTGTGATTCGTGACGCTCAGTGGTTAAGGGTTAAAATCCGGGCAAGTACCAGTATAACGTTTCGACTCATTTGTACTTTCTAATTATGCCTTGGACATCACTGACATTGGTGAAGGAAAACATAGAGCGAAAATCTAGACTTATAGTTAATATAAGTCTGAAATCTGCAATCAATCCGCCTTAGGCAAGCTAGGTAGTCAATGTTCGTGCCTTCTCTGTATGAGAAAATCTGATATTATTCATGTTTTCTTATACTTCTTTCGTCTATGAACAAACTTGAGATATTTTTGAAGACGTCCGTCAGATAGATTCTGACGGACGTCTTCAAAAATATCTCAAGTTTGTTGCTACAAGGTTCAGTTTTTACGGATAATTATATCTATCTATTAGGTACCCTTTGATACTCATTTTGAATGCCAACTCTTTTCTCTCTCCTCTTAAATAGCTATTCTACATTTGCAAAATGTGAAATAAAAAAATATCTTATTAGAAAAAAAAACATAGACCTATTTCTTTAAAATCTCCCGGTAATGTCTAAAATAAATATTTTACTCTGACAAAATTGACAGAGTTTTAACACTTTTAACTGTAAGTATTAAAATCCTTATCAAAACACGCAGTTTAATCGACATTTTCAACCCTATGTACAATTTCACTCAACGAAAAAAGCCTCAAATGTTTACCTCACCCCATCCATCGATGTTCTTTGACCTGCACTCAAAATTGCCCTAAAACAAACGTTCAGTATTAAAAGTTTTCAGTGAAGGGGAGCGGGGGGAGGGTCGTCCCTCCCTTATTTAGTCACGCCATTAAACAGCCGAGGCAAAGGGCTGGGTATTAATTATTAAAGGGACTTGTAGAGGAGGAAGATGTCACTCAAAGTGTTAGATGGTCATATTTCGCGATACAGCCTCCGTTGATACTTTCACTTGATTGGGAATGAAACCTCTGTTGGATGTAGTCGTAGGTATTGATAATTGGAGGTATTTTTATAGTTAAATAATTCATTAATAAACCTCCTGTCATAGCAGGTAGGAACATACCTGATATACTGAAAATTAAAAATTTATTACACTTTTTTTTTAATAAAATATGAACCCAAAACTAAGCTTAGCACAAATATATTTTTCACACATTTAAAAAATATATTTTAATGTGACCAAAATTCTGTAACCATACCATATATTGTACTTTAATAAGGTATATCGCAAAGCAATATATAAGTGTCAATATTTAATAAACTGTTTTAAAAAAAATATCTTAATCATCCATAGTTATCAGTAAAATGCGTGATTGTACGAAATATGGAATTTCCAGTACTAGATAGGAACTTAAATCATAGAAAAAACCTCGCATTTTTTATTTATTAACAGAGGTGTTACAAGGAAGCGGCATACTTTGCAGGAAGTGTGTTAAAAGGAGCTAGTTTCATGTCACGTGCTACTTAATAATTACGAAAGTTTACGTTAGTCAAATAATGTCAATTTTAAATTTTCTTCAAGGCGTGCGTGACGACTCTGCCTATCAATTCTTAATTTTTTAACACTCCCTAAGTACATAATATCGTTGGCTTATCGTTGAATAGTTTAACCAACAAATAGGTAAAAGTACACAAACGTGTTAGCCTAATTGCTTTGTTTGTCCTTCTTAGCTTCATGTGGAGTGCAATCAATCATTTTGTTGTATTAGGTCATATTCATCACGAACTATCTAGGCGGGTTGTAATAACCGTTGCACTATAAAATTTTGCAAAAATTGTATTGTAAAAGAAATCTAGTATTTAAAAAATAATGCCTTTAGTTGTCGCTACCTGACGACACGATTGATGCATTGGCTGTTACGTGTTCGATTCCCACGTAGAACAATTATTTATATAGCCTTACAGGTATTTATTAAGGATGTGGTTGTTTGTTTTTTGTTGTAAAGAAAGAAAAGAAAAATACAGAAATAAAAGAATAACAGATGATTTTATTTCCTACCGACTTGAAGTCTACTGAAGTCATTAACTTATAAGTAATGCAAAATGTCAGCGTAATGGTTAGTGATCATTATAATAATAGGTTCTTTGTTTACTGACTTCGATAAGCGTCGGCATTTTCTACTCGTGCCGACGCTAAACTAATAATGCATGGAATAATGAGCTAAACGACTGGCTAAAGATTTTGTAATGGCTTGACATTGTTTTACCTTGGACTTGCATGCATTACAGTCAACAAGTCAACATACTGTTTTCATCTATTAACACCCGAGTCAATACGAAGAACATTAGTATCGTTTAGTCACGTAACTACATTAGTTAAAGTGAAATTAACTTGCCGCGTTGACTCATACCAAACACACATCGTTGATTATTTGAGAAAACAAACCGAACATGATATAAGGCCGACGACGAAAGGTACTCGTAGCTATTGCACTCACAAATGTCGAGTGCAACACATACAGTTAACGAAATGGTAACTTAAACAGTGCTGTTGGTGACCGTGTTTTGTATTGTATACATCAAGTCGGTGACGGCCAATCAAAATGTTTAGCATTGCAGACTAAGCGTTCAGTTGTCTGCATTTGCCAGCAACAATGGGGTAAGAGTCATAATTATATAAAGCGATCGCTGTATTAGGTCATCGAACTAACTCAAAAGTACATCGAGTGCAACCAACGACGCCTGTTATGAAAATGAAATTTTAAGCAGTGCTTAAGTTGTTCAATGGCTTGTTAGTTTTGTAGTCGAAATCAAAGCGGTCGAGATCGATTAGAATATTCAACATTAGTGGCTAATCGTTCGGTTGTATGCATTTACACAACACAATAACGCGATTGTACAGAAATGCATTCATTATTGTGATCGTGGTAAAGGGATTTCGATAGAACTCGTGTATACGAGAGTGAGAGTAGAGATTTCAATTTAGACAAGTAATTCTCGTAATTTTTAGAACGTAACATTCGAATCTCAGTGTCAATTTAACAAAATCACTTTTAGATTACCTACATTTTTGACATTGACTGTCGCTGAGATGAGATTGCGAGTAGATTTTGAACTTTATATGTTAAGTACAGGAATAAGTCTTCTGATGCAAATATCCACTCTTAAATTTCAATCTCTGAAATATTATCTCGTATGAAAATAAAATTGATTACTCTACATTGCTTCCGAAATATGGAGCTTTATTGACAAATAAATAAGTTACATTTTGAATTAACTGTTATAAATAAATACCTTAAGTTCTTAAATTTGTTTTATGGTCAAGCCTAAATTTAGAACCATTTGTTTAGTATTTCCATAGAACATTCCGTAGATCAAGGTAAATAATACTGTACGACGCTCTTGTCATGTTAACCTAGAAACAGTATACTTTGTGTTTGTGCGGAGACTACTAAGAATACTCAACTACTATAGTTTGTAGTTGGATAGTCTTAGCAGTCTTGTTCAAACAGATTAACAGAAGGTGTTGTTTGTTTATTAGGTCCCGCGTTTAATCTCGTGTAGAGTGAGTCTAATGCCGAGCGACGGCAATAAATTTTCTTTTAGTTCTTGTGTGTCGTGCACGCTTTTATATTTTCTGTGTAGGTAGGATACGGGACGCCACCGTAATCGTGTTTTGTACTTCTAAGTGTTGGTTGATACTGTATGTTATGTAGTGTGTATGTTTTGCGACAGAGACACCGGAACTACTTACTTATTAAGGTTTTGCTGTCTTCAACTAAATAAATGAAGATAACTAAAAGTGTTGTAAAAAATATTTAAGACAGTAATACCTATTAATTAATTTTAATCTCAAAAAAATAATTAATTAAGTACTATTTGAATAAATTATGAGGTAACAACGAAATTAATAAAAAACAAGCGAAAACTAGCATCTAAGACAATATTATAAATCTGATTAAATTAATGAATAAAAAAAATGTATAATTATCGATAATCAAAAATGTTTTGTAAACAAGAAAAATGAAGAAGACTTAAATTAAAAATAATACTAAAATAAATGTCATAATTAATTAATAAAATTAATTGACAAGGTAATCACAATATAAATAATGTATAACAGAATAGGTAACGTACGATTTATAAACCTAAATGCATGAATAAATAAATAACTGGTGTTGTCTACAACGAAAGGTGCATGCAAAAACATGTGTTTGTAAAAAAACAAAGATTTCTCTTTCCAGAGTCGGATATTGGAAGATGCATCGTTGATGTGCAACTCATGGTCACCAAGACACAATGTAAGTTTCGAATTCCCTCCAAAATTGAGAATGTTTTCCTTTAGTCCGATTTCAAGGTTGCACTGTGCCTTGCGAATACGCTTGCGTTCATCTTTGGCCAAAGATGTTTGAGCTCCTTCTTTTTCTTATTTCGCTAAGCGATGTCATTTTTTTTGCAGATATTGTATTGTATCCTATTTGATATTTTTTGTAGATTGAACCTGCAATTTAAAACTTATGTTTTCGTAGAACTAGTCTTATTTAAACTTATACTTTGTTTTATAGATAGTTGATTAGACTTTGGCGTCAAATTGTCATGGCTATGACGTCATTGCCACCGTAGATATTACGTCACTCGTAGCAAAGTAGGTAAGTTCTTTAAAATCGGTTCTATGAATCAGTAATACTGAAATCAGTAGTTAGATTAATTTAACTTTTCGTGACTAAGAATTTAATACGGTCTAATAAAATGAAAACAAATGGTAGAAATTACTTTTAAAGCGATGTCGTCAAATCTGCAAAACGGAATAAAAATAAATACTTTTTAATCATCAAAAGAAGCTGGTTCACCATTTGTGAAATGTTAAAATGTTGCTGTATTTTAGTGCTTTACATAAATGTTTTATTTTGTAAAGACTACTACATATTTATGTTAAAAAAAAATTAAAAACATATCTTGACTCACGTTGCCTCATGATGCTAATAACAACGAGATATACCTATGTAGATTGCTTTTCTACTCTATTTTAATATAATGGAAGAATGGATAAGAAGAGAATAGAGGTTGATTGAAGAGAGGTATATCCCTATAACTTTTAAATGTATGAAAAAATACCTGTCATAACGTGGCATTCTCACCATTTTCAGTATAAGTGGTCGACTGGTCGATTTAAAATAGTTTTAACTGCATTCGGTGGCCATTTTGTGTCACAAGCTGACAGCTGTATTTAGAAGTGAGAGTCCGTCCATGTGTGGGTTTACTACCCGATTTTTTTAGTACCCGGCTTCATTGTCAGACCCGGGTATCCACTATGATCAAAGAATCTATCAAAATACTCGATTAATTATTATTAAGTAGCGCCTTAAAAACAGATAAAAACAAGTCAGTGTATAATAATGCATCCGATTTATTCTCAATTATTTTAGCATTTCCAAAACGTTTAAGTATCTAAATTAAACAAAACAATTCTAAAATTAAATCTATCAAGTACTCATTAACGGAACGCTACACTTGGTACAGCTATTAATTTCCTATAGGCTAGTCTAAAATCGTAATGAAAATAGGCACTATTAAAATACCAAAGTGCTCGGAATTGTGAATATTGTTGACCTGAATTGCAATCAGCAAATAAACCTGAAATAGGTATTTATTACTTCAGCTTCTTATAAACTTATTAGTTATCTATCTAATCAATTTGTTTTAATTAGACATCGTTAAGAATACACATAATTTTTGATCGACATTTAAACTTGACATCTACAATCGAATCAGATTAATGTGTCTATATAAATGATGGTATAACATAAAAAAAGAGTTAGTATGAAATTTCTTTCCCATTCTTTTCCATACGAAACTGCCTTTTATTTTCTTGTAAATGGCGTTCATTAAGTGTATGAATGGTCTAATCTAAATATATTATATAAAAGCGAATGGTCATTCACTCATCACGAAATATCGAAAACCGCTTGACGTATAAAGATGAAATTTGGCAGGGATGTAGTTTATAGTTAGTAGACGTCCGATATGAAAAGATTTACCAAAATTTGCCTCCTAAGAGAATGAAATGGGGGTCCAAAGTTTGTATGGTCCAAAGTATTATAACTTTATAAATGTATTATAACGGACGAGTCGTGCGCAGAAGCTAGTTATAAAAAAATACATATATGATTTAACTTTGATAAATATCCCATTAATTAACTAGGTATAAAACAGTAAATAGTAGCTATCTAAGTGCTACACAAGTACTACATGCCTATCTATAGCTATACTTATTTCTTTTTGTCGGCAAAAATCATCAAATGTGTCCTTCTGCCTTGGGTGGGGCTGAAGGGACTGTCAGACATTTACTGACTAAAAAACCACCCTGTTCCTTCTGTTGCCCTTTACGTTCCGGGGCCACGGTATCCTGTTAAGACGTCCCACAACATCTATAGCTATACTACGTTTCGCTTTCGTCCTCAATCCTCCAATTTTCTAGTTAAAATCTAAACCTTATATAATGTTATTAACCTTCTAGATCGGAAAGCAAGTCAGGTGTAGTGTGTAACCTCAAAACTAATGATTAGAAATAAATTATGAAGACAAGGTGACTAAGACTTCTCGGAAATAAATCGACTGTAGTATATTTCGTGATATGCCGAGCTTATTAAACGCAATACTTAATGACGGGTAGGTTTGAAGTTTCTTGTCTGTGTAACCGATTTCATTAGAAACACTATTTTAAACTTGTAACTTTATTACGTGCAAATATTTTTCGATGGTATTGTCAATTTAGGTTTTTTTTTCTTAATTAATCTGCCTAGCCCTTTCCCGACTATGTTGGGGTCGGCTTCCAGTCTAACCGAATGCATCTGAATACCAGTATTTAAATGGAGCGTCTGCCTATTTGACCTTTGAATTGGGTAGGTAATACGATACACTTTGATAACACTGGTTTTACGACCTTCGGGCTTCTGACGACCTATAATGACTATCGAAGATTCACGCATGACAGCCGGGAGCAACGGCTTAACATGTTTTTGAGCCACGGAGGACTCTCAGTGAGTAAAGATGGTCACCCATCCACTGACCAACCCCAGCAAGCGTAGCTTAACTGTGACAGTATTAAGAATGAAGAACAATCTAAATAGTCATAGTATACTTATTTTGTAAAAAATACATTGGTTTTCTATTTAGATCGCAAAAGTGTGAGGTTAACAATATCTTTAAACAAGAGTAGTTATTAATTGGGTAGGTTATCCCATAAATCAATAATTCCTAGATATAACTTAAAAAAAAAACCACCAATTTTCAATGAACTGTAAAATTAGATTTCTAATTGCTTCTAAATTCATAATAGTCAATAGAGTCGTCACAAAAGTGACGTCACAGTTGTCTATTGCCATAAAAAATCAATGGGAGAACCGCGTTTTGACAGGTCATAAAAAGTATGTCAATCGATTGACGGTCGCATCTACCATAATTATTACAACTACAGTTGAAATAATTATAATGCAAATGCATATCAAAACCAATTAGCTACTTTATTAATATGCCTAAACAAATACCGAAATGCAGATCGTACCCAATAAATTCATGAATAATTCGAAATAATTATTAAAATAATTTGTATATTTTATGATGGAACCGGAGTTGTCTACCCTCCGTATCCCGCCCCCAGTAATTGAAGTACTAAGTGCACAACGCATAATCCCAGACGACTGATGTACAGTCAGCGAGTAAAGTGCTTCCGACGAAAATAGAAGAATAGAATCTTTGGATTAAACAATATTATACTTATTTACTTGCATAAATTTACAGCTAAAGAGAATTCTTAAAACATAAATTACTAGCTTTTGCCCGCGACTTCGTCCGCGTAAATGTCGGATCCCCGTTTCTTCCCCTTAGGGTGAAAAAAAAAAAGGGTGAATTTTGGAAAATCCGTTTTTAGCGGTCGTCTAATGACTATTAATCTAAATCCCTGCTAAATTCATCTTTATACGTCAAGCGGTTTTCTATATTTCGTGATGAATGAGTGAATAGCAGCCTCGGACTCTGGATTTGTGCCCTGTTGATGGCAATAGGCTCGCCCCCTGTTACATGGGACTTAAACATAACTGGCGAAACATGGGTGTATTAATGAGTACACCTCTGCCTAACCCTTCGAGGATTACAGGCGTGATGTTAAGTATGTATGAATGAGTGAGCGAGCACTACCTTTCGCTTTTATGTATTTAGATGTAGATAGGAAATATATATAAGCACGAAAAGAGCATCAATAGTTAAACATATAAAACAGTTGACAGTCATTAAATAAACGTTAAATGAGACTTGGTAGACTATTTTATAAAAGGTACATTTTATACGTATTTGCTTCCTTTTTATTGTAAACTGCTCATAACACTTAAAAGCTTTCTAAATAATTATAATTGAAATTAATACTGCACTTAGTTTGCTTGCCGCATTTAGAAGAAGAAAAATACTTTGTGTATTTATATTTATCAATCACCAAAGAACACTTTTTATATGGTTCAATCGTTTAAAAAGTGTTCTTCGGCGATTGATAAATTCCGCCAAGCATTGTGTCGCCGATGTTACTCAACGGGTCTAATCGACCGGTCGGGATATCTCTGTGACATTTGATACAGTCAGACGGGATCATGCCGCCTCTTAACCCTAAAACACGCGACTGATGAGTAATAATAGCGAGGATTAGACCGGGACTAATGCTTTCAGCTTTTAGTGATAAGTTTTCGTGGGTCGCATCTGAGGGTTGAGAGAGAAATCGATTATTTTGTAATTATTTGGATTTCATGTAGGTAGAAGTTAATAGTATTTTGGGATGTTAAATTATAGGGTTTACTTCTTCAAATATTGACTGTGAATTTACGTTACGGTAGTATTTTCAGTATACCTACATTATTTACGGGCTATACTTTAAAATATGATTCTGAGATTCATAAGAAACGTAATGTCAAAGTCAAAGTTAAATCATTTATTTCAATTAGACCATTAAAAGGCACTTTTTAACGTCATTTACAAGAGTAAATAAAAATGTAATAAAATTGAATCTAGTAAGTAAGAATAATCAATTTTGTGCAAGCTATTAAGAGCGCCAACAAAATACGTTTATCATATTTTAAACTAGGTAGCTTATACCCGCGTCTTCGTTTGTCTTAATGTCGGTTATCTGCGGGGATTTAATTATTTTTTAGCACTGAATCGTAATTCCTTTTCAAAAACACCTTTTTATCGTATTATTAAAAACAATATTTTAACGTACACAATTTAAAGTCCTAACTGGATTGGCAAAATATATGCTGTGTCGCAGCCATGCTGTGCGGAGTCATGACAATAATAAGAACTTATTTGTTTAGAATTAAATATTCATCTCTATTAAAACGTTTTAGTTTCAAAAACTATCAAAGTGCGGAAAGGCAGCGGACAGGTCAAAGTTTGATTGCAAACTGTTGCGCTACCTTGCAGAACTAAAACTAACTTGGAACATCTTAAAATAAATACTACAAAACGAGCCAAGCTATTCATGAACATTAAATAAACTATCAAAGATCAAATTATCATTGGTTTTTAAGTATTGTTGTAGCAATTGTCCGAGAAAAATTTGACGTCATTTCATTTTGACAGGTATGTCCTTTTCATTAATTCCATCACAGCAAGACAAAGACCTCTTCTCGTAAAGAAAAGGCTAGAGAGATCACCATGCTCGTTGAAGGCAGATTGGCCATGTCAGTCTCGTTACCAATAACAAACGAAATATAACAAAATATGAATAAAATCAGCCTGTTATTCCACTGTAGGGCAAAAAAGAAGACGGACATTGATTGCCACGCTTGCTCAAGACGGATTGGTGATTTTTTTCCCCTCTACTTCGTCTGCATAAATGTCTGTTATCGTGGACGCAGACGAAGCCGCAGAATAAAAAGTTGCCTTTATCCTTCCTTGGTATGGAAACTTACCCCGTACTTTACTTTGATTAAAATCGGTTCAGTGGTTTAGTAGTGAAAGTCTACCTAACAGACAGACTTTCGAATTCATAATATTAGTAAGAGTAAGTTCAGGTTTTCCTCAAACATGTAAAGCGATTAACACACGGCACCGCGCACCCCGCGGAGGGCGGTGGCCGCGCGGCCGGTCGGTGTACGTGTGTTAAGCATCAACGGATTTCTTAGAGGCCAATGCGACACGCTTTACCGCCAACCGCGGCGGTGTGCGGTGCCGTGTGTTAATCGCCTTAGTAATGTCCAACATATATTTAGAAAGTACATTTTGAAAGTCGCATTGGTACATTTCCAGTTTGGAACTAATAACTTCGCGTATGTGAGGCGGCCGCCCTAACCACGGGGCTGCCACGTTCCATTATAAGTCAAAGCCAAAGTATTTATTTCAATTAAACCGTTTATAAGAACTTTTGAATTGGATACCTGACACCACCAATCAATTGACATACTTTTTATGAGCTGTCACAACGCGAGTCACACACAGATTTTGTAAACTATGACCTTTACTTTTTTTCTAACACAATTTATTAAAAAATCTAATTTTATTGTTAAATGAAAATTAATCGAGTTTCAGTGCTATTATAAAGTGCTTTTTAAAGAAGTTGTCTTTGAATTACTTAATTAATTACTCTCTTTGGTTATTTGTGTCAACTAACCAATTGTTAAGGAGTCGGTCAGTTAGTCAGAAAGCTGAAGCTAGGTGTTCGTTCCATAACGTATTCTTATCTATGGAGAAGAACGAGCAAAAAAGTCTAAGGAACCTGCTTATAATAAAGTTTCTTTTTAATCTTGGCTACATTATTTATACCGTATAAAATAAATAAAGATATAAGCAATGTCAGTTAAGAGTTGACCAATCCAAACTGCCAACGCTACGAGCATGACGCTCGGTTCGAAGCAATAAAGCTCAAATTCCTCCAGCACACGCATTAGAAAGTCCCTCTCATTTAAAGCTAGGTACCATGACAATTATTACGACTACGATAGAAACTGCGACAGTAATATTTAATTGTTGTTTGACGGGGGTCTAACTGTGCAATTGAATTAAGCCTGGACCCCTGCTCGCTTCCCCTTTGAATGTTATATCTAATTGATTAACTTATGCTAGTTCATCAGCTGTTATTCTATGATGCGAATGAGTATTGAGTGACTGAGCGATTGAGTGAACTTTTATTAGGTTGAATAATGACAATGATAATGATTCTGCTGTTTTGGTAGAGGTTTTACTAAGAAGTTTAACTATATTTAAACTACATTAATATTTAATTATTTGTAATCTATTTAGGTTAACGTTTCGTGGTAAAGATGTTCGCGTCATGTATGAGGTTGCGGGTTCAAATTTGGGCAAGTACCAATGTGACTTTTTCATTTTTACTTTGTATGATTATTTTGGGTACCGATGATATTGGTGAAGGAAAACGTCGTGAGGAAATCTAGGCTTATAATTGATATGAGTCTGAAATCGCCAAACCGCCTTGAGCAAGCATACATGTATATTATGTCCAGTGTACACAATACTTACTTTTCTATTTGTATACTATCTACTAGCTTCTGCCCGCGACTTCGTCCGCGTACTTTTTTCCACCCGCGGTCTCCATACAAACTTTGCATCCCCGTACATACCTTCAGGGGGTGAAATTAGGAAAATCTTTTCTTAGCCGATGTAGTACTAACTACCAACTACCTCCCTGCCAAATTTCATCTGTATACGTCAAGCGGTTTTCGATATTTGTGACGAGTGCGTGAGTGAGTGATCTTTCGCTTTTATATATTTGAGAGGTCTGGTTTTATAAGTATTATAGTCAGCACAAATAAGTCGCGAACAAAAGCAAGTAGAATATCAATAAACCTTTTAATAATAGTAACTCACGATAGTAAATATGTCATTTATAATTATCTGAGCCAAATTCATTCCCTAAAAGTTTAGATATTTTTAGCGATCCGTGTAAACCGTCCAATTCCGTGTATTTTTGGGCATCCGAATTGGAAGTACCAAATATTCTTGTAGCATTTTGTAGTGTCTGTTCCGGCCAGGCAGGCCAGCGAGAGAGCTTTTAATATCGCTTTTACGTTATTAAAACCTTCGTTAATTATTTAGGCCAGATACTCTAGTTCATTTTGTGGCGAATGGATTTTTTTGACTTATCATTTTGTTTGAAAAACCATAATTAGTCTGTTCTGGGTTTAGATCCTTGGTTGTGAAACTCTAATCATTATCATTATCATCATTGTGTTTAGGGTGGAATACTCTTAACATGTTTTTTTTTGTGGCCATATTTCACTTAGTTAATTAATGTCTAAAATATAAAAGACAAGGCTAAAATATTTCTACATTATCTTAAACACGATTGGCAATCTATACCGGAAACCTTTACTAGTGTTTATTCAAATACATTCATGACCAGACACTGATGATGCTAAATGTAACTATGAAGGATTATTAATTTATATAGAATTAAAAAATAATGAACTTTCTAAAATAAACTGATTCCAATAAACAAATGTGCATAATAAAATAAAATAATTATAATCTTTGACACCTAACCCTTCTACGGTCGGTCGGTACCCGGCGACAAATTACACGACGCTTCGTATATCAAATGGGCACTTGTTAGCAATTACAATGAGGGGTTATGCGAAGTAATGGCTTCAGTGAGGGCATGCGAGCAACCTTCTATTCCCACGCTCAATTGCTCCGGATTATATTTTCGATGTCGAATATCGGACACTTTGCTGTGGAGGGTTGAATCCTTTTTTTGTGAATAGAAAAGTTTTGTTAATTCGTGTCATTGTTTGAAACAAAAGAGGTGATGTCGTTCTAATACTCACTGTAAATCTAGAATATTTCCATTTTAAAGCAAATCGTGTTTTAGTTAGACACAATCATGAAAAAGATTTTTTGATTCATATTTAATTGACTTAAGAGGTTTGAACTTCAGTTCTTATTCTGTCCACCATTTGAAAGAGTACGTATTACTGGGAATAACAACAGAAAACCTACAGCAACCATCTTAATTTAAACTATCAAAAAAATTGCTACCCACAAGTTGTTACATGCCCCTTCTTTTCTCTCAAAAAGGCACCAGCCTCCACCCTACGGAACCCTACCACTTCCATTATCGCGTCAAAACACGAAGAGCCAACAGAAAACCGAATCGATTTAAGCCCACAAAATTCCAATGCAAACAAAATCACCGGGGGCCTGCCAAATAAAACTAGCAGACGTGCTTGCCACAGCCAAACGTGCTGGCATTGGCAAACCGGAGAACTAGCGGCGTTTTAAGAGGTCTGGGTCCATAAAACTGCCTGTTTGGAAGTCGGGCCGCGAAGCGAGCATCTATCGGGACTCCAGCCTCAAGCCACATTTACACTTGACTTATGGAATGGACTCGGACTTTTTAATGTTAAATGGTTTTAAGGAAAATTGTCTGGAGTCATGAGTTAATTTTGGGGATAGGTTTTTTATTTTGTTAGTTAGGTATTTGAACTGATTTACTATGGTTGCGGTCTAAATATTTATTCCTGACGGTTTTCTATTATTTTTGTTTTTAAATTTTGACATTTAGTGACTTTTTATATCTACTTGTCATTCCTTTTATAATAAATAGGTACCTATTTAAGTTTCCAACGAATTTGTAGCATTCATAATGTTTAAACACGAAAGTAAGTACTTATTAAAATACGAGTATAGATCTAAGTAGTAAATCACGTTCCACAGAAAACAACAAATAAACGTAATTAAAAACGAAACCTTTTTATTTAAATACGCATATTTGCAATCAGTAGACCATTTAATCCTACAAAACAGCATCAGAATTCAACAAATATCAATTACGCTGACCAATTGAATTTCAAGTCAGGAGTCCGGGGCTCGGGGTCTGGGCGAGTGTAAACGCGGCGCAAAATAACAAGTCTCGGAGTAACTCATGGGTCAGAATTTCTCATAAATTATTTAAAATAATCCGGGAAAAACCCCTGTCCGCGGCCGCTTTACGTAGTTGTATTTTATTTATTTATGTACCACATATTGCGTTCCAAATTAGTGCTGGAGAAGGTCTCTCTACGTTTGAGTGTTAATTTTTGTCGTCCCGTGACCAAATTAATTTTCCGTGTACTTAATGTAATTATGGAGGGTATTTTATTTTTATTTTTTAGTGCGTTCTAGTACAAAATAATGTAGAACATTAAATTATGCATGTGGAAATGTTTAGGTTGTAATCGTAAATGTAAATAATCTATTAGAACGATTCGAAGTCTCGCAGTAAAGGGTTGGATTATGGCATAATGAAATTCGCACTTTTGAAAATTACTTACCTATTAATAATTGAAAATAAAATAAATACGGAAACTGTAAAAAGTTTAACTCGTAATTTATACAGATAAGGATTATGCATTTAATTTAATGGAAGAATTGTTTACGACAATTTACGACCATAACGAATTATAATTATTTAATCACACATACAAGTCGAGCTATTTACAAATAAAAACAATGGAAAATCCACTCCGAATGAGTTTCCCAAATACATGGCAATTGAATTGACATGTATATTCTGCGATTTTTTTTTGTAGTTTATGAGTCAAACGTTTTTTTTTTTATAAATCAAACTTCTGCTTTTTTTTTTTTTTTAATTTTACCCCTGTGTATTTAAGTGAGCTTACGGTGAGGTTAACAGCTCATCTCAAGCTCACTTCACCTATATTCACAGAGGAAGATGTTTACAGTATAGTATGGCTGACAATTAAGTGATGATTAGGACAAACAATATTATGTTGTTTGCAAAAAAACGATTGAATATTTTTTTTACCTTGTCCCTAAATAATACACCAACGTCTCTATTGCCCCTAAACGGGTAAAAGCATGAATTATAAAGTACATTTAGGTAGTATGCATGTTGGACAAATATTGACTAAAGTAAACGGGAACACTAGAGCTAAACGCATTTTCATTTATACTCGTAGATTTACAGAACAGCCTGTAGAGATTAGTAATATATTTTTCAATTTTAATTGTAGTATGTAGTTAATTTACTATTGTTAATATTTTCTTGTCTATGTCAATAAATTATATATTAATGCGATTTTAGGTACATAGTTCTATTAGTATATTTTAATCTGCGATAGTAATTATTATATGTAGTTAATTTTTACATAATGAATATGCTTGCAGTAAATGCAGCATGAACTGGGTGAATTCTTCATTATTTTTGGGTTAGCTACAAGCAATATAGCTTCAAATAGGCAAACAGCTAGAATTTTGAATAATTCACTCTTAAAATGCTTGTTTCTTATACTTATATTCCTGTTTATTGTAATACTAGATGCTTTTTACTTATTATGCTACACTTTATTACATAGGACCCTTATAACAGAAACATAGGTAAGGTAATCAATAAAGCATAGATATATAGTCATTATTCTTATGCTTCCAAGATAGGATGCGGTCTCTGTCGTACA
Source organism: Hoplodrina ambigua (assembly GCA_949774945.1). Lineage (NCBI taxonomy): Eukaryota > Metazoa > Arthropoda > Insecta > Lepidoptera > Noctuidae > Hoplodrina > Hoplodrina ambigua. The sequence continues at coordinate 4,487,640 of OX458963.1, read as the reverse complement.
TTTGTAGTTTGATAGGTGTGTGACAGTGACAGCGATATAAACAATAGCTTGTGCAGTAACGTCGAAAGACATAGGACATTTTATTAACTACATAGTTTGGACTATTTCTGCTTTAGCTTGCTGATCTGCCGTAACATACTTTAATCCAAAAGGCCAAAAAAAATCGATCAAAATCTCATTCAGCTACTATCGAAAATGTAGATAAATTAAAATCAGTTTTCACTGGTTGAGGTTGAGATTACATGGCGATCAATTATAATAGTTGAATTTCCCTCTTTGGCTGTCAGATACCCAAATAGGTGATAGAAAAGCCGTTGTTTTTTGAATACCTAATAAAAGCCCGGCCATATTGAAGCGGACAACTTGAAGGCAGGGTCGCAGTCAAAAGCGATGTCAGATACTGCAGTAGTTTATAATTATGTCAGCGGCTGCCCGCGTTCGTGTAGACCCGTCTATAGAAATACAACTTCAATGTCTGACAGTTCTCACAACAGTCACCACGTCCGCCTGTGGTCGGCTCTGCTGTGACCGAGTTTTAAAAGTTCAGCAGTGAATAGCATAAAGATTCCGCTAATCTCTAATTTTACAGTTACATTACGATTACAATCAGTTATTATAATCATAATAATGCATGAAAATAAACGTTGGTATGCAGTAAATACAATGAAATAGACTACGTTTTGATTAACCCTCGAAGAGAGAGTAAAAACGTCCGTAATCTGGAGCGATGGTGAAACATGAATCTCGTTTGTGGTGATAATTATTAAAGCTGCCTAAGTCATGCATAGACAGTTAGCCTCTTTGGAGACTGCTGGGTAATATTTCCATCACAGCATATATTATTTTCATAGTGCTCATAACAATATTATTAAAAAAGGCACGTCATCAAACAACAAACAAGGACATTCTACTGGACTATATGCTATATAGTTATAAAGTGCATGCAATAAATATTTATATTAAAATCTAATAAATAGAAAAGATAATAAACCTAAAGACTAGGTTCTTTTTTATCGTGTGGGCAGTAAGGTCTTACGACCGCCACACCCTAGTGTCAGAGTTTCTAGAGACAAAAGACTAGGTACAGAATTATCGTATAAAATCTGTCACATTTAGTTCGAGATTCATTCCCCAGCATCGTTTCAGAATACAACCCCTGTAAGTACCAACCAGAGAGTCTCAATTCGCAACCTCCTTTGTCCAGGGTGACCTATTTGGCGGCCTCAACGATGGTCTTCTGAGCAGAGCGGAGGCGCTGGCTGCGGTGGACATCAGCAAGCACCAATCAGGGCCGCAGCCGGGGCCTCCACTACCACAGCTCAAGCACGATATGGTCTACCATCATGGGGTTGGTGGTCCTTCACCGCACAACGCCAGACCACATCAGGTGGGTAACTTGAGAATGTATGGAGGTGATATTACGGTGATACTTTTGGCATTCATATTATCATTGCATTTAACTACTAAAGGAGTCGGGATAACACTACACCAGGTCACCAGTAGTTCACTAAGTATGGTTATTCCTTGAGTTAGGGCCTGAACAGTCCTTTATTTCAGTTATGCCAATTTGTCTGCAAGAAAACGAAGAGCCAACCAACCACCTAATAACAAAAAAAACACCGAAATAGATAACCCGAACTAGGTCCCGGTTAAGTGAGTTGCGGTCTAGTCAATTTTGGAAACCACAGCACTACTCCATATAATAGCATGAACGAGCTAGGAACATATCAGGTAAAAGACGAACTGTAGTCCTCCGTATCGAAATCGATAACGGCGAAGCTAACGTGTGCCCTAACATGACTTGCCTGATGGAGTTTAGTTTTAAATATATTCATTTATTAATTGATTGTCATATGTAAAAAAGACAGTTCTTACGATTAGTATTTTTGTAACACTGTGACATACCCATGGGGTGTACAATAATCATAACGTCAATATTATTGACTATAACAATAATAATACAATAACACTTTCAATTTTTGGTGGTTGTTATACATTGCATATTTGAGTAAAGGTGTAGGAGGGTTTAGATCTCTATTTAATATCCTTTGCATTAAAAAATATGAGACTATGCCCACTATTGCCCACTAGATAGTTACATCACCAACCAACGGACACAGTTATGTCGCGTGCCATGCACGAAGCGTCGATAATTGTTGGTTGAAACCCTGTTGATGGATTCTAGTGGGCCTATTCCCACGTTCTTGACTTATGTCCCTAGTTCGTGTCAAGTTTTCTTCCGTGCCTGAAACATCAGTAGCAAAGTAATGTCATTTTGTACGATGTGATGGACAGATCCTTTCACACATAACACACACAGACCACAGTAACAGTGAACACTCAGACTTGTCTTCTAAAAAGTTGCAAGCTACACTTATTGTAGTTTAAAATTTTAAAATTGAACCCCAAAGACTCCATGCATCCCCTTGACGTCATAACCTGACGCCCTATCCACAAAATCCATACATATCATACAAAATCGAGTTTAACATCAATAAAACTAAGGCGGTATCATAAAGTCGATCAAATTCTTCACAAATTCGACCGCTCCGCGCCTTCCTTCCCTTCATAAAACACCCTTGCATTTATGGTGATTTCGGCAATAAGCATTATATTTTAAAACTTGACTTGAAGCTTTGAAGTTATGAGAAAAATAGCTGAAGCTAACTGAATTTGGTTGATTGGTCGATGTACAATTGGAGTTTAAAAACATTTGCACTTCTCTCGAAGGAATTCGTCTTAGTTTGTCGATGACAGTCTATATTGGATCTATATTGTTATTGGTCTCGTCGTGGATCTTTCACAGTCGTTACAGGTCGTCAGAAGCTGGAAAGTCTAACAACGAGTCTTACCAAGGGATTACCCAGCTACTGGATCGTAGATGTCAGAGAGGTAGTCGCGCCATTAGGTGCTCAGTGGTATACTGGTGTTCAACTGCATCCGGTTAGACTGGAAGCCGACCTAAATATAGCTGGGAAAGGGCTAGGCAGATGATGAGTCTATATTGGGTCGGCCCAGAACTTAGCCACAAGTTTGGCGCCATTGTTTGTGGAACAGCATCACTGTTTAAAAGCAAACTCATTTGTAATAATAGGATTTTATATTGCGCGTGAGTTCGTCCGAGTTGTTTTTTTAACCCGCGTTAAGTTGCGTCTTTGATTACCCCTCTGCTGCTGGGGGTTGTAGTGTGAAGTTATATAACCTATACTATTCCTCATGTATCTAGTTATCATATATAGAAGATATTTTTCCAATTCGACTGCTAGTTCCAGAGATAAGGCTCATTTAAACAAACAAACAAACAAACTGTTCAGCTTTAATATATTAGTGTAGATGATAAACTTATGTCAACTCTAGAAATTATTGTTCAGACGTAGGCTGTGTCTGTAGGTGACAGTTGATAGTTAATTTCTCTGTTGATTTCTTGCTGAAAACTTTGCCCCTAGATAGGTATCCCTAAGAACTTTCACAAGTCGCCGGTTTATCGATTTTCATTCAAGCTAACTGACAAATGACAAACACAAGCGGCCTCTTTCAGCAAACCGTTCATTATGTCAGACTAGTTTCTGCCCGCGGTTACGCCCGCGTATAAAATTTTCTTTTTCTTTCCGATAAGTAAGTTTAACGAGTACCCCAAGGGAACATATTACCGGGATAAAAAGTATCCTATGTGTTAATCCAGAAAATGATCTACCTTTTTGTCAATTTTCATCCAAATCTGTTCAACGGTTTACTCGTGTTTGAGTAACAAACATCCAAACATTCAAATATCTTCACAACCTTTCACATTTATGATTTAAGTAGGATAGGATAGTCATTCAATAGTCAACTTACTGTCCTCCACCGCAAACGCCTAATCGACATTTAGTTGCTATTTAGTAGGTACTCACCTATTGTAGAAATTCTAAAGAGTAATAATAAAAAATAATAAAAAATATATCAGAATCCTTAAACCAAAACCAAAGAAACGTTGCAAGATTCTTCTTCTAGCCAGATAATATTACAGGAAAAAAATAAGACAACAACATAAATAATAATAACAAATGCATTTCTGTATGCGTGTAGGAAATCTTCGAACCAATGGGGCTCTCTCCTCAGGGACCAAAAGGGGCCGAGGACGTAAGAAATATGTGCCTTGTGCTATAAAAATGAACTAATATTATGCACTATTCGCTGTAATGGCATATGGAATTGCTTGTATTGAGGGCAGGAGTAATACCTCTATAGGAGTAGGGGTATTGTGACTTGGAAATCCACCCTAAATGTTCAAAGATAGTCGAACTTTTCACAGTGAAATGAAACTCACAATTCTTCTGTTTTATCATGTGGGCAGTAAGGTCTTACGACTCCACACACCCTAGTGTCAGAGTTTCCAAACCGCCTCAAAGGCCTCTGACATGGTTTGACAATGGGGTTGTTGACACGATTAACAAATAATTCCAAGACATAACTTTATTAAAAAACACTTTATTTTAGCCCTGAAAATCCGATTCATTTTAAATTTACTCTAAAATTAGATTTTTTGTGGCTTTGAAATCGCTAGAAAACAATTGAGTTGCCAAATATGGTCGTCACAGGCCGGTATTGCCATACAAAATTTATGGACGAATCGCGTTTTGACAGGTCATAAAAAGTACGTCAATTGATGGTATAGTGTCCACTAGACTATAATTGAGCTTTTAACTGTGTCACTACTAGCTTACATACAATCTCTCAATAACTAATTGCATACGTCAAATGTGTTTCATTACTCTAGCAATACTCCTCGTTGACTGCCTCGTTGGTCTAGTGGTCGCAAGCACAACTGCTGAGCATGATGTCTTGGGTTTGATTCCCAGGTCGGGCAAAGTGTTATTGGGTTTTTCCATCAAGAATTTCTCAGTAACAGCCTCGGAGTCTGGATTTGTGCCCGGTTAATGGCAATTAATAGGCTCGCCCCCTATTTCATGGGACTTAAACATAACTGACGAAATGTGGGTGTACTAATGGGTACATCTCTGCCTAACCCTTCGGGGATTACAGGCGTGATGTTATGTTATGTTACTCTAGCAATAGCAGTTCAATGTAAATACCAAATGTATGTTTAGAATAGATTTCAGATTAATCAGCGTTACATATCATAAAAAGTAAGAAACATTTATTAACAAATTTGGTTCGTTCTGGCAAAGCTGGCCCTAATTTTCTGTCAATTAGTTTTTAAAATAGAGCACAGATGAGGAATAATTTGACAGTGCAATTTTCTTATTGGGATTTTTTCGTTACAGCTCTGCCTTTTTAATAGTATAGATACGATAACTATTACTGAACTTGACCTGAAATCCAATAAACGTTCAAAATCTAAAGTTCCTATATCGTAACAGGAACATATGTACTTGACTCGTTGAAACTGAGATTAACATGCGATCGAACCTTAAAGTTAATAGAAGATAAAAGCTTTAGGCACATGCTTTTATTGAGAGCTATTCTGCTGATGCTTGCCCACCAAAAACTAACTTAACTATACCATCAGAGAAATTTAAAGAAAATCAAAGTTTTTTTTTATATTTAAAGCGACGAAAACTTTTGTACCTACCTAAAATATTTTTGTCGAGATGTGCTCATTAATTATTATTTATTGTTATTTTTTGCTTAACCCGTTAGGCGCCACGTCAGTCACATGTGACTGACGCTAGTGGAGGTTTGACCTTCAACATTTTTGGCTTGGCTGTAAATGTTTTAATGAAAAATAGTTTTTCAGTTGGTTCGAGGCAGTCAGATAGGTTTTGACCGACAATACCGTATTAATTTGTAATATTCGTTTCAAATACACATTGTCGATACTAATATTTTTGAAGCTGAAGAGTTCTTGTTTATTTTTTGTTTTCGGCAATAGGAACCTACGTTGTCCCTGACTAGGCTATGAAAAAGAATTTGAAATCTGTAAGACAATTCATGCGGACGAGGTCACGTTCAAAAACTAGTTTTGTTATATTTTACAAAACGACGACTTATGCCATTTTTACAAATTAAGAAATGAGAGCTAAATAAATTATGTTTATAAAATCTTTCATCTCACTTTCGTAACTGAGAGTACCTACATTTTGATACTAGAGTACTTTTTAAGCCTAATATATGAAAATAGGCACAGCTAGGAAGTACGCAAACCTATCAACATACCACACCATCTATCCTAAATCCTAAATTTCATCCACGCTAAAACAACTCAGTTCTAACTAAGACTCAGTCTTTTAGATGTCTGCACATCTAAGATCTCTTTTTATAAATCATAAACAACCATTATTCTGCAAAGCAACCTCAAGTGTCCCAATCGTAGGTCCTGACAACAGCGAATAAGGGGGCAATAGGCCATCACTATCACCATTTAAATTAAAACAATAAACATTTAACTGACACATCAAAACACACAAACGTTACAAGAACATTTATAAATTATATAGTTAACATGATAAACTAACACACTAGAAATGTATTTGCAATTTTTCTCCTTCCCCTTGCAAGGAGGGTTGTAGCCCACGTAATGCGTTCTTTATTGCCCACGGAACCCAAACGGTAGCAGTTTGGGGTCCCTACATGTCTGTAATCTGTAAATGTAGTTGTTTGGGGGTCGTTGGGACATTGTAAAGCTGCATCAGGTAGTTCTGATGATGTATTTTATGGATATCAGTTTAAAATCAGGGTGGGATTGTCTATACTAATATAAGGTTTATGTTTGTAAGAGGTAATCTCCGAAAAATACCGAAGTCGCGGGCAAAAGCTTAGCGAGAGTATAATTCGATTTCGTGGACTTAATTTGGGACTAATTAAGCAAATTTGCATATGATTTAAAGTTCATCGGCGGAGGTTCTGGAAGCGACATCAACACATTTAAATATACAAAGTAAGAAATATTTAAAAGTATAATAAAATACAAATCAAAAAATCATAACAAAGTAATTATGTTGGAGCGGCACCTTCAACCCTTCATGATGATTGAGCTAAGTGGTGCTGATGCGCACGTCTTGAACGAGCGCTGTCAGTTGGGTCGCTTACATTTTGATTCTTATTATATTTTATTTTACTATTTTTTAATACTAATCTTCATGGTTTTCACATGTAGAAGCAACAAGAATAATGTAACCAGTATTTTGTTAAAACCCTAATTGAAAAGAGTGCCGTGGAGTTCCTTGCTCGTTCTCCTCTATAGAGGCCTACCTCCGTTTTGGAACTAGTTTTAGCTTTCGGACTAACTAACCAACTCGTAGACTTTCAAAAGTGCTTGTAAATGGTCTAATTATTTTTACTTGACTTCACACAATTATTACCGGATAGATTCTGTTAAAATTTTGCATGAATTTTGCATTTTGCAAATTTGCATTAATTGGTCTGGTCAGTCTATAGGCTTTACAAAATCACGCAATATTAAAAATATTATATTATATCTGTTTCCTATCACAGTTTCCTACGGGATAGCTTTAAAACCCACCATGTTCACTTAGAGAATAATCATGACAATACTTGTTTTCGTAACATTTCGCAAAATAAAAGCACAACGTAGCCGGGCAGAACTAGTTTCAAATATTTGTGAAATAGATAACCTACACCTGCAGTTCTACATCATAACTTATGAAAGAAAAGAATATTCGATTACGAACGACAAACTGTTCAAGGAAACTGGACTCAATGGCTGGTGCACTTCAGTGTATTGTTCCAGTTTTGTGCGAGAGTCAATATTTGCCATGAATTATATCGGCTTGGGGTGTTATAAATAGTACCTAGCTGAACTACCTCACAAGGGTGACCGTTGGCAGTTTCAGTTACACGTTCAACTTTATCGGTTCAACATGTCCCATCACTGGATATTCCAACCTCCAACTTGTTATTTCATTGATTGGCGACGCATATTATTTTATCTCACATTAAAAAAAGTAAGTGGTCAATACAATTCCATGATTTTTGCTAGTTTTTATGCTAATTAAGAACAGTTCTAACTAGTGTTCGTAAAATTAGCTGCGTTCATTTCCTTACTGTTGTCTTCGTACAGTATCGATTTAAATGTCTGCAACTGTATGTAACTGTTGATTGATACATATAGGCTGTTAATTAATAGCGGCAGTGCGGATAGTTGTTCATAGTGACATTTTAGTACTTCAATTATAAGTGATGAAAATCGTGATGGCCTAGTAGAGGCACTCGCCTCTCGTGCGGGAGGTTGTGGGTTTGAAATCTGGCAAGTACCTGTGACTTTTTCTTTTTTTTAACTTTCATCATTAATTAATTAAACCTGGACTTGATTTAAAGTCTGAATTTGCCAAAAAGCCTTGAGCAAACGCGGTTATGTTTCGGAGTGTTTTCTCTCTCTGGGAGGTCTCTGTATGAGATGAGGTCTTTGCAATGCAGTGGGACATTAATAGGCTGGTATTTACTTCATGTAACTCGGAACCCCAGGATCACCAAGAATGCCAAGAGCACCTTTGAAAGACGTACGAAGAACCGTATTATTATTTTTATTTATTTATATTTATAATAATTAATTTTATTTTAACTTTTTTCAAACTTTTTGTGCCGGAATAATTACCGCGTTTCACGATTCACTTTTGATATCAACTTGCTGTGACAGGGTGCTCTAACATAGCCCACCCTCTGAGATACGAGAGTGAAGATAACCCTATTCGTGCAACAAACGTTGGAACTTAAACAACTTGTACAAAGGGTAAACAAGGCAAGGGTAAGTTCTGTATTTTAGTGCGCAATTGTCGCTGTGGTCACAAGGGACTTTCATGACAGTTTTTTTTGTACTTTTGTTTAAAAATCAACCGTGTAATGTGAAGGGTTTATTGCTTAGGGTTAGGCAGGAGCGGGCTACGGTGTTATAGTTTTTTTTTTGTGCAATGTAATGAATTGGATGAAATGATTTCTACTTTTACACTTTTTTTTGTAATTATGTTTACTCTCTTAATTTTTAATCGGAAAACTCAAGTTAACTCAGTTAAAACAATACTGTTAAAAGTTTTAAAATATTTTGACCAATTACAACTACTTACAGTGTCAACACTGCTAACATCTATAATAAGAATTTCATATAATTTACCTCTTATTTCTTAATTTGTAGCACTTGGTTTTGGCACGTAAAGGTGCTCCCTCACCGGGAGCATTCACGTGTAATGTAACATTATAGATTCAACTTTGAGCACTACATTACAATAATACCTCCCTGACTAACGAGCATTTGCGTGTAATGTAACATATAGATTCGACTTTGAGCATTACATTGGAAGTGGAGCGCATTGATGTTACAAGTTGTATCAAGATATTACACATTGTATCATTACAAGGTGCGCATTGTAATGTTCGGTTCTCCTCCTTCACTGATGTAATGCTCAAATCTGTAACGTTACATTACACGCGAATGCTTCCGGTGAGGGAGCACCTTTACGTTTAAGTTTTAACTTAATTGTGTTATATCATCTTCACATTCGTATAATTATTGAATGACTGCCTCGTTGGTCTAGTGGTCGCAAGCGCGACTGCTGTGCATGAGGTCTTGGGTTCGATTCCCAGGTCGGGCAAAGGGTTTTTCCATCAGGAATTTCTCAGTAGCAGCCTCGGAGTCTGGATTTGTGCCCGGTTGTTGGCAATAGGCTCGCCCCCTATTACATGGGACTAACAAAACATAACTGGCGAAATGTGGGTGTACTAATGGGTACACCTCTGCCTAACCCTTCGGGGATTACAGGCGTGATGTTATGTATGTATGTATTGAATGAATGTACCTACTACATGAACATATTTTCTTGCTCGTTCTTCTCTATACGAAACGAACTTTTCAAATGGACTACAATACAATAACTAGATCTGATTTTATTTATTCGTTCTTGTAAACGACGTTCAAAAATGCCATTAATGCCATAATTTAAATTAATAATTAGACTGAGACTTAAAAAAAAATGAATAAGTATCCAAAATGTTACTACACAGAGACCTTTTTAATTTACACTTATAATTTACAATTTACATTTAGAGAGATTGATGTCAGCTTGCATCAGATTATCTATTATCATACAAATAATTACCAAATACTACGCGAGTAATAACGATGTTGTTACCTTTGTTTACAAAATAGTGGTTCCTAATTGAAAATTAAGTTCTGCGAATGTTGTCAATCTTAGAACAGAAATAAAAGTGATTTAGTAAAACTGAGGCATCCCTTGGCAACAACCTAAATAAAACAGCTGATTTTTAATAACTGGGCCTGGGGCCATAAAATGTGATTTTTCACACCAAAATAAAAGATGTTTCCCAGCATTATTTTTTGCCTAATATTGCTTAATTTGAAGGGCTGTATGAGTGATAAACGGGTATGCTATGTGTCTTTTTACACCTCGTGTTTGCAGTGAAACTCACAAATCATTGACTTAAAAGATCATCTAAAATAACGAGCCATAGTCAGACCTATATGGGGGCTTGAAGGATCTACAATCGGTGTCCGTTTAATTGAGCTAATTATGTATATTTTGAAATATGCTAATAGGTATAATGCTTTTTTAAAACCACATCTCATCTTATTCCAACGCAGGCTCAGAAACCTTTGTCTTCTTTTTTATCAAAATCAACCTAACCTAAACTCGACCACGATGAAGCAGTCAAAACACAATAAAATAGCAATCGTAACGATGTCGAGCGAAATTGAATCTTATTGTCGTTACAACAACGATTGCTGAGTGATGTCTGACGGTTGCCAAGGGATATTCAACTTTTTGTCATTGTAATAGAATTGTTGTGTGTGCAATCATCGAATTGTACGATTGTGTATCAACCGATAGGGTGGAACATGGTAACGGTGGGGCCATGAAGTTAGATCAAAATACTTTTCTACAATTAAAAATAGAAACTTTTATCAGCAATTACGCAATCATACTAGAATTAAATGGTACCAAAAAATCCTCTGCATCACCGTCAGGAATTAGAAATGTGCTCAAAAAAACTGGCTGCATTACCACGTTAGATGGCAATACTTATCCTCTGGCCAAGGTAGCCCTTGGGTCACGGGAAGTGTCAACCAACCTTTAGAAAAAAAAAGTATGTAAGTCGAAACTGAGTTCCCCTGAGCGAGGTTGTATAAGCATTCTTTTAAACTTCAAATGTGTGAAAGGGCAAACATATCCAAATTCTCAAAGTGTGCAAATTATTTACTCAATCAATCTTCCTAGACTTATCCCGATTATGTTGGGATCGGCAAGTCTGACTTTCGGGCTTCTGACGACCAACGGCTTAACGTGGTTTTTGAGGCACGGTTTCAGTGTGTAAAGATGGTCACCCATCCACCAACACCGGCAAGCGCAGTTTAACCTGTTCGATCAAACTGCGCAGTATATTGTTAGCCACAAGCACGTCGAAAAAATAATTCAATCAAATCCTATTCGCTATCGCTCCGGTCTGCTCATCCCACCCGTTTCGTGGCCATACCCTCGGACAAATTCAGCCACTTGTCCCAATCATAATGTACCGTCACAAATCACTATTAAAGGAATATAATTTATTTAATATCCACTTGCAATAGGATTGCATAGGGAGTGGGGCCTGTCGATAAATTAGAATAATTTAATTATTATTTGACGATATTTATAACTTATTAGCTTATGATCGGTCTAAAGCCGGTTAATCTTTTCTTCGCTTTGCTTATTTTTTTTTTCAAAATATTATTACTCCTTATAATATCAGTTGCCAGTAAAATTCCCTTCAAAATCGGTCCAGTCGTTTTGGAGAATATAGATTAACTTACATATGTATTTTAAAAATATTTCTTGTAGATTATTTTATAAACCGTACTGTGTATAATCTGAGAAATATAGTATAGTGTTTCTACATAACATGAAATATTGAAGAAAAAAAAATTACAACTGAATAACGAAACCTAACAAAAACGTTTAGTAACTAAGATAACATTTAAGGTACAAACGTAACATTTACAAGATTATTTTCATATAATTACAATGGAATTGAATCAAACACTTTAGGTATGACATATACTGTATAATAATATGTATACTAATGGATTGACGTGGGAATCATCAAAAACGGCCCACGCGTTTGGTCTCTGTTACGCCACAAATGAACAAACATACGAGTACACATACAGGCTGATTAACACATTACCCTTTGCGTCGCTCAGTGGGGTACAAAAAAAATACCTACTACTCTTTCAGTTCCACGTGCTTACGAGAAAAGGAAGTCTACAAAACCTATTTTCTTTCACCTTCCCACATTTTTCAATCAATCTGAGAATAGCAAATTTGAACACGTATCCAATTTGCCAGCTATTCAAAGAATGACCTGGTTCTGCAGTAAAGTAGGTTGTATAAAATCAAAACACAATCGTATAGAACTGCTGTTTGTGACTTTTACATTACCTATTTTTAGAAAAGTTATTTTTTAGCAATAATGATCCCACTGGACTATTCTTTAAATGTCACTTGGTGAATTACCTCAAGATTACTTTAGTAGTTTTAACACACACACCAGAAGATGTAATAATATAATTTTTTTTTCATTCGTGCAGGGAGTTCCATAGTTCCATTAAAATAAAGAAACAAAAAAGCTCTTCGGCTTTATTACATATTAGTAGGTATAGTATATGGCCATAATCAAAATTCTAAAATACTTCTGAACAATGAGCACGCTCAGCGAACAAACCAAAGTATTAATTATGTAAGTAAGTAAAAGCAAGTTATAAAAATCGGACATCAGGTGAAACATGATTATGAGAATTAAAAATCGAATCTGATTCAAAAATAAATGACCTCAATAAGGCAGAACGGTGACCAGCTGCATTTTTTATACGTCCTCAGTTGTTTCTTTCACATTCATAGATTTTTTGATACACACTCGCGCCCGTCACGAATATTGCGCTGACCTTTCCAAGTCATCACAGCCTGACATGCTTGAAATAAGTTTTTGATGGGATTCGTTATACCTACACATATATAGATCCAACCTTTATAGTCCCAATAGGTCAATCCTACAGACGTAACCAAGATATTCACGTCTATACAAGGTCATTGTTTAATCTTTAGTTTAAGGAATAGTGACTTTAAAGTATTGCATTGTATTCAATACATTAGAATAATATCAACGTAAGAAGTGTAAGGAACCAACGCTGCATTCATTACAAAGATCAGAGACTACCTTCAGGAGAAAAATCACTGCAACACACTTAAAAAAACAGTTCTCATTATTCACACACTCCATTAAAGATAATCAAGCAAGTTATCGATATTACAAACACTTGCGTGTCCCATCACTGCAAATGACATACGTGTGTCCCCTGTTATACGCGTGTATCAAATATTAGGGGAGCAGCCGGTCGAATTATAGTCATATGTTGCACCTGTGAACCTTATATAGTTAGGGCTTAATTAACAATCTGAAATTATGAATTTGAATGAGGGGGAAGGGAAGTTGAGGTGGAACTATTTTCTTTTGTATTGAGTGCAAATATTATAGAGTTATAAATAGGTGTAGAGGTGTGAATTAGCGAGATTTTTAGATCCATACAAATACCTATAATAAAGCTGAATAGATTTTTTCGATTAAACACTCTAATTTCTGGATCTACCAGATTGAGTTTTGCAGAATACTTCAACTGAACGACATATAGCCATTATATAATTGGAACTTATATTAGAAACAAGAACATTAGCACATTTTGGGCATTTGCCCCTTTGACAGCCGAGTTTTCTGATGCCCTATAAACCTTCTTCTATCTTTTTTATAAATTGTACACTCTTTGTGTTTTAATTAAATTATTTATACGTTTTTTGTTTAGGTTAATTTTCTTTCTTTAACAGTCGTGATGGCCCAGTGGTTAAGGCGCCCGTCTTTAATGCATGAGAGGGTTCAAATCCGTGAAGTACCAATGTAACTTTTTCAATATGTACTTTCTAAAGTTTATCTTAGACACCACTGGCATCGGTGAAGGAATACATCGTGAGGAAACCTGGACTTACTGTTCTACTCAAACCATGTCAGAGGCCCTTGAGGCGTTTTATAAACTCTGACACTAGGGTGTGTGGGGTCGTAAGACCTTACTGCCCACACGATAAAGAAGTTTAGGTTAATAATCACCTGTGATAGAGTCGTAAAATAAATATTGTAGTCAATAAAATAAAGCAAATTAACAGTTGACAGTCGATTTTCTTCTGTCTCTCTTTGGCCAATTGAAGTGGATTATTAAGCGGCACCTTTAAAACGTTGTGAAGTGCATAATATTATGTTAATTAAGTCGACAAAGGAGTTTCTGCTTTAAGAAACAGCTTCTAGTTACAAAATTCCTTGAGTCGAAGTTTGTCCAGTGAAGGAAGGTGTGCTGTGTTCCAACTTGAAATATAATATTGGCATTCACGTAATTTTGACTTTCATTCTAAAATTAAAAACGCCATGAGCCTAGAGTTCAATGGATGAAAGGGAAAACTTTCGCAAATGGTTCAGGAACACTTAGGTTTAACATTTTAGGTCGGTTAAAAAAATCCAGCTGTTCCACAGATTTTGGCGTTGAAGCTTTCGTTACGATGTCCCTTCTGCTACACCGTACTTATAGGTTGCGGCAACCACCATCAAAGATACTCAACGAATTATATTTTTGTATAGGTATTAGCCTTTTTATGTCTAACTAGTGTTTGCTCGCGACTTCGTCCGCGTAGAAGTCTAATTTAATTAAAATACTAAGCACGTCTTCCATCAATTCTGTCAAAGAATGTTTCTGCAAGAAGTAGATTGGACCGAGGAATGACGTGGTCCCATATAAACTTTGGCCTCCTTTTTCACCCGTAAAGGGGTAGAATTTCGGAAAATACTTTCTTATCGGATGCCTACGTGATACAAAGAACACACCCTCCCAGTTTCAAGTATCTACGATCAGCGGTTTAGGCTGAGCGTTGATCCGTCAGTCACTTAGCCAGTCATTCAAGACAAAGCATTTTATAATGTAATGATTACAAATATCCACAGACGGCAGTGGCCACTTAACAGTAGTTGGGCTATAAAATTGGCCATAAATTAAAATAAAACTAACCATAGCCTCTTAAATTTTCGTGCACATATCTGTCAATTAAAGTCCTTCACTGAACATAAAGGTTCAGTACACCTGAAAATCAAGCAACTAAATAAACTATACTGAACCCAAAGCCAAAGTGAGGACCGTAAAAAATATAGGTATATTTCGTGCAACAACATTGCAACAACGTGAGGATTCCTAATTGTGAGTTACTGCGCCCTTGGGGCTTAGCCAGACATGAACCCCGGACTGTGTGTAATAGATAGTGCACTTTTTTTTTTTTCCTTTCGGTCTGACGCTACTTTCGAGGAGCTGTGTTATTGATTATGAAGACCATCTTTTGGATTTCCTATTTATTGTTGCTCATTTTTATTAGACTTTGATTTGATGTGGCTTTTAGTTTATTATGAGGTTTATGGGTTAAGACTTTATTTCTTACTAGCACACCTCCCGCGACTCCGCTCGAGTGATTTTTCTTACGGGTCTCTAATTTTTTGATAATTAAATATAGCTTATAGCACTCAGTGATAACGTAGCTTCCAATCGAGAGATCCAGAGGTTACCCCCTACAACTTCACAAAACCTCTTTATAATAATTGTATAGATTTAAAGTGGTAAAATAATTGACGCTTAAGAAATGAATTTTAGGGATACAAATGCTGAAGAAAAATTTAATTATTTTTTATGTATGTATGAGTACAATTACTTGTCACTGTTCAGTTACATAAAAAGGGGTAAGTAAGTAGTGTAAGTGTCTTGAAATTAACGAAATTCTTTCAGATTTAAGCTTCCATTGAAAAAGTTATTTCATTAGGTTGAATTTAGGTGAATCAGCAGGCCCTAATTACCAAATGATAATATCCAAGTCTTTTTCTTGCTTATGTCTGAAATATAATCACATTTTGTTGAAAAAACTGCGACACCTACTCTGTTCAACATAAATAATAAATCCTTAACGTATTTCTATGGAAAACTTCACAATAACACTTGATTAGTTGACTAACAATAGAAGTTTCATAATAAAAAATCAAAGCGTCCAACCCGCCACGGTTCGCAATATTTATAGCGAGCGCATATGCGACGACTACACGACAAACATTCATTTCGGCAACAATGCCGGTCAACAACTTAAGCATATTGGCTGAACACTCACTCCCAATCAACGTCACAACACTCGCCCCCATCTATAAAAAAACAAGTGTTTGCTCTCATAAAGAATGAGTGCAAATCTGCACAATGATTGTTTATGTTTCCATATCATCCCGAGCACCATTGTTGCGCCGAGCACCCTCCTTTTATTTACAATAAAACGTACGATTTAACATGAATGCAAAAGTTAATACGGCGGACGAGTATAATGGCGACGACGCCCCTCATAATCCTCTTAATCATTAAAATATTGACAGGGAACTAACGACTGTTTCTGTCCGCAGATGGGCCATCATGGCATGGAGGGGCTGGACATGCTCGATCCTCTGACGTCGTCGTCGATGACCACCCTAGCGCCCATGGGAGAAGCGGCACCACCTCATCACCAACTGCACGGCTACGGAGCCATGAACCACGTCATGAACCATCACCACCATGGCGGCGGACTCTCTCACGGGCCGCCAGCGCACCTCGGTCACCCCGGAGCGGCGCTTCACCCCGATACTGACACAGATCCCCGCGAGCTCGAGGCCTTCGCCGAAAGATTCAAACAACGACGAATCAAACTAGGCGTCACACAAGCCGATGTTGGCAAAGCACTAGCGAACCTTAAACTCCCTGGTGTCGGGGCCCTCTCACAGAGCACAATCTGCCGCTTCGAGAGCCTCACGCTTAGTCACAATAACATGATAGCGCTGAAGCCAATCTTGCAAGCGTGGCTCGAAGAGGCGGAGGCACAGGCTAAGAACAAAAGACGGGACCCCGACGCGCCGAGCGTACTTCCAGCTGGTGAAAAGAAACGTAAGAGAACTTCCATTGCAGCACCGGAGAAGAGAAGTCTGGAGGCATACTTCGCAGTACAACCTCGGCCGTCCGGGGAGAAGATAACGGCAATCGCGGAGAAATTGGACCTAAAGAAAAATGTGGTGAGAGTGTGGTTCTGCAACCAGCGACAAAAACAGAAACGGATGAAATTTGCGGCGCAGCACTGACCGGCGGGCGGCGGCGCGGCTCTGCTGTACCCCGGCCCAGGGTACGGATACTGAGCACCGCCGCTCCGGCGCGCCACGCCCCGGCACGCCCTCACAAACCCCTCACACAGCAATAAGGATCTCATTCCGATCTCATTCTTAAACTCCCTTCGAGTCAAGCAACTTAGTCTCTAGTGTAGATATTATTATACCGTTCTTAAGTTTGTCTATACACGTTCCACGGATTCTTATATGTTTTTCGAGACACAGGGTATATAATAATCGATTATATACATATCATTACAATGAGTAGATGTCGCTTCAATCGTTCAGTTCGTGCGCGCCGTCTTTTCAATGTTTTCGGAGCATCGAATATGTACATGAATAAAAAATTGAAATTCAGGATTTTTAAGAGAATGTGCCTTGCAAATAATCAATATTCTGTGTTTTAATGTTAGTAACTTCATTGCTGCGAGTCGCAGGAGTCGCACCAGACAGCCGGATGTCCGGTGTCCGGTCGTACACTCGGTATGATGCGATAAGCTCGGACCGGACGGGTAGCATGCGAGACCGAGGCATCCTTTTGAATGTAGAATTTATTATGTATTAATTTTTCTGACTTTGCTCATTATTTAGAAGCGTACAAGGTCCTCGCATGTGTTACCTGCCGGTGGTCTGTGCGCAGTCTAATGTTTAAATATTTAATAATAAATTTGTTAGGCGTTTTGTTCTCATTATTAATACTGTACAAAATAATTGTAAGAAATGATAGTTTCAAGCCTCAGTTGTAGATAATATTCGGTAGGATTTTGTACTATAATACGATACTCTGTTTTAGTTTCTGTTCGTTTATTTATATGTATGATTATTAACATTTTCACAAAATGGCACAATTTCTAGTTTAAGACGTGTTATTAGTGACATTTAGCCAAAATAGTTTTAACAATTCATTTGTAAATAGATCACCTTTCAATTAACAAGTAGGCGTTAGTTTAAATACACATAGTTACTAAAATGAAAGAATTAGTACAACGCGATTGGATTCATGCACAACTTGTAGTTTTCTTCTTTTGGTTCGTCTGTCACTTTTGTAATGATCTAGATAATTAGGAAAGGCGATGTAACAAAAATAACTCGATGCCAAATTCTTAATTTGAAACGTCAATAAATTCTAAATTGAAATGCGGCCAAAGTATTGACGATAATGAAATTAAATGAAAACTAATTTCGGACTAATTTTGATTGTTCACTGCATGAATCCAAAATGGTGTTATGCACCACAGCTTAAGTAATAGAAAACCCGAAAAAAAAACATAAAAAATTTGCGGATTATAAATAATATTTTTAAAAGATATTTTGTAAATATAGATTTAATAAAAAGACTTAAGTAATGAAACGTGCAATTTAGACTTCGGTAATTATAAAAATAACTGCTAGGAATTTATGAGATCTACCACAGTGAATGAACACGTTATTCTTTATAAACGATCTAGTCATAGCTTTATTTATATTTAAATCTTTATTGTATTGTTTTCAAAAGACTTAATAATTTTTATAATTTATTGATGTTAAATAATATTTTATTCCAATGTACAATTTTATCAAATTTTAAATGTAATTAAGAAAATATTATGGAAAATTTACCTTTTTTGTTGAGATTAAGTATTTATTTGTGATTCTATGTACGATACCTTACGTCACCACTCAACCTAATATGAACTAAGATTCGTGATATTACAGCGTTAAAATTAGAAATAATTATCTACGCATTTCTTTTGTTAAAATATTTTTTACTTTAGAATAGGTAAAAGTGGATTTACAAGTATGAACTATAAAATTGGTATAGAAAAATAAAAATACTCTCATAGAATAGAGTAACTTCTTGTGTAAATAAATTATTGAATGAAAACTCATTTAAGATAACAAACCTTACTAAATTGTGACGTAAGCTATGTACAAAAACAATTTATTAATTATTTTAATTTGTAAATAAAATGAGAATAATTAATAATAGACCGAACGTAACTATTATTACTATTAGTTCTTGTAACTAAGTCAGTAATAATTTTAAGTAGACATTAGAAAGTTTCTCTTGCAATTATTAATTCTTAATTAATTATTATTATTAATAATAAAAAGAAGACAATCTTATTTCGAAAACCAATAAACAATAAATTGAAAATAGAAATATTAGTAACACCTGTTGTTTTATTACATCATCCCTCTGTGACATACATACATAGTACAGTATTCATGATAAAAGGTAACCATCACTCAAATTATTAAAACTCTTTTCGTAAGAAAACTATTTGGGTTCGATTCCCAAACAAGAATAACTGTAACCGCACTTTGAGGCAACGAAAGGTACGCGATCGATACCTTAAAAAACAATGAAAAATTTCGGTCATAATTTATAGCGACCATTAGTGTGACCGTCATAGTAGCCCAATGTGCGGTGGCAATAAGGCTCAATTTCACTTAAACTACAAAGCACACCGAAACTTCGTAAACAACTATGTCAATAATCCAGTATAATGATAGCACTGATGGCGGGTAGACATCTTATATAAGCATGATAACTGTCGAGGGTCCTTGGTTCGATTTCCAAGTCGGGCAGAAAGTGTTATTGAGTTTTTTCACTTGCAATTTCTCAGTAGTAGACCGGAGTTTGGAAATTGATGGTGTTACACTCCCGTGACTCGGAAAGAACGTAAGGCCCTGCGCCTGATCTCTCCCCAGTTGTGTCTAGGAAGTGGAAGTGCACCTGTGTTTGCGCACACACTACCCATATAATACCTCTTGCGTACTAGGCTAGTCACTATTGAGATTGGCCTCCAAACCCGTAATTGTTCTGGAGAATAAACAACATGTAACAGAAACTGCCCAAAATCTGACAGTAGTTGGGCTCAGAATCAACTTTTGAATTGAATTCCATCATTATTTATGTAGGCTATTGCTAAATTTTCACAAAAAAAAAATGAACTTAGTTACATAAATTAGAGCCAGGATAATAAAATATTTTATTTAAGGAACTTCCAGCCTTATGTAAGTAGAGAGTAAGATAAACCTATTTAAATGTACGACTGTGTTTTAATTCGTCTATAGCTAATCATACACACACATATTATCTAAATATAAAAAATCGAATAGACACTCATATACGATATATCAAAAACCGTTAGATGTATTAAGAATAAATTTGGCAGGGAGGTAGTTTATAGTTGTAGACGTCCACGAAGAAAGGACTTTTGAAAATGCACCCCCAAAGGGGATGAAAGGGGGTTCAAAGTTTGTATGGAAAAACTTAGGAGAAACGCAAAAATAAACTAAGTTACCCGAATTTAACGCGAGCGAAGCCGCGGGCAAAAGCCTATAACCAGAAGGACAATTTAACAATTTAATTCAGGGTTTATAACTCATTAATCCATCATCAGCGCGTTCCATACGTCAAACTAACATTGATAGAACGACTTCTATTTTTAGTGTGGAAAACTGTTTACCGTAGCGAGCAGTGTGAGGCACACACAGTATTTAAAGTCTAGTTTTAACGTTTGAAACGTGTTTTCAGGTGACCTTGAAACCTTTAGTTGACTAAAGGTTGGACATTTGACCTTCAATATTTTTATAGCTAGAATCGAAACCAAGGCTAATAATATGTTCCCCGTCAATGCTACCCAGCATTCACGAGAGAACGTATTAGTTCCACTACCCGGTGTTAGTTTGAATTGCAATTTTGAATACAAATGTGTACATTGTGTATTTGTATGACAATGCAATACAAAAGCAAGTTATTAAAAACTAGTTACTTAGTTACCTATTGCTAATCGTTCATTAATTTAAACACCTGAAACGATGTACCGATACCCTCAGTTTATCTCAATTTGATTCAAGGGAATTTCATTATTTCATCGTACTCGTAACCGGCGTGCTTGTTTGACGAGATGTATGAACGTAGTTGAGGCGGAAGGAGTATGTAAGGATCGTAGCAGGTGGCGTTCTATACTTTATGTCTACCCCCATGGGAAAAAAGCGTAAGTTTATGTATTTATGTATGTTATTCCCATAAAAACAGAATAACAAAATAAGGCTTAATTCTAACAATAATCCTCTACCAATTGACAAAAGTATATTTTGCTCAGCAAACTGCATACTTTTGGTTCCGATGAAGCTTAAAATAGTGTTCCTATAAACCAGGGAATCCCAAACTTATTTTGTCTACTTCCCACGTTGAGAATAAATTATTTTCTAACCCATTTTATCACCTACTTAAAACCACTTAGTAGATGAAATTACAAATCACTCGCCAAGCCTCTACACAATGCCCCGATTTCTAGGTCTCTTGCAGGCCTAAATACGGGCGCTCTTTAGGCCTGCAGCGCCTTCAAGAGGGCGTTATCGCCCATTTTGGGAAAGTCTGGAATAAACTGTCAGAAAAAGTGCCTTGTTAAACCGCAAAGCTTTTAAGTCTTGCAAAATGTTGGTGTTTCTTGAAATAGACATGTCTGAACAGCGATCTTACCTACGGCTACGACTGGAAAATGTTAGGTAGATTTATTAAAACTCAAGAAGAGAAGCTTTGAGTTTTTTTTTTACCAAATACAAAGATTTGTATTTAAAACATCTTAGAGGTAACAAATTTTTTGATGTCCTATAAGGTTCCTGCTTTCTGTCTTTTTTTATAAATTGTACATACTTAATAATTTTATATTTTTTCTTAGGTTTTATGTTTAGGATAATTAATGTTGATTAGTACTCAATAAAAGAATGCGGTAAATAATAAAGAAATTAAAATGATATTTGGTAACACTCGCTTGTAGTTATGTCATCAAGAGTCAGAAGTCGCGGTCCAAAGCTAGTGTTCTATAAAAAAAATCCCTATATTTATCTAAACGAAAGGTTTTTAAGAATTAACAAAAAATATGTCATTATCATTAATATAATTAGTCCAGTGTCGTTGTAAAAAATAATTACAGTCGCCCTGTTTATAACGAACAAAGGATATATTATGTTGTAATGTAAAACATTTGAACGTCGTCGAGCTACGAAGCTACGCCGTAGAGTGTGCTACGGAATACGTAGTACTTGCTACGAGGCAATTTACACTAATTCTACCACAAACTCTTATCGCGATCCAATTTAGGACCAAAAACTGAACTGTTCCGCAAATTCGTACCATGACGTCAATATAACGTTTCAGTTTCAATAAAGGACATTCCATCTGACAGCGATTTTCTTCTTTCGAATTTTGCAATTTAGTACGATGACGTCCTTATAGCAGTTCAACTCAAATGCTCTACTGTAAATTGATTCAAAGTTACTATTTAATTTTCACTAACCTAAATTGTTTCAACGATTTAAATTCCGCTGAGTAAATTGGACGTTATGGCACGAATTTGAGCAATGCAGTTTAAGAACTTCAACTGAAATTTCTTACTTTTGAAACGTTTTTAATTAGATCACGGTACGCCTACAGTTATATTCACTGTACATTTGGATTTGAAAAGTGACATTATTTTTAAGAGAAGAATTTCGTCTAGCAATGGATCAGTTTCGATTAATTTTACATTAACCGAGAACCACGTGATTCTTAATTGATTATGATTCTAATTAAGCAGATCTTATCACGGAAAATAAAAAAGGAAGTTTCTATTAGTACTAGTCAACTATGTGGTTAAAGCAGTCGCCTCTCACGCATGATGATGTGGGTTCGATACCGAGCAAGTACCAATGTAATGTGAGTTTTTAAATTCATAAGTAAATTCTAAATTTTTTCTAGACATCACTGATTTCGGCAAAAACAAACATCGTGAGGAAACCTGGATTTATAATAAACATTAGCCTGAAATCGCCAATCCGCCTTGAGCAAGCGTGGTGATCAATGCTCATGCCTTCTCTGTATAAGAAGATTCCTATGTAGTGGGACAATAATAAGCTAGTATTATTATTATTTAAAATCCTTACTCCATTTTCTTTCGTGCCTTCTTGTTGCATCTAATTTCGCCGGCCAGGTCGTAAAGACACGGGTAATCGCTCGCAGACAGTTGATTAGCTCAAAGCGCTCCGCTTGCTCTCGTGCGCTCAACCCACCGTTATATGCTTACTTCGTACCTATCAAAACTAATGATACTGAATGTAGCTGGGCTCGTACTAAGATGGTAATTAGGAACATTACTTCGAAATTCCAATCGTGGCATGATGTGTGATGAAAATTTTGTAAAAGTAAATGATAGTTGGTTTTCGAATTGTGTGGTTCCGGTCTCCATGGAAAGTGTCCAGTAATAATAATTATCATATTAATTAACTGTTGCTCATATTGTGCTACACTAAATTGAAACAATAAAAAAACAAGTTCTGTTTACAAATATTGTTTTTCAAACAAGCTTGTATATTGCATTGTCATGCAATCTCCATACGTATTCAAAATTCTAGCTCAATCGAACATCGGGAAGTGGGTCAAAAACATGTAAGTAACATTTGATTATGTTCCTATGGCCACTTTTCGGCTCCATCATCAAACCACCTCTTGACATCATTATATTGCATCGTTATGCAATTAGAATATTAAGACAACATTTCAGCTCAATCGTACATCGGGAAATGGCTCAAATTCATCTTATAAAAAACGATTTGTCACTGACACCGGGACAGGTGAAAGTAAATAACTTGCAGGGTTTAGCTTACGCACGCGTAATTACTAGTCTTCAATACTGGTACTTTTATCAGGTACAAATTCTCTTCTCATTAGGTCGGAACGACAGTTGGTGACTGTAGTAAAACGACGGTAACGGCAATGTTCACATTAGATCGGATCGACAGCTTCTAGTGTGAACAGCAACCCGACAGTCGGTCAACGGTAAGATTGTGGGTCCGACCTAATGTGAACCAGCTGCTGTAACTGTAGGAGGTGTGTCGTATATCATATGTGTTACAGTATAACTACATATTCTTTCATACTCAGTACAACTTTTTAGGCAAAACTACTTACAACAATTTCTCATATGAAATCATAATAATACTAGTCTATTATTGTCTCAATGCAGGGCAACAGCCTAATCTTATACAGCACGAGTATTGATTACCACACATTCAGAACGAATAAGCGATTTTAAACGTAAAAAGCAGTTAAAGTTAAAGTTTCTATACAATGTTTCCCTTCATCAACGTCGGTGATGTCCAAGATATACTTAGAAAGTACGAGTACATTAGTATTAGAAAATGCCTTATTTTACTTGCCCACAGCCTCGTGGATCATAGGCAGACGCTTTAATCTGTGGGTCTTTTTCACATCACATAAATAAAACAAAATCTTGTTAAAAACCGTTAGGTCTTTAGAAAATCTAACCAGACTTATCAATTTCTTGAATGTTTTTCTTAAAAACCCTATAGAAAGTAAGTCCCGTTTTTAAAGCGATTACTTTAATAGTTTCCAAACAATGCGGTCCCAAGGCTATTTTTAATAACATCGAAAGTAACCAGACAGTCTCACATGTTTGTAGCTACGTTTTTCAATCTTCGACTCAAGACGGAGGAGAAAGTGTTTTAGTTTTATGTTTTGTCGTTCCTCTAAACGGATTTAAGAATACACTTTCGTTTACTTTTACGTTATTTTTCAAGATCTAATGATGGAATCGAAAGATAGATATTTGAACTGCATTATAAAAGAATATTGTTTCTTAGTCATGTTTGAACTTGTTATAATGATGTTGTTATGTAATTTTGCCGTGATTGGTTTTCAAAGTCTGCTGATAGAGCCGGGGAGATAGACAGTAGAACTTCATATAGGAACAACGTGTTTTATTCATTTTATATCGTAATACATTGCTAAATGTACAAGTATATCACTAAAAGATCAAATCAAAAGTCAAAATCGAAAGTCAGTGATAAAATCAAAAGCAAATGCACGCTTTCGTAGGTACTCTACTCAAAAGCAGTGTTTTAAAAAGTGTTAGTACAAACTATATTATCTATGCATGTTACGCACATCATTATTAGTCAGACAAGTTTTCTTTTAAAAACTAACATAAGTAACTTTAAGCAAAAATATTTCCTAGGGAATGACTTTCTTTTTTAGTGTTAGAAATCACTGTTTATGCAAGTGCGCAATGTAACGCATGCAAAACCTTGTACTTTCGGGTGCATGCATGCTTGCTGTCCACTTATGCATTAAGTTGAGCACCAATCTTTACCTTCAGTACCTTTGGTGCTCAAAAATAAGTGCTCAAACAGGAACACTCCGTTTAAAGTTTACTTATAAACATTTATAAGCGATGTTCGTAAAAGACGTGCTAAATATTTGAAATTTGACCTTTACCATCTCCGTCACCAGAATGTTTGCAGGTTCGTCTAGAACAAAAATAATATGACAATAATGGAAATAACATGTAACTTTCGGCTACATTAGGAGTATTTTTAAACCCGTTATAAATAAACGAATAGTATAATTTTGATTCAATAAATTTTTCTCTGTGCAAAATGAGAAATCTCCTTTTCACTTAGTTTTGTTCTTCAGACGTGTGACAGGCAGACAATCCTGACAGTGAACGTCAGCGTTTATACTAAAGCATGTACATAAGTAACGTATTGTTTAAATGTCAAAAGTTCGCGTATATTCGCCTTTTATTACAGTAAGTGAGCCGTCACGCGCTTGTATTATGTTTTTGAGTGATACTAAATTATAATGGTGATTATACACGATGCGTGTGACCATGGGAAGGTTCAGGCACCTGTGGCTAAAATACGATTTCCACAAGTATCTAGATTAATTGTCAGTGACTGCCCTGTTGTTGTCGTGGTTTCGAGCGCGGCTACTAAGCGTGGGGCCCTGGGTTTGTTTCCTGGGCCGAATAGGTAGTTTTAGCTTTTTTTTTCAACGTTTTGATGTCCTATCCAAAATTGGGATCCCAAGTAAATTCTTACAAATATTTAAACTCATATACACAAACAGCCAGATCCGAAATATCTGTAGGTCAAACAAGTATTTGTTCCGTGCGGGAATCGAACACCGTGCCGTTATCTCCTGCGTCCTTAAACACATTGACATTGACATTATCATTGATATTACATTCATCGACATTGACTGTCGTGACCAATATCCATTACGAGCACACTTATTATTATTTTAATTGCTATTATTGTCAGTAAAGTCTCTAGAACTGCTTTAATGGTAGAGGAATAAGTTTGTGGTGTACGAACAGCGTGTTGGGGTAAAACCTGCGGCATCTTATTCGGTTGTAATAGGAGTGATTTTACAACAAAACGTCTGATGTGCTGGCGACTGTACATACAGAACCAGATTTTGTTATTTCAATACGTTTGTTTATAATATGGAATGGACTAATGTTTAAAAAATCCGACGATTCCGAGATTGTCGTGGAATTTTTTCTTCGAACCCATTATTTCATGAAGTCGTATCCATTTTATGCTTTCTTAGCGAAAAATGAACTTAAAATAGGTATTTTTTCGATCACTTTTTTTTTTTTTTTAGGTGGTAAAAATCATCAAATGACTCCTTCCGCCCTGGGTGGGGCGGAAGGGACTGTCAGACTTTTACTGACTAAAAAACCACCCTGTTCCTGCTGTTGCCCTTTACGTTCCGGGGCCACGGTATCCTGTTAAGACATCCCGCAACCACGGCAGGCGTTGGCCCCGTTGGGGGCCCCGTCCCTGTGCTGACAGCTCTTTGAGGCGCGCGCGAACAGAACGCGCCGTCAACCCGGGCTTGGTCCTTGATCGGACGGCGAGGTACCCATTACTCGCCGTCCGCAAGCCCGCGCCTACGGTGGCCGGATATCGCCTCGCGACGTCCGACGCCCTGGGCGTCTCCATCACTAACCACAAAAGTTCAATCAGTAATTGATAAAGAGTCTGAGCCCGACTTATGGCAAGTAGGGTCCCCCATCACATAGGACGAAGTGTACACTTATGCTCACCCCTCCAGAAATACAGGCAAGATGTTTTAAGTTTAATATTGAACTTATAACAGTCACTTTCTTACAAGCTTCTCATTGTTCCTTGGAACTGTGCAGTAGGTTGTACGTAGAGCGTGCAGTTAATTTCATGTACCGCTAAGCTGGGCATAGTGGGCAATAGTGGGCAACAGTGGGCATGCTGCTGTAAGCACGTGACTGAGTTAGGGCCGCCCCGCGCCATACGTCACTCGCCTCGAGGGAATAGCGCATAGCACGTAACTCGAAGTGCTTCACTCGACTTTGGAAAACGTGAGCTAAAGAATTTGAGAATTTGGACGCCTGTTTTTGGTTGGGTTTCTTTATTTAAGAACTAGACGTTATATTTACGTGTAGGTTGAAAAAAAATTACAAGCTTAGGCCATTGATTGACAACTTAATGCAAATATTGATAAGTATTATTGTTAAAATTTATATTGACTAAAAAAAAATTACAGGTTTTTTTATACGGTATCGCATAAAAAAAAGGTGGTACGTCGAGTGAGCTTTACGATATTACGTAGAATTTATTTTATAAATACACAAGACCGCGCTGATCCCTCGCGGGGACTGATTTCTTACGAATAAGGACTAAAATGATAATTCGTACAAAATTATGTTCAATTACGCGTAACCTATATCACTATCTCATTTACTCACTTAGTAAAATATCTTTTCTCCCTTTCGCACACCTGTTCTGTATTTTTTTTTGTCTCGTTTACACCGCACTAGTTTACGTTCTAGCAGCATCGTTCGGGTATCTTGGGCGATACATTTTATTGTCGGACGGCTCCAAATTATATTATATGTGTTAGTAGTTATAGCTACAGCGGCTGTGCTGAAGATGGCTTGTTTGTAACTTGAGGTAACCCATACTTGGTGTAGAATATCTATTATGTTATTGATTGCCTAATACTGCCCTGCTAAACGGAAAGGGATATCTCAAATTATAAAAAAAAAAACAGGACAAGTGCGAGTCGGACTCGCGCACGAAGGGGTGCGTACCATTACCTACAAAAATGAGAAAAAAAAATCACGTTTGTAGTATGCAAACAGAATAAAATAAACATTCAAGGGGGACCCCCCTTGAATATTTATTTTATTCTGTTTTTTAGTATTTCTTGTTATAGCGGCAACAGAAATATGTCATCTGCGAAAATTTCAACTGTCTAACTATCACGGTTCATTAGACACTGCCTGGTGATAAACGGACAGACAGACAGGTGGACGGACAGCGGAGTCTTAGTAATAAAGTCCCATTTTACGCTTTGGGCCCGAAAACATTAAAAATATTTTTTTTTAAGAGACATTATTTTATTTGTCAATTGTTTATAAGATCAGTGCTTAGATACCTACTGGTAATTCTGTTGTTATTTAGGTTCTTACCTATTAGGCTATTACTTTGACTTTTATGTAGGTATATGAAGAAGCATGTCACATTTTCTATGGGCGCGTTCGCCACGTACATCGCGTGAATACTACGCGGTTTGTAATTAACAGCAAGACAGCATATTTTATGTATGTGACCTTCAAACTTGAAGGTATAGGTAGATCTTGAGGGCATCTGACCAGTGAAGTAAATAACTTGTATAGCGTACACTGTAGTGTATAATTCTTCTAGATCTTCTTTATCGTGTGGGCAATAAGGTCGACTTACGACCCTACACACCCTAGTGTCAGAGTTTCTAAACCGCCTCAAGGGCTTCTGACATGTCTGCCTTCGATAAAGAAGAAAATTCTTCTAGATGTTTGTCTTTTACAAGAGTTTTTATTTACTTTCACTGCTCGCTGTATCTATTGCTAATCAAATTCATTATAACGCGGAAACACAACAAAGTAAACAGTCTAAAAATATTTTTAACCCAGTTCGTTTTCTAAGTTCACACAACATTTATAACTGCCGTGTGGTCTCAATCCCAACGTAGTATGGTACGCATCACACGGTCATTCAAAATATAGATGACTTCTAAAAGCACGAGGTTCATGTTAAAAGAGCTTTTTAATTAAAGGATTATTGTCGATGTCAGTGCGCTATTGGCCGTGGACATGTAAATTACAAGTCCACTACCTTGAAAATTTGCACCTGTGCGGAGCCGGGGCGATTCGCTAGTTTAAAATATGGATGACTTCTAAAAGCACGAGGTTCGTGTTAAAGGAGCTTTTTAATTAAAGGATTATTGTCGATGTCAGTGCGCTATTGACCACGGACATGTAAATTACCAGTCCACTAGCTTGAAAATTTGCACCCGTGCGAAGCCGGGGCGGTTTGCTAGTTTAAAATATAGATGACTTCTAAAAGCACGAGGTTCGTGTTAAAGGAGCTTTTTAATTAAAGGATTATTGTCGATGTCAGTGCGCTATTGACCGCGGACATGTAAATTACCAGTCCACTAGCTTGAAAATTTGCACCTGTGCGGAGCCGGGGCGATTCGCTAGTTTAAAATATAGATGACTTAACTAGACGCACGAGGTTCATGTTAAAAGAGCTTTCTAATGAAGGGATTATTGTCGATGTCAGCGTTCTATTGGCCGTGGACATGTAAATTACAAGTCCATTACCTTTCAGAATTTTAAATGTGACGGCTGAACACCTTCGTCATCGCTGACACTGTAACCTTAGGTGTGCACTATCATTATGCTATTAGTTTGAAGCACAAAGGCGATCTTATTACCTGCATGTCGTGTGTCAATGGCTCCTGTTATCGTCAGGAAACATAATTATTGGTGTTCAAGTTTTTTCCGACTAGCTATTGCCGCGCAAATATTAACGCGGTTATCGTGGACGAAGACAAAGTCGAAGTTGAATAGAAAGTAGCCTTTGTCCTTTGTTGAGGTTCAACCTAACCGTACCACAGCAAAATCGATTCAGTAGTTTAGTTATGAAAGCGTAACAGACAGACAGAATTAGTTAGTTATACTATTAGTATGGATTCATGGAAAAACTTAAGGCGCTTTGCACACGGAGCATCTTAAGTTGAGGCAACTGGCAACTCTTTAAAAGTTTCCTGTAAAAGTTGATAGTTGCTATAATGTTGCCGGTTGCCGCCACTTTTTGACAATTTGTGAGCAACTTTCATAGCCGAGTTGCCGTATACCGATGCCGTAGCGACACTGGCATTGCCGGGCACACGGAGAGGGAGGGAGGGTGTGAAATCGCCCGAAGCGTTGCGATTGACGGTACAATATCTAAAAGTTGCTAGTTGCGGCAACTAGCTACTAACTTAGTCATCGATTGCAGCAACTGAAAACTGTTGACGATTGCCGCAACTCGAAACTCGAGTTGCTCTGTGTGCACAGTCCAATTGAAATCTATGTAAACAGCTAGTTGTCAGCTAGTTGCCAGTTGCTCTGTGTGCAAAGCGTGTGCTAAAAACCTTCTTTATTTTTTCAAGCTACTATTATCAGCTAATAACATAGACTATATTTTAGTTTCCAAAAGTTGATTCATAAGAAAATTTATGCGGTCGAAGAGGTGGGCAATAGCTAATACATATAACATTGAAAATCTTGTATTGTATTTCGAAAAGAAGTTCGTAGGTGGAACAGTGTCTCGACCAATCCTAACTAATATTATAAATGCGAAAGTTAGTTTGTTATTTGTTTGTTTGTTACAGTTTCATGCCTTAACTCCTCAACTAATTTCGATGAAAGGTAAGTAAAGTCAGCTTGTACCAGAAAAAAGGACATGTATGCTACTTTTCAAAACGCAACTTCACGTGCCTTCGCGATAACTCTACGCGGACAAAGTCGCAGGCAAAAGCTAGTACCTAAAAATCTAAAAACACGGACGTAAAAACAATTCTTTCAACAAAAACGCAAATGAAATGCAAACATCAAATCAATTGGCACAAAATTGTATACTTGTAATACAAAATTGTTCAGTGCCCCGTGTACATTAAAATTGTATGGTAAAAGTGCCTCTAGCATTTAGCTAGTGAAACATGTTTGCTTCTCTTAATTCCGTGCTCAACTAGTTTAAATAACGTTGAGCATTTGTTTGTATTCATTTATTGGCTGCGTTGAGTAACTTAATGCGGTTTTTGTAGTTCCGTTTTGATTTCATTTAAACCTCATTACAAGAATTAAGTAACGTTTTAAACCTTTTGATTTTTTATTGATCTAGTTGACAGGTATAGAATGTGGTAATTGAAACAAACAAAGTTTAGGAACAATTAACATATTGTAAGCAAAAAATTAAAATTTTAATTAATGTTTTTAACTTTTGCACCCGAATAAACTCGATGTAGTTTATGGTTTATGACATTGAATTTGAGTAGAATTTTCTGTCACTGGTCCTTTGGATCGTAGAAGATTTTTTATTATGGTCGACTAACCCAGTGTTGCATTGAAAATGTATACAAATAAATAACATTCAAAGTGTCTGTTTGCAATTTCGAAATAACACTTTATATTAACTAAATAAATATTAACCACGGGACTACAAAACTAATTTTTTGATTTTTTGTCCGTCTGTATTTTGTGCCGGCTAATTTCCGAAATGATTAGACTGATTTGAAGGGACTTTCACTGGCATGTAGCTGATGCTATAAGGAGTAAGTTAGGCTACTTTTATATTAGAAAAGTCCCACAGAATAGCGACATTAACGCGTACGAAGTCTTGGGCATAACTTAGTCAAAAATAAATGATTCTAGAATGAACGTAGTGTTTTGTTTGGCTGTGAATACGTACCCCGCAACACAAAAAAAAACATGTTGTTGAAACCATACTGTGCAACTTCGTTTCCAGTAAAAACGTAACATAACGTTTACTAAAATTACATAAAGTTCTTGTGTAACGAGGTCGTGAAGCGAGCATTATAGCGGTTAGTCGCGACTCAGTTTTCTTACATTTTAACCATAGTTAAGACTAACTTAGTTTGTGCAATTTCCTATACTTTACGAGTTTCAAAGAACCTTTCAATTGTTCTTTTAATAGAATAATTCGTACCTACGTACATAATTGTAGTCTATGTTACTTTGTATTGACAAAGTAAAATCATTTATTTCCATTAGACTATCAGAAGGCAATTTTGAACGTCTTATGCAAGAAAAACTAATTGAATCTAGTCGCATCTTACAAAAGGTAGGTTACCCTTTGTAAGATTCAACTAGATTCGATTCGTTTTGAGATGATGAATTTTACTTTACTGTATTGGGATATAAAACAGTAACACTGCGTTTGTGACTTTAGCAAACATGAGGAGAGTACCTACTTCGAATGTATGAGTATTTCAAATTGGATGGAATTGGGATCATTTCATTTGTTTTTTATGATAAAACTCAATAGGTAATCTATCAAATAATTGGCAAGTCTAAGTATTTAACGTGGGTATACCTCGTCTTTTGAGAGGAAATTCTACTAACTTTTAGAAACTATCGTAATTTAATCTCACTGTCATTCTGCCAAAAATGCCTCTAATTTACCAACACTGTTTGCCGCTGAGATGAGATGGCTCATGATCGAACATTTTTAATCAGTAGATCGATTTTCAAGACAAAAGTCACACATAACAAATCAGCATTTTGTGGAGCACCAGCATCGAATAATCTTAAACCCAACTTTTACATCCCCACATTCAATTACAATATTAACTACACATTTCTTCAATCAACAGTATTACCCTTAATGATTAGCCTTAGGCATTCTATCCCCCACAACAGAGCTTGCCAAACAGCGGTTCATCCAATTAGACGCTTGAGTAAACATCTGCAGATTAACCAAATAATGTTTGTGTAACAATGGATCACGATACATTCGATATTAGGGGCTGATCATGGGCAAACACGCTGCATCTATTGTTGCGCCAAGTTCTGTGGAGGCCTGGCCCTTGAGGGTTGTCCCTACATAGGACCCTATAGGTATGTTGTTATAGAAATATGGAGGTATAACAATACTGTTTGAAAATAAAGGTACTGTTTCATATTATACTCTACTGTGTATATGATGACTGGCTGGTTGGACATATATTTTGCTTACTGATACATCAAGCGTTTTGCATGAAAATGTGAAATGACCCACCATTTTTTTGATCACTTTTTTGATACTAGTCTCTCAGTCTAAAAAACTGGGTATGAATAGCAAAACGGTTTTTTAAATCGGACCAGTACTTCCTGAGATTAGCGCGTTCAAACAAACAAACTCTATAGCTTTATAACAATATTAATTATAAAAATAAATAATATTAGTACACCGTTGGATAGTTCGACCTTTGCAGTTAATTAGGCATAGTTCTAACCAGCAATTTCTATGAGCAACCGTATGAAGAACACATTGCTCAAACCACTCGACCATATGTCATCTATCCGTAATAATAATTCACGCAATGGTTTCCACTGTTTGCTTCCACACAAACAGGGTAATTCGCCGGTGTATCTACCGCTTTATTGCGCTATGAATATTTGAGGGGTGGCCAGAAGTCGACGTGGTTTGATTTAGTGCGTTCTTGTGATAGTATTTGAAGTGCTATATTATTTTTGATTGCGTGTTTGTTGTAAAGTTCTCTTTGAGCTGCTCTCAAGTGAGTGCGTAGTCTTTTGTTTTAATAGTACATTAGAGAGTACCTAATGGTTAATAAAATACGTTCTCATAAGAAGTTTTTCAACATTCTATAAAAACATTATAATTCATTGATACGAAAAGAAATTATTTTACTTACAGTGTAGGACGTAAGACAAAAACTCGCTTGTACGATACGACTACATACAGAAGGCACTGCTAACAATAATCTCTTTTCCTTGACAGGACGGTTCGCCGAAAACTTTGTTGATAGAAATAATTGTTTGTAGATTTCTCGGTCCATAGAAACCACTGTTGACAGAAATCTCGGTCCATAGAAACCACTGTTGACAGAGATCTCTGTTCATAGATAGCATTTTTTGCCGTAAACTTTGTTCATAGAAACCACTGTTTTCAGATATCTTGGTTTGCAAAAAGCGCATTTGGCTGTCAGCGACTTAGTCTAATGCAATGAAGTCACGTTAATGTTAACCACTGTGACGTCACATATCTTAAGAACTGTCCAGTGCACATTTCGCTTCTTATGCACCTCCTGGTCCCCGTTCTTATCCTGCCCCCCGCCCCTTTACCCCGCAGGTGAGTATTCAATTAAGCGGTTAACGGAAACACTGGTTTACTTTTTAAAGTGTATTGAATAAAAATTGACGGTGTGTGCTCACAGTCATTATGAGCGCGGCCAAACAATTGCACAATATAAAAAATAAAATCCAACCTTTATTTTTTAAATTCAAATCCCTAATGGAATTCGATTGAGTGTTTGGATTAAAAACGTTTCAGCCAGGTTGCTGTGGCATGCAACCTTCGCAGTACCGGGATATTCAATTAAAACATACTCGGATTAAAACATTGTTTATTTTTTTGGATTACGTATATTTTTAACTTGTATTTTTTATTCTTATAGTTTAATGTTGGACTTGTCAATAGTAAAGAAGGTCTGTCAGTTACGTATTTACTTCAAAAATTGTCTTTATTTCATAAATGAAATAGATTGATACTTCTTGCTTGTTTTTTGGAAACTTGTTTTTGCTTTGTGTCAGATTTGGAACCAACTTTGCATGTTTAATTTTTCTAAGACTACCATTTAATTTTTAACAATGTTTACTTCGTGCTATTCGCCCGACATATTGTGTACCTACCTATAGTTTTAAAATTCACATGTAAGTAAATGTATTCTTAAACCTCAAACCTCATTATATATGGCTCATAGCCAGATTAAACCGACAGATACAGGTAAGTATGATATGTATGACAGACACGATGCTGAGCAAATATGGACTTCTTTGAAACTGTACGTGCCACTTTATCCGCTTTCAAACATTGACCCTGACTTAAATTTCCAAAGCCTCAGTTGTTCCAAAACAACTTTGATGTTCAAAGGGTCTCGGAAGTGAGCAAAATCTATGTGAATGCAAAATCAAGCTAACCAACCAATAAAAGGTGTGCCAAAGGCGACTAAGTGATTATGGCTGGTCCTAGGTGCCAGGTTATTGTGAAACAACAAAGTTTACAAATGCTCTCTCTAGTACGGTAGATGATGAACCTGGGCATACAGTTAGCAAGAAAAGACACTAAATCATAGCCTTTCAGATAATAGCTGAGAGTTTATTTAACATCAATTTCGTTTTTTTCTTCAATAATGTGCATTTAAAAATCTGAAATGTTATTCGACTTTTGTTGCCGACCGCTAAACCTAACAAATATCGACGGTGGAAAAATATCGTGTATCATATAGATACGGCAAAGTTCTTTAATTTAAATAAAAAAAAAACGGTAATTAAACATACAACTGACTTTATCAGTCCTAGAGTGAGAGTTATCCACAAAGGCAAGTAAAACAAACAGTATCACCATCTTGAAACTCGGCTAGAACAGCGGCACCCTATCAATTCAATTTAGAAAGCTAAGTAGTGTACCAGGTACGGAACCCGTACTCACTACGCTATAAATAAATCAATTCAAAACCGCTTGGGGTGTCCACCTCGCCTGGGGAACTCTAAATTCTTAGAGGGTGTCACTAAATCACTCGTTATTGTTGAATGTATGTATTGTTGCGAATGGTCAGAGGAATTTCACTGTAATATTATCTAGTTTAGAACAGGGAGAGGATTTGGTGTTAGTTGCTTATCAAGAAGCTCCGGTTTTAAGCAATGCAAGTGCCAGAGGGGAGGGATACTGGTGTATAAGATCATGTCACATCACAACTTTGTCTTCGAGACGACTACGCATCTGCGAGTCCTCTGTTATTGCAGATGTCTATAAGCGTCGTTAACGATTTACTATCTGGGTAGTAACTCTACTAATTTTTAAGAACAATCGTAAGAAACAATCACCATCGAATTTAATCTCAGTCTCAATCTGTCGAAAATGCTTCTGATTTACTTACATTTTTTGTCAGTCAGGAGATTACGACTATACTTTAAACGTTTTTAGTTAGTAAAATAGAACTTTAAATGGACCGTATGCTTGCACGCTTGTAATATTAGGATTAGAGCATGATATTTTTTTTCTATTCTCACCCTTCTAGTAATGCAATGCCCGAAAAATATTAAAAAGTATCTTATACTTATTTTTAAGCTGTAGGTGCGTAGAACATGTAAAAAAACAAGTACAAGCGACTCAAGCAGTAGCAGTATAAACAAGGCGGCAGATTCACAAGACAAAATGTGCCGAGCACAGTCGTCATACAATGCGAGCGCAGACGAAAGAAGTGGTAACTGCAAAATTTATAACACCGTGAATAAGACGTTAATTTAAAAAAAAACTAGGTTTTGGCATAATCTCGTTTTTTTATATTTTTTTATCACGACGCAACAGTTGTTTATTTTTACTAGCTTGAATTTGGTAATGGAATAGTTATGAAATTTTTTCTTTAAATGTTGGCCTACATCGCGTCTTGTAACAATGAAACTGCATGTCTCTCATACGAAACGGCAAACTATATTTCAGTTGCTTTTAGCAAACAGCAATATAACAACTTTATAATGCTCTTAAAAAGAAATAAGATAATAAAAATCGTTTCTTAAGTTGTTGCGTTAGTTTTAAATCGTGTATTCTTTTCCTGTCTTTTTTTTAACGTTTTCCCGCACTAGGAATTTTTCTGGTATCGGGTTGCACTTACTGACATATAAAATCACATAAACAAAAACAAAACAGTCCCGGAACAACTATCTGTAGGCCATACAAGTTTTTGTTATATGCAGAAATCAAACCCGCGATAGTCAACGCAGAAGGCATTTAATACGCCAACCATGTCGATACGGTATAAAACTGATAAAATATCGAAATATCTCTCTCTGACTTTGATTAAATTACCTATATCCAAATATATTCAATTAATTTTTTAGTTCGGTTGTATGGAGAATTATTAATATTATGACAAAAGGTTTTTATTAATGCGATAGTGCAGCTAAGCCTCTACTCACGAACTCTCAAACCGACTTGCACGAAGGTGCACTCGGTTTCAAGCTTCGTCGACATAGTTAGAGCTGGCCAACGTCGATATTTGCACCGAACTTATGTTTACTCTATTTACTCATCTCTAAAAGTTTCTTAGGTACCTCATTTGATTAGAACTTTTTAGTAAAATTGGCGCTGCCATATAGAAATAACAATAGTTCTAGGTGGATTTTAAATTGTTTTTAATAACAAGCTTAAGTAATCCAAGTTAATTACTAAAAATATATTATCATATTTTGACAACATATTCAATAGCATATTAGATATACAATATATGACTGTCTTGTGGTTAGCACTTCTAAAACAACGACTAGACTTGGTTAACGATGTCATGAAAAGAAAATTTTTAAATTTTCAGAAATTAATATGCAAGAAGTGAAAATACCAAAAATCTGAAGTCAGATTGGTATGTTCCAAAAATTCCTTAAGATATGTTTTGATACTAAGTAATAAAATTCGCAGAACCAAATTTGGGTGATTTGGAAAGCCTATAAAGAGAGGCTTCCAAAATTTATTCTACAATAATTAATTTGACTAATGTTGTGGTTTGCACTCACTATATTTTTATTTAAAATTATCGATATAATTAAGGAACAATTAACCACATCCTTGGCGGCGTAAAAGTTTGATCAGGACCTCTCATTACGTTTTTTTACGTGAATACTTCAGTAGGCTGGTCCGTGATTTTACTAAACCGGGAGGTAGGCAAGACTCAACCCTAAGTTTTACCATTCATATCTCACCTCTATTTCAATAGACATTAGGTTCTATAAGTATTTCGTTATTTTAGTAAGTTAGTAGTAAACTGTCGCGTATTATACTAAACAACAAGTCTGTCTTAGGAATAAAATTGTAACCGCAGTCAGACACAAAACTTTATTCATAATAAAATCAGCGGCATACCGTTGACGTGGAGTCTTCAATTAAAGTAGGAATTCAATGATAGGCAATATGATAGGTCAATCGTTTGCGTGTCATTCTCCTTGTCAAGGAGGAATAGTGCCTTCAATTTGACGTGGGAAACAAAATGGCGACGACTCACTGTCTAAAGAATATGGAAATAAACGTATGTCAATGTCACACCGTGTAATTTGTGTAATAGGACCTGCACAATTTTGCTTGTTACATAATATAATTATGCCATGTCAGGCAAAAATTATGTTAAAGATAAACTAAAATTATATGACTCGCCCCTCCACAATTCAAAACGTTTAAAAGTATTTGTAAAAGTATTTACAAGACTCACAACGCATGTGTGCGTACTGAGAAATAAAAATAAATCCAGTGATTGTTGCTTGCTCGATTAGCGGCGACATTAATTACTTATTATTATTATATGGCTCTGCACTGACATACTCTATGAAAATGACACGTGCGTTGTCTTGCGCGGTCGGGCTAATTATGATTAGTTGTTCAACAAATCTACTTCTGGGGACGAATATTTACAACTACATACAAACTCTTTCGTAAGGATGTGACTACACACTTTGAAATAGTAATATGGAGGGGCGCGTCATGCTATTCAGGTTTATCTCTACAATCATACTATTTTAAGAGATGTATAATATGATTGTTATACATACACTTTTTTAATTCGTGTAGACTACGCTTAAAGTCACTATGGCGGTTATCCATTTGAAAAGCTTTGATAAAAAAATCTTGGAAGAAAGTATACAAGACTTTACAGTAAGACCACAGAAATTGTAAAAAACCCACGATGCTAGAGTTCAACTCGCTCTTGGTCGCTTTTTTTAATTTATCTATAACATTACGCACAAAATAAACAAAATAGTTTTTAATAGGGGATGGGGAGCAAACACTCCCCAAGCCATCGCGTGCTCCGCCAATAAAAAAATTGTTACCTCTTTTTATTAAAAAAAAAGTTACAACCACAGATTAAAAAGTTCCCCGCGTCTGTAAACTCCAATTAGACGCAAGTGAAAATAAGTCCACATGGGGACAACGAAATTTTATTTCTGAAGTCGCCTAAGAAAAAATTCTAATTTCTTTTTACGACATTAAGTTACTTAGAAGTCGGAGGGACTGGGCGCGAAGGACTAATTAATTTTTTTTCCGAAACCTCCCGAATAACGACCGCCGAAGTTGGTTCCCGCCATAATTGGAAAATTTACGCGCCGTTTCATTACTCCGGGCTGTTTTTTAATCACCATCTTTTTTTGCAATTAATTTTTGCCAATTTTTTCGAATCGAGTTTTGAACGAGTTTTTTTATTTTATTCGGTTGGAAGGTTTTTTTTTAAGGCCATTCATTAAAAATTTCATGATTGAGTTGAGAAACTTGATTTGATAATGTTTTTTTATTGAATAAAAGCGTTTTACCGTTTGTGCTACCTGCCTACTGTGTTTTTCTTTCCATATTATCGTAATTAACATGGATATTATAAAGCACGCAACTTCCACAGAATTTCCATCAATTAGGCCACACTTAATTCCCTCTCAGTGTTGTGTTGTGTGATTTTATCTTCACGTAGTTTTTGGCAAACACTCCCTTTCGTACAGTTTTTAAAACAAAAAGTTCGTGCGCGCACCGCCGCCGCCCGGGACCTACATTCATAATCTGATCCAGGATTTCACCCAAATTCAGCTCACACTTAATTCGTTCAGGGAATTAGTTTCGTACGAACGTAATTAAGGAAAGTTTTCGGATTAACCACCTTGTTTTTCCACTTGTAACGACCAGTGTAACTTGCGCCCCTGACCCCCCTTGGTTTGTATGAAGAGCAGGTTTTGGACGGTCCGTGTTTGTGAAATGGGAGGTCCGTGAAAAACGGTGGTTGTCACAACATTTTTCGGCCACTTATTTAGTTTTAGTTTAGTTACGGTGTTTCGGAAACTCGGCGCCCCCTAGACAGTGAGA
The DNA here is from genome assembly GCA_949774945.1 of Hoplodrina ambigua. NCBI lineage: Eukaryota > Metazoa > Arthropoda > Insecta > Lepidoptera > Noctuidae > Hoplodrina > Hoplodrina ambigua. Next base: position 4,447,698 of record OX458963.1, on the reverse strand, counting down.
TATTCGCTAATTTCGTTGTTGCAAATTTGTTTTGTTGTCGGCTTGTTTTCCTCGCAGCTTGTGGCGACAACGCCTGTTAGCAGCACGATTTTTAACGCAAAAATATAGTGTTTGTATGTTACTTGCAACGTTATTTCGTCGATTACGCTTATTGAGTTGAAAACCGGCTTCACTTGTTTTTTAATAAATTTTATTTTATTTTATTAAGTCGATCCAATGGAAAAGTAACCTCCTTTTTGTCATTATTTTTCAAATAAAGCAGCTGTACTTTACCAGCCGTAAAAAAAAACATTGCCCACCGTAAAAATCTAAATTCAAAAGTAAACTACAGCAGTTCCTTCTGTACCCGAACGTGAATATTATTTCAATCATTTCTACATAACCGGCACCCTAGAGGCTACACAGCCAAGGAGTAGCGTTACTTTTGAAAAAAAAAAACAAAAGAAAATTCAAGGGAATGCCCGACATAAATTGTACTGCTCGTGGGAGCTAGCGTTTGCATACCCGCCGAGTAGGGGGCGCGTGCTACGGAAAAACGTAGGACTTTTTTCTGCATTCTTAGAGCAAACTAATCTGTGGACATCTTTATTTAAAAAAAATCTTAAATATATTTATTTGTTTAGAAAAATGCCTTTTTTTACGTATTCATTTTGGTTAAGCTATTGAGAAACCGCTATCTAAACTTCACACGCAGTTGTACTACGAAATGGTAAACACAAGGGAAGTATTCTAAAAACCAAAAAAAAAAACTGACCTGAACAAACACAAAAAAACAAGACCTTAAATTATTTACATGTCAAAGAGAAAAGGAGCATTCAAGGATATACAAAAAAAACATAAGACACATTACGAAAATTGAAGATTTAGACCAAAACTAAAAAAAGGTAGGGTGGGTCACATGGTAAAAGAAAAATAAATGGCAAAGTATTTATAACGAAATAGACTGCTAGATTTCAAACAAAGAGAATTGTAAGACAAAGGAAACGTTTTTCTGGTGACATCGAAAAAATTGTTAACTATGGCATGGAATAGCTAACATAATTTTAAACATTTATTTTTATTGCATGTGTGATTGTATATCAGTTTTATGAATTACAATTAAAAAAAAAACATAAGAACAAACTGGAAATACCTATAATATTTAACTAACTAGTAATACTCCGTGGTTTCACTTGTGTTAACTTACGTCTTTCATTACTGCTGCGCTCTCGTAGGACGTAGTGTAAAGTTGTGTGGGAGGGATTTACCCTTGACAGCACTTATTCAGGTCAATTTAGCAATTTTATCAATTTTGCATCACATCCGTTCGAAAGTTTATAGAATGTGTATCTCTATTAAACTGGTATTTTCTATGAACTTTAAAAGTTAAATTAACCTGAATAAGTGTTGTTAATCCCTTACTCATAAATGAGACCCCTCTTTTAGGGCGTTCCAATTACACCCGTTTCTCTAATGACGTACATCACTTTCTATCACTTTCTGCCACAGTCCACCACTTTATATCAGTTACTACCTATCATTTTTTATCACTTTCTACTCACAATTCACTATTCTCTATTCTAATAGAATTAGCCCGTACCTACTGTCGCACTTCTAGGCAGACCTTTGTAGCGCCTTTCCGCTACATCCTGCCAATTCTCACAGAAGCCAATCAAGTCGTTCCATCGTATCCATCGTGGGCCACCACATTCATGTCTCGCCAATTCAGGGCACCAATCTTAGGTTCTACGGGCCCGAAATGTGGCAGACATGTCCCAGTTCTATTTAAGCTGAGCATTCTCAACCAAATCAATGATATGTTTTGGACCGAAGTATTTATGGTATTTCAAACGCAATCCTTTAATTTCTGCGTTCTACAGCATAAATCATACAAAAATACCTACTAAAATCTTCTAATCTTTCTGAATCATACCCACCCTAGTCCCACTCACACACTCACACATCCTTCATACGTCACACATACGCGTCCCGTTTAGGGCCGCGCGCACTATGTGCTCCCAGCCCGGTGGAACATGATTTCCCGCGTGGTGCAGCCCTGGATGAGTCCGATGCTTAAGCTTTTATCTTGTGTACTTACGTCTTTTTGATGCTGCTCAGAAGTTCGGCTGTGTTTTGTATTTGAAGTGGTAGGTATCTACTTGGAGTAGTAATAATCTTTGCGAGAACTGTCAGCCGTGAAAAACTGTTGTTTTTACGGCATTATAGCTATTTACTTTAATTATTTTTTTAGGAGTTCTTTGCCTCGCTGTGGGAATTACTACTATATCGCGGGTGCGTTTACAAACATACAAACTTACATAAACAAACACGACCCGGCAGAACTGCCTATTAGCCCATTCAGATATTTGTTCCTTGCGGATATTGAACCTGCGACCTGCAGCTTAGCAGCCAATCGCTCAGCCACTGTGCCAACCATGTCGCGATGTGATTTTGGTCCTATCCATATCCATGCTAATATTATAAATTAGGAAGCATTGAAATACAACGTAGCAATGTTGCCAGTTGTTTGGGCACTTGCCCTATTAAAATCGATGCGGATGAAGTATTTGTTGCCCTTTAAGATTCCTCCTTTCTTCTTTCTGTTTATAAATTGTAGATATACTTTATAATTTTATTATTATTCATAACTTTTACGTTTCGGTTAATTATTGTATAAGATAATACGTGTAATGCGAAATTAACTCTGCCTATCAGTCTGTCTGTTACGTTTTCACGACTAAACCACACACATTTTGTACCCCAAGAAAGATTTACGTTACTTTTTATTCCGCAACTTTGTCTGCGTCCGCGATAACCGACACTTACGCGGACGAAGTCGCGGGCAAAAGTTATATTGTAGAATAAAATTGCGAAAACTTTGCTCGATAATGCGTAGTGCTATGGCAAAGCTTAAGGATTATGTATATCATAAAGGAAAATTTAAAAGGCTTGTATTTTGTCCATGTTTTATTACAAATAAATACTATAAATGCTACAATACAAATTATATTACTCACAAAATTATACTTCAGTAAAGAAACATGTAAAAATTATAGTAAAAAAATCTTAATAACACACATCATATCGTCAATTCTTTGGCGAACTTTAAAAAGGAATATTTTTATAAAAACCGAATTCAAAAAGACGTAAGGCACTTACGAAAACCGTACTTATGTTAATGTTATATTTACAAAGGTACCAATATTTTATGGCACACATTTTTAAACATAGAAAAGCCTCATATATTCTATAAGATATTTCAAGTTATTAAATAATTCTAAGTACGAAAATGCAAATAGTAAATGCAGTCTGTAAGTACAAGAATAAAAAAAAAAGTTTTAATTCACAGACTTTGGAATACGAAATGGGAAATTAGGGAGTGAGTTTTCCTATCTAATACGCCGTTTTTTTTTCACAATGGGAAAATAAAAACAGTTTACTATGTTTATGTGAAAATAACGTATTGAATGGGAACGTTATTATTAGTAATATTTTACAAGTAGTAATTATTTTTAAGTTAAAACTATAGTAGGTACCTAAATTAAGGCACTTTTAGGTAGGTACAGACAAGTAATATTTAAGGCAAGAGTATATAATTTTATGTTAGTTGAAATATATACTTTTTTATTGTTTCCAAGTGTTTTTTTGCTATCCTTATGCATCGATAATGCCAAAGCAAATACAATTAAAGTAATTTTAAATCAATTCAATAAGTGAGGTTATAAAACATTAAGTTGCTTTTCTATGACAGTTATTAAATGGCGTTGCACAGCACCCATATTTTTTAAAAATAACCATTCTTTTTTTACCGCCAATTGGAATACCGTATCTATTTCCTTGTCTACTCTATTTGTCGTAATCTGGCCTAATATGGCGCTGTCTACCTGAAGCCAGCTGTTCTACTTGGTCCCTCAGTGGGCTCTAGGACAATTCTCTTGAAGCAACCCTCGGGCAGCTGATCGAGTATGTCCTTGATGTTATCCACCTCCAAGCGCAGGTGGTCGTGCTCGTCCTCGTACTGTTTCATCCACCTGGTTGAGGAGGTAATTCAGACATACAAATTAATCAGAAATACATAGGTATATTTATTGAGAAATTATTTTTTATTACTAACATAGATTTAAGTTCACTGCTGTTAACATAATATGGAGTGAAGTAAATGATTTAATAATAATCTTTATTGTACTGTTATTACCTAGCACAAATATACAGTGCACCCTGGCTTCTTAAGGCTGGTGTGAGACTACGCCACTCTTGACTACCTCATTGGTCTCGCGGTCGTAAGAAGGTATATCTAAGCGTGGGGTCCTAGGTGCAACTACCAGGTCGAGCAAAGTGTTATTGGATTGTTCCAGTCGTAATTTAACGCCCTTCAGTTTATGGAAGTTAAGGCATATGCAGTGCACCTATATATGCGTACACACTTGTGCACTATAATATCTCCTGCTTACTAGGCTAATCTCCACAGAGATCGGCCATCGTGACCGAAATTCAGCCAGGAGATTCTATCTTTTAAAATCAACGTAAACCAAACGTTTCCCATTTCGTGGAAAGACAGATCGAGCATTCTTTTATCGATCCATTTCTAAACATACCAAAAAGTCGAGAACATGTATTGTCTAGTAGCCAAATATAAAAAATGAATTAAAGAAATATGCACCTTTGATGATTATTCTTGGCTTCAGTCAAGCTCTTGATCTTGCCATCCAAGTCGACTGCGATGAGGTCGTTCTCAGCCTTGTCCAAGCTTTCCTCTGAAACGAAATATTCACAAATTAAGGTTTTCGTTTCAAGCAGTGAGGCCATAATTGTCGCAGTGTTTTTCACAGATTATTTTGAGCGAGACAAACAAATCCTAGATGAAGAACTCGTTCTAAATAAGGTCTCCTTTCGCACAATTTTTATTGATCAATTAAGATGAACAATATTTATTTTTTTAAACAATAAAAATAGAACAAAATTGTTTATCGGGAATTTAACACAAAAGGTTATAAATTAAGTTTTTTTGGGAATTAAACACCAAAGGTTATAAACCTTGAACGGAAAACTAACCAAAAGAACTAATATACTCACGTAATCTGTCGAGGGCCCGGTCATCCAGTGTAGGTAAGTTCTGCAGTTCGTCCATGATGACTTTCAGGTCTTCCAGACCCTTGGACACCTGCTTCTCAGCCTCTCGAGCGTCAGTGTTTGCTTGACCAACCTAATATTGACGGGCAAAATAAAGGATTAGTTTCCTTTCCTTTACTTTTAATATAGGTATGATGGTTAATCTTTGTTTATAAGATCACCTTCATTTTAGCGTCTCTTGTGAGCTGCATGTTGTCAGCTGCCTCCTTCTCCAAGCTTCCGATTTGTGCAGCTGTTTCTTGTACACGAGCTGTTGGAATTATTTTTCTTAGTAATAATCATAATTATACAGTTTCCAGATATGAAAACAAGTATGTATGTGGTTATATAAGACGACTTTTGACATCTTTTGTAGGTATTGTAGAAACTGACTGCATAGCCATATCTTTTAGTAAAACTTGACAGTCCGCCACGAGGGCTAGAAAGCGTATAGTTTGTGTCTTTGAACGCGCTATCTCAGGAACTACTGATTTGATTAGACGGGCTATATACCTTTTGCGGTTTATATCCCATTTACAGGCTATCACGCAATGTGCCACGGTAGGAAAGCCGAAGGGTAGGTATAACTAGTATGAGAATATAACTTATCAATTCACGAAATAATAATTAAATGTATGGTAGCCTTATGTAAAGGTTCTTATCATATTTATTTTGGATATTAAAAAGAAAAAAATTGTTTATTCACGCGAAAGTGACGCACATTACATAAAAGAAAAAATAAAAATAGGTATATTATTTAAATATTTAATAAATATGTCTTTGTTTGATACTTACTGGACAGTTTTTCAGCTTCAAACCTCAACTTAGAGGCTTCAGCTCTGGACGTCGACGATTTCTTCCTTACTTCAAACGCTGCCTACAAAAGGTATTTCGATTATTACTCTATTATGTAACTTGTTCTATGTTTCTAGTAATCTATTAATTTGACGTTCATTCGATTATTGCTAACCTTCAGCGTATATTACATGAAAGTATTATATAAGTAGGTAAACATTGACAAAAGTATTTGATTATAAGACTATTTACAAAAAAAACTGACTGCCTCGTTGGTCTAGTGGTCGCAAGCGCGGCTGCTGTGCAAGAGGTCTTGGGTTCGATTCCCAGGTCGGGCAAAGTGTTATTGGGTTTTTCCATCAGAAATTTCTCAGTAGCAGCCTCGGAGTCTGGATTTGTGCCCGGTTGATGGCAATAGGCTCGCCCCCTATTACATGGGACTAAAAACATAACTGGCGAAATGTGGGTGAACTAATGGGTACACCTCTGCCTAACCCTTCGGGGATTACAGGCGTGATGTTATGTTACAAAAAAAACTGCATCGTTAGTCTTGTGGACGCAAAGCACGACTGCTAAGCAGAGGCCTGTGTGGCTGAGCATGAGGTCTTGGGTTCGATTCCAGGTAGGGCAAAGTGTTATTGGGTTTTTCCATCAGGTATTTCTCAGTAGCAGCCTCGGAGTCTGATTATGTGCCCGGTTGATGGCAATAGGATCGCCCCATAGTACATAAGACTTAAACATAGCTGGTGAAATATGGGTGTACTAAAGGGTACCTCTGCATAACCCTTGCGGGGCGGTGTTATGTTATGTGTTAAAAAAAAATGGTGACCTTTCTTCTGGCTCTAAGTTTCTTCATACACAATCTATAAAGTCCTTACCTCCGACGCCTTATCAGCATACTTCTTCTGTGCCTGCTGCGCCAAGTCTCTTGCCTCCTTGGCCTTATCACTGGCGGTATACAGCTGCTCAGTGATGCTGTTGATGCTGTCTTCAGCTGTGGCTATCTTCTGTTGCACTGCCGGCACGTCCAGAGCTGCCAGTTCGGCCTTCGTACGGGATTCTGTCACTTGATCGCTGAATTCTGCGGGCAAAAGAAATATTTATGTAAAGATATCTAAATAATAAAGCTGAAGAAGTTATTTGTTTTTTAAACGCGCTAATCTTTGTAACTATTAGTCGAATTGGAAAAAAATCTTTTTAAATTGCCAGATTGTATAGGCATAACATCACGCAATGACATTAATGGGCGGAGCAGTAACCAAAGACGTAACTTAATACGGGTGAAAAAAAACCACGCAAACGAAGTCGCGCTTTTTAGGGTTCCGTACCAGAAGGGTGCTAACGGGACACTACTACTAAGCCTGCGCTCTCCATCCGTCTCTCTAGCTATTAAGCTAAAGAGTTGAAATTTTCACAAAATGTGTAACTGCCGCTATAGCAACATATAATAAAAAGAAATAAAAGCAAAAACCTGCTTTTTTGCGTCTCTGGCTCGATACTATAATGGCAATACATACAAATGTAAATGGCACAACTACGGATTTAGAGTTTTGGAAAAAAATAGTACAAAAATTTTAAAATTTCATCTTTCCGCGGTCACACAAAAATATTTTAAATAGATTTAAGCGCCATCTATTTTCACGTCCAGCATGGCTCTTCAAGTTCGGTTGGAAAGATAATTCCACTGCCAGCCAACAGATGGCGCAGAAAAATAATAGTCCCTTTCTTGTTCTTTATACTAAAGTATTTCATTTTCTGTTTAAAATATTATTTGTCAAGATTTACAAAATCACATAATGAGAAATAAAGTTAACTAAAGTTTTAAAAGTATATACTGTAATAATTATCTTCTACGATGGTACGGAACCCTGCGAGTCCGACTCTGACTGGTTTTTAATAATGAATTGTATCAAATTAAAGCTACGTAATATAAAAACCAGCTGCTCCTGTTCTCCCGAAATTTTGACCGTGTAGGTTTTGCATTTTTGTATAAAACATTAAATTTCATTATAATAACTGCTTAAAATTTTTATCGCTCCCATCAACTCGTTATAGTTTTTTTTTACATGTTCTTCTAATTCGTACCTTTCAATGTCTTATAGATCTCGTTGGCATCCTTCAGCGTCTGATTGGTGAGGTCCACGTCGTTCCTGGCTTGTTCTTGTAATACATCCAGTCTTGCCAGAAGGTCATTCAACTCGTCCTGTCTGTCGTGGCCCTGGTCTAGAAGATTACGGCCCTGTCTGATGGCGTTTTCTAGTTGTTCTAACGTGTCTGCGTTGCCAGCTATCAGTCTTTCTAGCTCGCCGGATTTTTCGTCAATCTGAAATAAAATAATAAAAAAAAATAAGTTTTTCTTAAAAAAAAATATCTGCCTATTATTCTTTGGAAATCCATGTATGTTTTTATTTTCGATTGTGGACGTTTGATTTCACATTGACGATACAGTTAGCGTAGCGGCTGAGGGATTGCCTATAGCGCTGCGTATCCTGCATTCGAGTCTCGCAGTACAAATAGTTGATTGGCCTGAAGGTAGTCATTCCGAGTCCATGGTGGGTGTATGTGACTTTTGTGAAGAACGCTATCTAAGCACAATTGATCAATAAATGAAATATCAAGAAGACTACTACTTCAACTGACCAATGAAATATTTAGACGATCTTATCAGAGAACTGGGTTAAGAGTGTGCTGTGTTGGTGGACGATTGTAATGATAGTAGGTACATTACACCTGTCTGCTAGTGTGAATGCATGGTGATTGGTAACGTCATGCGATTGGAGCCTTACCGTCTTATTCATTTCTCTCGCCGTATCCTTGAGTTTGTTCAGCTTGATATCTGGTAGCAGCGTGGTGTTGACTTCAGCATACAACCCGAGAGCCTCATCGTACACCTCCTTGGCTCTCTTGAGCGCCTGGTCAGCCAATTCTGTCATGCTATTCAGTTTGCCTGACGCAGCATTCAATTCGTTGGTCAGGATTTGAACCTCGTTGCTAAGAAAAATGAGTGTTGAATTAAATGGAAGTACCTACGTTAGTAAGTAAATCTACAAAGATTTTTATTTGATGCATTCTAAAGAGATTACGATTTTATGTTTTGTATAGTATGTTGCCGACTTGTATGACCTCGAAATTTACTACATCACTCACAATCACAAAATCTGCAATATTTTCAGCTTAGGTTTGGCAATATCTCAATCTTATGAAATAATACCACTTGTTCATCGTTTTTACAACCAGGCCCTAGATTTTATGAAAGCTTATCCTTTTCCTTTCATTGTACTCGTTGTTTATAATTGTATAAGAGAAAATTTAGACTAAGAGAATGTTCACTTTCATTCTAGCTTTTTTCAAAGTTTAGATATGCTAAAAATATTACCTAATATTAGCCTGTTTAGTAATTCCATCCTTAGCGATATTGTTCGCAGTGATCGAAGTATTGAACGCCTTGTCTGCAATTTCACGAATGTTTCTTGCCTCGTTTTCCAGTTTTTCTGCCAAAAGTCTGGACTCCTTTGCTAGCGCAGACATATCGACGGATTGCTTGCCAAACTGATCTGATCTGTTACGAGCCTTGGAAAGGGCAGCCGCTCCTTCGCCGTCCATATATTCCAACGCACTCTGTGTAGGTAAAAAGACAAAAGTGAATAAAGGAAACTTTTACTATCATAGATATGTGTACTTAACTAAAATATTTTAGAGTATGGCCCAGCAATACTTAAATCATTAAATCACATACCTATATTGTCTGGAAAGGTAAGGTATGTAGGTATGGTGCGTTTATGAGTGCCATAAAAGGCGATTTAAGGTTGTCGTTGGAAGCAGAATAGATGGACACTTAAACGCATAATGCTCCAGAGGCACGGTGCTCCTGTTATGGACTGCATTATAGGTACACTGTACACTGTATACTGATGATGACGAAAATTAAAACTTAAAATCATTAAAGAGTAGGGTAGACTATAAAACATAATCATCATATTGAGATCAACTTGACGCAATCTATGTTTAGTTCAGATTCTATTCGAAATCTAAGATGGATGATCTTGAATGGGTGAATAGTTCAACTACTACAAATGACCTACAGTAAAACAGTGAATAACACTTCGGTAAGGCGTTAGCTGATTGTCACCTGCCTTTTTTGACTAAATCATTAAGTTTTTATCTAAACTCACGATGATTCTATATAGTTGGGGTAATGCATGGTATAATAAATTACGTTTGTGTGAATGATTCTTAAGAATTGTACACTATCTTACATTGATTTCCTTCTGTGCGGCTTCAATGGTATCTTCTGCTTTAGATACGTTGCCCTTACTCTTCTCAACTGCTTCGTTGCCATCGTAGCTCTCGTCTTCAATCTTGAACAGCATGTTTCTGTGGAAATGGGTAATTTCATAAAACAACATTATTGAAACTCTAAAGTTTCATCTATGCCAACTTATAGCTTCCTTACATTATTTAAAGTTAATGTATGGAATGTAAATCAAAACCTTTATTGTTTTACTGCACAATTAGCTATAGTGACGCCACTAAGCAATGGCCATATCTATAGTAATACTATGAAGAGGAAAGATTTTTAGATTTTTTGTTTGAATTGGATTAACTGAAAAAATTGTACGAGATACGTAGCCGATTCAAAAAAATATTTTACCAAAGTTAAGTTACATTATCAGCAAATAACAGGTATATATTAATTTAAAAAAAAAAACAGGATTCCATCAAGAAAATCCATGCTGACGAAGTGGCGGGCATAAGCCGATTTTCTATAAGCTGTCTAAATATTTCCCCATAGATTACATGGCAATAGCAAATTTTGGCGTCACTTATTTGTCATTTCATTTTACTACTTACTCGAAAGCAACTAAAAATCTAATTTTACAGTTCACTAAAAATGAATTCAGTTTTCTGAGTAAAAGTGTTTTTAAAAAAGTTGTCCAACTACCCAAGTGTCAGATCTTACCTGACGTCAGCTAATCTATCTGCCAGTTCGGCAAGGTTGTCTGTCAGGCTGGCACCGGGTCCATTGCCCAGCTCCGCCTGAGCGTCCTGCACCAAGCGCTCAATCTCGCTCCTCACTTGATGCAGCTCATTGTCAAAGTCTGCGTTCTCGACCACCGTTGGAGACTTCGAGATTTTGGCTAGAATCTGTGTATTGAAAGATTTTTATTTGTATTGTATGTGGATGTAAATACGATGAACTCTGTAATGTAAGCCCTGTTACCTATGTATTATATATGATTTGCTAATATTTTACAAGCTTTTATTTACTTTCACCTATCCCAGTGTCTGTGACTAATCAAATGATACAAGATTAATTTGAGCCACTTTCCGATGTTCGAATGAGCTGAGTTTTGCATAAATGTGCAATTTATATGATATCACAGAGCTGGTCTGAAGACAGAGCTGGAAAGTCGTCATAGAAACTTAATCAAATCTTACAAGTTTAATTTGACCCACATCCCGGTGATCAATTGAGCTGGAATTTTTAATACATATCTGCATATTGCATCTTTCTTTCTTTATCGTGTGCCGTTTTTTTTTTAAGCCGCCTCAAGGGCATTATTCTCATACATTTCGAGGCTTGTAATACTCACGTCATCAAGTTCCCTCAACTCCCTCCTGTGCTGGTTGACGGCATCCAACACGAGGTTGTAGCAAGGAGGACAGTCCTCGCAACCCTGACCGTCAGCGCGACGTTTCTTGTTCTCCATACACCTGGAATATTATTGGAATAATGATTATGATCGAACGTTCCAGAACAGATCTATTAATAAAGCCTCTGTTCAGTTCTTTGTATCAGTCACAATCTCGAGATTGCGTGACATGAAAGTACAGATAAACTTTTCCCTCTTAGGAATTTCATCTGTGTGGTGCATTTACAAACAACCCAGAATCTGTAGGCCATATAAATTTTTATTCCGTGCGGCAATCGAACCAGCTACTCTCAACGCAGGAGCCCGATGCTCAGCCACTGCGCCGACCAGTCGTCAACTAGATAATAATATGTTATTGGTGGAAAATACTCATAATCTCTGAAATTATCTGAGACACCCTTTTAACCAAAAAGGCACTCTATTAACATGGGTCTTTGACTCTTTTTCAATGACATTGTCGCCTGACCTGTCACATCGCCTTCCCTCGACGTTCTCTTGGCAGGAACACTGGCCGGACATGTCACACTGGTAGTTGGTGGAGCCCCATTCATCGCAGTCGCAGTCTCGGCAGCCCTCCACTGAGAAACCGTAGTGGTAGGCGCGGCAGCGGTCGCAGTGTTTACTGGAATAACAGAAATATACTGTTAGTTGGACTGCAAGTACTTTTTAAAGAAGCCATGGAACTTGTAGTAGATTAAGGACACACGTGGCGAACAAGTATTGGTCGTCCTCAAGCTAGGTATTTGCAGGGTACTCTCGTATTTTCTAGGCATCACTTCGAAATTCTTACTGTACTTACTACTGTAGAAACAAGTGATTATGTTCTCGAACTATGAGTTGTTTCTAATGCTGGGATTGAGATCTCTGCAAAGAGTCACCTGAAACGCGGACCTAGTGCGTCTTAGTGAATGTCGCAAATTCTGACTTACAATGTATTTCAAGCTTTGGTTCTAGATTTACGACGAATGAGATTCGGGATTTGATTTACAATATCAGTACCTCTTCATCCGCCTAGCCTTTTTCTCAACTATGTTGGGGTCGGCTTCCAGTCTAACCGGATGCGGCTGAATACCAGTATTTTATCTTTTTGGAGCAACTCAGTAACTGGATTCAGAATATCAGTACCTACATATACATAATGCTTACCCATCAATTCCAGGTTTGCAGTAACACTGCCCGTTGTACGGGTCGCAGGTATTGTTGTAGGATCCCTCCAGGTTGCACTCACACGTCTCACAGCCTGCGCCTGAGTTGATGTTGTAGTAACCGTCCTAATTTGCACAAAAATAGTTGTTAAAATACCTTTGTGTTTTATGTGCAAGTTGTCAGAGCGTGTTCCTACTGAACCATAAAATAAATAAATAATATATTATTGATATACGTGTTTTACGACACTCAAGCCCTCTGACTAATTCAAAGTGCTTAATAGCTTACTGCGTTCTTTAAAAGTGCCAGTTAAACGTCTTATCCTCCCGGTAATCTCTCCATATCAATCGGTGCTTGATAGGTAAAGTAAAAAGTGTTACAAATTAAGAAGTGTTAGAAAATAATATTCTTCTTTAACTCACCTCACACTTGTCACAGTTTCTGCCGATGACATGCGGATGACAGGAACAGAAGCCCGTGAGACCGTCGCACTGAGGAGGTCCCTCGGCACTCTCCACTGTGCCTGCGTCGTGGCACTGGCACGGTTTGCAATCGCCCTTCTTCTTGGGGTCCAGGGCGTCGCCGAAATAACCTGAATGTGGCAAGTTTGGATAGTTTAAAATACTCAGTAGCAAGCAACACCTCAGTAGGTAGGCATGGCATGAGAACGCCAACGTAAAGATCGATTCGAGTCAATTTTTAAATTTAAAGACTGCCTATAAACATAATTATTGGTTTATTTTGATCAAGTACATACGATTACCACCCTTATTTGTACATACGGTGCAAAAAGACACATCATATAGATGTTGACTACGCATTCTGGTCATCAAAATAAGTGATAAGTATTGAGCAATATTAAATTATTGGTGAAAAACTACTGTAATTATTGATGTGACAAATCACTGTTAAAATAGTGCAATGTACGTAAAATACTGTGCTTGCGAAAGCATACATCAAAGTCGCAGGAGTATTTTTTGACTTGGAATATTAAATCACAAATTTTCGGAAAAAAAAATTGGAACTTGTAGTAACTATATCCATAACTACAACGTTCTCGGATACCTACTCCTCAAAACAAGAAATTATGGGTCGAACATAACTTTCAACTTCGTTTTAAGTATCTTTTTACAGCTTTTATAGTGCCATTTCTTTGCCTTTATTTTGCCACATTATTCTTACCACTCAAACACTTGTCACAACGATCTCCAGCTGTGTTGTAGATACACTTGAGGCATTCTCCAGTGGTCCTGTTGCAGTTGCCGACAGCGTTCGGGTCCACATTGCCATTACACTGACAGAGTTCGCATTGTTTCGGGGGCCCATACTGGCCGGTCGGGTCTCCGAAGTAACCGTCAGCACAGACCTCACATTTTGGTCCTGTAAATTAAGATTGTATGAGAAAACATATGAAACTCGGTCTTCAAATTCATATATATCAAAAAAAATAAAGTTACTTGTGATTTTTTCATTTATTATGTTCCCTAGGAACGCTTTTGAGATTTGTTTATACAATGACTTGATAATTATTATTAGATTAATTATGTCAATCTAATAATAACAATTCTTGTTTCCAAATATTACAGTATCAATAAATAACAGTTCAATTTCATCCAAAACCTAAGCATAGAATAGATTTAAAATTAAAGAATACAAAATCGTTACAATTACAACGAATAGTGCCACAAATGACGTGGATTGGTTCGTTTTGACAGGACAAAGCTAAATTATTGCCGAAATTTTGTATACGAATAATGGTGAATAGCACATAGGGCATCAAAAATAGTTAAGTTGTTAATACTCGTATGTCGATCGGTCTACCTAACGGTTTACGAAAAGTAAAATAATCATATTCATTTATCATATTCTTACCAGCATATCCCTCGGGACAATCAGTACACACAATGCTTCCATCCATGAGCTGAATGCAGCCACTGTCTTTAGGACACGGGCAGGGTTTGCAGTCATCTGGAGTACCGGCGATCGCGTTGCCATAGAAACCCTTGGCGCAGAGCTCGCAGTTGCTACCCGTTGTGTTATGTTTGCAGATACAGAAACCTGAAATAATAACATATTAAACGGAAGATCGGACGGAATATATTCTCTAGTTTCATATATAATGGGTGAGTCAGCTACCATTATTGGGCACATTGCCAACGTTTGATTGTGAGAAAGTTAGGAAAAACACAATGATCTACCTTATCAGACATTTATAAAACAAGAACTATACTACAATAATAGAACTACTACTATAATATAACAACCCGACCCGGCCCGTAGTGCCACCTGCCGGGTCCAATTCAAATCTTAACCATCAAGAGGCCCCATCAAACACACACAAAAAATTTCATTAAAGTCGGTCCAGCTGATTATGATGTCAGTGACATATACTCGTACAGAAGAATATTGTGTTATAACATCAATCACTATACATATAAAAAAGAAGATGTAGAATGCACTAATGTGAAAATACTTTGTGTTTGATTGAGTTCAATGACTTTAATTACTCAAAAACCCATTTCCAATTAAAGACTGTTAGAAACTTATGATTTTATATGACTATAAAACCCACCAGTAGCAGTATCACAAATATGCGCATGACCATTGCAGTCACAAGGAATGCAAGTCGAATACGGTCCTCCATTCGCAGGTTCATGCTTGAACCCTGGCGCGCACTCCTCACAGTAGTCTCCTACGTACGCCTTTGGACAGGAACACTTCTCCACCCAGTTAGCCGGAGCAGAGCCTTTCTCTCTCCCAATCTTGGCAGTTTCCAGTTTGAAGTTCATCATATAACCTTCACCAGGCTTATTGTAGGTGCCCCTAATTTTGATGGCAGTCAAGTTTTGAAGCAGAGACATGAATTCGAAGTTTGACAGAGTGGGGGACCAGCCGTAACGGGGGTCTTCATGTAGTCTGAAGGTATACTCTTGAGCCTGCAACAAATCGCAAGATGAGAGGAGGAAAAGGTCATAGCTCGCTAAGCTTTTCTAGGGAAGGTTTAATGATTTCGACTTAATGATTACTAGCTTCTGCTCGTGAAGTCATTCACGTGGGAGGCAAGTGTACTATAACACATATTCTATGACTCGGCGATAGCAAAGCTTTCTGTCAGTGAAAGGTTTTTTGTAATCGTGCCAGGATTTCAGACATCATGTCTTGCAAACAAAAAAGCAACATTACAGCAAACATTCTTTACCTTTTATAATAACAGTCTGTATATGTATGATTTAACGCAATATACAACTAAACAATAACGTGACATCTGGAAACCACAATACTCATGTTTTTCAGAATAATAAGTAGTTAATGAAAATACTTTCAAATTACACAGGCCATCTACTTGAAATAGCATCCTCAAAAGTAAATAAATTAGTACATTACACAGTCGCATTACATAGGAAAACCGAACATAGGATGAGGGCGTCAACATAAAAGTATCATGCACGTATACAGCATTATTCACGTCATTTTTTATTTACAAATAAAACTTTCCCGTAGGATTTTGAATTTTATACAACAAGCAAAATCATTGATAGGAATAAAGCCTTCAAATTAAATAAAGAATTCTATCTAATACGTAAAAAACAAAGAACGCACAGCAACAATACCAGAAACAAACAAACATACCTGATTGGTTGGTTCCGGGTTATTTTGAGCGTAAATATTGATAGATACGGAGGCGCGAGGTCCTTCAAGGATAATGTCCTGAGCTGATGGGTAGCCTCGAACTTCACCAAGTCGCAGTGAGAATTTCAAATCGTGGTTGTAAGAAGGTCGTTGGTCGCCGAGGAACTGGCTTGAAGCGATGAAGTATAAAGTCTCGGAGCCTTGAGAAGCGACAGCTGGAAGGGAAATAATTGGTAAATTATTATAACGTTTGAGGGTTCTGTACCCAAAGGATCCAAATAGTCAGTCTGTCTCTCTGTCATAGGGTTGTATCTTTCAAACCTCAGTAGGTAGACACTTGAATTTTTCTCAAGTAGCATAACTCACCTATGTTCTGTGTGTTGGCGTTGAACTGCAGCCTCCCTGGTCTTTCCTGTTCGTCTTCAGCAGTCCACCTCTCTGCGTCCCTAATGAAATGCGCGCTGGTCTCATGAGCTTGGTACTTGGGTGCTGAGCTGCACTGCGAAGAGTGACCGAAGCAGAAACAAGGCGTACATCCAAACTCGTTGCTGATATCCAGATTGAAGAAACCTGGCTTGCATCTGGAATATAAAGGTAGGTTAGAATTGGGTGCCGATAATTGTGAGAGTACAAATCATTAAACGATAGTAAAGTAATGGTAGTAATCATTAAACTCCAACATCGAAATCAGAGAGTACTAGGACTTTTCCAAAATTAATGGTTTGGTTGGGAAACCATTAACTACAATTATGTAAAAAAAATTAACTGTGATATCGTACCAACTAATATTAAAATGATGATCCTATTTTTGTCTTTCAACAGGGCAAAGACCTCTTCCTATACAAAGAAGACACGAACGTTGAGCACTAGGCTTCGTCAAAGAGGATTGACGATTTCGGACTTATATATATTATAATACTATAGAATACTAACTCTCTACAGCGTCTTCCTTCTACGTTCTGCTTGCACAGGCACACGCCGGTCTGGGGGTCGCACTGCGGGGTGTTGGTGTAAGAGCCGGACTCGTTACAACCACATGGCTTGCAACCCTGGGTTGTAAACTCATAGTGGTTCGGTGCGCAGACGTCGCACTTGTCGCCTGTCACTCCAGGCTTGCACTGACACTTGCCTTCTGAGTTACATTGAAGACTGCGGGATCCTAAACATTAAAATAAAATATGTTGAATAAATAAAGCCGGTGTACGATTGAATCTGCTCAAATATTGGAATTTACGTAGATAAACACTATTAATAATTGTAAAAGGACCAAAATTGGCCGTATCACTGAACATAAAGTTGTGGTAGGCTAGTAAAAAAAATGGAAATTTAGGCTTTCATTAAAATGGGCGGCAGGACTACCAGCCTTTCGGTGGAAAGAGGCCAGAAACAGGAAACGTCAAGAGGTAGTTAAGTTAATCAGTACATTAACAGCCACTTCAGTGGTCCCCAGGAGTCCTTTTGAAGGCTTCAAATTTTGTATACTTTTGTAATGTAAGTACATAAAATTTGACTTACCAGTAGGATTACAGTTGCAAGGTAAGCAGATATCTCCGGAACCCTGGAAGAAGTTCTCCTTGCATCGCTCACAATTCGCTCCGTCCCTGTTCTCAGCACAGTTCGTACAGCGGCCGCCGTGGCCCGTACGCTCATACAAGTCTTTGTCAAACTCGCATTTGTTTGAGAAGCCATTGCAGTTGCAAGCTGTAAATGAAGACGAATCAGGGTGTGGTGGTGAAGATATTCTTCTCCATTCGCGTAGGCTTCGGAGGTATTTAAAAAATAGCGAATCATGTGGAACAACAAAGAAAATAAGAATCTTTTATTGGCAAAACCCTACATAAACCTACTACTGCTGAGTTATATAGTAATAGGCTTATGCTACATAGATTCCCTGATCCCCAAACTAGGGGTGTCCCTGTCTCACAGAGATCAGTGACGGCTTCTGATAATATCAATGTTTAGTCTAAACACTTGAGTCGTAAGTAAGTAAACTCTGCTCATTGAAAGTACCTAGATTTTAAATAAGGCCCAGGTATTTAAGTATTTACTTATATGAATACGAATTTGGAGCTATAATTAAAACCTTAATTACGAGGGATCCGAAAAAAACGGAAATGTATGCATCTAGTGTAGGCATTATTTTCATGCTGTGATAAATAAGAATAAATAACCACTCCATCCATCAACCGCTTACTATAGACCTTCGCATTAAAAGACAAGTTCGCAGTGCACATAGCAATCATTGTATGTGAAACTTACCCTTGCACTCGTGCACGTTGGTCGGTGAAGCTCTGCCCCAAGGCGCGTCATTGTAAAAGTCTAGACATCTCTCGCATTCACGGCCGGCTGTGTTGTGCTCGCATCTGAAAAGTTAATTTGTTTTTTTTGTTGGTATTATGACAAGCAGATATCAACGTTCACGAGGTCATAAACATATTTACAGAATCCCGACAACTTTTGACCCTGTTCCTCACCTCTCTAAATGCACTAAAAGTTCGAATTTTATGTTAAACACTATTATTACTTTTGTGCCATTACCTGCAAGCTCTGGACCTGGAACCATCAGGAAGTTCCTGTGTCTCGCAGACTGAAGCGTGGCCGTTACACTTGCACCTAGCGCCCACAGCCACATCAGCTATGGCATACCAGTAGGACTGCAGTACTTGCACGTCCCCAAAGATTTCGTCTCCGAAGGTGTTCAAACGGTCGAGGGAGATCCGGAGGTCAGTGGCGGTTACCCATTCCTGGTAATGAAAGTACGCTTTATTTGGTATGTTTGTGTAAGCATAGTTAAAACTCAAAATCCTTTAAATACGTTGAGTTAACCATATTTTTAAATAAAATGTTTTATTCAGTTCTCCAACTAACTATGTCCATGATAGAGGTCATTAACATGAGGCATTTGATGACATGTTATTGGAACTTTTTTATGAGTAGGGTAGGTGGGGGTTAGTATGAAATGAAATCGCATATCATCATCAATAGCTTAAATCCAAAAATAATATTACTTTACCTGCAACTCAGGGCTGTTGTCAAAAGTGAAAGCCGAAGGTCGTCCTTCCAGAGTGGAGAAGAGTACATTTCCGCCTGACAGTGGTGAAATGTCAGAATATTCGCTGGTACAGAGCGCGCGGGTTTCAGCGCCAAGCTCAGCTGCCCTCTGCTCCTGAACGCCGTAGGTGTCGCGGCAGGAGGCACTAGGAAGAACAAAAATACAGATTAGTTTCTTATCTTTACGGTAAGACCTGGTTTCCGCCAAAGCATGTAGGAGATGTTTCGTAAACGGCCAATGCTCATGTGACTTCAGAATTGTTTAGTGGCTTTTAAGTTATCGGCAAAGGTTTTTTTGTTTGGCAGTTTCTAAGGATTAGTTAACCATCGTAATCGGCATGCATTCTTTTGAATATTTATAGTTTCCAAGATTCATACTATTGACACGAGTCATCTATAAATTAACATCCTTTTTGACCGTAAATTGGATAGAATGGCATGAAATTAATCACCTGAAGTATTGGAACGGCTCCCAAACCCTCTCTTCGTCGGTCTTCTTGTAGATGGCGAAACTTTGAGGTCTGGGCGAGTAGAACACGATTCTCACGTACGTTATGTCGTATGCCTTACCTGAAATTGACAAAATTTAAGCTTTAATATTCCAATTCGTAATGGATTGAGTGTAGTGGTATCAGTGCAGATTTCTTCATGTTGTATTATCACCATGAAGGTGTCACCTCATTTATTTATGATCTAGTCCTCTGTAACATGGAGTAGAGAAGATGTGAAACAATCAATAGATTTGCGATATACCTATTCAATCTTTCTACTTACTTCAGGTTATTTATCCTTCTGTCCGATTCGATGTTTATATCGTCATTAAAGCAAAAATACTAAGTTATCTAAGCTCACCCAAGTGCAGCGTCAAGTTGACCTGGTTAGGGTACTGAATCCCTTCCTTCATGGTCTCTGACTGCCACCACGTCTGGTTGTCCTGCTCGTAGTGGAGATCTGTTAGGTAGTAGCTAGAGAACTGGCCCGGTTGGCAGCTGTCGCATGACCTGGTCAAAAAAAAAAAGATGATGAAGATTTGCTATCTTGTTTCTTTTTTAAATCATTGTTCCATTATTGGTAAGCGCTTTTTACAGCGCGTTTGTCAGATAGCTGGCGCTATAGCCCACCGGAAACCGGACATTGAAAAGCGGCACAGTGATAATGGTAATAATAATACAAGAATATTAAACCTACTCATATATAACTGATAGGGTCTCTATGGAAACCCTCAAGTATACTATAATTAATTGTAGCAATTCATACTCTCAAGTAAGAGAGAGCTGATCAAAATCGATGCGAAAAGCGAAAAGCGATGGTACCTAGTAGAAGTTCCAGCTGAAGTCTGAATGCAGTAGACCTTGATGCCGTTGTCTCCACAGGTGTTGGTCACCTCCATCTGAACCATAAACGCAGCGTTCTCGAACTCCGGTATACATCTCTGTGAAGGAAAATCAGAAGTTTGAGAAATTATAATATACAGCGGTCTTTGAAGATCATTTAATTGGGTAATGTTTCGCCGGGTTTATGTGCCACAAAATGTTTATCTTTATTAAAATTAACCATTCTATCAGCACAAGTACCTAACACAGATAAAAGTTGCCCTTACAGCATGTCATTTGACCGAACTACATATAATGATATATCATTTATAAAACAATATAAAATGTAGTAGTCAAGTTAGGTACTGCTAGTCCTTTATAAGATGACAAAATATAAAAAAACCAATGTCTGTCGATAGTGACTGCGAGGAGGTAGCAAATAGACATAGTACCCATAGTTCACATACGTTTATGAGTGTGGGTAATTATTGTGGGGCTAGGCTGAGCCTCAAGCCAATCGAGCGAGACGACCGGTTTCATCATTTGCCTAGCCTTTTCTCGACTACGATGTTGGGATCGAATCGAGTCTAACCAGATGCAGCTGAACACCAGTGTTGTACATAGAGCGACTGCCAATCTTACCTCTATAACCCAGTTACTTCCTGGTTAAGGCTGGTTGTCAGACTGTCGAGCTTCAGATTTGCAACTACCCATACCGACTGTCTAAAATAGTCGAGGCAGTGGTTTCCGAGGCACATTCTACAAAAATCTCCAATTTTAACTTTTATTTTTCAAGCATTCATTCACAAAACGAACTGCATAATTAACCTAATTAAATTATCAACATCAGTATAGATCGCATATAAAGTATAGGTCATTTTCTGAATCACATGCTTACGTCACTACGAGCAGGCCGCCTCTAGTAAGAACTGCCTTGCCAACTGCTTTTGTTTGAGCATCTATACAATAGCGGAGGGGTAATACGTGTCGTTTCTTTACGTAGTTAAATCTCATCCCACCACGAGACATACCCACCTATTATTGTCCTACTGCAGAGCAAAAGCCTTTCCTCATACAGAGAAGGCACGGGCATTGATTACCACACTTGTTCAAGGCGGATTGGCCATTTCAGATTTCAGGTTTCCTCACGATGTTTTCCTTCACCGATATCAGTGACGTCCAAGTTAAACTTTGAAAGTACATATGAATGGAAAACGTCACATTGGTACTTGCCCAGATGTGAACCCACAACCAACATGTACGAGAGGCCACCTTAACCACTAGATATAAAGTCAAAAATACTTGTTCATTCTACAACGTCGTCCTTTATATTACTTCAACCATCCTGAATATTATTTGGTAGCCATTAAAACAACAGCGTGCATTATATTATGCTTCTGGGCGAGTTCTTATAATGTCCTATTTACTTGTCTAACTGCAACAGGAATAATGTTTAGTCATGAGTAATGTGATTCGGGTTATGCATTGCAGCGTAATATAAATAAATGAAGCCTACCTGAGTAGTTACTATTGTTACCTATGTATAAAATGTCTTCTAGTTACATTATCAAAGCATATAACTGGTGTAATAAGATAAGAATGTTTAACAAAGTCGCAAATTACATGTTCTTCATGTTCTCATCATTGCGATGTTATTTTCGCCTCGGAAAACACGACAAGCCGTTCGTCCCGGCTGTCATACGTGGATCTTTTAAAATCGTTACGGGTCGTCAGAAACCCGAAAGTCTGACAACCAGTTTTACCAAGGGGTTTTACCCAGTTAGTGAGTTGTGGAGGTCAGATAGGCAGTCGCTCCATGTGAAATACTGATATACAGCGGCATCTGGTTAGGCTGAAAGCCAATATACCAATATAATTGGAATAAGGCTAGGCAGGCAGTGCGATATTATTTTTATTTTATACCATACCTGGGACCGTTCTGGTTACGAAGATATTGAAGGGCAAAGTTCCAACTTTCTATACGATTTTATTCCGAAAACATATTTAAATTAGTACTAGATAAAACCTACCTTGAAGTACCACCAGGACGCCTGTACCTACTATTGTAACACAATGTTTTATAATCTATGCTGATATACTACTATAATAAAGCAGAAGAGCTTTTTGTTTGTTTGTTCAAATGCGCTTATCTGCAGAATTACAGGCCTGATCGGAAAAAATGTTTTTTTATGATAGCCAGGTGCATGAGGAATACTCGAGGCTTATATAACATCCAGCTTTGGCTGACGGTAACAGAGCAGCAGCCAAAGACGTAAATAAGTCGTGTAAATGAAACCATGCGAACGAAGTTGCGGGCATAAACTAGTGTACCATAAACAGTGATATCTTACTCCAATAATGAAAGTAGTTTTTCAGCAATAATTTTTGCTAATCTAATTTAATGGGCAATATGCATAGTCGATCCCGCACATAAAAGTGCATCACAACGCGCATTCTCTCATGCAACTCAAGTTTAAACGTAAACTAACAAGTTTACGTTTGTAACGTAAACTAACAAGTTTACGTTTGTAACGTAAACTTACACGTTTACGTTTAGGATTCCCTGATGTAATAGTGAGCGCGAAATCCTTACGTGGTGCGGGAAAGGTGTATGGGTGAATGTCCTATGAGTCGTCGTGCTATATATAGCTGCACTATTTTGGCTGCTACCATGTGTCGCGATATGAAGCAAGTTTCCTTGTGTTTCTTATTATTTTGCTTTTTGAAGGGTACGTTTACGTTTTGTATAAAGAGATATTTAGCACCAATGAAAACTAATTCTATGCAGTGGTAGATTGTTTGTTTATTAGTTATCTCTGGGAGTAGTAGTACGATTACAAAAAAGATTTTACTGTTGGAAAATAACACTTCTGCCAAGTGCCATAGTTTATGTTTTTGGGCATAATACTTCAATCTAGTATTTTACACTTGCAATTTCCTATCTTTTAAAAATGCTTTGAGCAATGCTTTTTTTAAGTTTAATTTTAAGTGACCACAAACAATTTAGAAAATGGATAAATAGTCTGTCGATGGATATCCATGGATCGACCTCGGCAAGCGTTGCTTAACCTGATCTTCTTAAGCCACGAATTCCTCTGGTGTCTAAACGAGTAGATACTTTGTGGGTACACCTGAGAAAAGTTAGTTAACGAGTGAGATAAATTCCTATCGGTATAATATCTTTAAATCAATGTATGCTGAAAGCCCATATTTAACCTACAAGTAAAAGAACAGCCCTTAGACGTACGCGTTCACTACTTGTACGTAAAGTTATAGCCGAATTGACTAAATATTTGGTATGTAGGCCTCTAGACCTGCACTTCCCAAACTATGGGTCGCGACCCACTCTAGGTAGGTCTCAAGCCAATACTGGATAGGCTATCAAATATTACCTGACAATGAAAAAAAATTGAAAAACAAATATATCCTTCTCAATAAAATAGCAATCATTAAATTTTCGATTGTAAACAAATTTATTTATTTTACTTTAACATAAAACGGCTATTGGCCTATTGCGGAATTCACACGCTCGTCTCACAATTCTCCAAACATACTGACATGATCGTCTACGTCAGGTTAGTATCCAAGAGAGCTCGGCATGGAATATTTCTTATTTAAAAACATCAAACATCATTTCTTTATTTGAAACACGTCAGGTTACGCCCCTTTTCTTCTTCATGACAGCAATGAGGTGAGTTCCGAATTGAAAGTACATATTTGTCAGATCACAGAACTTTGAAATTCACTGCTCTCGACCTATCCAATGCCTCCATAATGGCCTGCAGTCCCGTAATAAAGGTATCAATTATATCAGGACAGATAGTATAGTTCAGCTGATATTTTAAAATCAGCGACTAATTGATGAAGTAGAGTGTATTTTAGTACACGTGGTATTTTACAGCGTGTCGAAACCAAAAAGCTCACATCAACGGTATAAGCCAACGTCTTGAAAGCAACCTACATATGACATACCTACTTTAAATGAGTTGATAAAAAGCGATCCCCCCAAAAAAAAATTATGTAACTGTAACATAACATTAACCAAATCAATTGACTAACTCTTGATTTTAAAGGTACAACAAATCGTTCTTTATTAGTACTTGATGTTCATATTTAATTTTACAGTTAATTTAAATTGAGTTTTCAGGGTAAAAATAAAGGATTTTTTTATAGAAGGTGTGTCTTGAACTGATTGGTTAATGGTGTATGAAGTATTTGGTCCCCACTACCTCGAAATAACGGAATCTCCAGTAAACAATATCAAGTTTATAATGGTACATTACACTTCATTGACAAAATTTTGGAGTCTCTTCTACAAAAGCCACTAACAAAAATTGAAAGTAATGCATGGCCATCAAAGCACAAGTTCTACCGCGATTCATGTATCTCAGTAGACACAGCGCAGCTTTATTTCGTTTTTTGTGACATCACATTAGTAAAACATTGCCCATTGAAGTGTAAAATTGGTTCAATGATTACGTTATAAATTGCATGTATTGTCATGCTTGTGACCACGCAACGCTCACGATCGTTACATTAGGTTCAGTGTAAATAACAATAACTAAGCAATTACACTGTATTTTTAACTCTTGCCGTTCCAGTGACCAGTAAACAACAAATGTCTCAAAGAAGCATCTGTAATGCTACTCTATAAAACTACCTCAGTAAATTTTGATGAAGTGAGCTTGAGATGAGCATTCAATCCTTAGGTTTAGCAGTGTTATTCTGTAACAGTCTTCCTCTGTAATTTTAGGTAAAGCGAGCTTGACGTGAGTTCTCATCCCAACTATTGCTAGAAAATAATTAACATTCGACTTAAACGACGCCACTTTACGAAGGTTTTTATTTTCAGAATAGCGATGCAAAGGGATGAGAGCTCACCTCAAACTTTCTTTACCTAAATTCATTCAGGAAGATGTTTACAAACAACCGGTTAATTTTATAATTCCAATCGCCGAACCAAGTAAGTTCAATAGTAAAAGCTCATTCAATTCAGTTGCAATAACTAAAATAATGGAACAAAGGCAAGCTTAGTAATACGAGCACAATATGTGCTTGAGATATTCCTAGACATGAAACAATCTATAGAATGCAAAACAGATGTCTTTTGTTTTAGCCTACCCCAACAATAGATGGAGCAAGATGGGCAGAAAGCGGCATTTTGTTCAAGATTAACTGTTTGTTAGAGGTTATCTTTTAGGAATGCGATGTTGGCGGAATTCGCTGGCAGTCTGCATCGAAATATAGAAGAAGAATGGTTTAATGACCCAAAAACAATTTTTATCGTGCAATTCAGCAATTGAATACAATTCAAGTGTATAGCAACGCCCAAACTAATTAGAGGTTAGTCGTTATATTGAATAATTGTTTTGGTAAAATAATTGAAAATAACGCTTTTTCATTCCGGAAGCTATGTTCCGCTATGGTTACTTGTCGGCTGATGATAAAGCAAATTAATCTTCTAAAATTCATTTCCAGACTTGTTGCATGAGTTTATAATGTCTATAGATAACTTATCGATCTTTAGTATCTATTCAGCGTGGTGATTATAAAAAATAACAGCCCATTATTGTGTCACTGCACGGCTAAGACCACATCTCATACAGAGAAGGCAAGAGCATTGATCACCACGCTTGCTGGAGGCGGATTGATGATTTCAGATTTTTCTTAATTATACGTCCAGGTTTGCTCACGATGTTTTCCATCACCAATATCAGTGATGTCCAAGATAGAAGTACTAAATTAAACTTTCTCCAAACGTTAAACTATGCAAATAATAGGCTTGATGCCTGATATTGCATGTCCAAATGTCATGTTGAAGTAGAACTATATGTCCCAACTTACACCCCTAAAAGGGCAGCGTTAAGCTACAATAATAATGACACAATTAACATGTAGACAATAAAATAAGCATGACGGATGCGATAAGTATGTTCCGTTTACACTGATAACGGCACATTAGGCGGAGAGCTAACGAACTCATTACAGCTACAGAAGCGCCCGGCTCTGCTTGATAACCTTTGATCGCCCAAAAAGTACTCGCTAGCAACTGAGTGGATTATATTTTGTTTTATCTGTTTCTGTAATGGTTCATTCATATTAGTTTCGATTGGATAATATCACGGCTGTGTTCGAAGGGAGGTAGTGTAAGTAGTGAGTCTAGTTACCAGGCTACCACGTTGCTGACTGGCTGAAGAAGATGCGTCAGCGTCGGTTTCTAAGAATACTCCCCAAGGTGGCCGGAAATTATGGGCTTTCACAAACAACGCTGAAGAAACAATTACAACTCGACGAAATTAAAACTTAAAAGCAATCGCTTCAACTTTCGTCGCCTTATTCTTTATCAATATTCGTAGGAGTAAGCTAATAGCTTCGTTATCTCCTCTGGTGTCGTAATAAGGCTAAGGGCTTATGTCAGCAATTGGACCGCAGCATCCAACAGTATATGATAACAGACTACTGTGTTGTAAGTTGGGGGATCATTATCATCTTCAGCAAACACAAGACGTGATCAAAATGGTATTTTTAGGCATCGTGGTATATTAATGCTGCTTATTGAGTGCCACAGTAAGAATGGAATGTTCTTTAGGTGATAAGAAACCAATATACTGTTCGCATAAAGTTTAATTCAAGTTCCCACAAATGTTCATGTTCATTTGGAACTAATAAAGCCAGATGGTAAAGGTCGCTAGAACACTGCTTATGCTGTTGAGGTAAAAGCGTTATTATAAGGAGGTATAACTTAGCGCTGGACATCGGTATACTTGGAAAGTATTTGCTCCTAGCTGTATAACATGGCAAAAGGATTAAATCTTTCGTTGTTTTTCTTCGTAATCATTTACAAGCTTTTAAAGCTTGAACAAAATGAACTCTTATCTTATTAAAGTATTTCTTGATGTCGAGCTTTAAAACGAATGAAATACGTATAACATTAAAAGTTTCTATAAATGGGTCTCTCTTATAACGACTAAGTTTAGACTGATACAGCCACAAGCTTTCATAAACAAAAGTCTACTGAGCTTTCTTCTTACTAACAAAAACTTCACAATCTATCTATTATACGATATATTAACATGTCTGGGCATAAACTGTTCAGGATAACTACTTTTAAACAACACAACAAACTAGTAAAAGCCCTAAAACGAAACATATCTACAGTTACGCTCGAAAGCCGAACAAATAAGACAAAAAATAAGTGTTATCAAAAGCTCGACTTACTTGAGGAACTCCTTCACTATTGTAACATGAAGCTAGGTGTTTCGAGCCAATCCGGGGCGTGTGGTAGTATTCCTGTGCGGTTACAGACAATATTATAGATATAAATGTGATAAATAGTGGTGGGACGTCCGCCATTTTGCGCGACGCGACGTGAGCCCGCGCGCTTCGAGCAAGCACTGAGTGACGCGCGCCGGTTTCACAACACTCGACCAAAGATTAAGTGGCTGCGGTACGTGAGATAGGTTTGCCTCTGTGAGGAAAAACACGAAGGTTTGAATGTAGCGATATTCAGATTAGATATTTAATTTGGGATGTTTCTGGCTTTATAAGTATATCTACTTAGATGTTTGTGTCTTTGTGACTGGATATTTTAGACACGTAAGTTTGAATATTTGTAACAGACTACAGCCACTCCAAGAAATGAAATAGTCAATTTATAAATAAATTTCTTCCTGCCCTTGTCCCATGCTACTTAGGGCAGGCGCAACACGTTTTAGGCGATATGAAAGAAGATTTTCTTCACACATTCATCTTCATCCATCCATCTTTTGTTAAATGTATAATATATTCTAAACATGCAGTCAAAACTAGAAAAAGGAAACACTTTTCCAGTTCTTACTTAAATATACTTAGGGTAAAGTCATACCTGTATTAACTTCAGTTTACGTTTGTCATCAATTTTGGCAAGTTATCAAAGATTTTCGAAAAATTGTGTTACAGCTAAATTCGACCGATTTTTAGAGTTTTCATATAAACAGAGATTTCCAATTATCTTTTTTTATATTTAAAATTATAAAACATTTCTAAAATAAACACTAATACGTGATAACTTTTTATAATTATGTATCCTGCTTATGCATAGGAAGCTTAATCAAAATCGGTTCATTCATTTTGAAAAATAAGGACTCGAAAGTTTGTTTTAAATGCCGTACCTACGGTGTAAATGTAGGTAGTGTCTTGAAGTTATTGGTTAATGTTGTCCAATTCACTAAATGACAAAAGCTTTCAGTAACGTCCATAGATGCCCAAAAGTCCATCAAAACACTACCACGTCTACGCGCTCCCTATTCTTTGCGACCCCAGCAGACGCAGGGAACGTGGCCCCATACCGACAGTTTTTTGTGAACAAAACCTGAAAAGGTTCGCCTTTTGTTTTCTGTTAGAATGCCAACATGTGCGGTCACTTGAGGAAGGGATCGGCGAGCCGTGCAAAGGTCTTAATGATGTTCCCAATTTTATAGATACACCGTCGAGCTGCTTCGGAAGCTTTAGACTTAATATTATACAGTTATAGTAGGTAGTGGAAGTTGATTCGACTGTTTTATGTTCGTTGAATAATTTAAAAAGTAACTTTATTTTGGCAAACTTTAGAATGCTTTTGCGCTTTTGCTAATGAAGTTTAGTCTGTCGCAACTATCAACATAATTCAACTAGCTTTTAGGTACATCCGAATTTAAATCCCAATCTGCCAAAAATGTGCAGTTTTTGTCATTTTTTGAGTCGAGGTGAGATTGCGACTTCAATTTAAACGTTTTTAATTACAAAAAGTGGCTTCCAGATCATTTTAATCACAATACTATTGAACATGCCTATAAAATAAACTAATGGACTACGGTTTTTATCGACATACAACAAAATAATAAGTCTACCTTATTTTTTTTGTGTTGTACTGCACTCCATAGAACTCACATGAAGTGCATTAAAGGAACAGACAGATTACCATAAGCGTCCCATAGAAGAGCTATTTAAGGATAAAGATTATGTCAGCTTTTAGTCTGAAACGGTTTTAACCTGCATATCTATAAATATACACGAGATATGAAGACGGAGTAACTAATAATAATAACTAATAACTATACTCCTAATATTATAGCTTTATGTATTTAACCGAATCCCTAATAATTCTAATTTTAGTCTCCTAAAAAATTAATTGATACTTTTATTAACTTTTTGTGATCCCCAAAATAAACTAAAACCAGTTTTATTAAGTATAGTTAAAACTTAAAGTTTTGATGAAATTTTGCGTCTGAACAGAAAGATTGGTTCTCTAGCTCTACAGATGAGCCTTCAGCCTATACTCAATCAAAAGCCGTCTATAATTAAATATAATAACTTTTAAAATATTTTTTAGCACACCTTTCGCTGAAATAACGTAAGCGGTAAGTTTGGCGTTTTGTTTTTATTTGTTTCTTTTAAGATAAGTTATGGTTCTGAACCTCGTTTATTTTTTTTCTTTTAACCTCACTTCTTTGACTTTTTCTTCATCATTTTATCTTTTCTTTCCTGTATCTTTATCATTTTATCTATTTACACGTAACATAATATTATAGTCTGTTTATGTAATAATGTCATAAAAAACTAAAAATAACACCAAATCTGGTGACGCATGCGCTGCTTCTAATGTCATGGTTTGGTAGTTTAATGTCGAACATAAATTTTGTCGGCCCTTCAATGATGTAGTTTTAATTTTAGCTGAATTTATTGGATATATATATATATCTGCCTAGCCTTTTCCCAACTATGTTGGGGTCGGCTTCCAGTCTAACCGGATACAGCTGAATACCAGTATTTTACATGGAGCGACTGCCTATCTGACCTCCACAACCCAGTAACTGGGTAATACGATACCCCTTGGTGAGACTAGTTGCCAGATTTTCGGGCTTCTGACGACCCGTAACGACTGTCAAAGATCCACATATGACAGCCGGGACCAACGGCTTAACGTGCTTTCCGAGGCACAGAGGAGTTTCGGTGTGTAAAGATGGTCACCCATCCACGGACCAACCCCGGCAAGCGTAGCTTAACCTGACGGATCGACCCATGCGGCTGTTATTACTTAGCCACGAGCTCCTCGGCTGAATTTATTGGATGCTTACTTTTAATGCTTTCAATATTATTTTGAAAAATGCTTTTTAGGTCGTCACGCTTGGCTATATTAAAGGTGTTCGCTAGCCCTGGAACTTAGACGATTTGCTAAAAAACCATGTTGATCATAATATACATAACAAGCTAGGTTAGTAGTGGTGACCTTATTAAGTTATGAAACTGAATAAAAGTCAGTTAATAATTATATAACAAAATATATCCAATTTTTTAATGAAAATAAAACTATGCACGTTTAATAAAAAAGAGGTCTTTGAGCCCTCAAAGTCAATAAACAAATTAATTTAAATAACATTATTTCTAAGTAGTATTGTAAGCCAAGAATAGGAACTCAATAAGAAGTCTTTATTTATGGAAAGTAACTAACCCAAAAATTTACTTTAATCGGCAAACATTCAACAGGTCACCAAATACATTTTAAACATCATTCTGTCTCTGTCAACTTCATACAATTCGACAGAGACGGAATGATGTTTTAAATACGTCTGTATGTATTGAGTGTTTCATGGAGCAAGCGCATCCTAGTGTCATATCCGTTACTAATAATTTAATCTATGCCTTTTCCCTAGTCTGCCTATTTCATTTTAAACACATGAATAGTCTTCGCCGCTTTAGCGTACCAGTGCATTAGGTCATTCATGTCTTGGTCTCGTTCTAACGTACTGCGTCTTCTCGCTCGCACAAAGGCTTAATGTTTGGTTGGAGCCAAATGTTTAGCGTACGCAAAAAAATATGTTGAGTTGAAATTAATGTTGATGGAGATTGAAAAGAAGTAGGCATACAATTTATTTTTTTCATTTCTATTTTACAATGAATGGTGCTTACTCCGCTCCGACAAGTAAAAGCTTCAAAGAGCTTAAAAAGTTCAATGGTTTGAACTTGTTTTGCTTTGCTTTATCAAATCATACCTTATCATTAAAACGTTTAGTATTTCGTACCAAATTATTGAACCTATGTAGTTATGCTGTACTATTAGTGAACGTTATGTCACAGTCACAGCAAAAGTACCGAATATAAAATATTGGAAGGATTGTTAGTGAATCTGCTAGAAAACTAAAATAATCACAAAAGAATATAAAGACAACTAATTGGACAATTATTCCGGCGATCACGTGTAAAAGTTTGAAAATATTCTGAAAAACGAAAAGGACTACAGTAGGAATTTGTACAATCAACGCTGTTTCCAAAATTGTATTGTTTTGTAAATTAATATAACTTGAGTTATCTTTTACATGGGATCCATAAAATGGACGATAAACGTACTGTCAGCGACAAAATAGATGACCTAACTCTGAAAGAAACAGTTTTTTGTTTTTTGTTGAGGTGGTAAAAATCATCAAATGACTCCTTCCGCCCTGGGTCGAGGAAGGGACTGTCAGACTTTTACTGACTAAAAAACCACCCTGTACCTTCTGTTGCCCTTAACGTTCCGGGGCCACAGTATTCTGTTAAGATGTCCCGCAACCCCGGAAGGCGTTGGCCCCGTTGGAGGCCCCGTCCCTGTGCTGACAGCTGTTAGAGGTGCGTGCGAACAGAACGCGCCGTCAACCCGGGCCTGGTCCTAACATCTAAATAATACTTTAGGTACATACCTTAAAGTTAATCTGTTACGATAGTCAAAGTCAATGCATTTATTCCAATTAGTCCTTTTACAGGCATTTTACATTAGTCAAGGAGTCGGTCAGGTCAGTAGGTACGTCAAAAATTTTAAGCTAGATTGTCTAAAACGTACTTAGGTAGAAAAAAAAGCAAGAATCTCCAAGTTCACAATAGGTACTTATTACCTGTCATATTCTGAATTGCTGAAAAACGTGTGCTTGGATAGAAAGAGAGAAAAAATAATAATTTACTTTATTTTTGAGTTTATTTTGTTATAAGTTTACGTCCGTTCTGTATTCTCTTTTTTTATTTAACTCAATAGGTAATTAGGATTTAAAAATCTGAAGTTTTAATCGACTTTGCTTGTGGTTCGTAAAATTTAGTAACTACCTACAAAAACGGAATAGTTCATAATTTAATTGTACTCATACCAACAGAATTAAAAATAAACTAATAATATCACACATTTTTGTGCATTTTATCATTTTCTAAGCTGATAGCCGACCTCTGGTGACATAGGAGATCATGTACTCTAAAACTACATGATAAAACTATGACGTAAAAATAGACAAGTAAAGTGCCTAATCATAATTTTAATATAACCTTATCTAAGTAGTTGCGAAAGATGAAGTGAATTTATGGTACAAGTTTATGTCACCATGTATAAACTCACATACACAGCCTACCATACCCGAAACGATTACCTGTAGGACAAATAAAAAAGCTATTTGTTCCAAGTTCTGAATTGAATTTGAGCCACGTAGCGTAGCAACCAATCCCAAAGCCACTGCGCCAACTGCACAGTCAAACCATTACAAATGTTGAGTTTTCAAGATGACCTTCCAACGGAATACCATACGGACATAATGTCATTTAGAATACTTCTGCGTTATAGCTAGATTTGTCCCGCCACGTTCCCCGCGTAAAATTTCATACGTTCCCCTTATTGTTTTATAATAAAATACAGCCTATAGCACTAGGGGATAAGGTGGCTTCCTATTAACGAAAAAATTTTCAGAACCGGACCAGTAGTTCCATGATAAGCGCGTTCAAACAAAAAAAAAAACCAAACAAGAACTTCAGATTTTTAAAATTGCTTTGAGAATAGGTTACTCGAAATAATTACCTACGTCTAGCAGATGTTCGCCATATGTGACTATGTAGTTACATTAGATAAATTACAAGCACATGGCTGTAATCGATTTAAACTTTAAAAAACTAAATTGTATTACGTAATCATGTCATGTTTGCCTATTAAAAAAGAAACTAATACTAAATGGTTCACTACTGAAAATAGTCATCTCCAAGCATCACTACAATAATCGGTTACTGTGTAGTGTGTTATTAGTCCGGTCAAAATAGATATTCAAGGGTACAAAAATTCACAACAAGCTGAAAATTTGTGCGAATATTGAGAACACCATCATAAACAATGTGTGAAAAATCGCCATCGATCCCACGTGTGCAATAAAAAAATATTCAAGGTCAAAGTTCGCGAATACGGGTTTTCAGCATTTTTCAGGCAAACGGTCAGTTTTTAAAATTATAGGTCATACAATTACCTATAACAATTGCATTTAAAGTTTTTTCTTAAGCATAGCCATTTCTGAGATATAGCTTTTCAAAAAGTTGTAGAAGTTACATACAAGCTTTCAAGTCCAAAATTTTGGAAATTAATGAACCGATTTTTATAAAAATTCCCCGAAGAGTTAGGCAGATATGTAGTACACCCATATTTTGCCAGTTGTGTTTAAGTCCCATGTAACAGGGGGCGAGCCTATTTCCATTAACTGGGCACAAATCCAGACTCCGAGGCGGCTACTGAGAAATTCCTGATGGAAAAACCCAATAACACTTTGCCCGACCTGGGAATTGAACCCAAGACCTCATGCTCAGCTGTCGCACTTTGCGACCGCTAGTCCAACGAGGCAGTCCATCGATCGATCTCTTCATGCGCAATCAAAATAATACTAGTAAATTATCAGCAATACTAACGATTGACAACACACATCAAGCTCACTTCGCGAAGTAACATTTTCACAGAGTAGCACTGCGATTTGTTATACCTACTTATTTTTTTTTTATCATATTAAAAATAATCTTTAGGCATCGTACAGAGTCAACAAAGATCGGCACGTCACAAAAGAATTTCATTGAGCTGTATGTACCACGTATATCTGAGTTATCACTTGAGATAAATCCTGACCGCCTAATTTTAGACTTAACGGAAGCTTTTAAACCGTCACTGATAAGAGGTTAAAGAACTCTCATTGGCATAGTTTAATCTCTGTTTTATGAGGCTGTGAGGTAAGCAGAAGTACTACAGTCAACAATTTTATTAATCTTAATGAAAGCTGCATACTGCTGCTTGCTGTGTCTGCAGAAACCTTAATGCGTCGTCGACAGTTTGATGTTATAAGTCAGATAATAGAAAACACCACTGCCACTGCCTCTATACGGGACAAATACGGAGTTGTTTAGCTTAGTCGGAGAGATAATAAGAATACCAGGAATATATGTACGTCCCACGCTACTTTGCTTTATTATATATTTTAATGCTAGTTCTATGTTTAGGCTTGAAAGCCGTGGACACGGTCATGCCTTTTTAATTTAAAAAAATTTAAAAGTCAAAATGACACCTTAGTGTAAGTAA
Organism: Hoplodrina ambigua; assembly: GCA_949774945.1. NCBI lineage: Eukaryota > Metazoa > Arthropoda > Insecta > Lepidoptera > Noctuidae > Hoplodrina > Hoplodrina ambigua. Next base: position 4,412,668 of record OX458963.1, on the reverse strand, counting down.
CTTTTATAAAAAAAATTGGAACTGTTTTTTACCAGGCTATTTCTTATTTGAATTAAATTATTTTATATTTTTTTTGTGTTTTTTAATAACAGTTAATAAAAGCTTGTTCTTAAAAACGTTTTTTTTTTCTTTTAATTTTATTTTTAACTTTTTAATAAATTAAAACAAATATATTGTTTCATATTATCGAAAATTATGTCTAACATTGAAATGCCAAGATATAGCTTAACCTCTTAAGTCCTCGCCAGCGGGGTATAGCGGCGCTGGGTAGCACCCTTCTGGCGAGGACTTAATTGAGCGGTTAAGCTATATCTACCTACCTAATGTAAGGGACGTATTTGAATGTCGAACTACGGGTAAAATGACAATGTCCAAAACATCGAAAATTAAAATATAGATTGTATCATATAATCGAAAATTATTATAACTAAGCTTAAAAATGTCTAACATTGAAATGCCAAGATATAGCTTAACCGCTTAATTAAGTCCTCGCTAGCGGGGTACAGTGGCGCGGGGTAGCACCCCGCTGGCGAGGACTTAATTAAGCGGTTAAGCTATCTACCTACCTAATGTAAGGGACGTATTTGAATGTCGAACTTAAAATACCTACGGGTAAAATGATCGAAAATTAAAACATAGAAATATAAAAATTTTGAAACAGTCCTACTTATTTTAAAACGTCTTTTTTTTAAATTTTGTTTTCTACGCCATCTCTCAATTCATTAGAACACTATTTAGGGCACTCTCGAACCACCCCTAAAGGTATTCACTCAAGTCAACCCTCATCAGGAAGCCGCCCTCAGTATAATACGATGAAATTCGAGTAGATGGCGCTATTTTTAAATTGTCGTGTTATTTTTGCAAATCACTATGTTTATTAGATTTTTTGAAATCATCAAATATAATATTATGTTTACATTTAAAATAAGAACTTGAAGGGCGCCTAGAAAACAACATAACATCACGCCTGTATTCCCCGAAGGGTAAGGCTGTGTACTCACCCACATTTCGCCAGTTATTGGTACAATTACAAGTCCCATGTAATTGGGGGCCTAGAAAACAATAATAATAAAAATAACTCTGACCGATCACATTATTTAAATTATTAAATACTTATAAGTCTAACTGACATTTAAATCAAAAAATTTAATAATTTAATTTAAATTACACATTATGGTTGACTGTATTTATGTGAAGAGTTTTATGATTTAACACCTTGTATTTATCTATCAAAATCTAGTTTGAAAACCTTTTCCTTTAGGAACGGTCTACTAACTAGACTGAGGTCCCATAGACCTGAAGAAAATTTTTGCCGTCTATCTTGAATGTTAATAAATAAATAAATAAATATCTCGGGGGTAATTTAAAGCTACTTAATACGAAGTATTCCCGTTTGAGCACCTATGCATTGAGCACCAAAGATATTGACAGTAAAGACTGGTGCTCAGGCAATAGGTGCTTAAACGGGACGCATACCTTTTTAACTAAATAATTATTCCGTAATCTGTCCTTAAACTTTCAGCCATGCTTACTGTCTGGCGACTTTTAGACTTAGACTATCTTAACTGAAGCACTTTAATCTACTGTCTTAATTAGATCAGTGAGAAAAACGGCCTTAACAATTAACACATTAACCCTTTGCTTACCCTTTTAAAGAGCTGGGGGTGAATTGGGGTGACCGACTCAAAGAACAACATGTCAAAAGCAATGTCTTTACGAGTACTGTGACAGCGACGACAAGCAATATGGCATAGTCCCCCATCTGCAAGGACTTTTTACTTTGTTGTTTTATTATTTTAGAATGATAATTTTAGAAAGGGATAAATACTGCGATGATGGCTAGAAAAGAGAGTAGATGTTTGACAAAGAGACACAAATTATGATAAAAACAGATAAGGGCAATTAACGAAGTTATTTTATGGCCTACTTTTGATAAAGTAACTATTTATGGATTTTTGCTAATCAAAAACAAGTCAATGTGTGGTATTTAATTTCATTTTTTTTTCGAGAAAATATAAATATTGAGCAAAATTCCAATAAAGGAAATAAAGAAATTAAAGAAAGCTTAAAATTGTGCTGAGTTTAGAGTGTAGGTATTCAAAGTACGTTCTATTTCATAGCAGTGGATGAGTGATGTAAAACAACCCGCTCTCACCCCTTTTAACAACCCACCTTTGCGCAGTTTTCCACTAATTACTGAGCTACACTTGTTGTAAAGTCGCATATCCCTAATTTCATTAGAAATATTTTTGCTGTTTCTTCTTTTAACACACGATTGTCCTTTTATAATAGTTTCTTTTTAATTAAATAGCAGCGTTCATGTATAAGTATATCTCAAAAATAAAATACCAACACAATAATTTTCGAAATAAATAAAAATTTTTATCAATAAAAATATTTAAACAGTTTTTGTTAGTATTGAAATTGTAGCAATATTCAATGCTCAAAATAAATAAATAAAAATTCTACACAACTCAAACGACTCTTAAGAATCTTGCCTAGAAGACCAATTCTACTTATGAAAAACTAGTCGCAATCACATCTCAGCGGTAAAGCATATGAAAAAAAATGGTAAAATAGAGGTTTTTTTTTGCACAGATTGAGATTAGATGGCGGTCGTTTTTAATAGTTATTAGGATTGCCCCCTGAAATCTTTTAAGGGCAAGTTCTATGAATTGAAAAAGTCACATTGGTTAGGATAGTAAAGTAACCTAAAAACCACCATATAACTTAACTGTAGTGTTTGTTCCCCATGACGTATACAAGTGACATAGTTGACACACATCACCAACACTCGACATTAATTACTTTAACGACTGAAATGACACCATATTGTTTTTTACAATGAAACTTTCAGCACGTGTTGAAAGGTGCTGAAAAGGTGCAGACTTGTACTAAGATAAAAACATAGTTGCAGTGCTCTAACGTAAACTGAAAACGTCGGATAAACAAAACAAAAACGTTGCATTAAGAGACATTTCAACAGACAGAGACAAAGAAGATGTAGTGGTACAATGAAATAAAGAATCTAAACTACACTACTTTGGGGTCAAATGAAGAGGTCAAGTTTGTATTCGAACGAAATTTCGGGCAAACGCTGTTATCAAATATGAACGATGAATGTAATAATATAATCTGTTCCTTGGAAAATATGGTGAAGTGAATGGTGTTATGATAATCCGAAATCATGATTGGGAGCTATTTATCATGGGAGGTCATGTGAATGGTGTAAGGGATTTTTGATTGAGATTTTCTTTGGTTATAGGTTTAAGTGCTTGAGCTAACCAAGGCAAAGTTAACTTACGTTAATTTAGTATAATTAAAAAAAAAACAGGCAGCTATAAAGCAAGCAGAAGGTCAGTTATCGTAATTAAAAACGTTTAATATCTAATACCATCTCTGCAAAATTGTCACTGTCAAAATTGTAGCCAATAGGGACAGATTACAGTGCGAACGTTTCTAAAAGTTACTAGAATTGTCCCCTGGTCTACGTGTTCTCGAAATCGGCAGTTTAAAAGCTGGAGGGAATTTTGAAAACACGACGTGTACCCCTTTTCGCATGCAGCCTCTTCAGCACACGACAAAACCATCACAGCAGTAGCTGCCACCGCTGTCTACACCGCGGCCCACGATGGACGCAAAGGTAAGTACTTACAACACTTTTTAATTTAATAGAGATATGACAGATAAACTTTTTCGTAGTTCTCGTAATGGTCTTCATTGAGTAACTGTTTTTTTTTTGCCGTGTGTACTTGTGTGTAGTACTTGCGAGATTTTTGCACTGTACTGTTGTTTTTTCAAGTTAACCAATTTGTGTTTTGAGATTTTTTTTTCTATACTTGCAATTAGGTAGGTACATCGTGTGTTTTATTCTTATGATTCAGTTGAATTTCATGCACGTGTATATTGACTAATGGTATTTCAAGTATTTACCTAAAAAGAAATCATTTCTTTATAACTCTAGCCGAATTATCGTTACAAAGCTTTTATTGTTTTCGGTTAGCGGTTTACCGGTAAGCGTTTTGTACCAAAGATAATGAGTATTTCGTACGTTTAATTTTTTTTTATTAATAATAACCATTATGTTCAAACTTATTTATATCAGACTGCTTAATCTATTGGCAATACTTTTATGTCAATTATCAATATAATTGGTATACAAGAGCTCTTTTAATAATAATATTATAATTACTTTTTTTGTATGCAAGCATAGTTAAAATGATTTGTCAGGCAGTATTCAGGCAACTATAAAATACATTTTATGTTCGATAACTAAATCTATTGCAGAACAATACATAGCAAAAACTATTGAACATTTGCTAGAACATTACATAAGCAATTTGACTTTTATGAGTATCAGTTGTATCCGAGACGTTCTTACATATTTTATTCATACGAGAAGTCTACTTAAAGAATTTATTCAGATATCGCGGAACACAAAGATGTTGTGTGCTATGTCTGTTATTAATTTATTTGAGGATTATCAACGAGAGATATGTTAAAATCGATCTATTTTGTACGAGTGCGTTAACTATCAGGAATATCCTAAGTAAGGAATACTTTAGAGTCTGTAAATGTTCGCGGTTTATCACGACATATACCTACTTATTTACCATAACTTTTTCTTTATTCTAGCTTGTTACTGTCAATAGTTACTTCTTTTTGCCGGTAAGTTTTCTTAAAAATCGAAATCTAAAATTTAAAAAATATATCGTTAGTAAAATTTAATTTTGCACAAGGTATATTATTCTATATAATGCCTGTACGCCTTCTATAATGTCTGACTGCCTGTGCCATACCTTACACATTATTCAGTATACAAGTGCATGCTCTAAATAAAGGACTTAATTTAGAATACATAAAAATAAATAATTAACATACTATTATTATAAGTTCGTTTGCGTGGATTTTTTCATCAGCGGTGTGTTACGTCTTGGTTACGTGTTGGTGACTGCTCTGCTCCTGTGGGGTCCTGCCGTGATGTTATATAGCCTGTACTATTTATTCCTCATGAATCTGGCTATCATGAACCAAAAGAATATTTCTAATTCCACTAAACGTATCAGAGATTAAAGCAGTTAAACCAACAAAAATTCTCTTCAGCTTTATCACAGTAGTATATGGATAGTTAGTTAAGATTGAAATTGTTATGTTCTCTTAATAATTCCATTATTGTATAGGGTAGAGAACGTGGAATCTTAAAACTGGAGCCGAGGCCGAGAGTGGTCATCGACACCACTAAATCGGAGCTCACTCCCCAGGTAAGTTCATCTTCATTCTATATATTATGGAAAAGTTTACATCTTAAACATCACGTATCTCGTCTTACCTCAACCAACGACTTTGCCGGTCGAATTACAACGTGATGTTGAGATAAACTATAGGCCTGTTCTCTAAAAATCTATGTCAGCTGGCGATCCTTCGCAACATGATAGCTCACAGAACCATCTACGGCCACCATGAAATAGGGCCCGCGGGCAGGGGAAGTCGGGGTCAGTCCGTCGCCCGAACAGAGACGTGCTGGAGAGTGTGACGTGGTGCTTTTATGTGCCTTTCTGGAGTCGACCGACGGCTCCACGAGTGACGGTAGGACAATACCTGCCAACACAAAGCAATAAAATACCAGTATTTTACATGGAGCGACTGCCTATTGGACCTTCACAATCCAGTATCTGGGTAATATGATACCCCTAAATAAGACCGGCTGTCAGACTTTCGGGTTTCAGACGACCCATAACAACTGTCAAAGATCCACGTAGGAGTCTCGGTGTATAGGGATGGTCACCCATCCACGGGCCAACCCCAGTAAGCATACCTTAACCTCACCTCAAGCTCACTTCACCTAAATTCGCTGAGGGGAATATTTACAGAAGACCTCTGTTGGTCAGCGCATAATATGCAAAATCTAGCTTTGTTTTACCAGATGTTACCAAACTAGGTAGGTACTTATTATACTAAATGTAGGTTATCTAAAAAAACATCTTACACATGTTGTAAAGTACGTTTTTATGTGAAGGTATGTGTTTTTGCACATGAATTTGCTCATAATTCGTTATAATCTGCGGTTTTGACTATTACATCAGCTTTGGAACAAGAGTGATACTATAAGATCTCAATAATCCAAACGAATACAATGAATGAGTAAATTATTTTTATTTGGTAGCTATACTGTCCAGATTCTTCCATTACTTCCCGCCCTTGTCCAATGTCAATCTAGGGAGGGAGAAAATCTTCCATTTACTCCTGTCAGCTGTCACATTATCACTGAATCCCTTCCCATCCATATCATCTCTCTAAATCCATTCATTTTATCTTGTATATCTTTCTCTTTGACTCCATCCATCAACATTTTGAATTCATTCACTCCCGTTGTTTTCAATTATTAACTATATCCCGCAATTTTACCCCTTTTATACGCTGTAGGTTACTGCTCTGTTGTATTGTAGCATAATATTATAACCTATAACCTTCCTCGATATATAGAGATAAATAGATTTTTCAAATCGTACCAGTAGTTTCTGACAATAGCGTTTTTAAACAATAAACAAACTCTTCAGCTTTATAATGTTAGTATAGATTCCTACCGTCATAAAAATACCTTCCAACACCCAAATTCTAAATATATTTAGCACCGACGCCATTACTGGGAAAGGTACACAAAGTGTAATTACAGACAATCAGGGCACTCCCCGACCTCTAAACGGAGCCAATTAACGAAATGTAATACCCTGCGCAGTCGGTAAAGGTAGTGTTCTATGTTTTGTTGTGATTTAGTATTTGTGTTTTACACTATTAAACTGTGTATTCGTAGACACACTAGGCAGGGCTGAAGGGTGAATAAATCGTATTTAATAGTAGCAAGTGTCTGCCACTTCTTACCCAATAGCCGTCTCTCTGGTCGAGACTCAGAGTGAGAAGAAAGATGAGTTCTGTCTCATGATCAAATTAAATCAAAGGCGATGATAAATTACATTTAAATGTATGAAAAAATATCAATTGCTGCATAATAAAAGATTATCACTTGAGAACAGTTCGACCGATTTGGCAGTTTGTTTTAATTACTCAAGTCCCACGTAATGAGACACAATTGATTTTCGATTGGCATACCTGTATGTCAACAGCCGAGCCTTGAGCGGTTATTAAAATAAAATGTTTGAAAAACTCTTCAGAAAAAACAATAATGTCGGTGGTATTTTTGATTGAGAATATGAATAAAAATATTATATGTGTACCTAATATTGCGTAGATTGCACCCTTGCGAGGCGAGTAAAAGAAGTACGTAGCAATTGTAATTATGTTAACTAGTTTCTGTGGCTGTAAAACACAAGCCTAGTTTTCGTATCAAAGCTTGGCTTGGCTGCCTCATTGGTCGTTAAGGATACATTATTTTTATTCGCACCCTTCTTAATAAGCTTACACTAAAAAAGAGTTTACCGCCCCCTATCATTATGTTTCTAAAATATTCCGTAATTAATGGCAGTATACTAATCCAGAATTGTTACAACCTTTTACAGCAGACTGTAAAATATGAATCACACTGGTTGGCAATATAATTCAAATGAAAACATTTCAGTGGTGCGTGCGCGCGAAACATGAATTAATACGATTACATAAATTATCATAATAGGCATCATCGTATTAAAAAAGCTTCTACGAATTAGTGGAATATCGACCGTTCGCTATCTTTGGTGAAAAATCACTTCTTAATTATTATTCGGAGTGATATAAACGATAGGGAGGGCGCAAGATAATGGAATGAACCTTCAGGGGTGCTACGCACACTGATACGTTTTTTTGCAAACTTTATTTACTATTACCTGTTCCGGTGTCCTGTAGCTAATCAAATCTTACAAATTATTTTTGAGTTACTTCCCAATGTACGATTGAGCTGACATTTTATGATGATGTCACGGAGATGGTCTGATGATGGAGCCTGTGTGGCTATTGGCACTTAATCAAAACTTACTAATTAAAGACTCACTTGCTGGTGTTAAATTAAGGTAGAATTTAAATTCATATGCACACTGCATGACAACGCAACATAAAAGCTTGTTTTACGAAATGTATACATATATAGAACTTGTTTAGTATTACCTAAGTGTCGTGATCGGGATTCTAATTCTGGAATAAGTCAGTAATAAGCGGAAAACTAGACTATCATAGTGGCCCTTGAGGCGTCGTAAGACCTTACTGCCCACACGATAAGGATGAAAGAAGAACAGTGGGACTTAAACAAAATTTGTTATCTGAATCTACGGATCCACTGTTTACCCTTTCACGTATTTTTGGTCTACGCATGGGCTTCGCTCTACAGTCACAAAATGCCTCTTAGTGTGTAGTAACCACCAGCATCTTTCGTGTGTGGATATTTCAAATTAACTGTACGAAAACTGTAGCGTGTCTGAATGCAGCAAGGCTTAATAAGAATCTATCTCTTCACTAAAACTATCCTCCAGTGACAGCCCTGTGTAGTTAATCAGTGCGGGACCGGCACTCATTGGCACTACAAGATGAACTGCGGCATGTCACGTCACGGGCCATTTGTGCCCAGTGGGCGTGGCCCAAGCTTTGCATTCCATTTTGGACAAACGAAAAATGGTGAAAAAGGAATCTGATGATTGAGACACTTTCGCCTACGTGAATGTCTGAAATTTTTTCACGGGAACTTGTACCGTAATATATCGTATATTCTAATCCTTTCCTTGTGCCTTTCATCCGAATCTGATCAGCTGTTGACGTGTGATTAATCTAGAAACATTTAAACATGCGAAGGATTATTAGTTTTATAAAGATTTTTTTGATAGGATTCTACAACTCCCCTCTTTCCTTCTGCTGCCTTCTCTAGAGTTTTTGAATTATAAGAAACCCCGCCCGTACCACAGCTGCGTGCATGACAACGCATACAACCGCTGCGGGCTGAGCCATTTTTTTTTTCATGGGGTAATCCTTATTGACTACCCCCGCCACTGGGAAGGTAAAGGGATGCGTCGGTTTCTCACCGACTTCCTACTACCTTTGGCGGGGGTTCAGTGCTCGCTCAGATCGCTCAGATCGCTCAATCAGTAAAAAATTCAGCGTTATCAATGTGTCTGTCTTTAAATTCGCAATTGTTTTGCGTTCACTTTACGTCGGAATGTGGCTTGTGCGTGATGGCCACAACTTTATCATCGAGGACAGTCGCCGACAGCGTTTTTAAAAATATTATGTGCGACATGACATTTTAATTAAATTACGCGTGGTTCAATGTCGTGGGTGTTTATCAAGTTAACTTGCATATGTTATAACTATGCGAGTCCCTACTGAATGATAGTAAAAGTTTATTTATAATAAAAAAAGAAACATTTCAACACTGATGAACTCGAGCTAAAAATTGACAGTTCTTTCTCATGTGTAGTATAATTAGGTACCTACATCCTTTTATATTTTCCAAAATAATACTACTTTGTTTTTGTCCCACTGCAAGACAGCCTTTTCTCATTCAGGGAAGGCACGAGCACAGATCATAGAGTATCGTATCGAAGGCGAATTGGCAATATAAACCAATATTTATTATTCATATACCTATAAGTCCAGATTTCTTCACGATATTTTTCTATACAAGTTGTTACTTACATTATTATATTTAAAAAAATAGTAGAATTAGCTATTTACCATCTTTCTTTATCCGTAACTAGTAAAGTTCATATTTTTCCATCCATTTTCTTACTTATCAGTTTAGTGCGCGACTGTACATAAGTATCTTCACCACACCTTACAATAACAGGGCACAGTCTATATTAATTTAGTATCGAGCGGCTCCTCGCACACTGGGCTGAAATTGGCTTCTATCCATAAGTTTATTCGGTTTGAAGTTCTAGAAATTATTATGATAAGGATTTTCTTCTTAGCATCACGCCTGGGTTCAACTTTAAGTCGTCACCTCTGAACAAATCTGGTTCAAATCTATATTACAATTATTTTTGAAAAAAAATCCTATTTAATTAAAAGAAGTCATTAACCCGAATATAACAATGGAGCCCATGAATCTTTTTTGGGGGTCTTCTTTTGTCTGCAAGGGTATGTTATTTCTTTTGGTCCTACTTGGAAGTGTTCCTCTTTTATAAAGAAATTAGATTAAGTATGAGATTATCTCAGTTTTAGTCACTCATTCACACGATAATGCGTTCATTGCAGGCACAGTGGTTGCGCTTGCGACTACTTAAAAAAAGTTCCATTATAGTAATTAAAATAGATTTATAGTTTTTTTTTATTTCCTTACATCTTTCCTCAGATACAATTTTGCATAATTATTTTAATTTATGGAAAATTTAGTTTAAATTGGAATCTTTGAGCCAGTTTTTGAATTTCCAAATTTATTTCAATAAAGATAAAGATGAGCTCAATGGTTTAAACCTGGTTTAAGCAAAGACTTTGTTTTATAATAGTCGAGTCAGGTCAGCAGGCCCCGAGAACAAGATACCAAATGCTGTCTTTTGTAAAGTTCAACAGCGTGTCTAGGCATTTTTTGAGATATTGTGTAGAGTATACTTGATAATGCGTGTACTGTCGCAATTAAGATGGAGCGCCACTCTAGCTACCCATACATACAAGACCAACTTCTGAAGTAGTTAACATAAATCGCAGGACTTCATGTCGCTTTTGTGTGCGGCCTGCCTTGCGTCAGTCGTTTTCCGATAAGCCGCCGCAGTACCTTTCTCCGATTGGTCTAAATAATACATATTCCGTCTGTTCAAACTTCGAATATTATTTGAATTTTTGTGAACGGTAATTTAGTTTTTTTTTTGTATTGAGTGCACCTACATCATGGAAATTAATTTGATAATGTGATATATTCTGTTTAAAAAAATGTTAAACTGAATTTTCAAACTTTTACATATTTTTAGTAAAAATAATAACACAGCCTAACGATAAATAAAAAGTTATCTTAAAAATATTATTTATAATTAATTCCATTTAACTATTCGCGTTTTAATTTCTTTGTGGCAATCTAAAAACAATTACACTAGGTATAAATTTACAATGAAAGGTACAAAATTAAAAACATAGCTATAATTAAAATCTGACATGAACTTAAGTGATAATAATTGTCGTCGTTTAGCTAAGTAATGAAAACTAAATTACATCACACGAATTACTTTTTTTATTAATTTACTAAAAGCTTACAACAAGTAAAGTGTGACGTTTATCAATTTTCTGTTTTTAATAAAATCATTTTCTAATTAAATTTTTACTAATTTTTCATTTCCATTGCCTTTTATTTTCGGGTAAAGTTTCTTAAAACTAAATCAGTTCCTTCTGTGTTCCAGTTCGAGAGGTATTTGTACCGAATAATTATTTTACATGTATCATATTAATTTTATTTTTTAAAAACAATATAAAAACATAAAAAAAAACAATAGTAGCCCACCGGCATCGGGAACAGGATCTGAGCTACCGGCAATCAATACGCGCCGGGTCTTGGAGTACCGCTTTCTGAATCAAGCCCTTGATAGCTAAGAAGCCCTTAAAGCTCTTGACATTTACACAGCATATTATTATTATGATGTGTCGAAAGCGTAGCAACACGTCCGCTACGCTTCTCGTATTTTGCACATGGCAGCGGTGACCACTTATCAAAATGTTAGCCGTCTTGTTAAACGGTCGGGGGACATAATTGTTTAGCGATTTAATTATCAAATAAAATTGTGTGTGGAGTAGAGTAGCCTACATAAAAGGTTCCGTACCACTGAACAATATTAAGATCGAGCGGAAAACGCCGATATAAACCAATTCTTGTATAGGTATAAGTTTTTTATTTATTTATTTGTTATAGCGATCATAGTAATACACACTGTGAAAATGCGATAGGTATACGTTTGAACCCTTTTGGTACGGACCCTTGAAACACGACAACATAGGAATCTCACACATAGACATCTGCTAAGTAATACATTTCTCTGACTGTACATTAACATTTTGTTTTTCTCTGTAGGGTTCCTACGACCCACCCCCGTCATCTCCGCAGCCGTCGGTAGACCGGCTGTCGGTGACGTGGGCGGACCCTGGCAGCATGTCCTCGTCTGGGGTCAACCTGTTCCACCTGCCGTCGGAGACTCCGATCAGCAATGAGGTCAAATTCTCGCCTTCTGCAGGAGGTAAGATAATAATTAGTACTTTTTTTCTTGAAATTGAACAAATGTTACATATATTTTGCAATGTAGCCCTAACTCCAGGTTTGTATCCTGTGTTACAGAAATCAGATAATTATAAGATTACCACGCATTAATTTGTCATACTTCACCGAATTTCACCGAACTTTTATAACTAGGTACTATTTATGTTATATATATATGTATATACTGTAAATTAAATGTTAATTTTGTTTTTTTACACGGATTGAAAAAAATATTTCTTCTCGTAAATATAAAAGTTTAGTGATATTACCCTTTGTAAGTACTATTATTTTTATATGCTGCCTAAAAAATTAAGCCGAGGGCGAAATTTTATGTTTGCTATGCGAATGTTAAATAGTTAGTACTTAATTTAATGATAAATTAATATAGTATTGTGACGTAAGAATATTTTTTTATATAGGAGTATGTATTCTGTACTATCGAGGTTCTAATAAAATATAACTACATTAGGCTTAAAATATTGCATTGCGAAATCAATTCTGTGCTTTATAAAATAATAAAATAAAAAAAATAAAATTGTATTGAGACAAAAAGGAAACATAGTCATAACATTAACTTGTGGACTCCACACAAGGTCGAGCCTGTCTCGTGGAGTCCATTGTGAGATTCGGTCGATACGTAAGATTGTAATTATTAATTACTTACAGTGAAAGGATAGAAGAAAACAAAACAAAAACAAGAAATAAAATCTTAAATCTAAAAAAACATCAATTTACAAAGGTAACGATAAAAACTAAAAGTAAGTAGGTAATTAAATAACAAGCTTTTGCCCGCGCATGGAAGTCAACGTTAAAGTTTAGTTAAAACCGTTTTTAGCTGGCGTCTCGGGCTCGTCTACTTCTTTCTTTATCTTTATCGTGTGGGCAGTAAGGACTTACGGCCCCACACACCCTGGTGTCAGAGTTTCTAAACCGCCTCAAGGGCCTCTGACATGTTTTTGAGTGGGACAATAATTGGCTGGTATAAGTCCAAGTTGCCTCGTGATGTTTTCCTTCACCGATGTCAGTGATGTCCAAGATAAACATGTCGGCTACTTATAAACGTAGGTATTTGTCAAACAGCTTCATAAAGCAACAAGTCTTCGAAGATATTGGTAATGAGCGAATGATCTTTCGCTTTTATAACAAATAAACAATTCTCCGCGGTTTCCCCCGCATTAAGTTTCGTCTTTAATTACTGCTCCGCTCCCGTGGGTCGTAGCGTAATGTTATATAGCCTATACTATTCCACATGAATCTGGCTATCATATACAAAATTTTACCTAATCCGTTTGCTAGTTCCAGAGAGTAACGTGTTTAAACAAACTAACAAAAAAAAACTCTAATACCTAGTATAGATTTCAGCCATGCTAAAATAACAAACGGAACTCAGACCGTTTATTTATTTTTTCCATAGATAAGATTTTATTCGGAAGAGAACTCTTCAGTTCCTTCTTTTAAAAAAATCCTTCTTTACAACGAACCTATTTTTACAACGCGGTTGTAGAAGCCATTGTCTATGAAATCAGGGACTATTTGAAAGCTGTCATTTGTATTGATTATATTACAATGACATAATCACAATTTGTAAACACACGGTTTATTTAATTTAAACTTGTTGAAGCGTATGTAAAAGTTAGAGTTGTAGAAGGTAAACTTGTAATGTGACACAATATCAACATACCTAGTACTTATGTGAGTGTTAAATCTAAAACTTTATTTTAATAAGCTATACACATAGTTCTGAGCACATGACTAGTTAACAGATATCGTAAACATACCTGGAAGTCTCATTCTGTCTCATCTCAGTTTTTTTTCACTTAATTTACATTGTTGGTTACTGCTCTGCTCCCATTAGTCGTAGCGTGATGTTTATCCTCATGACGTACCCGTAGACTGCGAGCGAACATTCGCTGCGCCAAACGCAAGTGCGGCTAGCTACCACTGTTCGTGTTTTCGCCATAGAAAAACACATTTGGTGTGTGTGCGCCGCACTCGCGTTTTGTAGTGGAAACACAGCGTGCGTGTTTTCCCGTAGTCAAGGAGTTAAACAAATAAACAAAAAACTCTTCAGCATTGTTTAAATATTGGAAAAGATAAAATGAATTGCTATTCCCCAGATGGCTCTGAAGACGAAGACTACTCGGCGAGCTTGAGCGCAGTGTTGCGCCAGCGCAGGGCAAGTGTCAGAAGATCACGTAAGGGAAGAGCTAGACGTCCGTCGTCCCCCTTCCTCGCTGACGAAAATAGGCCGCGACGAAGATCTTCTGTCTTCACTACCAGCTCTGGGGAGTAAGTCTTTTATTTGACCCTCATTGGCCTTTATGCAGGAAAACCAAATTATATGTGAAATGGCGATGAGCTTAAAATATCTATAATTGTTTATCACGAATTTTATTTGGAACTGGCTTTTGTTCGGGACTTCGTCCAAGTGATTTTTATTTTATAAACTGTAGCCTCGTAGCACTCTAGAAGCTCTCCATTAGCAAAATAAATCAGAATCGCACCAGCAATTTCGGAGATTAGCGCGTTCAAACAAGAAGAAAACAAACAAACTCGTCAGCTTTGAATTTATTAGTATAGATGTAGTTCAGTATGCATACTACAAAATCTTTTGAAATTAATGATTTTTAAAACAGTCTGTCAAGAAAACTATAAAGTTCAATAACCACATAAATTCATGAGATCATGCGATGACTATTACCAGTTACAATTTGTCTTTATTTTGATCAACAGCACCGCAATATCCATGGAAGACGGTCAGCTGGCAGCGGTGGTGACGCAGGAGCAGATCTTCGAGAACATTCACCTGCACAAGGAGGTCCTGGGCTCTGTGAAGCAGCAACCCCTTGGGATGAGGAGGAAACTTAAGATAGTACATCAGGTTATATTCAAATATAGACCTTATTTGTTTTTCGTAAAAGCTCTCTTTGGTTTAATAGGGTTCATACCGGGGGAACTGGCATTGTAAAAAAGAGAAAAATCTTCAGTTATAGCGCTATTTTCCTAAGAATATCGTTTATCCATAGTTCCTTAGACTAACTGAAACGTAGATTATAATTTATAGTCTTGTCGGCGTCGACCTTTAATAAGTTCAAAATAATGGAAATAAAACAGAACAGTCGCGTTGATTTCACTATCATACTTTGTCAAGAAAGTACCGGATTAATAAAACCTAATATGTGTTATCATACAATTGTATCACCCTTTATGTAGACTCCTTCCGAAATAATACACTTACGCCAATAACCCGATCATTAAAACATTTTTTAGATGCTTTTCTTGCAACTAACCTCAGTACCCGCCGAGAATTCTGTTTTATGTCATTTATCATCTAATAACGGGTGCCTCGAAGTAGTAATTTGTCATCAAAATGTCTCATCTCCAGAAACAGTGCATTTTATGACTGTGGAGTCGGAATTTACGCGTACTATCATGTCTTTAGTGTCCTTTACGAGATTAAGTTTTTGCAGAATTCGGCGTCAGTCGAGCGCAGTGCATTTTATCCCCAAACAATCGTTTAAAATGGTAACATTTAATTTGTGGGACACATTAATTTCAACGTGTTTCTCTCCTAGGTTTAAAAGAACATTTTCATCTAAAGATCACATAACAATAGAAACAATAACAGAAAAGAAAACATTAAATTGAAACAAATTGCATATTGACAGGCTAAGGCGTACATCAAGCGCCATGAGGGCCAGCTTCAAGAAAGACTGGCACAGTCCAAGAGTACCAGAGATATCTACGCTAGATTTAACATCTTGTTGAATACTGTGAGTAATTTTATTGTATCTTTATTAGTAACTAGCTTTTGCCAGCGGCTTCACCAGCGCAAAGCTCGGAAAACATTATGTTCGGATGAACATATATCCGAACATAATGTTTAATGCCAAGATAAAAAGGCGACAGCTGCTTGCGGTAAACGGTTGTATTTAACGAAGCGATCTCAGCCAGGTCGTTTTGTGTCAGAGAGGTGATGTTATACTCATTAAAATACATATCATAAATAACTTTTGCTTTTGATTTATTCTTTGCTCTAAGCTTTTGCTTATATAAAGAATATTGAACATACAGCAAAATGAAGATAAACACGAGCGTGTACACCTAGGCAGAGGTCTGCCTAACGCTTCAGGGGATACAGGTGTGAAGTTTATGTCCTATCTTTTTCATTCTTATGACTTTCTTCTCGGTCTAGTACTGGCAGCAAATGAAGCGCGAGGCAGCCAACACTTCCAACTTGTTGATTCCGTGGGAGCTCCGTATCAAGGAGATCGAGTCTCACTTCGGCTCCGTGGTCGCTTCCTATTTCACCTTCCTACGCTGGCTGTTTTGGGTGAACCTCGTCATCGGCTTCATACTGCTCGTTTTTGTTATAGTGCCTGAGGTTTGTATGACTATACTCATTATTTTAAAACTGCAGTATCGATGATGCACATTCAATATTAACACTTGAATATGGGTTTTAATGTTACAATTATTTTTAAATTCCTTAATATCTTCTTTAAGTTTAACTTTCTAAGTTTATCTTGGACATTACTGACATCAGTTAAGGACAACATCGTGACGAAACCTCGACTTATCTTAATATATATAAATCTCGTGTCACAATGTTTGTCACTTAACCGATTATAATAAAATTTGCACACCATGTGCAGTTCGATCCAACTTGAGAGATAGGATAGTTTTTATCTTAATTATTGGTCTTAATATTTTTTGATTGCATACCTGAGCCACAGCAACGCGTGGGCCGGGCAGCTAGTATACGTATATAAGTCTGAAATCGTCAATCGTGGCGTGTTCTTTTTATGAAAAGAGACCTTATTATTAGCAAGAAACTAGGTAGTATTTTTAAAATTGTGAAAATACCAATCCTTTAGCATAATATTTTTTGTGTATTCTTCACGTAGAACGCATATTTTAATAATATTTAATAATATAACCGATAATTTACAGTACCTCACAGCTAATCCACAACAAGACGGTGAAAGAAAGATCATAATGGACGAAGAAAAACTTAACGCCTCAAATCTCCTGACTCTATGGGAATTCGAAGGGGTCCTGAAATGCTCACCGATCTTCTATGGATACTACAGTAACGTCGAAAGAGCTCAGTACCGAATGCCGCTGGCATACTTCCTGACAGGACTCGCTGTGTATATTTATAGCTTCGTCGCCATACTGAGAAAGTTAGTTATTTTGGATTTATTACATTTGACATCGTATTTCAGTGAGAATTTGAGAGTATCTGAAGTAGTGCATCTAAAATACCAGAGGATGCTTAAAGCCATGACAAAATATGTAGTAATTTAAGAAAGTCGTATAGTAAAAGGAAAATACTGTAATTCAACAGGCATGCAGGCTCCGCGCTCCTGATTTAAAAACGCATAAATATCCATTTAAAAACCGGTTCAAAATCATTATTTTAATTTTGTTTAAAGAAATATTTTTTCCATAGAATGGCAGAAAACTCCAGAATGTCCAAGTTGTCTGAAAAGGAAGATGAATGTATATTTTCATGGAAACTGTTCACCGGTTGGGACTTCATGATTGGCAATACGGAGACGGCACATAATCGTATTGCCTCAGTTATATTAGGTTTCAAAGAAGCACTGCTTGAGGAAGCTGAGAAGAAAAAGGATCTTAGGAAGTAAGTCCTTCTTGTTGTTACTCATGAGATGAGTTTAAATATGCAATCACTATAAAAGGTAACTTTCATAATAATAACACATTTTCCAATATGGTACAATGTTTAAAATATTTGCTTGTACTCTTGTTTACTACTAACAGCAACGTCCAGTCCAGTACTCAAAGTACCTCTTTGTATGCACAGTAACATTATATTCTTAAAAATATACTGTCTTTCTTTCAGCTGGCGCATTATATCACTTCGTGCACTCGTCAACATTTGTGTGATCATACTGCTGGCAGTGTCAGCATACGCAGTAGTTACAGTTGTGACTCGCTCTGATGATAAATTTAAAGGAAGGAGTTGGTGGCGCGAGAATGAGACAACCATAGTTGTAACGGTTATCTCTATCACATTTCCTGTATTTTTTGAATTGCTTGGATTTTTAGAGCACTATCACCCGAGAAAGCAGCTACGGCTACAATTAGCAAGGTATTTGAATTTTTACTTTAACTACCTGTCAATTTCTTTTTAACATTACTTAAATTTATGTATTTTATTGTTTTAGGATCATGTTATTAAATCTGCTCAATCTATACTCACTTATCTTCGCTTTATTCAGCAAAATTGAGGGGATGAGCAAAGAACTGGATTTATTAAAACCAACACTGAGTTTGAATGCGACAATAATACCAAATGATACCCTAAATCTAAGTGCATCGTATACAACGAATTTGCCTGACTTTTGTGTCGAGCAGAAGATCTCATGTGGACCTTGTAACACACATATAACTCTCCCAAAGGGTCTTGTAGACGGTATTATTGTAAAAACAGGGTCAGCATCCTTTCCAAAAAAAATTGCCCCTAAAATACTTTTGAGACGACCACGTGAAGAAGTATTTGCAACGTCAAATAACAATATTAATAAAGACAATATGGAAACAAAAGAAACCACTACATTGGACAGTGTTCTAATAGGGATGAAAGAGCTAGAAAGGCTAAGAAATGTACAGATTCAGCAACCAATAAATATAACAAATGAGAATAATACTGCCTCAGATTCAGATGATGATGATTACACATTTTATGATACTGTAGAATCTACTTCAGGAACTAAGACAGATATCGCGCCCGATTATACAAATATTGACTACTCAATTAATTACAGTTCATCAGATTTCTTGAGTACTGGCACTGCTAGCCCTGACATTTCAAAAGTAAAAGAAAGTTCCGAAATACCGTCTACAATTGATGATGTTAATGGTAATACAGATACAACTACTGATAGTGAAACGACACTTACTAATATGGGATCTTTCTCTGAATTTGCAACTTCATATTTTAACATTTTCGAAACAACAACTGATATTTTCGATACAGCATCTGAATATATAACAGATACATCAACAAATGATATGACAGATACTACTACCTATTCCATAGACACGTCATCTATTTTAGATGTAACAGATAATACTCTTAAATACACTACAGACTACGATGTAATGGAGACATCCAGTCCATATATAACTTCAGAACATGAAAGTACTACTAATAATAACGCGAAAAAACATGATACTACTGGAATATCAACAGAATCAACGATACCAACTACTTTGAAATCCGAAACGATTACAAATATTAATATTTGCCCTGACTTTACCTTCAATTGTACAGTCAATTGTAATGGGAAGAATGTGAAACAAGTATTCTATATGTCAAACTGTACCATAGTCAAAAGAGTCTGCTATGCCAAGCTTTGTCCTGCAGATATAAGTGCAGTCGTTGATTCGAAGAATGGAACAAATGTTACTACAATAGATTTGGTGTATGAAGATACCAATAAAAGGAAGATGTATAATTTATCTGTACCTACCAAGAAGAAGTTACTGAAATTATGCTGGGAAACGATGTTTGGGCAGGAACTGGTCAAATTGACCATGATGGATTTGGTAAGTTAAGAAGAAATTAAATAACTTTTAATTGGTGATTAAACGAAAAAAGGCCAAGTTCGCACTCGCACACGTAGGGTTCCGTACCACCATACAATATTCAACACAACTTCTAAAAAATTAGTTTATGATCGCAAAAAGTAATTATTGAGATGTAACTACAAAGCGGCTTTCGGTTTTTTTTTTACTTGTGCTAGTGCTGCCTAGCGAGCGACAAAATATGCGCCATGAACGAATTTATCTTTACATTGCATTAACTTAGAAGTTTGATTTTTTACTGCTACAAGGAGTGCAGACTTGAGTAATTTGATATTAATTTCTCTTAATACCTCCACGAGTTCATGAGAAAAAGGGTCTTGACAGACGGGTAGACAGACAGACGGACAATAAGGTGACCCTATAAGAGTTCTGTTTTTGCTGACTGAGGTACGAATCTCTACGGTTTTAGAAGCCTGCCCTTAAGATTTTCTGATCTTTTTAAATTGTCTTAAACGACTTTAAAAAAAGGAGGTTCTCAGTTTGACCCGTAGGTGTTGGTCCGCGATTATCTTACGTGTGGCTTTTTGTATTGATTTCCATCAATCTTAGATTTTCTTTTTTCTAGGTGTTCGTTCTCCTCGGCACACTCTTTATGGACTTCTTCCGTGCACTGTTTGTACGATATATGAACAGATGCTGGTGCTGGGACCTGGAAAAGAAGTTCCCAGAGTACGGCGACTTCAAGATCGCAGAGAATATTCTCCACCTCATCAACAACCAGGGTATGGTTTGGATGGGAATGTTCTTCTCACCCGGCCTGGTCGTGTTAAACGTTGTAAAACTAATGATCATGATGTATCTACGATCATGGGCAGTCATGACCTGCAACGTTCCTCATGAAGTTGTCTTCAGGGTCTCAAAAAGCAATAACTTTTATCTTGCACTATTGCTAACAATGTTATTCCTCTGCGTACTGCCAGTCGGATACACAATAGTATGGGTGAAACCGTCGTGGCATTGTGGACCTTTCTCTGAATACGATAAGATCTATTATATACTGACAATAAATATCTACAAAATATTACCGAACAGCTTGAATTTTGCACTGGAATACATAGCATCGCCTGCTATAGTAATACCTTTGTTGGTACTGCTGATACTCATAATTTACTATTTGACGTCACTGACAAACTCGTTACGAGAAGCGAATAATGATTTAAAGGTGAGTGGTATTTGTAGTTTGACACACACCACCATGTACTTGTGAACTGTTTATGAATGTCATCAAATGTACCTATAATTTATGTTCTTGACAAAGAATGGCCCTGCAATTGTACTACTAGGAGAACTGCCAATCCACCTAACGCGAGGATTTGACGGCTCACCTCGAGTTCACCTCGCCTAAATTCTATAAAGAGGATTTTTTACAAAATAGAGCAGCTCGTGTGTTAATTAGTGCTTACTTAAACTGGGCCTAGTTCTAATCAGAACAGAGTCAAGACTTATCAAAACTTTAGTTTTTCCAAGAACTTTCGAATCCCATTTTACAATTTACCGATTAGTTTTACATTTTAGATACAATTGCGCCGCGAAAGAACCGAAGAGCGGAGAAAGATGTTCCAACTAGCTGACACCAGGAGAAGGGCTGGATCATCGGCTATGGACAACACGCCTTTTGCAAGATGGAAAAAAGCGCTACCATCACTACCAATGAGCAAATCAATCGATTCCGACGATCGCAAAACTTTGACAGAAGAGTTGCACGAACCAATAAAAATGGCTAAGAAAAAAGGTACGCCTTCAAAATTTATCAAGACGTGATTAAGATAGGTTCTGTGGAATGACTGATTCAAATGATCCCTCATAAGTAGGCTTGCCACCATTAATGTATGAATTTATCGTGATTTTGGCAATCAAAATGCGGGACGTGGCAAACAAAAGGAGCTTTCAAAGTATAGGGTGGCGAAAATACAATTAGAAATTATCTTTAATGGTTATTGGATGTTTTACTTTGGCATGCCAGGCCCGTAGATATGATGAAACGGAACATTTGGCATCCCGCACACGCCTTTCGCGGAACTTATCCTCTAAAGCTCTAGAAACGGGACGTCCCGGCTCTCGCGGGACGGTTGGCAAGCCTACTTATAAGGTAGATAGACTTCAGTTGCCAACGAACTTATCTATCGCAGCCCAAAGTCTCGCGCGCATGTACTCTCTTATCTGACTCAAAAACATGTACCTATTTTATTCTATTTCTCAGATTTTTAATGAAGAAGTGTATGTTTATGACATGATAACTGTGGTTTACAGGTGGTATTTTTGCCAAAATAGTTGGTATGGCGCTCGATAAAAAAGGTGATGTAGAAGCTGTTTCAGAAGTAGACGGTGCATCGCGTTCTTTGAATAATGTAGACGATGAAACAGATACAGACTTTCACGAAACTCTTCCAAGAGAGGTTCTAAAAATAAAAGATATTTGTATACTCAAGCCCGATAAAAAAAATAAAAATAGTGTTGAATTCAAAACAGATGGTACGAAAAAGCTTAAAATTAATGAAATATTTAACAAAGGCTTAAAAGTTAAGCTGGAGAAAGTCGATGACCGTACCGAAAAGAAAGCTGTTATTGAAAAACAAATGCAGGATGCGAATGAATCATCTAAACCTAAAATTGGAAAGGAAACGTCTAAAGAAAAAAATAACGGTAAAAAGATTCACGAAAAACAAACTTCACAATCTAGTACTCAGTCTAAACAGTCTGACTCGATTGGTTCTGTCATACCAGTTATAACTATAAGTACCACGGAAAGTGACGAAGAAGTGATATCTCACAAAGACATTAACGATAAAAATGAACAGAAAGTAAAGAGCGAAGGAAAACCAAGGAAAACTCCTGAGCTTAAGTCTTTACGGCGGCAGAGCAGTGTGGAAAGCATAAGTGAAAATAAACCATCCCAAGAAAAGAGACAAGAAGAAGGTCACAAATATCAATACTCACTGTAAACATTGTTACATCACGTAGTAATAATTCAAATAAATGTTCAACTTTGTAGTTTTATTGGTTTTTCATTGATGGCCGACGACGCAGCAGGCACAACTAGGTTAAGCCCCAGCTTACAAGGTGGAATAATAACTGTTGAAATTCGTGGGTAACAAGAGCTAGAAGCCCAGTAGATATTTCGATGCCATCAAGAAGCGTATGTTCAGGTCCGGACGCCTTTTGGGTTTGATGATGATAATAACTTGGCTGCGCAGTCAATAGTACTCTATTGACTGCGCAGCCAAGTTATTATCCATTAGTGTGTAATGCATGATATAGAAAGTACTCTTTCTATATCATGCATTACACACTAATGGCATATGTTCCTGGAGTCAGAGGGGCGAATTCAGGAATGCTGGTGGATACTGTTCTTGCTTCTTAGCTTATGGTTGGTTTTGGTTTGCCTGTGTATAGCGATATCTCCTCCGCATTCGTAGGCGAATGGTTGCCTTTGGCTTTGTAGCTGATGCAGTGATTAAATGAGAAAGAAATATCCCATTTGTTGTCAGAGGTGTCATTTTATTCAAATACCTATGTTCCTAAACTTCACAGAAAGTGACCGGCAATTCTCGTATTTAAATTCAAGAATTGTCCTACTGAGTTAAGTGGGTCAAAAACCGGCCAAGTGCAAGTCGGTCACGGGCACGTAGGGTTCTACACCAGCCAAACTGTTAAATTAACCTCATACTTTAAAGAACAACTTTGGCCATTAAGTCAATAACAATACATATTTATTTTATTACTTAAAAGTTCACAAAACAAAAATACAACATAATTAGAACTCGTAGAAAAAAGCAGCTGCTCCCAACAGAAATGCTTTGCAACACGATCATCATGTATGGAATTGCTGACATTTTTTATGATTTCAAGGTTGGTCCGATAATAAAATTTGTTCCCAATGATAAGAACAGTTTTCAGGTTACCGGTAAATTAATAATCATCCTGTTAAAAAAATTAAAGCCACATTACACAAAGATACAGCCATCGAATCAGATAAGCCTATTGCCTATATACTGATTATCTAAACATTAGTTTGTCGCCCAATGGCAGAAGTTCAAACGAAATTATTTTTTTTTTCATATTTTAGCTCTTCTCTCTTCTCCTTACAACCTTTTACTATTCCAAGTTTTAAAACTCCTCGGTGCTCTCAATCTGTTTAAAAAGTGGTAAAAAACAAAGCTTTCTCTTCAGGTATAAACGGACACTTTTTGCTCTAATCCAGACTTCCGTATACCTTCTACCTAGGAATAATCTTTGATCGCATCAAAGACATTTAAGGCTCTCCCACATATACATAAGCGCATTATTATCGGTCAATAATACCGGATGCTTTATTGCGAAATCTGTGTTTAGTACATTATGTATTAGGACTGCTACAAAGTTACACACTGTTGCGATGCAATAGAAGTAGGACGCTTGTGTTCCTCCGTGCAGCGATATTCCGATATAAATTCTTAGAACATTTGTATTGGGACGAATGCGATCCCACACACAGCTGCGAGATCATTAGTACCTACGTCATGGACGAAATTTGGTTTTACCGACGGTCACGAGTATCCTAAAATCAAAAATATGAATACGAAAACACGAATACGAAAAAGAATTATCGGACTATAAAAAGCAGTTGTATGCATGAAATCGGGAAGCATTATCGCAATAACGCATTTGGTATTTTCGAATGACAATAACGTGCCTATGTGGCTTAGCCCTTATAATGCTGGGTTCCGAGTGCGTGTTGAGCATGCTTGTGTTTCTTCTAATGCATCTGTGCTACTAGTTGTTAACTTGTCACATCTGTGGTGCTTTGCTGTCACTTGTCCTATGACTGAGTGAGCTCGTAAACTTATTTCTGTTTTTCTAGAATGTTTACAATTATTTTCTATAATTTTTATTTATTATTTTTTTATGTAAATAATGAATTTACATTTACTAAATGCACATTAATATCACGGGGCAAAAATCCTACTCAACATACTTTGTCGTACGCGACACATACTACAACGCAATCGTCATCATACGAGCTGCCAAATGATAATCATATTTACAAGTATGAACCATACAGAGGTATTGTTATTTACTTTATTAATTTGTAAATACATAATTATCAATTACATTGTAAAATAAAAAATATAATATTTTTAAGAATTACCTAAAGATAGTAGCCCACCGTTATACGGAACAGGCTCTATGTTACAGATCATCAGAAACTTATTGTGTGCTCCACACAATACGCGCCACTAATAGTAGAGTACAGTTTTCTGAATCTTGCCCCCAATCGCTCAACGAGATCCTATTCAGGTGATAGAGATCTGGGCTGGTATGTCACTGGCCGTTACGACTATTGGCACAATGATTGCTCACATCTCACATCCCCCAAATACCACAAGACGATAACCTCACAAGCCAAGTCAAAGTACATAACTTACTTATCTTTCTCGGTTCTCACGAGGTTCTCGCCATGTGGAACCGCTTATTAAAAATCAATATGCGATGCTCTAATCAATCTATCGCCACTCCATCAGACTTGGCAAATTGTTGACTGCCTATTGAGTCCTGTCAGTAAAGTTCCCAATACCATTTGTCAGACCTTCAGTTTTCCCAATGAGGTCACCGAAGTGCTGCCAGGATATAAACAATGAGCGTGACCAGGTTTCGATTCCCAAGTCGATCAAAGTGTAATAGGGATTTTTCAAAAGGGGTGGTGTAACACTACCGTTTCTCGGAAAGCACGTAAAGACGTTAGTGCTGTGCTTGATCTCTGGTCGTTTCGGATTGCCGTCCAGTCGATGTATGAGCGTAAGGGACGAGGGCGTGCTCCTATCCTGCGTGCTTGACTAGTCTTCATTTAGATAGGACGCTGTGACAGAAATTTGGTCGGGAAAATGTTATAGTTCAACATCGTGGCGCCGTACTGAAAGTACTAAAGGTTCAAATCTATTGTTAAATTACAAAATGTGTCATTGACAAGATTTATAGTATAGGACATCTACTTTCCTTTTCCCTCTGCAAATATTTAGTAGGAAGGTCCTTACGGTTTTGCTATTGTATAGAAATCTAGAAGAGAGTCTTTTCCTTTAATTTACCTGAGGATTCATCAAATAACGTTTAATGTAGGTCCTTTTCATTTATAAGACAGAAATAATCTAGTACTGTTACATAATATAGGAAATCCACAAACAGTGAATTGTTACAGGACACAGGACACTATGGAGACCAAAACCGACATACGGCGCATTATCCACACAAGACAGACCATTAGCATTTAGAACAATGTACAGCGTCAATAAACAACATTACGGACCGCATGTCGATCGCCATATGAACGCTAAATCAACACGAAAAACTTACTGGCACAATTTCGCTTATGAAGAGGATTCTTGGCCGAAAGTTGTGCTTCTTTTGTCAAGCACAGCAAGAACTACGACACCGAAAAAATTTAGTAGAAAAACTTTTGCAAGCTATTTTCCAAACTTATTCAGGTTTACGTTCGATAAAAATGCAGATTCTGATGATCAGAACAAAATCGGGGTCACCAAGGAGACTTCTAAAATCGAACTTGCTACGAATTGGATTCCGCTAAATTTTGAGACTATCGGTGATAATATTCGAATTGAAGAGATAGAAGATGCG
This sequence comes from Hoplodrina ambigua, assembly GCA_949774945.1. Classification (NCBI taxonomy): domain Eukaryota; kingdom Metazoa; phylum Arthropoda; class Insecta; order Lepidoptera; family Noctuidae; genus Hoplodrina; species Hoplodrina ambigua. Next base: position 4,386,288 of record OX458963.1, on the reverse strand, counting down.
GAGTTAGAAGAAGATGAAGAATTTAATATTACATTTTCGAGTAAGATGTTACGTGACGATACGACTACTACTACAACAACTCCGAAGCCAACAACAACAGCAACTATAATTTTACCTCCTTCGGTTAATGTGCTTCAAGAAAATATAGATTCTACATTTGAATTAGCTGCACTAACCAAAAAGCAAGAAACTATTGTAACAACTACAGAAAACGTTACCATACCAACAATAAAATTGACATCAAGTTACAACCAACCACGTATACAACATACCCAAAAACATAAAGAACACCATAAAAAACATCAAAAGTATCACATAGTCATCTACAATGCTACTAAAAGTACTAAAACCGTAAAAACAAAATCACCATTAAGATGGGGATGGTGGGGATATGAACCCCCTAGGTGCTACCAGTGCGGTTTGTACCATGGGCTCGACATGCAGTATCCTCCCACGTGTTCCCAAATATTCGATTCAAATAAGCCATATTATGCAAGTAGTAAAAATAGGCTCAAAGTAATTTGCGGTCCGGGTTGGGGGCCCCGAAATTTTGACCCCCCAGAAAAAGTATACAAAGGTAATTATAAATACAAGTACCCATATGACTTATAGCATACTTCGTCCTACTATATGAGACATTCGCTCTCAACCTGTTTGAATCTCTAACTCCAAGTGACACACTTCCACAGTCCAGGGGCGTACCTTTTAGAAGAGAGCTAGGAGCTATTGTGATAATTATTTATGTTTATTGTCGTGCTGTCATATTAATAAGTACTTTGAGCTTGATGTAATTTTAATTATGTTGCTGTGCCCTAGTAGGGTCCGTAATTGTTATTAAGCTTTAAGCCTTGTAACACCAACTACTTACATTATTGTACGCAAATAAATGAATATTAATGAATAAGAGAAAACCAGCTAGAGTTGGGTAAATAACGTCAGATCCCAAATTGTTTTACGTAAATATTAAGAAAAAAACCGCTATTACTCAAAACCCCAACCTCACTAATGTTGTGGTTCTTGCAGATGGTTGCTTCAAACGATACCTTGACCTTGAATCCCCATACGAAGAGAGGGGTTGCCGAACGATGCCACCATTGATGGGTAGCAGTCTTGCATCCAGAAGACTCTATGCACTTGAATATGCATTGCATCAATTGAAAGAGGGATGCATCTCAAGCCCATTTGCCACTTTGACCCCCTTCAGTAGAGCAATTTCCATGTACTCTAGATATCATGTCTGTGTATGTGTCGGTAGATACTGCAATAGTGGAAATGCCTTGTATGTCAATTCTGTATTCTTTATATTTTTCTATGTATTTTTGTACACGTATGTCTTATTTTACGACCCTTTTGGATTATCGTGATCGGATGTAGGTCTTGTAATAATTGGCCAGCGAATTCTTTAAAAGAACAATATTTACTGACTGACGTTATTTTTAAATAATCAATCATTAACTTTTCACTTTACTTTTTACATCAAATGAATCGTCAAATAAAGAAGTGATTGACAATTTTTTAATGACGCGTGAGTTGATAAGTTCTTAAACGCACTAGCGAAAATCCTGGTGCGGGGGCAACTAAGCTTGTTATCTCCATGTGTCCCTAAGAAAAAGGTTCTTGACATACGAGTACGGATTGACAGAAATATGGACAATAAAATTAAGAACCCTAAAAAAAAATATGAAATTATTAATGCTCAGATTTCAATTAGTTTTATGAGAAAAACCTTCACAAGTTAATTTTTTATCGTTCAATATCATCCTTTGCTAATATTTGACGACTGGAGTGGTTCAATAAGTGTCAGTACGACCGAAAATACTTGCCATCGTATGTTAAACTTATGGTGCCTTGTCATTTCTCCAAAACATATTTTACAAATTTTCACTGGACAACCAACGATTGGCAAAAACATGATTTGTCATTTCATCAGTATACAACAATGCGTTTGGCAAATAATTCACTTAGCAAAATAATTTCCTGTAAACTTTTGTTTGATAACGTTTTATTTGACAAACCATTCATTATTATTATTAACACGCTTTATTAGGTCGACTTGTATTTTAACCATCTTCCAAGGATCGTAGCGTCATGAAAAGTGGCAGCTGTATGTAGTTCTGATGACAATACAATAATATGGTACTGTCGAACTGATCTGATGATGGAGCCGGAAGATATGAACTGTAACTTCATGATGGAACATCGTATCATAGCCGTGTTTGGACTTGTTAGAAAGGCCTTGTAATGAACTTTGACCACGATTAGGTTTCAAGGTCTGATGATGAAGTCGGAAGACAGACACTGGCATTCCATGATGGTATATCGTATCATAGCCGTGTTTGGGCTTGTTAGAAAGGTCTTGTAATGAACTTTGACCACGATTAAGTGTCAAGGTCTGATGATGAAGCTGGAAGATAGGAACTAGCATTCCATGATGGAATATCGTATCATAGCTGTGTTTGGGCTTGTTAGAAAGTTAAGCGATGTAGACCGGCGCTCTAACTGGAGTTGCAGCACGACTAGGTGGCTCTACATGAAACAGTCTGTTCAAAGTACCAGTTTGTCTGACTCAGACAAAACATGCGCCAGCAGTGAGGAGACACGACATTTTGAACGTCTCTTCTTTCCGGCAATTAAGTACATAAGGGTAATGCGTCAAAAATGGCAAAATCAGTCGACTTTAATAAAGGAGGGCTATACATTCGTTGAGTTTTATTTATTGTGTTTTTGATGAGTGTCTGTCACGGGTATTTTTAGACAGAAAATCATTCTGAAAGTTTCATATTCTCCCTACCATTGCCATCATATTTTGTGGACTACACCAAGGGAACTTTCTGGTTAAAGAGATATTGAAGGTTAAAAAAACCGGTTCCGTACCATTATCTATAAAAAAACGGCAAATAAACATGGTTATTGTATGGCAGCACCCTTCAATATTTGTTTTCTTCTGTTTTTTAGTACTTGTTGTTATAGCGGCCAAAGAAATACATTATCTGTGAAAATTTCAACTGGCGCATTATTATCGGTCGATAATACCAGATGCTTTATGGCAATATCTGTTCTTGGAACTTTTTGTATTAGGACTGCTACAAAGATACACACTGCTGCGATAATAACAACGAAATAGAAGTAGGACGCTTGAGTTCCTTCGATATTATATTCCGATATTATATTTTGATAAGAGTTCTTAAAACATTTGTACGGGGACGCATGCGATCACACACACAGCTGCTCTGCGAGATCGTTAGTACGTCGAGGACGTTTGGTTTACCGACCGAATGTGGATGTTTATTCATCATCAGACGAAGAATCATCTATGCTGTACAGTGTGACATCACGAAAATGGCAAATCTGCCCGAATTTAGGGAAAAACCTGCCAAAAAAAAACGAATACGGAATAAAATTATCGGTCTATAAAAGGCAGTTATGCAATGATTCGGGAAGCATAATAACGCGTCTATATGGGAGAGCCTTTAGAATGCTGGGTTCTGAGTAGGTACACATCAAGTATACACTTAGCAACATTAGGAAGCTATTTACTTCGAAAATATTAATTAAAATGTCTTGTTTTTAGGAGTAAAGTATTTTAATTTCAATGCTATTATGAAATAGGTCCAATATCAAAAGTTACAACCATTATTCCACAAGAAAACCGATTTAGAAGTTTGCTAAGTGTATACTTGTTTATGCTCGTGACTGTACGTGTTGAGCATTCTTGCATCTTCTAATGTGTCTGTGGTACTAGTTGTTAACTTGTCACATCTGTGGTGCTTTGCTGTCACTTGTCCTATGACTGAGTGAGCTCGTAAACTTATTTCTGTTTTTCTAGAATGTTTACAATTATTTTCTATAATGTTTATTTATTCTTTTTTTATTTAAATAATGTATTTACATTTACTAAATGCACATTAATATCAGGTGACAAAAATCCTTCTCAATATACTTTGTCTTACGCGACACTTACAACAAGGCGATCGTCATCATACGTGCCGCGAAAAGATAATCATATTTACAAGTATGAACCATACAGAGGTATTATTGAGTTTATTAATTCGTAAATACATAATTATCTATTAAGTACAATATAAAATACAAATAATAATATTTTTAAGAATTAAAGATAATAGCCCACCGTTATACGGAACATGCTCTAAGCTACCGGTGGACAGGGCGCCTGAGGGAGTAGTCTCCACACAATACGCGTCGTGTCCCCTATACACACAGTACAGCTTTCTAAATCTTGCCTCCGAACCATTCGCTCAAACGAGATCCTACTCAGGTGTTAGTTAAGGCTAAGAGCTGGTACGCCATTGGCCGTCACGACTATAATATTGGTACAATCACACAGCTCACATTCCACAACACGACAACCTCACAAGCCAAGTCTTACTAACTTGCTTATCTTTCTTATTAAAACAACATTGTGCGACGCTCTAATCGATCTATCGCCACTCATCAGACTTGGCACATTGTTGCCTGCTTATTGAATCCTGTCAGTGGAGTTCCCAATACCATTTAGTCATATTGCCATTTTCAGGAATGAGGTACTCCAGATTCTATAAGACTATTTTTTTAAAACAACTTGCTGGTTGTTAATCCTTACCTTAAGGTTACTGTAAGACTGATTTTCAGACTAGAACACCTAGAAACAATGTGTAAGACTGTATATCGCGACGACGGCATGCCCGACAAACGTCACAATACATTTTCTGTAGATGTTTGTCATCATAGCTTCAGCCATCATCGTACAGACCTTCAGTTTACCCAATGAGGTCACCGAAGTGCTGCCAGGATGCCACACTGAGCGTGACCAGGTTTCGATTCCCATGTCGATCAAAGTGTAATAGGGATTTTTCAATTGGAGGCTTTCAGTAGCAGCCCTGAATTTGGAAGCTGGTGATGTAACACTCCCGTGTCTCGGAAAGCACGTAAAGACCTTAGTGCTGTACTTGATCCCTGGTCGTTTCGGATTGCCGTCCAGTCGATCTATGAGCGTAAGGGACAAGGGAGTGCTCCTATCCTGCGTGCTTGACTAGTCTTCATTTTGATAGGACGCTGTGACAGAAATTCGGTCGGAAAAATATTATAGTTCGACATCGTGGCGCCGTACTGAAAGAACTAAAGGTTCAAATCTATTGTTAAATTACAAAATGTGTCATTGACAACATTTATAGTATATTACATCTATTTTCTTTTTCCCTCTGCAAATATTTAGTAGGAAGGTCCTTACGGTTTTGCTATTGTATAGAAATCTAGAAGAGAGTCTTTTCCTTTAATTTACCTGAGGATTCACCAGATAACGTTTAGTGTAGGTCCTTTTCATTCATAAGACAGAAATAATCTAGTAGTGTTATATAATATAGGAAATCCACAAACAGTGAATTGTTACAGGACACAGGACACTATGGAGACCAAAACCGACATACGGCGCATTATCCACACAAGACAGACCATTAGCATTTAGAACAATGTACAGCGTCAATAAACAACATTACGGACCGCATGTCGATCGCCTTATGAACGCTAAATCGACACAAAAGACTTATTGGCACAATTTTGCTTATGAAGAGAATTCTTGGCCGAAAGTTGTGCTTCTTTTGTCAAGCACTACAAGAACAACGACCCCAAAAAAAGTTAGTAAAAAAACTTTTGCAAACTATTTTCCCAAATTAATCAGATACTCGTTCGATAAAAATGCAGATTCTGAAGATCAAAACCAAATCGGAGTCACCACGGAGAATTCTAATATCGAACTTGCTACGAATTGGATTCCGCTAAATTTTGAGACTATCGGTGATAATATTCGAATTGAAGAGATAGAAGATGCGGAGTTAGAAGAAGACGAAGAAATTAATATTACATTTTCGAGTAAGATGTTACGTGACGATACAACTACTACTACAACAACTCCGAAGCCAACAACAACGGCAACTATAATTTTACCTCCTACTCTTAATGTGCTTCAAGAAAATATAGATTCTACTTTTGAATTAGCTGCACTAACCAAAAAGCAAGAAACAATCGTGACAACTACAGAAAACGCTCCCATACCAACAATAAAAATGATAACAAGATACCACCAACCACGTATACAACATACTCAACCACGTTTAAAACATACCCAAAAACATAAAGTACACCATCCAAAACATCAAAAGTATCACATAGTAATCTACAATGCTACTAAAAGCACTAGAACCGTAAAAACAAAATCACCATTAAGATGGGGATGGTGGGGATATGAACCCCCTAGGTGCTACCAATGCGGTTTGTACCATGGGCTCGACATGCAGTATCCTCCCACGTGTTCCCAAATATTCGATTCAAATAAGCCATATTATGCAAGTAGTAAAAATAGGCTTAAAGTAATCTGCGGTCCGGGTTGGGGGCCCCGAAATTTTGACCCCCCAGAAAAAGTATACAAAGGTAATTATAAATACAAGTACCCATATGACTTATAGCATACTTCGTCCTACTATATGAGACATTCGCTCTCAACCTGTTTGAATCTCTAACTCTAAGTGACACACTTCCACAGTCCAGGAGCGTACCTTTTGGAAGAGAGCTAACAGCTATTGTGATAATTATTTATGTTTATTGTCGTGCTGTCATATTAATACTTTGAGCTTGATGTAATTTTAATTTTGTTGCTGTGCCCTAGCACTCCTAGCAGGATCCATAATTGTTACTTAGCCTTATAACACCAACTACTTAAATTATGGTACGCAAATAAATGAATATGAATGAATAAGAGAAAACTAGCTAGAGTTCGGTAAATAACGTCAGATCCCAAATTGTTTTAGGTAAATATTAAGAAAAAAAACCGCTATTACTCAAAACCCCAACCTAACTAATGTTGTGGTCCTTGCAGATGGTTGCTTCAAACGGTACCTTGACCTTGAATCCCCATACGAAGAGAGGGGTTGCCGAACGATGCCACCATTGATGGGTAGCAGTCTTGCATCCAGAAGACTCTATGCACTTGAATATGCATTGCATCAATTGAAAGAGGGATGCATCTCAAGCCCATTTGCCACTTTGACCCCCTTCAGTAGAGCAATTTCCATGTACTCTAGATATCATGTCTGTGTATGTGTCGGTAGATACTGCAACAGTGGAAATGCCTTGTATATCAATTCTGTATTCTTTATATTTTTTAATGTTTTTTTGTACACTTTTGTTATATTTTACGACCCTTTCGGACTGTCGTGATCAGATGTGGGTCTTGTAATAATTGGCCAGCGGATTCATTATAAGAACAATATTTACTGACTTACGTTATTTTTAAATAATCAATCATTAACTTTTCACTTTACTTTTTACATCAAATGAATCGTCAAATAAAGAAGTGATTGACAATTTTTTAATGACGCGTGAGTTGATAAGTTCTTAAACGCACTAGCGAAAATCCTGGTGCGGGGGCAACTAAGCTTGTTATCTCCATGTGTCCCTAAGAAAAAGGTTCTTGACATACGAGTACGGATTGACAGAAATATGGACAATAAAATTAAGAACCTTAAAAAAAAAAATGAAATTATTAATGCTCAGATTTCAATTAGTTTTATGAGAAAAACCTTCACAAGTTAATTTTTTATCGTTCAAAATCATCCTTTGCTAATATTTGACGACTGGAGTGGTTCAATAAGTGTCAGTACGACCGAAAATACTTGCCATCGTATGTTAAACTTATGGTGCCTTGTCATTTCTCCAAAACATATTTTACAAATTTTCACTGGACAACCAACGATTGGCAAAAACATGATTTGTCATTTCATCAGTATACAACAATGCGTTTGGCAAATAATTCACTTAGCAAAATAATTTCCTGTAAACTTTTGTTTGATAACGTTTTACTTGACAAACCATTCATTATTATTATTAACACGCTTTATTAGGTCGACTTGTATTTTAACCATCTTCCAAGGATCGTAGCGTCATGAAAAGTGGCAGCTGTATGTAGTTCTGATGACAATACAATAATATGGTACTGTCGAACTGATCTGATGATGGAGCCGGAAGATATTAACTGTAACTTCATGATGGAACATCGTATCATAGCCGCGTTTGGACTTGTTAGAAAGGCATTGTAATGAACTTTGACCACGATTAGGTTTCAAGGTCTGATGATGAAGTCGGAAGGTAGACATTGGCATTCTATGATGGTATATCGTATCATAGCCGTGTTTGGACTTATTAGAAAGGCCTTGTAATGAACTTTGACCACGATTAGGTTTCAAGGTCTGATGATGAAGCCGAAGGATAGGAACTAGCATTCCATGATGGAATATCGTATCATAGCTATGTTTGGGCTTGTTAGAAAGCTAAGCGATGTAGACCGGCGCTCTAACTGGAGTTGCAGCACGACTAGTAGGTGGTTCTACATGAAACAGTCTGTTCAAAGTACCAGTTTGTCTGACTCAGACAAAACATGCGCCAGCAGTGAGGAGACACGACATTTTGAACGCCTCTTCTTTCCGGCAATTAAGTACATAAGGGTAATGCGTCAACAGTGGAAAAATCAGTCGACATTAATAAAGGAGGGCTATACATTCGTTGAGTTTTATTTATTGAGTTTTTGATGAGTGTTTATTTAGTGTCTGTCACGGGTATTTTAGACAGAAAATCATTCTGAAAGTTTCATATTCTCCCCACCATTGCCATCATTTTTTGTGGACTACACCAAGGGAACTTTCTGGTTAAAGAGATATTGAAGGTTAAAAAAACCGGCCAAGCGCGAGTCGGACTCGCGTACGAAGGGTTCCGTACCATTATCTATAAAAAAGGGCAAAAAAACATGTTTATTGTATGGCAGCACCCTTCAATATTTGTTTTCTTCTGTTTTTTAGTACTTGTTGTTATAACGGCCACAGAAATACCATCATCTGGGAAAATTTCAACTGGTGCATTATTATCGGTCGATAATACCAGATGCTTTATAGCAATATCTGTTCTTGGTACATTTTGTATTAGGACTGCTACAAAGATACAAACTGCTGCGATGATAACGACGCAATAGAAGTAGGACGCTTGAGTTCCTTCGATATTATAGGTATTCTGATATTATATTTTGATAAGAGTTCTTAAAACATTTGTACGGGGACGCATGCGATCTCACACACAGCTGCACTGCGAGATCGTTAGTACGTCGAGGACGTTTGGTTTACCGACCGAATTTGGATGTTTATTCATCATCAGACGAAGAATCATCTATGCTGTAAAGTGTGACAATCACGAAAATGGCAAATCTGCCCGAATTCAGGAAAAACCTGCCAAAAAAAATGAATACGGAATAAAATTATCGGTCTATAAAAGGCAGTTAAGCAATGATTCGGGAAGCATAATAACGCGTCTATATGGGAGAGCCTTTAGAATGCTGGGTTCTGAGTAGGTACACAACAAGTATACACTTAGCAACATTAGGAAGCCTGTTTTTTTGAAATTATTGATTAAAATGTCTTTTTTTAGGAGTATAGTATTTTAATTTCAATGCTATTATGAAATAGGTCCAATATCAAAGTTACAACCATTATTCCACAAGAAAACCGATTTAGAAGTTTGCTAAGTGTATACTTGTTTATGCTCGTGACTGTACGTGTTGAGCATTCTTGCATCTTCTAATGTGTCTGTGGTACTAGTTGTTAACTTGTCACATCTGTGGTGCTTTGCTGTCACTTGTCCTAAGACTGAGTGAGCTCGTAAACTTATTTCTGTTTTTCTAGAATGTTTACAATTATTTTCTATAACGTTTATTTATTATTTTTTTATTTAAATAATGTATTAACATTTACTAAATGCACATTAATATCAGGTGACAAAAATCCTTCTCAATATACTTTGTCTTACGCGACACTTACAACAAGGCGATCGTCATCATACGTGCCGCGAAAAGATAATCATATTTACAAGTATGAACCATACAGAGGTATTATTGAGTTTATTAATTTGTTATTGCATAATTATCTATTAAGTACAATATAAAATACAAATAATAATATTTTTTTAAATTAAAGATAATAGCCCACCGGTATACGGAACACGCTCTAAGCTACCGGTGGACAGGGCGCCTGAGAGAGTAGTCTCCACACAATACGCGTCGTGTCCCCTATACACACAGTACAGCTTTCTAAATCTTGCCTCCGAACCATTCGCTCAAACAATATCCTACTCAGGTGTTAGTTAAGGCTCTGAGCTGGTACGCCATTGGCCGTCACGACTATTGGTACAATCACACAGCTCACATCCCACAACACGACAACCTCACAAGCCAAGTCTTACTAACTTGCTTATCTTTCTTAGCTTTAAAGAGATTCTTGACGTGTGGAACGGCTTCATTAAAAAAACATTGTGCGACGCTCTAATCGATCTATCGCCACTCATCAGACTTGGCACATTGTTGCCTGCTTATTGAATCCTGTCAGTGGAGTTCCCAATACCATTTAGTCATATTGCCATTTTCAGGAATGAGGTACTCCAGATTCTATAAGACTATTTTTTTAAAACAACTTGCTGGTAGTTAATCCTGGCCTTAAGGTTGCTGTAAGACTGTTTTTCAGACTAGAACTCCTAGAAACAATGTGTAAGACTGAATATCGCGACGATGGCATGCCCGACAAACGTCACAATACATTTTCTGTAGATGTTTGTCATCATAGCTTCAGCCATAATCGTACAGACCTTCAGTTTACCCAATGAGGTCACCGAAGTGCTGCCAGGATATAAACACTGAGCGTGACCAGGTTTCGATTCCCAAGTCGATCAAAGTGTAATAGGGATTTTCAGTAGCAGCCCTGAGTTTGGAAGCTGGTGGTGTAACACTCCCGTGTCTCAGAAAGCACGTAAAGACTTTAGTGCTGTACTTGATCCCTGGTCGTTTCGGATTGCCGACCAGTCGATCTAAGAGCGTAAGGGACGAGGGAGTGCTCGTGTCCTGCGTGCTTGACTAGTCTTAATTTAGGTTACTTTCTTACTTCATTTAGGAAAGTACTAAAGATTCAAATGTATTGATAAATTACAAAATGTGTCATTGACAACATTTATAGTATAGTACATCTACTTTCCTTTTCGCTCTGCAAATATTTAGTAGGAAGGTCCTTACGGTTTTGCTATTGTATAGAAATCTAGAAGAGAGTCTTTTACTTTAATTTACCTGAGGATTCACCAGATAACGTTTAGTGTAGGTCCTTTTCATTTATAAGACAGAAATAATCTAGTAGTGTTAAATAATATAGGAAATCCACAAAAAGTGAATTGTTACAGGACACAGGACACTATGGAGACCAAAACCGACATACGGCGCATTATCCACTCAAGACAGACCATTAGCATTTAGAACAATGTACAGCGTCAATAAACAACATTACGGACCGCATGTCGATCGCCATATGAACGCTAAATCAACACAAAAGACTTACTGGCACAATTTTGCTTATGAAGAGAATTCTTGGCCGAAAGTTGTGCTTCTTTTGTCGAGCACAACAAGAACAACGACCCCAAAAAAAGTTAGTAAAAAAACTTTTGCAAACTATTTTCCCAAATTAATCAGATACTCGATCGATAAAAATGCAGATTCTGATGATCAAAACCAAATCGGAGTCACCACGGAGAATTCTAATATCGAACTTGCTACGAATTGGATTCCGCTAAATTTTGAGACTATCGGCGATAATATTCGAATTGAAGAGATAGAAGACGCGGAGTTAGAAGAAGACGAAGAAATTAATATTACATTTTCGAGTAAGATGTTACGTGACGATACGACTACTACTTCAACAACTCCGAAACCAACAACAACGGCAACAATAATTTTACCTCCTACTCTTAATGTGCTTCAAGAAAATATAGATTCTACTTTTGAATTAGCTGCACTAACCAAAAAGCAAGAAACAATCGTGACAACTACAGAAAACGCTCCCATACCAACAATAAACATGATAACAAGATACCACCAACCACGTATACAACATACTCAACCTCGTTTAAAACATACCCAAAAACATAAAGGACACCATCAAAAACATCAACAGAATCACATAGTAACCTACAAGGCTACTAAAAGTACTACAACCGTGAAAACGAAATCACCATTAAGACAGGGATGGTTTGGATATGAACCCCCTAGGTGCTACCAGTGCGGTTTGTACCATGGGCTCGACATGCAGATTCCACCCACGTGTTCCCAAATATTCGATGCATCTAAAAGTGTTCGAGGAAGTAGTAAAAACGGGCTCAAAGTAATTTGCGGTCCGGGTTCTGGGCCCCGATATTTTAACCCCCCACAAAAAGTATACAAAGGTAACTATATACACAAGTACCCATATAACTTATGGCATAGATTAACATGTTCATCCTACTATATGAAACATTCGCTCTCAAACTGTTTAAAATCACTCTCAATGACACACTTCCACTACAGTCCAGGGGCGTACCTTTTAGAAGAAAAAACCAGCTAGAGTTGGGTAAATAACGTCTGATCTCAAATTGTTTTAGGTAAATATTAAGAAAAAAAAACACTATTACCCAAACCTCACTAATGTTGTGGTCCTTGCAGATGGTTGCTTCAAACGGTACCTTGACCTTGAATCACCATACGAAGAGAGGGGCTGCAGAACAATGCCTCCATTGATGGGTACCAGTATTGCATCCAGAAGACTCTATGCACTTGAATATGCATTGCATCAATTGACAGAGGGTTGCATGTCAAGCCCATTTGCCTCTTTGACCCCCTTCAGTAGAGCAATTTCCATGTACTCTAGATATCACGTCTGTGTCTGTGTCGGTAGATACTGCAACAGTGGAAATGCCTTGAAGGTCAATTCTGCACTCTATATATTTTTTTTTGTTTTTTTGTACACTTATGTTTTATTTTACGACCCTTTCGGATTATCGCGATCGGATATGGGTCTTGTAATCGGCCAGCGGATTCTTTAAAAGAGCAATATTTAGTGCCATAAGACGTCATTTTAAAATAATCAATCATTAACTTTTCAAATACAACTGCGCTTTACTTTTTAAATTAAATTAATCGTCAAGTAAAGTAATGATTGACAATTGTTTAATGACGCATGAGTTGATAAGTTCATCAACGAAAGTATTGCTTTATTTGCCATACCATGTTCGAGCTTCAATTGCACCGAATAATGACCTGTAAAATAGTAGTTATTTGCACTGTTTTAAAGAGTTGAGGGTCGGTGAAAGTTTTTGAAATTACTTTAAGGTCATTTGGGCCCATATTGTGCTTTTTCTTTAAGAGCCGAAAATCTGCAACGAACTTGTCTTTGAACTAAGTTTTTGTAATTTCGGGTGACATTAAGACAGACAGTTGTTTTTATCGATCGAAAACCATACTTTCAAGATTAATTATCAATAAAAATATTTCAAAAAAATGCTACGAAAAAAGAAAAAATCTACAAAATCTGATGCAAAGAAGAATATCCCAAAAAATATTAAAATGTCGTCTAGCTCCTAAACCGCAAATAACATTAGAACATACATGGGGGTGGTTTGGAAAGCCAAAGAAGAGAGGAGTCCAAAATTTTTGTTTAGACGTCCTTAGCTGGGTCACCTTATATAATATGTCCATGATAATAAAATGATATTTTAGTATAAACGTGATTTTTACAATTAGACATGAAAAATGTATAAATGATTAAATATCATCTAAAACATTTGTAAAGAGAAGCATTTGCCAAATAAATGTTTGTAAGCGAATGTTTATAAAATAAAACATTTGCGGAATAAGTATAATTGTTGAAATAAATAGTAGATAGGTATACGAAACGGTTGTCAACTGAATATTGTGAATGGTGTTTTGGTAAAATATTAGAGAACCTACACTTGTACTTGTGTTATGTTGTGTTGTAACAACCTCTAATTAAAATGATTAAAATTTAAATTAAGTTCTGTCAAACCTGTATAACAGCCGGGCCTAAATCGGCTAAGGGCTGATTTTCACACATCACATCACATAATTTTTATCCCAGGTATAAATATGACAGTATGACAGCTTTTCTATAGAAAATATGTCAAACTGCCATTTTTATTCTTCTGATAAAAACGATCTAAAATGCTTTTTATACGGTCTACCTTGCTGTACCTCCATGAATAGCACCAGTTTGCTTGGTAAAGCAAGCTAAGCCAAGCATGGTACTTTTAGAAAATAATTATGTTAGCTGTCATATTTTAATCCTTAGATAAAAGTTATCTGTCGTTTAATCAAATAACTTTTATCCAACAAAATGAAAATCAAACAACTTTTAAAACATCTGAACTGAAATTGTATACTCTGTAAAGGTCGTTTTCAGTCGACTTTAATAAAGAAGGGCTATACAACCGTTGAGTTTTATTTATTGACTTTTTGATGAGTGTTTATTTAGTGTCTGTCACGGATATTTTTAGACACAAAATCTTTCTGAAAGTTTCATATTCGTCTCACCATTGCTATCATTTATTGTGGACTACACCGAGGGGACTTTCTGGTTTAAGAGATATTGAAGGTTAAATAAAACCTGCCAAGTGCAAGTCGGACTCGCGTACGAAGGGTTCCGGACCATTATTTATAAAAAACGGAAAAAAAACATGTTTGTTGTATGGCAGCACCCTTAAAAGTTTATTTTATTCTGTGTTTTTAGTATTTGTTGTAATAGCGGCAACAGAAATACATCATCTGTGGCAATTTCAACTGTAAATATCACGGTTCATGAGATACAGCCTGGTGACAGACGGACAGACAGTCAGACAGACAGACAGACGGACAGCGGAGTCTTAGTAATAGAGTTCCGTTTTACCCTTTGGGAGCGAAATCCTAAAAGGTTCAATTTCTAAAGATTTTTGCTAAAACAAGCATTAAATATAAAAACTTGATATTTAAATATCCGAGTACCCCTGTACTATTTATTGCATGCAGTATGACTGCATGCAATAAATAGTACACAATAATTTTCGTGCAACAATGGTTATCAGTGGTTTTACAGGTGGCCTGTGTTGCTCTGTGGGTTTAAAAATAGAAACATCTACATACATCAAAAATAGAAACTTAGTTTAATGGACTATGGTGCCGATTCTCTTGTCACAGAATTCTCAAAAAACACTATTAAGTTGATTCCTGTCAAAATATGTCATAATCCTATTTTATTTACTAACGTGCCACAACTAAATGTTTGACAGAAGTACACTAGTTTAGTTGCTTGCTGTAAGGCATACATCCGTGCTACTTTTATACCTTCTACCTTTTATTAATAAAATTAATCTGTGATCGCATCCAAAACATAGGTATAAAATGCTGGGTTCTGAGCCATAGACATATACATAGCAACTCAGGCCACATGTTCTGAGCACAGTTCTGAGTCTCCGGTCAGGTGGCCCGTGCTGCTCTATGGTTCTGAGTACGTGTTGAGCAAAGAGGAAAGTTATACATCGGGTAAGCATAAATCAGTCTGCTGTTAAAGAACGTCTGTGCTTCGATGTATTTGCTACATCTGTGGTGCTGAGCTAGTTGTCACTGAGTCCCTTTGACTGGGTGAGCTTTTTATTGGCTTTATACCTTATAATTAATTTTCTAGAATGTTTATTAATATTTTATATCATTTTAATTTATTATTTTTTTATTTAAATAATGAATTTACATTTACTAAATGCACATTAATATCACGGGGCAAAAATCCTATTCAACATACTTTGTTGCACGCAACACATACAACAAGGCGATCGACATCATACGTGCTGCCAAAAGATAATCATATTTACAAGTATGAACCATACAGAGGTAATTCATAGTATAACGAGTTTATTTATTTATTCGTTAGGTTATTTATTTGTTCAAAAATATATACTAGGTACCTAACATTTTCAAATATTGTAAATAAAGAAAATATTTTTAAGTATTAAAAAATCTGCCCCAGCCCACCGGTATTGGGAACAGAGTACCGGTGTATAGGGCTCTTGAGAAAGGAGTCTCCGAACAACATGGGCCGAGTCCATGAATACAGCTTTTTGAATCAAGCTCTCTATCCAACCGCTCAACGAGATCCTCCTCAAAAGTGATGGTTGAACCTCTTGGCTAATTATACCACTACCCGTCACAACTGCTGCTATATTGACCGCTGTAGTCACATTTCACACAACCTCGCAAGCCAAGATAAGATACATAACTTGCTCATCTTTCTCAGCTTTGAAGCAGTTCCCATTATGCAGAACTGCGCTAATTACTAATTAAAAATCATTGCGCGTCGCTCTAATCGATCTATCACTACCACATCAGGTTTATTGGCAACAACATCTATCCCATAACCATTTATGAAAATGCCTATAGTACAGGTTACTCTCGATTCTATAAAACTATTTTACAGAGCAAGTTACTGATAGAGAATCCTAGCTATAAGGTTGCGAAAACAGACGGACGGTGGCATGCCCATCAACCGTAGCATCCTTCACAAAACAGTTGTTCGTCATCATAACTTCATCCATAATCTCACAGACCTTCAGTTTACCTAAAGAGGTCAACGAAGCGCTACGGACGCTGAACATAAGAGCCTCTCTTCGATACTCAGTCGAGTAAAGTGTTATTATAGTGGGATTTTTCAATAGGAATTTCTTAGTAGCCGCCCGGAGTTTGGAAGGTGGAGGTGAGACACCCCCGCGCCTCGGTGAGCACATAAAGCTGTTAGTTCTGTGCCTGATCTCTCCTCGGTATCTCTCATGTCGGGTTGCCGCCTAATCGAACTTTGAGTACGCTATAATATCTCCTACGTACTTGGCTAGTCATTGAAATGGGCCGCCGTGGGACAGAAATTCGGTCGGAAGAATAATATAGTTTGTCACCATGTCGATATACTAATACAAATGTAAATCTTTGATCGGTTCAGTATGAACTACACTTACTATAAATTAAAAAAATATATGTAAGTACATATAAGGTTAATAATATTTATAAGTAGTATAAGTAGTAGGTACTTATGTTTTAAAATCTGGATATTTGGATGATAATCTTTTCGTTTTATTTACCTGGAGATTCAACACATAACGCTAAATGTAGGTCCTTTTAACTTAGAAACAGGAATTATATATTAGTGTAGTATAATATAGGAAATCCACAAACAGTATGTTGTTACAGGACACAGGACACTATGGAAACCAAAGCCAACAAGTGGCGCATCATCCACACAAGACAGACCAATAGCATTTAGATCAACACACAGCGTAAATAAACAACATTACGGACCGCAAATAGATCGCCATAATATGAAGGTTTCATCAACACAGACTTACTGGCATAATTTCGCTTATGAAGAGGATTCTTGGCCAAGAGTTGTGCTTCTTTTGTCAAGCACAGAAAAAATAACGACCCCCAAGCAAGTGAAAAAAACGTTTGCAACCTATTTCCCCAACTTAATGAAGTACTCGTCCGATGAACATGCAGTTTCTGATGACCAAAACAAAACCAGTGATACTAACAACACTTCTAAAACGACCGATCTTGCTTCGAAATGGACTACGCAAAATTTTGAGACTGTTGGCGATAATGTTCAGATTGAAGAGATAGAAGATGCGGATATAGAAGAAGTTGAACAAAATAATATAAAAATTTCTAGTGAGATATTATATGATGAGACGACTACTCCAACAACAACTCCGAAGCCAACTACACCGGCCTACGCTACGCTACGTTACCGTCCTACGCTAAATGTGCTTCATCCGAATGTAGATTCCACGTTTGAATTTGCTGCACTAACCAAAAAGCAAGATACAATCGCAACTAATACAGAAAATGCTTCCATACCAACAACAAAAATGACATTAAGACACCACCAACCCCATCTTAAACATACCCAACCACGTCTACAACATACCCAATCACGTCTACAGCATACCCAACCACGTCTGCCACATACCCAATCACGTCTACCACATACCCAAACACGTCCACAACATCCCCAGCCACATCTACATCGTTACCAAACATATAAACAACTTCATCAAAAACATCGATATTTCCAAAAGCAACCCAAACAAATAGTGACCCCCAGCGCTATCAAAAATACATCAACAGCAACAGCAACAATGAGATCAGTATTGAGAGGTGGAACCCCTAGGTGCTACCAGTGCGGTGTGTACGGTGACGACGAAATGCAGGTTGAGCCAACGTGTTACCAAATATTCGATTCATCTACGCGATTATATATAAATCAAAAATTTAAGCTCAGAGTAATATGCAGTTCGGGGAGCGGACCCAGATATGCTAATCCCCCATCACGACTATACAAAGGTATAACTAATATTGCAAATGGGTAGATTACACCATTAACCAATAATTCCAAGACCTAACTTCTTTAAAGAAGCACTTTATTTAAGCCCTGAAAATCCCGATGAATTTTCAATTAACTGAATTATTTGATTTTAACGGCTTTCAAATTAATAAATAGTTAGTCAATTGAGTCGGCACGAAAGTGACGTCACTGTTGTCCTTTGTGGGAGAGTCGCGTTTTAACGGGTCATGAAAAGTACGTCAATTGATTGGTGGTGTCTTGTACTCATAATTATAAGACTTATACATCTTCTCGTAAGTGAATATTCGCTCTGAACCTATTTAAAATCACTACACAGTCTGTATCAACGTGTTTTAAATCATCTGCTCAATGAGACATTTCTACAGTTTAGGAGCATATCTTTCAGAAGAGAAAACCAGCTAGAGTTATGTAAATCACATTAGACCCCAATTTTTTTTTGATAATTTTAAAAAATAACCGCTTTTACCCGAAACTACAATTCCCTTTACGATAAAACGTTTACGCACCAAGTCCAATCCGAAACAGAGTTCAACATTCAAATTAAAAATTCGAGCGGACAAAGTTCCGATCTAATTCTCTACCCGTTCTTTTACCTATCATACAAATGATATAGGTACCTATGTGGTGTATAAAAATACATCACATAGCCGTTAATTAGGCTTACTGCCCAAAAAATTAAGCAAAATTTAGCAAAAGTTATTACTGGAAAACCACTTTTATTTTTGGAGTGAAATCACTGATATGATAGGCGCTCAATGTCACGCGCATCCATACACATTGTACTATCGGGTGCATGCAGCAGAGTTAATTTTGTGTTTCTTGCAGATGGTTGCTTCAAACGGTACCTAGACCTTGAATCCCCGTACGAAGAGAGGGGTTGCCGAACGATGCCACCTATGATGGGTAAAAGTTTTGCATCCGGAAGATTCAGTGCACTTGAATATTCAATGCATAGTTTAAGAGAGGGTTGCATGTCAAGCCCATTTGCCTCTTTAACCCCCTTCAATAGAGCAATTTCCTTATATACTAGATATCATGTCTGTGTATGTGTCGGTAGATACTGCAACAGTGGAAATGCCTTGTATGTCAATTCTGTATTCTTTATATTTTTCAATGTATTTTTATACACTTATGTTTTATTTTACGACCCTTTCGGATTGTCGTGATCGGATGTGGGTCTTGTAATTGGCCAGCGGATTCGTAATAAGAACAATATTTACTGTCATAAGACGTTATTTTAAAATAATCAATCATTAACTTTCCAATTTCAACTGCACTTTACTTTTCAAATCATTAAGGCTATTAACACACGGCACCGCGCACCGCCGTGGTAAGCGTTGTACGTGTGAAATACAACAACGGGTTTCATAGAAGCCGATGCGACATGAGATCCGTCTCACCGCCAACCGCGGCGTTGCGCGGTGCCATTTGTTAATCGCCTTACACAATTCAAATATTCTGAATCATCAATTAAAGTAATGATTGTCAATTTTTTAATGACGCCTAGTAAGTACCGCTGTGAGTACACTTACTGTATTTTAGTACATCGGCGGAGAAAAGGTTGCTAGATTATGGCGGAGCACAGTTGAGTTGCGTGTCGCGGTTTCGATTCCTGCACGTAACAAATATTTGTATAACCTACAGTTAGTATTTTCGGATTTGGTTGTTTGTGGATACGATACAGGAGAAAATCCTAGAACGTGAGCAACGCATTTTTATTAAGAAAAAGATAGAAGAGACAATTACCGAAAGCCCATTTCAACTAGTTTTATGAGTAAAGCTTTACAAGTTAATTCTTAGCATTCAATATCATTCCTTTCTTAAAACGACTGGAGTGTTCATTAAGTTTCAGTGCGTCCGAAAATACTCGCTCTCGTATGTTATACTTATACTTGTGATGTGTTGTACTTAGTACACACCTCAAACTGTGCCCACGACTACAATTTTGTTTAAAGCCAGTAGAGTTTAAATTTAAATGATCAACAATTATAATTTAACCTGGTTGTACTGTTCAAATGAATTGACTAGTTCTCTGTGTTATAGATATTTCCTGATACTTAATTTTATTTATTAAAAACAACTCAAAGATGTAAATGTCATTTTCAACCGACTTCAATAAAGAAAGAGGTTATTTATTAATTTGAGTTTTTAATGATTATGGTAAGTGCCTATAGAAAAAGTACTATAACATGGCGCGCCCTTCATATACTATTTAAATGTGTGTAGTCACATCCGTATGACAGATCTTGTATGTAGTTGTAAGTAATCAGTAGCAGGCCGGCAGATTTGTTTGTCCACTAATCATTAATAGCCGACCGCGCAAGACAACGCACCTGTCATTTTCATAAAGTATGTCAGTGCAGCGCCATACAAATAACAATGAGTGATTAATGACGCCGCTAGTCTAGCAACAAATCGCTGATTTGTTTTTGTTTCGAGAGCCGTCTCAGTAAGCACACATACGTTGTGACTCTTTTAAATTTTGTCACAAACACTTTCAATCGTTTTGAGTTGTGGAGGGGCGCGTCATGTTATTGTAGTTTATCTCTAGTGCAGTAGAAAATATTAAAAAAATAAAAACCCCCGACGGCGGCCATCTTGGACCGAGTTTCATCAAACATATCTAATGAACCCTTTTCAGGTTTCGCGTAAATTTTCAATGACCCTGTATAAAAGATGAAGCCGTGCTGGTCCTTCTTCCCCTCATGTTTTGCTTTAATGATCACGTACCCATCAGCAGTCTTCACACTGATCTCCTCAGGAGCGAAGTGCTGCACATCCAGGTTGACTTGGAACTTCTCCTTGTTAGACACGATGGTGGTACCGGTGTCTCTGGCTGCAGCCATCTGGACATCACGACTCACGGAAGCAAAGCAGTAACCAAAGACATAACTTAACACGGATAAAAAAACCACGCGCAAATAAATCAACAGTATAAAATTCGTTATACGACTTCTCTTTATCAAAACGAGGCCAAAGTCCCAACAGTAGGACGTACAGTGACTGACTGAACTGACAAAAACTTCATAGATTTACAAAAACAAACAACCTTTTCTCAAACACTAATCCCATATCCGCTAGCCACCGACCCGACAGACAAAATAAATCCTTAACCAATAATTGATCCGCTAAAAAAAACAACGTACGCTACCCTTGCAGCGTTTGCGGCATTCGGCGACGGGCCGCCGTCCGCGCAACATGGCGGGCGCACGCGCATTTATAACGATCCTTATACTAGTATACACGGCCCTCGTACGCACAGAAGTATTGACTCCGAGGTATTTTAACTTGGCGTCTAAAAAGAGGATTACGGCGACGGCTACCTGCGGGGACGAAGGACCAGAGCTATATTGTAAATTAGTCGGCGCGAACGCAGATCATGATGAGCATGTGATTCAAGGACAGGTGAGATTGTTTATATTTTTGTGTGTGAATGGATTTTGTGTGCTTTCATTTTTTAGTCCTTCGGTACTTATTTGTAGGAAGATTCTTATATTTTACGTTTATGTTGTTTTTTTTTTTGTATGGACACGCTATTTTATACAATTGTAATTCATGTAGTAGTAGTGTATAGTAGTGTGTAGTAGAAGTGTGAATGGGGGAATGAATGGGGAGAGAACATTTTAAATCAGTTCTGTTGTTTCAATTATTGCCATGATATGCTAGATTCGCCTTTGTGTGCCATTTCATAAGAGAACCTGTACTTGTTAATAGTGATAATTAAATTTGGATGTTTGGAAGAGCATACGATGTAACCTAGCCGTATCTTCCGGTGCCCACGCGTAGACATACCGTGCCTTAATCTACGCTAAAACCACGCACTGACTGGCTATCCGTGACCAGTAGTTATTTATTAGACGATTATTTCTGTTAGTACTTGATAATACAATACCTACGTCTTTAAGCCTGATGATCATTTCTTTGTTTAAACATAATCGTGCTTAAAAAGAGGAATAGCTAAAACACTTCAACGTACAACACAGCAGATTTTGAGTCCCGTAATGCAGTACAGTCCATACGGTAGGACGCTCAAAGACCATTTAAAGGAGCATGCCCGCTGCACCGTACCATGACCGTGCTTAGAGTCTGGCAAAATTATAATCTTTGTAAAAAAAAATATAAGGTTTAGCCGACGAGATCTTTCCGCCACCGATCAACGCCGTCGCATGTCATGTAGGTACGGATCGGTAACAATTTTCGGTTGATACGCTGTTGATACACAGTAGGCCGTGTCATGTTTCTTTCCAAGTCTGATAAGTTCATAGCACGGTCACGGCATGGTGTAGAAGGAAAACTTTTTAAAGAACAAACAGAGCGGTTAGGTCGAATGAAACCAAGTATTTTATTATTAAGTACTTTAGTCTTACTTGAGTGTCAAAAGCTTTTACCTTTTGACAGAGATTTTACCAGTCAAGTCACGTTTAGATTCCCAGAAATCCAGAGAATACTGTCAATTTACAGACTTAAACACAGTACCTAGTGCACCCTGTCGCTGGATTATTCTAACGTCCACGAGCCCGCCTAAACAATTTTAATTTTGTAGCTCGTAAGTTTATAATACTACATACAGTGTAGAACAATCAGCTACTGCCTGATAAGCGAGTGATAAGCTATCTCCGTTCCGCTGCCCCAGCGTCCGCCAGATAACGGGTTCGATGCTCCGGCAACATTAAAAGCTCTTAAACTTATGTAATCTAGGTCGAAGTTTTGAAATGGCCTACCACAGGTCGTCCCATCATTTTCCATAGAAAGCCAGGAGACAGGGGTGTCTTTCTCTCTATAAATACATATAATAAAATAAAGTCGGGTTAGTTACACCATTTAGAACTCAAGAAGGTCTGGACCCATTGTATTTTTTGTTGTTTGACTGTCTCCGCCACAAATAGCGGAATAATTACTAAAACCACAAAAATAAACAAAAAAAATCACATTTTATGTTTATTTTGAGGCGGCTCGAAGTTCGCCGTGTCGTCTAGTTTTATATACAAAGGGTAATAGGGACTTAGCAAAGAAGCATATAGGCCTACAGTAACCAAAAAGATTCTTAAGAAAAACACGACTCCACAAATATGTTTCAATCTAGACTAATATGGTAAAAAGGTAACTTTTCTTTGGGTGGTGTAATCTTTGCAGTACAAAAAGTCTTTTACTAATAGAAAAAAGCTAAGTAAACTAAGAAAGCTGCTATATTTTATAACATGTCGTGACTATCACGCGGTCAAAGTCACAGGTAGAAGCTAGTCGCAAAGTACCTATTCCGCATCGGATGC
Organism: Hoplodrina ambigua; assembly: GCA_949774945.1. Taxonomy (NCBI): domain Eukaryota; kingdom Metazoa; phylum Arthropoda; class Insecta; order Lepidoptera; family Noctuidae; genus Hoplodrina; species Hoplodrina ambigua. The sequence continues at coordinate 4,362,740 of OX458963.1, read as the reverse complement.
CTAGAAACAAGTTATTGTTACACAATTTTAAAAATATCACGTTTCCAAGTTAACGTTCATAAGTAAGTAGTTAAAATATCAACATTATCTTTGAACTTTGATCCGCGTATCTCTAGAATGTTGAATGAGCTGTTTATTTTTGACTGGGTTATTGTACTGTTACAGTTATTCACTTAATTACTAACGATTATAAGATTTTTTTGTATTACATTTAGAATTCATGACGTTTAACAATTATGTCAGTTTCGATACTTGAAACGCAAAACTCTAAACTATTAAAAAGCTTCCGCTCGCAATATTATACCATGAGAACCAGGCATCTTTCTCTGTGCTAAGTTTCATTCAGATCTGTTCAGCCGTTCTGGCGTGATTAGATTTGATGAAATCACCCCTTAGTTGTACGTTATCGCTAAGGCTAGTATTACAAGGTAGGGAAGCTCCTACTCATCTCGATAAGTAATATATGTACCAGATGTACCTATTTTATTAGCTCAAAGAGATACTATTCACCAAACAAGGGTAATTATAAGACCTCGCAGATGGCCGTCATGTACCAGTCCGCCAAAGCTAAAGCGCTCCAAGCACACTACACCGTTCGAACTCTTGAAAGCCAACTCGATCTTTCGCAGCAATTAGAAAACCTTAAGCTGAGTATCGCAGATTCGACGAAACCTGCCCGTGGATCTTCGTTTGCTGACATGGTAAAGAAAGGTGCCAACAATTTTATCCAGCCGAGTCATCTAAGTTCTGTGGCCATCTATCCAAATGACAACTTGAAGACCAGTGACGAAACCAAATCTCTTGTCCAAAAAATTATCAGCCCTGAAGAAATGAAGCTCCACGTGAGAGGTCTACGTAAGACGAAGAACGGCGGTGTTATCATCAGTACCGAGACGAAAGACGACATCGAGAAGCTGAGGAAATCGGTGCAGCTGACCAAATCAGGCCTAACAGTCGACGAGCCATACAAAAGGAAGCCTAAGGTTGTTATTATAGGAGTGCCGACATCCATGCAAGAAAATGAGGTTTTTGCTTGTTTGTACAATCAAAATCTTGCCGAAAAACTTCAGGACTGCAGCCTTGACACATTTTTGAGCTCAATTAGACTAAGTCATAAGTCAGGTAAGAAAGATTCTGGGACTTGTAATTTTATTGTCGAAGTATCTGCAGTCATACGCAAAGCCCTGGTATCACAAGAACGAGTTTTTGTAAATTGGTCGTCATGCCCTGTGAGGGATTTTACTTTGGTCACACGTTGTTATAAGTGTCAGCAGTATGGACACGCGGCCAAGTCATGTCGACAGACCACGTACACCTGCGGTCACTGTGGTGAACAAGGTCACTCGATTAAAGAATGTCCAAAGAATGCTGATGAACCAAAATGCGCTACTTGCCTGCATTTTAAAAAACCTGCCAAACATAACACAGGTGCTGCAGACTGCCCAGCAAAAATAATGGCTGAAAAATGGTACATCAATTCTGTAGATTATGGAGGCGCCTAAGAGCGCCGTTAATTAGTTATTTGTTTGACCTACCTTACCATTATGATAAATAATTTATTATATGATTTAGATAATTTCTCTGTATCCGAGTCCAATGTTTGTGACGCGGAAAACTGCAAACAGTATCTATCTGGCTTCCAATCTCCGCTAACCATACTAACACAAAATATTCGCAGTGTTTTTAAGAATTTTGATAGCTTTAGTACATTTCATCAACGACTAAACATAAATTGTGATGTTATTGTTTTAACTGAATGTTGGCTTGCTAAACAATATAACATACCATTAATCCCGGGTTATAATATGTATAAAAGTACTATCAATTACAATCAAAATGATGGGGTGATAGTTTATGCACGAAATCATTTGAATGTTTCTATAGAGGAACCTGAGATGCACGACTGTAACAGACTGTTAGTTAAAATCGGATCAGAATTTGCGATATTAGCATTATATCGACCTCCGTCTTTTAGAAACACTAGCGTTTTTATTGATTCCCTGAACGACACTTTACAAAACCTGTCATTCATTAAAAACTCGGTTGTAATCGGAGATATAAATATCAACATTATTCCAGGAAGTGCTGATTCGTCAGCTCAGGACTACCTCAACCTATGCGCCTTTCATGGCCTGCTCCCAGCACACAGCTTTCCTACACATCACAGTGGCTCCTGTTTAGATCATATTATGCTAAAATCGAATTTCCCTTCACTTGCACTTGTTGTTAACTCAACAATAACAGATCACAATGCTGCCCTACTAACCCTAAATTGTAAATTACCTAAACAAGGCACTCGCAAAATGTCACAACTGAATATAAATAAACTTGAAGAAGATTTACGCGTCATCGATTTTGATCCAGTCTATAATTCCGCTGACCCGCAGTTTGGCATGTTGTATGTAATTGAAAACTTACGAAATGCAATTCAGAAAAACACAGTCCTATCCCACTTGAGTAACAAAAACTACAATATAAAACCATGGATCACACCTGGTCTTATTCGCTGTATGAAACATAGGGATAAACTGCATATGAAGGCTAAATCTTATCCAGATAATATAGTATTGCAACTTTCGTACAAAAGATATAGAAATCACTGTAACGACCTCCTTAAAAAAATTAAAAGCAACTACGACAAAGTGGCATTGGAAAAGGCTGGAACAAATAGCAAAAAGATCTGGAAATATATTAGAAACGTGACGTATACTACGAAACAGTATGAGTCATCTTCAGGTTTATTACAAGCACACTCGTCCCCGCTGGAATCCGCTAACATAGCAAATAATTTCTTTGTTAATATTGGAAAGAGTCTGGCAGAAAAAAATACGAATCAATCTCACAATATAACAAGTACACCATCAACATGTAACACTGCTTTAACATCCTTCGCACTGTTAGATACTGATGAGACTGAGGTAGAAAGTATAATCATGACCTTGAAAGAAGATTGCGCTGTTGGCTGGGATAACATCTCTAATAAAATTATTAAAAAATTCAAGGACATTTTGGTACCACCTCTAACTTATATTTTCCGCATTTGTTTGTCTTTGGGTCATTTTCCAGAGTGTCTCAAAAAAGCTGTAATTATACCTGTCTATAAATCGGGAAGCAAAGATCAAGTGACAAACTATAGGCCTATTTCTTTACTGCCTTCTATGTCAAAAATATTAGAGAAAATTATAAATAAAAGATTGTTAAAATATTTGGAAGATAAATCAATTCTGTCTAAACGGCAGTTTGGATTTAGGCCTAGAGTTTCAACTGCTGATGCGGTACATCATCTAACTGACTATCTTGCGCAAGAACTTGACAGGGGTAACCATACAGTAGGGATTTTCCTGGACCTAGCTAAAGCTTTTGACACAGTTTCCATTCCGATGCTGCTGCGCAAGCTTGAGATCATGGGTGTAAGAGGCACCCAGTTAAAAATTTTCCAAAGTTATTTGGAAAATCGATCCCAGTGCGTAAAGATTGGCAATGTTGTCAGCGCTTTTCAAAATAATACATTTTATGGTGTTCCCCAAGGAAGTATCTTGGGGCCCACTCTATTTTTGATCTATATAAATGACCTTTGCGATTTAAAACTAGAGCGCGGCACTATCATAACTTACGCTGATGACACTGCTTTGCTTTTTTCGGCTGACTCAGAAAACGAAGTCTACAATCTTGCGCAACACGGATTCAATATTGTAAATAAATGGCTTCTAAATAACTCGCTAACTCTAAATGCAGACAAGACAAACTTCATTAAGTTTTCGATGCGCAAACAAATACCCAATATCCCCTCAACATTGCATGCTCATTGTTGCCAAGTGCCTACAGAAAGTCAATGTAAGTGTCCCAATATTAAAAAGACTGACAAAATAAAATACCTAGGTATTATAATAGACGAAACCCTTTCCTTCAAATACCACATGGAAGCTTTAAATAATAGAATTCGTAAGTTGATATTCGTATTCAAAAAACTACGGATTATTGCAGATGCAAAAATAATTAAGCAAGTATATTTTGCTCTTTGTCAGTCAATTTTGACTTATTGTATTACTGCATGGGGTGGAGCGAGTAAAACATTGTTATTGCCCATTGAACGAGCTCAAAGAGCTATTCTCAAGGTGGCTACTTGTCGGCCTTTTCTGTTCCCTACTAACCTTCTGTATAAATCCTGTGAGGTACTAACAGTTCGGCAGTTATTTATAATCAGCACTGTACTAAAACAACACACAGCTCTTCCTTATAGCACTGAATTTACTAATAAGAGACGGAAAGATATAGTTTGTCCTCAAAAAAGTACAAAGCATGCTTTCACAGCCAAATTTTATATGTACCTTGGACCGCTACTTTATAATAGGTTAAATGAAAAAGGAAACATCTACTCCTTAAATTTCAGTAACTGCAAAAAAATCCTTAAGGAAGCTTTACAATCAATGTCCTATGAAGATACAGAGAAGTTACTACTTGTTCTTAAGTAACGATTGGTCAAATTATTGTAATTTTCTATTAATAATTAGTTAACTAAGTTAAACACCATAATTTTTAAACATCTTATATTGTAAAGTCTATAGATTATTATGCTTATTATGTGATTATTTAATAAATTAATGTAACCTCCCTTCGCCTGAAACACAGGAATTCCTAGTTCAGGCATAGATTATTTCTGAACTTGACATAGATTTAAGAAAAATTGTATTTAACGTATACCTTATGTTTTTTTTGAATAAAATTTATTATTATTATTATTATTATTATAATTCCACTAATTGAAAACGTTCAAAATTTAGTTTAGATGTAGTTTACTCTAATATCAGCGACAATCAACTACTTTAGAAAATTAGAGGCATTTTTGGTGGACAAAAACTGAGATTTTAGATTTGCCCTCTGATATTTATATTTCAAATTCGAACAGAATTTGTTCAAAGGCTTTATAACAGACCCCAAACTTCCGAGATTCTTTTATTCTGATTTTTGAATATTTGTACTAAATTGGTACTGTTTCTAATTATTACAAAACAAATTGTTTACATATACACACTTATTCCAAACATCTGGCTTGTATTACAATGCTTAGTGACGGTCATTCCTTACAATAATCCGAGTGTTCTGCAAGTTCGGCGAAATTCGGCAAACATCGGCGAGTCTCGTGGCGTTTTTGCGGACACATGGCAGCCAAATGCTCACGCGCATCCTATTCAACTTAGCTCCTTTGTTTTTACAAACACAATGGTTTCGATTTCTTTGGGTTTTTGTTACTTATTAGTTTTTGGAATTAGAGGTTTTGCGAATGGTGTTGAATTTTTACATGAATGTAAAGCAAGGGGAATTGAATACTCTCGTGATATTCTCATAAACCTAGACCATGATAATACAATCAACTATTTAAGTTTACCTTTCCTTGACTGTACGAAGTAAATAAAAAGAATAGGCTAGTTGACACCATCAATTGACGTATCTTTTATGAACTGTCAAAACGTCTTTCTTCCATAGATTTTTTAAGGCAATAACGGACTGTGACATCACTTGTTTGGCAACTCAATTAACTATTTATTGATTTTAAAGCCACAAAAAGTCTAATTTTACAGTAAATTGAATAGGGTTTTCAGAGCTAAAATTAAGTTGTTTTGTTTTTCTTTAGAACGTTTGTCTTATAATTAATGATTAGTGGTGTCAACTAACCAATTGATTGCAGTTGATTAGTTGTTTCGGGTGTACTAATGGGTACACCTCTGCCTAACCCTTCGGGGATTGTAGGCGTGATGTTATGTCATGTAATTAGTTGTTTATCTGTTGTCATTTTTATCCTCAGGTGTGCGATATCTGTGATGCCACGAACGAAGCCAAGAAGCATCCTCCGGAGTATGCGGTGGACAGCTCCGAGACCTGGTGGCAGAGTCCTCCTCTCTCTAGGGGGATGAAGTACAACGAGGTCAACCTTACTATCGACCTTGGACAGGTAAGAAACAAATATGTTCATTTATTTAAGTCTAGAAGTTATATATATCTAGGTAAAAGCTTTATACTTCTAAAAATGCCACCCGATCATGGCATTAACACAATTCAAGAGCTGTACTGCAGACGGTCCTCGTTTTAGAGCTTAGCTAAGGATCAGGGGGATAACAAAGGACAAGTATTTAACTTAGTCAGTGACTAAGGTAAAAGACGGAAACGCACCACGCTTAGCTAGAGGAACACCAAGGGGTTACCCAATTATAACCGAGAATCAAATCCTGGACCCGTTTGTAACTCGACCAGCGAGGCAGTCGACATTCCAGTCTATAACATTGATATCCCGGGTCAGATTCTAAACAAGACCTTTTAAGTCACGACTCGGTAAAGACAATGACTAAACAGTTATATTACATTGCCCTAAGTCACTGATTCTATAGCAGATGTATGCAGGTTTGCTATTGAGCTTATGCTGGAGCTACACTTACCTACGTCTATCGTCATGAAGTTTCGACAAGCAGATGGGATCACCCGCTATCGCAGTGCTGATCAAAGGATTATGAAGCCGCATATGTAACCATCGCACTATCGCCGTACCTTTTATAGTATGAAAGTTATTTTGTACTAGCTTCTGCCCGTGATTTCGTCTGCCTCAATTAAGCTAAAATTATCCTAAATGATGCCTAAATTATCCCGCGGGGACTCAAAAACGGAATATAAATCATCGATCAAAATATGTGCCTCAACTTGAGTGCCTTGTTTGACTAGTGGTCTTAAAGCGCGACTGCTGATCATGAGGTCTTGGGTTCGATTCCCGGGTTGGGCAAAGTGTTATTGAGTTTTTCCATCAGGAATTTATCAGCCTTGGAGTCTGGATTTGTGTCCGGTTGGCTATAGGTTCGCCCCTTATTACATGAGACGTAACATATCTGGCGAAATGTGGGTGTACCAATGGGTACACCCCTGCCTAACCTGTTGGAGATTGCAGGCGTGAAATTATGTTATTTTAACTTATTCTGTTCAGCCGGTTTAGGCGTTAGAGATTAACAAATGTCTATACATCCATTCACACAAAATTTGTGTTTATAATTAGCAGTAGGATTACAAAGCTTTAGTACGCATTGTGCCACAGCTCGCAGGTGCGGCCTTAGCATTAGGATTAGGTCTTGGGAGGTCCAAAGCGGCATAATTACGTATAAAAACGATTTTCAAAGGCTATATTATTACAGATATAAACTTAAATGCATTCTAACACTGAACCTACCGCAGCTATTAACAAATGGTACTTGTCTTTGCTTGAAATGAGAAAATGAAAGCAAAATTATTTATATGAATGTGTTTATTTGGTCATAAATTGTACTTTACTATGCAAGAAATCAGAAAGCAAATTCTACTACTTAACCTTTTGAACGCCATTGTCACATATATGTGACAAACAAAATCTTACCCTGAACGCCAACGTCACAAATATATGACAAAATACACGTCGCACCACACTATGAAATAAACAATGTAATCAAGTTTTGGAATCCCTATTCTTTATCATTGTCATTTGACAAAAAAAGTGGCCTGGCGTCAGGGGTACGGCAATACGTTTATACTCTGGCGTTCAAAAGGTTAAAAACGTTTAAAATCTAGTCGCAATTTCATCACAGCAATAAATTAATGTAAGTAATTAATGTATAGACATTCTTGACAGATTGAAACTAAGCTTAGGTTATCCTAAACCCAATCTATTATTGTTTTACATTGTCTCTTTATTACAAGGAAATTATAATGTTAAACTGCCTTGTTAATCTAGTGGTAACTAAGTGCGACTGCTGAGCATGAGGTCTTGGGTTCGATTCCCAGGTTGGGCAAAATGTTATTAGGTTTTCCATCAAGAATCTCTCAGTAGCAGCCTCGGAGTCTGAATTTGTGCCCGGTTGATGGCAATAGGCTCGCCCCCTATTAGATGGGACTAATGGGTACACCTCTGCCTTATCCTTCGGGAATTACAGGCGTGATGTTATATTATGTATAATATTAAAAAACAAATGTAGTTATGCAACTAAATAGATTTAAAAATCTCTGCAACAAAACGCAACAAAACTATATCGTCGCGTTCTCTCTGTCCAGTCTAAGAGCCGACACTCATTAAAAAAACACATAGGTACGACATGGTCTAAGTTTTGGCGATGCATTGTATCCCAAAGATCGTATACACTCCACCATCATCTTCAGTCAGAGCAAGTACCACTGCATCTCGTTAATAGCAAATATCGGAGAATTGATTTCCATCTATTATATGTTGTTATATAAGATATCGTCCATTAGCGTTGCAGATTTCATTTTAAATTTATATTTATGTATGCTTAGTACCGACATCTTGTCTTTTTCTTGTTTTTATATATTATTTTATCAATGGCAACTTAATAGTGGACCTTCAGTTTTGTATTTTTTACTGCAGCTGTAAGAAATATCAGAACTATACATATATATAGGTATATAAGTAACTAACTTCTGCTCGCGTATTCGTTGTCATCAAAGTTGATTTCTCAATACAAACTTTGAACCTCCGTTTCATCCCCTTAGGGGGTGAATTTTGGAAAATCCTTGCCTAGCGGACGTTTACTAACTATAAACTACCTTCCTGCCAAATTTCATCTTTATACGTCAAGCGGCTTTCGATATTTCGTGATGAGTGAGTGAAGGAGTGAATTTTCGCTTTTTCACAGATATATTAAGAAGGTTTTAGACTAGATGAACATGTGCTAATGTTTTATTCATAAATAAGTATAGGATACGGACAAGAACTAAAACATTTGTTCCCAGTCTACCCCGATGACATCATCCAGTCATCCTTTGTGTCAACGTGTTTTACAACGTTCGTTATCTGTTGTGGCACAGCATCCTCTGAAATATTATAGTTATAGCTATGCTTAATATAAGTAACAAAGATTATTTGTGTGTTTGTTTAAACGCGTAAGAAAATAACTTTTTTATATAATAGAGAGAGAAATAGTACAGGCTATGTAATATCACAGCTACGACCCACGGAATTTTGCACAGAAATCTATATATATAAAAGAAAGTCGTGTTTGTTACAACACTTATAACTCGAGAACGGCTGGACCGTTTTGGCTGAAAATTGGTGGGAAGGTAGTTATGAACCAGGAGCAGGACATAGGATACTTTTTATCTTTTTTTTTTGTTTTTATCCTTATTCCGTTTTGGGACCTATGGCAGTAGAAATAAGCAATTTTACTCAGACTGGAAAGGTCAACATACTGGGTTTACAAAAAGTACTAGGGTGTCAGAAAATCAAGGGTACCTACCTATTCAATCACTTCACTTTAAGTCGGTCTCATGGCTAAGGTAGGGTAGAGGTAGGGTAGGGTAGGGTAGGGGTAGGGTAGGGGTAGAGTAGAGGTAGGGGTATCGGTAGAATAGGGGTAGGGGTTTCAGTTGGGTAGGGGAAGGATACTACACGAACGAAGTCGTGACAGGTCAGCTAGTTGATTATAATTTAAAATTATTTCTCTTAGAAAAACGTTCGGCTCCCTAGGGATAATATATCATAAATCACAATTTAACGATATTTGAACGGTCGATGGTATCAATCGAGGGCAATCTACCTATCCCATATTTTTAAAACACCCTAAGGTTATAAAATATTTAGGCCCCTAAAATACAATATAGCCTATAGCACTCAGTGATAACATAGCTTCCAAATAGCGAAAGAATTTTAAAATTGGGTTCTGTAAATCCAGAGATTACCCCGTACAGTCTCACAAACTTACTTTACCTCTTAATAATATTAGTAGCATAGTTAGCAATAAGATAAACCATTTACAGGCACTTTTAAACTGTCAAAGAGTCTGTCAGTTAGTCAATCAAGTTGACACCTTTTAGGTACTTCCCAGGTCTAGGTTGTTGACATTCTGGAGAACTTGCTGATGGACAGTTTAACATAGTATCTTTAAAGTGTTTATTAAACAAAGAAACCTTGTAACAATTCTTATTATCTTTGCTACCTGGAATTAATTGACAGATATTGGTGCCGATTAAAGACGTTATAAATGTCAAATTAGTTTTGCCTTGAACTTTTCCGTATTTTTAATTCATACGTTTTAAGATGTCAGTTAAAATTGTATGGAGGTGTCAGATTGCCTAATTTGACTCTTATTTAGATTAGTCTCTTTCATGTCTTATTGGACAGAAAAAGATAGAAATAGTCTAATTTTAGTTTAGTAGTTAACAAGGAAATCGGCACTATTATATCACTAAAATTGTCGTTCTAATACCTTACTTATGCTTCTTTTTGTATATTTATCTTTATATTTTTTATTTCAATCAAAATTGATATACCTACATTACTTTATAATAATTAACCTAACAATAAAACTTATAAAAATAATAATAAAATTACAAAAAGGTATGTAACTGTCAATGCAAGGATAAGTGCCCAAAAGGCTGGCAGCATTGCCACATTGTATGGCAATGCTAATTCTTTGGCCCAAGAAAAGGTTATTGTCCTATAACGACGTTGTGACAAAATATTCACCTAAACCGTAACTTAGGCTTGTCTTATTATAGGTCACACAGGTACCTATGTTTTTGGTTGATATGTCATTGGAATAATTTGGTTTACCAATGTTGTGCAGCAAAATGTTTACATTTGCATGCCTCAAGGCGTAATATATGGTTGAACTGTGCTATATTATTTTAAAAACTTTATGTAATTACCCATATCAGCAAATAAATGATTATGATTATGATTATGATTAAATAAATAAAATATAATTGTCTAATAATAATGTCAAAATAACAGCTTTCTACTCAATGCATAATTGTAAATGTTTGCAACGTAGGAACTCGATAACAAAAAAACAATTTTTAAAATTTTGTGTGAGTGTCTGTTCGTTCTGGCTAATCTCCGGAAGGCAAGCTAAATATGACAAGACAGCTGATGTTATATAAAAAATAACTGGCTACTTTTATTTGAGAAAGGATTAAGGACTCTTCGAAAATGAAAACCCCTTACATAATGCCATCGCAGGCATAAACTAGTCAATAAATAAGTGTACTGCATCTTACGACATCGTTAAGTATTTCCTGAATCCAAGAGAACCTCGCTTGGTTTCTAATTCCGTAGAATCATTACAACCATAATGTCTGGGGACTATTCAGGACACTCCAGGAATAACGTAACGTTTGTGAGTGCATCGACCCCGGCCTCATGCGATGTTGGGACATTAAGTAATTATAGAACACATTTACGGGCCTAGCCGAATGTTTTCACTGGAACGAATCCCTTTGACTACAGACTGCACTCGGTTTATGTATAAATGTTGTATTCCCTTTAACGCCTGCATGCTTCGCTAAGAACTTAGTTTGATCTAGAAATATGTCTCTGAGAAATAAGTATGTCTCAGATTGAAACACTATCCTAATAAATCTAGAATTTCAAAGATATTTACAAAAAAGTATTAAACGAGCCTCTGCAAGTTAGCTTCGACCCCTCGTACGCATCTCAAAGGTACAGGACCTCATTGGTTTCGAGTTATTAAAAAAAAAGTCCAAAACATAATTGCTATTGCCCGCGGCTTCGCTCGCGTCAAAGTCGGGTAACTTAGGACTCCCGTCTCATTCCCAAAGAGGGTGAATTAAAAAAAAATCTTGTCTTAACGGGGTCTACTAATTATAAACTACTTCCCTGCCAAATTTCATCTTTACACGTCAAGCGGTTCTCGATATTTCGTGATGAGTGTTTGAGTGAGTCGCCTTTCGCTTGATTTCAGTCGCCACATCCATAAGCAACTTGTAAGGTTCAAATAACAAGTGATACACGAAGACTTAGAGCTACCAAAAATGTAGCCTAACTTTGTTATCTGGTTAAGTTTCGTCTTTCAAGATTAGATAAAGAGTAATTTATTAGATAAAAGTGTCGCACGTTATTTCATACGAACTTTAAAGTTCAAAGTCTTAGAAATTAATTAATGAACCGATTTTAATACACCTGGACATACTGTTCCTCTCAAACCATGTCAGAGGCCCTTAAGGCGGTTTGAAAACTCCGACACTAGGGTTTGTGTGGTCGTAAGACCTTACTGCCCACACGATAAAGAAGAAAGAACTAAACACACAAAATACATAGGTTCAAATCTAGAAAAGCAATTGAGCACATTTTTGAAAAAGAAGGGTTTTTGTGGCATTTTTGTAGTTGTTCGTTTGCTATATCAAATTATTTGTAACTATATTTTTGAGCCGTTTTGGGTGGAAACGCTTGGGTAGTGGGGTCCGTGTGCCCATAGTCTTTTTAGAGGAATTGTTCAAACGGTTAGTTTACGCTTCCCGTGACCCAAGGACTGGCTTGCCTTTGCCAGAAGCTAAGCATTGACATCCAACGTGCACATTTTCAGTTGAAGGCTATGCGGAGAAATTTTTGATGCCATTTAGTTTTAGGTTGATTTTTAAATAATTAGGTATTCGTTTTTTATTAGTTATCTTATTAATTAAGTCTGTAAAAACTGTAGAGAGAGACCGAGAAATATGAGATACCTACCGTGTATCATGGCGCCTATTTTATGCATAGTTTGCATGAAACTTATCACAATGTTATATTTTACGCAATGCACTTCTGCGAATGATGACACTGCGAAATTTGAATATCCTGCGATGCTACTGTCGAGTACCTATTGCCAAGCGAATAACATGAGCTACTGCTGATGTCCTATTATAACAGTGTGTAATGTAACGTATGTACCTAATATTATGTTGTGTATTGCCTCGTTAGTGTAGTGGTTGCAAAGCGTGACTGCTGAGCGAAAGGTCTTGGGTTCGATTCCCAGGTCGGGCAAAGTGTTATTGGGTTTTTCCATCAGAAATTTCTGAGTAGCAGCCTCGGAGTCTGGATTTGTGCCCGGTTGATGGCAATAGGCTCGCTTCCTATACATAACTGGCGAAGTGTGGGTGTACTAATGGGTACACCTCTGCCTAACCCTTCGGGGATTACAGGCATGATTTTATGTTATGTAGGTATCTAATTGTCAAGCAGCTAATTCTGTAATTTGAGTATGCAATGCGAGTTTCTATCACCATTCGTTGTACAAGCGTGATGGTAGTTCATTTGCTCGCTTAATTATTGTATTCTGAAAGTTACATATTTCTTTAATCTCATCAGACTAATATCTAAAGTGTTTTGATTCCGGGATTCCGTATATGGACCACTTTATTAAGAACAGGCTGCCCCCTACGGCTTTGCCCACGTGGTATTAAGTAGTACTTTCCTCATTTCATCCCCATAGGCTCAAACTTTTCAATAAATAATACTGTGTTATTCTGATGTGTAATCATATAGCTATGTTACTGTAAAATTCGTTCCGTAGGTCATTCGTTGCGTGTAACAAACATCCTTCCAACTATCGTCAGGAACTTTCGCGTTTATTTATAGTACGTAGTAGGATATCTGAAGTACCTAGCAGCTGCTCGCAGCTAGCGACGAGCATTTCATACAAACTTCAACGTCCGGTTAGAATACAGGAGAAAAATAATAAAAGAGTCATCAATTATATAAGATACGTTACAATCTTCCACAAATAGCCTAGCCAGGCGTCCGGATAAAGCCGGACATTGTTAGGTTTTTTTTTGCCATGTCCGACCAAAATAAACGGTGTCCGGCTTGTTAGGCTTTTGTTAGGTTTTTAATTAAAAATGTTAATAAATGTTTGTCTAGAATTTAATTTTGGCTGATGACTTAATTTGATATTAATTTAGATATTAAAAAAATGATACAAAATCTTCAATGCATGCATGCATGCATGTCCGACCTTTTTACCCAAATGTCCGGCCAAACTGACTGGTCTGTCCGGTTTAACGACCTGGCAACCCTAACCACAAATGTCATATTATTATAGTGTGCTGGTTCAAAACACTGAGATCATTGATAATGCTAATTTTTTAACAAATAAATTGTGAAACCGTATTGCACACATAAGTGTTTCGACTTTTTATAAATAAAGAAAATCTATTTGTGGCTACCTCCCCAAAATTTGAGACAAAAATAGAAAACTCTCTTAACCCTTTAACCGCCATCGGATATAAAAAAGTGTTATTTATTTTGCGTTGTGCTTGCTTGCATCTGAGACATTCTATTAAAATTTTGACACATTTTCGTGTACATGGGTGTTGATTGGGTTGATATAATACCAACCCCATTTCACTATTGACTTGGTCCGCCTTAAGTTTAGACAATGACATCGTAATGACGACCGTCTACCTACTAAAACCCCACGATTCTTTCTAGTAGGATCCATTTAAGCGCAGGCGCATTGGACAGCTTTATTATGCTCTGATATTTCGTCCAAAGGCCGTGCTTACCATAAGGGCGGCTATCGGCTTGTTAGCCATCCAATAACATGAAACAAATGCTTTATTTTCATCTAATAGGTATTAGGGGTCGTATCACTCAATGCCCACGTGACCCGAAGAGGATGTGTGGCTGCGTCGGTACCGATAGTGTACGAGATAAAAAACTTTATGTGCCCAAAGGGCGAGGTTATTAGATCATAACACAATTATGTGTAATATTATTATGTATGTCACAAATAGATCAGGCAACTCGTAAAAAAAACCTACGTAATATTTTTTTATGATAAACTATAATTTAGTTTATTACACGTATCTATATTGGTATGATGAACTATAAAATATGGTGTGATACTGTCAAGGTTCGTGGCATTGTTTCTGCCGTAATCTTCTTACCAAGAGTACAGAATTTTGAACTAAAATGGTAGTTTCAAAACCGTGACTGAAATTACAGTTTGAAACTATTTCTTCTTTATTCGCTTAACTTTACTTAATAAGTATGTGTTATAATGTAGAAAAAACAAATAATACCAGCCTGTTATGGTCTCTTCTTGTATAGAGAAGGCACGACAATTGATCACCACGCTTACTTATGGCGGATTGGCGATTTCAGCAGGTCTCTTCACCATGTTTTCCTTTCCCGATGTCAGCAATTTCTAAGATATTAAAAAACAACAAAAAAACATAATTATATAAGGCCAACTCAGTTTACGTTTGTATTATGATACATACATAGGTCATAATAAGTAATATCTGTGCCTAGTCACATAACCGATGTATAACTTCCAGGAAATCCCCTCTAAATGTTTCCCCTCGTCATCAAAATACGAGCTCAGTTCGCGAGTAGGTGATATGTATTCTTAGCTCAGAAACCCAAACGAAACACTGCCGATATAAGCACACATAACTGATACTCATATCATTTGCTACAGGAATTCCACGTGGCCTACGTGTTCGTGAAGATGGGCAACTCGCCTCGACCTGGTCTTTGGATGCTGGAGAAGTCGACGGATTACGGGAAGACCTTCAAGCCTTGGCAGTACTTCTCCGATTCCCCTCAGTGAGTATCTAATGGGCTTTAAGCCTGGGATGTTTAACGAGGGTGAATAGAGAGACAGGTTTGAATCGGAACGAAACTTTTAAATGAATTTGGAGAGCCTTATCATCATTAAAACTCTTGGTAGTTTTAATGATGAAAAGGGTTGTTAAGATGTTTTTTTAACTGACTTGATTCTATATTCGACAATTACTACGGATCACATACGAAATGTTAGGAGTATCTGCGACACAATATTGTAAACATGTAAGCTGAAGAGATTTTTGTTTGTTTGTGTGTTTGTTACAACGACTCCCTTTTATGACTAGGATATTTGTGTGTAGCTCTAGCAGACATTAAGAATACTTTGTTTATTTATTATTTACTAGCTACTTCTCTGCCTCCTTTGGACCCCTGTTCCATCCCCTTAGGGGGTGAATTTTAGAAAATCCTTTCTTAACGGATTCCTACGTCATACAAAGAACACACCCTCCAAGTTTCAGGTCTCCACGACCAGCAGTTCAGGCTATACATTGATCCGTCATTCAGTCAGGACGAAGCATTTTATATGTTTAGAGATGAAGAAGATTATTTATTAGAGAAATCTCCAAAGATTATTATCTTAATTATTACTAGATATATATAGAAAAATAACAGTATATCTGCAATCAATGCGACAAGTACCTACCAGCGCACGACGCCTTCAGGATAGCTCCACGAAGCGCCAGGGCGACGCGACTCAATGTTTGGGTAACCCTGGATTAAATAATAATTCATTACATACCTCAGTACCTCCCAAATAGTTTCCTGGACAGTATAAGTACTAAAGTTTTTTCATTTCCGCAGGGATTGCGAGCGTTACTTCGGCAAGGAGAGTCTGCAGCCCATTACCAAGGATGACTCAGTGATCTGCAGCACCGAATACTCCAAGATCGTGCCGCTAGAGGGCGGTGAGGTCAGTCTGATTGCTTTAACATGTTGCATACAATTGTGACGTCATGTTGTAGATTCTAAGACTTAATTTTTTTACACCATAAGCTTAGTATAATCCCGGGTGGGCCCGGGTCGAAGGCGAGTTCTGTTCGCGCGCGCCTCAAAGAGCTGTCAGCACAGGAACGGGGCCCCAACGGGACCAAACTGACAGTCTGACAGTCCCTTCCCACCCAGGGCGGAAGGTGTCATTTAAAGATTTTTACCACCTAAAAAAAAAATATTAACACAACAAAAAAGGATCAGCCTAAGCGGATCAGCCGTTCTCAAGTATTGCGCTTAGCAACACATAAATTACTATTACGTAGATAAAAAAATAGGTAGAAGACAGATAGGTATTAGAAGAAGATACATTGTACCTGGGTGATGACAAATATAATAATAGGATCTCTAATTCTTATTCGATTTTTAGAAAGAGACTTTCACACCGGTATGGTCCAATAGGCCCTGTAGTACCGACCTTTCCATTTTAACATGAGGTACCTAGTACCTACGACCCCGTACAACTGTTAACAAATGATCATAATTATCATACAAAAAATTATCAGTCAAGCCTGCCTCGACTGCCTCGTTGGTCTAGTGGTCGCAAGCGCGACTGCTGTGCATGAGGTCTTGGGTTCGATTCCCAGGTCGGGCAAAGTGTTATTAGGTTTTACCATCAGGAATTTCTCAGTAGCAGCCTCGGAGTCTAGATTTGTGCCCGGTTGATGGCAATAGGCTCGCCCCCTATTACATGGGACTAAAAACATAACTGGCGAAATGTGGGTGTACTAATGGGTACACCTCTGCCTAACCCTTCAGGGGATTACAGGCGTGATGTTATGTTAAATTATCAGTCAAGGCATATTTGCACGATTTTACCTTCGCCTATTATCTTTGAAATCTGTTTCCAGATCCCAATATCCCTGCTGAATTATCGTCCGTCTGCGAACACCTACTTCAACTCCTCAGTACTCCAAGAGTGGACCAGGGCTACTAACGTGCGGCTTCGTCTGCTGAGAACCAAGAACTTGCTGGGGCATCTCATGTCCGTGGCCCGGCAGGACCCTACTGTTACCAGACGTGTGAGTTCTACTTGCATTATGTACGAGCAAATGATCGCTTTGAGGAGTCACTGTGATGCGTCCTCAAACCGCATACACCACGGCAACTAAGTTTTATTAACAATCTTCTGCCCGCCACTTGGCCCGCGTGTTTGTTTTCACCTGCGTTACCAGCTACTAGCAAAATGTTGTACCTACCTATAGTATTTTAATTATTCATGTAACATGTAAAGGTTTTAAAATAGTTTTGTAGCAGTTAACAGTTCTATAGTAGTGTTCAATTCGACGCATTATTTGTAAATTATTTATTTTGCTAGTTGGGACGTTAGATCATTATTTATTGCTCTACTGCCGTGGATCGTAGCGTGGTGTTATATGTATAGCCTACTAACTTCCGCCCTTCTAATAGGCTAGTACTTATTATGATTTTAACTAAGTTTACCATTTTCTCCCTGTAGTATTTCTACAGTATCAAAGACATCAGTATCGGTGGTCGCTGCATGTGCAACGGTCACGCGGACACCTGTGAGCCAGCGGACCCCGCCACCAACACCAATATACTGGAATGCGTGTGCCAACACAACACCTGCGGATCTCAGTGCGCCGAGTGCTGCGCTGGGTTCAAGCAAAAGAAATGGAGGATCTCGCAGCACTGGGATAGATTTACCTGTGAACGTAAGTTGGCTTTTGGGATAGAACTGCCTACTTAACATTTTACGTTCTTACGGATGTAAGAAATTACTCAGATCTTTTCCAAACAACGCGTTTTAGTCGTGTAACCTACAAAGTTATTCAGTTTAGTACTTCCCTATACGCCATAAACAAATATAATAAAGATGACGGGTAATCATGGGTATTGCTGATTGCTTCTTGGTTTACCTATACCTATTTATGCATTAAACTGCTTACCTACCCAAAATTATCAAAGTAGGCTATATTTACATAATTACTTTTTCTTGTTTTTCTGTGTCAGTTTTATACCAATATTATTGAAAGAAAAGTAACAAATTAAAACAAATCTTCGCCCTTAGCTATGAAGTCATTCATAATCGTAAACCGCATCCAAATTTAGGTACTCAGGCTCCGAATAAATGAAATAGCCAATAATGGCAAGCAGCCGATTGCAACCTGGGAAAGCAACTCGATTTTACCCAAATGTTTAGGGATTTTTTAGTTTTTGTTCCCGAGTTAAAGTCATTCGTAATCGTAAAGCGCATCCAAACTAACTCTGAGCCTATAAAATACCCTAATATGGCAACCGGCCGGTTACGGGCCGAATGCAACCCGGGAATACAATTCAATTTCACACAAATGTCTGAGGATATTTTTTAGTTTCTTTCCTGAGTTAAAAAGTCGTTCGTAATCATAAAACGCATCCAAACTAATTCCGGCGATATGAAAAAGCCGATGACGGCAACCGACCTATTGCCGGCCGGTTGCCGCCCGGGAAAACAACTGAATTTCACCCAAATATCTGAGGATTTGTTTCAGCTTCTGTCTGGCGTTGATAATTTAGTTGATAGTTAGTTAGTTTTTTTAGTTGTACCGTTGGTTGGTTGCCTTAAGCATAATATTGTATGTTAAATAACACCAATGAAAATTCATTTATTCATAGTTTATATCCAATGACCTAGAATGCGATACTCCGCTATTCATTTTTATATTAACTGAAATTTCCTTAGTGTTCAATGATTGATACACCCCCTGTGTATCAATCATTGAACACTAAGGAAATTTCAGTTATCTTTTTCTGAATCTGCTTATAGCGAAAAAAATATTTAGCTAACTACTTTTTATCCAAAATAAGTACGACTGAAATATTTCAATACTGTTCGATTATTTCTCTGCTATATATTTTATTTATCATCCCTCTTGCAGCTTGTAACTGCCACAGCCACTCAACGGAATGCGAGTATGATCCTGAAGTAGATAGGAAGAGGCTTTCAATAGACATCTACGGAAGATACGAAGGTGGAGGAGTCTGCAAAAACTGCCAGCACAACACCGAGGGCATTAACTGTAACAAATGCGTGCCAACCTTCTACAGACCCTACGGAAAGCACTGGAATGAAACTGATGTCTGCCGACGTAAGTACCTATTAATTATTATAATTATGTTACTAGCACTAGTAGTACTCATAGTGAAGTAATATCCATGTTCTAATGAACAATGGTAATTTTTCTAAATAAATATCGTTGACAATTAGAACGCATGATAAAATATTTCAATTTTGAACGCATCAGTAAATTATTGATTTAATAGAGACGTTTGTACTTTTCTCATTTTAAGTCCATTTTTTATCGACTCTCAAATAAGCATGTTTATTTTGATGAATTATTAGATATTTTTACTATCCGGCATTTCAATGTTAGACATTTTTAAGCTTAGTTAAAATGATTTTAGATAATTTATGATACTATCTTTATTTTAATTTTCGATATTTTGAACATTCTTATTTTACCACATTCAAATACGTCCCTTACATAGGTAGGTACATATAGCTTGTCCGCTTAATTAAGTCCTCGCCAGCCAGGGGATACACACCCGCGCCCCTGACACCGCTGGCGAGGACTTAATTAAGCGGTTAAGCTATATCTTGGCATTTCCATGTTAGACATTTTTAAGCTTAGTTATAATAATTTTCGATTATTATGATAAAATCTATATTTTAATTTCCGATGTTTTGAATATCGTCATTTTACCGCATTCAAATACGTCCCTTACATAGGTAGATAGATATAGCTTAACCGCTTAATTAGGTCCTCGCCAGCGGGGTACAGCGACGCGGGGTAGCACTCCGCTAGCGAGGACTTAATTAAGTGGACGGTTATTTGCTAAAATAACACAACAACTTAAAAACAGCGCCATCTATTCGAATTTTATCGTATTATTCTGAGGGCGGCTTCCTGATGAGGGTTGACTAGAGGGTGAGTGAATACCTTTAGGGGTGGTTCGAGAGTGCCCTAAATAGTGTTCTAATGAATTGAGAGATGGCGCAGAAAACAAAATTTATTTATAGCTTAACCGCTTAATTAAGTCCTCGCCAGCCCCCGCGCCCCTGACACCGCTGGCGAGGACTTAATTAAGCCGTTAAGCTATATCTTGGCATTTTAATATAAGACATTTTTAAGCTTAGTTATAATAGTTTTCGATAATATGATACAATATTTTAATTTTCGAAGTTTTGGACTGAAAATGAACCTTTAAAGAGGGTAAATTAAAGAGCAAGTAGATATCCCGAACACAAACAGTAGATAAAGAAAATAAGTAAAGTCAACAATCGTGTTTTACAAAAGCGAAGCGATCATACACACTCCTCATGGCATACTAATTGCACCAGCTTATCAACAAATTATCTGGGTTTGGTTAACAAGGGCCTAAGCTCTTCGGAAGAAATAATTTTATGGCAAACTCCATTGGAAGACTGCGAGCTCCACTAAATACAGCCTGTCTAGACCTAGTTGAAAATGAAAACTGTAACTGTGGAGCCTTTAAATCCAACCTTGGCTTTCCAAACCTCAGCTCAATGCTAGCAAACCACACAACTCAGCTCTGCTTCTGGTGGGACTATTGCTAGATATTCCTAGTCTGTGGCACACTTTCATGGAGGATGTAGTGACGTTGGTCAAGCCCAACTTGTTCTTCAGCATGCCCATGACAAGATTGTGGCAATCCTCCTTTATTACTTCAACAAATCCGGTGAAAATGAGTACTTTGCGCCGAGATTGTGTCTTCAAACCATCAACCACTCGAGAGCACTCCTAGATCTGATTTCAAAGTAGACCCATCATGCCGCACACAAGCTCCCTGAAAGTCCACAACTGTTCAAAAATCTTGGCAACCGTAGGATTCCAGCAGTGAATCAGATCTGCGATCTGGAGGATCTGCGCCATATCCCATCTTTTTAGGGAAGTATTCCTTGAGACTTCTGGGCTGTATGGATGTCATTGATTTGAGACATAGTGTAATTTAATGCTATTGACTTTTAGTTATTACAAGTAGCACTAGCTGGTGATGTGGTTTATTGTGTTTTGTCACATGGATTGTTTCACCTATGTAAGAAGTGTTTATAGAAGATTGTGACTTAATATATTGGAACAGTATTATAGAATAAAATTATAAAAACAATAAATTATATTTTAATTAAAATTATAATGAAATAAATTATATTTTTTTACACCTAGCCATGAAAAGAAAGCAAAAAAAAATTGTATGTGATTTATTTCATTTTTGAAATCAAATCATAAATAAACAACAATTTTACTAACTAAGGTCAACCTGTACATACAGGTCGACCTTAGTTAGTAAAATTGTTGAATTAAATTAAATTATTAAAAAAAAATTAGTTTTCTTAGATTTCATTACATACATTTGTCATTTTTGATAAGTATTTATTATAGGTTTACTAAATAGCATTGTGATATTATATATTAGTAAATAAAATATAATACATTTTAAAAATGCCTCGATGTATGTAACTATGTAATGAAATCTAAGAAAACTAATTAATACTTAAATCCCCTAATGAGGTAATAGACAGTAGGGCCTTGAGATAAATTGTACCTACATACTTTTTAATTTTATTATCATAAAAGGTTTTGTGTCTATGTTAATAATAAAAGCAATCTTAACGACAATGTCACTGTCAACGTCACTGTCATTGTTAACTTCACTGTCAACGTCAGTGTCAACATCACTGTCAGTGTCAACATCACTGTCAGTGTCAACGTCACTGTCATTGTCAACGTCACTGTCAGTGTTCACGTCACTGTCGACGTCACTGTCAGTGTAAACGTCACTGTCACGGTAATGTCACTGTCAGTGTCAACGTCAATGTCAAAAATATAAAGAAGTTTTACAATAAACAAAAACTTAAATTAAATAAACATTAAAATGGATAATATTTAACTATTTCCATCACAACAGAGACTAGATTCATCAAAGGAAATAGTTACAACTTACCAAAGATTGATTCTTTGATGCTGGCTTGTTTCTTTGATAGTAACAAGCATTTTTGTGCAGTGGAGTTTAGAAACTTGAAAATATCTTTGTAAGTACCCATAATTTTATACTTATATTCTATATTATAAATGAAAGAGACACCTTGGTCGATTTACATACAATTTTATCATATTTAGAACTACGTAATATCGTCTATATCAACGAAATAAAAAGCTAGGTTATGTACAAAGTTTTATAGTATAAAAATTACGTTCTTATTTTATTTCAGTTCTTCAACAGAATCTTATGGCGATGATGCCGTGGGATACATTCAGGTGTAATAAGAAGCAAATATTTGTATGGTGAAGTGCAGCGTGTGCCCTGAACACAAAGTAATGTTATACCGTTATAATGTTAATGTTATACACAGTCACTATCATTGTGGATCAATAAAACAGTGTTGTTATTAGTCACAATGCCTTGGCATCACCAGAGCAGCTCAAGCAGTTGCAGCCAGAGACGTCAGAGATCTCAATATCAAAATTATCTCAGACAGTGTATTGGTGCTTCAAGCGCTACAAAACAACATTGTAGCTTCTGCCCTCGTTTTGGAATGTCATAATACACTCCAACACATTGCGAACACAAAGAAAGTAACCCTGCAGTTAATATATGGGGGATAGTAACTCACTGGGTAACGATGCAGCCAATGAACTGGCTTAAAGAGGTATGAAGACAACAGTATATGGTCCGGAACCGCTACTGAGGTTCCATACCCCAAGCCGAGGACACACACCAAATGGAATGGAGAAACAGTGTAACCTGCAGGCAAACAAAGAATACAGTTCAGGAAGCATCAAAAAGACTTGCCCTTTATTGTAACTGACTTGCCCCTAGATTGAAACAGGACAAAATTCGGAAGATCATAGGCATCATAACCGGCCACTGTCCCCTAAACGAACACCTATTCACCATAGGTGTGACAGACAGCCCTCTGTGCAGAGGATACATGGAGATGGAAGAAACACCACAGCATGTGCTCTTGAATATGTCGTAGAAGTGTGGGGGATCAATGGACACAGACACACTTTCAAATCGCCGGTATCGCTCCCTGAAGCCTGCAGCAGTCTGAAAAGGCTGCTGGCATTCTGGGAGGACCTGGGATGGTTTGAGTAACTTTGAGGATACATACATACAATGGCCCAATAAAAAATACAACAACATTGAACAATATTGAATTCATACAACTACAGAATTAGCCAAAGGCATAGTAAATTAAATATACTATATTAAAATACAGATAATTTGTATTTCAGTCTTTTATTTCCAATTTCAGTTTATTAATTAATAGTCACTTATTAATAAATGTTTTTTTTTTATTTATCTAAGAGATTGATTAGCTTCTGCCTGCGACTTTGTCTGCATAAAAGTTGGTTTCTCCATACAAACTCTGGACTTCTGTTTCATTCCCTTATGGGGTGAATTTTGGTAAATCCTTATCAGATGTCTATATGTCATACAAAGAATACACCTTCTAAGTGTCAGGTTTCTACAATCAACAGTTTGGGCTGTGCATTGATCCCTCAGTCAGTCAGTCACTCAGGACAAAGCATTTTAAATGTATAGATGAAAAGTCTTAATTACTGACACCTTATACATAACTATAATAAGACTGCATCATTTTGATAATCATAAAAGTTTATTTCAAGTCCAGTGTCGTTTCTCAAACTCGAATCTCAAAACTTTAGTGCAATTCTTAATACAAAACATACAGAAGTGATGAAAGGACTCGAGGCTTTTAAGTCATTTATAATTCACCTTTCAAACAAAATCAAAATCGGTTCATCCGTTCGCGAGCTACGATGCCACAGACAGACACGCACCAATAGGTCAAACTTATAACACCCCGTCGTTTTTGCGTCGAAGGTTAAAATGAACTCGACTCGATTATGACGGTTTGCAACTCAATCGAGTCCTTGAACCCTGAACCCTTTTAATAGATAAGACTCATCGTTTTAAAAAGACTCGCCGTTTTTAAACGATTCAGGCAAACTCAGGCGCAACGAAAAGGTCAACTATACATTTTTACAGGAAACTTTTAAAGAGTTGATACTTGCCTCAACTTAAGTTGCTCCGTGTGCAAAGCGCCTGAGGGAGGGACGGTGTTACGATTGACGGTTGAGGAAACCAGCATCTTTAAAAACCGGTAAAATATTTAACAGTTGCTAGTTGCGGCAATTAGCAACTAACTTAGTCATCGATTGCAGCAACTGAAAATTGTCGAGTTGCTATGTGTGCGCAGTCCTATTAAAATATATGTAAACAGCTAGTTGCCAATTGCCATGCAGTTGTTGCAGTAGTTGCTCTGTGTGCAAAGCGCCAAGTTCGACATTCAAATACGTCCCATACACGGGTACGTAGATATAGCTTAACCGCTTAATTAGGTCCTTGCCAGCGGGGTACAGCGATGCGGGGTAGCACCCCGCTAGCGAGGACTTAATTAAGTGGACGGTTATTTGCTAAAATAACACAACAACTTAAAAATAGCGCCATCTCCTCGAATTTCATCATATTATACTGAGGGCGGCTTCCTGATGAGGGTTGACTTGAGGTTGAGTGAATACCTTTAGGGGTGGTTCGAGAGTGCCCTAAATAGTGTTCTAATGAATTGAGAGATGGCGCAGAAAACAAAATTTATTTATAGCTTAACCGCTTAATTAAGTCCTCGCCAGCCAGGGGTACACCCCCGCGCCCCTGACACCGCTGGCGAGGACTTAATTAAGCGGTTAAGCTATATCTTGGCATTTCCATGTTAGAAATTTTTAAGCTTAGTTATAACAATTTTCGATAATTATGATGAAATCTATATTTTAATTTTCGATGTTTTGAATATCGTCATTTTAACGCATTCAAATACGTCCCTTACATCGGTAGATAGATATAGCTTAACCGCTTAATTAAGTCCTCTCCAGCCAGTGAGTACACACCCGCGCCCCTGACACCGCTGGCGAGGACTTAATTAAGCGGTTAAGCTATATCTTGGCATTTCCATGTTAGACATTTTTAAGCTTAGTTATAATAATTTTCGATAATTATGATAAAATCCATATTTTAATTTCCGATGTTTTGAATATCGTCATTTTACCGCATTCAAATACGTCCCTAACATAGGTAGATAGATATAGCTTAACCGCTTAATTAAGTCCTCGCCAGCGGGGTACAGCGACGCGGGGTAGCACCCCGCTAGCGAGGACTTAATTAAGTGGACGGTTATTTGCTAAAATAATACAACAACTTAAAAATAGCGCCATCTACTCGAATTTCATCGTATTATACTGAGGGCGGCTTCCTGATGAGGGTTGACTTGAGGGTGAGTGAATACCTTTAGGGGTGGTTCGAGAGTGCCCTAAATAGTGTTCTAATGAATTGAGAGATGGCGCAGAAAACAAAATTTATTTATAGCTTAACCGCTTAATTAAGTCCTCGCCAGCCAGGGGTACACCCCCGCGCCCCTGACACCGCTGGCGAGGACTTAATTAAGCGGTTAAGCTATATCTTGGCATTTCCATGTTAGACATTTTTAAGCTTAGTTATAATAATTTTCGATAATTATGATGAAATCTATATTTTAATTTTCGATGTTTTGAATATCGTCATTTTACCGCATTCAAATACGTCTCTTACATCGGTAGATAGATATAGCTTAACCGCTTAATTAAGTCCTCGCCAGCCAGTGGGTACACAGTCCTCGCCAGCCAGGGGTACACCCCCGCGCCCCTGACACCGCTGGCGAGGACTTAATTAAGCGGTTAAGCTATATCTTGGCATTTCCATGTTAGACATTTTTAAGCTTTGTTATAATAATTTTCGATAATTACGATAAAATCTATATTTTAATTTTCGATGTTTTGAATATCGTCATTTTACCGCATTCAAATACGTCCTTTACATCGGTAGATAGATATAGCTTAACCGCTTAATTAAGTCCTCGCCAGCCAGTGGGTACACACCCCCGCCCCTGACACCGCTGGCGAGGACTTAATTAAGCGGTTAAGCTATATCTTGGCATTTCCATGTTAGACATTTTTAAGCTTAGTTATAATAATTTTCGATAATTATGATAAAATCTATATTTTAATTTCCGATGTTTTGAATATCGTTATTTTACCTCATTCAAATACGTCCCTTACATAGGTAGATAGACATAGCTTAACCACTCTATTAGGTCCTCGCCCGCGGGGTACAGCGACGCGGGGTAGCACCCCGCTAGCGAGGACTTAATTAAGTGGACGGTTATTTGCTAAAATAACACAACAACTTAGAAACAGCGCCATCTACTCGAATTTCATCGTATTATACTGAGGGCGGCTTCCTGATGAGGGTTGACTTGAGGGTGAGTGAATACCTTTAGGGGTGGTTCGAGAGTGCCCTAAATAGTGTTCTAATGAATTGAGAGATGGCGCAGAAAACAAAATTTATTTATAGCTCAACCGCTTAATTAAGTCCTCGTCAGCCAAGGGGTCACCCCCGCGCCCCTGACACCGCTGGCGAGGACTTAATTAAGCGGTTCAGCTATATCTTGGCATTTCCATGTTAGACATTTTTAAGCTTAGTTATAATAATTTTAGATAATTATGATAAAATCTATATGTTAATTTTTGATGTTTTGAATATCGTCATTTTACCGCATTCAAATACGTCTCTTACATCGGTAGATAGATATAGCTTAACCGCTTAATTAAGTCCTCGCCAGCCAGGGGGTACACCCCCGCGCCCTTGACACCGCTGGCGAGGACTTAATTAAGCGGTTAAGCTATATCTTGGCATTTCCATGTTAGACATTTTTAAGCTTATGTAGTTATAATAATTTTTGATAATTATGATAGAATCTATATGTTAATTTTTGATGTTTTGAATATCATCATTTTACCGCATTCAAATACGTCCCTTACATAGGTAGATAGATATAGCTTAACCGCTTAATTAAGTCCTCGCCAGCCAGGGGGTACTCCCCCGCGCCCCTGACACCGCTGGCGAGGCCTTAATTAAGCGGTTAAGCTATATCTTGGCATTTCAATGTTAGACATTTTTAAGCTTAGTTATAATAATTTTCGATAATTATGATAAAATCCATATTTTAATTTCCGATGTTTTGAATATCGTCATTTTACCGCATTCAAATACGTCCCTTACATAGGTAGATAGATATAGCTTAACCGCTTAATTAGGTCCTCGCCAGCGGGGTACAGCGACGCGGGGTAGCACCCCGCTAGCGAGGACTTAATTAAGTGGACGGTTATTTGCTAAAATAACACAACAACTTAAAAATAGCGCCATCTACTCAAATTTCATCGTATTATACTGAGGGCGGCTTCCTGATGAGGGTTGACTTGAGGGTGAGTGAATACCTTTAGGGGTGGTTCGAGAGTGCCCTAAATAGTGTTCTAATGAATTGAGAGATGGCGCAGAAAACAAAATTTATTTATAGCTTAACCGCTTAATTAAGTCCTCGCCAGCCAGGGGTACACCCCCGCGCCCCTGACACCGCTGGCGAGGACTTAATTAAGCGGTTAAGCTATATCTTGGCATTTCCATGTTAGAAATTTTTAAGCTTAGTTATAGTAATTTTCGATAATTATGATAAAATCTATATTTTAATTTTCGATGTTTTGAATATCGTCCTTTTACCACATTCAAATACGTCCCTTACATAGGTAGATAGATATAGCTTAACCGCTTAATTAAGTCCTCGCCAGCCAGTGGGTACACACCCCCGCCCCTGACACCGCTGGCGAGGACTTAATTAAGCGGTTAAGCTATATCTTGGCATTTCCATGTTAGACATTTTTAAGCTTAGTTATAATAATTTTCGATAATTATGATAAAATCTATATTTTAATTTCCGATGTTTTGAATATCGTTATTTTACCTCATTCAAATACGTCCCTTACATAGGTAGATAGACATAGCTTAACCACTCTATTAGGTCCTCGCCCGCGGGGTACAGCGACGCGGGGTAGCACCCCGCTAGCGAGGACTTAATTAAGTGGACGGTTATTTGCTAAAATAACACAACAACTTAGAAACAGCGCCATCTACTCGAATTTCATCGTATTATACTGAGGGCGGCTTCCTGATGAGGGTTGACTTGAGGGTGAGTGAATACCTTTAGGGGTGGTTCGAGAGTGCCCTAAATAGTGTTCTAATGAATTGAGAGATGGCGCAGAAAACAAAATTTATTTATAGCTCAACCGCTTAATTAAGTCCTCGTCAGCCAAGGGGTCACCCCCGCGCCCCTGACACCGCTGGCGAGGACTTAATTAAGCGGTTCAGCTATATCTTGGCATTTCCATGTTAGACATTTTTAAGCTTAGTTATAATAATTTTAGATAATTATGATAAAATCTATATGTTAATTTTTGATGTTTTGAATATCGTCATTTTACCGCATTCAAATACGTCTCTTACATCGGTAGATAGATATAGCTTAACCGCTTAATTAAGTCCTCGCCAGCCAGGGGGTACACCCCCGCGCCCTTGACACCGCTGGCGAGGACTTAATTAAGCGGTTAAGCTATATCTTGGCATTTCCATGTTAGACATTTTTAAGCTTATGTAGTTATAATAATTTTTGATAATTATGATAGAATCTATATGTTATTTTTGATGTTTTGAATATCATCATTTTACCGCATTCAAATACGTCCCTTACATAGGTAGATAGATATAGCTTAACCGCTTAATTAAGTCCTCGCCAGCCAGGGGGTACTCCCCCGCGCCCCTGACACCGCTGGCGAGGCCTTAATTAAGCGGTTAAGCTATATCTTGGCATTTCAATGTTAGACATTTTTAAGCTTAGTTATAATAATTTTCGATAATTATGATAAAATCCATATTTTAATTTCCGATGTTTTGAATATCGTCATTTTACCGCATTCAAATACGTCCCTTACATAGGTAGATAGATATAGCTTAACCGCTTAATTAGGTCCTCGCCAGCGGGGTACAGCGACGCGGGGTAGCACCCCGCTAGCGAGGACTTAATTAAGTGGACGGTTATTTGCTAAAATAACACAACAACTTAAAAATAGCGCCATCTACTCAAATTTCATCGTATTATACTGAGGGCGGCTTCCTGATGAGGGTTGACTTGAGGGTGAGTGAATACCTTTAGGGGTGGTTCGAGAGTGCCCTAAATAGTGTTCTAATGAATTGAGAGATGGCGCAGAAAACAAAATTTATTTATAGCTTAACCGCTTAATTAAGTCCTCGCCAGCCAGGGGTACACCCCCGCGCCCCTGACACCGCTGGCGAGGACTTAATTAAGCGGTTAAGCTATATCTTGGCATTTCCATGTTAGAAATTTTTAAGCTTAGTTATAGTAATTTTCGATAATTATGATAAAATCTATATTTTAATTTTCGATGTTTTGAATATCGTCCTTTTACCACATTCAAATACGTCCCTTACATAGGTAGATAGATATAGCTTAACCGCTTAATTAAGTCCTCGCCAGCCAGGGGGTATACCCCCGCGCCCCTGACACCGCTGGCGAGGACTTAATTAAGCGGTTAAGCTATATCTTGGCATTTCAATGTTAGGCATTTTTAAGCTTAGTTATAATAATTTTCGATAATTATGATAAAGTCTATATTTTAATTTTCGATGTTTTGAATATCGTCATTTTACCGCATTCAAATACGTCCCTTACATAGGTAGAGAGATATAGCTTAACCGCTTAATTAAGTCCTCGCCAGCCAGGGGGTACTCCCCCGCGCCCCTGACACCGCTGGCGAGGCCTTAATTAAGCGGTTAAGCTATATCTTGGCATTTCCATGTTAGACATTTTTAAGCTTAGTTATAATAATTTTCGATAATTATGATAAAATCCATATTTTAATTTCCGATGTTTTGAATATCGTCATTTTACCGCATTCAAATACGTCCCTTACATAGGTAGATAGATATAGCTTAACCGCTTAATTAGGTCCTCGCCAGCGGGGTACAGCGACGCGGGGTAGCACCCCGCTAGCGAGGACTTAATTAAGTGGACGGTTATTTGCTAAAATAACACAACAACTTAAAAATAGCGCCATCTACTCAAATTTCATCGTATTATACTGAGGGCGGCTTCCTGATGAGGGTTGACTTGAGGGTGAGTGAATACCTTTAGGGGTGGTTCGAGAGTGCCCTAAATAGTGTTCTAATGAATTGAGAGATGGCGCAGAAAACAAAATTTATTTATAGCTTAACCGCCTAATTAAGTCCTCGCCAGCCAGGGGTACACCCCCGCGCCCCTGACACCGCTGGCGAGGACTTAATTAAGCGGTTAAGCTATATCTTGGCATTTCCATGTTAGACATTTTTAAGCTTAGTTATAATAATTTTAGATAATTATGATAAAATCTATATGTTAATTTTTGATGTTTTGAATATCGTCATTTTACCGCATTCAAATACGTCTCTTACATCGGTAGATAGATATAGCTTAACCGCTTAATTAAGTCCTCGCCAGCCAGGGGGTACACCCCCGCGCCCTTGACACCGCTGGCGAGGACTTAATTAAGCGGTTAAGCTATATCTTGGCATTTCCATGTTAGACATTTTTAAGCTTATGTAGTTATAATAATTTTTGATAATTATGATAGAATCTATATGTTAATTTTTGATGTTTTGAATATCATCATTTTACCGCATTCAAATACGTCCCTTACATAGGTAGATAGATATAGCTTAACCGCTTAATTAAGTCCTCGCCAGCCAGGGGGTACTCCCCCGCGCCCCTGACACCGCTGGCGAGGCCTTAATTAAGCGGTTAAGCTATATCTTGGCATTTCAATGTTAGACATTTTTAAGCTTAGTTATAATAATTTTCGATAATTATGATAAAATCCATATTTTAATTTCCGATGTTTTGAATATCGTCATTTTACCGCATTCAAATACGTCCCTTACATAGGTAGATAGATATAGCTTAACCGCTTAATTAGGTCCTCGCCAGCGGGGTACAGCGACGCGGGGTAGCACCCCGCTAGCGAGGCCTTAATTAAGTGGACGGTTATTTGCTAAAATAACACAACAACTTAAAAATAGCGCCATCTACTCAAATTTCATCGTATTATACTGAGGGCGGCTTCCTGATGAGGGTTGACTTGAGGGTGAGTGAATACCTTTACGGGTGGTTTGAGAGTGCCCTAAATAGTGTTCTTATCAATTGAGAGATGGCGCAGAAAACAAAATTTATTTATAGCTTAACCGCTTCATTAAGTCCTCGCCAGCCAGGGGTACACCCCCGCGCCCCTGACACCGCTGGCGAGGACTTAATTAAGCGGTTAAGCTATATCTTGACATTTCCATGTTAGACATTTTTAAGCTTAGTTATAATAATTTTCGATTATTATGATAAGATCTATATTTGAATTTTCGATGTTTTGAATATCGTCATTTTGCCGCATTCAAATACGTCCCTTACATAGGTAGATAGATATAGCTTAACCGCTTATTTAAGTCGTCGCCAGCCAGGGGGTACACCCCCGCGCCCCTGACACCGCTGGCGAGGACCTAATTAAGCGGTTAAGCTATATCTTGGCATTTCCATGTTAGATATTTTTAAGCTTAGTTATAATAATTTTCGATTATTATGATAAGATCTATATTTGAATTTTCGATGTTTTGAATATCGTCATTTTGCCGCATTCAAATACGTCCCTTACATAGGTAGATAGATATAGCTTAACCGCTTATTTGAGTCCTCGCCAGCCAGGGGGTACACCCCCGCGCCCCTGACACCGCTGGCGAGGACTTAATTAAGCGGTTAAGCTATATCTTGGCATTTCCATGTTAGATATTTTTAAGCTTAGTTATAATAATTTTCGATAATTATGATAAAATCTATATTTTAATTTCCGATGTTTTGAATATCGTCATTTTACCGCATTCAAATACGTCCCTTACATAGGTAGGTGATACAGCCTGTCCGCTTAATTAAGTCTTCGCCAGCGGGTACAGGGGCGCGGGGGGCGCCCGTGTTATATTTTTAACAGGACTAATAAACTGTAATTTCAGATGTGACTGTTAAATGACATTCATTTTACGTTTCAATTAAGACGTTTTATCATTTTATGACAATAAATAGACTGTTTACGTCAATTTTTGTTTTAAAATGTATTTTAAAATCCATTTGTCTGAAATTAATTCACAATAGACAGTTATATAAGTAACGAAAACGTCAATGAGACCACCAAGGCACCAACAATAAAAATAAAATCTAATCAAATTACCGCCGAACTATAAATAATAAATTTTGAAAATTAAACCTTTAAAGAGGGTAAATTAAAGAGCAAGTAGATATCCCGAACACAAACAGTAGATAAAGAAACGAAGTAAAGTCAACAATCGTGTTTTACAAAAGCGAAGCGATCATACACATTCCTCATCATCATCATCATCATCATATCAGCCGTAGGACGTCCACTGCTGAACATAGGCCTCCCCTACAGATTTCCAATAAGACCCGATGGAAGTCCACATTCCTCATGGCATACTAATTGCACCAGCTTATCAACAAATTATCTGGGTTTGGTTATTAAGGGCCTAAGCTCTTCGGAAGAAGTAATTTTATGCCGAACTTCATTGGGAGACTGCAAGCTCCTTTAAATACAGCCCGTCTAGACCTGGTTGAAAACTGTAACTGTGGAGCCCATAAATCCAGCCTTGGCCTTCCAAACCACAGACCTAGCTCAATACTAGCAAACCACACAAGGATAGGTCTGCTTCTGGTGGGAAGACTATTGTTAGATATTCCTATCCTGTGGCACACTTTCATGAAGGATGTAGTGATGTTGGTCAAACCCAACTTGTTTTTTAGCATGCCCATGACAAGATTGTGGCAATCCTCCTATACTGCTTCAGCAAACTGAAGCAAGGTGAAAATGAACACTTAGCGCTGAGATTGTATTTTCAAACCATCAACCACTTGAGATCACTCCTAGATCTGATTCTGACGTAGGCCCATTATGCTGACTACACTCTCCCTGAAAGTCCAAAACTCTTCAGCAATTTTGGCAACCGTGAAGTTTCATCAGTCTGGATCTGCACCATCCCTCATCTTTTTAGGGAAATATTTCTCAAGGCTTCTGGGCTGTATAATGTCATCGATTTGAGACATAGTGTAATTTAATGCTATTGACTTTTAGTTATTACAAGTAGCACTAGGTGGTGATGTGGTTTATTGCCTTTTGTCACATGAATTGTTTCACCTATGTTAGAAGTGTTTATTTGGACGATTGTGACTCAATATAACGATACAGTAATAAAGAATAAAATATTATGAAATCAATAAATTATATATTTTCATTAAAATTATTATGCAAATAACACGAAAAAGAAAGTAAAAAAGCTTCTACGATTTATTTTATTTTTCTTAAAAGTTAACCTAAATTATTTTTTATGCCCTTATTGGTTCTTCCTTTTTTTAATTACTTAAGTGCCGCGTAATGAGAAAATAGATTTTCTGTTGCTCTGTCATACCGGTATGTCAGCCGGGCCTTCAGCGGTAATTTCTTTTAAAAATTGTACTTACTTTTAAATTTTATTATTATATTATTTAAAGGTTTTGTGTTTAGGTTAATTAATTAAAATAAAAAATAATAAAAGCATAAAATAAATAGGAAGGTAAATATTAACGTCAATGTCACTGTCAACGTCACTGTCTGTGTCAACGTCCTTGATAGTGTCAACGTCACTGTCATGTCAACGTCACTGTCAGTGTCAACGTCACTGTCAGTGTCAACTTCACTGTCAGTGTAAACGTCACTGTCAGTGTCAACGTCAACGTCATTATAAAAATAAAATATTGTACAATATAAACAAAAACTTAAAATAAACAACAAAATGGATAATATTTATCAATTTCCAACACAATGGAGACTGGATTCATTAAAAGAAATAGTTATAACTTACCAAAGATTGATTCTTTGATGCTGGCTTGTTTCTTTGCTAGTAAGAAGCGTTTTTGTGCAGCGGAGTTTAGAAACTTGAAAATATCTTTGTAAGTACCCATAATTTTACACTAATATTCTTTATTACAAATAAAAGAGACACCTTGCCCGATTAACACACAATTTTATCATATTTAGAACTGCGTAATATCATCTATTTCAACTAAATAAAAAGCTAGGTTAGGTACAAAGTTTTGTAGTACTAAAATAACCTTCCTATTTTGTTTATTCCAGTTCTTCAAGAGAATCTTATGGCTATGATGCCGTAGTAGGATATGTTCAGGTGTAATGAGAATCGAATATTTGTGTGGTGAAGTGCAGCATGTGCCCTGAACCAAAGTAATGTTATACCATATGCAGTCACTATCATTGTGGATCAATAAAACAGTGTTGTTATCACTCACAATACCACTGTTGTGCTGCTTAAGCAGGTGGGTACAATACAAACATACAGTGGCTTTTTTGGTCTGGGCATGCAGAAGAAGTGAAGAGCCGTTTTGAACCCTGGTAGAATGCTGTTTGTAAAAGTCCAATCTATCCAAGGTGAGAACAACATTGAAACTCAAAACAACTACAGAATTAGCCAAAGGCCATGCTTCAATTTCTGACAAAAACACAAGGTGAAACAGGCTATAGAGAAAGGTATGAGAAACTGAATTATTTAGGTATTTGTTAAACACCAGTTATGAGCTTGAAAGGCTCTCTATGTACCAGTGAGTCCAGAACTAGAGGGAACAATGTAGTGAAGAGTTCATCAAGCTTAAATTTGGGTTATTTACTTTGGTTATTGAACAAGGTTGAAGAAAACAAGAGAGCAGACCAGTGGTAACTTGTGGCACAAGTTACATAAGGTTTGGCAGAATAACGGCTTCCAAATCTTAGGAAGTTAAATAATGTAAAACAAATGATGATGCATTAGTATCCTTGATAATGGCGGCAGCATACCTATATATAGATACTCCAGCAATTGAATGTGGCAGGGTTTTGGGATGTAAAGTACTACAAACAGTACAAACTATGCTACAAAAACAAAAAAAAAATTAGGTCTTTTTATTAGCTAAGACTTTTCTATGTTTGCTAAGTGTTTTTTGAGTGCGATTAAGGTGTTTCAGATTTTTAAAATAATAATAAAGTTGATTTTATATTAGTGAAGTTTGATGAAAAGTTTGCAATTTTTTTATGGCAATCTTTATTAATCATTTTGGTAAAAAGTGTATGTACCCATTTTTATGTAAAGCAGCAGAAAAATAATAAATAAAATATAGTTAATGAAAATACAAATTATTTGTATTTCAGTCTTTTATTCCCAGTTTAACATTGTTCATTTAATAGTCACTAATTAATTAATGAGTTTTTAAAATTTATCTAGTAGATTGATTAGCTTCTGCCTGCGACTTCGACTGCGTAAAAGTTGGTTTCTCCATACAAACTCTGGAACCTTGTTTCATTCCCTTAGGGGGTGAATTTTGGAAAATTCTTTTTTATCAGATGCCTACATCATACACCTTCTTAGTTTCAGGTCTGTATGATCAAATTGATCAACGGTTTAGGCTGTGCATTGATTGATCAGTCAGTCAGTCATTTAGGACAAAACGATTGTTGTATAGATTGAAATTCTCAATTACTGAACTAATAAGACTGCATCATTTTGATAATCATAAAAGTTTATTTCAATACCTTTAAATCTTAGTCCAATGTCCTTTCTCAAACTCAAATTTCAAAACTTTAGTGCAATTCATAATGTGAATGAAACATACAATAGTGATGAAAGGACTCTACTCGATTATGACGGTTTGCAACTCATACAGTGACTTAAATCCTGAACCCTAACCCTTTAAAAGATTTATTTATTTATTTATTAAAAAAGGTACACCAACAGCTTCTGTATATAAATTAACAAACATAGTAGTATATGAGTAAAAGGCTTATACAGTTGCCAATAACAGGTGAACCAACATTCACGAACATAAGTGGTTAGACACAGACTTAAGTAAAAAAAAAAGATCAAAAACTAAAATTAAACAAACATGAGATCGAAAATTGACTTAAACTTAAACAACTTAAACAAAAAAAAAACTTACAATATTAATTACAAAAAATAACTTAAAAAATACAAGTAAGGTTGCAAGAGGAACAAACAGATATAACTAATCTTTTGAAGATTTTAGGTTTACAATATGGGTTTTAAAGGTTTTCATGGTGTTATGGTATATGTCAACATCTGGGTTTGATTTTATGAAGCAATTTATCTCTTTGCTGAGCCTATTGAGAGGTGAATTTTCTCCTATATTTGTGTTGGAAGCTTTAGGGTGGAATAAATGGGTAATGGGATGTCTGGGCATTCTATAGGGAACTTTTATTTCAATTTTATCAATTAATTTAATACAATCTAATTTATTGTTAACTAATTTGTAAAAAAACATAAGAATCTTAAGGCTCACTCGGGGTTTAATCATAAGACTCATCGTTTTAAAAAGACTACTGTTTTTAAACGATTCCGGCAGACTCAGGCGCAACGAAAAGGTTCGAACCCTCTTGGAAACAACTCTGTTCGATAGTCCTTCGAGTCGCCAGTCGTGAGATGAGCGCGTAAATACTCGTCAACAATATAATAATAATAAAGTTTATTTACTGTTGTTAGAATGGTTACCTTATAACTAGGTTAACATAATAATTATAAATCAGTATTAAGTAACATTTGGCGGCCAGCATTTTTGGTAAAGCGGTGGTCCCCTAACTAGGTGATGCCTGTATCTTGGGGACCGTTATATGTAACAATGATTGTGCTTGTGGGTATCTTCAGTACCATTAAACTTTACTATTATTATTATTATGTATTTACTGGTCTGTTATAAATATGTTTTTAATCATACACTACAGAGGTTCGCCTCATTAGAGTCTCATATTAAACGACTCGAGTCGTTTACTTAAAAGACTCGCGACAAAGCCTAGAACCTCAATAAAGAACTCGAGTTGTAGTTGCTCTTTCACATTAGTAACAAGCCTCAAGTCGTATGTTTGGAGTCTTCAAAATCGAGGCTACCGGTAGTCTTGACTATAAAGGCCTTATTATAAAACAAAGTCTTTGCTTAAACCAGTTTTAAACCATTAAGCCAATTTTTGTATTACAAACTTTATCGTTATCGAAATAAAGTTTGAAATTAAAAAAAGTATCTCGAAGGTTTAAACGTAGTTAAGCAGACTGTTTTAAAATAAGGCGGTAAAGGTTTAAAAGCCTACAGCCCTTTGTATCACTAATACGGGTAGCAGGTGTTATTAATGGGCACAATGTGGGGCATAGTAACATTTTAAATAAATAGGAGAGAGGAAGACTGATTTAATAATATTACTTACTAGCTCATGCCCGCGACTTCGTCCGCGTCTAAATTGGTTTCTTAACGCAAACTTTGTGCACCTGTTTCTTCCCCTAAGGGGGTAAATCCTTTCTTATCGGATGCCTACATCATTCAAAGAACACCCGCCAAGCTTCAGGTCTCTACGATCAGCGGTTTAGTCTGTGCGTTGATCCGTCAGTCAGACAGTCATTCAGGACAAAGCATTTTATATGTATAGAGGATTGGATGATATTAAACTTATTTTTTTTCTGTTTTAGCTTGCAATTGCGACCTGCACTATTCAACCGGCAACTGCGAGGAGGAGTCAGGCCGCTGCGAGTGCCGGGTTGAGTTCAACCCTCCCAACTGCGACTCTTGTGCCTACGGTTACTTCGACTACCCTAACTGCAAGCCTTGCACATGTAACCTAAATGGAACAGATAGACAGCAGTGCACGCCTCGGGATGGTCTGGTGAGTGTGTATTAGCTGTCAGAGGTTTATTTAAATATATTCAGAAAACTTTCAATGGAAGATTTATAGTCCGGTCAAATTAGCTCATAAACAACAAGCTGAAAATTTGTTTGAATGTTGAGAACTATAGTGAAAAATCGCCATCGGTCCCATGTATGTATGTATATACGTATGTATGTATGTAGGTATGTATGTATGTATGTAGGTATGTATGTAGGTATGCTTGATTGCAGGGCTCGGAACCGGTTTCAAAAGAGCGGTTAATTTCGATCAAATACCGGTAAAAATATCGTTCCTTAATTTACCGGTTAATCAAGTGAACTGTTTTATCTAACCCAAACGATAAAGGTTACCGGTAACATAAGCACAAACGGTTTTGACACCCAAATTAACCGGTAAAACGCAACGAATATAAAATTAAGATATATTAAACCCTTAGCTATTGCCTGAAATTCTGAAAGCCAATTCATTACGTGTTCAGTGTCTGTTTAAATTATATCAAAAAAGTAACATTGGTAATCGACTTTCGTTGTTATCTTGGTTTTAACCGGTTAATTTTCAGTATCAAAACCGAAATTCGTGGAAAACCGATAAATCGCATAAACCGGTAAAAACCGGTAAAGTGCAACCTTTAACCTAAATTGATTTCGGTTTGGGGTCAATGACCGTTACCGGTTAAGAATTTCAACCGGTTTCCGAGCCCTGCTTGATTGTTTGTTAATGTGCACTATCGCTTAGAAATCTTTATTATAAGCTTGTTTTAGGGTTTGTTATGTGATCATAATTGTTTTGAACTTTCATTTGTTATTTACCCTTTACCCTGTTTTCTATTTACTGTTAGCCGTCATCTATCATATTAAGGGTTGAATTGAACACAAAACGACGGCCCTTCATAAACACATGAACGTAGGGGCCATTTTTGACATGTCTTTATGTACGTAGGTACTGTCGAAAAAATCAAAACAAAATCCACAAACCTCTAATGAAATTAGTACTCCATTGACAAATGATTAAAACAATATTTCACGTCAACAGTGCCCCTGCAAATACAACTATGCTGGAAGATCCTGTGAAATTTGCGCAGATGGATATTATTCACCGGAATGTAAAAGTAAGTACCTTGCAAATTGGGCTACAGCTGTGCTACTGCTGTAAGGCTTTTTTTAATAGAGACATGTGAACAGATTACGTAAATATTTAATAAAGTGTACCTTTTGTTATAAAATGACTGAAGTTGTGAAGGGTAAATAGAGTTATGGGTTATGGGATATCAAAAGAAACACACAGTATAAAAACATGCAAGTGGAGCACTAACCAGCATGCTAATAGTTGAACCATAGTCGCATCTTCTCATGTCTATTTTATTTTTACTTTACTTCTATAACCATTCCCTCAACCTCGGGCTATTATTATCCGTCCGGCTTTCCCCGGATTCCTCCTAGTGTAGAGGGCGTCCGGGGGTCGACCGGGAAGGGTCGTCAAGCAGAGTCCGGGTGAAAACCGGACACTTCTAATGTCAGGGAAATCCCGATTAATTGAAATATAACCAATAAATCGAAACTAGTGTTAATTAAAATTATCTTAAGCTCTTATATTTTTTTTTCTTGGATGTCCGGGTAAAGTACTCAGTTTTACCCAAATGTCCGGGATTTTTAAAGTTTTGGTCTGGCGTCGGCAATTTAGATGATGGTAGCCCTACCTCAACCACATATTCTCATTTGTTTCTTTTATGCATACTTTTATTAAATTACAAAACCTCTTTTACTCTTCAGACGTTTTGGCAAAATCATTAAATTGTATACTTTAAACTTATTTTACCGCTCAAGCCCCGGCTGTCATACCGGTATGCCAGAACTCAGAGTCTCATTACGTAGGACTCGAGTGTCTTGAGTAATTAATGTGAAGTGAACATTACGAAAAATGTATAAGAAGGCACTTATGACCCTTTGACACATAGCTTCCACCATTATCTGCTATCTTATCTATTCTCTTTTTAAACAATTATTTAAATTCTTTCTTACAGATTGTGAGTGCAACTCCGTGGGTTCGGTGTCACCAGTGTGTGACAAGGACAGCGGCAACTGCACGTGCAAGAGCAAATATAGTGGTCGGACGTGCAACCAGTGCGAAGCTGGGTACTACAACTATCCCACATGCAAACGTAAGTATATATTGAACCAACTTTAAGGCGCTGTTCCACTGCGGAGCACGCGTTGCACGATGTGCACGTCCACGGTAACTTCATGGGTCCGTGATTCATATTACGTGTGTCTATATTTCCACTGAAGGACATTGAGTATGAATACCCACGGCTGCTCCACGTACGGTTACGGTTCAAGGAAATTACATACATACGCGTGACACACAAATACAGAAACTGGATCGAAGGTTTAAATCTGATTTAAGCAAAGACTTTGTGTCATAATAAGGCGGTAAATGTATGGTGCATATACGAACTTTTGTGTTTTACTGGAGAACCCTGTTTTTTCTAAATTTTTTAAGGATGGTAAATCATCAGATGACTTTTTCTATGGGCGGAGCGAAACAGAGTGGCATATTCCTACTGACTAAAACCCATCCGTGTTCCTCCTAATGCCCTTTGCGTTCCAGGGCCGCGATAACTCTTTCGAATAAATTCCGCAACCCTGGGCTGGAGGACCACTAAGACAGAACCTCGCCAGATAGGGCAGTGCTTATAAATAAGGTCTTATCGTACACAGCTTACAATATGGTACCATTGAACCATAAAGTACCGATGATAGTTTCACAAACTAATGAATAATTAATGATTTTTCAGACTGCAACTGTGACGTGAGTGGCACAGAGCCCAGCATCTGTGATGACGTCAGTGGCGCGTGCATTTGTAAGGTTGGCTTCGGAGGAGCGCGATGTGACCAGTGCTTGAATGGGTAAGGGCTTATTCAATCTCTTTTTGTTTCCCTTGTTCATACAAGAGCAATTTTAAAGTTAAAATTGACCTGCCAAGTGCGAGTCGTACTCACACACGAAGGGTACACTACATAGATAAAAAAAGATTCTTGTACGGTAACCTCTTTCAATTTATAACTTTATTTTATACTAGCACTCTCCCCGTTACTAAGTTCGCGTGATTTTTCTTACGGATCTCTATTTTTTTTATAATAAAATATAGCGTAAAGCACTCAGTGGTAGCGTAGCTTCCAATTTGCGAAAGGATTTTCAAAATTGGTTCAGTAGATCCAGGAATCACATCCTCACAAACTTAATCTCTTTATAATATTGGTATAGAACTATAGATTATAATGAATGTCTAATGCATCAATTTCTTTTACATCACTATTTCTCCTGCAGATTCTACATGGAGGTTCGCGGTCGGGAACGTCTCTGCGTGCCCTGCAACTGCGACTCCACAGGATCCACCTCGACCAGCTGTTCCGCCGACGGCAAGTGCAACTGCCTCGCCAACTTCGGTGGCAAGCAGTGCGACCAATGTTCTCCAGGGTATTATAAGTACCCGGAATGTTTGTGTAAGTGTCTTCATTGTTATTATTATCTGCAGCCTGACTTCAAGCTTTGTTCAGCATACAGCGGTCTCTACTGATGCCAATCTCTAAACTTCTATGCCAATGTCATTCAGGTTCTACTGACGGCAACTTGAAACCATTGGTCTCGTTGTCGCAAGGTTTTTCCATTACGAATTTCTCAGTGGCAACCCGTAGTTTGACAGTAGGTGGTGTGACACCCCCGTACCTCGGAGAACACGTATAGCCGTTGGTCCTGTGCCTGATCTCTCGTCGGTTGTGTCGAATTGCCGTCCCGTCAGACTATGAGCGTGTGGGAAGAGGGAGTGTACCTGTGTTTGCACACTCCACGTGTAAAACGATCTGGAGAATATTATTTTTGATTTGAAAAATCACTGTTTGTGTCACTGTAGCGTGCAATGTAACGCACGCAGAACAGTACATTGGTCATGGTGGTATTCAAAGTATATTTACAACATTTACGTCTTGTTTTCGTAAAAAAACGTTGAAACCTTTAATATTTCCGTAACCAAAATATTTCCTGCAATAATCTTCGCGTTTGAACATGTAACTTTTAGCTTGTGTCTTTTCACACAGGCAATAAGTGTTCGTTTTTTCAAATTGTTTAATAAATATGTCCCCAGCTTGCAACTGTGACGTGTCCGGCTCCATTGGCTCGACGTGTGACGACAGCGGGCAGTGCCACTGCAAGCCCAACTTCGATGGCACCAAGTGCGATAAGTGCAAGGAACAGTACTACAACTACCCAGCCTGCGAGGAGTGTAACTGCGACCCGAGAGGTGTCATCGCTAGTTTTGCTGGTAAGTTCACTCTGTAATAA
Source organism: Hoplodrina ambigua (assembly GCA_949774945.1). NCBI lineage: Eukaryota > Metazoa > Arthropoda > Insecta > Lepidoptera > Noctuidae > Hoplodrina > Hoplodrina ambigua. The sequence goes on along the minus strand of OX458963.1, from coordinate 4,320,290 downwards.
TGGAAAATGGTGCTGATACCCTTGTTCACAAACTAAACTAAAATTAGACTATTTCTATGTTTAAAATATATAAATAAGAGCTGTCTAATTTGGTCAGTCTGACACATCCATACAATTATAGTTGTATGGATATGTCACCGGAAAATAACAAGATCCGTAAGTTTATCAATTTACTAGGAAGTTTATAAACTTTCGTAAGATTCTAAACGGGAGATAAATTGTAATATTTTACGTCCACATTTTCGTAAATTGATAAACTTACTGAACTCACTCGTAAAATAATAAGTAAGCAGTAACCAAACGCTACGCGCGATCTGATTGGTTGGCTGTCACGTGTCACTTCTCCTTCCTCGCGGCCGCCATTGCTGGCCACGGAACATAAACAAACCGGTTTGCTTGTGCGTTTTTATTAGTTTTGAATGTTGAACTGTGTTGCAACTGTGAAAAATAGCTTTATTTTGTTAAGATTATCTAGCAGTACCCATAATGGGTGACCTACAAGCTGCGGACACCCAAAAGCATTGCGACTATAAACATTGACCAATCAGATAGCAGTGTGTTATTTTACGTATTTCAAAGATCGTATATTTAAAAGAGTTTCTGTGATTGGTCGAACCATATAAAATCTTACGAATAGATATTCGTTAGTTTATAAATTTACCGTATGACGTCGGAAATTGATAAATTTACGAAAATGTGGACGTAAAATATTACAATTTATCTCCCGTTTAGAATCTTACGAAAGTTTATAAACTTCCTAGTAAATTGATAAACTTACGGATCTTGTTATTTTCCGGTGACAGATACATCTTAAAACGTATAGATTAAAGATACGGAAAAAGTTCAAGGCAAAACTAATTAGACATCTCTAACTTAGTTCTAAAATATTACCGTCCTTTTCTTACGCTGTATGTTAGAAAGAGTTACCAATTCTTAAAATTTAGTCTAGTTTGTGAACAATTGAATCGGCACCAATGTCTTTATTTGCAAAAATATAAGTTGCACAATGCACATCAAAAGGTCAAGTCTATTAAATGTTAAAAACGTTCAAAATCTAGTCGCAATCTCATCTCAGCGAAATGTCAAAATATTTACCAAAAGTAGAGACATTATTGACAGATTAGATTGCGATCGTACCTAATGTCAGTGCCAGTATTATAATTATACATTTTCATACAGGTTGCGGGTCGGTGCCGGCTGGTGAACTATGTCAGTGCAAGGACCGAGTCCAAGGCCGCATCTGTAACGACTGTAAGCCCCTCTTCTGGAACCTGCAGGAGTACAATCCATTCGGATGTGAAGGTAAATATAATATTAAGGATTTAGGAGATTTTAAGGATTATCTAGGTTTTATATTAAAAAAGATGTCGACTTCGATTACGTATACAATTATTACTTAAAGGCTCGCCTCCTGTAACATGGGACTTAAACTGTGAGTGTATTTCGGTACACCTCTGCCTAACCCTTCGGGATTACATTCGCGATGTTAATATCGCCGCGATTCTCTCGCTCATGGAGACGGCCCCTTACAGTCGCACAATAAACATGACGCGCATACGCAGCTAATTAGTTGCGGACGCGCAACGAGTACATACGCCAGCCCTTCCGCCCCGCTAAGCTAGCCACAACGTGATTTTAAAAAGTGCCTATCTCTATTCCCTCCCAACAGACTGCAACTGCCACCTAGCTGGTACTCTGGGAGGTCTGGGAGCATGCAACACTCGCTCCGGACAATGTACCTGCAAGATGAACGTCGGAGATCGGCAGTGTAACCAGTGCCAGGACGGTTTTTACAAGCTTGATACCAATAACGTATTTGGATGTACTGGTAAGTGTACATTTTATTGTATTCTGTGACCACAAAGTAGACCAAGTAGGCCAATTTTACTAATTGGGTAGTTGACAACACCAATCAATTTACATACTTTTCATAGACTGTCAAAACGCGATTCCGCATCTATTTTGTATGGCAATATCTAACTGTGACGTCATTTATTTGTCGAGTACAAAAACCACAGAAAATCAAGTTTTACAATAAATTGAAAAATAATCTAATAAATAGTTGATCAGTTAAGTTGGTAAATACGTGACGTCACACTTCTCTGTTATCCTACAAAATCTTTAGGGGAATTGCGTTTTGACAGCTCCTAAACAGTAATTAATTAATAATTGATTGGTGGTGTCAAGTACTCAAAAAGCTTTCAACATCTAGTCGCAATCTCATCTCAGTGACTATCAATCTCATAATCTTGTCTAAATAGGGAAAATTGAGACATTTTTGAGAGATCGAGACTATGATTAGAAGGCAAACGTTTCTAAAAGTCACTTGAATCTCTTCCTGGCCTGTATTTTCAGTTGCTGTTATTAATTTGATCGCATTCCTATTTTACTAGGATTCTAAACCGATCTTAGGTTACTGTTATCATGTTAGGTTTGATTTTTACAAGTTAATCCACCTCAAGAAGGTATTAACTACCTTAACATTTTTAAAACCTAATAAAAAACATTTAAGTACAAAATGAATGAGAAGAAGATGGAGAGAGACAATAATCTCAGTTTATTGTTCATCAGGAATAGGTAAATAGGGTTCAGCACAGACAAAAGCAATTTATTTACACGCTAGATGCGTGTTAAGACTTAAAAGTCACAGCATTTATTTCAATTAGATTATTTACAGGCACTTTTGCATCGTACAAAGAGTCGGTCTGTTAGTCAAAAGGTTAAACCTTGTTTCAACAGAGAACACCGTAAAAATGTAACATTGTAATAACAAGTTACTATAATTTAAAAAATTCAAAAACACGACTGCAAAGATTGCACATATTTATACTTTGTTTAATCGTCAGTTTTTTTTACGACGTTTTTTATTTCGGTGTTATTTTATTTCGGTGTTATATATTTTTTAAATCTACTTGTCAAGTTCTAGACGATAAACATAGACACGACCAGATGCATAAAAAAAAAATGGAGGCTGGTATTAATTTACGTTTTAAAGTGACCACAGAGGATTCTTTTAATTTTTAACTAGCCTATGTTACTCGGAACGATGTAAGGATTGTAACGATACCCCATACATCTAAATCGGTTCAGGCGTTTAAAGTTATGGTGGAATAAAGAATCTCACATACATACATTAACCCTGAACACATCACACTTCCTTTTTTGGGGCAGTCGTGTAAAAATGATATTGTTATTCAATCGTAACCCAGAATGCGACTGTGACATCGGAGGATCTATTGACAACAACTGCGAGAAGACGACGGGGCAGTGCCGCTGCCACTCACGGGTGGAAGGCCGGCGCTGCGACCGACCCATCCGCGCGCACTACTTCCCCACCCTACACCAGTTCCAGTACGAGATTGAAGAAGGCTACACGCAGTCCGGACCCGTCAGATACAGGAATTCTGATGAAGTGTTCCCTGGCTTCTCGTGGAAGGGATATGTCGTGTTCTCTATGCTGCAGGTTGGTATTTAGTTGTTTTTAGAATTAATTTGATTTAACACCTGTTTTCCAAAAAGATAAAGAAGATAAAGATAAAGATATATTTATTTGTGTTAACATGTGTAACATTATACATATAAATGCAAATGTACAACATGTTTTGCCACAATTGGCGTACAAAAAAAAACAGTTATTAAAAAATATACAACTATTAAAACAATTAGGAAAAAACGGTTAAGAGAGAAAAAAAAAAAGAAAAAAAAACAAAAATTTAAATTTGTAAGACAATAAAATTAGAAATTATCATCTAAAATTTTTCTGGAATTTTATTATATATTAAAAGAAGTTAATATTTTTTTTATTTTACATTAGTGTTTTTAAGTTCAAAAGGAAAGGAAGGAAAATTACTGATTCTTAACTTGCCTGAAATATTACGTTTTGATTTAATTTGAATCTTATTGTAAAAACTTTTTTAAAGTTAGTTATCGTATTTTTAATACATTTTCATAAAATTCCCGTCACATTTACTGGGTTAGCACGCATTTTTTATTACCTCGGTGCTCGATAGATGGCGTTGTTCCCCCTTCCTGAATCGCGCTATGGTTTCGTTACACGAGTTGAGTTAGGTCCGTGGAACTTGATTGCTTAAATGGTCAACAACGGGTTGCGCTACTTATCTTCAGTTGGAAAGTAGATCATCTACATTTTTGGAAAAAATCTCTGGTGTAATAGCCACGAGATTTTTATAACTACCTTGTTAGAATATCGACTTGTGCTTTTCATGCACGTTAGTGTTGATTTATTGTAATAACTGTTATGGCTGATTTTTCAATAGTCAGATATAACTTTTATCTGAGGAATATATGACAGTCTGAAAGATTTTATGACGTAATCTGTCAAACCGCCATGTATATACCTCAGTTAACAGTTATTATGACGATTGAAAAATCGGCCCTTGTTATAATAAATCGAGGCTCACCATCAAACCTATTTATGAATTTATTATTAACTGCAAGAAAAAATATTTTTACTTAAATTATGTCTAAGCAATGGAAACTTTTAGTTGTCAGAAAACGTTTATTCTACCAAAGATTTTTTTCAATTTATAATGCGACGTAAATAATATTTAATTTATAGCTTATACCTTCTGCTACAATACTCGTAATTGTGATGGCTATAAGCAGGAAGACGTTTTTATCACGTTCCAAATATTTCTAGGGTTTAGGTATCGTTATAAGAAATTATATTTTGAAAAAAAAAAAAATATTGGTACGTAAATTTTTCAAAGTAAAATATTTTTCTATCTGGAATTTCCATTGTGCATGGCATGGTGAAAGTACGAACGGAAAATTTGCACCTTATTTTTTTGATTGTTTTCAATATTTGAGGGCAAAGCCAGGCGCGCGAGTCGAGTCAGAGTTCGGCGCGACGCGTATACATAATATCCACAAACATTTACTTTTTAGAACAACTATGTGATGCTATATCTTAATATTTTAGTACTGATTGATACTATAAGAAAAAATACGTGTAATATTATTTCAATAATAATAATAGTATTTATTTATCAGAATAATGTTACAATAGATCTTAAATTTATTACATGTCCAAATTATTTAGCTCCATTCAGCTTTTGTCCATAAAAAACGCCGATTTCGTATGAGACGCGCACGCGTCCGTTCAGCTTTCCGCGTCTGAACGCATGCGCTACAAAATCGTTGTTTTCTATGGACAAAAGCTGAATGGAGCTGAATCAGTGTGCGTAGTCCCTTACTGTATTGTCATGAATATTGCATACATTTGCAAAGTTTGAAATCGATACGACTATTAGAACTTGGTTGAAATCGACTTCGAAGATTTTGACATAGTTACAGGAGAAGCTTTTAATGCGTGTTAAAAATTATCAACAATTTGTCGCATTCATTTGCGTTGAAAAACCGTAAGTTATTTGACTTCCAGTCAGCAACTTTCTCTGGGTTATGTAGGCCTCCTACGAGATAGACCGACGACCTGACAAAGATCGCGGGAAACCGCTGGATAGGGACAGCGCAGGACAGGTGATTGTCGCTATCTTTAAGGGAGGCCTTTGCCCAGCAGTGGACGTTGTTTGGCTGATAATGATGATAAGCCTTAAGAAAGCACACAAGGCGTTGTTAAAGGATACTAGCTCACAGAATCATTTTTCTTTTCTTCTAGAATGAGGTGACGAACAGAGTGCTGATTCCCAAGTCGTCTCTCTACCGCATGGTGCTGAAGTACGCGAACCCTCTGCAGGACCCCGTCATCGCGACCATCATCATCACTCCGGAAAGCGTCGTCGATATACAACAGAAGTAAGTACACCGCATTGTTTATTTTTAAAAGCAAAATCAATGGAATGTCTGAATAATATACAGCGAAATCAAATAGAATATTGTCTCAGAATGTAGGTTTCTTGTACATTCTATAATTGCGGCATACAAACATTAATGCAGTTCATCATCAAACATACAAACATTTATATAAGAAGGGTTAGGCAGAGGTGTACCCATTAGTTCACCCACATTTCGCCAGTTACATTTTCAGTCCTATGTAATAGGGGGCAAGCCCATTGATATCACCCGGGCACAAATCCAGACTCAAAGACTGCTACTGAGAAATTCCTGATGGAAAAACCCAATATTACTTTGCCCTACCTGGGCATCGAACCCAAGACCTCATGCTCAGCATACGAGCTTTGCGACCGGTTAGCGACCTGCCAATCCCTTCTTACCCTTGCATCGGTGGGATGGCAGCTCATCTCAAGTTTGCTTCACCTAAATTCACGGAGGTTTTTAACAGAATATACAGAAAGCCTTCATAAAGATCTTCATTACTCCAACTGACAGTAAGGCAACGTTACTAAAAGAAACGCTGCTAATCTTCCAGGTTCAACGTGGCTCTCCGTCCGACGACTCAGCCACAACTGGTGACAGTGGCCGGAGACAAGGGCATCGCGCCATCTCCCTTCGTCATGAACCCTGGCAACTGGATGATCACCATCAAAACCACTAAGGAAGTCATGATTGTGAGTTTTTATGTCAATTTAACTTAGGTCATTTCAACCTGATAACGAGATTCTGTTCCAAATCTCGTTGTCTGTTGAAATCTGTTCCATAAGGTTCGGAGCAACAATATTATCAAGCAGTTTTCATTGATTAATTAATAATGAACTAAAATGCACAGAAATTGAGTCGATAATTGCTTGATTGTGTGCAAAATGTATTCCGCTTGGAACTGGGTAGTTGCGACCATTAATCAATAATTTCAAGACACAATAAACAGCTTAAAAACGCACTATCCCTGCAAACCCAATACCTTTTCGCTCTTAACAGATAAAAGCGAAATATCTCACTAATTCACACAAGCATCACGAAATGTCGAATACCGCTTCACGTATAAAAGTAAAATTTGGCAGGGAGGTAGTTTTATAGTTGGTATAAAAACGCTAAGAAAGAATTTTCCAAAATTCACCCCCTAAGGGGATGAAAAGGGAGTCCGACATTTACGTACGAGATTTTTAGTTGCCTCAAAATCAAAGATGACGTTACATTTGACTATTGCTAGCAGTTTCGACAGCTCATAAAAAATATCACAATTGATTGGTTTCAATTACCCAGTTATTATAACTCTATTACTGGTATTGATGTTATTAAGGTATCATTAACATTTGTCCATTCTCCACCCAGGATTACTTCGTGTTAATCCCAGAAGCATACTACGAAGCCACGGTACTAACCAAGATGGTGGACAAGCCGTGTGTCATCGGCGACAAGAAGCTTTGCCGACATTTCGCGTACCCGAGCCTGTTCGGCCGGCCCACCGCTGATGTCAGTGGTCTGAGCACGTCCGTCAGCGGGTACATTGATGATGTCCAGGTTAGTACTCTTCATTACATGCCATAATCTTTCTCTGAAAGGGGAAGGAGATTAGAGCAATCGAATTTAGGACCTTAGACTCTGCACATGCGCTTGACAAATGAGATTTCCTCATTTGCCAAGCTTTAAGTCTCCAATGCTTTAGTGTTTAATTTAATAATAATAATAATAATGGTCTTGAAGAACGACTGCCTGTCTTGATTTGTTAAGCCTATTTATTGAGTGTGCAAGTCACCCGCTGCCATTGCATCCGTGTCATACAAACAATAATCAGTCAGGGGCTCGTTCCATAGTATATACCAAGAAACAAGTCCACTTTAGCCACCTAAACCCCTATGGGTTTACTTTGGGACTATTCCTTTTTTTGTTTCCATATCCTGCAATAGTCTTGCGCCAACTGGGGATACACTTACATAGTGAAAACAAGAATAAATTGTCAGTTGGTGTTTTATTTCATCTTAAAGCTGTATAAGGGGTCTCTGTGAGTTGGCTTCAGCTCCTCCTACGCCTTTTAAAGGTCCGGGTCCCTAGGGCCCCGAGTAACATGAAGTAAATGTAAAGAAATATCTCGCTTCTCTTTTCTTGCACTCTTAAAACCGCAATTCTTCTAATTCTCCCACTCTTACAGCAACTGAACGAGCTACAAGCATCAGCCGAATCGATCCCGATCTTAACCGACGACGAGATCCAGTACAACATGAAGATAGATCCTCCCGGAGCGTACATCCTCATAATTGAATACGTCACACCGATCAATAGGACCATTGACAGTTCCAACGAAATTGAGGCTTACAACTCCAGCTATTCGTTCGTCAAGCGCGGTCCGGTAACCGTCCGGTTCCAGTCCGGCGATCAACCTGAGACGGATGCTATGGTATACCTGAATGACTGCCCGTACACGGCGGCATGCCGGCAGGCGGTGGTCGATGACTTGTCGAAGATACAAGTGTTTAATGTATATGATCCGAATAATATCGTTTATTTGATGGTAAGTGAATTTTTACACAAACATTCCTACTGATAACTGATAACTGGGTTGGACCCAGTTAGCTAGCCCAGCTAGGCTAGGGCTCTAAAGAGGAATCCAGTAGTACTGCTTTCTGAATCAAGTCCTTGATCACATTTTGATCAAGGACTTGATTCAGAAAGCAACTTCTAATGAGAGCCTCCTTAGGTGTTGGTTGATATTAATTAGCAACTACATCCTGCCAGCCTTAGAACCCATTATCGTTTTGTATGAGGACATATATGGTTGGCGCAGCCAATCGCTCAGCCACTAGGCTGAGCGATTGTCTGCTGGACTGCGTGCCACGTATTTTTATGGCCTATAGTTAGTTCTTTCGCGTCGTACATGAATTTATATGTTTGTGAACGCACTCACGATACAGGAGAAATTCCTAAGGTGGGGCTAACAATGTTTTTTTTTTTAAGTGCAATAAATCCTAATCTTTAGTTATCTCTTCCAGGGTGACCGCGACACTTTAGTAGGAATCAAGTCCATTGTAGCGATTCCAGAGTCCGAGTGGCACCTGGACTACATCACGCCTCGTCCGTACTGCTTGAGACGCAACGGCGTTTGCGCGCCATCAGTATTCTCAGCGGCCGTCGATTCTAAGAAGGTAAATAATTAGATACTACTTTATTATACTACGCCCTCAGACACGGGGCAGTGGGACTCATAGAACATGTGAGTAGGACGGTGAATATAAAAGTGTCAAAAATTTGAGTCGATAGTTACATGCTCGTCTCAACTCTGCGATTATTTTTTGTTCTGGACCGTACCTGGAAAACTCTTCTGGGACTCAAAAGATCTCGTCTTTCGTCCGTCGCCTCGTTCTCATTTTGGACACATAGTGAGGAAGATCCTCTCTCTGGATTCCTTAACGCCGTTGGCTTTATCTATTATTTGTCACTTCTTTTTTTTATAGTGTGAATAAGTACATAAAAATAAAGAATATGGAATAACTTATTGATAGTCTGTGTGGTCCCACTGCGTGGCATAAACCTTTATAAAATTATAATAAGTATTTTAGTACTTTAAGGCATTTAATCATAAGATGCATTTTTGTATTTCTCTATAACCATTTGAAATCTCTTATTCTGCAGGTGGAAGTGGAATCTGGTACCGGCGGAGACCGGGACATTCGACCCCCAACCCTTGACAATACCACCGTGGTCGTTTACTTAACTGCTGATGTAGAGCCTTTGAAGATCGAGTCCAAGATACCCGCACCTGGAGACTACATGTTCATGGTGCATTATTACCAACCTGTTCATCCAGGTAGGTTGCTCCGTCTCTGGGTTATACAGAACTTAACTGTTGTCCGCGACTTCGCCCGCGTAAATGTCGGTGAATGAAAGTAGCCTAGTAGCCTGTCCTTTCTTGGGGTTCCAACTTACCCCGTACCGAATTTCATCAAAATCCGTTTAGTCGTGAAAGCATGACAGACAGATTTACATTTGCGTTTATAATATTAGTATGGATATGAAGTCAGATCTGAAGATTTAATTTCGGTACACTGTCCCATAAATTATCTATAATGTATCTTACAGATCTCTAATTTATTGATAACCTATAGCACTCAGGCATAATGCAGCTTTCTATTAATAAAGGTTACGGAGACCATTCAAACAAACAAAAAAACGGGTTAATAATATTACTAGCTTTTCTCACGACTTCGTCCATGAAAGTGAAATCCGTTCTTAGCTTACGTCCCATACCTATAAATTACATACCTGCCTAATTTCGCTTTTGAAGTTTATATAGTTTTCAAGATTCATGATTAATCAGTGACATTTCATTTTAAAATATATACAAATATCGCATGCCTTACAGAGAGCAGTATCAACGCAGTAATAAAGACGGACGCACAGCAGTTCGACACCAGCATGCAGGTGCAGCACTGCCCCTCCAGCACCGGCTGCCGCTCTCTGCTCAAGCTAGCTGACGGCACCAGCCGCTTCCCTGTCGCTGACAATTTTACGATAACTTTCTTGGTAAGTCAGGAAGACTCGCAAGCAATGATTTAGTTAGTTCACTGTTCTTCATCTTTATATCAGCCGAACAACGTCCACTACTGGACATAGGCCTTCCGTAAAGATAGCCACAATGACCGGTCCTGCGGTGCCGGCCGGTTTGCCAACAGCTTCTTTATACATTAGATCTAATTATTACAAACTAGCTTTTGCCCGCGACTTCGTCCGCGTGAATTTCGGTTAAAATCATGATTCGAAACGACATGTGGCGCCGTCTATGATCATAAGAACGTTATTGTGATTTCTCTCGGAAACAGCAGTTTTTTTTCGGGATGAAAGGTACCCTATGTTGGTTCCTGTACACCTGGCAATGTCTATGCAAAATTTCAGGATGATCGGTTCAGTGGCTTAGGCGTAAATTGGTAACAAACAAACAAACAAACTTACTTTCGCATTTAAAATATTAGTTAGGATTATCGGTCACGGTCTTATACAGGAGCCAGTAACAGGCTAAAGGTTTCCAATGTTGACTCACTGCTTTGTATGAATTTATATGGAACCCTAAACAATGCAAGCCGATCTCGCCGCGTGACCTGTGGTCGCTTGCGTTGTTTAGGGTCCAATAAAATTCGTCGCCTTAAATTGTCGCGGTCGTCAACATGAGAATGCTACCTTAACCAGCATGGTCCGCGACAGCGACATGCCGCCGGCTACGCTGTGCCGTGGTTTTCGTGCCATCGTGCATGGACCACGGCATTACGCTGAGCGTCAGCCGTTTCGCGCGGTAGTGGCGCATATTTCTTATTTCTGTTTATTTGTTTTGTTTTTATTTTGCTTTTGTATACAATACTTTTTCCTTATACCTATTATGCGCGTCATTTTCGGGTGAATAAATAGTTTTTCTTCTTTCTATATCTTACAATAAGATAACACGCTGTGTTCTATTTTATCCAGGGTAACAACAGCAAGGGTCTGTGGATAGACTACGTACTGGTCATCGCTGCGCCGGACTTCGTGGACGCGGCGCTCACTGAGGCGAACGTCATCGACTACACGCGCGAGTTCATCGAGAAGTGTGCCAACAACCACTTCCACATCCGATCCAATGAGACTGGTCAGTTTTGAGAGTTTCCTTAACCCCTATTTCATACGTCGAGAGTAAGGTGACGGTACATGAGTGTTAAAAAGCTGATACTTGCTTAAAATATCGAGACGAACGCATTTCGGATTGATATTTACAATTATGAAATTTCATCTTGATATAAGCTAGCTTCTACACGCTATTTTGCCGCGTCAAAGACACTTATGTATACCATTAAACGTAGCCTAACTCCACAGTAGTTTAGTTTTCTATCAGTAGAAGGATTATTATAATTCTACTAGTACTACCAGAGATTACTTCTTACACACAAGCTTTATCTCTTTATAATATTCGATTAGTTATTTTATTTATTTATTTTTGACTTATTAACTTCTGATTACAGGTTTCTGCCGCGACGCCATGTTCTCGATCACGGCGGAGTACAACAGCGGCGCCCTAGCCTGCGTGTGCGACTTCATGGGCTCAACCGAGCTAGAATGTAACACGTTTGGCGGCCAGTGTCCGTGCAAGCCCAACGTCATCGGAAGGTCGTGTAGTGCTTGTCGTACTGGTTACTACGGGTTCCCCAACTGCAGGCCGTGCCATTGTCCCTCGACAGCTATTTGTGATGATAATGGTAAGTGTGGTTTAGTTTCCTTAGAACAGGGGTTCCCAAACTTATTTTGTCTACTGCCCACTTTGAGAATAAATTATTTTATAGCGCCCCCATTTTTTCACCTACTCAAAAATTACATAATAGATGAAATTACAAATCGCTCCCCAAGCCTCTACATAACGCCCTGATTTTTTTTCTGGGTCTCTTACCGCCCCTTTAGGCCTGCAGCGCCCGCAAGGGGGCGTTATCGCCCTTAGAACTAAGAGCCTGACATGAGCAGGAGATCATAAGCCATAAATAATCAAATCAAATTACGACACCCGGTCAATAATTACTAAATTCTTGTTTTTTAGTTGTTTATGTTTGACACTATTTCGGACTACACCTCTTTCAAAGAATCTGACAAGAATGCAAAATTGTCTCTGTATGTCGAATCAACTAGGCTAACAGAACAGCAATAAAGTTGAACAGTTTTCCTTTATTATTTGATAATGTACCTAAACTCAACACTCATAGAGACGAAAATTGTGTGCAAGACTTAATTCTGCGCGGCATTTATTTTCTTATTTTATCAATAGAAGCTGCTCGACCTTTTGTTAGCTGTTTTGTTAGTGTTGATCTTAAGAACTTCTTAAATGCAGTACAACTGTCGGACTGCAAATGGACGGTTTTCTTTTTCATACAATTGACACGTCAAGAGTGCCGTGAGACACACACAGGAGAAGGAGAAATGTCAATTGAATGAAAAAATCAATCGTTTGTGTGTAGTCCTATACCTGCACTGCTCCAACGCCGCAGCAGTCAAAACGCATAAAATGAAAGAGCCTGATGACCTCAAAAATGTCCCTATTCTGTACATCGTTGCCTGTAGCCTAATTTCTCCAGGTGACCTTTAATACGTAATAATAATCCTTGAATAAATTTCATCTAGGTATGTGTATCTGCCCGAAGAACGTAGAAGGAGATAATTGTGATCGCTGCAAGCCTTACACGTTCAACTTCGACGTACAGCGAGGTTGCGACGACTGCAACTGCAACCCACTCGGAGTCGTTGACAACCGGTTGCAGTGCGAGGCTGACAGCGGGAACTGCGCGTGAGTATTTATGGAAAAAATTACTTCAAAGCCCATTTACACGCTTAAACTTATTAATAGGTACGAGCTTATTAATGCCGCACTGCAGAGCAGAGGCCTCTTCTCATACTGAGAAGGCACGAGCATTGAACACCAAAGCGTAATGTAGCTTAAGGCAGATTGACGATTTCTAACTTACGATGCTTTTCTTCACCGATGTTAGTGAAATCAAAGATAAACTAAGAAAGTATATAAAAATACATACATAACATCATGCATAACAGCTGTAATCCCCGAAGGGCTAGGCAGGGGTGTACCCATTAGTACACCCACATTTAGCCAGTGATGTTTAAGTCCCATGTAATAGGGGGCGAGCCTATTGCCATCAACCGGGCTCAAATCCAGACTCCGAGGCTGCTATTGAAAAATTCCTGATGGAAAAACCCAATAACACTATGCCCGACCTGAGAAACGAATGCAAGAACTCATGCTCAACTATCGCGCTTTGCGACCACTAGACCAACGAGGCAGTCGAGGCAGTATATAATAATATGAATTGAAAAAATCACGTTAGTACTTGCCTGTCCCCAGTTGCGAACCCACCAGTCACTGAACGAATGAATGAACTAACCATAATCATTATCTTTCTTACTTAGCTGTCGCGAGAACGTAATAGGCCGCACCTGTGACCACTGTGTGCCCGGACACTACGCGTTCCCCGAGTGCGTGCCCTGCACGTGCGAGCGAGACGGCACTACTGACGACGTGTGCGACCAGGGCACTGCGCAGTGCTACTGCAAGAGATATGTAACTGGCCAGGTTAGTACACATCACATTCACAATTATTTTTGTTAACGATTAGCTATGGAGTTTCTTATTCGTTCTTCTCCATACAAAATTACCTTTTTGAAGGTGCAACTAGATTCAATATTTTCTAGATTTAGTCATTTACAAAGATTTAGATTTAATATCTTTGTAAATGACTTTGTAAAAAACGGCGGTCTGTTGAATATTAAAAAAAAAAACCCTGTGGATCATAGATTGACCGAAACCGCTGTACCGCTCATAAGTTACAGTTTGACACCGTGCCTTAGGTATGCGCGCGGCGAGACGGAAGGAGGGGAGTATCGGCCTCTCCGTTCTGTCAGTCTGCCATCAACGCTGATCTGATACTCTTATTTCCTCGGCCCCCACCTCGCTGCGGTACTGTGCAGATGGGGAGACACCCCTGCGATATTGATGTGATATTAAACTCTATGGTTTCTTTAAAGGCTTGCAACACTTGCGTGGAGGAGTACTTCAACCTGCAGTCTTCAAACCCTGAAGGTTGCACCAAGTGTTACTGCTTCGGGAAGACCACGAGATGTTCCAGCTCCTACTTATCTTGGGCAAGCGTGAGTACCTATCAAGTGCAGTAAACGCTTGGCATTTTAATGATTTGGTCGCTTTACCTTCCGATTCTCATATAATTAATTAATTTATTGTCAGACGGTTGAAAAGTCCTGTGATTGGTTGTTCGTATTTCGGTCAACCAATCACAGCAGCTTGCCAGAGTTGGCAATTTGATTTTTGATTAATTTTGTGTTGGTATTTGTTATACTTTTTACACTTGATGTCAAATTTTGGCTTGCTATAAGAGTTCATGTTAACCCCCCTTCCCCTCCGCCCCAGATCGACGGCATGAGTGACTGGTACCTTGTCAACGTGGATGCTAACAGGACCCTGAACATTTTCCCGCGCAACATCGGCCCAGTGATGGTGAACGAATCGGTGATCACTGCGGACCTGGTCGGTGACGACAGCGGACAGAAAGTCGTGTACTTTGGTGCTCCGGATTATTATCTTGGTAAGTTAGACCTGTACATCAATGTTTGTATTTAAAAACATTTAAATTCGAGTGTCACTTTTACATCTCTCTGATCCGAGTTTATTGTACATGTACAGTCGTAGGTGTTATATACATAGGTAATCTGCATTTTCTGTAAACTATCAATATATTTCTTTTAATTTTCAGGCAAACGTCTGACGTCATATGGCGGTTACCTGACATACTCGATATACTACGAGACCGGCCCCAATGGAGGAGCTATCGCAGCTGCTGACGTCATCATTGGAGGCTCCGATGGGTTCGTACTTCTTTAACATAATTAATTTTAAGTAGAACGAGAGTAGATTTTCTTACTTTTTTTTCCATTTGCCTTCAGCATCAGGTTGTGCGGTAAGTAATAAATAGAATAGGCGCGACATAAATATTGTGTTTTGATTATCCATCTAAATATATAAAAGCGAAAGGCACTCACTCACTCACTCACTCAATACGAAATATCGAAAACCGCTTGACGTATAAAGGTGAAAGCGGGGAGGTAGTTTATAGTTAGTAAACATTCGCTAAGAGAGAATTTTCCAAATTTACCTTCTACGGGGATGAAATGGGGATTCGAAGTTTGTATGGAGAAATTAACTATGACGCGGACGAAGTCGCGGGCAAAACTACCCATAGATGTGCATGAAAAAAAAAAAAATTTTAATAATTATAACTTAGAGAGTTATGTAGACTATTGACAATCATTCTGGAAAGTCGTATTAGTTACTGTCGAATCTAATATTCCAATCAAATATTACATCTCAACTCGATCTGTATGTTAATGCACTAATTGAGCAACACAGCAGCACGCGTGTCGGTTGCTACGTTTTTGGAGTTGGTTTTAACAACATTAGCTATGCGGATGACATGGTGCTACTGGCTCCCTTAGTCGGTGCTATCCGGAAGCTACTCAATGTGTGCGAGTCGTACGCTGTAACTCATGGATTAA
Source organism: Hoplodrina ambigua (assembly GCA_949774945.1). Classification (NCBI taxonomy): domain Eukaryota; kingdom Metazoa; phylum Arthropoda; class Insecta; order Lepidoptera; family Noctuidae; genus Hoplodrina; species Hoplodrina ambigua. The sequence continues at coordinate 4,304,393 of OX458963.1, read as the reverse complement.
TTTATAACTGACTAGCACTCTTTCTGCGACTTCATTCGCGTGATTTTTCATGCGGATCCTTAACTTTTTTGAAAATATAATATAGCCTATGTTACTCAGGGTGATTGTATCTTTCTAATGGTGAAATTTTTTGAAATTTTTGTTATCGGTACAGTAATTTTTGAGTTTATTCATTACAAACATACACACACACACCCTCACACACACAAAAATACAAATCTTTCCTCTTTATAATATTAGTGTATAAGTCAGACACAATTTATAGTCTTCAGATCTGGCAACAAGTATCCCACTACAGCCCTGGGGGGGCTGTAGTGGGACACTTGTAGCCTTTTAAAGAAAGATCACCCCATAAACAATATATGTTATAACTAAATATTGTTTTTTTCTTTGTTTTAGGTATTTGGTCCACAACAGCGTAGAACAGCCACCATCTTCGACGTCATGGGTGCATGCTGTCAGACTGTCTGAAGACGAGTTCAGCAACGCTGATGGAAGTCCGGTGTCGAGGGAGCAGTTCATGAACACCCTGGTCAACGTGACCAGCATATACATTAGGGCCACGTACTGGGACCAATCGATTGAAACTAGGTGAGTAACTTTATTTATTTTAGCAATAGCTGACCCACCAAACATCGTACCGCCCTATTTTTGTTCTTTAAGAATAATTACCTTATTCTAACAATAACAAATACAACAAAAAAATTATTAGTGGAATTGGTCTAGTCGTTCACGCGTGATTCCGTGGCCAAGTTAAATAGGGATTCATTTCTATATACCTATTATAGATTACACAAAAGGCGGGCAAATAGTTATCTTTTATATATAAATCTATATAAATAAAAATGTGTTGCTAAGCGTAAAACTGGAGCGGCTGGACCGATTTGGCTGATTCTTTTTTTATTGTATTCGTAATTCTCCGGAAAAGGTTCTTATCAAAGATTTTTTTTTGGAAAATCCACCGGGAATGTCGATAATGTTGCGCCCGTGCGAAGCCGGGGCCATTTGTTAGTCTTATATATTATTTTAAATGCGAAAGTTTGGATGGATGCCTTTTACTCATTAACACCAAAACAGCTGAATGGATATGGATAAAATTTGGCACAGAGCTAAATTATAGCGTGGAATAGCACAAGGGCTACGTATGTCTTTATATCCCGGAAAGCGCAAATGCTGAGCATGAGGTCTTGGGTTCGATTCCCAGGTCAGGCAAAGTGTTATTGGGTTATCCCAGGAATTTCTCAGCAGCAGCCTCGGGCACTGGACTTGTGCCCGGTTGATGGCAGTAAGCTCGCACTCAATTACATGGTCATGGACTTGAACATAACTGGTGAAATTTGGGTGTGCCTCTGCCTAACCCTTAGGGAATTACAGACGGGATGTTATGTTTTTGTTTATTGTTTAAATAAAAACGTAAATTATATTATTCTGTTCCACAGCTTAATAGCAGTGACTTTAGACATCGGTGTAGAAGAGTACGACGAGTATTCGAAACGCGCATCGTCCGTTGAAGAGTGTCAGTGTCCTAAGGCGTACCGCGGCTTGTCGTGCGAGCAGTGTGCGGAGGGCTACTACCGGCTCAGTTCCGGGTTCTGCGTGCCGTGCCAGTGTTACGGACACTCCAGGGAGTGCGATGTCAATACGGGCGTCTGTTTGGTAAGGCTATCTTGTTCCTTGGGAATTTTCTTGTGTAGTTCTCCATATGTCGTGATGGCCTCGTGGTCGCCCGCCTCCCAATTATTAATCAAATGAAATCTAAACATTTATCTCAAATAAACTAATAATAGGCACTTATTTTGGGTAATTGTGTCTAATAGGGACTAAACCTCAGATGGTTTTGTGTATGAGGAGAAGTCATAGAAACAAAAATACTTCCATATATTTTGAAATGTTAGAAGTGATCGTGTACTATCATAATATCTATAAATATTGGTTAATTTGTAGTCTCTATACTGATTATTATTTTAGTTACATACTTCACATTACTATAATTATTTATGTCCCTGTACGAATTATTGTTAAACATTCTGATTTTCACTGCCTCGTTAGTCTCTGCCTCTCCTCGTTAGGCCAGGATTTTGATTTTCCATCAGGAGTTTCTCAGTAGCAGTCTTGGAGTCTGGATTTGTGACCGGTTGATGGCAATAGGCTCGCTCCCTTTTACTTGAGACTTAAAAACATAACTGGCGAAATGTGGGTGTACTAATGGGGTCACCTCTGGTCCCTTTGTGGATTACAGGCGTCATGTTATTCGAGGGTAATATGGAGTTTATTTCTCATTATACTTTTAGGAAGAGGTCAACTAGATTCAATATTTATTATTCTTATAAATGAAGTTTATAAGTACTATTTAATGGTCTAATTGAAATAACCGATTTGACTTTACTAATAACATTTTCTTACTATCTTCAGGAATGCACTGACAACACTATGGGTGACCACTGTGAGCTGTGTATCCCCGGTTACCATGGAGACGCATCAGTGGGCACAATGCGCGACTGCCTTATCTGCGCGTGCCCTATGCCTTACGAGTCTAACAAGTACGTATCTATCATCTATATGGGGTGAAAGGGATAAAGTAACGACAACGTTACGTAAACTGCACGCGGTCGGTTGGTTTTATTCATACAGTTGCTTCGTGACGTTTGTCGACCTGCTTGATCGTGCGCAGTACGAGAATCGCACTGTGTTCTTGCACAGGGCGGTTCTCGTACTGCGCAAAAAATTAAAGACTGAAGAGAGACTTAGTTGGCCGGTGTTGTTGACTAACGAATACTGAATCTGTTTCCAGCTTCGCCATCGGGTGTGACCTGAGTGAGAACGGTTCTCTGATCTCGTGTCAGTGCAAGCCGGGGTACGGCGGTGTGAGGTGCGAGTTCTGCGCTGCTGGATACTATGGCGTACCGGAACTGATCGGTGAGTTACTACTGATTCAGACTTTCAGAAGTTGCAGTAGTTGGTAATAATGTTTCATGCTTATCCTTAACTTTCAAAACTACTTTGCTGCTACTTTGACGACGTAGTTGACGTAGTGGCTGAAGGATCGGCTGTTGCGCTGAGTATCGCGGGTTCAATTCCTGCGCGGAATACATATTTGTATGGCCTACAGATAGTTGTTCCAGGTCAGCTTATTCATGTATGTGAGTGCGTATGTTTGTAAATGCATCTACGATAAACTAGAAATTCACAGTGTAGGCAAAGTTTATAAAGGAAAAAACAAGTGTATCACAGCACCTCATTATCCCGCAGGCGACTACTGCAAGCCTTGCAACTGCTCGGGCAACATCAACATCAACGACCCCGGCTCGTGCGACAGCATCACCGGCGACTGCCTCAAGTGCGTCAACAACACAGCCGGCGCCGCCTGCAACCTGTGTGCCCCCGGCTTCTACGGAGATGCCATCTTTTCTAAGAACTGCACAGGTAACAGCATTTATACTATTAAATATAGACACCTGGAAGCCGAAATTGACATGATCTTTCTATATTTTTTTTTTGTTCTTGGAAACCTTCAGATTAGGGATTTTTTTTATCGAAATTAAGTTTTTGATGTGCGTCGGTCCCTGTACTGTTACATGCATCCGTAAGTACAATATTTTTAAACAGTGATTTTTCACACCAAACATGAAAGCCGTTTGCAAGCAATATTTTTTGCTCAATATTAGGTAGTTTGTCGTTACCTCCTACTCGCTTCCCCACCTCAGTTGAATATAAATAAATAAAATTACAATAAAAACTGTTTACAAAAAACAATTTTTGTAATAAGTTTATATTTTATCAATTTTCTGTGCCTACCTACTTACCTCGACTCCCCGTCCAGTTTTACTTGTTACGACAGTTCTGCTATGATCCTATGAGGAGTTCCGTTCCATATCTCCTAAGTTCATTATCAAATCATGACAATATTTCTATGGGAACAATTCGGAAGCAGTATCTTTCAAACAATAAAAGAATTTTGCGAATCCGTCTAGATACGACGGAGTTATGCTCGTAGCCTGGAACATACATAAAAATATAAATATATATATATTAACATCCGAATTGATAATCTCCTCGTTTTTGAAGTCTGTTAAAAATAACCTAACCGCCTATTATTTACCACCAGCATGTAGCTGCGACGAGTACGGCATGGACCACTGCGACCCCGCCACGGGCACGTGCGTGTGTCGGACCGGCGTCATCGGCAACAGATGCGACCAGTGCGCGCCCAACCACTACGGCCTCAACAGCGGCCAGGGATGCACGCCTTGCGACTGCGGCATCGCTTCGGAGTCTGCACAGTGTGATCATAACACCGGACAGTGCAAGTAAGTATAACAAAATGATGGACAAATAGCGAGGTGTTGTTAACATAGACAGTTAAAGACGGTGACGGTTAAAAAAAAAAAAGTCAAACGGGCTTCTAAGTGTTGGCTAACCGTTACCACAGTGCGGTAATATTACTTAAAAAGCACCCGTGCGTAATACATTGCAGAGTGACCCGAAAAGCGAAGCAATAAGAGCGATTTCAGGAGCAAGTATGTGGAAAAGTCAATATCTGTATTATTCTGACTAACGGCTAATTTTTCAATCGTCAGATAACTCTTAACGGAGGGATAAATATGGCGGTTTGACAGCTTTTGTATGAAAAAAATGTCAAATTGACATATTTATTCTTTGGATAAAAGTTATCTGACTATTAAAAACAGCCCTTAGTTGATAGAATTCACAGTACATCTGTGTTACCTTCTTAGTTGCCCATCGTGCACAACAACCCAAGATTTGAACGAGGCCAATGATAGAGCTGTACAGGTTGCTAAATACTGGCCGGACATACGAGTCAATTGACCCGAAAAGAAAGGAAGTACATCTGTAACTAAATTATTATTGTTTGTTATTCTAGTTGCTCCAAAGGTGTGACTGGCAAACACTGCGACCAGTGCGCGGCTGGATACTGGAACTATACCAAGGAGGGATGTGACCGTAAGTAGCATTTCAATATATATAAACAAGAAAATCATATTATTTTGACTTCTTTTACTTGATTCCGAAATCAAAATATCTGTGCTAAATTTGGCCAGCCTAATAGTTTTCACATCCAAGAGATCCGAGCGTTTTCACACGCGATACAGAAGAAATTCCTAGTGTAAGACAACGTTTTAATTAAAAATATGTCGCAATACGCAGGAATGATCCTGAACCTTCAAGTATTCGCAAACAGCGCCTAATATTCCAAGAGTCTAGGTCTTACAATAGTTTGCCATCTCCTCGATGTCTACGAAAAATGCCATTTTTGTAAAAAAATCTTATTCATAGAATTATTGGTGTTCATAACTTTATCGGTATACTTACACAGAGCTTTTAGAGCTGTGAGTATCGAGAGAATGAAGAACTTTGCGGTTCTCATCTTCCATTGACACCTCCCAGACGGGTGCTGTCTGACGGTCGTCGTCAAGTGTCAGTCAACATGTTAATATTGCAAGGACTTTGATATCGCGATGTAGGATACATCAGTAATCGCGTCAGGCGTGAAAGATGTCCCAACATAATTTTTGTTCCATATAACATTACGCCTATAATCCCTGAAGGGTTACGCAGAGGTGTATCCATTAGTACACCCACATTTTGCCAGTTATGTTTAAGTTCCATGTAATAGGGGGCGCGCCTATTGCCATCAACCGGGTATAAATCCAGAGTCTGAGGCTGCTACTGAGAAATTCCTGATGGAAAACCCGATAACAGTTTGCCCGACCTGGGAATCGAACCCAAGGCCTCATGCTCAGCAGTCGGGTCGTTTAGTTCCCACAAATAAAACTTGTGTTACATACATGTTATTGTTCCAGACTGTAACTGCAACAAGGGCTACTCGCTCGGGTTCACGTGTAACGCGACCGGCCAGTGCGAGTGCCTGCCCGGCGTCGTCGGGGAGAAGTGCGACAGATGTCCGGAAAGGTAACGCACATCCGTTTCGCTACATCTTTACTTCTGTAGATCCATTCTAGCAACAATTCTTTTTTTAAATTGTAATTGGTGATTATGGCCCAGTGATGTCGCGATGGCCCAGTGGTTGAGGCGCCCGCCACTGTCGCTCACAAATTTCATCTGCGTATTTGTTAATATTTCGGTCTCTTTGGCGGAATGAAGAAGGCCGCACCGATCTTGCAGTCGGCTGCATGCGATTGGTTCGTCAATTGATGCTCATCGTCTATTGGTCTATCGCCATCCATCAAAATACCATACCGTGTATCCGTCTGTCATTCCGCTACTGTACACTTTTATGCAATATTAGTGAATAACGTTTTGAATTGTTATTAGTTTATTTTTGTTATTACGTATTAGATGTTTTTTTTTTTTAATATAGTTTAATTTCGTTATTTCATATTAGTTGTGGTTTTGGTTTAATATAGTTAATTTTTATTATTTCGTTTTATAAAATTGATGCGTTTTAAACGATTTAATTTTTTTTTAAATACATTTTAAAGAAATATGTATTAGCCTTTATTTGGCCAAAAGTGTACATGCGCGAAATCCTACAATCTGTGCTCACGACTCGTGCCGCCAATTATACTACATGGATTGTGGAGGTTAGATATAGGCAGCGCTCCTAATTGAGTTTCAAAGTGGACTGTAGACGAAATAAGTTTGAGAACCACTGGTGTAGAGTTTTCTCTTTTTTAAGGAACGAATGAATGTTATTTTTCTCACCAGGTGGGTCCTGATACCAAACGAGGGTTGCCTCGAGTGCGACTCCTGCACGGACGCTTTGCTGATCACCATTGAAGACATGAGTGCGCTGTTGTCTAATGAGACTAAGGACTTCAAGGTGAGAGCAACTATTTTTGATAAGAAATTATCTATTTTTAACGGCTGTAGAAAGACATTAAACAGAGCCGGACTAACGGAGACTAACTTTTTAAGTCATTTCCCGGCAATAACATTGCGCGCCCCTCTAATATTACTATTTCAATGTGTGTAGTCATTTTGAAATAGTTTTAATGCTGTTGTAAGTAATCGTCTTCAGTAGCAGGCCGGTAGATTTCTTTGTCAACTAATCATTAATAGCTGACCGCGCAAGACAATGCACGTGTCATTTTCATAGAATATGTCAGTGCAGCGCCATACTAGAGTGATTAATGACGCCGTTAGTCAGGCAACACATCGCTGATTTGTTTTTGTTTTGCGAGCCGTTTCAGTACGCACACATACGTTGTACTTTTAAATACTTTCACAAACACTTCCAAACGTTTTAAATTGTGGAGGGGCGCGCCATGTTATTGTAGTTTATCTCTAGCTTAATAGACAGTGGTGCCGATTTCATTGTTCACAAACTACACTAAAATTAGAGATATTGAAATCTCTTACTGACACACAGAGAAAGAAGAAGCTTGTTGCTACTCCTTTGTGTCAATGTTCTACATCTGACTGTGAATATGAACAATCTGCTCATCACATCTTATGGGAGTGTATTCTTTGGCAGAATGAACGCAATATTATGCTAGATAGTGTACAGGCTACATCCGGTGTTGTTTATTATGCGGACCTTGTAGAAACTAGAACTAATTTCCGTGCGTTCAAGCGTTTTTGCCATACCTATTACTGGAATCAAAAGTAACAGCTCACATTAGGACCCATTAATTTAGTAATAATTGCAATCCGTGGTGCTTGGCAATCTGGGCTTTTCCCAGTTGCAAACGTCCCTTTGTGCCTATTGGCCTAGTTCTGTTCTGTCTCCTGCTTGTATGGAGGGAAGTGGAAACTATTTTTTTTTCTTACTCTTCCGCTATTATTTTCTGATTAATTTCGTTGCGGGACCCAAGACAGTTAATCGTTTTTCTGGGACTCGTCGAGCTTCATTGCCTCGACGCTTTTCTGGTGGCCTCCACTGTTGATTCTGGCTTTCAGGAGTTGCAGTGGGTGGGACAAGTGTGGCGGGCTTGTATAAAAATACAGAGAAAGAAAAGGACGGTGACATTTTAAAATTAAGTTCGAGATGTCAAATTAATTTTGCTTTAAACTTTTCCGTGTTTTTAATTAATGCTTTCTGACATGCCAACTTAAATTTCATGGAAGTTTTAGAGAAACTAAAATTGCCAGGCCCAATTAATTTCCCCCCCTTTTTTGTTCTATTGGACGGAAAAAGATAGAAATACTCTAATTTTAGTTTAGTTTGTGAACAATGGTATCAGCACTAGTGTACGTAGTTACGGCTACGATGTGTCTTTTACACCCTGTATGTATATAAAGCTCTATAATTCACACTTTGTCTCCTCTCTACCCAGGACAAAGCAGACTCGTTCTTCACAACACAACGTCTGAACTACATAGCGAATCAGACGCAGCTACTTCACCCGAGGGTGGCCGAGCTTAGGAATGTGGAGGTCGCTGACGTCACCAACGCCGTCAAAACGCTGGAGAACAGCGCCAAGAATCTGCTCAGATCTGTAAGTGATTGAAGATGAAATGCCTTTTGTTGGTATAACTAGAGGCTTACACATCATGGCGCCAACTGCGGAGGTCCCCCTCCGCGTCCATCTGACTAGTATCAAAACTCCGCCCCGCACCGTGAATGAAAAGTAGCCTATGTCCTTTCTTGGGGTTCAAACTTACCCCGTACCAAATTTCATCAAAATCGGTTCAGTGGTTTAGTCTCGAAAGCGTGACAGACAGACAGAGTTGCTTTCGCATTATATTATTAGTATATGGATAGAAGTGTGACATCGCTAATCCGCTTTGAACAATGATAATTGCTCGTGCTTTCTCTGTTTAATAAGAGGCTTTTGCCTTGCAGAGGGACAATGATAGGCTAGTATTTATTCACCAAAGCTGAGACAGCCTTTAAAGTCAACTTAAGCAAGATACAAGAAACTAGTCGTTGCTGACCAATTAAAACTTATCAGCTCAACACATTGTCAGTTGTAATGGCCCTATGGTTAAAGCGCCCACCTCTTATGCATGGTTTCAAATCTGGGCAAGTACCAGTGTGACTTTTTCAATTCATATTATGTACCTAGTTTCTAAAGTTTATCCTGAACATCACTGGCATGTGTGAAGGAAAACATCGTTAGGAAACCAGGGACTAACTGTTCCACTGAAACCGTCCTTGAAGCGTTTTAGAAACTCTGACACTAGGGTGTGTGGGGTCGTAAGACCTTGCTGCCCACACGATAAAGAAAGAAAGCTCAACACGAACACTTTTTTCCACAGGCTGAATTCGCAGCCACAGACTCCGACAAGCAAATCACCAGGGCGGCAGACATAGCAGCGGATGCCGACAAGATCCTGGCTTCAGTCCGGGACAGCAGCGACAAAGCCAAGGCGATAGTGAAGCACGTGGCCGAGCTGGCCACAGGGTTGGAGCTGAGCCAGCAGCCCAAGGTCGACAGCGCGCTAGCTGAAGCCAGGCAGATCAAGGGAGATATTGCTGGTACGTACTGTTTTGATGAGAAGGTCGGCGCAGAGCGACTTGGTTGGCGGGTTCGATCCCCTCATGGAATATTTGTATGACCTATAGATGTTTGTGTGTTTTATGCTTGGAAACGCAACCACGACACAGATGTTTTTTGTCGCTCATTATTTTTAATGCCTGCAGCACTATTACGTCACAAAAACGTCATCTCTAACGCCGCTGCCGTCTTAGCTAACTCAAAATTAGGTTCTGGTTATAGTCACACTACTTATTTGATGAGTGGTTGACCACGGCATAAATTTATAATCTCAATAACATGACAATCATATAATACAGAGATAGAGATAAACTACTATAACATGGCGCGCCCCTCCATATTACTATTTCAATAAAAAATTAGTAATGAATGACGCCGCTAGTCGAGCAACAATGATACGCTGATTTGTTTTTATTTCGAGACCCGTCTCAGTACGCATGCGTTGTGAGTCTTAAATACTTTCAAACGTTTTGAACTGTGAAGGGGCGCGCCAAGTTATCGTAGTTTATCTTTACACAGTGTTAGGTTAAACCAGGGATGCTATTTAAAAGTGTCGTGTAAGTGAACAACCTATACTTCGGAATCAACCTTAAATCTTGAAAAACAAATCAGCTGTTCCGTAATATATTCAAGGATGGTCCCATACTAAGAGCTTTCCATTTTCATGAGTCCTGAAACTCGCTTAAAGTATTTTCTTTATTTATTTATAATTTATTTCAGACTAGTTGGTCCATAGAGTTTTAGTAATACATAAAAACTTAAGAACTATATTAGTAATATCATTATACAAAAACAACTATAGTAAGCTAAAATTTTTTTTTTTTAAGAGTAAGTCTGGAGTTTTGTGCCCGTTCTTCTCCATACGATAATACCTTTTGGAATGGGCAACTAGATTCATAACATCACGCCTGTAATCCCCGAAGGGTTAGGCAGAGGTGTACCCATTAGAACACCCACATTTCGCCAGTTACATTTTTAGTCCCATGTAATAGGGGGCGAGTAGATTCAATATTATAATTTTTCGTATATGTAGGCGAATCCAATGCCTCCATATAGGACTCTCAATATGGTCCGACTGTCTCTCACTCTGCAGCGATGTTGCCCTTTTTCTAATGAAGTCATAATAGCCGTCAACTTGTGCTCCTTCAAACATCGCTGACGCACTGCAATACCGAGGCAGTACCATCAACATCTTGAAGGCATTGTTATATTGGACTCTCAGAGCGCTCACGACCCGCTGCGTGCCTAATTCATAAATATTGTGTTCCACAGCCAAAGACCTGGCTCCGAAGAAGCAGCAAGCAGTCAACGCGTTCACCAACGCGACCATACAGATCGAGCGCATGAATGTGTTTGTACGACCAGTCAACGACCAGGCTAAGGTAAGTTTTGAGTCAACAGTTGCTGCTAATCCGAAATCTAAGGGCTCTTTTATGGTGTCAAACTGCACACGGACAGCTGTCTTTGTTCATACAACATGACACGTGACGTTTGTCGTCTTGCCGTAGCGCTCTCGACGTGTCAAACTGTAGGAAAAGAAAGCAGAAGAAGTCCTTGTGTATTGGGATACCCGCATTGCTTCAGCGCTGGAGCAGTCCACCAAACGCATAAATTGAAAGACGCTAAAATTTTTAAACCTTTTTTTTTTATATTGCCATGGGGTAGCCAAGCATGGTATTGTAGGCACCTAGAATATTCCTAGACTGTATAATTCATAAAGAACATTAATTGTCTCCGTGTATAGTTGCTCCGTAAATGAAGCCGATAGATGGTTAATAAAATATTCAAGCTTTATTTACAAAAGTCTCCTTTACACAAGAATATATGTAGCACTCATGTTTTTAAGCATAGTTTTCGAGTGCATATTCTCATATTTCAACAGTTAAGGAACTCTTTTCGTGTAAAAAACTTTATAAGATGTCGTACGACGCCACTAAATTCTCTTACTTCCTTTTACAGAAATTCCACATTCTCGTCAATGACACCCGTGACCTGAAAGACAAGTTGGACGAGATGCTGCAGTACACGGACCTGGCGCAGCACACTGCTGACAGTGCTGAGAAACTGAACGCTAAAAACAGGTACAGGCCTCCCTGTAGCCCTTAACCCTGTAGGTTTTCAACAAACTTACACCCACACTTACCCGCGGCAAGCTGCGATTGGTTGTTCACAATTCATTCAACCAATCAGACTACCTTATGCATGCTTTACTCCAAGGTTAAACCTATAAACTAGTTATTGGATTTTAGAGTTAATTCCTGACCTTTTTACCAATCGTCTCCTTAACCTCTATGCTTTACCATTAAGTTGTACACAAAAGTTACAAGTTGAAGTAGAAAATTAAAGATGTTTGTTACTCATTTACGCCTAAACAGCTGAACAGAATTATCTGTAATTTTAAGTTCATATGTAGGACAATTTGGGACAGAGTGTGTAAGATAATTTAGGACTTTCACTTTATTCAGAAGTCTACACAGACGAAGTCGCGGGTAGAAACCAGTAAATATATATTTTTGTTCCAGACATTCCAAATTCGGCAATAAGGTGACGTCAGTGACGAAGCTGAACACGGCCGCAATGACGGACCTCATCGACGCCGGCTACGACATCGGAAACGGCACATTCTTCAACCTCGTCGCGGCCACAGTGGTGTACAACTCTTCAAAAGCGCTGGATTACATCCGGGCAGCCAACCAAGACATGGTGGACCGGCTGACCGAGCTCGAGGAGAAGATGCCCGAACTCAGGAACCTGACTGACGTCGCTAACCATCATACTTACATGCTGAGGAATAGGGTGAGTTGAGAGTGTTTTACATACAGATTTTGCTTGCTGAAAACTTCCTCAATTCAAAAGAAACTGCTTAGAGCCATGAGGGCTCTGTATATTTCTCTTTATATTTCCTTCTTCAACACGCATATTATATCATCCTTCCCGCCACTATCCCTTCTCTTACTGTCCGTCCTACTTCTACCTTAACGTTTCATTCAACACACAATTCATCCTCTCCGTTTTGCTCGATACAACATTGCGTTCCATTCCTCAAATACGTTCCGTTTCGCTCCATCTTACATTACGTTCACACATCATTCACACGGTCTGTTTTATTCCACCCTACATTGCATTCCATTCTACAAATTATATACGTTCCGTTTTGCTCCATCTTACATTACGTTCCATTCCACACACCATTCATACGGTCTGTTTTACTCTACACTACATTGCGTTCCATTCCACACACCATTCATACTTTCCGTTTTACTCCATTCTACATTACGTTTCATTTCACACACCATTCATGCGCGTTCAAAAATACTCTTCAGCTTGTAAATATTTGCATAGATTTGCAAACAAATTATGAATAATACAAAACCTATGTCGTTATATCAATAATAAAACGAAAGATATTCTTTAATTGTGTAAAGTAAATACATAAATACACTGAGCCATGTTTATGCAATGTTCGTTTTAACTATTTCATTCCAACCAGGCGGACAATCTACGCAATTTGGCGGAGAGAGAGAACAACAACTCGCGTACACAGCACGCGTACACCGCCGCGTCTGCGTACTCCTCCATAGTCCAGGAGATAGGAGACGCTAAGAAAGCAGCCGACGATGCCGAGCAAGGCATCAAGAACATCACTCAACAAGTAAGTCTGATAACCCAGTTAATTGTAGTGAGGGCTCAGTGGTTAAGACGCCAGTTCTTGACAGGATACAGACAAATTTTAATGCCATAGACATTTTCATGTGTACTTTCTATATAAGGCTGAGATAAACCTGGCCGCACACAGGCCACCGACCACAACCACAAAACGCCGCCACCGACGTATCCTGTAGTTTTCATACATTTTATATGGACTCGCCGCACGCGGTGACGTCGGTGGTCGCCGCAACGCCAGTGTGCGGACATCATTAACATCGATGAACAATGGCCAACAATTTGACTTTGACTTTGACAATCTGAAATCGCCAATGCGCCTCGAGTAAGCATAGTGATCAATGCTCATGTCTTCTCTAAATAAGAAGAGGTATGTCCTTGAAAAGAGAGGGCGATTGATATTTCTTTCATATAATTAAAAATTATACCTACCTGCCTGCCTACCTTCCAACCAATAATTTCTACTCACAGACAAACGAGCTCAACAGCCGAGTGGTACCAGCCCGCGACAGATCCAGAAGTCTTCTAGATACAGCTGCTAGAGCCCAGTACATCGTCGAACAATCGCTTAGTCCAAACTTGACTAAGGCAGAGGAAAAGCTTGCGCATGCGCGGATGACGATGGGGTCCGCTGATGATGACAACAACGCTATACAATTGTAAGATGACTTTAAAATATTGTTTGGTACGCTGAGTATTACAAGTAGCTTCTGCACGCGACCGCGTGTCTCTGGAAGTCAATAATACCATATTACATATCCTAAAACACTTAGCAATAGTGTAGAGTTCTATAAGTGAAAGGTTTGTTGTATTCGGACCAGGATTTCCAGAGATATCTTCATGCAAACAAAAAAAAAACCATACAAATTTTACCTCTTTTTGGTATACATTTTTTGGGGTATCAAGCCCAGCAGTAAAGCATGTTTGTTAAAATTTTAATGTTACATTAGTAGCTGACCGAGTTTCATAAAAGTTTTATTGTCAAAAAATTATGTATAATTCAGTATGAGTGTAGGTACTTGAGACCTATTAGTAAAGGCCGACATAACACTCGGATGTCCCTAAATGGTTCATTAGGAGTACTTAAGTATAAGTAGATAGAACAGCACGACCTATTGATTTAGCACTAGTCGCAGTTATATTGAACTTACACTGACACAATATTAACGTTCCTATCAACTGCTTCCAGCTCCCTTCGAACACCGCCCCCGTTCACCCTCGCCGACGAGGTAGTCAAAGCTGACCAGGTGAACAGCACAGTCAAGTCGACCCTAGACATCATGTCAGAGCTGGGCGCCGGCCTGGCTGCCAGCAAGGAGTGGGCGCAGACACTGCCCAAGCTAGCCGACGAGGGACAGAAGATGACGTCCAATGTTGAGAACTTAGGTTCGTATGAAAAACTGTGAGAATTCGCACTTTTGAGTGTTGAGGAAGCATAATTAAAGTCACATACTATTGGAACTACATTTCGGTCGTTTGATGTCGATTGTCGACACCAGCCAATCGATACCCGTTGTCTCAAAAATATTTATATCGATCGATCTGTGTAGACGATCATTTTACAATATTTCGTTACTGTTCCGATACCGGGCAAGTTACAGCGTGATTTTTTCAATTCATATATTATACTAGCTGACTCGGCGACGCGTTGCTGTGGCTTGAAGCAAGTAAAAACATTAAGGTCAATAATCAAGATAAAAACTATCCTATCTTTTAAGTTTGACCAGATTGCCACACAGTAAGCCATATTTATTAAAAAATGGGTGAGTAGTTTAGGTGTCCATCCCGGACAAACAACGTGACGCGTAATTTATATAGATAATATACCTAGTCTCAAAATGTTTCTTGGACATTACAAACATCAGGAAAGGAAAAAATTCTGGGGAAGCCTGGACTTATTACCTAGTAAATTATAAGTCGTCAAGCCACATTGAGCAAGGGTGGTGATCATTACTAGGT
Source organism: Hoplodrina ambigua (assembly GCA_949774945.1). Lineage (NCBI taxonomy): Eukaryota > Metazoa > Arthropoda > Insecta > Lepidoptera > Noctuidae > Hoplodrina > Hoplodrina ambigua. Next base: position 4,289,349 of record OX458963.1, on the reverse strand, counting down.
ACAAAGGGCAAATTATTATAATCTATTATTTTTATCACGCTTTAGTGAAGGACATCGAGAAACTGAATCCTACAATAACAAAGACGTACCGCGCTGTGAAGGGCAGACAAGACGACCTGGAGCACCGACGCAAGGAAGCCGACGAGAAACTACTCAGACTTAAGGACCTTATCGAACAGGTGAATAATAGTCTTTTTTTTTGTAAGCGTATTCTGTGCCACTCCTGAGCACGATGCCGTGCTATAAGCGTAAAGTATATCACTAAGTTAAAGAATACATTGCGCACTGGCAGGCCTCACAGGTCTATCACCTAGCATGTCGTGCTAGATGATAGACAAGGACTTCACACAATTTTGTAACCTATTTCTTGTTTAATAAAGAATATTATTATTCTTTTTACATAAAAATAACTAATTGTAATGTTGTTTAAGCTTTTATGTGTGTTTATAATGTGTGTAATATAATTATTATTTTCTGCAATTTCAGGCCCGCACAGTAGCGAACCGTATCCAAGTGGGCGTGACGTTCGACCGGCTGACGACGCTGCAGCCGCGCCTGCCTGACACCATCGACGAGATGTCCACCTCCACGCACGTGTCCGTCTACTTCAAGACCAAGGAGAAGGACGGCCTCATCCTGTACCTCGGCAATCCTAAAGACACCATGCTTAGGAGGACTAAATCAGTAAGGACGCTAACATTGCCAGTCTATAATAATATTATAAAGAGAGTGATTTGATGGTTTGTTAATTTGCATTGAATAGGCTCCGAAACTATTGAACCGGTTTGAACAATTATTTCACTGTTGGAAAGCTTCACTATCCCCGGGTGACATTGGCTATATTTTATTATAAAAAAATAAATTAAGGATCCGTAAGAAACATCACGCGGGGAGAGTGCTAGTGTAAAATTAAAAAAAATAATTAATGACGTTGAGGCTAACACGGTCTTCCTACCATTGCGATATTTTTTATTGTTTAAGACCATAACTGGAACGTTCTAGTTTCGGAGATATTCAAGATTCCAACTTTTTTTAAGAAATCATATTTTATGTGGCCTACCGCCACGTCTAAAAGCATAATAATTGATATTAGGTTTTGTCATCTTATCTGAATAAAGATGAAATGTAAAGAAAGATGTTCAAATAATATAAATTAAGATGAGTCAAGGTACATAATTAGAAACGAAGAAAAAAACAACGTTGTTATATTAGCTTTATTTACATATGAAATCGTAATTGTACCTATTTGTTGTATTCGCAAGGAAGATGTGAGGGTGGGGCGCATGTACTAATTACACGGTAGCTAGTTACACACTGTTTATTCAAACGTTAACGCGCAGCGGCGCGTATAGCTAACTACACTTGTACATAAATAACACTATTTATCATGACGGTCTTGCTATTTCTCCTAAATTGTAGGTGAGTTTACAAATATCTAAACTCGCATACACAAACAACCTGTCAAATTGAATAGGTCTAAAAAATATCTCATCTGTGCTCATTCGAATGTCTCGCTGGTGGTGGCGCGTGAGTTGGATCATTTGGCTCCCTTCAAGATGGTTGAGCTAAGTGGTGCTGGTCCATGCGTCATGCTCGTGAACGAGTGCTGTCAGTTGGGATTGCGTATCTCTTAACTGCCATGGCTAATATTTTATTTTTATTACTGTTTTATATTCATCCTCATTGGATTCATCCTCAGGATTATGTAAAAACCTAATTCTCCATAGAAGCCTACCTCCGTTTTGGAACGAGCCACTAGCTTCAACTTTCGGACTAACTGACCGACTCCTTGACAATTAAAAAGTGCCTGTAAATGGTCTAATTTAAATAAATGTTTTGACTTTGACTTTTGACCTTTGTTTTCCAGGATGACTTCATGGTAGTCGGCATTGAGAACGGCTATCCTTACCTGAAGATGGACATCGGTGACAGCGCCGGATCAGGTCGTGAGCCCGCGAGGATCGGTAGCGACAAGTTCGTGGCCGATAACCGCTGGTACCAGGTCATCGTCGACAGGTATGTGGGATGACTATCAGGAGAGAGTGTGTGAAAATATCAACAGTGGAACTATCACGGTTCATGAGATACAGCCTGGTGACAGACGGACAGCGAAGTCTTAGTAATAGGGGCCCGTTTTACCCTCAGGGTACGGAACCCTAAAAACAGTATAACGCTAAATTTCTAAACGTGTTAAAAAAAATTAACAATTCCTCATACGATCACGCATTTACCTTTTAACAAAGGCGTACCCATAATAAACCTACATTTGACCCGATCAGTACACAGTTGGGTAGAGATAAACTACTTTAACATGACGCGCCCCTCCATATTACTATTTCCATGTGTGTAGTCACATCCGTATAAAAAAAACACATCCGTATGAAAGAGTCACTTCCGTATGAAAGAGTTTGTATGTAGTTGTGAGTAATCGTCTTCAGTAGCAGGCCGGCAGATTTGTTTGTCAACTCACCATAAATAGCCGACCGCGCAAGACAACGCACCTGCCATTTTCATAGAGTATGTCAGTGCAGCGCCATACCAGTAATAACGAGTTATTAATGACGCCGCTAGTCTAGCAACAAATCCCTGATTTGTTTTTGTTGTGGGAGCCGTCTCAGTACGCACACATGCGTTATGAATCTTTTCAATACTTTTACAAACACTTTCAAACGTTTTGAATTGTGGAAGGGCGCGTCAAGTTTTTGTAGTTTATCTCTAGTTGGCATCATCAACAATAAATTTCAAGACACATCTTCTCAAACAAAAAACACTTTCTTGGCAAACAACACTTTAGGCCCTGGAGGCGGTTTAGAAACTCTGACATTGGGGTAGGTGGGGTCGTAAGACCTTACTGCCCACACGATAAAGAAAGAATGAAAATTTTTAAACGCTTTTTTTTTCAAAATTATCAGGGTCGGGCGCAACGTCAAACTATCAATCCGGGAGAACCTCGACAATGGGTCAGCAGACTACATTCACTCCAAGGAGGCCGTGCTACCTGGACAACATACGATCTTCAATCTGGACCGACAGAAGTCGAAGCTGTACGTGGGAGGAGCTCCGTCAGACGCCAAGCTGCAGTCCGTCAGCTTCCCTGCCTTTGAGGGACAGATCGAAGAGCTGATGATTGGAGACACGCCTGTAGGACTGTGGAACTTCGTTGGCGCTGAAAAGCTGAAGGGAGCTAGGCAAAGGTAAGAGTTCAGAACAACAGCTCGGTAGAGTTATGTTTGCACGTAACGAATCACTATAAATCAAATGTTTGTAAAGAAGTGTCGGCTGTTTTAATTTTTAGTATCTGACATAATATTATATCAATTACTACTCAATCAGTAAGAGCTATTTCAATAATGTAGTTATTGCAATTAGCCGTATTCCAGCGAAGTGCAAACTTAGCTCGACCGAGTTGTAGTGCGCAACTTCTCATACAGAAAGCATTACGGTAACTTCGGACTGTCATTTCTCGGTTTCGGATCGTATGCTCGTAAAGTCATCAGTTAACCGTTGCCGAAATAGGGATACTATAACAGGTGGAAATGACATAGAAACGAAAAGTTTTACCTTGCATTCAGTACTTGTTTCTGGACCTCAAAAAGACGAATTTTTCGTCGGTTTAAAAAGAACTGCTGTTCTATGCATTTTGCCCGTGTAGGTATGTGTTTAGCAGATTGGGCTGTACGATCTACAATCATGTACGAAATCCAAAGTAAAAATTTTCTCAACGATGACCCTTCCACCTCATATTAAGTAGTCTTCAGCTCTATCTCTTTCTAACATTGTGAAACAACCCTAATATCTATATCCCTTTCTACCTAACCAGAGACAAGCTGCTACCACCGCACACGGGTCCTCAAGAGTATCGTTTCAACGGTCGCGCGCACGTCACCATGCCTGGCCGCGGCTACCTGGCGCCGCAAAAGAACCAAGTCCTGTTGTTCTTCAGGACCTACGCCCCTAACGGACTCATCTACCTCGTCGGTGAAGGCGCCTACTTCTTCTCCATTCAGATGCAAGATGGAAGGGTGTTCTTGCAGGTAAGGATAATATTATATATGATGGGAAGAGATATATACATGAAGTTTACCGGTTCATCTGACCTGATGCTCTGATGCTTAGCTTATGTGCACTATGTTTTTACGCAACTACTTAGTTCTTCTTTCTGAGGTAAAGCAAAACAGAAAGAGGTGTTGCCGACGGCGCAAGTAATCATAATCATAGTTTATTACTTTTTCATGTATTTTTACATGACATTACAGGTACAGTAGTTTCATACATGAACTCTACTAAGGTAAATTATATAAAATTACAATTATTATATTATATTTATACCATTAATTACTTGTTACTTATTTTTTGAAGTATATAAGATTGCTTTGGTTGACCACTGCTGCGAGGTTTCGGCAGTAAATTGTGGTCAAAAACTGCTTTTTTGTTGTTGTAAATTGTTACTAATGCTATAGTCTTGGGGCTTAGAATACATGATTTAATAATCAGGTAGTTCCCCAATCAATGACATTTATGGATGACAAAACGCGATTCCCCATACATTTTGTATGCCAATATCGGACTGTAACGACACTATTTACCAACTCACTTGACTTACTAATTATTGATTTCAAAACCACAAAAATCTAATTATACAGTAAACTAAAATATTAATGGGGCTGAAATAAAGTTCTTTTTTTTTAGAAGTTTGTCTTGAAATTAATGATTTAAGCTTGATTCATATCAGTGAAACCACAGTTCAGGCACCTTTCCGTATCAGTGATAGATATTCTTTCATACATTCTCTATGAACACGCCGGAAAGCACTGTGTCGTCACTGACACTGACAAGTGTGAATCAGCGTTTATGGTGTCAACTACCCAATTGAATGACCCCTAGTCGAATTTGCGCTTACATTTTAATACATGTCTGTCGTACGTTTGTGACCAGGTTTCCCTCGGCAACCCAGAAGACCTGCTGATAATCGGCACCACGAACACGTACAACGACGGCAAGTGGCACAGGCTGGACGCCGCGCGTGTCTTTACCAAATGCTCTCTGAAGGTGGACCGCGAGATATTGAAGATGGACTCCGTTGCGAGAGAAGACTCCATAGGTAATTGGTTTGAGCAAGCCCACTGCCATCAACCGTGCACAAATCCAGACTCCGATGCTGCTACTGAGAAATTCCTGATGATAAACCCCAATAACACTTTTCCCGATCTTTGAATCGAACCTAAAACCTGATGCTCAGCACTCGCGCTTTGCGACCAGTAGATCATCGAGGCAGTGACTTTAAAATTTCGCAAATTTTAATTAGTCAGACAGACAGTTATTATAGAATTTAGCTGCCCTACCCCAAATCACGCGGCTGAAACGTTGCGCGGTGGCCGCGCGTCCGTGTAAACCTCGTTTTCAACTTGCTGAGTATGTTAACGGCCTTACAATTTTATTCAATCCAGTACCTAATTTTATTTATATAACAGATGGAGAACCAACTGCTATACATAATGTGAGCAGGTTACATAAAGCCAATTACAGGTTTACACGGATAGAAATAGAATAATATAATAGAGATCTTAGATCTTAGAAAAAAAGTTTATTAAAGAAAAAAAAATGATTTAAATAATAAAGTCTTAAACTATAACAAACAAAGTACACACTATCCGCATTTTTATTTGTAACTATAAAGTTTCTTCTGGCTACAGTTGCTCTGGACACGATGAACTTCGGTGGAAACAATAAGGGCATCGTGGAGGTGACGAGCGCAGGCTTCGACGGCTGCATCCGACAGATCAGTATGGACGGCGTCAACATCGACCTGAGCGACAACTTGGAGTCTATCGGAATCGCTTATGGTTGTCAGGTGAGTGAGAGATATGCATGGTTTTGTTCTAGCCGTCCTTGCTAGATTTTAAACGACTTAAAAAAGAAGGTTTTTATTTGTATGGTATCAGCCGTTATTTTTTTATCAAATGCTATGTTTTATTGGTTTTGTAGTTAAGTTATAAGTATCAATTTTACGTGTCATTTTTTTTTTTATTTAATAAAAATATATGTATATACAAACAAAGTGGAATGTTTGCCAGCCAATAAACTTCATTATTTCACGATAAATACAAAGCAATGTTCTATTTTTCAATAACTTATTAATGCTTTTAGAGTGATGAGAAACAGTGTGTAAAGTTTCTCATCCTCCGTTGAAAAGGGAGAAATGAAATGAAATAAAATGATGTTTATTAATAAACATCATTTGTGACGTGTAAAAGTGTTATTTATATAACACTTTTACACGTCACATTTTAAACTAGATGAGTCCAGTGTTTCCTAGCCGACTGCTCTGAGAAGAAATACCAAAACAAACTCAGAGGTCAAAGTCTCTTTTAAAGTACATACATTTACTTGTGACGGTCAAATCGAACCAAGTAGGTTAATGTCCGAGGTGGTCTCTTGAGGGAGGATCCTCCGACCAGATGAGTGTTATGTCTGGCGGGCTAACTACCTGGTTGTGGTCGAGATTTTGCATATATGCTAATGTGGCGCCAAACTCAGATTGAGCGCTGTATCAATTGTCAAATGTAGTTCTCATGCTGTGCGATAGATGTCGCTACATGTTATTTTCCTTCCACCAGTTCGCGTCCCTGGTGTCTCTATCCGGCAAAGACAGCTACTTGCGCTACGTGGACATCACGACGGAGAACCTACAGCTGACGCTCAAGTTCAAGACGTCCAGTCCGGACGGGCTGCTGTTCGTGTACGTCAGCCGCACGCAGACCACCGCCATGTCGGACAGCATATCACTGTCTCTCATCAGAGGTACGGAGTCAACACCCACATGGTAGAGATAAACTACTATTACAACATGACGCGCCCCTCCATATTATTATTTCAATAATAATGAGTAATTAATAAAGCCGTTAGTCGAGCAACAATGACATGCTGATTTGCTTTTGTTTCGAGACCCGTCTCAGTATACAAACATGCGTTGTGAGTCTTGTAAATGTTTACAATACTTTCAAATGTTTTGAATTGTAGAGGGACGCGCTAAGTTATCGTAGTTTATCTCTATATTCTGAAGTATTATCTGATAGTAATCGAAAAAAGTGAAGAAAATCTGGGGTGGTTAGCTGGCGGGTCGCATGTCACCCACTTGAGTAATCATCTTGATCTGCTTGTACTTCTCTATATTTTATACTAGCTTCTACCGGCGATTTCGTCCGAGTCAATGTTAATCCCTATCACCTAGCGATATGAAATATACTTCACGACCTATTCTCATTCCTACCAAATCGGCCAAGTCAAATATGTCGAGCCATTTTGTAGGAGTGCGAGAATTTTGAATATATAGATTAAGTACTATAATGGTAAAGTTACGGTCGTTCACAAAAATCGGCAAGTAGTTGACGTATTGACTTGAAATCCTTACACAAGATTAAATTTTAGCAGAAGAGTGTTTTTAAACTTGTGTTAGATCAGCCTAAGACATTTTTCTAGCTTGGCCGTTAAATTAGTACTAATATTAAAAAATGTGTTCAGGTAAATTGGTGCTGATGAGCCAGCGCGAGCAGCTGGACACGGGGCTGAGCACGTACAACGACTCGCAGTGGCACGTCGTCACCGTCACACACAACAACAACGCGCTAAGGCTCGTCGTCGATGACTTCGATTACTTTAGGTATGTCCTGTGTGCGTGGATCTTTATTAACCGACTCATGGCCAGTGACGCCCCAGGCACGTCATGAGCAAGTATCACAGGAGGCTAATGACGCACCTGGCGTGTCACATCGAACTTACTTTTAAACAGATTTAAAACGATTGAGATAAAGGGATCTAGTAACCCCTTGCCTGGCGCGTCATTGTCCAATGTTCGGGGCCTGGCCTGGTATGCATAAAAATGATGGTAGCAATGAGTCGTTAACGATCGAAATCTCACCGGCACGGCTGGAGCAATAGCTGAGCGATTGCCTGCTGTGCTGCGTGTCTCGGATTCGATTCCCGCACGGAACAAAATACGGCCTGTACGGTCTGATTTACTTAATTTTTTACGAAAACAACTTTTTAATGTTTTTGACAATCTTTAAATACCCCCACGGCCCCTGTAGTGTTGCATGCAAGGCACAATGTTTTGCGTGTGTTACACTGCGTGATAACTTTAATAGTGCTTTTTTTATCACCAAAAAGGAAAGTCGTTTAGAAGCAGTAATTTTTGCGTGCGCAATGATACTGAATTCGATGCATAGTTATTGGCTATGTGTCTTTTTAAACCCTATATCACCACCAGCACGGACACTGCGCCCGCGCCGCTCCACATACTCGACGGCGTGCTGTTCGTGGGCGGCGTGCAGCCGGGCTACGTGGTGGGCGGCAAGGTTGGCTCAAAGACGCCCTTCGTGGGCTGCATCGCCGACGCCACCATCAACGGGCGCGTGCTCAACCTGCTGGAGCCCTTCAGCAACAGCAGCACCACCTTCGGCAGGTGTGGCACCACCACCACTACTGGAGGAGTCAGCCCAGGTGAGCTTGGCTTATGGATTTATTTGGACAGGTTCTGTTCTTTTTTTTTTTGTTTACACTCGCGAGGCAAAAATGTGAAGCTGTTTTAAAATTATTTTTTCTTCTATTGGCCACATTCTTTTATTAATTAATGTCGCCAGTAATTTTACTGACAATAATGTGTGAGATGAATAATTTATAAATGAATCACTTAAATTGCGCTGTATTGTCTTATTTTTAGGGCTGCCAACCGTTAAAAAGATAGATTGTGTTAAAATTCAGTTTAGCATCGATTGCTTAATGTATAATGTGTTTGTGTACAGATCAAGCACTGTGGGCCGCCACTCCGCGTACAGACGTGCTGCCGACGCCCGGACTGCCAGGCGCCAGCGAAGCCCCGCCCCCCGGCCCAGGTAACACACTATTTTAGTCATATCTATACTCCATTCAATATAATCATTACTATGTAAAATATAGTGGTAAGAAATGAACAAATAACATTTTCATATTTCTAACAGGAGATCCAGAATTCCACAACGCGGTACTCCCCGTGCCGGTGGATGAAGAAACGACGCGGTTACCGCCGCCGATCACCAGTACGAGTACCAGCACCACTTCTCGGCCTGCCACCACCACAACGCGTCGCCCGCCGCCCAGGCCGGAGACCGGCTGCGCGCTTGCGCACGACCCCTTCTACCCCACCGGAGACCCCGATGTGGGATACAGATTCGGTAAGTCACACGTCAAAACTAGTCTAGTCCAGGGGTTTGCAACCTGTGGCTCGCGAGCCTCATGGGGGCTCTTTGCATGTAGAGTTGCGGCTCTTCAGTTCCGTATAAGTAAAATAAATTATTTTACCATCAAAGCTCATTATGAAATAAATGATTTGAGGTTCAATCTAACTGTCCACAGACTCAGCAAGAATTAAAGCATTTAGATCTTAACAAATGTATTCGCTTGCAGGCACGCGCAACGACAGTCGCATCGAGTACTCGAAGCTACCGGGGCGCCACCTGCAGGGCTTCGACCTCACCATCTCGTTCAGAACATTCGACCAGCACGGCGGCCTGGTGTTCTACGCGGCCGCAGACAAGGATCCGTCGCAGTTCCTCGCCTTCTATATGAAGGATGCCAAAGTACGATCTTTTTACTTTTTTAAATTTATTTTATTGGTTCACAAACAATTGTTTACACTGGTACTATGCTTAATATAATATGTAAATAATACAACCGAATAGTGTAACAATCACTTACAGGTAAGCTCCGCATGCATTAAGAGTTGTACAGAAATAAATTAAAGGAGAAGTAAACTAAAACTAGAACATAATCTAATGGTAAAAGGTAACATAATTTTATCGAAAACAAATACGTTACATGTCGGATAGAGTATCATGTAGTCTAATCGGGAAGATATTTATAAATTTTATTAGTAGAAGGGTGCTCCGGTGGGCTCGTAGTCGCAGCGCTACTGCTAAACGTGTGGTCCTGGGTTCGACTCCCAGGTCGGGCAAAAAGTTTGATTGGGTATTTCTATTAGAAATTTCTCAGTAGCAGCTCGAAATTTGGAGGTGGTGACACCCCAAGAGATCAGGCTCGCTCCAGTTGTGTCTGATTGCCATCCTATCGGACTTAAACAGTGAGGGGAGATGAAGTTCACCTGCGTTAGATCATATACTAGTGCGTAGTGTAGGGGTAGTGGATAAGAGGATGTATTATTATTAATCGATTGACCGTTTGCTTGTCTGCCACCCAATCCGAACTGAACTAGAGATGTTAATTAGCGATTATCACACGACTGCCCCAAAAAACAGAGTGTTATGTGTTCAGGGTTAATGTATGTATGTATGTATGTGAGATTCTTATTCCACCATAACTTTTAAACGCCTGAACCGATTTATATTCGATTTATGGGGTATCGTTACAATCCTTGCATCGTTCCGAGTAACATAGGCTAGTTAAAAATAAAAAGAATCCTGTGTGGTCACTTTTAAACGTAAATTAATACCAGCCTCAATTATTTTTTTAAATTAATCTGATCGTGTCTATGTTTATCGTCTAGAATGTGACAAGTAGATTTAAAAAATATATAATATAACACTGTAAATAAAACACGTCGTAAAAAATACTGACAAGTAAACGTAATACAAATATGAGCAATTTTTGCAGTCGTGTTTTTAATTTTTTTATTATATTAGCTTGTTTATTAAATGTTTTATGTTTTTTTCTTTAGCTCCACTTCACGTTCAACTGTGGCGGTGAGACCGCTCTGATCTCGTCGACGCAGACGTACAACGATACGGAGTGGCACGCGGTCACTCTCACGCGCTCCGCCGGCCACGGCAAGCTGGCGGTGGACTCGGAGCTGGTTGGCGAGACCAGCGCCATCTGCAATGCGCCCGCAGTACTCGCCGCGCCATACTACTACGGCGGTCTTAGGGACCTCAATCAACAAATTAATAGTAATCTAAAGGTAATACATATTTATTCATTCTTTAGACGGATGTAAAAAGTCAAAATCAAATCATTTATTTCAATTATGCCATTATAAGGCACTTAAGAATGTTATATACAAAAAGAAAAAAGGATTTGAATCTAGTTGTCCCTTCCAAAAAGTAGTTTTTTATGGAGAAGAATGGGCAAGAAACTCCTTAAAGTAAAGATACAATTATCCAATAGTTTTTTGTCTACATCTTACCTGGGTACCTTTTGGTAGCGGAGATATTGAAAGTCAAAATTCGTTTTTTTGTCTCTTTTTTACGAGAACCAGTTTTTAATGTTATAACTAAACAATACGACAATGCATTTAAACAGTGATTTTACACACAAATAATACTCATAAAGTCGATTCCCAGCAATATTTGTTGCTCAAATTTCCTTAATTTGATTGACAGTATGCGTAGTTAACGAATATATGATGTTTCTATAAACACCCCATCTATATAAGAACCAGTTGCCGTGCGTTAATGTCGCAAAACTCGAACATTTCTATTTTAAAAACTCGAACATTTCTATTTAAAAAAATAAAAATATTCAAATCGGTTGAGCTCAACCGACTTGAATAATTTATTTTTAATTTTTCCTATTTAAAGCCAATATTGGCGAGGATTGTAAAAAAGAATTTGAGAAAATAAAATCTTTTCCTTATTAGAGTTGTCTAGCCAAAATCGATCGCCTACAGAAGCATTCATTGTAAAAATGTTATTTTATATTTTTAAGCCCCAGTATCTCCAACTGCTGTGATTGGTTGTAAACAATTCAGTCAACCATTCACAACAACTTACGCACGCTTTAACAAACGCACGCATGACATTAATTTTACACAGCTTTATAGAAGCCTCCCCGAAGTATCGTCACTACGACCGAGCCTTTACATTGCCGCAGTTACTATATATGAACTACTATAACATGGCGCGGCCCTCCATATTACTATTACAATGTGTGTAGTCACATCCGTATGAGAGTTTGCATGTGGTTGTAAGTAATCGTCTTCAGTAGCAGGCCGGCAGATTTGTTTGTCAACTAATCATATAGCCGACCGCGCAAGACAACGCACCTGTCATTTTTATAGAGTATGTCAGTGCAGCGCCATACTAGTAATATTGAGTGATTAATGACGCCGCTAGTCGAGCAAAAAATCGCTGATTTGTTTTTGTTTCGGGAGCCGTCTCAGTACGCACACATGCGTTGTGAGTCTTTTAAATATTTTCACAAATACTTTCAAACGTTTTGGATTGTGGACGGGTGCGCCATGTTATTGTAGTTTATCTCTACGTATACTTACATTGAAACCTTACTCTCCAGGGCTTCTACCAGCCGTTCAAGGGCTGCCTCAAGGGCCTGATGATGAACGGGCAGCACGTCACCGACGTGTCGTACCGCGTCAACTCGCTGCGCTGCTCCGATAACATCGAGGAAGGAGTGTACTTCGGAGCCTCCAGCAACACGCAGAGCAACTATTTGAGGGTAATATACCTTAATACTGCAAGTGTGCTATCTACACCATATACACTATGTATTTTTGTTTGTTTGTTTGTAATGGATAAACTCAAAAACTACTGGTCCGATTTTAAAAAATCTTTTACCATTAGAGAGCTACATTATCTGCGAGTAACATAGGCTATATTTTATTTTATTTTTGCGCGGACGAAGTCGCGGGCAAAAGAAAGTAAATAAATAAATAAATAAATAACCCCACGTTATGAAACACAATTGATTAATCATCTATTGTTCTGTCATACCCGTATGGCAACCGGGGCTTGAGTGGTTAATTGCATTTGAGAGCTTTCAGAATAATAACTTTAATACCACACGTAAAGTTTTGTTTCAGTTACAACTTTTTTATTTTATGACACTTTAGTAAAAGATAATCTTTCTGAAATCAGCTTGATATACCCCTGTGTAACGTTATTATTAAGTTTTTATTATTAAGGTTTTTAAATCTTTCTTTCAAAAGGACATCACATAATTCTGTTATAATTATTAGCGCTATTATCCTTTCGCGCATGCGTCCTAATACTAATCAAGATACCCAATTCACCATAAAATACCTAATGTGATAAACTATGGCTTTTTGTCACATTAATTTTATTTTTGAACTCGGTTTTAGCCCCTTTCAGCCCAGTCAGGGGATGAATTTTCGTCAATTCTGTTAAAGAGTGTTCATGCAAAGTTTGAAGTAGATTAGGGCAAGGAATCGTGTTGTCCCATACTAATTTTGCCCCCCTTATTCATCCCCTTAGGGGTAGAATTTTGGAAAAGACTTTCTTATCGGATGCCTACGTCATACAAAGAACATTCCCTCCAAGGTTCAGGTCTGTACGATCAGCGGTTTAGGCTGTGCGTTGATGCGTCAGCCAATTTAGGGCAAAGCATTTTATACATATGTACCTATATAAGGTTTTCGTTCGAGAAACTGCGTCATAAACACGTACATTTCTATTACAGCTCCTTGAGAACTTCAGAGTTGGTGATGAGGTGTCAATATCCATGGAGATCCGCCCTCGCAACACCACGGGGCTCCTGCTCAGCGTCCACGGCAAGAAGGACTATCTCGTTCTCGAACTACTTGAGAACGAAGTGGTAGCTAACGTCGAGAATGGCAACGGGCCCTTCCGCGCAAGTTACACGCTTGGCAACAAGTTCGCGCTCTGTGACGGCAACTGGCACAAGATACATGGTAAGCTAACTCATAATTTAGACTCATCTTTACCTAACAATAAAAAGCTGATTACAACATTTTTGTTTGAACACGTGTTATATCCGGAACGTCTGATCCGATTCTGAAAATTCCTTCGCAAATAAGAAGCTACGTTATTTTTTTACTCGACTTGAGAATCGAATCCAGGACTTTTATATACGAAAAGTAAGTCTCGTGTATACTGGGCGTAGTGGAAAACCTAACAGCTCTTTACTTCATTTGGAAATCGTACCCTGGACTTTTGTATACTAAAAAACCTAATAGTAATTTGACTGACTTGGGAATCGAACCCATGACTTTTAAATACGAAGGTAAGCCTTGTCTATGTCAGGCGTAATGAAAAACCTAATTACTTTTTGCCTGACTTAGGAATCGAACCCATGAATTTTACTTACGACAGGTAAGCCTTGTATGTATCGGGCGTAGTGGAATACCTGATAGTACTTCGACTGACTTAAGAGCGCAGGCGCGCTTTTTTTTCTCTCTCTCTTTATCGTGTGGGCAGTAAGGTCTTACGACCCCACACACCCTAGTGTCAGAGTTTCTAAACCGCCTCAAGGGTTTTTATATGAAGGGTAAAAACAGATATTAAAAAAACTATTTATTGTAAACAAAATTAATTTTATTAAGAGTACCACAATTACATATTTTTAATATTACAAGTACGCTCATTGTATTATTTAAAAATACTTTTCATATCAAGTCAAATCTTGAGTCTTATTTTATCTTTAATAAAGCTGGCAATCGACACTTTAGACAATCTCAATAAACTGTTTTTGTTTATTATACAATAGTCAAAATCATTAACACGATTTAATTTCAATTAAATACAATAGGCTAGTTGACACCATTAATCATTGATTTATAAGACACAACTTCTAAAAAACACATTATTTCAGCAGAAACCTGATAATTTTTCAATTTACTGTAAAATTAGATTTTATGCAGCTTTAAAATCAATAAATAGCAAGTCAATTGAGTTGGCAAATAAATGACGTCACACGTTCGATATTGCTATACAAAATGAAACGTTTAAAACAGATTGACAATTGTTTACTAAACGAGTGAGCCCATTCAAATTTTAAATAAAATATCATAATTTTTTATTAACTGAGAACATACAATCTAAGTCATGTTTATTAATGCAGGAAGGAACATTGTAATGAAAACGTTTTTTTTTTATAACCGACGGTAAGTGTTCTCCGCTGGAGCGGCTAGAATCAAGTGCTGAATCCATGGTAAAAGTTTCTGTTACGATGTCCCTTTATCCTCGATACAAAGCAAAATACTACATATGTACAATAAACAACTTAAACTCAATACATACACAATAGCTAAACCGTTTAATTGAGTCCCCGCCCGCTGAGACTTTTCACCCCTCTGTGGCGTCACATATCTTAATAACTGTCCAGTGCACATTTCGCCTCTTGTGTATTACGCTACGAGCTCCCGTCGCCCGCACCTCTCAAGGTCCCCGTTCTCTTTCTACCCAGTGCCCCTGTACCTCGCTGACGAGGACTCAATTAAACGAGTTTAGCTAACACGTATTTTTGAAAACATTTGTTATCATACCATACAAATATATGAAATATACAAACACTATTTCAGTACAACTATTGGTGTATCGATATCTAAATTAATTGTCCCACTTTTCTTAGATATTGTAATGTGAAAAAATAATAAATGTTACATTTATTTATTGTTAACTAGTAGTAAAATCATTTCTTTTATTTAATTATTGTTAATTAATACTGCGCAACACAGGTTAATGTTGATGAGTCAACTTAATGTTTTGAAATCAATAGACATAGTTTAAGATGAAATTGAAACAGGGACATGAATAGAGCCTAGTGACTAACATGTGATTGACATAAACAATGTTCGCAATGTTTCCAGTGGTGAAGTCGCTGTACGTGGTGTCGGTGGGGGTGGACGGGCACTTCTCGAAGCCCGGGCTCGGCGCGTCCACGTCGACGGACACCCGCTCCGCGCTGTACATCGGCGGGCACGAGCGGCCGCTCCACAAGGTGCGCGGCGTGCGCTCGCGACGCGGCTTCACCGGCTGTATCAAGAACATCGTTATTGGAGAATCAACCATCCAAATACCACTCACCGCCGCCGGCAGAAACACACATGTCGGTGTTTGTCCCGTCGACTAACTACGTCATATCGAAATTATATAAAGTATTTTTATTATTATGATTCGATTACTGCATGTCACTTAAAAATTTGCATGTTTAGAAACTCGAATATAATGAAACGTTATGTCACCTGTACTCCATTCTGGCAAATGAAACATTCATTCATTCATAACAAGGAAATAGACTGACAGACAGTTATCGAATTATCCAAAGACGAAATTAAACACTTCATTGTTAATTTTATAAAATATAAATATGATATTTAAGTATCAGCTCATTGACATCTATGGATAAGCTCGTGTAGTGAAACCAAAAGTATATATTATCATATATAAAAGTTTGCATCTATTATCTATGTACCTATTTACAAAAATAACATGAAAAATATTGTATGTAATGTTTTAGAAACATATAAATTGAATTGTGTTTAAATTGCAATTAAAACGACTATACTTACAAAAGGCAAATCAATACTCGACCTTACAGACATGTGTAAGTATTACGTAATAATAAACCTATTAAGAATAATATGTACCTACACCAAAAAGCATAAAATATAATTATATTATTTCCACCATTCAAATGTGTTTTTTATTTACACTTCATTTCTTTGTTGTTAATATTATAAAACGAATTTGTTTCCTACCTCAATCTTAACGGTAATTAATTACCTACTTATACTTTTAATGAATGAACTCAAGGTGAAAACCAATCAGTCGTACGTACCTTACAAGTCTTCGATATTCCCACCGTCACAAGTACCAAGACACATCTGACTCTCCGGCACCTACTCCGTGCTGTGCGTCCCTCAGCAAAGACGGCTGGTGAGCTGTTTGACGAACAACTGAAAAACAAATTAGTGTGAGACATTTCCACAGTCACTCAAACGGTAATCAACGCAACATTATAATTGTGTTAAATTATAGAGTTCGCGTGAGCTGTGATTGGTTGTTGAAATGCACGAGCCAAGTCAGCAAAGAGCCCTCTCGGCGAAGAGTCCCGTCGAAGTAAGGCTGGTTTTGGAGTCACACTGATCGTCAGCGCGTAGCTCGTCAGCGATGACGGTCAGCGCCGGTCGGTTTAGTTTCAGACTGATCGCCGCTCGCCACCGCGTCCCGTTAAGGACGTCCGTCCGGCTCGACACTATAGTGCTCACTGAAACAGCCGACCCGCGCCGACGTCATCAGTTTGCCGGGGTTCAGGCTTGTTCGGCGTTTAGTCGTACACTCGTATACAACATGTATTAAAATAAACGCGTTAAAAATTGAAAATCATTATTAATGAACTAAGCATGTTACATTAAGGCAATCGCTACTGATTGGATGAACGCACAGCTTAAACTTATCGCTATCAGCTTATAATTAAGCCTTATTATACGATGCGAAAAATATCGTGCAATTCGCCTGTTTTATCATAAGTGAGAGACCAATCAGTCTTAAGTACTTTACAAGTCCTAGATATTCCCACCGTCACAGGCACCAAGACACATCTGACCTACTCCGTGCTGTGCGTCCCTCAGCAAAGAGGGCTGGTGAGTAGTTTGACGTATAACTGAAAAACATATTAGTGTGAGACACTTCCTCGGTCACTCAAACGGTAATCAACGCAAAATTGTGTGTTAAATTGTGTAGAGTTCGCATAAGCTGTGATTGGTTGTTGATAATTTAGTCAACCAATCAGCAATTTACGCTCGCTTGTGAATGTAGCGTTGATTACCGTATTAAAAAGCGGTGGTTGTACCGTCGCATTACAAAACAAGGTTCATTTAAAACATAAAGTTATGCGAGAGACCAACATAACAACATAATTATACACGTCGACTTGATGACCTCTCCTTCTGGTCGGCTACAGAACTGGCAGTTTTGTAATGTGACGGAAAGGGTTTAAATCACAAGAAATCTTCCTTACCTGAAGTGTGCAGTTGTTCTTCATGTAGACATGTTGAAACCTGTTATTTGCTCGTATCTAGTATTTTATTATATTAAATATCAGTGAATGTCGTGATGGCCCTGTGGTTGAGGCGCCCGCCTCTTATGCATGAGCTTGTGGGTTCGAAGCCGAGCAAGTACCAATGTGACATTTTTGATTCATATGTCCTTCCTTAGTTTATCTTAGTCAACGTTAACATCGTTCCGTGCCTCGGAAAGCACGTTAAGCTGTTGGTCCCCGCTCAGTGTCTTGACCAGTTTCTTCTTAGTTTTGAAACTATATCTAAAAATTAGTTATTCAGATAATACTTTACTATGATTTTTTCAAGAAAATTCATAGCAATTGCGCATAAATATTTTATTTCATGTATGCACTATTATAATACAGAAAAAAATATCTTAATCGCTACAAATATCAACGCTAATTATATATAATTATATTATACAACCTTACACATTTTAAACAAAAATTATAAATCTAACACAATAGGTATACCAATATATTTACGTAAAAACTAATTCTCAATATCAGAATCATCGGATTCAGAATCCGAAGAATCAGATAGAAGATAGTCTTCCTGAGTTTGTGGAGGTCTTGGTTGCAGTTGGAGTCGAGGATCTATAGTGAAAGACGTAAGTAGTGGTCTCGAAGCTCATCGTAGCTCCCAAGCCATGATGAGCTTTAAAGCCACTTTTTTCGTCTTTTCACGAAATGCTATTTTCACTTTCCCGAAGGAACCCACTTGGTAGCAATTTTCGAAGAAAAGCTGTCTAATTTCATCTCAATTTCCCTTTGACATTCTTCAGAGATGTCAGAGAAATCACTCATAGGCAAAATAAATTAAATAAAATAGACCATCTTTTTTTTGTGCTTCAGCCACTCTTCAAAAACTCTATTTTACTAATAGAGTAAAACTTTTCTGAAAAAAAAGAAAAAAATATACGATGCGAGAAATATCGTACAATTCGCCTGTCTTAACATAAGTGAGAGACCAATCAGTCGTACGTACCTTACAACTCCTCGATATTCCCACCGTCACAAGCACCAAGACACATCCGACTCACCGGCACCTACTCCGTGCTGTGCGTACCTCATCAAAGAGGGCTGGTGAGCTGTTTGACGAACAACTGAAAAACATATTAGTGTGAGACACTTCCTCGGTCACTCAAAAGGTAATCAGCGCAAAATTATGTGTTAAATTGTGTAGAGTTCGCATAAGCTGTGATTGGTTGTTGAAATGCACGAGCCGAGTGAGCGTAGCGAGCGTTGGCGTAGAGCGGCCGGCGAGTGACAATAGATATTATAAAGAAAGGAATTATTTACATATAAATATACTTACTATGAGCACTGTCGGCGAAGAGTCCTGTCGGCGAAGAGTCCTGTCGTCGGCGAAGAGTCCTGTCGGCGAAGAGTCCTGTCGTCGACGAAGAGTCCTCTCGGCGAAGAGACCAGTCAGTGAAGAGCCCTCTCGGCGAAGAGTCCTGTTGGCAAAGAGTCCCGTCGAAGTAAGGCTGGTTTTGGAGTCACACTGATCGCCAGCGCGTAGCTCGTCAGCGATGATAGTTAGCGCCGGTAGTGTAAGTTTTCTGCTGATCGCCGCTCCTCTTCGTTTCTCGTTAAGGACGTCCGTTCGGCTCGACACTATAGCGCTCACCGAAACAGCCGACCCGCGCCGACGTCATCAGTTCGCCGGTGTTCAGGCTGTCGGCGTTTAGTCGTACACTCGTATACAACATGTATTAAAATAAACGCGTTAAAAATTGAAAATCATTATTAATAAACTAAGCATGTTACATTAAGGCAATCGCTACTGATAGGATGAACGCACAGCTTAAACTTATCACTATCAGCTTATAATTAAGCCTTATTATACGATGCGAAAAATATCGTGCAATTCGCCTGTTTTATCATAAGTGAGAGACCAATCAGTCTTAAGTACTTTACAAGTCCTAGATATTCCCACCGTCACAGGCACCAAGACACATCTGACCTACTCCGTGCTGTGCGTCCCTCAGCAAAGAGGGCTGGTGAGTAGTTTGACGTATAACTGAAAAACATATTAGTGTGAGACACTTCCTCGGTCACTCAAACGGTAATCAACGCAAAATTGTGTGTTAAATTGTGAGTTCGCATAAGCTGTGATTGGTTGTTGATAATTTAGTCACCCAATCAGCAACTTACGCTCGCTTGTCAATGTAGCGTTGATTACCGTATTAGAAAGCGGTGGTTGTACCGTCGCATTACAAAACAAGGTTCATTTAAAACAAAAAGTTATGCGAGAGACCAAACAACAACATAATTATACACGTCGACTTGACGACCTCTCCTTCTGGTCGGTTACAGAACTCGCAGTTTTGTAATGTGACGGAAAGGGTTTTAATCAAAAGAAGTCATTCTCACCTGAAGTGTGCAGTTGTCCTTCATGTAGACATGTTGAATCCTGTTATTTGCTCGTATCTAGTATTTTGATATATTAAATATCAGTGAATGTCGTGATGGCCCTGTGGTCGAGGCGCCCGCCTCTTATACATGAGCTTGTGTGTTCGAATCCGAGCAAGTACCAATGTGACTTTTTTGATTCATATGTCCTTCCTTAGTTTATCTTAGTCAACTTTGACATCGTTCCGTGCCTCGGAAAGCACGTTAAGCTGTTGGTCCCTGCTCAGTGTCTTGGCTAGTTTCTTCTTAGTTTTGAAACTTTATCTAAAAATTAGTTATTCAGATAATACTTTATTATGTTTTTTTTTTCAAGAAAATTCATAGGAATTGCGTATAAATATTTTATTTCATGTATGCACGATTATAATACAGGAAAAAAATATCTTAATCGTTACAAATATCAACGCTAATTATATATAATTATATTATACAACCTTACACATTTTAAACAAAAATTATAAATCCAATACAACAGGTATACCTATATATTTACATAAAAACTAATTCTCAATATCAGAATCATCGGATTCAGAATCCGAAGAATCAGATAGAAGATAGTCTTCCTGAGTTTGTGGAGGTCTTGGTTGCAGTTGGAGTCGAGGATCTATAGTGAAAGACGTAAGTAGTGGTCTCGAAGCTCATCGTAGCTTCAAGCCATGATGAGCTTTAAAGCCACTTTTTTCGTCTTTTCACGAAATGCTATTTTCACTTTCCCGAAGAAACCCACTTGGTAGCAACTTTCGAAGAAAAGCTGTCTAATTTCATCTCAATTTCCCTTTGACATTCTTCAGAGATGTCAGAGAAATCACTCATAGGCAAAATAAATTAAATAAAATAGACCATCTTTTTCGTGCTTCAGCCACTCTTCAAAAACTCTATTTTACTAATAGAGTAAAACTTTTTTGAAAAAAAAGAAAAAAATATACGATGCGAGAAATATCGTACAATTCGCCTGTCTTAACATAAGTGAGAGACCAATCAGTCGTACGTACCTTACAACTCCTCGATATTCCCACCGTCACAAGCACCAAGACACATCCGACTCACCGGCACCTACTCCGTGCTGTGCGTACCTCATCAAAGAGGGCTGGTGAGCTGTTTGACGAACAACTGAAAAACATATTAGTGTGAGACACTTCCTCGGTCACTCAAAAGGTAATCAGCGCAAAATTATGTGTTAAATTGTGTAGAGTTCGCATAAGCTGTGATTGGTTGTTGAAATGCACGAGCCGAGTGAGCGTAGCGAGCGTTGGCGTAGAGCGGCCGGCGAGTGACAATAGATATTATAAAGAAAGGAATTATTTACATATAAATATACTTACTATGAGCACTGTCGGCGAAGAGTCCTGTCGGCGAAGAGTCCTGTCGTCGGCGAAGAGTCCTGTCGGCGAAGAGTCCTGTCGTCGACGAAGAGTCCTCTCGGCGAAGAGACCAGTCAGTGAAGAGCCCTCTCGGCGAAGAGTCCTGTTGGCAAAGAGTCCCGTCGAAGTAAGGCTGGTTTTGAAGTCACACTGATCGCCAGCGCGTAGCTCGTCAGCGATGATAGTTAGCGCCGGTAGTTTAAGTTTTCTGCTGATCGCCGCTCCTCTTCGTTTCTCGTTAAGGATGTCCGTTTGGTTCGACACTATAGCGCTCACCGAAACAGCCGACCCGCGCCGACGTCATCAGTTCGCCGGTGTTCAGGCTGTCGGCGTTTAGTCGTACACTCGTATACAACATGTATTAAAATAAACGCGTTAAAAATTGAAAATCATTATTAATAAACTAAGCATGTTACATTAAGGCAATCGCTACTGATAGGATGAACGCACAGCTTAAACTTATCACTATCAGCTTATAATTAAGCCTTATTATACGATGCGGGAAATATCGTGCAATTCGTCTTATCATAAGTGAGAGACCAATCAGTCTGAAGTACTTTACAAGTCCTAGATATTCCCACCGTCACAGGCACCAAGACACATCTGACTTACTCCGTGCTGTGCGTCCCTCAGCAAAGAGGGCTGGTGAGTAGTTTGACGTATACGTCAAACTACTCACCAGCCCTCTTTGCCTCACGTGTCTCACACTAATATGTTTTTCAGTTATAACTGAAAAACATATTAGTGTGAGACACTTCCTCGGTCACTCAAAAGGTAATCAACGCAAAATTATGTGTTAAATTGTGAGTTCGCATAAGCTGTGATTGGTTGTAGATAATTTAGTCACCCAATCAGCAACTTACGCTCGCTTGTGAATGTAGCGTTGATTACCGTATTAGAAAGCGGAGGTTGTACCGTCGCATTACAAAACAAGGTTCATTTAAAACATAAAGTTATGCGAGAGGCCACACATAACAACATAATTATACACGTCGACTTGATGACCTCTCCTTCTGGTCGGCTACAGAACTGGCAGTTTTGTAATGTGACGGAAAGGGTTTAAATCTAAAGAAGTCATCCTCACCTGAAGTGTGCAGTTGTTCTTCATGTAGACATGTTGAATCCTGTTATTTGCTCGTATCTAGTATTTTAATATATTATCGGTGAATGTCGTGATGGCCCTGTGGTTGAGGCGCCCGCCTCTTATGCATGAGCTTGTGGGTTCGAATCCGAGCAAGTACCAATATGACTTTTTTGATTCATATGTCCTTCCTTAGTTTGTCTTAGTCAACATTGACATCGTTCCGTGCCTCGGAAAGCACGTTATGCTGTTGGTCCCCGTTCACAGTGTCTGCTAGTTTCTTCTTAGTTTTGAAACTATATCTAAAAATTAGTTATTCAGATAATACTTTACTATGTTTTTTTCAAGAAAATTCATAGGAATTGCGTATAAATATTATATTTCATGTATGCACGATTATAATACAGAAAAAAATATCTTAATCGCTACAAATATCAACGCTAATTATATATAATTATATTATACAACCTTAGATATTTTAAACAAAAATTATAAATCTAACACAACAGGTATACCAATATATTTACGTAAAAACTAATTCTCAATATCAGAATCATCGGATTCAGAATCAGATAGAAGATAGTCTTCCTGAGTTTGTGGAGGTCTTGGTTGCAGTTGGAGTCGAGGATCTATAGTGAAAGACGTAAGTAGTGGTCTCGAAGCTCATCGTAGCTCCCAAGCCATGATGAGCTTTAAAGCCACTCTTTTCGTCTTTTCACGAAATGCTATTTTCACTTTCCCGAAGAAACCCACTTGGTAGCAATTTTCGAAGAAAAGCTGTCTAATTTCATCTTAATTTCCCTTTGACATTCTTCAGTGATGTCAGAGAAATCACACTTAGGCAAAATAAATTAAAAAGACGATCTTTTTCGTGCTTCAGCCATTCTTCAAAAAACTCTATTTTACTAATAGAGTAAAACATTTCTGAAAAAAAAGAAAAAAGAAATTACTTAAGTGTGCTTCATAAAATATAGAAAATCTTCAAAGAAAATCATAGTTTTTTTGTTGTGTATTCACAGATAGTCAACTTTATGAACGTTTGACATGAATGACACATTCAAATATTGTAATAATAAAATAATATAGTACATACCTTCAGACGTAAAATCCATCACTAAAACTTTCCACAAAATTAAAACTGCCATGAGACGTTAGTGAAAATATCGTGAAAATGCGACTCAAATATTTCTCAATCAGTTATACCAAGGGGTATCGTATTACCAAGTTACTGGGTTGTGGAGCTCAGATAGGCAGTACCTCCATTAAAATACTGGTATTCAGGTGCATCCGGTTAGACTGAAGGCCGACTCTATCTTATTTGGGAAAAGGCTAGGTACTTAGATGATGAAATATAAGTGAATGATTTACCTACATGTTTGAGGCCTAATTACCTACAAGTTAGTAAATAGGGATAAGCGGTCGCGCTACACTATCACACCTAAAGACATACCTAGGTATCTTACTTATATTACCACCCAGTTTCTGAAATGAACATCAAACGCAAGTCAAGCGATCCGATTGGCTGTTGATTGTTCAGTCGACCAATCACGGCAGCTGACGCGCACTTGACAGTTTGTGTTGATTTTCGTTTCAGAAACCGGCCATTAATGTAGTATAACTTACGGTTAGGGACGGTCATGCTGAGAGGAGCATCTAATCCAATCCGTTTTCATTTGCTTTCATCAGTTGCATGTCTAGGAATCCGTTATAGTCGTGCGCGGTACAGGCACAGATTTTGCCATACCTATAAATGTTATTTATAGTTAACGATTTGATCGAGTAGGATGTATACAACCAGTGTACGACACGCCGACAGACTGAACACTAACACGACTTTACTTCGACGGAACTCTTCGCCGACAGGGCTCATAGTAGATGTAGATAACGGTTAATTATGATTAAAAAAACAACGCACGAGCCGAGCGAGCGCTGCCACGGCAGCGGCCGGCGAGTGGCAGAAACGACAAGATTATAAAGAAATATTGGCATATCTACAACGAGCACTGTCGGCGAAGAGTCCTGACGGCGAAGTGTCCTTTCCGCGAACAGTCCCGTTGAAGTAAGGCTGGTTTTGTAGTCACGCTGATAGACGGTCGGAGCGGGTCGTTTTAGTTTACCGCAAAGTAGAGCAAGTCGCCTGTTCTCGCTGACGACGTCCGCTCGGCTCGACACTATAAGGCTGGTTTAGAGTCACGCTGACCGTCGGCGCTGACGGCTCATTTTGTATGACGGCGTATACCGGCCGCGCACGGATCAGCGCCGACCACCGCTTCGCCGTCAGCGCTGACACCTACGCGTCAGCGATGATAGTCAGCGCCGGTCGTTTTAGTTTCCTGCTGATCGCCGCTCGCCATCGCTTCTCGCTGAGGACGTCTGCTCAGCTCGACACTATAACGCTCACTGAAACAGCCGACCCGCGCCGACGGCATCGCTGAGGAGCTAACCACGGTGTTCAGTCTGTCGGTGTAGTGTCTGTCGGGCGTTTAGTCGTACACTCGTATACAAAATGTATTAAAATAAACGCGTTAAAAATAATAAAATCATTATTAATAAACTAAGCAGGTTAAATTAAGGCACTCGCTACTGATTGGATGAACGCACAGCTTAAATTTATCGCTATCAGCTTATAATTAAGCCTTATTATACGATGCGAGAAATATCGTGCAATTCGCCTGTCTTATCATAAGTGAGAGACCAATCAGTCGTACGTACCTTACAACTCCTCGATATTTCCACCGTCACAAGCACCAAGACACATCTGACTCTCCGGCACCTACTCCGTGCTGTGCGTCCCTCAGCAAAAAGATCCCTTTTTGCTAAGCTGTTTGACGAACAACTGAAAAACATATTAGTGTGAGACATTTCCTCGGTCACTCAAACGGTCAATCAACGCAACATTATAATTGTGTTAAATGATCGAGTTCGCGTAAGCTGGAATTGGTTGTTGAAATGCACGAGCCGAACGAGCGTAGCGAGCGTTGGCGTAGAGCGGCCGGCGAGTGACACAGACAATATTATAAAGAAAGGAATTATTTACATATATACTTACTACGAGCACTGTCGGTAAAGAATCCTCTCGGCGTAGAGTCCTGTCGGCGAAGAGTCCCATCGAAGTAAGGCTTTTGGAGTCACGCTGATCGTCAGCGCGTAGCTCGTCAGCGATGACGGTCAGCGCCGGTCGGTTTAGTTTCAGACTGATCGCCGCTCGCCATCGCGTCTTGTTAAGGATGTCCGTTCGGCTCGACACTAGAGCGCTCACTGAAACAGCCGACCCGCGCCGACGTCATCAGTTCGCCGGTGTTCAGGCTGTCGGCGTTTAGTCGTACACCGTCACAAGCACCAAGACACATCCGACTCTCCGGCACCTTCTCCGTGCTGTGCGTCCCTCAGCAAAAAGGGGTGGTAACTTGTTTGACATACAACTAAAAAACATATTAATAGTGTGAGACATTTCCTCGGTCACTCAAACGGTAATCAACGCAAAATTATGTGTTAAATTGTGTAGAGTTCGCATAAGCTGTGATTGGTTGTTGATAATTTAGTCAACCAATCAGCAACTTACGCTCGCTTGTGAATGTAGCGTTGATTACCGTATTAGAAAGCTGTGGTTGTACCGTCGCATTACAAAACAAGGTTCATTTAAATCAAAAAGTTATGCGAGAGACCACACATAACAACATAATTATACACGTCGACTTGATGACCTCTCCTTCTGGTCGGCTACAGAACTGGCAGTTTTGTAATGTGACGGAAAAGGTTCAAATAAAAAAGAATCATCCTCACCTGAAGTGTGCAGTTGTTCTTCATGAAGACATGTTGAAACCTGTTATGTGTTCGTATATAATAAATATTACTGATTGTTTTACACGTTTGAGGCCTAATAACCTAATTACCTACAAGTTAGTAAAGGGAGATGAGCAGTCGCGCTACACTATCAGACCTAAAGACATACTTAGATATCTTACTTATATTACCACCCAGTTTCTGAAATGAACATCAAACGCAAGTCAAGCGATCCGATTGGCTGTTGATTGTTCAGTCGACCAATCACGGCAGCTGACGCGCTCTTGACAGTTTGTGTTGATTTTCGTTTCGGAAACCGGCCATTAATTTAATATAACTTACGGTTAGGGACGGCCATGCTGAGAGGAGCATCTAATCCAATCCGTTTTCATTTGCTTTCTTCAGTTGCATGTCTAGGAATCCGTTATAGTCGTGCGCGGTACAGGCACAGATTTTCCGATACCTACAAATGTTATTTATAGTTAGTTAACCAGTTTACGACACGCCGACAGACTGAACACTGACACGACTTTACTTCGACGGAACTCTTCGCTGACAGGGCTCATAGTAGATGTGAATAACGGTTAATTATTATTATAACAAACGCAGAAACGATATGATTATAAAGAAATAAATTATTGACATAATATATACTATAAGCACTATCGGCGAAAAGTCCTATCGGCGAAGTGTGAGAGTCCCGTCGAAGTAAGGCTGGATTTAGAGTCACGCTGATCGTCAGCGCGTAACTCGTCAGAAATGACGGTCGGCGCGGGTCGTTTTAGTTTTCTGCTGATCGCCGCGGCGTAAAGCGGGCCGCCTGTTGTCGCTGTTGACGTCCGCTCGGCTCGACACTGTAAGGCAGGTTTAGGAGTCACGTTGATCGCCAGCGCGTTGCTCGTCGGCGCCGGTCGTTTTAGTTGACTGCTGATCGTCGCTCGCCATCGCTTCTTGCTGACAACGTCCGCTCTGCTCCACTGAAACAACCGATCCGCGCCGACCGTCATCGCTGAGGAGCTACGGTGTTCAGTCTGTCGGCGTTTAGTCGTACACTGGTATACAACATGTAATAAAATAAACGCGCTTGCTAAAAGTTTGGTGTTAAGACTTGACATTTAAATTATTACTTTTTACGTTTCAATTCTAAACAAAGAAAGAAAAAAAGAATTTTAATTACGAGTATCGGCCTACTGCAATATGAGATTTTGATTTGCAAGCAATACCAAGTCATATTCTGGACATAGTTGCAACTTGTCAAATTAAAATGCATTGCATTAATAAGAAAAACGCGGTTGAACACAATACAATTTTAGAATATTGTTTATTCCAATTGCGGTGTCTGAGGTAGCGCGCTTGTTCTATTACATGTTGCGCTGTCGTTGCTGTATCGGCATCCGAGAGTGATGTTTTCGCTGTGGTTGCGTCTTTCAAATACGATTGTAATTAAGTAATTTGGACGAATAGTTTAAAATATATCACGATTAGACTTGAGTGGAGCGCATTAAGCGCCTACTGTAGAGTAGGCGCTTAATGCTCTTTCCTCTCGTCCACACCCGCACTGCGCGCCGCTGACTGTGTGGTGGAGAGGAAAGAGCATCACGCAATGCGGTCGAAGCTGCGGGCTGATGCTTGATATAAAATATAATAATAAAAGAGTTAGAAAATTGAAAATCATTATTAATAAATTAAGCATGTTAAATTAAGGCAATTGCTACTGATTGAATGAACGCACGCACAGCTTAAACTTATCGCTATGAACTTATAATTATGACATACGCCTTGCCTAAAGCCTTACTTAAACGATGCGAGAAATATCGTACGATTTACCTGTCGTGTCATAAGCGCAGTCATCACAGAAATGTTTTGCAACTAGCACGATAGGTATTTCTCGCACCTTCTAAATCAACTTTAAAAAAGGATTTTTAGCATGACAATAAATAAATTCGAAGTCAGTAGCTAGGCTAAATCGCGGCACTGCGGAGTGAGCTCCGGTGCGATCTCATGGCGGAATGGGAGATGCGATTTATTTTTAGAAATGAATTAATCAATTTTCATGAAACTTCCTACACATAAGCAGGATACAAAGGTCCAAAAATTTGGTAAAAAACAATATATTACACAAAATCATGAAAATTATGTTAAAGCTAAATTCAAGTTTTCGATAAAAACAGATATTTTCAATCAATTCATTTTTTTTTAATGTAAATAAGACATTTCATAAATTTTCTCAATTACCTAACTTATTATGAAATCCCATAGGGCTTAAACGCTAAGTACATACCTATTTTTCTTACCGCTTGAAGATTTCTAGGTGGACGTTCTTGAGCTCACTAAAACAAATTGAAAAGTACGTTGATTAAATAATAAATACACCTTTAATGTTCATATTAGTATTAAGACACGAGCAGGTAATTAAACTGCCTTGTCGGTCTGATAGTTACAAGCGCGACTGCTGATCATGAAAAATTCCTGTCCAAAGTTTGATTCCCAAGCAGTGTTGGGTTGTTCCTAGCCTAGTTACCTATACCAATGTCATACTTGGGCAGATTACATTCATCTGGTTTGCTATCAGATGTTCTTTAGTACTTGCCACCTGCTTCCCAACCCCATGTTGACCGCCTGGCATATATTCAATGCAATCCAAGAGTTACGTAAAGGTACGTTAACTATTCGAAGACCTGCAGTTGCTGAAGTCTCCTCTCTTGAAGTGAGCAGCGCTTAGGTACATGGAACAAAACAGTCGATAATTAATAATATATAATATATATGTTTATTTTACTTGAATAAAAATATAAATTAAACAAAGGGGTTTGGGTAACATTGTATGGACTGTAGCGTAATTTTTGTTCAGCGGCTACCAATAATTTTCATGTTACTTTGTTGTGCTGTGGTAAGTACACATACATGTTAAATTATTTTTAACCTATGTGATTTCAAAACTGAGATATTTGCTGTTGAAGATTATAAAAGGTCGTCAATATAAATACTTCAATTACTGTCACAGTACATGACCAATAGTGTCCCAATATTGCTTCCAGCCCTCGTGTAGTACTTTCTATGAGAATCTAAACGTAATATATCTGTCTAGCTAAATGAATGTCTAGATTGGATCCTGCCTCTTAGAAGCCAGGGATTCATCTACGTCATTGTATTTGATTTATTTTATTTGGAATTCTTAGAAAAATACGGCGGAGACCTAAAAGAGTGTATTAGAATTTAATAACTCATCGACTTTAACGAGCAATACAAAACCAAATATCTCTGTTCTGATATGATTTAGAAAAATATATACATAATAGCTTTTAATTGTTTATTCCGTTCTTTCGTGATATCCAAGTTTCATAACTGGCCGCTCAACTTCAAAATGACGCCAACTTTGCGGAAACCCCTTTAGTAAAGGCGACTGTACTCACCGGATAACTCACAAGTTACAGCTCCTAAAAGGGCTGATATGATGTTCCATCGCTGGATGAATGTGTTAGTCACATCCATCCAGCCGAACTTGTTCGACCTAAAAATGTTATATGATTAGTGTGAGACTTAATAATTGAATATCAATAGAAATCATTCTTACCTGGGTGCCAGAATCTGAGCAGCCACGTCACTGGCAAAAGAAAAACAAATGTTAAGACAGTTGTTTTTTTCTACAGATATAAACACTTTGAAGTCTTCAGATTTTGTTAGTATGTACTATAGCGGACGTCAAGTATTTAAATATATTTTACTTGAACCTTATGGTTCCTGTACGGTACCATATGGTTGGTTTCGTTTATACACGGTTACTTTTAGGTCGTTCTGGAACCGAAAGTCATAAATTCGATCATCAAACTCGAAACGATTGGGACTATTTTTTTTTCAAAAAATAAAACAATAAAAAAAATCAGCTGTTCAGTGCATTTATGTTCGCCTAACTCGTCAAAGTGTATATAATATATAAACGAAATACAATTAGTAAAGACGACTACTCACCAAATCAATAGTTGTAACAACTCCCAAAGAGGCTGGCACGATATTTCCACTGCCACACGCAGCCAGACAAAGCTGTTCCACCTGAAAAAAAAATTATGATTAGTGTTACAAATTTAAAGATTTAAATCTAATAGAAACCATTCTTACCTGGGGCCCGTGTATGTAGGAAAGGTAGACTTGATGCTATTAATAAAAAAATACAGTTAGAATTTCATCAGATAAACAATAATTTTTGACATTTTAAAGCGTAAGTATAAGATTCAAATTATTTATTTTAATTAGACCATTTAAAGGCACTTTTGAACGTCATTAGAATCTGCTTGTGTCATGTGTTTCACATCACTAACGTCGTCATCGTTCTCGGCTTGTCTCATTGCTTCATTTTCTATAAGAGCTTCAAGCAGTGGCTAAAGCCTCGTTATTATTTTCCACTCTAAAAACCTTTACGTCGTTCTCGAGTTCTCTTCTCCCTTTGTACCATAAACGTTGCCAATCTCACTTCGACGGTCACGTACATATATCCAAGGTAAATTTGAGGTACTTTAATACATTTTCGAATTGAAGTACTTCAAAATTACTTTAAATACACTTTGATGGCATGCATCAATATCACAGTCTGCAAACAGCAATGTCAGAGCGCATCAGTCTCAATGTTCTCGTGGTGTTTTCAACATAATTATACTGGAACAATCCACTCCAGAAAATTGCAGCTATCGTTTTACCCAGTCACAGAGTTGATGAGGTTACATTGGTAGTAAGTAAATGGAAAATACTGGCAGCTGCATCCGGTCAAACAAGAAGCCGACCCCAAGACGTTGTCAACGTATTTGAGAAAAGGCTGGGCATATGATGAAGGTTCTCTGTTAACAAAATATAATATAACTGTACCTTAATGCTGAGCCAACTGTAGGTAAGTAAAGTGACATCAACACTATAAGACGTAGTATTTATCAGAATGCTGTGAATCATGACAGCAACAAATTGAATAGACAATATAATATTAGCTAGGTACTTATATTTACCTGCAAGACTGTTGAGGCTGTGTATTAAGTCACTTTCACATCACCAAAAGTCGTTTCTGTTTAGAATGGCGTCACCACCACATCTCGGTTCTCGGCTCGTCTCATCGCTTTATTATCTGGCAGAGATGGAAGCCTTCCAGATTGGACAGGATAGAGTGCCAAAAGGATTTGTCGCTTTTTAACTCGTTATCCTCTCCACTCGGAAAAGCTTTGCGTCGGTGTCCGGTTCTCTGCTCCCTCCACATCGCCAACTGCCGTATGTGTTTAGAATGGCGTCGCCACCACATCTCGGTGCTCGGCTTAAATTTGTTGTTTCTTGGGGTTTGATTGATAGTGTCAAGTCCCCAATTCCCAATACAGAATGGGACAATCTAATCCCGTCAAACAGGAGCCAAAGTATGCACAGGTAAATAGTTAATGTCAATAAGACCAATGAAAGGCACCTTTGAACGTTAGTTAGAAGAAAAATAATAATAAATCTAGTTGTCCATTCTACTAGGTAGATTCGAATGGAGAATAATGGGCAAGAAACTACATAAAAGCTC
The DNA here is from genome assembly GCA_949774945.1 of Hoplodrina ambigua. NCBI lineage: Eukaryota > Metazoa > Arthropoda > Insecta > Lepidoptera > Noctuidae > Hoplodrina > Hoplodrina ambigua. The sequence goes on along the minus strand of OX458963.1, from coordinate 4,257,404 downwards.
TTTAAAAAAGCATATTTTATAGCTAATACAGTAAGGCGCACTCATTTCATATTTATATGAATTTGAATATGATGTACCTAAAATAAAACAAACACTTAAAAGTACCACAAAATGTTCCAAATGTTAAAAAATAGGAGCAAAATTAATGTGAACATGTGAACACCATGTATTTTTAAACATTACAATTGTAATGTTTATCCAAACATGGTGTTCACCATGCTCGCAGCATACTTGCAAGCTGCTAATCGTGAAAAGTTCCTGTCCAAAGTTCGATTCCCAAGCAGTGTCGGGTTGTTCCTAACCTAGTTAACTATACCTATTACATACTTGGACACATGAAAGATTCCTCTGGTTTGCTGTCAGATGTCCTTCAGTACTTGCCATCTGCTTCCCGACCCCAGGTTGAACGCCTCACATATATTCAATGCAATCCAAGAGTTGCGTAGAGGTACCTTAACTATTCCAGGACCTGCAGTTGCTGAAGTCTCCTTTCTTGAAGTGAGCAGCGCTTAGGTACATGGAACAAAAAGTTGATAATAATTAATACAAATATATCTTACTTGAACCATCACAGGATGAACGAACTTAAATTAGAAAAAGCTACTTACCGGACTAGTCACAAGTAATAACACCCAACAGGAGTGACGTGATATTCCCAAAGACACATCCATCCAGTCAGAGCTTTCGACCTGAAAATTAAATATAAGATTAGTGTTGAACTTAAAGATTTTAAATCAATAGAAATCATTCTTACCTGGTGTCCGAGTGATTGGAAAAGGTAGCCTTGACACATACAAGATTCATCTGGTTTGCTGTCAGATGTCCTTCAGCCTACTTACTCCTACTTGCCATCTGCTTCCCGACCCCAGGTTGAACGCCTTCAATGCAATCCAAGAGTTGCGTAGAGGTACCTTAACTATTCGAGGACCTGCAGTTGCTGAAGTCTCCTCTCTTGAAGTGAGCAGCGCTTAGGTACATAGAACAAAACAGTCGACAATTAATACAATACATATTTTACCTCAACTATAACAAAATCAACCAAATAAATTCACTACTCACCGGGTCAGCCACAAGTAACTATTCCTAAGCTGCGCCGACGTGATGTTCCCACTGTCCCTCCACCCAGCCAGAGTTGTTCGACCTGCAAAATATCAATGATTATAGTATATGGCTTACCGATTTTAATTCAATAGAAATCATTCTTACCTGAGGTCCGTGTAGGTAGGAAAGTAGACATGAATGATAACAATAAAAAATATCAGTTACAATATTATTGTTTACTGCAAACAAACAATACTTTTGACATTTTCAATCGCATAAAAGTTTTATACATATGAGACACCGCAAGTTGTGGCTACACTGTTGCGAGTAGCCACTCGCAGCTAACTTTTTACAGTATTTTACATAATTCACTTTTAATAATCGTCACAAGAATCAACTTCTTCCACGTGAGTCACATCACCGACAGTCACATCTGTTTAGAAAGGCGTCCCCAACGGTCGGCTTGTCACAATGCTCCACTTACTGGAAGAGCTCTGATTAACCAGTGGCTAGACCACTGTTTGGCTCGTTATACTCGACGGCCATGTATGTCCAAGCTAATTTAGAAGCACTTTAATGAGTCCACTAATAAACACCTTGATCTCATGCATCGATATCACAGTCTGCGAACAGCAACGTCAGAGCCCACCGATCACATGTTGTCGTGGTTTTCCCAACACAGAATAGGACAATCTCCCGTAATAGCAGCTATCGTGTTACCCACAGAGTAAGTGAGTTGAGGAGGTCACATTGGCAGTCGGTCCATGGAAAATACTGGCAGCTGCTTTCGGTTAGGCAAGAAGCCGACTCCAAGACGCCGCGCCAACGCGTTTGGGAAAAGGCTGGGCATACGATGATGACTCTCTGTTGACAAGATATAAATATTTATAGTAAACTGTAGCTAACTCCAAAACCTGCAAGACTGTTGTGGCTCTAAAAGACAAAAGGAACACAAAAAAATCACTCAACTAGAAAAAACAAACAAGACATACCTTAATTTGTTAGCTGCCTCATGTTATCCTTTACATGAAGATATTGTTACCTGGAACAAGAGAAATATTTTCAGAAAATAATTAGTTCCTAATTGAAAGTAATTCCAATACTTATTAAGTTACAGTCAGATAATGTTGAAATCAGTAGTGGTGTCATAAAATCCAGCAATCAAGTCATCATGGGGATTGTTATAGTGATATCGAACTAGATGACATCGAAGAAGACCAAAAACTATTACATTGAGTAATATTAGATAACAATGTGGTATATTATAATATCAGTGCTGTAAATCATGGCAGCTGAGTAACACGTAGGTACTAGGTAATTAGCTACTTATATTTACCTGCAAGTCTGTTGAGGCTGTGTATTAAGTCACTTTCTGCCGCATATAGCGGCTCTCACGAGGTGTCGCTTGTTCAACCTCGCGTCGTCTCCTTCAGTTCCTGCCTCCACATCTGTTCAGCCTTGACCTTCTTCTGTGTGGAAATAAATGTGTCATATCCACACAGAAGAAGGTCAGGGCTGTCCGTAGGAGTCCCAGCAGCTCTCAAGTGTGATAATAATTCATGATCTGTAGTCCTTTTCCTTGTACAAATGTCCATCCACACGATAACCAAATGGAAAGTTTTATCACTTTTGTTTCTTCAGCCTCTCGCATTAGATTCAATATCCAGATAACTGAAACAAAACATACCTCATTTACCTGCCCTGTTACCTTACCTATTTAATAAGTTAATCAGTCTTTCTTCTCAAACAAAAGTTGGCAAGATTGTTTGTCTTCTCTAAAATGTTTTTCTTAATAAAGGGAAAGCAATAAACAATAGTCGGTAGACGCACAGCATTACATAATTTTATTTCAAAGTACATAAAAAGCTCTAAAACACATAGCCTAAGTAGATGGAGTTTAAATTTTAATGTTTTAATTATTTAATACTACACTATTCTAATAATCGTTCCATTATTAAAAAGGTAAGGTAAGGTTTATTATTTTAATTACTATTATTACACGCGAAGCATTCCAGAAAATCCTACATCACTCGAAATGAAATTCTTTCTTTAAAGTCTTTTGAAAACGACTTTCTACGAGACGACATCTCATTACTTCTTTATATTCAGAGCACAGTTTAGGAAACGCAGAATATGAACATTCTACCATAAACTTATAAGGTCGATCGTTAGAGCACGAACTATCTGAAAAAAAAATTTAATAAAAAGTTTAGTGTCACATATTCCATAGTATATCTACTAGTGAATGCCAGTGAATGTACACCTGAGATAGACGTATGGCTACATGTACAGGGGTAAGGCAATGAAGTGCGACACACATAAACAATGATTTATTCGTACTATCATAACGACTATCAAAAAACATTTTTCGTACAATGTAAATTCATTTTGCTCCGAACTTATGCTAGCCCTAACATCGGCTTTCCCGCACGGGAAAGGGGCCGCGCTCCGCCATCCGCGCGGCCCTGTAGAGCCCCACCCAATAGCATAGAAATATGCTACTTGACAGCTCTCCCACCGATTTGTATCCTTCATAGGGCATCAAAAACTGGCCCGCATTGCTGTCAATGAGACGACCGCCTAAAAGCCTGGCAGTATTGCCACGTTGCCTGATCTGAACGACTAGAATCTCTAAAAACATTACATGAGCAGTGCATGCATCTACAAATGCACAAGGTTAGTACTACCTGATACCTGCCTGATGTTATCCTTTTCAATATAGATATTTTGTTACCTGGGACAAGAAAAGAACTTTTAGTAAATAATTAGTACCTAACGAAAATAATTACAATAATAAGTTATTGTCAGATCATGAACCAATCATTGAATTTGTCATATTCAGCCTGGAAATCATCATATGGGTTTCTATAGTTCTTGAAGTAACAGTTCGTGGTAATGACATCGAAAAAGATAAAAAAATAATTACATTGGGTAATATTAGATAACAATGTGGTATAATATAATAATATCAGAATTCTGTGAATCATGGCAACTGAGTAACATGTAGTAATTAGCTACTTATATTTATATGCAAGGCTGTTGAGGCTGTGTATTAATTACTCAATTCCCACTTAATGAGACACAATTGATTTACTATTATTCTGACTTACCGGTAAGTCAGAACAATAGAAAATCAATTATGTGTCATTAAGTGAGACTTGAGTAATTAAATCACTTTCTGAACTATATAACGGCTCTCACCGGCTGCCGCTTGATCACCCTCGAGCCATCTCTTTCAGTTCCTACGTCCACATTAGTCCAGTCACCTTAATTTCCACACAGAAGAAGATCAGGGCTGTCAGTAGGAGTCCCAGCAGCTCTTGAGTTTGATGATAATTCATGATCTGTAGTCCTTTTTCTTCTACAAGTGTATTATATACCATCCACACGGAAACCAAATGAAAAGTACAAAATGATCATTTGGTAGTTTTATCACTTTTGTAGCTTCTGCAGCCTTTCGCAGTAAATTCAATATCCACTTAACTGAAACAAAACATACCTCATTTACCTGCCCTGTTACCTTACCTATTTAATAAGTTAATCAGTCTTTCTTCCCAAACAAAAGTTTGCAAGATTGTTTGTCTTCTCTAAAATGTTTTTCTTAATAAAGGGAAAGCAATAAACAATAGTCGGTAGACGCACAGCATTACATAATTTTATTTCAAAGTACATAAAAAGCTCTAAAACACATAGCCTAAGTAGATGGAGTTTAAATTTTAATGTTTTAATTATTTAATACTACACTATTCTAATAATCGTTCCATTATTAAAAAGGTAAGGTAAGGTTTATTATTTTAATTATTATTATTACCTACACGCGAAGCATTCCAAAAAATCCTACATCACTCGAAATGAAATTCTTTCTTTAAAGTCTTTTGAAAACGACTTTCTACGAGACGACATCTCATTACTTCTTTATATTCAGAGCACAGTTTAGGAAACGCAGAATATGAACATTCTACCATAAACTTATAAGGTCGATCGTTAGAGCACGAATTATCTGAAAAAAAAAACAAAATATTAGTGTTACATATTCAATAGTATATCTACTAGTGAATGCCAGTGAATGTACACCTGAGATAGACGTACGACTACTTATACAGGGGTAAGGCAATGAAGTGCGACACACATAAACAATGATTTATTCGTACTATCATAACGACTACCAACAAACACTTTTCGTACAGTCGACAGCAGTGTTGGGCAATATGAAATCTAACTACTGATTACTAACTACGATTACATATAGTAATCAGTAATCATAATTACAAATTACATTAAATAATCGTAAGAAGTAGTTAAACATTTTGATTACTAACTACAAATTGTAGTTGCAATCACGATTACGAGATTACTTTTTATAACTACAAAATTTAAAATGATTTTGCGTATTTAAACAAACCAAACGCGCGCGCGATTCGTTCATGTACCGACTTGTCGTTTGCTAGGTAGGTAGTTAGAGCACGTTAGAGTATGGCGTTGTGACTGGTTGCGTCATTACTGTTAAACGCGGGACAACAAATACAAGAGGCGTCGGGCGGAGGCAAGGCGCGGGCAAGGTGCGGGCCAAAAGCAGATCTGTCTGATAGTGTCCTGTTATTTATCAGATATGGATCGAAAACTAAATTCTGATGAAATACGCAACTATGATTAACCATCCCAAATCCCACAAATTGTCGGATGAAATGTTCGAAAAAAGTGTAGTACTAAAGGCTAATTTAAATGATTAACTCACCCAATCCACTTTTTATTTTATATGATTCGCAAATAATTTTAATTAAGTTGATGTTTGCTGTGTAGTTTTGATTTTTTGAATACATACAAATGTCAATAAACACAATTATTCGTGAAAATAAAAATAAGCGAAATAAACTGTTTTTATGCACCCAAAAATGATTATGATTCCAAAAAATATATATCAATACATTACATGTTTATTTAATTGTAAAATATAAGTTCTAAGAACTCAAATAATCAGTAATTATAACTACTAAATTGCAGCAGTCAAATTAACAACTACTTCATGTAGTTTGATTACTGTAGTTTAGTTACATGTAATCTTAACTACATGTAGTTAACTACTTTTAATCGTAGTTAGTAACCAGATTACACAATAGTAGTTAACTACGCCCTACACTGGTCGACAGTCATTTTGCACCGAACTTATACTAGCCCTAACATCGGCTTTCCCGCACGGGAAAGGGGCCGCGCTCCGCCTTCCGCGCGGCCCTGTAGAGCCCCACCCAATTGCATAGAAATATGCTACTTGACAGCTCTCCCACCGATTTGTATCCTTCATAGGGCATCAAAAACTGGTTCGCATTGCTGTCAATGAGACGACCGCCCAAAAGCCTGGCAGTATTGCCACGTTGCCTGATCTGAACGACTAGAATCTTGAAAAACATTACACGAGCACTGCATGCATCTACAAATGCACAAGGTTAGTACTACCTTATACCTGCCTGATGTTATCCTTTTCAATATAGATATTTCGTTACCTGGGACAAGAGAAATATTTTTAGAAAATAATTAGTTCCTAATTGAAAATAATTACAGTACTTATTAAGTTATAGTCAGATAATGTTGAAATCAGTAGTGGTGTCACAAAATCCAGCAATCAAGTCATCATGGGGATTGTTATAGTGATATCGAACAAGATGTCATCGAAGAAAATCAAAAACAATTACATTGAGTAATATTAGATAACAATGTGGTATAATATAATATCAGTGCTGTGAATCATGGCAGCTGAGTAACACGTAGGTAATTAGCTACTTATATTTACCTGCAAGACTGTTGAGGCTGTGTATTAAGTCACTCTCTGCCGCATATAGCTCTCTCACGAGCTGTCGCTTGCTCGCCCTCGCGCTGCCTCCTTCAGGTCCTGCCTCCATATTAGTTCAGCCACATTTATTTCCACACAGAAGAAGGTCAGGGCTATCAGTAGAAGCTCCAGCAGCTCTCAAGTGTGATAATAATTCATGATCTGTAGTCCTTTTCCTTGTACAAATGTCCATCCACACGATAACCAAATGGAAAGTTTTATCACTTTTGTTTCTGCAGCCTCTCGCAGTAAATCCAATGTCCGCATAACTGAAACGAAACATACCTCATTTACCTGCCCTGTTACCTTACCTATTTAATAAGTTAATCAGTCTGTCTTCTCAAATAAAAGTTGGCAAGATTGGGTGTCTTCTCTAAAATATTTTTCTAAATAAAGGGAAAGCAACAATAGTGGGTAGACGCACAGCATGACATAATTTTATTTTAAAAATACATACAAAGCTCTAACGCATAGCCTAAGTAGATGGAGTTTAAATTTTAATGTTTTAATTATTTAATACTACACTATTCTAATAATCGTTCCATTATTAAAAAGGTAAGGTAAGGTTTATTATTTTAATTATTATTACTACACGCGAAGCATTCCAGAAAATCCTACATCACTCGAAATGAAATTCTTTCTTTAAAGTCTTTTGAAAACGACTTTCTACGAGACGACATCTTATTACTTCTTTATATTCAGAGCACAGTTTAGGAAACGCAGAATATGAACATTCTACCATAAACTTATAAGGTCGATCGATAGAGCACGAATTATAAAAAAAAAACAATAAAAAGTTTAGTGTCACATATTCCATAGTATATCTACTAGTGAATGCCAGTGAATGTACACCTGAGATAGACGTATGGCTACATATACAGGGGTAAGGCAATGAAGTGCGACACACATAAACAATGATTTATTCGTACTATCATAACGACTACCAACAAACACTTTTCGTACAATGTAAATTCATTTTGCTCCGAACTTATACTAGCCCTAACATCGGCTTTCCCGCACGGGAAAGGGGCCGCGCTCCGCCATCCGCGCGGCCCTGTAGAGCCCCACCCAATAGCATAGAAATATGCTACTTGACAGCTCTCCCACCGATTTATATCCTTCATAGGGCATAAAAAAACTGGTCCGCATTGCTGTCAATGCGACACCTTATGCTATGCTATATGCTACGTTATACGCGATGCAGCAGCCTCCGCGCATACACATATGCTACGCCTTAAGATTTCGATACCACGTGTGTCGCTGCAACTTCATGCCAGGCTAGACGCATTAGGCCCCAAATATCTTGAACGCTATATCTTCTCTTCCCACGTTGGTGAAAGGTGAAAGAACTCATTGCAAATATATAATATTGAGGTAGCTTCGATCAAGTATTATATACTAGATGAATAATCAAGGATTACATATTTACGAAGAACCTCAATCACCAGAGGTTTCGGATGGATCTTCTGTTATTTTTTTTGTATATTTAGCGTTATAAAACCACATTCATGTAAGAGCACTTGATTTAAAATTCGTGCGGCGTAATTTAAATAATTCACTTCTAATAATCGCCTATAGAACCTTCTTCTTCCACGTGTGTCACATCTGAACGGCGTCACCAAAGGTCGGCTTGTCTCAATGTTCCACTTACTGGAAGAGCTCTGATCAACCAGTGGCTAGACCACTGTCTGTTTGGCTCGTTATCCTTTCCCAGTCTCAAAAGCTTTACGTCGTTCTTTGGTTATTTCCTTCCTTTTTATCCTAAACGTTGACATTCTCGTTTCGACGGCCATGTAGGTATGTCCATGGCAATTTAGAAGCAATTTCATGAATATTTAGTTCACTAATAAACACCTTAATCTCAAGCAGCAACGTCAGAGCGCATCGGTCACATGTTGTCGTGGAGTTCCCATCAAAAATCAAAAGTACAAATAGACAACACACTAACGTAACTGACTAACTTTTTTTTTAAAGCTTTGGCTATAAATTTACCTGCAAGACTGTTGTGGCTCTAAAAGACAAAAGGAATACAAAAAAAAAACACCAGATAACTAAAAAAAAAGCGTTTAAATCAAAAGAAATCATCCTCACCTGAAGTGTGCAGTTGTTCTTAATGAATGTTGAATCCTGTTATTTGCTCGTATCTAGTATTTTAATATAATAAATATTAGTGAATGTTTTAAATATGGCCTAATAACCTAATTACCTATAAGTTAGTAAACAGAGATCAGCAGTCGAGCTACACTATCACACTTAAAGACATACTTAGGCACCTGCTTGTCTTACCACCCGGTTTCTGGAATGAAGATCAAACGCAAGTCAAGCGATCTGATTGGCTGTTGATTATTCAGTCGACCAATCACAGTACCTGACGCGCACTTGACAATTTGTGTTGATTTTCGTTCCAGAAATCGGCCATTAATGTCACATAACTTACCGTTGGGGACGGCTATGCAGAAGATGACCGGATCACGTTGATATATTGCATGACCATAGGAATCAGTAGTAGTCATGCGTAGTACAAAAGCCCAACACACACAGACAGCGGGAGCTGGACGGAGCGGGACGTAAAAGGAGCGAGCGCGAGCGCGAGCAAGGGGTAAGGGACGTGGGAAGGTCGACAGCAGGACGGGAGCGTGTCGGGGCGGCTGTACGGACCATGCAAATGAAAACGTCATAGAAGACGGCCGATATTGACATCGATGGTTGATCTTATATGACTCATAAGTGAAGCGATCACCGTCAGCTGCTCAAGTAGCAGTAGGTTGCACATAGTTGGACGGCGCGGCTCGCGGGGGATCTTGATACGCCGCGCCGTTTTATCGCACCTTCACCGGTCAAGCCCCGGCCGACTACCGGTATGACAGAACAATGGTGTCTCATTACGTGGAACTTGTGTAATGAAGGGGCCTCTGGGAATTGGCTTCGGCCCTTATAATTATTTGCACCAAAATAGATAACTTAACTACCTAAATAGTTCGACTGGGGCTGTCACATTTTGTTTAGAGTTGCCCACAGGGCCCGAACTAAGAGGGGCCAGCCGGGCAAATGCCCAGAGCGGCAAAAATGAGGGGCGGCAAAATTGAGGGTGCCGGGCGATTGCATGAAGTCCAACATACTCTCATGATTTTTTGTAAACTTGTTCAGAAGCCGAAATAGACTGACGTATGTGAATATTATACAGTTAAAACAACATCACATGGGTATAAATTAGTGATGTTCCGGATATCCGTATCCGTATCCGTATTCGCGGATATCCGAGGTAAAAAAGAAATCCGTATCCGTATCTGTGTCCGTTACTTTTCGAGCGGATATTTTACGGATCATCATCATCATCAGGTCTGTTTTTTGTCTTCGGATCGAATTTTACGGATCTTTTCAGGTGATTAGGTAGAATTAAAAAACTAATAAATTCCATTCACACTATTTTTATTTAATTAAATCAAATATTTGGCACCTTTATATTGCAAACATTGAGATAGATAGATCTTTATAATGAAAGAGCAAATTAACATCACTTTTATGATAATGAAATAACTAAAATATAAGTAATTTTTTCTTATATACTTTTAATGAGATCAATATTATATGATATCAAGTTTTAACGTCATTTTATGACAATGAAAAAACTAAAATTGAAATCTACTTTTTCATACAATTACGGGAATATTATAGCAAGCTATATATAACATCATGGTCACTTTTATGTCAATGAAAAAAGAAACTAAAACGTAAACCTCTTTTTTATAATTATGAATCAATACAGTAGAAAGTTATAAAATCACTTTGAGATAATGAGGAAACCGAAAATATATTGTAATTAAATGATAATTCTAAATGAATACTGCGCGTCACATAAAATTTAAATATTAGTTTACACGAGTAATGACAAAATGTCAGGCAAAATTAGAAGAGCTCAAAAAAATAATTAATCATAATTGAAATTAAGCAATGGTAAATTGTATTTCAAAAAAAGCAACTTCGCAGCTTTGTCCCCCAAAAGTCTGTTACGATGAGGATCATAAACAATTCCTGCTGCACTGAAAAATTGTTCACTTGGAACGCTTGTTGCAGGTGATGATAAATATGTGCGAGCAATGTGACTGAGACATCCAAACCTTTTACTGTTAATCTGCCAATACTTTAACTGGTCTTGATCTCTTGGTAATCTTTTTTCTGACATATATTCTGTGAGCAAGTTAGCTTTTGTATCTGACATTTGATTTTCGGATTGCTCATCATCATCATCACTTTCTAACATATTAGCAATAGATACCTCTAAATCTAAACTCTGGGAATGTTCTTTTCTAATAGTAGGTTTAACCCCAGTACTTGTTGTAGCTGTGAGATTTTCTTCAGTTTCTAAATCTGCACATAATTTTTCTTTTATTTGTTTTATGAGAATATCACTGAAGAATTTATTTTTGTACCGTGGGTCTAAAAATGTTGATATTTGAAACAAAATATTTTTATCAATTTCAGAAAAACGATAATTTAATTCATTCTTCAAAGCAGATATAAAATCCACAACAGAGGGTACACTGATATTGAGACTTTCCTGGATCTCATCATAGATTTTATTCAATGCTCGTGTTAGAGGAATAACGTCGGATATACATGAGTTCTGAGAGCTCAATGTTTTGGTTACGTCGTCTAGAGGCTTCAGCACTTTTACTAAGTCTTGAATTAAAGTCCAGTCATCAGCATTAAATTGTTCTATTTTGTTATTCGAAGCATAAAGCGACAGGGAATCTTTGATGCAATCAAGTCTTTCTAACATGTGATAGCTGGAATTCCAGCGTGTCGGTGAGTCTTGCAAAACTTTTAAAACTTTTTGATTGAGTCGAACCTGTATTTTTTCTAATTCTTGCTTTGCCATTGTGGAATGGTTAAAATGTCCTGCAATTTTCCTACATTTTCCGAGTAGCACGGAGATTGTATCAACGTTTTTGATAGCCTCTTTAACCACCAAATGTAACTGATGTGCTGTACAGTCGACATTATGTATTTCAGACAAAGAACAGGCGCGTTTCATATTGGATCCCCCATCTCGTACCATACAGTGCACATTTTGTTTCTGAATTCCCCATTCTTTTAACATACTTTGAAATACTACTGAAATATAATCTCCGGTGTGACGTTCTTCAAGAACTTCTGCTTTCAAAACGATATTTTTTCGTTGAAAGTCTGCGGTAATGCCATGACATGTTAAAGATAATAATGACACTCCTGATGACGAATCTGACCAGATATCTGCTGTGAAGGAAACTTTATCAAAATCTTGTTGTAACATGTTTTTTATTTTTGATGACACTTTTTCGAAAAGCTCGCTGCAAACTAGTTCCGTAAAATATTTTCTGCCTTTGAGAACATAGTTTGGAACAATATGATCCATCAATCGTCGAAACCCTAATTGTTCTACATGTTGAAAGGGCAAATCTGATAAAGCCAACATTTCAGCAATCAAATAGTCGATTTTGATTGACTTGGGGTTTGTATTATCCCACATTCTAGTTTTTTCCATATATTCGTCAAAAAAAGTTTGTTTAAATTCTCTTTTTACCGTTTGCAAAGATGTTCCCGGCCGTGGTGGTTCGTCGGTACTCTTCTTAGCAGCGTCTTCTTTCAAAAACAAATCATATTCTTCGGAATGTTTTCGTTGTAAATGATTTTTTAAAGAAGTCGTGCCTTTACCCTTACGGGAATATTTTCCATCACAAATTTTGCACTTCGCACATTCATCATTTACTAACACGAAATATTTCCAAATTGCACTGGAAAACTTCTTAGTAGACATTATTTATAATTTGTATCAAAATAATACACAACCGTTATGAACGCGCCACAGTGTCACACTAAACCGTAACCAAAACAATAAATACTATCCGCGCAATGCAAGTCAAAACATGTCCTGCGTGCCGTTGCGGCAAGCGTACCGTCAACTATCATTTCAAGGTCGCCAGCGCTGACACTAATCGAATAAGAAAATAAAGATCCGTATCCGTATCCGTATCCGCGGATCTTGACACTAAATATCCGTGTTCAGATCCGTATTCGCGGATATACATTTTTAGCGATCCGGCACATCACTAGTATAAATCATCTTAGGAATAGTAAGATAAGACTTTGGTGTTAGTGTTAAGGGCGGCATACCTATATTACTTTTGCCCGGAGCGGCTAAATAGTTGCTGCGACTGTCACAGAACATTTCGTTATACTGAACCGATTCAGTTAAAAGGGAATGATATTCTATGATCGCATCCATTTACATACAAGGAATACAAGCCGAACCGACACGCGCCCGACCCGCACCCGTCCCGCTGCCGCTGCCTGTGTGTGCTAGGCTTTATTTATGGTAATAATGGATCTGATGGAGGACGGTGTATGCAACATGTAATAAAGTGAACGCGCTTCCTAACAGTATGGAACAACGACAACATTCATTTTTTTCATGTGCCAATTTTTAACAAAATCAGAAACTAATAATTGAAACTTTAGCAAACGGCCCCGGCTTCGCACGGGTGCAAATTTGAGACTATTCCGGAGGATATTCCGGTGGAAATTCTAAACAAACCTAGTAATTAGAACATTGTCTGGAAAATGACAAACACAACATAAAATAATCAACCACATCGGTCTATCCGTTCTCGAGTTTTGTGCTCAGTAACACATAGACACTCGTGTTTACTTATCGTATCCTATTCTAGACATAGCATGTACCTAAGTGAAAAGTGGTTGAACAAAACACAAATTTATTGTATTTTCCAATTTCTTGCGGTGTCTGAGGTAGCGCGCTTGTTCTATTACATGTTGCGCTGTCGTTGCTGTATCGGCATCCGAGAGAGATGTTCTCGCAGCGGCCGCGTCTATCACATACGACTGAGTCTGTGGCCTGTGGCAGCCGCTTTCAGAAGGAGAATTCCGATTTACGTGCGAATACTCTTATTTCTTCATTTGTAGCACTTGGCACGTATACCCTGTACCACTTTGAATGACTTTTGTTTTAGGTACATCGCCTTCACATTAATATAGGTAATTATTGGAATTGCAATTTGTAAATTAATTTGTGGTGAGCTGACGGGTCTATAAAGTCTTTATCTAATCTGTTCCTAAGCAGACGTTCTTCAGCTCGATGTTGCGCTAAAACAAATTGAAAAGGACGTTGATAAAATAGTAATTTTAGCTTTAATCTTCATATATATGTAGTAAAGACACAAGCAGGTAATTAAACTGCCTTGTCGGTCTGATAGGTGCAAGCGCGACTGCTGATCGTAATAAAACCTGTCCAGTGTAACCTAACCTAGTTAACTATATCTATTACATACTTGGACACATGAAAGATTCATCTGGTTTGTTGTCAGATGTCCTTCAGTACTTGCCATCTGCTTCCCGACCCCAGGTTGAACGCCTTCAATGCCATCCAAGAGTTGCGTAGAGGTACCTTAACTATTCCAGGACCTGCAGTTGCTGAAGTCTCCTCTCTTGAAGTGAGCAGCGCCAGTGAGCCGCGTGTACCTAAACATGGAACAAAAAGTTGATAATAATTAATACAAATATATCTTACTTGAACCATCACAGGATGAACGAACTTAAATTAGAAAAAGCTACTTACCGGACTAGTCACAAGTAATAACACCTAACAGGAGTGGCGTGATATTCCCAAAGACACATCCATCCAGTCAGAGCTTTCGACCTGAAAATTAAATATAAGATTAGTATTGAACTTAAAGATTTTAAATCAATAGAAATCATTCTTACCTGGTGTCCGAGTGATTGGAAAAGGTAGCCTTGACACATACAAGATTCATCTGGTTTGCTGTCAGATGTCCTTCAGTACTTGCCATCTGCTTCCCGACCCCAGGTTGAACGCCTTCAATGCAATCCAAGAGATGCGTAGAGGTATATTAACTATTCGAGGACCTGCAGTTGCTGAAGTCTCCTCTCTTGAAGTGAGCAGCGCTTAGGTACATAGAACAAAACAGCCGACAATTAATACAATACATATTTTACCTCAACTATAAGAAAATCAACCAAATAAATTCACTACTCACCGGGTCAGCCACAAGTAACTATTCCTAAGCTGCGCCGACGTGATGTTCCCACTGACCCCTCCACCCAGCCAGAGTTGTTCGACCTGCAAAATATAAATGATTATAGTATATGGCTTACCGATTTTAAGTCAATAGAAATCATTCTTACCTGAGGTCTGTGTAGGTAAGAAAGTAGACATGAATGATAACAATAAAAAATATCAGTTACAATATGATTGTTTACTGCAAACAAACAATACTTTTGACATTTTCAATCGCATAAAAGTTTTATACATATGAGACACGGCAAGTTGTGGCTACACTGTTGCGAGTAGCCACTCGCAGCTAACTTTTTACAGTATTTTACATAATTCACTTCTAATAATCGTCACTAGAATCAACTTCTTCCACGTGAGTCACATCACCGACAATCACATCTGTTTAGAACGGCGTCACCAACGGTCGGCTTGTCTCAATGCTCCACTTACTGGAAGAGCTCTGATTAACCAGTGGCTAGACCACTGTTTGGCTCGTTGTCCTCGACGGCCACGTATGTCCAAGCTAATTTAGAAGCACTTTTATGAGTTCACTAATAAACACCTTGATCTCATGCATCGATATCACAGTCTGCGAACAGCAACGTCAGAGCCCACCGATCACATGTTGTCGTGGTTTTCCCAACACAGAATAGGACAATCTCCCGTAATAGCAGCTATCGTGTTACCCACGGAGTTAGTGAGTTGAGGAGGTCACATTGGCAGTCGGTCCATGGAAAATACTGGCAGCTGCTTTCGGTTAGGCAAGAAGCCGACTCCAAGACGCCGCGCCAACGCGTTTGGTAAAAGGCTGGGCATACGATGATGACTCTCTGTTGACAAGATATAAATATTTATAGTAAACTGTAGCTAACTCCAAAACCCGCAACACTGTTGTGGCTCTAAAAGACAAAAGGAACACAAAAAAATCACTCAACTAGAAAAAACAAACAAGACATACCTTAATTTGTTAGCTGCCTCATGTTATCCTTTACATGAAGATATTGTTACCTGGAACAAGAGAAATATTTTTAGAAAATAATTAGTTCCTAATTGAAAGTAATTACAATACTTATTAAGTTATAGTCAGATAATGTTGAAATCAGAAATGGTGTCATAAAATCCAGCAATCTAGTCATCATGGGGATTGTTATAGTGACATCGAACAAGATGTCATCGAAGAAGATAAAAAACTATTACATTGAGTAATATTAGATAACAATGTGGTATAATATAATATCAGTGCTGTAAATCATGGCAGCTGAGTAACACGTAGGTACTAGGTAATTAGCTACTTATATTTACCTGCAAGACTGTTGAGGCTGTGTATTAAGTCACTTTCTGCCGCATATAGCGGCTCTCACGAGCTGTCGGTTGTTCAACCTCGCGTCGTCTTCTTCAGTTCCTGCCTCCACATTTGTTCAGCCTTGACCTTCTTCTGTGTGGAAATAAATGTGTCATATCCAGACAGAAGAAGGTCAGGGCTGTCCGTAGGAGTCCCAGCAGCTCTCAAGTGTGATATTAATTCATGATCTGTAGTCCTTTTCCTTGTACAAATGTTCATCCACACGATAACCAAATGGAAAGTTTTATCACTTTTGTTTCTGCAGCCTCTCGCAGAAAATCCAATGTCCACATAACTGAAACAAAACATACCTCATTTACCTGCCCTGTTACCTTACCTATTTAATAAGTTAATCAGTCTTTCTTCTCAAACAAAAGTTGGCAAGATTGTTTGTCTTCTCTAAAATATTTTTCTAAATAAAGGGAAAGCAATAAACAATAGTCGGTAGACGAACAGCATTACATAATTTTATTTTCAAAATACATAAAAAGCTCTAAAACACATAGCCTAAGTAGATGGAGTTTAAATTTTAATGTTTTATCTCACCCAGCCGAGTACAAGAAGTACATTCTTGTACTCGGCTGGGTGAGGGTGCCTATCCGGATATAGTAAAGCAAGAGTAAAATACAAAATTATTTAATACTACACTATTCTAATAATCGTTCCATTATTAAAAAAGGTAAGATTAATAATTTTATTATTATTATTACACGCGAAGAATTTTATTCCAGAAAATCCTACATCACTCGAAATGAAATTCTTTCTTTAAAGTCTTTTGAAAACGACTTTCTACGAGACGACATCTTATTACTTCTTTATATTCAGAGCACAGTTTAGGAAACGCAGAATATGAACATTCTACCATAAACTTATAAGGTCGATCGTTAGAGCACGAATTATCTGGAAAAAAAAAACAATAAAAAGTTTAGTGTCACATATTCCATAGTATATCTACTAGTGAATGCCAGTGAATGTACACCTGAGATAGACGTATGGCTACATATACAGGGGTAAGGCAATGAAGTGCGACACACATAAACAATGATTTATTCGTACTATCATAACGACTATCAAAAAACATTTTTCGTACAATGTAAATTCATTTTGCTCCGAACTTATGCTAGCCCTAACATCGGCTTTCTCGCACGGGAAAGGGGCCGCGCTCCGCCATCCGCGCGGCCCTGTAGAGCCCCACCCAATAGCATAGAAATATGCTACTTGACAGCTCTCCCACCGATTTGTATCCTTCATAGGGCATCAAAAACTGGTCCGCATTGCTGTCAATGAGACGACCGCCTAAAAGCCTGGCAGTATTGCCACGTTGCCTGATCTGAACGACTAGAATCTCTAAAAACATTACATGAGCACTGCATGCATCTACAAATGCACAAGGTTAGTACTACCTTATACCTGCCTGATGTTATCCTTTTCAATATAGATATTTTGTTACCTGGGACAAGAAAAGAACTTTTAGTAAATAATTAGTACCTAACGAAAATAATTACAATAATAAGTTATTGTCAGATCATGAACCAATCATTGAATTTGTCATATTCAGCCTGGAAATCATCATATGGGTTTCTATAGTTCTTGAAATAACAGTTCGTGGTAATGACATCGAAAAAGATAAAAAAATAATTACATTGGGTAATATTAGATAACAATGTGGTATAATATAATAATATCAGAATTCTGTGAATCATGGCAACTGAGTAACATGTAGTAATTAGCTACTTGTATTTATATGCAAGGCTGTTGAGGCTGTGTATTAATTACTCAATTCCCACTTAATGAGACACAATTGATTTACTATTATTCTGACTTACCGGTAAGTCAGAACAATAGAAAATCAATTATGTGTCATTAAGTGAGACTGAGTAATTAAATCACTTTCTGAACTATATAACGGCTCTCACCGGCTGTCGCTTGATCACCCTCGAGCCATCTCTTTCAGTTCCTACGTCCACATTAGTCCAGTCACCTTTATTTCCACACAGAAGAAGGTCAGGGCTGTCACTAGGAGTCCCAGCAGCTCTTGAGTTTGATGATAATTCATGATCTGTAGTCCTTTTTCTTCTACAAGTGTATTATATACCATCCACACGAAAACCAAATGAAAAGTACAAAATGATCATTTGGTAGTTTTATCACTTTTGTAGCTTCCGCAGCCTTTCGCAGTAAATTCAATATCCACTTAACTGAAACAAAACATACCTCATTTACCTGCCCTGTTACCTTACCTATTTAATAAGTTAATCAGTCTTTCTTCTCAAACAAAAGTTGGCAAGATTGTTTATCTTCTATATTATATGTTTCTAAATAAAGGAAAAGCAATAAACAATAGTCGGTAGACGCACACCATTACATAATTTTATTTTAAGAATACATATTAAGCTCTAAAACACATAGCCTAAGTAGATGGAGTTTAAATTTTAATGTTTTATTTTATACAGTTCATGTACTCGGTAGGATCAGAAGGCACTCTGACTCTGCCGAGTACATCCGGATATAATAAAGCAAGAGTAAAATACAAAATTATTTAATACTACACTATTCTTATAATCGTTCCAATATTAAAAAAGGTAATTTAAGCAAGGTTTATTATTTTTATTATTATTATTAAAATTATTTAATACTACACTATTCTAATAATCGTTCCATTATTAAAAAAGGTAAGGTAAGGTTTATTATTTTTATTATTATTATTACACGCGAAGCATTTCAGAAAATCCTACATCACTCGAAATGAAATTCTTTCTTTAAAGTCTTTTGAAAACGACTTTCTACGAGACGACATCTCATTACTTCTTTATATTCAGAGCACAGTTTAGGAAACGCAGAATATGAACATTCTACCATAAACTTATAAGGTCGATCATTAGAGCACGAATTATCTGAAAGAAGAAAAAAACGTTCAAAATTTTAGTGTCACATATTGAATAGTATTCATATTTTTATATTCATATTTATATTCACATTCATTTATTGTATATAAAAATTTTACATAGGCTTAAAGCTAACATACAATTATCGACCCTGTTAGGGTACGGCAACATTAACATTCTTAGACTTAAAATTAATATAAAAAAATATATATATAAATTAGAAAAGGAAAACATACAATTCTTTTTGGTATTAAGATTACATTATTTTCAAAATAAAAAATAAAAAATATTACAATTAAAATAATATTTAAAAAGTATGTCTACTAGTGAATGCCAGTGAATTTACACCTGAGATAGACGTATGGCTACATATACAGGGGTAAGGCAATGAAGTGCGACACACATAAACAATAATTTATTCGTACTATCATAATGACTACGAAACACTTTTCGTACAAAATAAAGTCATTTTGCTCCGAACTTATACCAGCCTCTAAAAGCCTGGCAGTATTGCCACGTTGCCTGATCTGATCGACTAGAATCTCTAAAAACACTACACAAGCACTGCATGATCCGCAAATGCACATGGTTAGTGCTACCTTATACCAGCCTGATGTTATCCTTTTTAATATGTTACCTGGGACAAAAGAAGTATTTTTAGTAAATAGTTAGTACCTAATCGAAAATAATTACAATATTAATTACTCAAGTCCCACGTAATGAGACACAATTGATTTTCTATTATTCTGATTTGCCGGTAAGTCAGAACAATAGAAAATCAATTGTGTCTCATTACGTGGGACTTGAGTAATTAAAACACAGCCTCAACAGTCTTGCATATAAATATAAGTAGCTAATTACTACATGTTACTCAGCTGCCATGATGCACAGTATTCTGATATAATTGTATTATACCACATTGTTATCTAAATTATTTATTTTTTTGTTGACACACACACATTACATATATAACACAATACTAGATACTAATAAAATAACACTTAAAATATTATAATTTTTCCATAAGTAATTGGACATTTTGGAACAATTTCGACAGGTTTCGCCAAAAATATCCTCCGACATACCTATAATATTAATAAGAAGACGTGCGGCTCGTGACAAAGGGGTAAACTTGAGTAATAATATAACACAATGCTAATATTACACTAACAATAACTTAATTCATTTTCTGTCGCATAGGTATAGCGGCTCTCACGAGCTGTCGCTTGTTTCCTGCCTCCACATTAGTCCAGCCACCTTTATTTCCACACAGAAGAAGGTCAGGGCTGTCAGTAAGAGCCCCGGTAGCTCTTTAGTTTGATAATAATTCATTCAATTTCTTCTACAAATGTATTGCCATCCACATGATAACCAACTGGAAAATACAAAATGATCATTCATTTGACGTAAAATCTACATAACGAAAAATGGCTAATTAATAACCAACATTAAATGGAATAATCACCCAGCTGTTAGTTGCCTCACGTGGTTAATTAACTTAATCACTAACTTAGTTGTCTTAACCAACGTCCCTCCTGCCATATCTTCCTGCGTCTTTTTATCACTTTAGTTACTTCTGCAGCCTCTCGCAGTAGATTCGATAGCCATTTAACTGAAACAAAAACAAAACATACCTCATTTACCTGCCCTGTTACCTTACCAATTTATTATGTTTATCTGTCTTTGTTTTTATCTTAACGCTCAGCTGCAAAATGATCGTCAAGACGATCATTTAGGAAAGTGCATTATGTGATGACTTCATGAAGTCCGAACATTATTATAAACAACATATATGTAGATTTTTTTGTAGTAGGTAACATTCCTGTCATAATTGTCACATAATTCTAGTGTTTAAATTATTCTACCCTCAATCGATACATAGGTACAAACAAAAGCTTACTAGATCGTTCGTCTTCTCTAAAACTATTTAAATAAATGAAGAGCAATAACAGTAGTCGGTAGACGCACAGTTTTCTTAAATTTTATTTAAAGTAAGATTTGTTTATATCTAGGTGTTGCCTGTTTCACTGCTTCCGGTATGGTTCTGGACAACTCATCCGGCAGACAATTTATACTGTAGCGTGCGTATCCGGAGACAGTGGAACAGGAATTTAGAATACATAATTACATGAAACTACACTATTTGAATACAAAATCTTTCCTTTAAACGCGAAGCATTCCTTAAAATCCAACTAATTGATCCTCCGGTCACAGCTGTCTTTATTATATGCGCCAGCCTTTACACCGTAGTACTTACATGAGTACATGTCAAATTGTGTCGATCCAACGCTTCAGTAGGTATGCATTCGATGAACGAATGTCTTCTCTGAGCACACCTACGAGAACACGTTTTCAGATACTTTCTATACCGTGACTGTATGTAACATTTACTAAATAATTACGACACAAAAATACATTGGATATTACGTAAACTACTCGATATTATTATCGCTAAACAATAAAAATTATTTATTATTTATATATAATATTTTTACAACGTATCCCTTTTACTGAATGACGAAATCTTATTATTTAAAATTTTTGAGATAATAATCTGCCAATTCAAAAGACAATTTAGAAAACGACGAATCCAAATCTCGGAACAGGGTTCCGTAACTGTTATCATCAAAATCGTAGTAATTAGCTGAAACAAAAACAAAATGTTAGTATCATGTATTCAAGTTATATGCTATTTTATTGCTACTTAGGTTATCTTAAGAATATCATAATATAGCTATACATAGAAGAAAAAGAAAGAAAGAAAAACTTTTTACTCAAGTGAAAGTGACGCACAATACACAATAATAAACAAATAATCTAATATATAAATATAAACTGAATACATAATAGAAAAAAACACACACACACACACATGACCTATTGTTCGCATTTACTCAACATAACCCATGTCAGAGTTATTAGTCCTGCCACCTTTATTTCCACACACAGTTGGATTTCAACGCCCGGATCAGCGCCGAGAATTCAAAATTCAACAACATAAATTACAAAATAATATTAAAATAACATTGTTTTGAGAGATGGCTAGGATATATTCATATTTTTACATGTTTCCACTTGGATATCTAAAATTTCACTGTTTTGATCTATGGGCCGGTTTCTAAATGTCTTGTTGGCCGAAGTCCTCTCATTGCACAACGACATAGTTATCTACCTACCCTTTGGGCGGCGCTCTCTAAGACATCTCCTGCCACCTCTTCCCCTTGCACGCCGACTTCCACCACTTGCACACCTTCCTATTAATGTGGAAAAGTGAAAGTTTAGTGTTTCAAATCCGTGTCGCGGTAAAACTAATCGATGCTTGGTTAAAACCATACCGTGTCACTGTTTTGCTCGCTATCAGAGTCTATGACGATGGTGATCACGTTTTGGAAGCGACGCCGACGAAGACGGCTACGCCGACCGCGACGCCGCAAAGTCGGTACTTGGTTTGTTACTCCTTCTGGCCGTTTAACTCCCTGAATCATAAAAAAAATCATTTAAAAAAAAGGAATGTTTTCAGACATATATAAACAGAAACGGCTAACTTTAAAAAAAACTAATCGATGCTTGGTTAAAACCATACCGTGTCACTGTTTTGCTCGCTATCAGAGTCTATGACGATGGTGACCACGTTTTGCAAGCGACGCCGACGCTGCGAAGTCGGTACTTGGTTTGTTACTCCTTCTGGCCGTTCAACTCCCTGAATCATAAAAAAATCATTTAAAAAAAAGGAATATTTTCAGACATATATAAACAGAAACGGCTAACTTTAAAAAAAACTAATCGATGCTTGGTTAAAACCATACCGTGTCACTGTTTTGCTCGCTATCAGAGTCTATGACGATGGTGACCACGTTTTGCAAGCGACGCCGACGCCGCGAAGTCGGTAGGTACTTGGTTTGTTACTCCTTCTGGCCGTTCAACTCCCTGAATCATAAAAAAATCATTTAAAAAAAGGAATATTTTCAGACATATATAAACAGAAACGGCTCACTTAAAAAAAAACTAATCGATGCTTGGTTAAAACCATACCGTGTCACTGCTTTGCTCGCTATCAGAGTCTATGACGATGGTGACCACGTTTTGCAAGCGACGCCGACGCCGCGAAGTCGGTACTTGGTTTGTTACTCCTTCTGGCCGTTCAACTCCCTGAATCATAAAAAAATCATTAAAAAAAAGGAATATTTTCAGACATATATAAACACAAACGGCTAACTTTAAAAAAAACTAATCAATGCTTGGTTAAAACCATACCGTGTCACTGTTTTGCTCGCTATCAGAGTCTATGACGATGGTGACCACGTTTGGGAAGCGACGCCGACGAAGACGGCTACGCCGACCGCGATTTTTTTTTTTAATATTTTTTTTATTTATAATTTTATTTTCTACTTTTTAGTCTTTTGAAATCTATATTGATATTGATGTATTCATTTTTGGTCCCACTTGAGGAGTTCCCTGGTTTGCAGCCAACCCTGGATGTGGCATCAATTTCATGGTGAACCCACCAACTGTCTATCATATCCGAACGGGTATGCAAAATTTCAAATGCCTACTGCCGACCGTTGAGGAGTTCTCTGGTTTGGAGCCAATCCTGGCAGCAGCATCACGTCATGCTTATCATAAACATACTTTGTCTTTGGGACTTGACCAGTATGTAAAATTTCATGTCCCTACTATTAATCATTGAGGAGTTCCCTCATCTGGAGCCAATCTTGGCAGCAGCAAAACGTTATGCTTATCATAATCATACATTGTCATTGAGACTGGACCAGTATGTTAAATTTCATGTCCCTACTGTTAACCGTTGAGGAGTTCCCTCATCTGGAGCCAATCCTGGCAGCAGTATCACGTCATGCTTATCATAATCATGCATTGTCATCAAAACCAAACGTGTGTGCCAAATTTCAGCTCGATAGCTTTAGTAGAAGTGGATGAAATATTGATTGCAAAATTCCAGGACATACATACATACATACATACATACAGGTGAAGTTAAATAAAAGCTTTTAATAATAAAAATGGCTAATTAATAACCAACATTAAATGGAATAATCACCCAGCTGTTAGTTGCCACACGTGGTTAATTAACTTAATCACTAACTTAGTTGTCTTAACCAACGTCCCTCCTGCCATATCTTCCTGCGTCTTTTTATCACTTTAGTAACTTCTGCAGCCTCTCGCAGTAGATTCGATGGCCACTTAACTGAAACAAAAACAAAACATACCTCATTTACCTGCCCTGTTACCTTACCTATTTATTATGTTTATCTGTCTTTGTTCTTATCTTAACGCTCAGCTGCAAAATGATCGTCAAGACGATCATTTAGGAAAGTGATGAGAGAGTGAGAGTGATCTGATGACTTCATGAAGTCCGAACATTATTATAAACAACATATATGTAGATTTTTTTGTAGTAGGTAACATTCCTGTCATAATTGTCACGTAGTTCTAGTGTTTAAATTATTCTACCCTCAATCGATACATAAGTACAAACAAAAGCTTACAAGATCGTTCGTCTTCTCTAAAACTATTTAAATAAATGAAGAGCAATAACAGTAGTCGGTAGACGTACAGTTTTCTTAAATTTTATTTAAAGTAAGATTTATTTATATCTAGGTGTTGCCTGTTTCACTGCTTCCGGTATGGTTCTGGACAACTCTTCCGGCAGACAATTTATATTGTAGCGTGCGTATCCGGAGACAGTGGAACAGGAATTTAGAATACATAATTACATGAAACTACACTATTTGAATACAAAATTTTTCCTTTAAACGCGAAGCATTCCTAAAAATCCAACTAGTTGATCCTCCGGTCACAGCTGTCTTTATTATATGCGCTAGCCTTTACACCGTAGTACTTACTTTAGTACATATCAAATTGTGTCGATCCTACGCTTCAGTAGGTATGCATTCGATGAACGAATGTCTTCTCTGAGCACACCTACGAGAACACGTTTTCAGATACTTTCTATACCGTGACTGTATGTAGCATTTACTAAATAATTACGACACAAAAATACATTGAATATTACGTAAACTACTCGATATTATTATCGCTAAACAATAAAAATTTATTATTATTTATACATCAATGTTTTACAACGTTTTCCTCTCCATGAAAGACGAGAATTTAGAAAACGACGTATCCAAATTTCGGAACTGGGATCCGTAACTGTTATCATCAAAATCGTAGTAATTAGCTGAAACAAAAACAAAATGTTAGTATCATGTATTCAAGTTATATGCTATTTTATTGCTACTTAGGTTATCTTAAGAATATCATAATATAGCTATACATAGAAGAAAAAGAAAGAAAGAAAACTTTTTACTCACGTGAAAGTGACGCACAATACACAATAATATACAAATAATCTAATATATAAATATAAACTGAATACATAATAGAAAAAAACACACACACACACATGATCTATTGTTCGCATTTACTCAATATAACCCATGTCAGAGTTATTAGTCCTGCCACCTTTATTTCCACACAGAAGAAGGTCAGGGCTGTCAGTAGGAGTCCCAGCAGCTCTTGAGTTTGATAATAATTCATGATCTGTAGTCCTTTTTCTTCTACAAATACTACCACACCATCCACATGATAATCAACTGGAAAATACAAAATGATCATTCATTTGACGTAAAATCTACATAATGAAAAATGGTTAATTAATAACCAACATTAAATGGAATAATCACCCAGCTGTTAGTTGCCACACGTGGTTAATTAACTTAATCACTAACTTTGTTCTCTTAACCAACGTCCCTTCTGCCATATCTTCCTGCGTCTTTTTATCACTTTAGTTACTTCTGCAGCCTCTCGCAGTAGATTCGATAGCCACTTAACTGAAACAAAAACAAAACATACCTCATTTACCTGCCCTGTTACCTTACCTATTTATTATGTTTATCTGTCTTTGTTTTTATCTTAACGCTCAGCTGCAATTGACTTGACAATCATTTAGGAAAGTGCATTATGTGATGACTTCATGGAGTCCGATTATAAGTCGATTTTTTTTTGTAGTAGGTAACATTCCTGTCATAATTGTCACATAATTCTAGTGTTTAAATTATTCTACCCTCAATCGATACATAGGTACAAACAAAAACTTACAAGACCGTTCGTCTTCTCTAAAACTATTTAAATAAATGAAGAGCAATAACAGTTGTCGGTAGACGCACAGTTTTCTAATTTTATTTAAAGTATACCTATACTTACGAAGTTCAAAAACACTCAATTGAATAAGATTTATTTATATCTAGGTGTTGCCTGTTTCACTGCTTTCGGTATGGTTCTAAACAATTCAACCGGCAGACAATTTATACTGTAGCGTGGGTATCCGGAGACAGTGGAACAGGAATTTAGAATACATAATTACATGAAACTACACTATTTGAATACATAATCTTTCCTTTAAACGCGAAGCATTCCTAAAAATCCAACTAGTTGATCCTCCGGTAACAGCTGTCTTTATTATATGCGCTAGCCTTTACACCGTAGTACTTACATGAGTACATATCAAATTGTGTCGATCCTACGCTTCAGTAGGTATGCATTCGATGAACGAATGTCTTCTCTGAGCACACCTACGAGAACACGTTTTCAGCTACTTTCTATACCGTGACTGTATGTAACATTTACTAAATAATTACGACACAAAAATACATTAGATATTACGTAAACTACTCGATATTATTATCGCTAAACAATAAAAATTACTTATTATTTATACATCAATGTTTTACAACGTTTTCCTCTTCATGAATGACGAAATCTAATTATTTAACATTTTTGAGATAATAATCTGCCAATTCAAAAGACAATTTAGAAAACGACGAATCCAAATCTCGGAACAGGGATCCGTAACTGTTATCATCAAAATCGTAGTAATTAGCTGAAACAAAAACAAAATGTTAGTATCATGTATTCAAGTTATATGCTATTTTATTGCTACTTAGGTTATCTTAAGAATATCATAATATAGCTATACATAGAAGAAAAAGAAAGAAAGAAAACTTTTTACTCACGTGAAAGTGACGCACAATACACAATAATATACAAATAATCTAATATATAAATATAAACTGAATACATAATAGAAAAAAACACACACACACACATGATCTATTGTTCGCATTTACTCAATATAACCCATGTCAGAGTTATTAGTCCTGCCACCTTTATTTCCACACAGAAGAAGGTCAGGGCTGTCAGTAGGAGTCCCAGCAGCTCTTGAGTTTGATAATAATTCATGATCTGTAGTCCTTTTTCTTCTACAAATGTATTCCATCCACATGATAACCAACTGGAAAATACAAAATGATCATTCATTTGACGTAAAATCTACATAATGAAAAATGGCTAATTAATAACCAACATTAAATGGAATAATCACCCAGCTGTTAGTTGCCACACGTGGTTAATTAACTTAATCACTAACTTTGTTCTCTTAACCAACGTCCCTCCTGCCATATCTTCCTGCGTCTTTTTATCACTTTAGTTACTTCTGCAGCCTCTCGCAGTAGATTCGATAGCCACTTAACTGAAACAAAAACAAAACATACCTCATTTACCTGCCCTGTTACCTTACCTATTTATTATGTTTATCTGTCTTTGTTTTTATCTTAACGCTCAGCTGCAATTGACTTGACAATCATTTAGGAAAGTGCATTATGTGATGACTTCATGGAGTCCGATTATAAGTCGATTTTTTTTTGTAGTAGGTAACATTCCTGTCATAATTGTCACATAATTCTAGTGTTTAAATTATTCTACCCTCAATCGATATATAGGTACAAACAAAAACTTACAAGACCGTTCGTCTTCTCTAAAACTATTTAAATAAATGAAGAGCAATAACAGTTGTCGGTAGACGCACAGTTTTCTAATTTTATTTAAAGTATACCTATACTTACGAAGTTCAAAAACACTCAATTGAATAAGATTTATTTATATCTAGGTGTTGCCTGTTTCACTGCTTTCGGTATGGTTCTAAACAATTCAACCGGCAGACAATTTATACTGTAGCGTGGGTATCCGGAGACAGTGGAACAGGAATTTAGAATACATAATTACATGAAACTACACTATTTGAATACATAATCTTTCCTTTAAACGCGAAGCATTCCTAAAAATCCAACTAGTTGATCCTCCGGTAACAGCTGTCTTTATTATATGCGCTAGCCTTTACACCGTAGTACTTACATGAGTACATATCAAATTGTGTCGATCCTACGCTTCAGTAGGTATGCATTCGATGAACGAATGTCTTCTCTGAGCACACCTACGAGAACACGTTTTCAGCTACTTTCTATACCGTGACTGTATGTAACATTTACTAAATAATTACGACACAAAAATACATTAGATATTACGTAAACTACTCGATATTATTATCGCTAAACAATAAAAATTACTTATTATTTATACATCAATGTTTTACAACGTTTTCCTCTTCATGAATGACGAAATCTAATTATTTAACATTTTTGAGATAATAATCTGCCAATTCAAAAGACAATTTAGAAAACGACGAATCCAAATCTCGGAACAGGGATCCGTAACTGTTATCATCAAAATCGTAGTAATTAGCTGAAACAAAAACAAAATGTTAGTATCATGTATTCAAGTTATATGCTATTTTATTGCTACTTAGGTTATCTTAAGAATATCTTAATATAGCTATACATAGAAGAAAAAGAAAGAAAGAAAAACTTTTTACTCAAGTGAAAGTGACGCACAATACACAATAATATACAAATAATCTAATATATAAATATAAACTGAATACATAATAGAAAAACACACACACACACACACATGACCTATTGTTCGCATTTACTCAATATAACCCATGTCAGAGTTATTAGTCCTGCCACCTTTATTTCCACACAGAAGAAGGTCAGGGCTGTCAGTAGGAGTCCCAGCAGCTCTTGAGTTTGATAATAATTCATGATCTGTAGTCCTTTTTCTTCTACAAATACTACCACACCATCCACATGATAATCAACTGGAAAATACAAAATGATCATTCATTTGACGTAAAATCTACATAATGAAAAATGGCTAATTAATAACCAACATTAAATGGAATAATCACCCAGCTGTTAGTTGCCTCACGTGGTTAATTAACTTAATCACTAACTTTGTTCTCTTAACCAACGTCCCTCCTGCCATATCTTCCTGCGTCTTTTTATCACTTTAGTTACTTCTGCAGCCTCTCGCAGTAGATTCGATAGCCACTTAACTGAAACAAAAACAAAACATACCTCATTTACCTGCCCTGTTACCTTACCTATTTATTATGTTTATCTGTCTTTGTTTTTATCTTAACGCTCAGCTGCAAAACGATCGTCAAGACGATCATTTAGGAAAGTGCATTATCTGATGACTTCATGAAGTCCGAACATTATTATAAACAACATAAGTATATGTAGATTTTTTTGTAGTAGGTAACATTCCTGTCATAATTGTCACGTAGTTCTAGTGTTTAAATGATTCTACCCTCAATCGATACATAGGTACAAACAAAAGCTTACAAGATCGTTCGTCTTCCCTAAAACTATTTAAATAAATGAAGAGCAATAACAATAGTCGGTAGACGCATAGTTTCCTTAAATTTTATTTAAAGTAAGATTTATTTATATCTAGGTGTTGCCTGTTTCACTGCTTCCGGTATGGTTCTGGACAACTCATCCGGCAGACAATTTATACTGTAGCGTGCGTATCCGGAGACAGTGGAACAGGAATTTAGAATACATAATTACATGAAACTACACTATTTGAATACAAAATCTTTCCTTTAAACGCGAAGCATTCCTAAAAATCCAACTAGTTGATCCTCCGGTAACAGCTGCGCTAGCCTTTACACCGTAGTACTTACATTAGTACATATCAAATTGTGTCGATCCTACGCTTCAGTAGGTATGCATTCGATGAACGAATGTCTTCTCTGAGCACACCTACGAGAACACGTTTTCAGATACTTTCTATACCGTGACTGTATGTAACATTTACTAAATAATTACGACACAAAAATACATTGGATATTACATAAACTACTCGATATTATTATCGCTAAACAATGAAAATTAATTATTATTTATACATCATATTTTTACAACGTATCGCTCTTTCTGAATGACGAAATCTAATTATTTAACATTTTTGAGATAATAATCTGCCAATTCAAAAGACAGTTTAGAAAACGACGAATCCAAATCTCGGAACAGGGATCCGTAACTGTTATCATCAAAATCGTAGTAATTAGCTGAAACAAAAACAAAATGTTAGTATCATGTATTCAAGTTATATGCTATTTTATTGCTACTTAGGTTATCTTAAGAATATCTTAAACGACAAAGAATTTTTGAGATTATCTTACTTGTGTATAAACTATATATTGTCCAGACCGATTTCGGTCGCGGCCGTCAACCTCAATGGAAACTAGCCAAGAACGCAGTAGATAATATAGTGTACAAGTGTGTCCGCAAACTCAGGTGGACTCCCTCGGATGACAATCCCACACAACTGGGGAGAGATCAGGCACAGGACCAACGGCTTTCCGTGTTTCCCGAGGCAGGAGGGTATCGCGCTTGCGACCACGAGACCGACGGAGCAGTACTAACTTAGCTTGCTCACGGCCAGAGTTAGGAAGAACGGGCCGTCTTGTCAACGGAAAGAGTGACGCACTTTACTCATATTATAAAGCTGGCCGAATAGTGCCAACGGGCACCTTTTATTTCTGTTTGAATATTCAGACGGAACTCTAATCTTTTTTGACGATCTCCGGAATTTACGAGTAGTTTTCCTTGATATTGACATTGACTGCATCGACTAGTGAAATAAAATTAAATAGCGATATTTAAAATTTTTAACCAGTTTGATTCCCGATTTAGATAAACTTATCGATCTGTGCGCCGAGATGAGAAATTCTGTGAATTCAATTATGTTTTTTTTTAAATAAAGAAAAATTTAGTTGTGAATGTAGTTTAGTTTAGCTATACACAGAAGAAAAAGAAAGAAAGAAAAACTTTTTACTCACGTGAAAGTGACGCACAATACACAATAATATACAAATAATCTAATATATAAATATAAACCAAATACATAATAGAAAAAAAAACACACACATAGACACATGACCTATTGATCGCATTTACTCAATATAACCCATGTCAGAGTTATTAGTCCTGACACCTTTATTTCCACACAGAAGAAGGTCAGGGCTGTCAGTAGGAGTCCCAGCAGCTCTTGAGTTTGATAATAATTCATGATCTGTAGTCCTTTTTCTTCTACAAATGTATTCCATCCACATGATAACCAACTGGAAAATACAAAATGATCATTCATTTGACGTAAAATCTACATAATGAAAAATGGCTAATTAATAACCAACATTAAATGGAATAATCACCCAGCTGTTAGTTGCCACACGTGGTTAATTAACTTAATCACTAACTTTGTTCTCTTAACCAACGTCCCTCCTGCCATATCTTCCTGCGTCTTTTTATCACTTTAGTTACTTCTGCAGCCTCTCGCAGTAGATTCGATAGCCACTTAACTGAAACAAAAACAAAACATACCTCATTTACCTGCCCTGTTACCTTACCTATTTATTATGTTTATCTGTCTTTGTTTTTATCTTAACGCTCAGCTGCAAAATGATCGTCAAGACGATCATTTAGGAAAGTGCATTATCTGATGACTTCATGAAGTCCTATTAAAAGTCGTTTTTTTTTTGTAGTAGGTAACATTCCTGTCATAATTGTCACATAATTCTAGTGTTTAAATTATTCTACCCTCAATCGATACATAGGTACAAACAAAAGCTTACAAGATAGTTCGTTTTCTCTAAAACTATTTAAATAAATGAAGAGCAATAACAGTTGTCGGTAGACGCACAGTTTTCTTAAATTTTATTTAAAGTATACCTATACTTACGAAGTTCAAAAACACTTAATTGAATAAGATTTATTTATATCTAGGTGTTGCCTGTTTCACTGCTTTCGGTATGGTTCTAAACAATTCAACCGGCAGACAATTTATACTGTAGCGTGCGTATCCGGAGACAGTTGAACAGGAATTTAGAATACATAATTACATGAAACTACACTATTTGAATACATAATCTTTTCTTTAAACGCGAAGCATTCCTAAAAATCCAACTAGTTGATCCTCCGGTCACAGCTGTCTTTATTATATGCGCTAGCCTTTACACCGTAGTACTTACATGAGTACATATTATTATCAAATTGTGTCGATCCTACGCTTCAGTAGGTATGCATTCGATGAACGAATGTCTTCTCTGAGCACACCTACGAGAACACGTTTTCAGATACTTTCTATACCGTGACTGTATGTAACATTTACTAAATAATTACGACACAAAAATACATTAGATATTACGTAAACTACTCGATATTATTATCGCTAAACAATAAAATAATTATTATTTATACATCAATGTTTTACAACGTTTTCCTCTTCATGAATGACGAAATCTAATTATTTAACATTTTTGAGATAATAATCTGCCAATTCAAAAGACAATTTAGAAAACGACGAATCCAAATCTCGGAACAGGGATCCGTAACTGTTATCATCAAAATCGTAGTAATTAGCTGAAACAAAAACAAAATGTTAGTATCATGTATTCAAGTTATATGCTATTTTATTGCTTCTTAGGTTATCTTAAGAATATCATAATATAGCTATACATAGAAGAAAAAGAAAGAAAGAAAAACTTTTTACTCACGTGAAAGTGACGCACAATACACAATAATATACAAATAATCTAATATATAAATATAAACTGAATACATAATAGAAAAAAAACACACACACACACATGACCTATTGTTCGCATTTACTCAATATAACCCATGTCAGAGTTATTAGTCCTGCCACCTTTA
This sequence comes from Hoplodrina ambigua, assembly GCA_949774945.1. Classification (NCBI taxonomy): domain Eukaryota; kingdom Metazoa; phylum Arthropoda; class Insecta; order Lepidoptera; family Noctuidae; genus Hoplodrina; species Hoplodrina ambigua. The sequence goes on along the minus strand of OX458963.1, from coordinate 4,224,325 downwards.
TTTCCACACAGAAGAAGGTCAGGGCTGTCAGTAGGAGTCCCAGCAGCTCTTGAGTTTGATAATAATTCATGATCTGTAGTCCTTTTTCTTCTACAAATACCATCCACATGATAATCAACTGGAAAATACAAAATGATCATTCATTTGACGTAAAATCTACATAATGAAAAATGGCTAATTAATAACCAACATTAAATGGAATAATCACCCAGCTGTTAGTTGCCTCACGTGGTTAATTAACTTAATCACTAACTTAGTTGTCTTAACCAACGTCCCTCCTGCCATATCTTCCTGCGTCTTTTTATCACTTTAGTTACTTCTGCAGCCTCTCGCAGTAGATTCGATAGCCACTTAACTGAAACAAAAACAAAACATACCTCATTTACCTGCCCTGTTACCTTACCAATTTATTATGTTTATCTGTCTTTGTTTTTATCTTAACGCTCAGCTGCAATTGACTTGACAATCATTTAGGAAAGTGCATTATGTGATGACTTCATGGAGTCCGAATATTGTTATAAACAACATATAAGTCGATTTTTTTTTGTAGTAGGTAACATTCCTGCCATAATTGTCACATAATTCTACTGTTTAAATTATTCTACCCTCAATCGATACATAGGTACAAACAAAAGCTTACAAGATCGTTCGTCTTCCCTAAAACTATTCAAATAAATGAAGAGCAATAACAGTAGTCGGTAGACGTACAGTTTTCTTAAATTTTATTTAAAGTAAGATTTATTTATATCTAGGTGTTGCCTGTTTCACTGCTTCCGGTATGGTTCTGGACAACTCATCCGGCAGACAATTTATGCGTATACGGAGACAGTGGAACAGGAATTTAGAATACATAATTACATGAAACTACACTATTTGAATACAAAATCTTTCCTTTAAACGCGAAGCATTCCTTAAAATCCAACTAGTTGATCCTCCGGTAACAGCTGTCTTTATTAAATGCGCTAGCCTTTACACCGTAGTACTTACATGAGTACATATCAAATTGTGTCGATCCTACGCTTCAGTAGGTATGCATTCGATGAACGAATGTCTTCTCTGAGCACACCTATGAGAACACGTTTTCAGATACTTTCTATACCGTGACTGTATGTAACATTTACTAAATAATTACGACACAAAAATACATTGAATATTACGTAAACTACTCGATATTATTATCGCTAAACAATGAAAATTACTTATTATTTATACATCATATTTTTTCAACGTATCGCTCTTTCTGAATGACGAAATCTAATTATTTAACATTTTTGAGATAATAATCTGCCAATTCAAAAGACAATTTAGAAAACGACGAATCCAAATCTCGGAACAGGGATCCGTAACTGTTATTATCAAAATCGTAGTAATTAGCTGAAACAAAAAACAAAATGTTAGTATCATGTATTCAAGTTAAAGAAAGAAAGAAAACCTTTTTATTCTCGTGAAAGTGACGCACAATACACAATAATATATAGAAAAAAAAAAACACACTCACATATTACTTATTGTTCGCATTTATTCAATATAAACAATGTTAGAGGCCCTTGAGGCGGTTTAGAAACTCTGACCCTAGGGTGTGTGGGGTCGTAAGACCTTACTGCCCACACGATAAAGAAGATTTATTTAATATTGCATAAACAAAAATATCAGATGTAAAATATATAAAATCGATACAATTTAACCGGTCAAGGCCTGGGCCGTTATACCGGTTATAACACTTTTAATGCTTTATGGAGATTAGCAGTCGCGCTAGACTATTGGACCTGAAGACATGCCTAAGCATCTACTTGACTTAACACCCGGTTTCTAAATCGAAGATTAGCGACGTGTCTAAATTAAACGCAATTCTAGTGAGCTGGTTCTCTGTCCATTATTCAGTCAATCAATCACAGCATCTGACGCGCACTTGTCGATTCCTGTTAATTTTCGTTCTAGAAACCGGACGTAAATGACATATAATATAACCTACCGTTGGGGACGCCCGGGCTGAAGACGAAGACTTCTAGCTTGATGTGCAGCAGAATTTGAGATGAGCATGGACCGCGTCGTTGTACCGCTTCTCGTAGGAATGACAGCGTCTTTTGAAGGAGCTACTCATTTCTGGAGAAAACAGCACTGCCTTTGGAAGAAGACCTTCTGTTCTCATGCAACCGTAACCGCCGTTGAAAGGGGGTCCTGTCTTCTTGTGCAATGGCAGCGACCTTTGGCTGGATAACGGACATAGGTAAGGTCCGCCTTTGGAAGGAGGACCTCTTTTCTCGTGAAATTGCAATCGCATTGAAAGAAGGACCTCTGTTCGCGTGCAATGGCAGCAGTGTTAGAAAGAGAAGCTCGCTTCTCGTACAATGGGACTGACCTTTGAAAGGAGAACCTCTCTTTAGAATTGTGGCGGGTAGGTACCTACCTACAAAATTGTCTAGAATAATAATAATAATATAATACAAAATAATGATAATAAAGCAGCTGCCTTTTGAAGAGGCGATGAAACCTTTCTTCACGTGCAATGGCAGCCGCCTTCAAGGAGAATCTCTCTTCAAGTGCAATGGTTGGCCTCCATTGGACGCTGCATATTCCTATACTTACACGTATACTTACACATTCCTAAGCTCGATGTTGCGCTAGAACAAAATGAGAAATAAGTTGATAAAATAAAAAAAATACCTTTATTCTTCTTACAGCGAGGCCCTAAAAGCGACGTCGAAAAGATTTTTTTTTAGTTAATGCTCACCTAAAGAGGCTTCCATAATTTTCTTTTGACGTCCTCATTTGGGGCCGCACTGTCCAAATACCAAAGATAAGTAAAAGCAGGTAAATGAATCTAACTGCCTTATTAATCTGATAGTTGCAAGCGCGACTGCTAATCGTGAAAAGTTCCTGTCCAGAATTCGATTCCCAAGCAGTGTTGGGTTGTTCCTAATCTTGTTAACTATACCTATGTCATACTTGGACAGATTACATTCATCTGGTTTGCTATCAGATGTTCTTTAGTACTTGCCACCTGCTTCCCAACCCCAGGTTGAACGCCTGACAATGCAATCCAAAAGTTACGATTTCGTAGAGATACATTAACTATTCGAAGACCTGCAGTTGCTGAAGTTTCCTCTCTTGAAGTGAGCAGCGCTTAGGTACATGGAACAAAAAGTTGATAATAATTAATACAAAATATATCTTACTTGAACCATCACAGGATGAACGAATTTAAATTATAAAAAGCTACTTACCGGACCAGTCTCAAGTAATAACAACTAACAGGACATAACATCAAACATAAACTCACGCCTGTAATCCCCGAAGGGTTAGGCAGAGGTATACCCATTAGTGCACCCTCATTTCGCCAGTTATGTGGAAATCGCCCTCTATTACATGGGACTAAAAACATAAATGGCGAAATGAGGGTGTACTAATGGTAACACCTAACAGGAGTGACATGATATTCCCAAAGACACATCCATCCAGTCAGAGCTTTCGACCTGAAAATTAAATATAAGATTAGTGTTGAACTTAAAGATTTTAATTCAATAGAAATCATTCTTACCTGGTGTCCGAGTGATTGGAAAAGGTAGACTTGACACATAAAAGATTCATCTGGTTTGCTGTCAGATGTCCTTCAGTACTTGCCATCTGCTTCCCGACCCCAGGTTGAACGCCTGACATATATTCAATGCAATCCAAGAGTTACGTAGAGGTACGTTAACTATTCCAGGACCTGCAGTTGCTGAAGTCTCCTCTCTTGAAGTGAGCAGCGCTTAGGTACATGGAACAAAACAGGCGACAATTAATACAATACATATTTTACCTCAACTATAAGAAAATCAACCAAATAAATTCACTACTCACCAGGTCAGCCACAAGTAACTATTCCTAAGCTGCGCCGACGTGATGTTCCCACTGACCCCTCCACCCAGCCAGAGTTGTTCGACCTGCAAAATATCAATGATTATAGTATATGGCTTACCGATTTTAATTCAATAGAAATCATTCTTACCTGAGGTCCGTGTAGGTAGGAAAGTAGACATGAATGATAACAATAAAAAATATCAGTTACAATATTATTGTTTACTGCAAACAAACAATACTTTTGACATTTTCAATCGCATAAATGATTTATACCTATGAGACACCGCAAGTTGTGGATACAGGCTTCTCTCAACTAACTGTTTACGGTGATCTCGATTATAAGGATCCGAAGATCTAATGTAGGTAATTAACTGGCAACAGTTAACAAAAGATTCAAAAACTTGACGGTTGCGTTAACTAATGTTTCTCTGTCTGCGGAGCGGCTCAGGCTTACCAAAAATACATATGATTAGTTGATTTTTTAAAGCAGTATTGTATAAGTAACCGGCCGAGTAAGTAGTCGAACGGCTAATCCTTATTTATGTTTGTACACGGTAATTAAAATTTAAAAACTTCTTCTTTCACAAACTACAAACGGTAACATAATTTGAAATACATACAAATGGATCGATAAGTATGGTGTCTCTGAAAGAACAACAATAAAAATACTTTCACAGATACAATATCGGCTACACTCGGCTACATTAGTTGATACAGTTACAGATACAACATAATTATCGTCATACAGTTTTAAATGCAACATATTTGTTGATACAGTGAAAGATACGACATATTTGTCTTCATACAGTTGTAGATGCATCACACTTTCTGATACAGTGACAGGAACAGATTACGCGTCAATTTACAACTACCTGTCAACCTGTAGGTATACATTCCCACTATTGTCATTCTTCATAAACCGCTCAATATATTTACGGCGTTATTTAAATAATTTGTAATAATCATCACTAGAATATACGCTGCGGCGTAAGTTTTCGATACCACGTGTGTCGCTGAAGTTGATACCAGGCTAGACGCACCAGGCCCCAAATATCTTGAACGCCATATCTTCTCGTCCCACGTTGGTGAAAGGTGAAAGAGGTTAGTGTCAATATGTAACATTTAGATTTGAGTAGCTTCAACCAGTATTTTATACTGGATGAATAACAAACGTTTCATATTAACATAAACCTCAATTACCAGAAGTTTCTTCATTGTTTTTTTCTTTTTGCACTAAATTCAGTCAGTACATAATAATATTTAAATTGCATCAAATCCATAAGACATATTCTCGAAATTATACCTACTGTGAGGAGTTTTGCAGCAAGTAAATAAATAAATATCTTGGGACAACACACACACGGCTATCTGATCCCAAGCTAAGCAGAGCTTGTGTTATGGTAACCAAACAACTGATATACATACTTATATAATTTATAAATACATACATATTAAAGATAAATCACACCCAGACACAGAACCGACAATCATGCTCATCACACAAAGCATGTCCTGGGTGGGAATCGAACCCACGACCTCCGGCTTAGCAGTCAGGGCCGCTAACCACTAGACCAACAGGCCCGTCAAAGTAGTTAAGATGCTTTGGAATAAGTGGGTCTGGTCTACCATAAAGGTACAGTGACAGATACAACATATTTATCTTCATAAAGTTACAGATACAACATACTTGTTGATACCGTGACGGATACAACATATTAGTTGATACAGTTACAGATACAACATATTAGTTGAAACAGTTACAGATACAACAAATTAGTTGAAACAGTTACAGATACAACATATTAGTTGAAACAGTTACAAATACAACATATTAGTTGATACAGTTACAGATACAACATATTAAATGATACAGTTACAGATACAACATATTAGTTGAAACAGTTACAGATACAACAAATTAGTTGAAACAGTTACAGATACAACATATTAGTTGAAACAGTTACAGATACAACATATTAGTTGATACAGTTACAGATACAACATATTAGTTGAAACAGTTACAGATACAACATATTAGTTGATACAGTTACAGATACAACAAATTAGTTGGAACAGTTACAGATACAACATAGTAGTCTAAACAGTGACAGACGCAACATACTTGTTGATACAGTGACGGATACAACATATTAGTTGAGAAGTGACAGATACAGAATATAAGCTGCGTCGCAAGTTTTCGATACCACGTGTGTCGCTGAAGTTGATACCAGGCTAGACGCACTGGGCCACAAATATCTTGAACGCCATATCTTCTCGTCCCACGATGGTGAAAGGTGAAAGAGGTTATTGCCAATATGGTACATTTTAATATTTTCAACCAGTATTTTATACTGAATGAATAACAAATGCAACATATTGCCATAAACCTCAATCACCAGAGGTTTCTTCATCGCTTTTTCTTTTATTGAACTTAATTCAGTAGGAACATAGTTATGTTTAAATAGCATCAAATCCAAAAGTCATATTCTCGAAATTATACCTACTGTGAGGAGTTTTTGCAGCAAGTAGTTAAGATGCTTTGGAATAAGTGGGGCTGGTCTACCATACAGGTACAGTGACAGATACAACATACTTGTTGATACAGTGACAGATACAACATATTAGTTTATACTGTGACAGACGCAACATACTTGTTGATAAAGTGACAGATACAGAATAATATAAGCTGCGTCGTAAGTTTTCGATACCACGTACGTTGCTGCAAGTTGATACCAAGTCAGACGCACCAGGCCCCAAATATCTTGAACGCCATATCTTCTCGTCCCACGATGGTGAAAGGTGAAAGAGGTCAATGTCAATATGTGACATTTAATTTCAGTTTATTTAACCAGTATTTTATACTCAATCACCAGAGGTTTCTTCATCGCTTTTTCTTTTATTGAACTTAATTCAGTAGGAACATAGTAATGTTTAAATTGCATCAAATCCAAAAGACATATTCTCAAAATTATACCTACTGTGAGGAGTTTTGCAGCAAGTACTTATGATGCTTTGGAATAAGTGGGTTTGGTCTACCAGAAAGGTACAGTTACAGATACAACCATAGAGCAACACGGGGGGGAGTAGCCATAGGCATGCGTACCCCTCTGTCGAAACATATGTGCAAATGGACCACTGTTAAGTCACTGTCACCAAGTGCGATAGTGTTGTTCTTTGTAGATTGTTTGTTTGTTATCGATAAAAATATTTACTTAGGTACCATCAGTTCCTGTGTGACATTTGCATTTGTAAATGTCACAATGTCTTTTGTATCTCTTTTTGCTGGACTTGTGAAAAAGAATTATTTGTTTTTCACTAAGTTTAAACGACAACAATAAACCTACACGATCTTGTACCACACACCAAATCGTGGCAAAATCATTAAAAAAGTTTATTCGCAAAGTCCTATTTCCTTTCATCGGTTATCACTCACATGAAAATTATTTCACAAATCACAATTTGGAACTAACAAGACAAATTTTAGAAAAATATGCAGCTAAAAGAATTTCTCACTTAATGAAAAACTCAAACCCACAGAAATGTACTTATTCGTCATATATTTATTAAAAAATTACTCATTTTAAAACCAGTAATAGATCCTTCACTTTTTCTTTTTAAATTATACCTACATACTTTTATTATTTTTTTAATTGATAACTATTGAAATAGTTATTAATAAAGTCCTATCCTAATTATAATATTATATCACTTCTAAAACCTGATTTTCTTTACCGAATTCTATAATTTATCGATAATGCGTATCGACAGCTACTACAGCAACGGTTGAATGCAACTTGTCAATATAGTTGCATTACGTCGTTTCACTGTTATGACTCAAAATGTATCTTTTTGTACGAAATTGTTAGTGTATTGTTATTATTTTTATGTGTGAGTTTCGTAGCGACAGATGATTGTTTTTGTGTGGGGCATTGAGAAATTGTGTTGGTGTGTGTGTGTTTCCCCCCGCAAAAAATGACAGACTTTTTTGTATTGAAAAAATACGCTATGGCGTCTCCCCTTCATTCAGGAGGCCTGTGTTGCTCTATGGATACAACATATTTATCTTCATACAGTGTCAGACGCAACATACTTATTGATACAGTGACAGTTACAACATATTAGTTGGAACAGTTACAGATACAACATATTAGTTTATACAGTGACAGACGCAACATACTTGTTGATAAAGTGACAGATACAGAATATAAGCTGCGTCGTTAGTTTTCGATACCACGTGTGTTGCTGCAAGCTGATACCAGGCTAGACGCACTGGGCCACAAATATCTTGAACGCCATATCTTCTCGTCCCACGTTGGTGAAAGGTGAAAGAGGTTATTGCCAACATGTTATATTTACATTTTATTGTTTCCAACCAGTATTTTATACTGGATGAAAAATAAACACACCATATTGCCAAAAACCTCAATCACCAGAGGTTTCTTCATTGCTTTTTCTTTTTAACCGACTTCTAAAAAAGGAGGAGGTTCTCAATTCGGATGTTTGTTTTTTTATGTTTGTTCGCGCTTAACTCCGTCGATTGCTAACTGATCTGAAAAATTATTTCTTTGTTGGAAATATACTTGCCAAATGGTCCCATGAAAACTTGATCGAAATCGAACAAGCGGTTATTGAAAAATCAACAAAAATATATCTACATTGTCTACATTGATGATCTTATCGTTTAATTTTTTGGAGTCGGTGCCAAGCTAAGTAATGAATACTTAACTTGGCACCGACTCCAAAAAATTGTTAAATTTCAGTATAGGTTAATACTAGGTTGGGTTAGGTTTATTAATATAGGTAGGTCTTAGTATTATTTTTAAGTTTTTAGTGCTTTTAGGGTTTTTTAAAGTCGGTTTAATTTTTTGCAAAAAACATTTTTGCACTCAATTCAGTAAGAACAGTAATGTTTAAATTGCATCAAATCCAAAAGACATATTCTCAAAATTATACCTACTGTGAGGAGTTTTGCAGCAAGTAGTTAACATGCTTTGGAATAAGTGGGTCTGGTCACCTTATAGGTATATTTTCGAAAATGTTGAGATTTGTTTACTATACTTACCATTACTCTCGCTCAAGTTAGTTGACAACACATTATTATAAAGTTTACTCCACGCACTCTGGCAGCTCACGATTTCAGCTCAAATTTTAAGATTTCACTCACTATTTAATGAGTGAAATCTTAAAATTTGGATTGAGAGCGCTTTAGACATTCATTTTCATGAGTTATTGTTTGAATCGATTAAATAATTCACAAATAAAAATATCACATTAGAAAAACATAAAATCGAATACCTAAGTACAGTTTAAAATTACAAGTCTTTAGTTTCAGAAGTGGCCCATAGTTGCCAAAAAGATATAGCTTGTACATTTTGCTAAATTTGCCGTAAACGTTATAAAAAATCGATTTGAAAAATATAAAATAGAAATATATGTATGTATGTTTCAATTGAAAAATTATAGAAACTTTATAATAAGTGATCTATGTCGACCGAAGTGCTACTTATATTGGTCTCAACGTGTAGTTGTGACCGTTTCTGTAATACCCTAGACTGATAAAATCTTCGTTTTTTCTAGATATGTTAAAATTAATGTTTTAGGTCGGCTTTCCCCGAATAGGAAGGGGCCATGCCCCGCCATCCGCACGGCCTTGTAGAGCTCGTCCCAGACTAAGCACTCTTCCACCGTTTAAATAAAATGGATTCCCAAAATGTGAAGAAGTCCAATGCCTTGAACCATTAATAGGACTAGAAAAGGATTGAAAGAAATAGTAAGTTAGATTAAGGAATCCATACTTATGAAGGTTGGACGTAGTTTTAGCAAGCTAAAAAATTAGGTCTGGGGGAGCAAAGTGAACTTTATAAAACTTCTGAGTTATTAGGCCCATCGTCAGTATTTGGCACATCGTCACTCACATCAACACTTGCGAGTACCTACTCAAAGCAACACTTCCTTTATCAGTTATTAGAATATTATTCAAATTAAAATTATTTTTTTACTTTATAGTTTTTGAAGGCGACCTTTTTTTTCTGTTTAGTTATAAATTTACTTCTGGGCCTAAATATTAAAATTAAAATCCAAGTCCTTTTTTTGTTTCAAATTAAAACCACATGAAATCTACTGTTCTGAAGCCCGCTAGCTCCAGGCTCATCCATGGGGCTACTAATCTGAAGCAAGCTACCTCCAGGCTGCTCCACTCATGAACTCTTCTTCACCGGGATAGCACTAGTCAGCTTCCCGCAAGTATTAACCTTCGCCCTGTAGGTACAAGACTAATAGTTGGGGAGCCCACAAAGGGATTTGTGGATTTACTCGAGCGCGGCAGATTAATTTAACTTGGGATACCTTGCTCTCTGTTAAGTACCTCCACCATATATAAGCCTTATATATAGGGCCGCGCGTCCAGAACAGTCAATCAGTATAGTAAAAAAAAATCGAGAGCTGGATTTACTCGAGCGCGTCAGATTAAAGCAGGGTAAGTTAATTACATGCAGAAAAGTGTGCATTTTAATAATCTGACGATTTGTTTGCGACGTAAGGAAATAGCAGTGTCAAAGTTGCAAAACAAAAAAATGTGACCTGGACATTCTCGAGCGCGGTTAGTTTTCATTTTATTTTGAAGGGAATTTTTCAAGGATTATGATTATAATATGATCTGCCGATTTCCACAAGCCGGAGTAGTAAAATAACCAATAAAGTGTTTTACTAGCAGCTGCTTAGAACTATGTAGTTTTCACTCTGTGCTTCTCTTAATTGTCCAATAATCTCTCTCTTAATTATTTCTCTTATTTTTATTAGTTGTACTTAAAACGTTAAGCAAAAAATTGAAAAAACAACTTCAGGTTAAGGAAATTCCTCCACATAATTGTCACATTATGGTTCAGCATGATAAGGACATCAAGCTGAACCGTCTGTATAATAATCTGACGCGCTCGAGTACGTCAAAGTCACGATGATTCTTTTTGCATTTTCAAAAATCGGCCATGAGTTTTGGTCGCTTCTAAATCGTCAGTCTTTCGAATGGGAGGCTCTTTAGGGTTTACTTAACATCCCTTCTGAAAATCTGACGCGCTCGAGTAATTTCTTTTTCCCCTCGTTTTCAACCCCTTTGTACGGGCACCCCCACCATGCAAACCGGCAGATTAATATTCCCAGGTTATTAGAAACACGTGGGGCGTATACACTATTAATATCTGACAACCTCGAGTATGTCAAGTTCACGATTTTTTTTTACATTTTATTTATTTATTTATTGCATTCATTTCGTGTACAAGGTGTTTTTACATAGTATAAGTTAAATAGTAGTAGTTAGTTAGTAAATCACTGCACGCTCCTCCGCCAGTGACAGTACATACATCTCATAACCTTTTTTTCTTTTAGCATCTAATCTTCACAATCGAAAAAGTCCGTACCACGCTCGAGTAAATCCACATTTAGCATCTTGGCGTCCCTAACTATAAGAGTAATATTTCGCTGAAAGCCGACTAGCGGTTGCCAGTCTGCTTTCAACGAGTAATCGTCTGAAGCCCGCTATCTCCAGGCTCATCCATATGGCTACTCATGTAAAGACTAGAATATAAACTAGTGCATAAAAAGTTGAAATAATTCAACGTGTGAACTTCCGTTTCCAAATACGTAGTAAATAATAAACTGTTTTTTTCTCAGTTTTGTTCCTTACGGCGTAGCACCTGGCATTAGCCTCGTCAATCATGACTGGCAATGAATTTAACGCAGCTTTAAGGTTAAAACTAGACACTGTTTAAGTTTTACTTAAACTTGCACAATTCTATAACTTCAGTACACTGTGAAATCTCTCGCTAAATTGTTAATGCATTTTGACTTAATAATTGACACTTTATTTTTGTATATTACTTACACTTTGAGCTACATATATTGAGAATATTTCATAAAAGTATAATTTGCCTAAGATGGTTACTTAGTCAATATATTGCCAGTCCAACGATCTGAATCAATTTTAATTAAATTTTAATACATACAACATACATAAACATAACATCATGCCTGTAATCCCCGAAGGGTTAGGCAGAGGTGTACCCATTAGTACACCCACATTTCGCCAATTATGTTTTTAGTCCCATGTAATAGGGGGCGAGCCTATTGCCATCAACCGGGAACAAATCCAAACTCCGAGGCTGCTACTGAGAAATTCCAGATGGAAAAACCCAATAACACTTTGCCCGACCTGGTTTTCGCACCCAACACCTCATGCACAGCAGTCGCGCTTGCAACCACTAGACCAACGAGGCAGTCAAATCAGTCGAGGCAAATTTTAATAAACTCTTGTTTCTCTAATGTAATTCACAATTTTCTCAATTAGTTGCCATAACTTACCATAAGAAAGACTAATGCCCGTTTTCACCATCAATCCCTATTTTTTAAGATATTTTAAGTGATACCTAACGCAAGTTTCTTTTTCACCAACATAAAGGGGCCACCTATGGCAGTAAGGGATCACTTTAAATAGGGGCCCGATTGACGGCCTTCTAAATGCTAAGTAACAGTTGCATTTAAGTGAAAGGAAGCAAATTGCGATGTAGATACAGTTAGGTACGAAATGGAAGGTGAAAAAATGATTTATTTAAAGCTTTTGATGCAATTGAAGCAGTGGAAGTTCTTTCAAATTAAAGTTTATTCACGCGTCCACAATTTTCGCATTAAAGGTACTTAATTTTTTTTTAAGCTTTTATATCATTTAGATTGTGTAGACGTTTTAAGTTGATAATTAAAGTTTTAGAGGAAAATATTATTTTAATATTTTTAGCGCATTTAAATAAAAGTTTGTATCACAAACATGTTTGTAAACAGAAATATCTCGCAAAACCCAAAAAATAAAAATGAACGAACTGACCAGACAGACACCAACAAACAACAACATCTTTGAATTAACTGACAAGGTGTCAATTGACATTGACAATTAGTTTTTTTGCGCATTGTAAGTAATGGGCCTAATATACAGCCAAAGTTTGAAATAAAATCTTATTTAGAGCCCAAATTCTATAGATTTTGATAACTGTTGCTGAGTTATTTGATGTTTTATCTGTAATTTTAGTTATGATAGTTATTTCTATCAAATCGTGAAGATATTATCCAATAAAATATTTTATAACAACTCTATCATGAAAGAACTGTAACCAAGCCAAGTGAACCCTAATTAAGTGTGCCCTAGCATGGTGAAATCGAACTTTGGTAGGGGTACAGTTAAGGATCCCTTAGCTTAAGTAACACCTACTTAGGTAATGATTTAGGGATCAATGGTGAAAACGGGCATAAATCTTCTTTTGCATACAATGCGCTACCGAGTTTCAGCTCTAAACAATGATGTCATCATTCATTAGAGCAGAAACTCGGTAGCGCGCACCACAAATTATATCAAACGAACATTTTGCACTAAATCCGTGAGGATTTAATAGAACTGATTTGATAAACTTTTAGCTAATAATATATCTTATTCATAATTATTTAAAAAAAATACGAATAAACGCAGTGTGCAACAAGTTACAATGAATGGTGTTATATTATGTGTATAGGTTAGGTTAAATTGAATGTATATTATATCAAACATTTCCTCAAAATGATTACTATTTCCAAATTAACTACTGTGAGTGCTAAACATCGCAAAATACATTTAAAAAAAAATATAGTAAGGAAACGGTTTTTATTGTGACCCATTGTGATAAAATTCACACTCATTTTGAGGAGTGCATGTTTTGAGAAGTGCTCTTTTAGAGAATTGCTATTTTGAGAAGTGCACATTTTGCGAAGTGCATAATCTTTGTCAAATCAAATCAAACCACTGCCATTCCGCTTTGGCAGGGTCACCATTAAGGCATCATATCAGACGGCAAAAAAATACCTTTGTTATTTCCGTAATTACATTTGTTTCATAATTTATTTTTCTATAAAATGCTCCACGCTGACAATGTGAAGCAGATTGTCTTTCTACATAACCTCATGCCTGTAATCCCCGAAGGGTTAGGCAGCGGTGTACCCTTTAGTACACCCACATTTCGCCAGTTAATGTAATGTAATGTCTTTCTACTTTCTCCCATATACTACTAATTAGAGTCTGGAACACTAATTAGCGTTAAAATCGGCTTCCCCTATGGAAGTGTGTTACCCCAGCAAAATAATGCTATAAAAATATATAAAATAGTCATTTAAACGTAAATTTAAACGGTAAATATTTGTCCAGCTTCTGTAATTGTTGCTTACATTGTTAAAGTTGCACATATAGTTTTTTAGTTATTCCACAAAACATTTCTTCCTGGGGTAACGTTACAGCAGCTAGACATTTCCTTTTCTATTGGCAATATTGAAATAAATATTAGCCATATATATAATTAGTTGTCTAGACTAAGTAGACGTTGCAACTTATTTCGTATTTGTTCTCTCTTCGGCTGCGAAGTTATTCGAGATCTTGTCGGAGTAACGTTTCTAGTGTATACACACTATTAATATTTTACACGCTCGAGTAACCAAGGTCACGATTTTTTTTTATATATTTTAAAATCTCTACACGCTCGCCCCACCTTTGAAGCGGCATACATCTCATAACCTTTTTTTTATTTTTAGCATCTAATCTTCAAAATCCAAAAGGTCGAGTAAATGCACATTTAGCATCTCGGCCTCCCCAATTACTATATATATCAACAATTAGTTACTTAGTTCAGTTTTGTACTAAATGTGCAATAAATTTATGAAACAAATTTATTATAACTAAAAAACTAAATGTGCAATTAAACATGTGCGCAACAATAACAGAAGCTGGACATCAACTTATTACTCATTTAGGCGCTTTGCACACGGAGCAACTTAAGTTGACGCAACTGGCAACTTTTTAAAAGTTTCCTGTAAAAGTTGCTAGTTGCCATAAAGTTGCCGGTTGCTGCAACTTTTTGGCAATTTGTAAGCAACTTTTTTAGCCGAGTTACAATGTTGCAAACTACTACTATGTTACTTAGCGGTATTACCACTAGATCTGGTAGATTGGGACCACCTTCTGGTGGTCAGAATTTGTATCTAGGTGGCAAGTTTTAGGTTGATGGTTTTCAAAAACAAAATTGAAATAAATTTACAATACTAACACTTTCAGTGTACTTATCCGTTAGATGACTGTGGTATGTAAAAAAAGAAAAAGTAATCGTACTGATAACGGTACAAGTTATTCAGGCCGACAAAAAAGAGGGTAAGAAACATCATTCTCTTAAAAAACAATCCTATTTAGTGAGCCCGAGTGGCTGTGGAGCAGGACTAGCATTTAGCCAAGCATTTTTGTCCGTCATATAATCATCTAACTTATAATAATGCTTGATTAGATAGTGTGCATTTTATGCATAGTTTAAATTTCCTCTCATTTAGTTGGAGAATATCAAGAGGTATTTTATTATAGCATTTTACACATTATCCCAAAAAGAAGTGTCTACTTAGTGGGAAAAACCATTAAGTTAATGGCAACACTATGCCGGGCACAGGGCGAGGGAGGGAGGGTGTGAAATCTAATATTTGACAGTTGCTAGTTGCCGCAACTGAAAACTGTTGACGATTGCCGCAACTCGCAACTTGAGTTGCTCTGTGTGCGCAGTCCAATTGAATTACATGTAAACAGCTAGTTGCCAGTTGCCAGTTGCTGCAAAAGTTGCTCCGTGTGCAAAGCGCCTTAAATTAAAAGACTATTTTTTGCATTATTTTGCTGGGGTAACGCACGCCCTATGGGCAAGGGGCAGCGCTCCACCCTCGCGCTTCCAATAGAGCTCCACAACCTTCACCCCAATTAGCTCTCCTTCCAATTTTAACGAATTTTATTATTATTTTAAATCGAGTCCCTATCCTTCTATGTGCTAACGATGCTTTCTCATAATATAGTTTGTAAAGAATAAATTATTCAAATAAGGTTAACATGGTTGAACCAGCCAGTGGCCATAGGTACATCAGCAACGCGCATCCTTGTAGGGTTAACGCTATCAATAACACAAATGACTAATAAAATAATCCTTAAAGACACCTTCGTACCCATAACCATTCATACGGTAACTACCTGTGAGGGAAGCTCACATGGGGTAAGACTCCGGAGAGCCGGCTTTACTCGTGGATTACGGCGCAGTAGTCTGACTTTCCGACTAAGGTCAGCGGGCCATATTATTATGTGCCAATATACACTTCTCCAACGACGTCATGTCTTAACCTCGTAATGCCTAAACCTCTCAAAAGCATTACACTTCCCCCAAAATAAATAATGTTATGGCAACCCACATCTGCCCTTAAGGGGTTACATACAACCGGGGTCGCGGGGCGTCTTAAGAGGATACCGAAGCCCCGGTACGTAAAAGGCAACAGAAGGACCAGGGTGGTTTTTTAGTCAGTAAAAGTCTAACAGTCCATTCCGCCCCACCCAGGGCGGAAGGACTTATTTAATGGTCCGTACCAACCCAAAAAAAAGGGGTTACATACAATGCTACACACTCAACATCTATAGCTTTATCTTCAACAAACGCTATTAAGTTAGAATAAAGCCTCGTAGTCATGGTAAACATTTGTTTGGCAACAGTTGATCAACGCTGTTGATGAACAGCGAGAATGCTGCTGGAAACTTTGTTTATATCAATTTGGGTTGTCCACACACGTCAACATTTGTTAATAAACTGTATTCGCTCGCCGGGCGTCAACTCTGCATTATGGCGTGATCAACTCCGTGTCATACCAAGGGTCCATCCACAATAATCATATTCGTATGACCTACCAACTAAATTTCCATTTGTGTATACAGCTACCTAATATTATAAAGATGTAAAGCTTTTTTTCATCCCACCATCTCGGAAAGAGTATTTTTAATCTTCAATATCTGAGTGGAAAAGCCGTTTTTATTCTCTAGAGGATAAAGTAAATTGAATTTAGAACATCGTGTGCACTAAGTTTGTGAATTAAAAAAAACATTAAACCTATTTACTGCTACCTCTATGGTGCCGAATATATCATACAACTTCTTTTTAATTTGTTAAAAACTCAGACTCGGAACCTTCTTGGTGTTCTTTTTTCAATTTGCTTTGTACGCGGTTCTTTACGCGGCATTTTTTCACGTCATTGTTAAACCTTATATTCAAAAACAAGAAACTCGAAAACCCTCTCTCTCCATCATTCACGCCAAGGGAATCCGATGAATCGGTACAACTATTAAGTATGACAGATAGTTTACCGAAAAACAGTACACAAGTGACTAACACCAATATTACAGTACCAAACAAAAATATTACACTCAATTTAAATAACTGTAGCAACGTTACTTTAAAATTTTCTTAATTATACCTTAGTATTATTTTGTTATAATTTAAAGATTATTCTGTAATACTTACCTGTCATAATGTAGTAATTAATACCTAAACTGAAATAAAAGTGTACCTGTCTTGTGATTGTAAACGTTTTTTTTTGCATTTAGTCATTCCCTCGCTGAGGTGGAATGAAAAGTTACGTGTTGCACTCGAGTGCAAAGATTTTTCACCTCGTGCTCTTTTGATTCCCTCGCTGACGCTCAGGATTCTAATTTTGAATCACTCGCTGCGCTCGTGATTCAATTTTGGAATCCTTCGCTTGCTCGGTCATCAAGATTGAACACGCGGTTAAAAAGCAACTTTGCACTCTTGTATAACAAATAACTATTGTTAGAGACTATTGTGACAGTCAGGGGCGTAGCTACCGCCGTATCTGCCGTATCAATTATACGGGGCCCCCGGCCTACGGGGGCCCCCAAGGTGCGTAAGCAAAAATTAATAAAACTTCCCAAAGAAGTTTCTCGAAATTAAAATTGATAAAAAAATATTTAAGAACTTCTATGGGACAGGAACGCCTGTCAGACCTGTCACTATTGTCCATAGAGGCAGAAACTTAAGAAAAACTAAAGTCATCATCAGCTATTTATTTATTTAAACTTTATGCAACTAATGTACAAAGGCGGACTTAATGCCTTAGGCATTCTCTAACAGTCAACCAAAGGTGGTGAAGAGATAACATGGTAGGTGCAAGCAATTTTTATGAGAGTAAAACAACAAAATCAGAGATTTAAAAAAAAATAAAAATAAAAAAAATACTCAAAATTTAACATCATAAAATAAAGTGTACACAAGTACAAAATAATTAAATTCTACATACTTACTATAAAATGCTATATAATATACATAAACATATATAAAAATATAATATATACATATATAAATACATATCTTACCAAGAATAGAAAGGAGGATTATAATAAAACTCTTTCTATTTGCTCCGAAAAATAAATCCGCAACTTCCGCTTGAATGCATACAAACTGGTGGCTGTCCTGATATCAAGAGGGAGCGCATTCCAAAGAAGAATAGCCTGAATATGAAAGGAAGAATGAACAAAGTCAGAAGTATGAGAAGGGCAGCTGAGTAGAAGATTATTAGAAGATCGAAGACTCTTAGTGTGAGTAGAACAAAGATATTAAAATTTGAAATAAGATAAGAAGGAGGAGTAAGTGAAGTGAGAAGAGAGAAAAGCGTGGTTAACGCACGCAAACTTCTTCTCTGACGAATAAATGATATAATTAACCAGTTTGCCGAAAAAAAGGCAAGGAGAGTTAATATTTAATTTGAATTGTTTTTAAAAATGTGACAGATTATGATGAATAAATATTTCTTTTAATTTTATGCCAATTTTTTTTTTTTCTTTTTTTAGAAATCTTTACCCTTCCTAAGGGCCCCCAAACAAATTTTTATACGGGGCCCCGCCAAGGTACGCTACGCTTCTGGTGACAGTGCCTTATCAATTTATACATAAAAATATTATGTTTAATAAAGTGAGTGATAGACATACTTTATTACCAGAAACATAGATAAAATAGCTCAACCATATTTAAGATTATTACAATTATCTTTTTTGAGGTAGGTACTGTATTAAATGTTACAACAAAATTCTTTGTTATAAAATAAAGGTGAAAACGAAAGAAAATTTAAGACATACCTACATTAAAAGTACACTTTGCTAACAAATATATCTAGCTGAGTGCCCACTTAGTTGGGCGGTAACCATTTTAACTTGTGATGAAATTATGAGTGTGGTTCGGTTAGTACTGAGTGCTATGATTTATTTCCTGTCTACAGACGCTGCGCACGTTCAGCGCTAAATTCCCGAGCACGGTCCTGCGATGTTCTCGCGCTCTGGCTAGCGAGCCTCTGCGAGCGCTCAGCGCTAGACTCCCTATCCTTTGTTGCAGAGACATGCTGCCTTAAATCACTGAGACGCTGCGCACGTTCACCGCTAGATTCCCGAGCACGGGCCTGCGATGTTCTCTTTGGTTAGTAAGCTACTGTGAACGTTCGGAGCTAGATTCCCCAGCGCGTGCTTGCGAAATAGTTTTTCTATTCCTCAAGAGGCGCTGATGCTTTTCAAGAGCAGACTCTTCCGTACGGCGTACTCGAGCTGCTCTGGGATGTCTGACGGGAAAGTTATGATTTCCTTTTAGGCATGATAAACAATCGCTGAAACTGTTCGATATCCCAAAAACAGAAATACCATGGGTAAATGGATAAAACGTCCGTACAAAGCATGTTCTAATGTGGTTCGTGAATGGACGGCGGCATTTTGCGATTTAGTAATTTTATATTATCTTCGAAACTATTTAACCAATTGACATACTGTTGTGGGCAAATCGTATCTCTATGATGTTCTTGTGATCATAATAATATGTTTTCCATAAGGTTTTATATTTTATTGTTTAAAAAATCGTCCAAAGGTATGTACGTCGAAAAATACTTTTTTTAACACATAAAAGCTTACTATATCTGCTAAAATATAAAAGATAGAAATATGGTGTCGCGGACTTTTTTGTAGAACTATTAAAGGCGGACCAGGTTGCCATACATTGTTTTCAATAATATACAACTGTTAAGGCGGCGCACGCAAAAAACTTTGTTGTAAGAGCTATTTTTTTCCGCCTGGCTAGACAAAAATTGAGATAGTTCGGCTATTTTGCATGATAACTTTATAATTTATAGCCTATAGCACTCACGAATAATGTAGCTTTCTACCAGTGAAACAATTTTTAAAATCGGTTCATTACTTTCGGAGATTACCCCCTACAAGCAAACTTACAAACAAATTTTACCTCTTTATAATATTGGTATAGATTACAAGTTAGAGGACTATTATAGGGTAAAAGCCGGATAGTTGCCCCAGTTTAGAATACACTATGTTAGCGGCTTTAGTGGCATTACTGCTTTACTATAATTAAAAGTACCCCTCCTGGAGACCTCTGTGCCATATAAACCGTCAGTTTATATGCACACATTTTGTCCACACGAGCGAAAATCTTCCGCGGTGAAATTTGGACAGGCGTTGAAATAATTTTGGCAAGTAATTTCTATTGAATATTTTTATTACTGATTGAGGTTTCAGTCTATTTGTTGTTTCTTTGCATGCATTACACTTTAAATAATACAGTTAATAACGTTTTATTGCTGAATAGTTTTTATTTATTTTGCAAATAAAAAGGGCAAGTATCCGTATCAAAAAGGATAGTCGCCCAAGATTTTTTGCGGATAGTTGCTCTATGGGCAACTCCCACAACTTTGATGAGCAAAGACAGGTTTTGTCTTCTTTTGTTATTTTTTCTAACTCGTACTAAGCATGTGACTATAACTTAGCTCTAATGAACATAACATAACATCACGCCTGTAATCCCCGAAGGGTTAGGCAGAGGCGTACCCATTAGTATACCCACATTTCGCCAGTTATATTTAAGTCCCATGTAATAGGGGGCAAGCCTATTGCCATCAACTGGGCACAAATCCAGACTCCGAGGCTGCTACTGGGAAATTCCTGATAGAAAAACCCAATAACACTTTGCCCGACCTGGGAATCGAACCCAAGACCTCATGCTCAGTCGTACTTTGCGACCACTAGACCAACGAAACAGTCCTCTAGCTCTAATGAAATATATATTTAACTGTTTTATGCATTAATTCTAGGTAAGCAAAATACCTCGCAAGTGTCAGCGTGAATCAGGCGTGGTACGGCGCCACATAAGCTGGACAGATGATAGTTTAGAGTTGGATATTTTAATACCTTTGAAATGAATAATGATATAATATTAAATTAATATCTTATTTAACTTAGGAGGCTTTTTTGTTTTGTTTTGTAGTTGTAAAACATGAATTTATTAATATTTTATAATACTGAATAAAAGATTGCAGTAAATAATAAATATTGATTACCTTAATAATTGCTATATATTTGTTTTTATTTAAAAAATCATTGTGAGGCGACTATCCCTGCACGAGGCAAGTATCCTCCGAAGCAATTTTACCGTTAGGCGCTTTGCACACAGAGCAACTATTGCAGCAACTGGCAACTGGCAACTTACTGCCAACTCGATGTTTACATATAATTCAATTGGACTGCGCACACAAACCAACTCAAGTTTCGAGTTGCGGCAATCGTCAACAGTTTTCAGTTGCGGCAACTAGCAACTAATTTAGTTGCTAGTTGCCGCAACTAGCAACTGTCCAATTTTATACCAATTTTGAAAGTTGCCAAAGTCAAAGTCAAAACCATTTATTTCAATTAGACCGATTACAGGCACTTTTGAATTGCCGGTTTCCTCAACCGTCAATCGCAACGCGTCGGGCGATTTCACACCCTCCCTCCCTCGCCCTGTGCCCGGCATAGTGTTGCCATTAACTTAGTGGTTTTTTCCACTAAGGAAACACTTCTT
Source organism: Hoplodrina ambigua (assembly GCA_949774945.1). Classification (NCBI taxonomy): domain Eukaryota; kingdom Metazoa; phylum Arthropoda; class Insecta; order Lepidoptera; family Noctuidae; genus Hoplodrina; species Hoplodrina ambigua. Next base: position 4,202,738 of record OX458963.1, on the reverse strand, counting down.
TTTGGGATACTGTTTAAAATGCTATAATAAAATACCTCTTGATATTCTCCAACTAAATGAGAGAAAATTTAAACCATGCATGAAACGCACACTACGTAGTCAAGCATTATTATAAGTTAGATAATTATATCACGGACAAAAATGCTTGGCTAAAAGTCCTGCTCCATAGCCACTCGGGCTCAATAAAAGAGGATTGTTTTTTAAGAGAATGATGTTTCTTACCCCCTTTTCGTCGACCTGAATAACTTGTACCGTTATCAGTACGATTACTTTTTTTTTTTTACACAGTCATCTAACGGATAAGTACACTGAAAACCATCAACCTAAAACTTGCCCACTAAAAAATCCACAAGCCACCAGATACAAATTCTACCCACGAGAAGGGGGTCCCAATCCACCAGATCTAATGGTAATACCGCTAAGTTTGCAACACTGCAAATCGGCTAAAAAAGTTGCTTACGAATTGCCAAAAAGTTGCGGCAATCGGCAACTTTATGGCAACTAGCAACTTTTACAGGAAACTTTTAAAAAGTTGCCAGTTGCCTCAACTTAAGTTTCTTCTTGTGCAAAGCGCATTAGGCAACTATCCGCTAGAGTAGGCAACTATCCCCTTTTTAAGAGTTCAAATAAAACAGGATTTACTCAAAACCCTTAATAATTATGTTTACAAAAGTAGGCTTATATAATAGATTAAGAATCGATATTTTGATATACCATTATATTCCATTATTCTTATTAAGTGCACATTTTCGTATAATAGAGCATTTTTTTTAAGTAGGGCAGCTATCCGGCTTTTACCCTATCGAAAATAATTATGCTTGGAAAATGCTGGCACTGCTCCATAGGACCTCTATAGGACATTCTAGAGAGAACCGAACTGGTTGGTAAAGTAACCTGCTTAATTGGTTGTGTCTTACCAGACCCTGCCACTGAGCTGTGGTTGTTAGGTTATTTCGTTATTTTTCTATACTAATATTGTAACATAACATCACGTCTGTAATCCCCGAAGGGTAATGCAAAGGTGTACCCATTGCTACACCCACATTTCGCCAGTTATGTTTAAGTCCCATGTAATAGGGGGCGAGCCTATTGCCATCAACCGCAGACACCGAGGCTGCTACTGAGAAATTCCTGATGTAAAAGCCCAATAATACTTTGCCCGACCTGGGAATCGAACCCAAGACCTCATGCTCAGCAGTCGCGCTTTGCGACCACTAGACCAACGAGGCAGTCACTAATATTATAAAGACCGACTAATATTATAACGAAGAAAGATTTGTATTTTGTATGTTGTAACGAATTCGCTCAAAAAACATCGGCACCGATTTCAAAAATAGTTTCAGCAAGCTATTAACATAGGCTATATTGATTACTAGAATAAATTAGGAATCCCTACTAAAACTTCAATAATGTAATCCAAGGTATCAACAATCTGCCTGTGAAAATCGTAGTGGCGTGCGCCGCGAATACTATGGGTAGTTTAGTACGAAATCTAGGCGACCGACATCGCGGGAAAAGTGCTAGTATATTCATAAAATGAGGTCAGATCTCGGATATCCTGCTGGCCCAATTGTTAAAGCGCCCACCTCTAATACAAGAGGTTGTGCATTCAAATCCAGGCAAGTAATCTGGCAATCGATCCACTGACTTCGGTGAAGGAAAATATCGCTAGGAAACCGTTTAAAATCGCTTATCCGCCTTGCTTATAGCGTGGTGATCTATGCTCTTGCCTTCCCTCTATGAGAAGAGCCATTGCTCTAAAGTAGGCCAATGTAAGACTGGTATTATTATATATTTATGTATAATAAAGCAAAATGTTACTCATTGGTGCCGATTCTCTTGGTCACAAACTAAACTAAAATTAGACTATTCCCATCTTTTTCTATCCAATAAAACAAGAAAGAGGCTAATGTAAATAAGAGCTGTCAAATTTAGTCAATCTGACACATCCATACAGTTATAGTTGACATCTTAAGACATCGCTAACTTAGTTCTTTAATGTCACGGAATGTCACCGTCCTTTCCTTTCGCTGTATGTAAGTAAGAGATGTCAATTCTCTAAATTTAGTCTAGTTTGTGAACAAGGGAATCGGCACCAATGACTCACTACTTAACTACGAAATCTCGAAAAGTTTGAAGCTAAAAACGAATAGTACAAGATCCGGATTCGGTTAACCCCTCATCAGTTTCCTAATAAAATTACTTTTAGGGTGGCCCACTAGTACCTACGTACCTACAAAAGATTTTTTTTCTTGGGCTATCCATATCACCCCCTTTGGCGATTGGCCTATTTCACCAAAACAATCTATGTAACTATGTTTACTGTCCTGGATTTCAAAAATAGGAATTTGCTATCGCGAAATTCATTGTAGGTAGTTGTAGTAGTATACCCTAAGTATCCTAGCCATCATATACCTACAAGGTACAACCGGGCAATGCCGGTCAAGAGGTAATACCGGTCATTACAATTTCTCCCATGTTGCATGCTGCGTGTCCTAACACCCGCCGATGCACCGACTCCCAGCTCCTTCCTTCTGACATCCAGGATAAAAGTACGTTCATTGTTTTTGCGTCTACTTGAAGTTAATTTTCGAGTTCAATAAAAGGTGATGGTTTGTTATTTCACATTTTTTTAAATATTTCCTTTAATATTTATTGTACCAAAACTATCAAGCATCCCATGTGCTATGGTATAAGTGTGTACTATGTAGACACCGGGCTCACGCTGAGTGAGTAGGGTGACTCTTCTAAGGGTTATAATATGCCTAAACAGAACTTGACCGGTATTACCAGCCATGGCGTAAACGCCATGGCTGGTAATACCGGTCCAGTACCGCAAAAAAATGTAAAAAAGGCTGACCGGTATTAAAATACCGGTCAGCCTTTTTTACATTTTTTATGCTTTTGTTTTTCGTATTGACCTTAACTATTGTGATTGTGATCGAATAATAGTTACAGATTAATTAGCAAATCGCGACTGCTGTGCATGGTCTATGGTCTTGGGTTCGATTCCCAGGAATTTCTCAGTAGCAGTCTCGGAGCTTGGATTTGTGCCCGGTCAATGGCAATAGGCTCGCTTCCTATTACATGGGACTTAAAAACATAACTGGCGAAATGTGGGTGTACTCATGGGTACACCTCTGCCTAACCCTTCGGGGATAACAGGCGTGATGTTATGTAATTAGCAAAAGGATTAATATTTTTTAAAGAAATATAGATTAATTTCTGATTTGTGATTATTTCTTCTTAAATGTCCGGTAATTCCTGCCCTTAGCCTAGTACCTTGTACATATTTAATATCATAGAAATAAAACCATATTTTTCTATTAACTAAGTAACAGGATAATTTTAACCATTAAAGTAGGCTACTATAAAATGAAGTTCAAACGAAGAATCAGTTTCAGTATCGGCCGATATATTGTGTTCGTAAACAGTTGTTAACTGATAATACAGTCATCAATAGATAGTTCGTATTCAAAAGAACCTATAAAATACTAAGAGTTTGAAATAATGAGAGGTTCGTTATATTAAGATATATGTATGAGGAGTTGGAATTATTGAAAGTGAATAAATCTCCATTTTTATTGTAATTTCGAATATATACCGAATACGTATGTACATGTCACATCAACACTTAATACTTAACATGACATCACGCCTGTAATCCCTGAAGGGTTAGGCAGAGATGTATTCATTAGTTCACCCACATTTTGACTGTTATGTTTAAGTCCCATGTAATAGGAAGCGAGCCTATTGCCATTGACCGGGCACAAATCCAAGCTCCGAGACTGCTACTGAGAAATTCCTGGGAATCGAACCCAAGACCATAGACCATGCACAGCAGTCGCGATATGCGACCACTAGACCAACGGGGCAGTGCTAAATGGGCAGGATTTATTCTGTAGAATATACAAATATGCATGAAAACAATTTATTTAATTTAGATAGATAAGGTGTATTTGTATCGACTTTTAGAGTACGTAAGGAGTTTCTTGCCCATCCTTCTCCATACAAAACTACCTTTTGGAAGGGGCAACAAAATTCAGAGGGGGACGATCGGGAACAAATTTAATATTTTTTGTGTAAATTCCCATTCGTCCCCTTAGGTGGACGAAGTCAGTTTTTTTTTGTGTATGACGTTCAAAAGTTCCTTATATTGGCCTAATTGAAATAAATGATTTGACTTTGACTTTGACTTTTATTTTTGAGCAATGTGAGTGAACGCTAATTTGGAAAAACGGTCGGACTTCCATCCTGGTGTTTAATTGACGTCTCAGGTATTACCTGCAGACAGTTTACCTCATATGATTTTATAATAGTATAGACACTAGACAGTTCCTAGTTATATAGATAGTCCCTAGGGTTGTGAAGGACAGATAGGAAGTCGCTCCATGTAACATAAAATACTGGTATTCAGCTGCATTCGGTTAGACTTGAAGCCGGCTCCAACATAGTTGGGAAAAGGCTAGGCAGATTGATTTTTGATTTTATGATAGTATTGTTAGATACTCGTAGATTAAAGTATCATAATAAGAGAGCACGGAAACACCACGTTGCTGATGTGCTCTATGGCCCAGCTAAACTGTGGTCAGAACTACAAAAAAAAATTCGCCTTATGTAGGCCTTAAGTATAGGTTACTGCTTTCCGCATCATCTTCCATTCAGCTTAGCCGCAGAGTGCTTAATGAGAAGCTCTTCGCCATTAGCAAGGCACGGTCGGCGCACGGTGGTCGAGCGACTTGCTGCTGCACTGCATGTCTCGAGTTCAATTCCAGCACGGAACAAATATTTGTACTGCCTAGTATTTGTGTGTTCATGTTTGGAAATGCACCCAGGACACAGGAGAAATTCCTAGTGTTGGGCAACACTTTTTAATAACGAAACACAGGTTTTGTTTTAGAATAAATTAAGTACCTTATGAAAAAATCATTTCAGGAATCTAAAAAACGTACCTAGTCTAATTCTATTTGAAGTGTATGAAAGTTCAAGTACACGTAGTTTGTCCTAGGCCAAATCCGATGCATGTCAGTATATATTTGTTCAACCCAAATTTTAATCTAGTTTGGCCTAAGTACTTTAGCCTTAATTACACTTGATGCCATAGTAATGTTTTTGAAAAAATGTCGAAAACTTTCAGGTATATGTCGAAAGATTATGTATATGTCAATAAAGTTATGGGTCATCCACTTTTGAGTTAAATCTTTGGGGGTTAATGAGTTCGTCTTCAAACCTATACAGGGTGATTCATTGAGACACATCTGACAAGTGCAGGAAATTATTCAACAAGAAATTATGTCGTCTATTTTCGAGGTAGGAAAACGTGTATTAAAAGAGTTCATTCAGTACTCAGAAATGAAGTTAAAACGAATATTTTTGGTAGAAAAATCTATTATTTCATTATTTATTAAAGTAATGGATTACATTGACATTACATTGTTTTTATTTATAGTGAAATAACTAAAATCATTATTTGCTAGTTTTATTTAAACAATATAAGACAATAATCCTTGATTTCTCAAACGAAATTTTAATATGGTAATTGTACGCGTAGGTAACTAATTGTGGTTATGGTAATTGAATTGTGGTTGACTGTATTATCAACAAACTTAGGCACGCTTGGCAATTGGTTACATTAATGTTGCACTCAGTTTGGGGGTTAGAGCTATGATCATTTGCTTCATGAAAAATTTAAACATTACCTCTATTAGTTTCAGTATATTCACACTGACCCGTCTCAATGAATCAGCCTATATAAAAATATAAATAAAAAACAGGTATATTTTTTTACATTTTTATTTTTATTATGCCGTTGTTAAATCGTGCCTATTGTTCACTTATGGAAGTGGTAGTGCAAACGAACATTATAAGTATGTACATTTAAGCCCTTAATACGAATTTTGACATAACACAATTGACATCTTAAAATGCTTGAGGGTTGTATCTCATTTCACAGCGTTACTTCATCCTTGTTTACATAAGGTTCAACAGACAGAGTAGCAATAGACTCGAAGAGCTTCTCATTTATAAATAATAATGACAAAACTCATAAGCAGGGTTGAAAATAATGTGGGAAAAAAAATTAGAGGCATCAGTGGCACGATGCCTCTATTTTCAACCCTGTTTGAAGTTACATTTTTAATAAATAAATAATAACTGGTCGAGCATATTGTTACTCTGGTTGTGGAAACTCTTACTCGTCAATCTGATGTACCGTGACGAGGAGAAAGTTGTTACCGTACACTCAGCAAAATACAAAAGTGAGTTTTTTCTGTAATATCGATCGAAACTATGATATAACGTATGTGTGGGAGCTATCAACACAATATTTCAACATTTCAACCGATACTTAAGAAGAAATCATTTTATAATTCGCAACACTTACAGATGTCAATACGTAAAGGAAATATTTTTGAAGCCAGACCCTTTAAGAGAAAAGATGTAAGGGAACATAGAGAAAAGAAGAAGAAAAGTCATTGAAGACTGCCGGCTGACCCACGGATGGTCGGGGGAATCCGGCGTATACGAGGCACGGCATGGCTGGTCGGCTGGGCGACGCTATGGGAGGCCGATGTGCCGAGATGAAATGTTGATGCAACACAAATAGTGCCAAACGTTGCTTCTGATAATATTTGTGTTCGGAATGAACGAAAAACCAAGAGAAGAAAGTGCAAGACATCACTAACAAAAAGGGAGAAGAAGAAAGAGGAAGAACGAAGGAAGGGAAAGGTCGAAGGAAGGAAAGAAAACGAAGATGGGTAACACGAAAAATAAACGACAAATAAATAAATAAAGAGGGGCGACACATTTTTATATTTTTTTTTACGTTTTTTTGTGTATTTTTTTTTTGTATGCACTTATTTTAATTTTTTTGTATGTTTTTAATAATTTTATATGTATTTTTTTGCATATTTTCTTGTAATTTTTTTTTTGCTTTTTTACATATATTTTTAATTTTTTTTTTATTTTTCTTTTAATTTTTTTTTTACTTTTTTATACTTTTTTTGTATTTTTTTTTATTTTTTCATACTTTTATGCATATTTTTTTTACTTTTTTATATTTTTTGTATTTTTTTTTCCTTTTTTTTACACTGACACAATAACTGGGACATACTTTAAACAGAAAATAAGTGAAGATGAAAAGTGGTAATAGGTGAAGACTTAGTTAAAAAATGACTGGAAATATGTGCCGAAAAATTGACCAAGAAGAAACACAGTACTTTTTTGTAATTTTATTTAATTTCTGAAAAGGCTGCCATGAGAAGTAAACCTATTTCAAGGGCTTATGTACATACTTATATTGCTCGATGTTATTACACTGGAACATAGATATGGTACAATAGCTCAGTCGACAGATAAGAGACATCGTCTTTTCACAATCGTCTAACGTTCTTTGTTGTTTCGAACGACATCACTTCAACCCACGATTTTCAGAAAATAAAAACCATACTCTTATCTGTCTTCCGTGTTATAAACGTCCTTAAATTAATACAAAAACATATTAAATTATACACCATTTGCAAATTATACCACGTACATCATATTCAACAAAGTAACAACGCAAATTAATCCTTTTACAATAAAAATATACATTTACAAAATAGTGCACGCGTAACTTAATCTAAATGATACAATAATATTTGGTAACACAGAAAAACGCTTTTCACTTAAAATTGGTAACCATATAACTAAAAAGTAACGTATTACAAATAAATAACATTCAAACAACATTTCATCGAAATAGAACATAAAGTCCTTTTTTTACCGGAATTCATAAAATATTGTAAAAATTAAAATTATTCATGATATTGTTAAGGCAATAATTGGATATTATTGGGAAGTAACTCAACTACAATTTGAATTTTGTAGTGAAATTAAATCAACTCCAAAGGCGGCGCTTCGACGTGCTTTATAACGAAATTAGCGAAAGATTGGCGATTTAAGACGAATGGAAAATAACAGCAGCCCCTCGTACTCGCGGCGGGGATGCGGAAGGAGAGTGTACAGACGAAGATTTAGATGATTGACAGACTTTAATAAAAATCAATCGAAAGAAGAATAACATGGCACGGAAAAGAGTAAAAAGCAGGCCATGATTGAAAAATTGAGACGAAGGAATGAGAATTCGTATTAGCAGACACCGGTCGTCACGCTGGTGACTAGTTGTAGAGTGGCGCATATACGGGATGTCCCGAAACCGTGAAAAAGGTGTCTGTTAATTTACGAATTTGTAGCAGTACGAAACCCGACGAGGTAAAGTATTATGATGTTTTTAACTTCCCCAGTATCGCTGATGCGCTGGGCAGTCGTCAGGAAAAACCTGCTGTAAGTATGAAAAGTTGAAGATAAAGTTACCATAAGAGGAGTTCTTATGCCAATGATAACCTGGTAAAGGACTAAACAAATGTATAATGTATTCATCATCACTGCATTGTAGCAAAGTCCCCGTGCTTCTGTTGCCTTACCGTCCGCTACATGCAGTCTTACATCAATGAATATGTGGCCAACGTGCGCGTGCTTTGCGTAAGAGAGCATTCATATGGCACATCGGTTGAAGAAATAGATCTTTCGGTAGAGCGCCGCCTCTGTCACTCGTTGCAGCGTGACAGTGTAGGCATCAGCCGGCGCGCTACAAGGCCGATCTTCTCCTACGACGCAATGTGCCATATTAACCGACGCTTACTTAATATTGGACTTACGGCGTCCATCGCTAGGTTGAATTTGCGTGAGCGTCATTAGCGCACGAAAGACATGCTCAAAGATGCGTACATTCTTACGCCAAGTACATAGTTGTGGAGCGGAACCATTTACTTAGCGTTAAACGCGGTGGAAGGGACATCGTAACAAAAACATTTACCATGAATTTAGTACATGATTCTAGACCCCCCCAGAGTTAACATTTTCGTCGGTTATACTAAAAAAAATCGGTTCTTCCATACACCAGTCTCCGCATCAGTTGTATGGAACAACAGATTTTAAAATAAAACACCTTATCCATACACCTTGTCTCCGTGAAACGTGTATGGAAAAGCTGTTCTTTTTTATTTTTGTAAAAAAATCGGATGTTCCATACACCAGTCTCCGCATCAGTTGTATGGAGGATCAGATTTTTTTTGTTTAAAATAAAACACCTTTTCCATACACCTTGTCTCCGTGAAACGTGTATGGAATAGCTGTTCTTTTTTATTTTTGTAAAAAAAAATAGTTTCTCCATACACCGTGTCTGGATCACGTGTATGGAAAAGCTAATTTTTTTTAACCGACGGGTAATGTTAACTCTGGGGTGGGGTCTAGAATAATGTACTAAATCCGTGGTAAAAGTTTTCGTTACGACGTCCTTTCCACCCGTAATTCAATTAAAATAAAGCCCAATTACTGCCTTAAAAACACAAGAATTAATAGTAAGGAATCAATAAAACTCATATAAAAGGCGTAGACGTCCATATCTAGTTAGGTTAACGATTTGGCTTTAATTATTATATAACATTGATTAAAGACTAGTTGATTAATATACATGAAGTGAACCAAAAACCAGTACGCACAATCTAAAATTACGATGTTCGATACGAATATCTATCAGCACACTGCAGAAGAGAACCAATGTTCTGATAAACAGCCGGTAATTACAAAAATAGGTGTTCTCTGTGCTGTTCCTGGGCCGCTCTTAGCTCACGGTCGTTAATGAGGCAGAGCGACTACGAAATGAAACTAAAACGACAGTAAGTGACATAAAAAAATACATCCAAACCTTAACCCTAACTCTTACAACTAAATAAGGTTGCAACTGTTAAAAGAACAAACGTTAAACGAAACAACACAAGTGTTAATACATCTCATTACCATTATTGTTGAAACCTGACTGCCAAAGGCTTAGGTATACAACGAATGGCAATGATAATTGTCCCCCTCATGATAGGAAAACTCCACCGGGCTATGAATCGATGAAGTCTTACCTGCCATTATCAAACGAGCGCCAAATTAAAGTAATAATATGCCTGTGTCGAATTACTAATTTTAGCCCAATAACAACTTCCCCCCCACGAACCAGACAAACCAAAAGCCCCCCCCCCCCGACCCACCCACCCACCCACAATAACCCCCACGACAATGACCCCTCCACCGACGCAGTTACCTCTTCCACAAGGTAACTGCACCGATAAAACAAACCCCCACGACAAAGACCCCCGCCGGAGCAATAACCCATCCCACAGGGTCACCGCACCGAAAAAGAAACCCCCCCCCCCGACCCACCCACCCACCCACAATAACCCCCCCAAACAATAAGCCCCCCAAACAATAAACCCCCCCAAACAATAACCCCCCCCAAACAATAACCCCCCCCAAACAATAACCCCCCCAAACAATACCCCTCCCCCCAATACTAAAAATTCCCCCCCCCCCATAATCTAATATCAATCTAAACAATCTTATTGTCTCCAACCTCGCGCACCTACTCAACATGACAAATAGCAAACACAATCCATTTTTCATGTCGATGCGAGTGGCCACCACTCATCTCTGTCTTGATGCACTAACTTTGGGTGTATGCGTGTCTTAGTATTACGGATTAAAGATGTTCACAATCCCGGCAAAGGGCTTCTAGTAAATAGACTTACATACTCGGGGACAAATATGCAAGTTTATTCTAGAGCTTTATAGCATTATGAATCCTTTCTTGTAGATGAACATGAAAAAACTCAAAATGTTCGATTATATGCGTGTTCTGTAAACCGCCACACAGAACAGGTATTACAATCGAATTACGGCTTACCAAGTCAACTAGACAGCAACCACGCAATAACACATGTGCTTGCTTAGCCAGTACAAAAACAAGCACAAAATACGTGGGTCAATCGATGCTGCCCAGGTTTATGGTATGCACGATATGTTATGTCCCTTGATCAGCTATAAATCTGCAGATAACAAGGGGCATAAACAGACGCGATGCGCATTTCCGGCTAGCCAGCTTCCACGGGCAAGCGCGTAACCACATCACACCCGATTAGGTCTAGACGACACCGACCCTATAGATACGCTCACAGACATACCGATAAGGACTGGGTTAGCCTAAACCAGAGCCTTTTCCGCTAAGCACGACATACATTGCCAGAGTTAATGCAGAAGACAGCGCCCAAAACATAATCGCTGTCCAAAATTGGGACGCAGCGTATGTTTTAGAATACCTTTTCGTACTTTCACGTTGGGATACTAATATTAGTGATTCGACATGATAGACCTGGACGCTCCGTTTGAAAAAGGAGGATCATATCTTCTTGTTCGTTGCCTCCCTCAGACGAGATAGCTTTCGGAACATGGAGATATAATGTGGTTCAGATAGAAAACTTTTCACCAACAACATCGGAAAAAAGTTTTTATCAACTTAACAAGCGTTCAAAAGGATTGACTGTGTAGATTTGTCCTGAAGAGGACATGATGTAAGACATCAACATGTAATAGCCGAGCAGCATGGCCATTACATGTTGTTTACCTTAAGATGGTATTGACTACAGTTTCGGGGTCGACAAGTCTCCATTTGCCAGCTCCTGGTCAATATTCCGAACGCCAAATTAAAACAGTTGCAACGCCTACCTAAAATATATTATAGACACCGAATGATTCACAATGACCTAAGAAATAGTGCGAGTAATATTCCAAAGAACATTGATGAAGCGACACTTTCTTATTGCTAAAACTATTTTAACTGTAGAACACATCATATAGTCTATCACAAACACCCACAAGAACTGAACTGAAGGTGGAATACAGACGGCCAGTTTTTGTAGTTGGCCGATTCTCTGGTATAGCCCATTTAAAGCTCCGGCCACCCTAACCCTTCCGGAAGGAGACAGCAAAGCTGGACGTACGCATCTAATGAACCACTGATTAAGATGGAATGCATCGTGGTCCCTTCGCAGGTTTCCGTGTCCTGTGAAGGTTCGCGTTATAGTTACTCCTGCTCCTCTGGCTTTTCCGCGAAGCTGATGCTGTCAGTTTGAAAGGAGCTTCAAGTGGTCTAAAATCGGCCAATAAATAAAAACTGCTATCTAACTTCTGACTTTTGAGTGTGTTCACTTGTATGCTCAGTCCTTGTTCTTGCCACATACTAGCAATAGAAACGTGATCGGATCAGCATGACTCTGTTGTTTGTAAGACTGCGTAAATGTATGAATGCTCTATGTCCTATGCCTGCCGACTTCCGGATCAATTTTTATCGTTCGTATGCTAAACCTCTACTATAAGCTATATATTGCATTCTACAGAGAGACATACAGACACAGAATAGATCGTAAGTCACGAGCACAAGGACAGGCCAAGCCTCCGGTATTGTCCTGAATCGTGGCTATTGTGACTTAGGGGCTATACTCAAATTAATACACATACAAGACTTAACCTAACACCGATTAAAACAACAAAGCATATTTACAAAAATATTACAAGTAAATAAATTATACAAAACTAAACAAAACATTGCAACAAGAGGTAATGAGAGTGTCTTCCGCGTTTAGAAGTCCAAGGCTTGATGTTAAACGGCCAAAGATGTTACTTTCCTGAAAAGAAAAAGAAAACTCGTTGATCATAGGGACAACATTTAGTAAGAATGTGATATATCATTTGCGATGCCAGTTTGCAAATGCACTGAGCTTTATAATCGATAGTTTCAAAATAAGAAAAACAAAACAAATTATTTAGAACATTAGCTTTGCAAAGTTTTCGCATGTGCAACTGGCAATGTTAGCAAGCATAATGAATAGTTCAGTGTGATACTGACCCTTAGCTACTGATGTTGACTCTCGACGATCAGCATGATTGATTGGTGTTGTTGGGGGTCAGCGTGGATGGTGGGAACAGAGCGTAAGCACTCGATCTGATGAGCCGCCCAGTCTTTCTTCTGGCAGTACGTCGAACAGTACGGTGTGCGTCGGCAGAGGGAGCACTCGGCCGATGCCTCGCGGTTGCAATTTGCACACTACATGGACAGACTCTTTTGTAAGGGAGGGATACTTTTTGGGGATAATAGAATATTTACATAGTTTTTAAAGCTTACTGATGTTAATTAATTTGAAAAAGCTAAATATTTCTCAACACACTTGCTCGTAAAATGGTTTTTAACGCACCGCTTTTAGGGCTTTAAGCGTAACGCACCGGGAGTTTTCATTATACAATTACAGCACTAGTACGGTAATAGTTGTTTTTTATCACGGTAAATAATTTTGATTGTTTTCCTGTCTATTTTGTGAATAAATAATAATAATCGTTTATTTGGAACAAAAACAAGTACAGTAAATAAACTAAGTATATCTGTTTTTTATAGATTACAAGATTACACTTACTTTATAATTTTATAATTATTCTTAGGTTTTATGTTTGGGTTAATTATTGTATAGTATGTAAACATTATATTTTGCCAAGCCATTCAATTTTGGCAAAAATATTTTAGTAATTAATTTTCTATACAGGGAAATGTAATAAAATACCCAAAACTTTTTAATCCTGACCATTTGCTCTACGACTTTGACCTCAAATAACGTACCCAAAAACTTTTATTATTCGTTTATTAGTAGTATGTTAAATTGCATATACTACACTCGCGCGTTAATATGTAGTAGGTAGATTAATGTACAGGCACTGCGCGCCAGCTAAATTAAACCTTATCGACTAGCGTTTAAAATAGTGACTACAGCTGCTGTTCCTTTCGTCAGCCGTCTTAGATAGAATATGTAAAATTCATTGTATTACTTTTTTATAATTTTTTAATGGAAATTAAAAAAAATTGAAAAGTCGTATAATAAATTTAATGTTATTTAGGGTCATGAATAATCATGATACGAATTCAGGATTAGTAGATTTCGAATATTTTTTCAATTTCCTTAATACAAAAATATTCAGTCTTTTTTTGCAGTCTGTTTGGCTGTCATGTTATCTGTCAATCCCGAAAGGGTTCGGAGATTGAATGACGCGCACCATTTTTTCAAATCATTGTCTAAAATACTGAAGGTTATTTATTAAATCATATTTTATTTTCTTTAAAAGTGTGTTTTAAAGTGTATATGATACGTAAGAATTTTACCATTAAGCTCTCAGCCACGTTACGCCCTTGCCTTCAACTCGGGCTGCAATCACGTGTCACCTCGCTTTTATTTTCAGAATGTAGCGTACAACGCACGTGAGCTTTTTCATTATATTACAGCACTAGACCGGGAACGTTTTCTTTTTTAAATCTCGTTAAAGAGATTTAGTTTTTTCAAGTTTAACAATTTTGTAGTAAATTAATTTAAAAGTCTAGTATTTCTTAATTTCACAAAAAAAAATGAATTTTTAAGCCTAACTATTTTGGGATTAAATTAACTAAGTGTGTCAAACAATATGATAAATTCGCAATAAATTAAATTAATTACTTTTGTCAAAAAACATACACTAACTTGAGTTCTATATTAAAAATATTCAGTTTTTTTTAAATCGGGCTTTTTAGCGTCTTCGTCAGTCAACCATGGCGGTCACCGTCAGGGTTGAAGTTAATATTAATCCGCGCGACATTTTTTCACAAATCTTTGCCGAAAATCTTTTTTACTTTACGTTTATAAAAAATATTTAATTTTTCCTACAAGTGTGTTGAAAAATATTATTTGAAGCACGTTTTACACTCTGGCTTTACAGTCTCGACGCCAGCGACTCCGGCCGCAATTTAGCCTCGTACGCAATGACTATCTACGTCACTAGTAACATAATTTACTGTGAAGAGACAATTTAGTAAGCTATAAAACAATGAAAATGGTCTTGCTATTTTTCCCAAAAAGGAGAATGGGTAAGAGCTTACCCAGATACATAGTTAATTATAGCATTATGAACAATGTCGGTATAAGTTTCTCTTGTCGAGTAGTTTAATTTATCCTATATCTGAAATTACTTGTGAGATAAAATATATTCGAAATTGGATTAATTGTTTAATAATAATTGTTAATGTCTTATTGTTATATATTTAAACTGAGTATTAAAGCAGTGTGTGTGTGGGTAAATTCAAATATTGACCTTATAGGACCAGCCTGAGGACTAACACAATGCACGTTAAATGCAAAATATAATTTATCTTCTTTTATCTATTATATAAATAAAAAGGAATGGCTAAATGTGTTTCTAAGCCCAGAACTCGAAAATGGCTGGATCTTTTTGGGTGATTATATTTTTATTGAATTAATAATTTCGGGGATAAGATGTTTATTTTTTTTTTAATTTTGAATTTTTTTTTTTAGTTTGAATTTTTTTTGTTGTGAAATCCTCCGGAAATGTCTGAAATTTGCACCCTTGCGAAGCCAAGGCGGTTTGCTAGTTAGTTATGATAATTAATTATGTTATTTAACAATTATTACGATAATTAACTAATATAATGGACTTTCCTATTTTTTTTAATTGATTTTTTTTAACACAATTAGACTTCCTTAACCAAGTTGTTACCATTCTTTACTGAGTCGCGACTGTGAGTTTGATGTCCACGTAGCTTAAGCGTACGGTCACGTCCTTATTCCCCTGTGACGTCGACATGCACGACATCGCAGGGAAATAAGTCGATGACCGTAAAACTTACATTTTAAAGGTGAAATGTTTTTCCGCATGCACGACGTCCCAGGGGAATAAGTCGCTGACCGTAAAACTTGAATTTTAATAATAAAAAGTCCATATTAGCACATTACCATCTTATTGCTTGGAGGCGTCGATGTACTGAACGCTTCTAATAGGTCTTTTTAAAATATCTGATACACACACACACCGATCTTATCCAATTTATCATTTAGGATAACATAAAAGTTTAATTTTCGACAAATCTTTTTTCTCCAAGATACTAGTATTAGTGTATAGAATATCTTTTTTCGTTATTTGTTTTTTCTCTCCATGTGAAGTTTTTTTTTTTTTTGTTAGCCGTTACTGTCCCACTCCTGGGTAACTCCTGGCTTCCCCCCATTCCTTCCACTTTCCTCTGTGTTGTGCCTCTTCTCGCCAGTTCCTGAGGAAGCTATCCAAGGCGTCCCGCCATCTCCTCCTCGGTCTGCCACGACCCCGTCTTACTGTGTCAGGGCTCCACTCTTGTGATATGCGGGCCCATCGCTTAGCGTCCGACGGCATCCGACAGACATGGCCCGCCCAGTCCCATTTAAGTTTTGCAGCTTTTTGAGCTACGTCAATAATTTGCGTTTTGGAGCGCAGTGTGGTGTTTCTGATGCGGTCGGTAAGTTTTTTTTTAAGATTTATTAAACTACTGCCTGGTGTCAACAAAGCCCGACGCTGTTCATAATGCTATAGTTAATATATGATATATTGGATACGGACCTCATACCAAATTACTTGTCGTCCTTTAACAAAAATCACCTAAAATAAATAAACATAATTTACAACGTGTCATTTTTGATATCCCATAAATCTAAGGCAGAGGTAGCCAACCGGTCGATCGCAGCTATTAGTCGAGTCGATCTCAGATGCAATCGCCACAATTATTTTGCTGTCTTAATAAAATCACTGTTAAGTTTGCGAAATATCTACTTTCACACGATTCAAAGTTAAGTTTATGAAGAAGTGCTGATAATGATACATTTTTTAATTGATATCGCACAAATTATAGTCTGTATACAGTAGATCTTAGGTGTAATGTAGGCCCCTGCTCTATGGTATTAATGAGACCATGTCAAAGATTTTTATTATTGAACAAAAATGAAGCCAATGTAAATAAAATGCATACATAGACTTTAGGTACGCGTTGTAAAAGCAAAGAAACCTTCTTAAAAAATTTGGTCCAATTTACATTGGCTTCATTTTTCTTCATATTCTACGAAATGAAAAGTTCTATCTTTGACATAGTGCCATTTAAATACTCTTAAAGTTATGGGATTTGAAAAGGAACACGTTGTTTACAAATTGATAAAAAAAGATACGTATTAATGTTACAAAAGGTGCAACATGGCTACGGCAACCTATTTTCGGGCTGTACTAGAAACATGTTTGCAACATGCATTAGTGCTTGGTTAAATTAAATTAAAATTAAATTAATTTAAATGATTGTTATTTACACCTACGCGGCCCATATCTTATTACCCGTTTAACATGGTACATAACGGTGTTTTACTGACATGTTGGCATTATTAAATACTTGTAATTATTTTCTAAAGGGGTAATTACTATTATTTATAATATCTAATAGTAAAGAAGTCGATCGGTTAACTCTGTGTGTCACGCTTTCATGACTAAACCACTTGATCAATTTTGATGATATTTATTATAGAGTAAGTCTTGAACCCCAGTAAAGGACAGGCTACTTTTATAACCGATATTTACGCGTACGAAGTCGCGGGCAAAACTAATTCTTTAAAATTCAAAACTGATTTCTATTTTTTTTTTCAATGCCATTTTCATCCTTCGTGTTATTGCTAAGATTAGCTTTGAAAGAATTGAGAATTGGAATTGAAGTAGGCACAGCGTGCTTTTTTATGAAAGTCGGCAGCACACTACACTCAGGTTTTACTTTTAAAAGCACAAAAGTTTCGATAAAGATGAATTCACCAGACGAAGTCGCGGAACAAAAATTTACCTATGTCCTTCCTTGGGGTTCAAACTTACTCCGTACTTAATTTCAACTCTTCAAATTTAAATTGTTACGTATCTATGACAAGTTGCGTCTCACACTTTATTAAGAGTCCCCGCAGACAAGTTGGCCTATTATCGAACAACTAAATTGCCTACTTTCGCAATATAATCGACCAACTATACGTGGGACTGGTCAACTAAGTTGGATAGTCCGCGAGTTTGCATAGAGTACCGTAATGAGTAGTCGGTCGATAGTTGGCAAACTTTGTAACTGTAAGGCAACTTCGTAATCGGAGGGAATCTCGAATCTGATACGATTGAAGTCCAACTAGTAAATTGGACGAGTTAGTTACATAAGATGTGCGAATTCTCATTAAGTCCCTAGTGTATTGGTATACTCTGCGTTTTAGTCAACCAACTTTAAATTGTAAGTCTGCGAGCGCTGTAGAAGACGGCCCACATGCTAGTAAAACACAATTTATGTACCATAATAATAGATGAAGAATGTATATTTAAGATAATATTAAAATGTTTATGAAATTATCATACAAAATGGTCGTGGAGATTTAGTCAAGTTTTCACTTACAAGTAATGGTTAGAAAAAGTTCGTGCAGGTTAGAAAGCTGAGGTAGTGAAGGTTTCACTACTGTTATCGGTATATTTTCATAGTTAGCATATTATTTTTAGCATTCATGGTTAAGAAAAAAATCTAAGAACAATGTTAGTTTCTAGCATTAATGGTTAAGATAAAATTCTAGGAACAATGTTAATGTGATTTCAGTGAGTTATTGGCCCAGTCTATAAGCCCATGCGTATGTATGTCAATCAGAGTAAGGCTATGAGTGTTTTGTTTATGGCATTATGCTCGTGATTGTTGTGTTTGACAGCATGTCTGTGAATGAACGCCTGTCATGATATGACTTTGACAGTGTGTCAATCATTGTGTGATTATGTATGTTTTTGGAAGTATGTTAATAATTGTATGTTTGTGACAGTATGTCAATCTTTGTATATTTGTGACAATGTGGCAATCATTGTATGATTGTATGTTTTGACAGTATGTCAATCGTTATATAATTGTATGTTTGTGACAATGTGTCAATAATTATATAATTGTAATGTTTGTGGCAGTATGAAAATCATTGTATCATTGTATGTTTGTGGCAATGTGTCAATCATTATATGAATGTATGTTATTAGTTTATTAGTACAATATTT
Source organism: Hoplodrina ambigua (assembly GCA_949774945.1). NCBI lineage: Eukaryota > Metazoa > Arthropoda > Insecta > Lepidoptera > Noctuidae > Hoplodrina > Hoplodrina ambigua. The sequence continues at coordinate 4,183,955 of OX458963.1, read as the reverse complement.
TAACGACTGCATGATTGTGTGTTAGTGCATGTCTGAAGACTGTAAATTTGTTAGTTAAAAACAGAGCAAAAAAAGGCCTTAAATTACGCAAGCAATACAGCCGAGTGCAATTAGACCCCCCAAAAAAATGACCCCTAAGTGGGACTATATTAATAATGGACGAATTTTTACGAGCTTTTTTTGTTGTGTTGGTAGAGTTAGAGAGATAAAAGTTAATTAAAAAAAAATCGAGGGTGACGATTTAATTTAATTTTTGCCAATTCTGTTTTAAATTCTACGAATTCATTTTAAGGCATTATAGTATGGCCCATTTACAATTAATTAGGTACTAGAATTTATAGTTTAAGTGATAGTAGGAGAGAAGTGGCATGAAGGAGGCATTCGCATTGTTGAGGTTCTAGTAAATGCTCGATATAGCATTTAAATAGGTTGAACCTGAATGAGAAGCCTACATTAATCTGCTATTAAATTTAAATAATATAATAAATATTTCTTTATTCGTACAATTTATTATATATTTTTTAAATATATATCATGTATATTTTTCTCCGATCTGGGAAAACAAAAAGTCCCGTGAAAATTCGTCCACTAAACTTTCTTCCAGGAAAAAGATAATTGCATTCGGCTAATGTAAAAGGGAGACCGATAAGCACCACTTAAAGATAAGTTAATAAGGTCCAATGCTTATCAGACAAAAAAGGTGTCTCAGCTTTAGTTTCCCAAATACTAGTTAGTTTATAAGTAGATACCCTAACTCCGCAAGCATCATTTTATTTGCACTAAAACGCTAGTATTAAAAATAACTGTGCATTATGGCGCCACATGCGCTGTGTGACAATACTCAAGATGGTGACGAAGCGCCATATTAAATTGTGTTGCTGTTGACGCCAACCTAGGATGGAGACGCGTTATGGTATCACGCAGGCGCAGTAGACGTCAACGCTAAAGGAAAAGCGTCATTTAAAATGGCGTCGAATAAGCGTAGAGGACGCCAACGGCCAAGATGATGGAGCGGCGTTAAGAATGGCGTCGCGCAGGCGTAGAAGACGCCAACGCCCAAGACGGCAAAGCGCCATTAAAAATGGCGTCAAGCAGGCTTGACGGCGACGCGTCATTTAAAATAGCATCGTATAAACGTAGAGGACACCAACGCCCACGACGGCGATGCATCCTTTATAATGGCGTCGCGCAGGCGTAGAAGACGCCAGCGCCCAAGACGACAAAGCGTCATTTAAAATGGCGTCGCGCAGGCGTAGAAGACGCCTACGCAAAAGACGGCGAAGCGTCATTTAAAATAGCGTCGTCCAAACGTAGAGGACACCAAAGCTCAAGACGGCGAAGCGTCATTTAAAATGGCGTCGCGCGGGCGTGGAAGACGCCTACGCAAAAGACGGCGAAGCGTCATTTAAAATAGCGTCGTCCAAACGTAGAGGACATCAAAGCTCAAGACGGCGAAGCGTCATTTAAAATGGCGTCGCGCAGGCGTAGAAGACGCCTACGCAAAAGACGGCGAAGCGTCATTTAAAATAGCGTCGTCCAAACGTAGAGGACACCAAAGCTCAAGACGGCGAAGCGTCATTTAAAATGGCGTTGCACAGGCGTAGAAGACACCAACACTCAATACGGCGACGCGTCATTTTTAATGGCGTCGCGCAGGCATACAAGACGCCAACGCCCCAGACACGTCTCGAAAAACAAGATGGAGGCGTCCAATATCTTATCCGTAAGCATTAAATGGCCTCAAACAGAAACAAAACGGCGTCGTACCAGTTAAAATGATCGTTAAGTAGCAGATGATAAACGCACCCTAAAAAGCTGAAAATTACACGATAAAATATACACTAACATACTGAAGCGAATTGGTGATGAAAACCTGTAAATTTACATGAAAATATGTAGCACAAAATATTCCGAAGTCCCGCGGCGATTTCCGATAAGCATTATAAGCAGCCGTCGCAGCATCTTACATTAGCCGAGTGCAATTAGCGTTTTGCCTGGAACGAAGTTTATAGTGGGCGGATTTTCACGGGACTGTTATTGAGTTCCTAGAGATGAGGAAAACTAAGTTAATTTAAAAAAACGACTCTCGACTGCTTTAATATTCTTTTTTTTTTCAGCTTTCTTCAGAGCAATTTTTAATTCGACCAATTAATTTTAAAGCATTATAGTGTGACTCATTTACAATCATAGCCGAAAGTTACATATTTTTCCCATCATTGCGGTTATTTTTTGTTCTCGACCATACCTCCATATCCTTCTGGTTACAGAGACATTAAAGGTCAAAGTCCGAGTCTAGGGCAGGTTTTTTTTTTATGTTAGGACAAAACTTTAAATACTACCACGAACCCTATAGGTACTGTTGCATACACCTGACAGTAGGTATATTGTGTTGCACGCTTACTTTGCGCACTATCTTATAGAGTGAGTTTTGATAGTGCTTGTTGCCCGACTTGTTTTTTGCTCAAAGTTATTAGCGTTTATAATACACGCCACGAAAGATGAGTCTTAACCTCCAGGAAATTATCAAAAGTCCTGTAATAACCCGTCTTTTATAAAATTCGTTCCAAGAAAAAAGCTAATTGCATTCGGCTCGTGTGATGGCGTCCCATTAAAGATGTCCCAAGTCTATTTCAGGTCTAATGCTTATCAGACAAAAAGATGGCCTAGCTTTAGTTTCCCAAATCCTTGTTAGTTTATCTATAAGTACCCTAGCTCCGCAAGCATCATGGCATGGAAATCAAGATGGCGACGATGCGTCATATTTAATTTTGTCACGCATGTGCTGTTTAAGCCAATGCCTAGGATGGTGGCGCCACATGTGCAATGGCGTCACGCAGGCGCAGTAGATGCCAACGCTCCAGTTTGCGCAGCATTATTCAAGATAGCCTCGCGCAGGCGTAGAAGACGCCAACGCCCAAGATGGCGACGCGCCTCGAAAAACAAAATTGCGGCGGCCAGTATCTTGTCCCTAAGCATAAAATGGCCTCACATATGGAAACAATATTCCGTTGTCCATCTTGCATTAGCTGAATGCAATTAGCTATTTACCAGGAACTAAGTTTATAGAGGACGGATTTTCACGGGGCTTTTTTATTGAGTTCCTTTGGATGAGGAGAACTTAGTTAATAGAAAGAAATCGAGTCTCGACTGTTTTATTTTTCTTAAATAGTTTTTTATTTGTAACTTCTTCGGATCAATTTCTAAGTCTCTAATAAACTATTATTTTTTAAAGTAGAAAGAAATTATTAAAATACACACAACATCAAGCCTGTCCCGAAGTGTTAGGCAAAGTTGTACCCTTAAATACACCCACTTAACGCCAGAAAAAAAATAGAACATCTAAAAAAAAATTAATCCCAAAAAATTGTAAAGTGGATGCTCAGAATGATTATTATTTTCTACCTAAAAACTAAGAGTGAGGGTGTAAATTATTTTATTGGACTTCAGCTTTTTTTTTTTATATGGATATACCAAGTCCTTAAAGCACCAGTTAAAGATGTCCCAAATCTATTTCAAGTTTAATGCTTATCAGACAAAAAGATGGCCTAGCTTTAGTTTCCCAAATGCTTATTAGTTTATCTATAAGTACCCTAGCCTCCGTAAGCATCATGGCATGGAAATCAAGATGGCGACGATGCGTCATATTTAATTTTGTCACGCATGCGCTGAAGCCAACGCCTAGGATGGTGGCGCCACATGTGGAATAGCATCACGCAGGCGCAGTAGATGCCAACGCCCTAGTTTGCGCAGCATCATTGAAGACAGCCTCGCGCAGGCGTAGAAGACGCCAACGCCCAACATGGCGACGCGCCTCGGAAAACAAAATTGCAGCGTTCAGTGTCTTGTCCTTAAAACATTTGTTTTTTTTTTTCTTATTGAGTTCCTTTGGATGAGGAGAACTAAGTTAATTGAAAGAAATCGAGTCTCAACTGTTATATTTTCTTAAATTGTTTTTTTATTTCTAACTTACTTTAAAAGTAGAAATAAGAAAAATAATAAATACCCATGACATCACGCCTAAAAAAAAAATTTATCTCAAATAATCGTAAAGTGGATGTTCAGCATGATTATTATTTTCTAACTCCAAACTAAGAGTGAGGGAGTAAATTATCTTATTGGACTCCAGTTTTTTGTATTTTTTTTTTTAAATATGCAGATATCATTCATGAAATACAAAATCAATAAAAAGATTCTGCTTCTTTGTAAAACTGTGTAAGTTTGTACGTATTTTGTCATGTCTACTTTGTCTCACATTTCTATTGCTTTTATAATTCTAGTAACTAAGTATGAAGAAAATTTTTGACTTCTTCCCCTCGCCTTTAGGAAATCATCAAAAGTCCTGTGATAACCCGTCCGTTATAAACTTCGCTCCAAGAAAGAAGCTTATTTCACTCGGCTAATGTAAGATGGAGTCCGATGAGCACCAGTTAAAGATGTGCCAAGTCTATTTCAGGTTTAATGCTTTTAAAACAAAAAGATGGTTTAGCTAAAGTTTCCCAAATGCCTGTTAGTTTATCTATAAGTACCCTAGCTCCGCAAGCATCATGGCATGGAAGTCAAGATGGCGACGATGCGTCATATTAAATTTTGTCACGCATGCGCTGTTGAAGCCAACGCCTAGGATGGTGGCGCCACATGCGCAATGGCGTCGCGCAGGCGTAGAAGCGTAGCGGCCAACGCCCAAGATGGCGACGCGCATCGAAAAACAAAATGGCGGCGGCCAATATCTTCTCTCTACGCATGAAATGGCTCGTTCAAGTTAGGATGATCGTTAGTTGATGAACGCACTCTAAAAAAGCTGAAAACAAGACTAAAATTGCAGCAAACTCCTGATGAAAATATGTATTCCGAAGTCCCTCGGCGATTTCCGAAGCAAGCATATGAGCAGCCATCACCTATGAAAACTACTACTACACTGACCTTTTTAGCTTCAGTGTCGTCCACGTTGTGAAGGGACACCTGCTCGGCATCCACATGCGCGTCCACACTCGCGGCAAGCAACGCGGTAGCTCGCTCTTGCTCAAGGCGCTCGAGCTGCCGAGCATTCACTACACGCACGTCCTCAACGCACTGTTTAAGTTCCGACGCTAACCTCACTAGGGTTTGACCGATGTCGTCCAGTCTTTTGAGAACGCCACTCATATCGGGAAGCCCTAAAACAATATTTTTTGTTAAAAACCACTGTACGGCACTGAATTAAATTCATAATTCCGAAATAATCGTGAAAGGCTGATAATTAATCTACCTGGAGGCCTATACGGCCATCTGCGGCCAGCTAGGGCCGCAGATGGCCGTTACAAAACACGTCTAAACCCGGCGACGACAGAAACTGAAATGAGCGCAACCCGCCTGACCTAGGGTGCCTACCCAGCGCAAGGGGGTGTAGGCGGGGGGCGGTGGTTGTGGGTGGTGGGCGGTAGGTGTAGGTCGGTGGGTGGTGGGGGGCGGTGGGTTGTGGGTGGTGGGTTGTGGGAGGTGGGTAGTGGGGGGTGGGTAGTGGGAGGTGGGTCATGGGTTGTAGGCGGTGGGTGGTGGGGTGCTGGGGTAATGGTTGAGTGCTAATTAGGACTTAGGGGAAGGACAATGAAATCGGGTGTTTTATACTTACTTAGAACGTTGAAGGGAAATTTTACGTGCATCTTCAACGGTGAACAACGGTAACGGACTAAACAAATGCGTACGAAAAAGCATAAAGGTAATTGCAAATGAATGTACGAAACGGCACCCATCGAAATTAATTTTAATGTCCGAAAAATTTGAAATCACAAAAAACGCGACACTCCCGAACTAAAACACTGTAATAACGCGAAACATGTAACTAAACAGTGATTTGAAACCGGATTGGGGGCATATATGACCAAAAACTCAAAAATATGCACACACGACCAAACTCAACAACCGAACGAACAGAACTAACGGGCCGCTAGGATCTCCGACGGGCTCAAGGCGGGCGAGCGGGGTGCTGAAAGTTCGCGCATGCTCCTTGCCGTTAGGTTTCAAATCAGGCAAAAAGGGACCCTAGCAAAGCTAGATTCGGTCTTATTTCATCCTGTATATTCCCATTTAGGGCACGTCGGAAAATCAATACAGCTCGAATGATGGCCGCTGCCCGGGCTGTTGCTACGCGGTACCGAAACAAAGAACAAAGAAAGCGAACTAACTTGTAAGTTTTAAAAGACAGCTGGGCACCCAAATATACGTATTTACAAACATAATCCTGTAGAGTAGGTCAGGGATAGAATATAATCAGGATTGGCCAAAATTTTGTGCAGATAAAGTCAGTCGCGTATTTTTTTTGTTGAAATAATTTATCCTAGTTGTTAATCTAGTGGTTGAAACTCTTGAGATCGCGATTAATTTATTTAAAAAAAAGTTTGTATAAATATCGAATTGACAAAAAAATCAATAAACTTAATGTTAATGCGGTACTAAAATCTATAAATAGTCGTTATTCATGTTTATTAGTCTTGGTATTTAATACTACACAAAAGATTTTTATGGGGATTTCATGAACATCGTAGAGAATTGATTCAGTTTAAAGTTTTCGCGACCTTGTTCCCTTACGGAACGTAGGGTAGGTCCGGAGATGACGTAAGAAATATTTCGAACCGAAAATTTAGATAATCTTAGGATGAAGGCTTAACAAAAAAAAATTAGGCTTGCAGGATACAATCAAGGAGTCAACAGGCTTCTTTGTTTTGATTTATAATGTTTTGTTTAAATATATATTTTTTTTATCTTAAATTTGAATTTAAGTTACTCTGCTCATCCTAGACTTGTATAGATAGCTTGCAGATTTAACATGGCCGCGGCTCAGATGAAAACCCCCTCAGCGTGGGTGCATTTATCGATCAGATATTGCCAGGTACGTTGCCTAGATACGGCCCGCGGAACAAAGAACTGCCGGCGCGGAGTGGGCGTAGCGCTGTTTTGGGATGGGGAGGGTGGTAATAGCGTCGAATATTCTCAGAATGCGCTTCCCACTCCATACAGGTGCATTGATTAATTGAGCCCGGGCATCCGGACCTCGGCTCATGTACCTATCTATCTATATCAGGTAGGTAATTGGATGCAGAACAAAGAAACTTTATTTTACCATAATCACTTGAGTCTAACATAGTGATTGTGTCACGTAAGACGTAAGTACAGGCAGAAATTACGGAGGCGCTTTTTTATTAGGTAAATATTTTAGTTGTAATTCATAAATACTGCCTCCATTTTGGTTTCTAGCGCTAGGCGCCTTTAACCTGATGCGGTTGAGAAAAAAAGTTAGCAATCTATTCATCAAAATATATATATATTTTTTTCCTTTTTCGATTTTAATGACGTTGCCAAATAAAATGTTTGTTTTAGTTCATTGTGGAATACTGTGATTTCCTGGGCTTTTTTAAAAAGTCGCTATTTTTTAATCAGAAAAAAAATTATCCTAAATAAAACATATATTCGTTTTATTTTGACTAGCCACGTAATTCCACCATACATGTATGGGACTTGTTAAGTAAAATCTTTTTAATTATAGATAGTATGACGTTACTTTGTCTTACGTCATTTAAAAAATATGCAATCGATTTTTATTTTTACAAAAGTAAGATACACGTAAAAAAATAATTGATATACCTACCTATTTTTAGTACGTTATAAAAATTAAACCATCAGCTATTAAAAAATATCTATTTGTATTATCATAATTATGACGCATCGTCATTAAAGATATAAATGAACACTAAGAAAAAATATAAAACGAAATTAACAAGTATATTTCCATACAGACAAGATTTGGGAAAACACAAATTCCAACCGAGTAAAAATTTCTGGCTATAATTCTGCTTGTACCCAATTATCGGTAATATTAAGATTTAATTCAAATATTTGCTTTCAATTAGGTAGTACGGCTCCCTTCCCTTCACTCGCCGTGCACCGGCTGGAGTAAGTCTGACCGAGCAACCACGCTCTAGCTTTACTAGATGCGCTTCGAATAATTATGACATTTTGTAACTTTTGTTTACTTATTTAAATTTGAGAATTTTATATCACGACAATTTGGTTTGTCACGCTAAGGCTGGACGCAGACGTCCGGTTTCCGAATCCGATTTCCGGATCAGGAAGCGTATATATTATGAACATGATACATGAATTACACATACATACATCATACATTTTCTTTTTACATGTGTATGTGTATGTATATACATTCATGCTTCCTGATCCGGAAACCTGATTCGGAAACCGGACGTTGGCGCCCAGCCTTAATTTAATGTCTTGTTAAAAAAAAATCAAGTCACTTAACATGTTACTCATTTTACAAAGCTTTAAATCTTTAATTAACAAATTCTAAACACACCAAACCCAATCAACGATAACTAATCCCAAACATAAAAAATATACTACTAAACTGCTGATGCTCCATAAAGCACCTCCTCTTTACAGTGCACCCATTCAAGCAGCGAACAATCACGCCAATAAACATAAAATATACAGGGTTTTTGCCCCTCTAAGGAGCATTATCTTCCCCATTCCCTCAAAAAACTCCCCTCCCCGCAAAATCAACAGGTTTTTAGCAAGACATCATTCACCGCACGTGCTGAAAGTCATGCCAAAACCGTAAATCATTCCACCCCCTAGGTGGAATGGCAACCCAGGGATGTCCCTGGGATGCCATGCCACCTAGGGGCCTAGGGAGACAGGAACTTGACCTTGTACCCATGACAACAGTGTTGAGTCGACTGCGTTGCTCATGACGTCATGCTACATAGGTCGCGGTTCGTGTCAGCTGAAAACGGCCTGAAACGCTGACGTCAGCGTTTTTTCAGTCACAACAAACCGTTGTGCCTCCACGTTGCTGCCTCCACGTTGGTACCTCCATGCCGTTTCATTCATGAGCTCGTGCATGGAAACTAGGTTAATGTGCGCATGCTTAGCAATGCGCTCATTCGCGTCACAACAGTGGGTTATTAATGAAATCCCTGTAACTCTGTCCCTTGGGGGTGGTAAACAGAAACGTAACGTTTACTGGTGTTGGGTTGTCGTAACGTTCCTCCCTCGTTTACACTCAGGTGTTCTTGCTATGACAAATAGTCAGGTGAACATAGCATTTCAGCAGCGTACATTTGCTGGTGTTACGGCTAATACTTGTTACGACGAATTAACTAATTAGAATAAATTAATCATTATTATTCCCACTTTTCGGTTTGATAAGTCATAAAAATATTTTTATTCGTTGACGCTGTGTTCTGCTTTATTTCCGTGTCAGGGGCGGGCTGCATTCGACGGCTCGCAACAAGGACGTACCTATATCAATAATTTGTAGCGAGCCCGGCAGCTCGCATCCTAAATACCCTAGACTCGTCCTTAACGACAGCAGACAAAGAACAAATTGGATGGTTTTTTGTGTAACACGAGCTTTTACTGGTCTATTCAGTTTATTCAGTTGAAAATACTATGGTCGTTTTTAATTACAATATTATTTCATATTATTCTAGTTTATTTATTAGGTATCTTATAAATTTAGCAACACCTCTATTCTAAAAATTGCTTGGTATAATAACTACTTGATTATAGTCATAATCTGTCACCGCTACCCGCGGTGCACACTTAAATTTTTAAGTTAATCTAGTTAAAGTTAATTTAGTTAAGGAGAATTGGACCACCTCACTGTTAGCTTGGACTTCGATTAATATTTTTTATATGGTTAATTTGTAACTTTGCTTTGTATTTTAACTTAAGGTTAAGTAATATACCAGAGTGTGAATTTACAACTAGTACAAATAATTAAAAATATTTAGACCCAAAAATTTTTTTTGCCTACACATTTTTTTTGGGAATAAAATATATTAGCCACCATAAAGAGCAGTAGTATATAATATAACTCTGTAATTCGAGCTGCAAATCATTAGCCGGAGGTCTGGGTTCATTTTGTTCCATCTACTTTTAATTAATTTGCAATTAACTATCAGTAGTGATTAAATTGTATGTTTAAGTGTTTACCAAAGTTACATTATTTAGTTTTACATTTCGACTATTTAAAAATTGCAACTTCAAAACCATTTTTTTAATTTATGAAATGGCGGTGTGGGTGTTATTTAACCTTTAATAAAAGTGAAAGTAAATTCTATCCGAGAGAAATATTGGCACTGTGCCAAATGTGCCAAGTTCTGGAGCACGCGGGGTTATGGGTGCGCTTAGCATAATTTATTGCTCAGCTGGCCGCCCGGCTACCCCCTGAAAGGTTCAGTGAACACAGAACCTTGAACTTATATCCCAAGAGGTAGTCAAGCGAGTGTGCTTACGATAATGTCCTAAACCGTAGGTCAGGAATGTTTTTATTTTAAAGTATTGTTTTCGTAAAGATTGTATTACTTTGCAGAGCTGGTCATGAAGATATTGATAGTTTCATTATCTACGCAAATAGATAAAATTAATTTTTGAAAATTCAGGTCCGTAAACAAAGAGCATATTAATATTTTATAAATATCGAAGTACAAGGTACCACGTGGTCCTGCGGGGTACTGTGCGGGGAGAGACGCGGGATGCGGCAAAGCTCAGGGCGCGGAGTATTGCGGGGGTAGAGACGCGGGATGCGGCATAGAGTGCGGTGCGGGGCGAGGCGGGGTGCGGGACGGGATGCAGTAAAGGGGGTGCATGATGAACCTATATGCAGTATTCGTAGAGAAAGGGAGACCAAACAGGAGGTCAAATAATATTGCCACCCTACTCATACCAGAGCCTGCGGGTAAGGGTTGGGGTAGGGTGGGCGAGCGAGGAAGCTTGCGCACACAGATGTACTCCACAGCATCCGTGTGGTACATAGAACTACTTGTTATTATGTTTACACGCACACCCTGGCCCGGCTGGGGCTAAAAAACTTATTAATTAGTTTTTGCATAAGTAGTAACACATGAGGATTAAAACGTCCCTAATTTTACAACTTATCAGTCTGAGAGCATTAAATTACAAAAGTCATTAATCAATTTCACTTCATTACTTTTCTTTTTGTTTATTGGTACGTTCTCTAGGATTGAAATAAACACTTGCTTAATTTTAGCTTCACGTGAGCTTTTTCTTTCTTTACCTTTCGTTAAGGTCAATAAAATTATTAAAAAATATATTTTTCACTTTCTCAATAAAAGCAGCGGTTTAAAAAAAAAAAAAAAACTTTTCTCATATTTTTTTTAAACCATTATTGTTTGTATACTCTTTTCTATCACTTCAAAATATGTTCCAGTAATTGTAAACAGGCCATACTTTAATGCTTTAAAATGAATCTATTAAATTAAGAATCAAAAAAATTTCGACGTGAAAATGGCGCGATGCTCAAATAGACCATAGACCATTTTTTTTAAGGCTTTTCTTGTATGTGGTTGCAGGTTTAATAACGCGCTAATACCTGTGTGTATTTTTCAATTCATATGTACTTTCTTTAAGTTTATTTTGTTTAAGTTTATTTCAGACTTCACTGACATCTGAGGACAGGTGAGGACATCTGGGCCTAGTTCAATAAAATTGACAAGACGACGTAATTATTTGAAAAAGACATATATTTTCCATTAGTTCCGTCTAATAAAGCTGAGATAATTTCTAATAAAATCGACAACAGTTACTGTCATAATAAGGTGCATATACACCGAGCTTGCCAAAGCCGCAGCGGCCGAGTGCACCGTGTTCGCTTAAAGCAAATCATTAATGGTTTTCATTAATTTTCGATTTGGCGTTCGTGACCCCTTAGGTTCTTATTTATTACTAGCTGAACCAGCAAACTTCGCACCGCCACTTTTTTAAATTTATTTCATAAAAAACATTTCCTTAAAATAACAAACACAACAAAAAAAGAATTAGTGAAATAGGTCCAGCCGTTCGCGCGTGATGCCGTGACCAAGGGCAATAGGGATTAATTTTTATATCTATAGGTATATAGATTATTTATATTTTTTTCTCCGATAAGAGTTTAAATCATTTTAACAGAATTTCCAATCTTCTTATAAAAAATACCCACTTACAAAGAGGCCGGCTCGCGCGACCGCGCTGTGTAATGGATACTGATACGGAGATGTTGCCAAAGCTAATTAATGAGACTACCTATTGATTTATATGTAAGATTCGCCTTCACCGTATCAAGTTACTTTCAGTCCTTGGAAGCGTGAACCCAGGGATCTTGCATTAGTCCCTCATAGACCGCAGTACGTGACACAGGTTATTTTTTAAATACAAACAGAATCCTGCGCCTTCAGGAAGCGTTCTAACAACGCAAGAAATTTCAAAGAATGGTGAGTAACGTTTATTGCTTTATTATAATTTTTATATTATTTTATTATTTTAATGTTGGTATGGCACTATTTTACAAGCTTTTATATACTTTCACCTGTCCTAGTGTCTGTTGCTAATCAAATCTTACAAGTTATTGAGCCACTTCCCGATGTTCGGTTTAACTAATCTTTTTCGTTTTGCAACTTGCGTGACAATGCAATATAAAGATGTTACAAAGCTGGTCTAATGATGGAGTCGGAAAGTGGTCACAGGTACTTAATCAAATCTTACAAGTAAACCCGTCCCACTTCCCGGTGTTTGATAGAGTGCAACTTAGAAAACATATGCACATGGCATGGCAATAGAATATATAAGCTTGCTATTTAAAAAACGACATCTACACTAATATTATGAATAGGAAAAAAATGTATTTTTGTTTGTTTGTAATGGATAAACTCAAAAACTACTAGACCGATTTTAGAAATTCTTTCACCATTAGAAACCTACATTATCTGCGAGTAACAAGTCGCGGGCAAAAGCTAGTGGAAAATAAAATGGAACTTGTTTATCCATTGTTTTAAAATTAACCTTTTCATAATAAAGAACCATCGTGTACAATATCTAGTACTAGTAAGAGTCAATAGGTACAATATTCATTTACTTTTATTCGTCTAAAAGTGTACAAAAAAAAACTAAACTGCGAATTAATATTGATGAAAGAACATAGGTGCCTACTCGACCACAGATCGTCTTGTCGGTGCTCTATAAATAGCTTCGCCTCCGGTCGATTTTCTATGTCAATATATACAATTAGCGTTCATTACATTTCTTTTCATATCAAACAAATGTCACAATCCAACATAATACGTCAAGATATTCATCTTGATTTTGTGTTTTATTGGACACAAACATATCAAATTGAAGAATTGTTTACCATTATTTGCCTCAGTTCAAATTTCGCCTTGAACAAGGCCTTATAAATTAATATAAGTCTGTAATCGCCGTACTTTAAATACACGCCGAGACACCAGTCCGTTATACAAGTTCAAAATCGCCAATTCGACTTGAGCGAGCCTGGTGATCAATGCTTGTGCCTTCTCTGTATGAGAAGAGGCCTTTGCCTTGCACTGGGACAATAATAGGCTGGTATTTTTATTTGTTTACTTTTGGAGGAAGTTATCAATTTTTAAAAATGGTCAGTAAAGTTTATTTTATATTGATTCTACTTATGTCTAGGAACTCAGTATAAGTCATAAGATTCGCTTACTAGCCTTTGTTCCAGGTAAAAAGCTTATTTCACTCAAAACACAAAATATATGGAACAACCCCTGAGTCACAAGATACAAGCTTTGCTAAGTTTGCGGCTCGCCAACTATGCTCACATGTTATTATTATTATTATATTATTATTAACTGTTATTTTTTTTTCGCGATTTTAGGGTTTGTCCCCACAGTCAAAGTTGTTCATAATAATGAATGCAAAAAAAAAATTAAGACTTGTCAGACAGTAGTTACCATTAGTATAACTTTGGTTCCTCATGCCTACAACGTAAAGCGCTTTTGTTTTTAAAGTGAAAGTAAAGTCGATCCCGTAGAACACTGGCACAATGCCAAATGTGCCAAGTTCTCGACCACGAGGGGGTGCACTTGCAAAATCTTTTACTCATCTGCCCCCCGGCTACCCTACCAGTTCAAAGAACAAATAGGTAACCTTGATCTTGAAAAAGTTGCAACAGGTTCGAGCAAGAGTTGTTAGGGTGCAGATCTCGATCGTCATCTCAGCGTGACACGTGTCAACCGTCGAGCGCCAAGCGTGCGTTTATCTTTACGCTTATGTACCTATGCGGTGTCATGAGACACTCTCAAGGATCATATGTCAGAAATATATAAGGTCTTTCTTTAGTGGATTCTTTAATTCAATTATTTAATCAATTGATCAGTCATTCATTTCAATTTCTTTGTTTTTCTTTCATCTCTTATTTTTATTGTTATACGCTTGCACTATAGCGGTTATCTCTTCATTAACTTTGTTTGACTGGTAGAGAATACCTAAGGCATTTAGTCCGCCTTTGTTCTTTTTTGTTGTATAAAGATTTAATAAATAAATCATCAAGACATTATCTTATTGCCAAAATTAGGATTAAATATATTTTTTAAGGTTTTAAAAACTACGAGCTTAAATAATAAATATCGAAGTAATATTATATCGCAATAAACATCAGGCGTAGGAAGCGTGAAGCAAGCGAGGTGCAGTGCGGGGGGTGCATGGTGGAACATTCTCGATCTGATTTGATTGCAGCCACCCTGAGGAGGGTGAGGTAGAACCAGGAACAGGACGTGGCACGACGTTGCCACCACCTACCCCGATGCATCTATCATAAACATAAAACTGCATATATATTGCCTCGCCCGGGCAGCCGGCTCAGCTACGGCTCGGTAACAAGGGAATATCCTCCTAATTGCAATATAAAAAAAAAATCAGGAGATGGTTTAAAATGAGTTTCCTAAGGGTAGTAATGCAGTCTCAGTCAAAAAAATCTAAATAAATGGTACTTCACTAAGTGCCATTTTACCTTTGCTCTTTAATAACAAACATAAAGGTTAAAGGTAGCGATATCTAGTACAGGGTGTAAGTACGCGATTGCGCAGTGCAGCAGCGTGCAGGGTGCAACCCCAAACCACCGACGCGGGGGGCATGATGGAGTTCGAACATTCTAGAATAGCGGCCCGGAAATGTCCTGTACATTTACATGTATCGGCCAACAAATGGAGAGATTTATTATGCTTGATACTTGGACCTAAGATGGCAATATTTTTCATTTTTTATTTACGCCGGTCTTCACAAGCATTTGTTATTAGGGAAGCATTTCAAAACTACACACAGTATTAGTTCTGAGAAATGTGTAAGAAAACTATACAGCATAACCTGCGCAAGAGAATTAAAAAGGTAATTTTTGGCAATTAATAATACAAGCATATTTATTATTGTCCCATTGCCTGTATTGTACAGGCCTCTTCTCTTCTTCTAATATCTTAACTTGTTAAAAATTGCATCTATGTAATCAGCTATAATAATAAATCAAAACCAACGATCAAAATCATTCGTCACAGTTTGATCTCTATAAATTGCGTCGGAAACTGGATACATCAAAGCACACTGCTGCATTTATGTGTGTGTTTGCTGCTGGGGGTGCAATCTACCTATTTTGACGAACAGGGGGAAGCGTTGTGCCGGCGTCCGTTACCATATATGGTCACGAAACTGGACTTCGAAACGGGGGTGCATCATTGCGTTTGGTGTGAGTCTAGATTCAATAAGGCCCCATAATTCACCCTCCTACCGAAACGGTGGCGTCCCATCGATCGGCCGCACCCGTTTCCTGGCTGCAGCATATTAATTATAGATACATTTCAATTTATGGCACGAACAAAGGACAAAGGAAGTGATGAGTTCAAGCAATTTTAGTTTGAAATGCACTACTTTAGGGTTTGTTAAGGGTTCAAATTACATAAAAGTAGAAAATAACGACCTTTCCTAATGTTCGTGTCAAGCAAAATTAAATTATTTGTACTAAAATAACGGATGTTAAAAACCACTAATGAAGCCGGTTATTACAATTTCCTGACATATATTTTTATTCTGGATAATACCGAAGATGGTAATGGAGATTTCGAAGACCAAAGTTCAAATCAATTTTCGAATACTGATTTTAGGTTGGAGATGTTCGATGTTTTGGAGGGTTAACTTTAAATACCTCGCGAGCATTTAACTTTAAATGTAACATAATGTATTACATAAGTTTTGTGCGCTTCATGAAACTGTGATTATTCACATAAAAAATAAAAGTCGCTTCCTACCAACATTTATATCTAAAAGGTTTTTAGTTTGATGGATAGTCCGCGTACTCGTAGTTACCAGCAATGTAGTGTGTATTTTTACACCTAGTATCAGCGTTGCCGGACATCCCGAATTCTGCAGGACGTCCCGATTTTTAAATCAGAATTAAATGTCCCGTGCGGGACAAGCTCAGTCCCGCTTTTTTTAAATGCTCACAGTAATTTTTCCAATCCTGAACTATTATTGAATTAAAAGCTTCTGTGGTTTGTGAAGCCTATTTTTCTGAAGAATAAAACTATTTTGATTTGTTTTTTGTTTTTTACTCAGAAGGCGAATGAGACTCAACTATTTAAAGATAGGGTTAATCTGATTTAAAATGTCGTATTTTTATTCATTAGAATACATTTTCTATGGCTGTTTTTGCTATCTATTGTCACGTAAACGTAATATGAACTCAAATGAAACGATAAACATTAAAAAAAAACTGATCACATATTTTTTTACTATGTCCCGCTTTCGACGAAAGAATCCCGCTTTTTTTAATCAAAAATTAGGAATTGGCAAAATGAAACTGGCGCCGCTGCTTAGTATAATCTCGTGCCACTACTTTTTATCATCTCCACGTCAAAGAGGATGATTTCTCCATACAAACTTTGAGCCCCCGTTTCATCACTTTAGAGGGCTTCTTATACGTCATGCGGTTTTCGATATTTCGTGATAAGTGAGTGAGTGAGTGACGTTTCTATTTATATACGCATTTGTGCATGAAATTTAAAATAACAATTCCGAATATGATACTTCAACCTACCTACAGATTTTTTTTTTACTGTGGTTTTACCTACTGATAATGAAGGCTATTTTCCAGCGAAACACTACCTATTTGTTAAATACTTAATTAGCACAAATCATCTTATAAAAACGGTCAAACTACCCTATAAAAATAAATATTTGTCATTACAACGTGACGTCACTGGAGCAACGTTAAAGCTTGTCTGATCAATTCTTATCTTTCTTTATCGTGTGGGCAGTAAGGTTTACGACCCCACACACCCTAGTATCACGAATTTCTAAACCGCCTCAAGGGCCTCTGGATTGTTTTGAGTGGAACAGTAAGTCCAGGTTTTCTCACGATGTTTTTCTTTACCGATGGCAGTGATGTCCAAGATAAACTTTAGAAAGTACATATGAATTGAAAAAAATACTTTGGTATTTGCCCGGATTTGAACCCACAACCTCATGCATGAGAAGCGGGCGCCTTAATCATTGGGGCATCACGACCAATTCTTATTAGAAATATAAAATCATCCAAAATGGGGTATTAGCCACTACCAATCAATAGACGTAGTTTCTAGAATTGGAATGGCAATTGTAAACTGAGACGTCTCTTTTCTGCCCACTCCATTCACTACCTTTTTTTAATTTTAAAGAATCTTAAAATCTAATTTTACAGTTAATATAAAATTAATCAAGTTTTTAGGACTAAAATTAAGTTTCTTTTAAAAGTTACGTCTTGTATTTAATAGTTGATGCTGTCTTATACTCAATTTGGTAAATGTGCTCAAGGTATTAACAGAAGTTAACATAACTGTAACTAGACGCACCATAACAAGACCTACACGCGAAATAAATACTTTTACTGCATCCTCATCTATACCAAACGTGGTCGCACTGCCCCCCTAATTAATCGATTAAAGGCAAATTAAAAATCGGCACCTAATAGAAATATCGTTATCTTTTCAGATGCATTTTTCCAATGTAGTAGTCAACTACAGGTTCATTCTAACGACGAATCGTCTAATAGATAAGACTTTTATCTATATTTTTGCTCATTTTTACATTCACATTTTTCAGAATTGCAATCGTTACAGACCTTCATTTTATTTTATTTTTAATTTCAGTCCAAACTTTTTTTTATTAAATTTCTATATATTGTGTTATGTCATTACCTACATAGAAATCTATTAATAACTTTTACAATTAAGAACAATGACTCGGTATGTAAGTTGTGAATTACTATAATAATTTAGGAGCTAATTGTAATAAGCAATTAACTGTCAATAGTTATATTTTTGTTCTGTAAGTTTTCTTAGGATTGTAAAAATATTATAATAATAAATATAAAAACAAAATAAAATATAAATGACAAATGGTGTACCTTTTTTTTTCTATATATAATACGTTTTGCACTTAGTTAATTTGTGTCGAATCGACAACTCCAGACATACGTATTAGGAATTTATACTATCATATTATATTTTACGCAATAAAATTAAGAAATAAACAAACTAGCGCGCAGTTGCGACAAGATTAAATATTTTGAAACCTATTTTTGTAAAATTGTCGATTTGCCCGTATTCTTTGACCAACCAATAATCTTTAAAAACCCGATGCATTAAATACAGACAATTTACCTACGAGCTAACTAGATTTTATTTTACCGCTATGTCACCTGCAGATTCTGTTAAATGATGATGTATATGAACACTGTACATGGTTGGCTAGACGTAATCTATTCCAAACTTTAAGACTTATTAGTTATAGTCTGTTATCGGGGAACACAGACTCGGGGAATAGAAAAAGAATTACTCTAACTAACATAACATCATAACATAACATCACGCCTGTAATCCCCGAAGGGTTAGGCAGAGGTGTACACATTAGTACACCCACATTTTGCCAGTTATGTTTATTTTAGTCCCATGTAATAGGGGGCGAGCCTATTGCCTATTACTCTAACTACTTTACTCTATACTGGAAATAAAGAGTAAAAGACAGAGTTTCACTTCTAACTGCTTTACTTGAGGTAGGTACTGACTCAAATAATAATGGTAAATTCACCTTATAAAAACAGAAGTGACGTTGCAACCTGTATAAAGTTGAAATATCAACGCGACTACTTGTTTTTTTTTTTTATGAATCCGTCAGAGACTCTACCTTTGTGGAAAATTATCTCATTCAAACAACGCAAACAAGTTCTAAAACATGCTTTTCTAGGGGTTCTTTCGAAGACTTATGTTGAAAACCTACTAACAATTTTTTCACAAACAATGAACATTTGAAAAAGAAGTTTTTTGTTTGTATTTTCACATTTCTATACCAAAGTAATTAACAAGGTTTCTTTTAAGGAACAAAAAAAGTAATTATTGCGGCAATTATTTTTTGTATAAGCGAGAGCGATACTTAACAAAACATCAAGCACTAACTTGTGAAGGGGTTCCCAAACTTTTTAAGACTGCGACTCCCTTTATGTATTGTTATTATTTCTGCGACGCCTTTATGTAAATTTATTTAAAAATTTCGAAAACCCCCGACAGTGGCCATCTTGAACCGATTATAATCAAAGAACACACCCGTTTTTCTTCACCGATGCCAGCTAGTGATATCCAAGATAAACTTTAGAAAGTACATATCAAACCCAGGCAAGTACCAATGTGACTTTTTCAATTCAAAAAAATCACATTGGTACTTGCCCGGATTTGAATCCACAACCTCAAGCATGAAAGGCGGGTGCCGTAACCACTGGGCCATCACGACTATTTATTATTTATATTTAATGAAAGAAAACTCCAAAGATCTTAACTATAACTAATCTGTTTATTCTTATAAACAGATTAGTTATAGTTAATACTGTTATATGTTCTTACATATAACAGTATAATGATTGTATTTCAATCAATGCGACTTGTACCTACCGTCGCGCGATGCCCTCAGAATAGCTCCACGACGCACCAAGACGTCGCGACACATAGTTTAAGAACCCATGTAATAGGCCAACTTTTCGTAAAAACTTGCGTTCATCATCATCTCTTGTACCTTAGTACCTTACCAGTACCTTAGTACCTTAGTACTGTAGAGGCTCCGGCTGAGTCCTATTACAACCTCATTAAAGTTGCCCATACCTATGAGATGAATACTAGTTTAAAATAAAAAGGTTACGTCTACGACTGACTGGCTAATTCCAATTAGAGATAAAAATAAACTATAATAATACTAACGACTTGCCCCGGCTTTGCACGGGTGCAGTTTAGCTATATAAACTTCTCAATCTATCTATTGACAGAAACGTTAAAGCATTAAAATACGTTCCGTTGTTTAAAAGATCTACGCGTACAGATGACGGGAAACGACTTTGTTTTGGACTATGTAATAAAGATTTTATTAAATTCTAGCTGTTGTCCGCGTAAAAGTCGGTTATCGCAGACGCAGACAAAGTTGCAGAGAAAATAGTACCCTATGTCCTTTCTTGAGTTTCAAACTATAATATTAGTACCTATAGATATAAGTATAATAATCCTAACTAATAATCGAAACAAACCAAAAAATCTAAAAGTAAAAATAATACAATAAAATAATAATAAGTAATAAAAAATAAGTATCTAGTAGTAGTAGTAGTAGTCGTAATATAATAAAATAATAATAAGTAATAATGTAATATCTGAAAGTAAGTTTGTTTGTTACTTTTTCACGCCTAAACCACTCAACCGAACATCCCGAATTTTTGCATATACGTTGTCAGGTATACAGAAAAGGACATAGAGTTACCTTTTATCTCGAAAAAAAAGTACTGTTCCCGAGTAAATCACAATAACGTTCTCATGACGACAGATGGCGCCACGTATCTTTCGAATTATGATCAAATTTGTGAGCGAAGCCGCGGGCGAAAGCTAGTATCAAATAAGTCTTTCAATCACAATATATTGATAATAATTCCGGTACAAGCAGTGATCCCACGCGTTGGGGTCGGTACTAGTGCTGAAACCCAATCCGAGTTGTTGTTCAGCTACGCGAAATCAATATTTTTTTTTCTGATCTCTCACTCATCAATATATATGGTTAATAATAAGACATGTTCATGACATGTTCGTTCGACAGCGCCGTCAGTTGGAATTGGTCATCTCTTAAATGCAATGGCTTACATCATAACTATTATTATTTAATATTCATCTTCATTGTTTTCACATAGAAAAGCAACAACAATATTGTAATCAGGATTTTGTAAAAACCTAGCTGAAAAGAGTGTCCGTGGAGTTTCTTATTCGTTCTTCTCCATAGAGGCCTACCTCCGATTTGGAACGAGCTTGACAATTCGAAAATGCTCTAATTAATATGAATAAAAATGCTTTAATTGACTTTAACTAGGAATCGAATATTCGGATGTATGTAGCTATATTTACGTCGCATATGACGAGATGGCCCAGTGGTCAAAGCGCCTGCCTCTCATGCGCGAGTTTGATTCGATACCGGGCAAGTACCAATGTGACTTGTTAGTTTAGTTTAAATTTACGTAAAATTTAAGTATTTCTAGGAAAGTATGAATCCTTTTATTGAGTAAAAAAAATATATACCCTATCAGCTGTAATTTTATTTCCTTAATCTTTTCATTCAAACAAAACTATTCAACTTATTTTTATTTCGTTCACCTGCGTATTTGAACAAAAAAAAAAAGAATAAGGCATGGCGGAAGTTCATAGATTTAACACCTCACATACCTCATTAAAAAAAATCGGCCATGCTATTGACGTACGACGGTTTAATGACTCTGGACTCCTTAGGCGCTTTGCACACGAGCAACTGAAGTTAAGGCAACTGGCAACTCTTTAAAAGTTTTCTGTAAAAGTTGATAGTTGCTATAACGTTGCCGGTTGCCGCAACTTTTTGGCAATTTGTGAGCCACTTTCATAGTCGAGTTGACGTATGCCGTTGCCGTAGCGACACTGGCATTGCTGGGCACACGGAGAGGAAGGGAGGGTATGAAATCGCCCGAAGCGTTGCGATTAACGGTTGAGGAAACCGGTAACTTTAAAAACCGGTACAATATTGAAAAGTTGCTAGTTGCGGCAACTAGCAACTAACTTAGTCATCGATTGCAGCAACTGGAAACTGTTGACGATTGCCGCAACTCGAAACACGAGTTGCTCTGTGTGCGCAGTCCAATTGAAATGTATGTAAACAGCTAGGTGCCAGTTGCTGCAATAGTTGCTCTGTGTGCAAAGCGCAAACAGCAACACAAGTCGTACAATACGGCCGACGTATCTTCGCGGCACTGAAGTTAGCCGATTGCTGCGCAGTAAACAATTTCGTTTCAATAAGATCCATTGCGCAGCCAAACAACTATCTTCAGACCGCCAAGATACGGCGGCCGTACTATATTTATATTTACCAAGCTCGGTTCGCGGACGGGTGACCATCTATTATATCGAGACCCCTTGATCGAGACCCATCAAAAGTCTTGTGTACCGCGGAAGCACGACCTCAATCCCTATGTCCAAGCCGTCTTCCGTCGTCACGTGTACTTAAAATCTGTCTAACACTTTAAAATAGGTATTGTGTTCAGTTACTGGATTGTGGAGGAGAGAAAAACAACGGTTGCTCCATTTAATAAAAAAATTGTATTCAGTTTCATACAGTTAAGCTGGAAGCTGACCCCAACATTGTTGGACAAAGGCTAGGCAGATGGCGATTTGAATATGAGAGACGTAAATACAACTAAACAATCGGCTACAAAATAAAGATACTTCAATTTAAATAGCCCGGTTTACATGAATCGCGTGATCATTCGAGCATGCGTTTCGCATGAATACAATATTTAATCCCGTCTTTCATCAGCTATTATATTCCCAAAATAATGACAAGATAGACGGAGGGGAAACTGGATGGCGTATTATTATGCTTACACGTGGCAAGTTTAACCTTGAAGCAACCCCTAATAAACCCCTGTCTGCGGGGGTCGCAGTAAATAATTTACCTGGACCAGACACATAAGGGGAGCTGATGCCTCCATCAGCTCCCCCTCGAAATCAAAGAAGATTAGTATTAATTTCTCCCCAGTCTCCCTAGTGTCCCCAGCCTCCCCAGACACACCAGCCTCCCTAAATGTCCCCAAAATTTCAAATAACAAAATTAAATACGAGGGTGCTCAAAGGGGTGCATTATTACATCAATAGAATGGTTAGGAGCATTTGTTTACATTTTTGCAACTTAGAAAAATCGTTTAGTTTTGTAATAAATGTTCCGACGATCAATAAAACGAACAAGGCTGGGTGGCTAATGATAATAAATATATATTTTCTAAGGAGGCGTAAGCCGTATCAAGGACTTAAGGTAACTGTACCCACAACGCGCTCTGTACAAAAGTAGTGTAGTCATATTTTGCTCAAAAAGTAATTAAACTCGATGAAATTATTTAGTTAGGATACGAACAATATTTAGGCTATTGTAAGCATCTTACTGACCTAACCATGAGGTTCATCATCATATCAGAACGACGTCCACTGCTGGACATAGGCCTCCCCCAAAGATAGCCACAATGATAGGTCCTGCGCAGACCGCATCCAGTAAAAATGATACGTAATTCAAAATTCCATACAAGATCTAACAATGTTTTAAATTTTGAAATTGAGGTACATGACGGTATATTGACTTAATCACAAGCCTGTTAACTACAAAAAAATATCGATTTAAATAACGTACAAAAAATAATAAGAATGCCAGCCTTATTGGGCAAAACCCTCTCTTCTTATACAGAGAAAGCACGAGCTTTGATCAGCACGCTTGCTCATGGTGGATTGGCAATTTCAAACTTTAATGAATTATAACGCCAGATTTCCTCACAATGTTTTCCTTCACCGATATCAGTGATGTCTAAGATAAACGTGCAAGCGAACCCACAATTTCATGCGTGACACGTAGACTCCTTAACCACTGGGCCATCAGGACAAACCAAAATATGACTAACATTTTCCTGTCAAGCACGCAATCGGTACAGTCGCCTTATGGTATCTATGGGTACGAGAAACGTGGGTGGAGAAGACTCCCTCTGTGTTGTCCCTGACAACAGGTATCATTTTACTGAGAAAAATATTTCCGTTATTGCGCAGTAGAATTGTTGTTTTGTAAATCATTTATCGACGATATTACGCAAAATATCTAAACAACGTTATCGTTTATTTGTTATCTGCGATAAGAAACCTAAAACTTGTACTTAATAGCTAAGTTTTTACTTTCCCGATTCTCTTTGAAAATTCTGAAGTAACGCGAATTATTTTCAATGGAGCATGCGCGACGAATCAATAAGATACTATTCAATATTTTAAATGGGACGGGAATGAGGAAAGGTGAGGATATTAAGTATAAAATCCTATGGGGTTGCGTTCATTTCTTACGCTCGTCAAATCTATACAAAAACCGTTTATCATTCCAACGTAAATTCAATACATCATTTTGTCAATGCAACCAGAGGGCCTAGCACGAGCACACCGAGTAACCGTTAAGGTGCTTTTACACCGGCGAGGCATGGCGTGGCGTGGATGGCCGCGCAATAATGACCTTTAATGCTCTAAGAATAGAGTATTTTTTACTTTGTAAAACGGATGAACTAATCTCGCCCCGACCATCAAGCGTCGGTCGGTCATCGGCGCTGTATAACAATGGACATCTTTCGGTGTAAAGGGTAAGCGTGATGACAATTCACGCCTATCCCGTCCGCATTTAGCCTCACTGATGTAAAACCACCTTTAGGATCGCTTCACTATTTGATAAGGTCCTATTGAAAATGCCGAAAAAAATGCGTCGGCCCGCTTATATGTATGGCGACCCTAAAATAAATTCGATTGATTTTTAAATTGGAAATACTTATGACTGTAACACAACACAATTAGTAAGAAGAAAATTCACGCCAGCATGCATCATTTTTAAGAAAAAAAAGAAAAAAAAATGTTTTATATTTTGACATAGTGAAAGAATTGACATTTAAAAAGTTATAAATACTATTTTTTTTTTCTTTTACCAAAATTACTCATACAGTCAGGTCAATTTCATTTTATTTTATTTTGAATATATTGCCGGCACAAAGGCTTTACTTATGAATTATACTAATTGTGCTTGTCTTATAAAAAACTAAAATACTATAGGAAAAATATATTTCCAATTTTAAAATCGACACGAAGCGACCTCTTTTACGCCATTGTGCTAGAACTAGGCCGTTAG
This sequence comes from Hoplodrina ambigua, assembly GCA_949774945.1. NCBI lineage: Eukaryota > Metazoa > Arthropoda > Insecta > Lepidoptera > Noctuidae > Hoplodrina > Hoplodrina ambigua. Next base: position 4,158,893 of record OX458963.1, on the reverse strand, counting down.
TTGAATATTGAAATAGCATACGTGAGGCCGCCTGAGCCAGTCGTTTTAATTATTAACTCTCGGGTATCTAATACAGGCCGGTAAAAAAAGTTTTTAACCTCGTATTAGTAACTAACTCTTTGTCAAGTTTTTGGTGCAAGTGAACTGTTCAGAAAATGCGACAAATCCAAATAATAAAAGGGTCCATTTATATAAAGTGGCGACGCAAAGCAACGCAATTGCTGAAACGCGAATAAATTGCAAGAGCTGATGGTGCTGGAGGTGTGAACGTCGCTCAAGTTTTATAATTGCCCGGCCCATGGTATTTTAGTAACCACTAACAAATAGCGCGCTGCACTGCACTTTACTATGCCTTCATTTTGTCCTGTAATTGTTTTAATATCCCAGAACAAATAAAGTAGAAATTCATTACTCCTATTCGCGTTTGCTATCTTTGCAAGAGTCAAACCTATGTCCTTCTAACATTATAAACCGCTAGCGTCTTAAACTAACCAACTCTAAAACTCGGATTAACGTAATTTATCGTAAAATGCATTCTTTGGGGAAGTACAAAATTAGTATTATACGCGAGTGGAGCCAAGCCGGGGCCATAGCGAGTTGATTGAAAGTTGCAATCGCATGAATATTTGGCTTTTTAGACCAAGAAGATTTCGCTTAAATGAAAAGCCATAATCAAGCATAGGACTAAAAACATTAAAGGAAGGTATGAGTATCATACTCATACATAGTTACCGATCACGCGGTCCACGGATTGTAATGTGAAATGTCTATGTTAAGTTCGCAGATAACTGGAATTAACATAAGATAATTTTAATTAGGACATTACAATAGCAACAGTGGCAGTTGCGCCGAATAGCCTTATTCACTCGCGTCGGTTTTTAAGTTAAATAACATAACATCACGCCTGTAATCTCTGAAGGGTAAGACAGAGATGTACCCACTAGTACACCCATATTTCGCCAGTTATGTTTAAGTGCCATATAATAGGGGGCGAGCCTATTGCCATCAACCGGGCGCAAATCCAGACTCCGAGGCTGCTACTGAGAAATTCCTGATGGAAAAACCCAGTAACACTTTGCCCGACCTGGGAATCGAACCCAAGACCTAATGCGCAGCAGTCGTGGTTTGCGACCACTAGACCAATGAGGCAGTAAGTTAAATAACACTCTAAAATAAGCTACTCAATTCGGCTAACTTTGCATAATAAGTTCGTTCTATTAGCTTAAACAGCAAAAAGTTCTTTATTCTACGTTGCATAATTGGCTTAACAGTAATAGCATTTCATATTTTCTCTTGACAATTTAAGTTCATTATTTCAAAGCACGCAGCTCGCTACAAAGCTGATTAGATGAAGCAAAAAAGTAGCTACTTTTTTGTTCCATCTCCATATTATTTTTCTCATGTCTTACTAGCGAACCGCCCCGGCTTCTCATGGGTGTTTTCCGACATTTCCATTGAATTTTTCAACAAAATTCTTTCATAAAATGTCTTGCCGGAGAAATAGGGAATACAACAAGATAAGAATTAGCCAAATCGGTCCATTCGTTCTCGAATTTTGCGCTTAGCAACACATTAAGTTATTCATTTTTATTTTTCTAGAAGTTAGAGTTAGTTAGTTAGTTTCAAAGAGCCGAAAATGTGTGGTGGCCAGCTACAGCTGTTTAAGTATGAGATTATTTTCCATATCCTAACAATTTTGCAGAACAGATAATAATTTCATTTGCAAAGGCAATAGAGTTCTATTTTATGTTTAATTACGCAAAAGAGTCTGTGTGGATTGGTTGGTGGATCGATAGAATAATACTTAATATATGCATGTACAATCAACAAAAAAAATAGGTATCCAGGTTCGTCAGATAAGGTTGAAGTTTTCTTAGAAACCGATGGATGTCTTCGATTGAAACTTAACTTAATTATTGATCTGTTTACTATCTACTTTTTAAATTAAATTACATTTGAAAGCATCGGTTTCTAAGAAAACTTCAACTATATCTGACGACCCTGCATACCTATCTACTTAGTTGACTGTACACTATGGAATAGTGACACAAGCTTTTACCATGGATTCAGGTATAGTACGGCCGTATCTTGACGGTATGAAGTTAACTGTTTGGCTGCGCAATGTATCATATAGAAACGAAATTGTTTAGTGCGCAGCAATCGGCTAACTTCAGAGCTGCCACGATACGTCGGCCGTATTGAACATGATTGATAGTACCTAACATTTTTCATCAGTTACTGAAACTAAAAACTCAGCTGTTCTAAATATTTAGATAACTGTCTATCTATTAGTGTAGTTTCATCTAGATCGATGTGACATGCATGATGTGCGAGTATCGCCGTGATTGGTTATTGATTATTCAGTCAACAATCACAATCACACGCACATGCGTTTTTTGTTCAAGTAAACGGAGGTTGATTAGATTTTAATCGTAACATCTCTTTGTGTATTGACATCAAAATATACCGAGTTTCACTCAACCAATTAATTAGGATGCGCGGCAGCCGCTCCAAGAGATTAAAACCCTATAATATCACAGAGCACACGTTTCAATTTCAAAGAGCACATTTTTTCTGCGAAGTTTAATCTCTTTACAAAGAACGTAATAAAGACTGCTCTCTGTAAAAGGAGTTATATCCTAGCGTAAATGGACCCTTTTATTTTACTTAATCCTCAAAGAAGAGGATTCATTTGAAAAGTTCATTCAGTAAAAGTACGGTCAGCAACAAAAGGAGGATAAAACTGCAGATATTAAAAGAGGATAAAACTAAGAATTTCTCCTGTATTGTCGCTGTGTTTACAAACATATACCCAACAACCCGACCCAGAACAACCACCACATGGTCTATATAAATATTTGTTACGCGCGGGAATCGAACCCACGACACGCAGCACATCAACCAATCGCTCAGTCAATGGACCAATCTAGACGCCTACGAACGTTAGATTTTAGCTATTAATTAAAATTTCATATAAAAGTGAGTGTTGACCAGCTTTTATTGCTGACCATACAAAATAACAATGTCGGTGTGCATTAGTATTAGGAAATGAGAGCAAAGCTGGTCAACTCGAACTATCTTTGCATAAAGCTGCATACACAATGTATTGAGTTTTGTTTTCTAGGCAACAAAGTTGAATTAATTATATACAACTGTGGCCCTTATGCAACTTGGCATAAAGTCTACAATCCTTCTTTAATCACTTTCCAGCCATTTCCAATACTATCTAAAAATAAGGCTTACCTGAAATAGATTCAGTATTTGTGTCTGGATTTTCTAACAAATGGTAGTCAGTGTTGGTGTCCAAGCCATCAGCGATGGTCTGCCAGGCTTCTTTGGAATTGGTACTGTTGTTACTGCTCTGGTGTATGTTATCAACCTCCTCATCTCCTATGCTGGACTCTCTTTTTAATTTTGGCTTCTTCTCTTCTGGTTCTAAGTGATGGCGTCTCTTTCTCTTGTAAGGTGTGAACAACCGCACTGGACCCATGGCTGGAATAAGAAAATATCGATTGTTGTTTATTTGAGCTCACAGTATGTATGTGAATTAGTATTAGGTGTAAAGTTATTTAAAGAAGGAAAATACTGTGGACTGTGCTAGTGTTAGCTGGTGGTACCGTGTTAGATAGCTTTACTGTTAAAAAATACAACAAAAGGCAGGTTCTCAGATGTAGTTGAGGTTTTCTAGAAACCGATATCTCTTTAGCTGACTGTACTTTTTAACAGTAAAGAGATGAGAGAATAAAAACAGCTATTCTATGAATTTTCTTTTTCTTGACTCACATTTTATTTGTTATAAATGTGTATTACACCCACAAGTTTTCAGGTATTATTCCACTTTGTTCGCCTGGGTGATATCACCCACCCTAAAACCCTTAGTAACCCTTGTTAAGCAACAGATTTCAACACCACCAGTAGGAAACAAATTGATGAATTTCCATAATTATCATCATGTTCACAATTTTGTTAAAAATATTTAGATGTACCCTCAACTTATTTTGTATCATCAGTGTTACCAATAAAAATTAGCATAGTTCCAAAGACAAAATATTTATTAGATAATTTTATTGATTAGGGGAATAAAGACCACAGAAACAATAATAAAAGTTACCCATTTTCACCTGGGTGATATAATTCTAAGGTGCACAAAGTAAGTACACCAATTCTGTCCGAGGGAAAATGAGGATACCGGGGAGTTTCACTATGTTCTCCTAGGTGATATCACCCAAAGTACAATAGCCCATCACAAGTTATATTTTAAGCCCCACAAAAAGGAGCCTAATACCATCAACTGGGCAGAAATTTAGACTAGACTGTTACTAGGAAATTCCCAATAACACTGCCCCACCTGAGAATTGAACCCAGAACCTTAATTGAGCTCAGCATTCGCCGGCGTCACCGCCAGGCGTAAATATTAAGCCCAGTTAATTGAATAGGTGTTATCTAATACATTTCTAATAATAAAATACTCATTTATGTTATAATTTATATTTATTTTTCAATTTGAACCAGTATAAACCATACACCAACCAATAGGTAGGTATATGTAAAATTATGTTTTACCATTAAAAATGGTTAACTTTGCTGTTTTACCATAAAAATTAGTTAATTTTGTTAATTATGCTCACTATGTTTAATTATAAACTAGTTCCTTCAACAGTGCAAATGCTGAGTTGGTATCTCTTTCAGTATGAGCATGCACAGCGCTTGTAGAATGATGTTTTTGTTATATATATTTTTTTTACATTATTCTTTTCTTTCCATAAACTCTCTGTTGTATTTAGGTCCTAAGTTTTCTTGCTCTATACCATTCCCTCATATAGCCTCATTAATACTTACTTTTCCTATTCATACCTATTAATAATTCATATATTAACCAGTACTTTTTTATATATTATGAGCTTTATTTTCAAATAGGGTCAATTTTGATCTTAGTACCAAGAATGCCCATATTTAAACTGGTAGACAGCTTGTTATGATCATGTCTGCCTAGTGCCTATTTCAGTGATGTACTTTGCCTGGCTACTTACTGACTTACTGTATCATAATAAAGTACTGTCACAGTCCCCACCTGACTGATCATCACAGCATGCCCCACAAGTACAGCTTGTGGCATGAGGGGTCAGTATCCCCTCATCTATCAGGGCCTGGATACTTCGCCCACCAAACCTAATAGATCTCTTCCAGTCTTTACTAGAAGCCCTTCCACATAAGGCCTCAAATTCACTTGGTGTGTACCATTCCATTCCGTATTTTATACACCTGCCCCTGCCCCCAGAGCCGAACCTTAATTTATGCAGTTCAGCCGGCGTATTCTTGCATCGAATGGGTAATATAGGCATATTAGCAGTCTCTGTCCATGAGCGAGCACTCGAATTTCGCGCATTGGGAGCACTCGAGCTACTCTCCTCCTGCCGAGTCGCGGGCGACGGAGGGTTCTGTATCACGAAATGCGTCGGTTTTATGTCGTCTGTCACGGGCCCGCCTGATATAAAACCATTATCAACACAAATCATTGGCTTGAAATGTGGCAGCTGATCTGACGTTATAACGTTAAATGTCGTGCCAGTAATAAGTGTCCCAACCGGCAAAGACACTGGGACCGTGACTACGCCATTAGAATCACTAGACAATCTCGTATTTTTGATTCCAGTCGACAAAACAGCCCCGCCATTAGATCGGTCGGCATCGTGATCGGCCCCCGCCGACAGGGGATCGGCTTCGGAAACTTCGGTAATGTCCGGCATAACGACGTTGTCCGAACCTCTTTTCTCCGCCATATCTTGTTTCCGCCCACCCAGGCATACACCCTTGCGGTGCGGATGAATATTAACTATCACATGAACGTTGAACAACTTGTATGCACTCACACTAAAAGATAATGAACTTCGTTCACCCACCAACAGCGGTCCGCCATAATTAAATCGAAAAATGAAAAAAACATTTCACGTACGCTACTTAGGTTAAGGCGGGAATTTTAAATCTCAAATCTGAAATCATGAATCAAAATTGAATTTTAGATATTAACTATTGAACGCTCTCTCAGTATATTTCAAGTTTTTAAAGTTTATATCTACATTATATATTTTTTTTAATAGTAGTAAATAGTAGCAGATAAACACGTCATCCATATTTATAAACAAAAAAGAGATTTTATGCATTATTATTTTCGGCAGTCTTCATTGGTGTTGCTAGCCAAACTTTGAATGTTTTCAATGAACTGAAAAATCAATAACGTTTCAGACTGGAATAACCCACCGCTAAACCAGCAGTTATACCTAGTTTTAGTGATGATATCTATAATGTTAAATGATCTTTGTAGGTCCAGCAATGATTCAGGGTTGAAATAATAAGTGATAAGTTAGGCAAGAAGGAAGGAAGACGCGTCCATCCAGGATCTAAAGATACAATTAAAATTTTATTTGAATTTCAATCTCAGTCTCGTTTCTTAGCGTAGCGTAAGACTTTTTTAGTCGATAAAATTTACACGAGAATTTATTAAAGTCTACAACTCCATTTACTACTACGAACAATGCTAATGTGTGGAAGTTATCGATTAAGCTTAAGCATTTTGGCACAGGCAATGCTGATTCAGTTTTCTTTACAAAATTTAGACAATAGTGAATAAAAAATAGCTTTTCAGAAAATATTTAAATAATAGATTAGAAACTCTAGTATGTCTTAAGTTACAATAATTCAATTTGCAACCATAACTGAACCAGTATGAACCCCGAAAATTATTGAAATTATACATAAGTGATTAATAATGTTCGTGACCTAAAATAACGACGTGTTCACAGTACTTTTTCCAGTATTTTGATTGTACTTAAAATCTAAAAGAATTTACTTATTTAGAAGGACCTAATAACTACCAAATGTCAAAAGTAGATCCACTTGGCAACACGGGTTAATCAATGTCAGTCACATATACTGACATTTCCTGTCATTGTCAACTTCAACTGTGGATGAGACATGTCAGTGTCGACGTCAAGGAATGACTGGTTCTTGGCATTGGCACCAATTATTGCCATAGAAAAAAAACCGACTTCAAAAAACCCTAAAAGCACTAAAAAGTTAAAAATAATACTATAACCTACCCATATTAATAAACCTAACCTAATCTACGATTAAACTATACTAAAATTTATCAATTTTTGAAACGACTGGTTATTCCAGAGTATTTTTATTTTTTTCTAGCTTTTGGGTTATTATTTAGTAGGTATATAGTCGTTTAGGTATCATATTGCTAGGCACCGACTCCAAAAAATTGGTAAATTTTAGTTTAGTTTAATCGTAGATTAGGTTAGGTTTATTAACATGGGTAGGTTATAGTATTATTTTTAACTTTTTAGTGCTTTTAGGGATTTTTTTTAAATCGGTTTTTTTTTAGTTTTTATTTGTTAATTTTTTGTGACATATTTTTTTTTCATTAAAAATACAACCAAATTGATAGCCTCCTTTTCTTTAAGTCGGTTAAAAAACTTGGATAGGCCTAGTAAAGAAGCTTGCTTGCTTGATGCTTGATTTAAAAAAGTTATTTCACAAAAAAAGATACAAACATCCGAATTGAGAACCTAAAAACTTCCCTCGATTTCGCCAAAATTCCATCATCAGATCCCGACTAGGTGATTATGGGAGCAATTAAAAGGAATAGGCTTTGGAATAAAAAAAAGAATATTCCAAATCAGTTTTTAAATAACGGAGTTATGCGCAAACAAACAATGCAGAGAAATGAAAAAATCATCAATGTAGACAATGTAGATAATTTGTGTTGATTTTTCAATAACCGCTTGTTCGATTTCAATAACATTTTCATGGGACCATTTGGCAAGTATAACCTTTCCAACAAAAAAAGAATTTTTCAAATCGGTTGGCAAGCGACGGAGTTAAGCGCGAACAAACATAAAAAAAAAAAAACAAACATCCGAATTGAGAACCTCCTCTTTTTTAGAAGTCGGTTAAAAAATAGAAAAGGGATGCTCGGATGATATTCTCGACTTGCCGATCGACTAAGGTAGGTACCATTAATTTAATTTTATTAATATTTTTTATCATCATCATCATAATCGTAACAGCCGTAAATATTTCTTTGGTACTGACGCAAGTTGCAAAACAAGCCACACGGCAAAAATATGTTATCACAAAAAACAACTTTTTTTTATAAATATCGATTGTGCTTTATGTGTGATTTTTGCATTTTCGAAGAACTTATATGTTTGGCCGAAACACTAGGGTCATAGGGTCCGAGCAGTCACCTTGTCTTTCGGAACATCGCCAAGCGACTGGCCGACTCACATAACTAGAGGGCTGGCCTGTTACTTTGGCCACGAATCAGCATAATGCCATACAACGTGGTAATGCTGCCACCCATGCGGACGAGTTTTTTTTTATGTTTTTTACGCTTCCACCTCTCTGTTTTGTAAATTGTTAAAACTTTGTAATTTTATTTTAAGTTTTGTGTTTCGGTTAATTATTTAAAAGTAATGGACAGTTTTGATTGTAGAAATTATGAAAAAAAAACTAATTATATTTTAAATTATGGAACACTGAATTATTAAACAGGAACCTGGTAGAGTACCTTGAAGGTTTATTAGTTCTTCGTGAACCTAAATAAAAAAAAATGGCTTTTAGCCATAGAGCAACACAGGCCTCCTTTTACCCAATTTTTTATTTTATATTTGTTATTTTTTTAATTTTTTGTAAATTTTATACATACAACTGGCGAAATGTAGGTGAACTTATGGGTACACCGCTGCCTAACCCTTCGGGGATTACAGGCGTGATTTTATATTATTTTCTACTAAATACATTTTTACACGTCTGCCCCAAAAAAAGGAGTGTTATTATTTATTTATTTATTTATTTAAAAAACTCTTAATCTACCATTACAGGTTTAGAAACCTAATGCGATACCTAAGACTACTTATGATAATTAACTATTTTAAATAACATTATTACTAACAACTACACTATATTAAAACACAAGCAAGACTAACTTTAGTACGTAACATAAGAAAATTTAAAAATAAAACAACAAAATAAAAAACAAAACAAAATAAACATAAAATAAACAGTGAACATAAATTTAAACTAATTGTTACTTTCGTAACATATTATATATAAACTTGCTTTTGCAAGTTATGTGTTCAGAGTTAATGTATGTACATATGTATGTGAGTTTCTTTATTCCACCATAACTTTTAAACGCCTGAACCGATTTAGATGTATGGGGTATCGTTACAATCCTTGCATCGTTTCGAGTAACATAGGCTAGTAAATTAAGATCAGGATAAAAAGCGTAACAGTTCAAACCAAAAAATCCATTGATTTTCGAACTAATTTATTTTTTTTGATAGTTGACATCATTGATTTTAAAAGTCATTACGTTGTCTCCATGACAACAGAACTATTACATTGAGATAAGATTGTGGACTTCAACACCCGCGAAATTGCCGTACATCATAATGTTTGACACGACTGCCCCAAAAAAGGAGTTTTATGTGTTTAGAGTTAATGTGTGTATGTGAGATTTTTTATTCCACCATAAGTTTTATACGCCTGAACCGATTTAGATGCAAGGGGTGTCGTAAAATATAAAAAGAAACCGGTGTGGTCACTTTAAAACGTAAATTAATACCAGGCTCAATTTATTTTTTTAAAGAATCTGGTCATGTCTCTGTTTATCGTCTAGAATGTGACAAGTAGATTTAAAAAATATATAGTAAATATAGTAGAAATATGTGCAATTTTTGTAGTCGTGTTTTTTAATTTAAAATTTAGTTTTAATTTTAGTAGCTTGTTAGTAGTCAGGATAGTCGATGTGTTAATTGTAAACAAACCGAACCGAATAGAGCCATCCAAAGGAAAATGTTTTATAATAATAACTAAATGGAAAAATAAAACCCCGTGTTAAAAGACGCGGGGAGTGTTTTCAGGTACACTGTAATTTCAATAGATTTATTGTAATTATTATTCTACTTTGTAAAATAACTGTATTTTAGGTTTTTATGAAATCCTTAAACATAAAAAAAATATTTATATTTACTGTAAAATATGTTGTAAATTAGGATGAGAAAACACTGTACTATACCTACGTAATTTAAATAATAAAATGTACTGTAATTTCAAAAAGCCTTCACTGATAATGCAATCACCGATGATTATATTGAAATATTCTGATCTGGTAACACTGCGTGCGAGACAGTCGAAACATTGCGCTAAACTATTGATTATCCGAACGCCATTTCTACGCATTATAAGGCGACCGAGTTAGAAAGCGTGCTGATTCCTAAACTTCGTCGATGGCGAACACACTCTTAATTTTATTAGTATTATCAATGGTGGCTTTTCGATTTTACGACGAAAACAAATAGGAGGGAAATATTTAAAAAAATATTGTAAACAATATAAATTGCAAATTGTGATGTTTTAAATTTTAATTTGGTAATTTTGAGCCAAAATGTAAATTAGTTTTGTGGTTACCTTGAACGAATTATTAGTTTAGTGCGAATAACTTGTGTGTTTTTATTGTAAAACAAATGGAGGAGTTGAGAACTAAACACAAATCGCTGCAGAGTGCGGCTCACCACATTGCCCTGGAATGCATTCATCCTCAGGTAATTAAACATCCATAACATCTTCTATTAATTTACACTTTATTATTTACCAGAGTTTTGGCCCTAATGCCTTAGTCTGAAATATGGAACCAAATAGTTTTGGCTTGTCTTTCAAACGATGGAGCACCCCAAGTAATTGGTTGATGATTGAGTAGTACCTATACAATTTTCTGTCAAATCCCAAGGTAGAGTTTCTTTTCAGTAAAGATACCTAAAAGTGTTGTCAAAACATTACAGAATTATTTTAAAATTCAGTCTTTTAAATTGGATCCTCCAGTAAATTTTGTTTCCTTGCTTGTTAATATTTGTTTTGATACTCATCCCATGAGTGGACTTAACCGTTTGATGGTTGTATTTAAACTAAGTTGGAAACGGAGTCTAGCTTATGCTTGTAACTGTCTTGTCGGTCTCATGGTGGCAAGTGTGGCTACTGAGCCAGGTCCTAAGCAAAGCGTTATTGGGATTTTTTACTATGAATGTCTTAGTAGCAGCATAAAGCCTCGGAAAGCACAATAAGCTGTTGTTCCTGCACCGGGCCTCTACTAGGCTGTGTTTGCACACACACTTGTGCACTATAACGTTTTCCGTTTACTAGGCTAGTCTCCATTCTCGTTAATAATTTATTGTGTACTTTTTACCAATTTTCAGATGTGATTTAGCATTGGTTGAGAGTTTTAGCAAGTATGAAGAGCAGGATTCGATGGGACATGAGCTCTAATGGCTATCACGCTGACTACTGCAAAGTACTATGATTTATTAATCAGCACTTTTTTGTGCGCAATGTATATTGTTTAGAAGCACTGCCATTATTGTGTACAGTACACCGCTGCAATGATAAGGAAGCAAAATGTAATTCAGGGGAGCAAGTAGGCTTGCCAACCTCAATGTATGAATTTACCAGGACTTTGTAAATCTAAATGTTGCAGTATGTTGCAAAAGAAAAGGCAAGACCAAGTCGTCAAAGTATAGTAAGCCAAAAACTACAATAAGAATGGTTTTTTTTCATTATTACATGGTTTTCCCTGTATGCATCCTCTAAAGCTCTTGAAATGGGATGTCCTGGCTCTTGCAGGACGGTTGGCAAGCCTAGGAGCAAGAGACGGCAAAAATACAAAAAAAATATGATAATAAAATTTGTGTATTTGTGTCTCTAAAACAAAAGATATAAAAAAAATAACAGTTTTTTCTTGTTTTGCTTTCCTGAATGGAGTTACAGATATTTTTGATGCCTCATAAGCCAAATGAAAAAAAATATTACATTCTATTTTTGTTTAAAGTATTTATTTTGTGATTGTAAGAATATTGCTTTATAGTTTTATAAAAATAAATCATTTTGACTTATGGATCATCAGAAACACAAAACTTGTTTGTTTGACATACACAGTGTAAAAGCACACATTGGCATAGCTAGACTTATACCCCTCTTGAAGTGACTTAGGAACAAATATTACCTCACACCTTCATTCTGCGACGGCAGGCAGTGGTATTACACACATAGTTCTCTCTCCTACCACTCTGTGATAACTCTGTGGTAATTCACATTGATTGCCAACTAACTTGGAAAAACCACAAATAGACCATGTGAAAGACCATCACATCCACTTGTAGATTGCAGATTCACATAGTTATAAAGGTACAAACGAGAAAATTTTACTATAGCCTTTTATTAGCTACTATAGTTAAATCATCACGCCTGTAATCCCCGAAGGGTTAGGCAGAGGTGTATCTATAAGTACACCCCCATTTCGCCAGTTACTATAGTTCAGTGGTTCTAATTGTAAATAGAATGCTGTGATGGTCTAGGACAGTGGTTCTTAACCAGTGGTCTACAGAGCGCATTGGTGGGCTCTGAAAGTACCAAAAACAGTCTGTGACGTCATCATATTATTAATAAGGTGTCTCGTCTTAGAGGATTTAGATTTCAAATACTTTTATATGTGTTTAATTTATAGACCAACTTTACAAATAATTAATATTATCGCCAAACAGTTGGTGGTACTCGGCAAGACAAAAACTTTGTCAATTGGTCCCTAAACACTAAAGGGTTAAGAACCACTGGTCTAGGACATAGGCAATCACCGGTGCCTCCAGTGTAAGAAAAGGAAGAGTATTAAAGCTAAGCAATGCCAACTCTGCACGGTTGTTCACAGTTATATTTGTCCACCCATGTCTGTACATTGGAACTAGCAGTCGGCACACGGGTCACCGTATCACGTGCACCCGTATCCTTCCCCAGTACGGCTCCAGCATGCGTTCCAGAATACTCAGCACAGTCCCAAGATGTTTCATCCGAAGGGACTCAAACCGCACCTCGTAAGTACATGCTTTGGCGTGGTATACTGTTTTTTTTTAAGCGGAGGTGATAACACAAATTTGGAGACATTAAATTTAAATTAAATTTTAATTAAATTTTACTGGTCAAGCCCCGACTGACTTGCCGGTAAGTCGATCAGAACAATAGTAAAATCAATTGTGTCTCATTACATGGGACTTTAGTAATTAATTGAAGCCAATTTGTAGTTGTGACCTCCGTCTTACTTCCATTGGACATTGATATTGTGGGTTTTAGCAAACAAAAGTGTTTCCGGAGTTCTATTTCATCTACATCCACCTTCTCTTGAGGTATGTAAATTGACAGATTTTAAGCACAAAGCACTGACAGTGTGCCGACCGACACCGCTATTGTATTTTGGTATATGTATTTGTATATAAAGTAAATTCACAATTTTGTTACAATTCTGACACCTGCTTTTTTGTAAATATCAAAATTGAGCGCTTTAATTAGGGGCACAGAACCCACTTTGAGTTAAATTAATCAATTCGAAAGCGGAGAAATAATATCAATATGCATTTTACTGTTTAAAATAATGTGGAACTAACAATTCAGTAATTACAAAAAAAAAACACATAATCAATAAAGAGTTAACCGAACAATCTCAGTAGTTCCCAGTCTTACACCTACTCTACTATTTCACTTCCTCCAGGATCCGCGCGCATATGGAACGCCCAATGACAGCCCTATTCTGGGTCGGGCACTGTGCCTCACACCCCGAGGCAGCCCAGTCCCAGGCAGGGTCTCCCACCTCAACGAGAAGTTTCAGGACTCCTTGACGTTGACATCTGATACTGATGCCCTGGTTGCAAAAATAAGTGCAATGTTCCCGACTGTCAGTGAAACGCATATCAAGATATTGTTGAAGAAGTAAGTTTAAACCTTTGACCAAGTTACTTACTTAGTAACCGCTCAGTATATATCTTGGGATCATACTATGACGTAACAGAACTTTTACATCTTTTCGATTTAGAAATATCATGACTAACCCCTCGTAAAACTTCTACTGTTGACCGTGCGCCTCTCAAATTTTAATCCATTTTCTATCTATTTAGCATCAATTTTGCTAAGCGCAAAACTCGGGAACGGCTCGACTGATTTCGACGATTCTTTTTTTTTGTATTCGTAATTTCATGGACAAGGTTTATGAATATCGGGGCGGTTCGCTAGTGTCGTATAAAAATAACCCTAGCGACTTTACGTAACTTCTTATAAATCTACGTAGCGACTATGTGTCATATTTTGCTGAATAAGCAACTACGTAATTTTCACATAATGCGCAATATTATTCAAACTGCGAAAGGCGTTCTGTATACAGTTTTACACACAAACTGTTCTCAGGTATTACAACAGAGAAGCAGTAGTAATATCGGCGCTCCAGGTTGAGAAGCACCCCATCACGACGCCAGGCCCTCTCACCATGTCGCCGTCAGCTGTTCGCCTGCAGAAGAGCGCTCCGGGACTCCACTCCGCCTTGCAGCTCGCTAAAGGCATGTCCGGATCTATACCGGGGTCTAGTCACTATTCACCATTAACTGGCACACCACATGGTGAGGAAAACCTTAATGTTTTTATTTAACCGCAAAAGGTATAAGGTTGGTCGGACAAAGCTATATTTTTAAAAGCTTTTATTTTATTATTTACACATTCACCAGATTTAGCTTTTTGTTTACGTTTTGTTTGTAGAAAAGGCTTTAGCTTATAAAAATATCAGTCAAGTGCGAGTCCGACTCGCACACGAAGGGTTCCATACAAAACATATAAGAGCATTACCATTATCGTATCGAGCTAAAACAAAAAACCGACCAAAATTTTTTTTTTTTTGTGTAATTAGGATTATACGAATGTGACGCGCATTATTCCCTTCTACAACACATGAAGACTTACGCTTATACTTGCATTCTCATTACAGGTTCTCCGTCATTGCTGCGGCCAGCATCAGGCGCTTCCAGTTATTATGGTGCTAGATCTGTGGACGGTCAGCCGCCGAGACACCAGTCTCCTAAGATGAAGCTCAAGTAAGTTAAAACATGTTATCAAATCGTCTGATGTTAGTAAATTCGATCCAGCAATACGTTCTGGGTCTAGCTCGCTTATTATAGCCCACTCCTTCTTACGGAGGGAAGGCTGAATGTACGCAGTAGATGCATTATATAGGTAAATATGTATAAAGGCGACCGAGATGGAGTAATAAACATTGTGTTTTTCTAGTTACGTATTCTGATTTAGGAATATCTTAAATCTCATATCTTTATTGCAATCCATAATGTGAAACATTCAGTATTTTAAATATAAACAATTATGAACCACATTAAATAAGTAGGACAGAGGAAGAGCTTTTTAATTTTACTTTTTAGTCAATATTCATTTCATGCCATCTCATGCTGCTCCCAATCTCATGCCATGCTATATTAGACACTCAAGGAGGTATAAGCATGGTTGATTTTCCAAAGTGATGCACATTTAAGAAGGAAATTATGAATTATGGGGAAAAATGTGGAGAAAGGTTATAAAACAAAATCTCCTCGGTGTAGTATTACAATATCATTGATTAGAGTTATCACGAGACGTTATCAATGTAATCTACAGTTTATTGAGATTATCAATAAAATACGATATTCAGATTTTGTGACTTATCTCCTTGTCTTTAGTGGAAATTATTTAGTTCTAACCTATAACAGGTTATTGATATTTAAATTATTTGAAAAATGTTGGAATTGATAGGAAAAAAACTATCATTAGGGTGGTTTTTGCATAATCGTCGTGCGCCCGTTATGTTGAAGATAATGCCGTCTTATGTTAATGGAGGTGCGGATAACGAAGATCCTGACGAAGAATACAGAACAATTGATATAACTCGGTTTTTGAAAAGGTCAGCTGCTATTGTACTGGTACACAATTTTTTGCATGTGCAAGAAGCTTAACCTTATAGAGAATATAAGGCTAGGCACTATGAGTGAACTGAAGTTGTTTGCCGCCAATGTACGCCACGTTGGCGGTCAACCAATTTTCGACCTTGTTACTAAGGGCTTGAGAGTGAAAAATGGTCGACGGCGGGCGTTTGAGCTCCATTACCACCATGCTGACTGGCTGACCAGGCGTGAGCTATCCTTGTACGTGTGTTTGAGACGATAAAGTCATCATTTTTAAACCCCACCCAAAAAGAGGGGTGTCATGTTATAAGTTTGACGTGACTGTCCGTGTGTCGGTGTGTCTATGTGTCTGTCTGTGGCAACCTCACCCAAAAAGAGGGGTGTTATGTTATAAGTTTGACGTGACTGTCCGTGTGTCTATGTGTCTGTCTGTGGCATCGTAGCTCCTAAACGAATAGAGCGATTTTGATGCGTATTTTTGTGACGTGATCGAAATGTTTTTTTTTTTATTAGTGAAAGAATTTACAGAATCGGTTCCAGTTAATCGCGCGTTTAAACATAAAAACAAACAAACAAACTTCAACTTTATTACCTAAATACGACCATTGACATTACAGATACCTCAAAAGTATATTTCCCAAAGCAGAAGAAACGTTGATCCTCGATGTTCTTGCGAACAAAGACAATAACGTACAGAAAGCCAGCGAGGAACTCATAGGCATGGGGTTTAGCAAGAAGGAGACCATCGTCGCACAGAAGAAGGAGCCCACGCCCGTGCCACAGAAGAAGGCCGTCAGTATCATGAAAACTACGGCGGAGAAGAACGAGTGTAAGTACTGTAATGGTATTTTATTAAACAAAAATCGTTTCATTAAAAACAATGACTGCAGTGTTCGTATAATGGTCGCAATGTGCAGCTGCTGAGCTATGAGGTCTTGTCGATTCCCAGGTTGGTCAGTGTGATTGGGTTTTTCCATCAGGAATTTCTCAGTAGCAGCTTCGGAATCTGCATTTGTTTTCGGTTGATGGCAAAAGGCTCGCCCTCTATTACATGAGGCTGAAACATATCTGGCAAAATGTGGTAATGGGTACTGCTCTCTGCCTAACCCTTCGGAGATTACAGGCGTGATGTTATGTTACGTTACAAAACGAGATCTTTATTTTAGTTATTTTATTTTGTACTTTATTCCGATTGCAATGAAGTTTTTATTACGAAAGAACCGCTCCGACACGGCAACGGCCTGCCCAGAAGGGTTTGGAAAAATCCAACCGTTTGTTGATTAGGTCCTTAGGACTTTGAAACTACTACAACAAAATGGACGCTGTTTTTAACAAAAAGTTCAAACATTTTGCATGAAAATATTAATTGTTCATTTAAAAATCTTACAATAACACAAGAAAAATTTAACTATTTCAGTGAAAGAAAAACTTCAAAAGAAATACAGCGGCATAGCAGAACGGGTCATAGCTCTTGCTCTCGAAAGCGTAGACTACAACGAGGAGAGAGCGGAACAGATGCTGATTGCCGTCCTGCAGGAGGAGGCGGCACCCAAGGTCGTGAAGGTCGAGGTCAAGGAGACGTTACGGTCCAGTGCTGCGGAACCTAAGAAGGGGTAAGATGCATGTGCTGTTTGATGTTAGGAAACACATGGAGTATTGAAGAAGCGAGGTAGGATAGCAAGGTGTGAGTTTTCAAGCGGGCACCTATGATAGGTATATTGAGTATCATATTACTATACAGTCTACTGGCTGACCGGCCCAAAAGTTGCTGTGGCTCAGGTTTGCAATAAAAAAATATAAAGATCAATAATTGAGATAAAAACTATCCCATCTTTCAAGTTGGATCAAACTACACAAATGTGCAAATTTGATCAAAATCGGTTAGGAGAATCCCGGAAAAACAACGTGACGTGTAATTTATATACAGAGTTGATATGACAGAGGGGTATTAAATTACAATACGTATACTATATGTGTTTAGTATTAATTTGATACGGTATAAAATAAAATATAAATAAAAATGAGTTTTTTTTAAAACAAACTAAATAGCTTACAAATCAGAGTAAACAGCAAACACCCTTTGTAAATAAATTTAACTGACCTTAGATACCTAAGTATTAAAGCGGCAACGTAGTTGTATGACTTATGCGTATAGACATAATCAGCTGTTAGGAAAGAAACATCGTGTTCAAACGGGGCAAAAACTTAAAAAATCATTTGCGACTAAACTACTGCTCCTATTTAATTGATTTTTGGTACAGATCTTGAAAATGGTACCTAGTATAGGCAGTTTAAAGGAAAGCCCTTCTGTCGTATCAACTATGTATGTATATTAAGATTTATTTGCAGCTGATTTGTATTTTTTTTTTTTTTTTTTATGAATTTTCTTTTATAAAAGTCCATTTGGTTAGTACAACTTAAAAAGTAATGTTAGTACTTACATCTACTAGAAAAAAACAAACAAAACAGTCTATAAATGAAAGTAACGAACACCTAGCGCCAATAATATGGAACTAATTTCACAGCACAGCAAACATTTCTAGAATTTCTTGCCAAATTTATTTCTGAGATGGGATGATTTAGTAAAATCTCTTCTACGCAGTGCACTGATGAATATAAGCGACATAATATAACATTTCGCCTGTGTTTTCTTATCAGGGTAGGCAAATATTGGCTAAATGAATGTACGTATTTTAAGAATAATATTTAGCCGGTTACTCTTATAAAAGTTTATGGCCCAAGCCACATCTTTCATAATTAACTATATGAATATGTATTATATGACAAACAAAGTAACATATGTGTCTGCCTGTTTGGCCGCTTACTTCTTCAAAACTATATAATGGATTTTTTGCGGTTTCCACAATTATAATTCAAAAAAATATTCCGGAAAGACTGTGTATTAAACAAAGATATTGAAATGCTTAAAAGTTCCTGGTCTTATTAAAATAAATGATTTAACTTTTAAAAAATCTAGATTTTTAGACATGTGGCCACATCAGTTGTTTCTCATACATAAATCAAGACAATACCCGATCATCTTTATGTTTAAACCATCTAGCCAGCTTTGGTATTTTGAACCTTATTCTCACTTTAACAAAATTCTTAATACAAAAGCTGGCTCGACGGGTTAAACTAGGTTTTAAGATAAACCTTTTTTTTTAATGGTAATTAAAGTAGGACCTTGTTTGATACTCATCATGCTATCCTAACTTGCCGTCTAATACCAGATAATCCGGGGTAAAGTGGTGATTATTTATGTTGACACGGTTCTAAGAGTATTTTATCTCTTTTGATTGATCAAGGATGTTAAAAAGATTGACCATGTCATTAAATAATTACACCTTTTTGATTTGAGCATAATCTATTGTTGAAACAATTACTTCTTTATTTACTTGCTTCTAGAAGTCTGGGTCACTGTACATGATTCTACATACGAAAGAGTTGAAATGTTATATATGTCAGCTATCTATCTTCAAATAAAAATGAGTAGCTAAATGTGTTGCTAAGACCAAAACTCGAGAACGGCTTAACATGTTTATTGTGTTCGTAATACCCCAGACGAAAGTTTAACGAAAGATTTTTGTTCTAAAACTGAAAAATTAGGAAATTTTAACCCGTGCGACGCAAAGGGGCGGTTCACTAGTTCAATATATTATATAATCAGCTGTTCCATATATTTCAAACTTGTAAAGATTGCACTCTTGTATAGAATAACTATTTCTTTTTATTGTCTAATTTTTGTCTCTTTATGGTCTAGAATTATGTACTAAATCTCTTGTTAACACCTTTTACAGTTTAAAATTATTTAAAACACATAGATTGCGCTCAAATTCCCCATACCTACAATTTCTGTATACTTTATCTACTGTACTCTTGTACAATTGCCACGAACCTTTCCTACTTTACAGTAGTTCTGTGCCCACAGCCCCTACACTACCAACACAGATTCTTTACGTACTTGACTGCCTATCATATTGATAAAGAACCCACTGAAATTTACCCGAGAATTGCTAATGTGAATGCTAGTCAACGAATGTAGGGAGTCGAGTATTTAAATGTCTGTCGTGTTAAGAAAAAAGGACAAATTATTTTGAAACTTAACATATTGTATAAAAAGTGAGTTACCACTAAAGTCTCTTCGAATTTATGTGTTCGGTGTCGGACTGCATCCGAACGGATGTTTTTTTGTTAATGACGCCGCTAGTCGAGCAACATATGATTTGTTTTTGTTTTGAGAGCCGTCTCAGTACTCACACATGCGTTGCGAGTCTTAGGTTGTGTCTTAAAAAACACAATCCTTTTACTAATTTCTTTAATATTAGATTATAAAAGTAGCACATCTATTTGTCGCCGAAACTCGTCGTTGGCGTTCTAGCGGCCGATTACGTTTGTCGCTTGTAAGCGTCGTTGGCGTTCAAAGGATTAAATACTTTCAAACGATTTGAATTAATGGAGGGGCGCCCCATGTTATAGTAGTTTATCTATGCATCGAATATCCGAAACTTTAATATTCCAAAGTCTCTCTTTAATATTCCAAAGTCTCTCTTTTATATTTCAAAGTCTAGCTTTTTTCTTTTCGCGACAGATGTGTAGTATGAAATCTGTGGACACTTTCTGAATCCCACCTTGTTCCTAACGCTTCTTAGCTTCTCACACTACGGTGTTGCTTAAATATCTTAAACAAGTCCCTTGATTATATAAATCAAGGTAATAGCTAAATTATTGCCTATAGTATATAGCTATTAACAAAATGTTATCTGGTTTTAGTTTTAATAGGTAAGTGGGTTCAAAGTAATTAAAATTTTATATAAATATAAAAGAAGCAAATACTTTATTATTAATTTATTATTGTAACGAGCAAATACATGACATCACATCAAATTCAAACAGCACTATTCAATGTATGAATCAATTTTCATTACATAGTTCATTCAATGATATTTTTGCAACACTTTAACATACATGAGAAAATTATTTTAATTCGGCGGAGCTGATGAGTGTTATAACTATCACCTTTCTAGTGTTTTGTTAAACTTTACATCTTTGTTTCCATTCCTTTTATGCTCGACTTACATTGTCCTTTAAATTTTTCTTGAATGGTCTTGAATTTGCAAGTAAAAGTAACAACAATAATCCAGCAAAGGATCCCTTACTCGGGTGCTCTAGTAACACAACATGACGGCATTGCAAAGTCATGTACTTCATACATATTAGATATCACTGCAGATCTTACAAGTCTACCTGATTATTTCATTAAATCAGTTTCATTCATGCCCTTACTACATTCACTATCAATGAATATACCTTCCAATTTCTCCCATATGTTGAACAATAAACATAAATAAAATAAAGAAAACATGCTCATCGCCTCCGCCCTTCGCCACTCATACGAATCCCGCGCATACGCCAGTGTTGACGCGGAGGCGCGCACGCCGAGCCCGGCCCCCGCGCCCCCCGCCTCCCGCCGCATCAAGACGTGGACCGAGCACTTGAAGTATGTTACGAACGCTTGTACGAACACTGGGTCTTGTTTGTTCAGTCCTTTTTCACATGTCTAGACTGTCGGATAACCAGCACAAGATATCCGGTGATGATTTCTTTTCTGGGTCACCGCTCCGCTTCCTCACGAGGTTCTTATGAAAAGCCAGCTTAAAGATGACACTTCACCGAGTAAAAGCGAAAAACTAATTCACCTATAAGATATTTTTAAAGCCTTTATTATTCTTCGCTCCGATAAAGTGCCAACTTTACAATCGGGTGGATCTTACCATAACCTGAGAAACCTTTTGTATGATACGTTTCATCCTTGCTATTTGTATTGGCGAACAAACGCCGGTTACCCGGCAGCCTGAGAGTGTGAATGAGGAATATCGCGACTGAATGCTCTTTGTAAATATCCGGTTTTAAATAGAATTTTTAAAAATTATTTCATTAACATATAACATGATAATATCATATGTTTTGTTAGAATCTTCAATAATATATCAGTTCCGCTTTTCAAAGGTACTAAGTTTTATAAGTGTTTGTTATCATGTTATTCCCATGTAGAGAATTATGGAGAGTTGTTCCATTACAAACAATTTATCATTTCATATAAGTACCTAAAGTGATAAATAAACTAATCATTTATTACACACTTAAAGATAACGAATGAATACAAGTGATAATAAGATAAAGACAACACTTTTGTGTTAAAGTCATATTTGAAATCCAACGCTAAGTACTGCATTAATAGTGTCTAATAAATTATTCATATTTACCATCATTATTTTAGAATTTAGCAAAATCAATACTAGGACTAGATTTCATATTATTGGAGATTTTGACAAAAAATCAAATAGGACCCAGTATCGACCCTCGCAGAGCACCATGTTGTGATGGTACAAATTAAAATGTGTGTGTGTTAATAAAATACTAAATGTATCGCGAATGTTTCGTGAATGTCTTTTGTGATTGTCAAGTTTAGTTAGAAGTGTGAAATGTGTGTTTTTTAAAAGAGTTTTTATTATGCATGGTGTGTGTATGTTAGTCGAAGGCTTATGTTGAGTTTACTGGTGTAAAGGCTTATGTTTTACAAAGCAAACTTTTTACAGCAAAAATAACAATTTTTATATTCCACAGTTTTATCTAAGAACAGGTATCGTTAGTTTCACTTTCAAAATAACAGGCATGCTTCGTCACTGAAATTCACATGGATTTTGTTTGTGAACATAAAATGTAACAATTTATATTAGATTTGAGCTAGAAGTGAATCGCTTTTGAAGTACTAATTGCAAAATAAAGATTTAAATTAATAAGCAAGATAGATAGACATGGTTAATTGTTTATTTTTTTAATCAACACTAGGACAAAGTGAACCTCAATTTAGTTCTTTGTACACTGATAGGAATATGTTTATATATTATTATGGTGTAAATTGTGCTGTGATGTGTTATTTTATTTGTTTGTTTAAATTTTTGATTGTGATGTTTTAAATGTTCTGTAGAATAAAATAATTCCGTAGCAGTTCAAAAGTATAGAGTGATATTTATCATTGTATACTTTTTAAACATGAAGATTAGAAAAAGATTTATAATAGAGAAAATACTAGACCTGGTATTATATTACTTTCCAGTTTCGAAATACAAAATGGTCACAGTATAAAAGCTATACTGGTTAATGAGACTGAATTCTCTAGTGATATGTTAGCGAATAGATTTAGAACGTCATACCTAGATCTCGATAGTAAGTAGCCATCATATTCATGATCATTTTATTATTATTTAGCTTCCTCAGAGACACTCTTTATCACCGACTACTTCAGAAGCACAATAGTTTCAAGATTTCCTTAGAATAATAATAAAAAATAGCCTTAGGAGTATTGCATGCCGTCTTCTGTCTTAGGTTGGTTTATTTGTTACAAATATTGGTTCAAACGTTTGTGGACTGCGAATGTTGCAGGCCGATATTGAAGACCAGTAGCAGCGTGGAATCCAAGTTCAAGTCTCAGTATTCTTCGCCAACGAAAGGTCCTAATACTTCACTACGACAGGGAGCAAAGGACAGTTTGTTACTGTATGTATTTCATATCGAGCTGCATCTCATTAATGGCCTGTTTCACGACCTCCGGTTAACGTATCTGGCAGTTAATTTAAAGCTAATTGGTTAGTAGACACCATAAACCAATATTTCCAAGACATCTAAAGAAGTTAAATTAAGTTAAGTTTAATTGCTTATAAATAAATAGTTAATTGAGTGGGCACAAAAATGACGTCACAGTTGTCTTTTGCCATATAAAATCTATGGGTAAATCGCGTTTAACAGGTCATAAAAAATACTTCAATTGTTTGGTGGTGTTATCTACCCTATTCTGTTTAGTATTTTCTCCTCTGTATCCCCCCAGATACTGTGAAACAGGCCGAAAGCATTGTATGTTGCAGTCATTAAAGTTGGCATAAGAATATAAGTTGTTCAGAGCATCTTAGATGGTTAGGAGACAGACAGTGAAATTCGACAGTAATACAAGAAGTTTTCCACTGTTTTTCAAGATCAGGAATAGCCAGGAAGAACCAAGGAAAAACGAAAAATATAAAGTTTGTGTTTATTATAACAAGCAAATTTTCTTGAAGGCCAGATGACATGCCATCACCTCAGCTGCAGTTCAGTTAATCAACTTGCAAGTTACCTGTATCTATATTAAATTGCAGTTTATAATTACTTGTACCGTTAACGCTTGGCTTCCGCAAGCACAGTGTGATAATTTTTAACACTATATTGCATTATAATGTTGCGCTCCATGTTACTGCAAATGGGCTTCCAAAACACAACAAAATGTCCCTATTCTATATCTTATTTCCTATGGTTATAGCGTATCATTTAAGCGGGGTGAATCGGGACGAAACTTTAAAAGGGATTTTAACGTTCAAATTATATAATTTGTTGCTAACAAGGACACTTAATTATAATTCAATAAAAACATAGAGTTCTGTTTTGCAATAAACTGTATTATTTCAACGTTAAAATCCCTTTTCCAGTTTCGTTCTGTTTCAACCCTGCACTCCTTGTAACTGTACTTACGCAACAGCACTTCACGCTGATCAAATGCTTTAACTATACTTAGATGTGCTAAAAAAAACTTTCGAAGATTCAACTTAAATTATTTTTAGTTCTTTTCTCCACATACTTCACTATGACGACATAGTTGGCGCAGTGGCTGTGCTATTGGCTGCTGTGCTGTGTCGCGGGTTCGATTCCCTCAAGAAACAAATATTTGTATGGCATACAAATAGTTGTTTTAAGCTCTGACTCTTTGTGTATGTGAATCCATCCACTAGTATAGGAGAATTTTTGGTGCAGGACCGTTTCTTTTTTAAAATAATTAACACAATAACTTCACTTTTCCAGAGCCGACTACATGCCGTGGACAGGACCTGATCCAGAGCTTCGCAATGGCCAATCCGTCAAGACTGATGGGCCAGAGCCTCGCGACAGACCGTTCCCGCTCGCCCGGGGCCCGTCCGGCCTAGCGAAAGGCCCTTCCGTAATCACCAAAGGCTCTTTGTATCAGAAATTGAGCAAGAAGTCCGCAAAAATGTATGTTTTTTTTTTACCATATCTATTGTGTGCCTGTTCTAGTTTACTGAAAACATTTCATTGTGGCCATTTTAAACTCATTTGTCATTATGTATGTTACTTTGTAATTTAACCTCGTACTAGCAGCTAATAGTTTTTGACAGATACAATACGTTTTTAAGTCTATAGTGTGAGTTTACATTCTATAACTTACTAGCTTCTGCCTTCGTCCTTGTCCAAGTTGATTTCTCTATATGCAAAATTTGGACCCCCGTTTTGTCTGCTGAAGGGGCTGAATTTTGAAAAATCCTCTCATCTTCTTAGCGGACGTCGACAAACTATAAACTAACTTCCTTCCAAATTTTATCTTTATACGTCATGAGTGAGTGAGTGACATTTCGCTTTTATATATTACTAGCTTTTGACCGCGACTTCGTTCGTGTAAATTGCGGTTAAAATCATGATTCGAAACGACATGTGGCGCCATCTATGATCATAAGAAAGTTATTGTGATTTCCCTCGGAAACAGTACTTTTTTTTCGGGATTAAAGGTACCCTATGTTCGTTCGTGTACACCTAGCAACGTATATGCAAAATTTCAGGATGATCGGTTCATTGGCTTAGGCGTAAAATAGTAACAAACAAACTTATTTTCGCATTTATAATATTAGTTAGGATATTAAATATTGACATACATTCGTTTTCTTTTTCAGTATCGGCTAAGTGAAGGAAGCTTGCGACATGAGACAACTGCGCCGTATATTCTACATGAATATATGTAAATGAAAGTATTGTAATTATGAAGTAGAAAGTTTCATTTTAGGAGCAGGTTAGATAAAGAGAAGTAAAAACATAATCAATTTATTTGTAAGTCTAGTGTGTCCAAATTTAGATCCGAACAACATGTAATCGCGTTTTAGTCATTGCAATTTAAACCTTATATCAATGATTATTGGGCTTACAACGACTAACCAAAACAAAACTCCTTTAATCCAGCCTGCTGCTTAATGAAACAGAACCTTAATGTGCATTCAAGTTGTAAAAAATGATCTCATTATTTTTTAAACATTTCTGATAAAATAACTTTTGCTCAAGACAAAAATATATCGATAATTAATAGGGGGCACTCTATATTAACTAACCTTAGATCATGCCTAATCTAGGTATTCTTTTTATACTGTATCAACTTCTGAACCCGTTTTGATATATCGTTGTTGATTCATGTATTTGAAATTTCGTAAATTAACAGGTTAAGTTGTATCGAAGGCATTGAAAATGAAAGTAGTATTCGGAAAAGCAATATCCAATAATCAGATTAATTAATAGACCCGGATCAAAGTGAAACTTGAGTTTGAGTCATAATGAAAGTAGTATTCGGAAAAGCAATATCCATCAGATTAATTAATAGACCCGGATCAAAGTGAAACTTGAATTTGGGTCATAATGAAAGTAGTATTCGGAAAAGCAATATCCATCAGATTAATTAATAGACCCGGATCAAAGTGAAACTTGAGTTTGAATCATATTAAAAGTAGTATTCGGAAAAGCAATATCCATCAGATTAATTAATAGACCCGAATCAAAGTGAAATTTGAGCTTGAATCGTAATGAAAGTAGTATTCGGAAAAGCAATATCCATCGGATTAATTTATAGACCAGGATCAAAGTGGAACTTGAGTTTGAGTCATAATGAAAGTAGTATTCGGAAAAGCAATATCCATCGGATTAATTAATAGACCCGAATCAAAGTGAAACTTGAGCTTGAATCATAATGAAAGTAGTATTCGGAAAAGCAATATCCAATAATCAGATTAATTAATAGACCCGGATCAAAGTGAAACTTGAGTTTGAGTCATAATGAAAGTAGTATTCGGAAAAGCAATATCCATCGGATTAATTTATAGACCAGGATCAAAGTGGAACTTGAGTTTGAGTCATAATGAAAGTAGTATTCGGAAAAGCAATATCCATCGGATTAATTTATAGACCAGGATCAAAGTGGAACTTGAGTTTGAGTCATAATGAAAGTAGTATTCGGAAAAGCAATATCCATCAGATTAATTAATAGACCAGGATCAAAGTGGAACTTGAGTTTGAGTCATAATGAAAGTAGTATTCGGAAAAGCAATATCCATCAGATTAATTAATAGACCCGGATCAAGGGTAAACTTGAGCCTTTTATCCACCCCCCCCCCCCCTTGGATCCGCTACTGACAGCTATCACAACGGGGGACAACATAAAATCGCGAAAAATCAGTTGGTCCATAAATTTTATAATATATTTATGTGAACTCAGCTGACTTTTTCTCCGATTTTTTTTTGTAAATGAATAATAAATTAATAATCTGTGACGTTGTATAATTAATGAATTTGATGTTCTTCGATACATCTTCTTTCTTTATCAGATATTAGTATAACTTAGGATAGACATTGATCATTGCCAAAAATGTTAACTTGTGGTTTATTAATTTTATTAACGTCTTAATGAAGACCTTTTGATATCGATTGTATTTTTTTGAAGATGAAATATTTTACCTTCATGTTTTATCTTCTTGCTCAATTTTTTTTTTAAATGGGTGAATATAGGATTCTCTAGGGCATTGGATTGCAGTAGTACAATACGAGCATTTATAAAAGAGCTTATAAAGTGTGTGTAATTATATATATGGAGTGTAATGAGACACATATCACATAGCCGTTAACTTTGCATACTGCCCAATAATAGTTACGATCTAAGGTTCTTTCCTAAATTTTTAATTGAAACACGTCTTGATTAACTATTAGAGGAGGCGTAGAAGATCAACCGTCACCCATCAGATAACTTGATGTGACTTATTACTTATTATTACTTTTTTTATCAAATACAAATATAATTTAATAACAAGCATGCCTATGATAACTTTCCTGTCGAAAAGTTTTCATCGCTATTTTCAATTGAAATAATTTTAATATTTTTTGCAGGCAAGTCTAATTAAATTAATTAAAATACAAACATACGAATTGAGAACCTCCTCCTTTTTTAAAAGTCGGTTAAAAATATCTTACTTATAATATTAATTTTGATTGGTTAACAGATCGGTTTAGTTACCTATATTGACATACCTCTTCACATCTGGTTGGCAGCTTGCCAGGTAGCCATGCACAGAAATAAGTAGGCAAGCCTACCTAGGCATATTCTGTGAGTGAAAACTATCAGTTGAGATGAAATTCATTCGGTTATGAAAAGAGTGAAGGTGATGAAAGAAAATAAAATAAATAAATAAAATAAATATCTTGGGACAACTCACACACGGCTATCTGATCCCAAGCTAAGCAGAGCTTGTGTTATGGTAACCAGACAACTGATTTACATACTTATATAATTTATAAATACATACATATTATAGATAAATCACACCCAGACACAGAACTAACAATCATGCTCATCACACAAAGTTTGTCCTGGGTGGGAATCGAACCCACGACCTCCGGCTTAGCAGTCAGGGGCGTTAACCACTAGACCAACAGGCCCGTCAATTGATTATAATCAATTCAATTAAAAATAGCTATGATGTATTTTCGATAGACAAGTACACAGGCATGTTTGTTAATAAATTATATTTGAAAAAAAAAAAAATATCTCATCAAGTTATCTAATGGGTGTCGATCTTCCACGGTTCTTAGGCTTAACAGTTTATCAGTATTATTACTAAATAATGTATGGAGTTATTGTCCAGTATTAATTACTTAGCAGACAATTTTTGCATCAATATTAATGATTTACTCAAATACACCTTTTTGAGGTGATTATGTTATGTAAATAAAATTAATAAACCAACGAGAACATTCGATAGACTTGAGTTGTGCCCAGTTCTTCCGACCTCTTGTATTATTTTAAGAGAAATTATTAGTAATTGTAATTATTACTATATCAGGGACTCTGTATCCGGCCAAAGATGTGTATGAAAAATTGTAATATTGAGTGTGAGGATTTCGAAATATTTTGTGTAATGATGGACGAGAACTTGTAACTCTGCTTACGCTAAGTGTTTAAGAAAATGCTATCGTTAATAATAATTTGGTCGTTGACAGAAAATCAACCTTATGAAGAGAGAAAAAGAATTAAATTTAAAAATCAAATTTTAGAATAATGTCATCAGTCTCTTTCTATGTAGAGTTATATTAATACTACTATAGGCCTGCCATTTGCAAACGTCTGCATTAATTGAGTACCCTCCTATATCAAAAAAACCACGGTGCCAGCCGACCTAGGTAAATATATAACAATCATTCGTGACCTGGGCGCCTACCGCCATCTCTTATAACAATATTATTTTAATATTACTTTGTAATTTCTGTTGTTGCATTTTCAACTCTCGGCGCTGCTCAGAGCGTTGAAAATCCAACAGTGTAGAAGGCAAAGTAATATTATAATAATACTGTTTTAAGAGCTTGTGGTTGGCCCCCTGATCAGCAAATATACTACTTATAGTATTGGTCAGTGTTCATGGCTACCGCGGTCATAACACGCGAGAGCTCATTCTTGGTCAAACTGTGATGTATCGATGTTATGAATTGTATCATTAACGTGGGAGCGAGACGACACGAGACCCAGCTCAGTTAATTTAAAAAAATCTTATAATCACCGTCCTGCTCGCACTTAATATGACCGCGACTGCCGTGTCTTGTACGTAATACAATCCAATGTAATATGTCTCATTTGTTTTCGTAGTGACGCCTGTACGCAATGTTCATTTTATAATAATAGTTATCTTAAGTAGACGATGTAACGGTCATTTATAGAGAATTGTAATTGTAGACTATGTAATATCATAATTGCCTCACAAGTTTACTGTAGTAATGTTTATGCACGTGAATATAAGATGGAGGATCATGCTTGATAGGTATGCTTATATATTTAAATTTACGCATCTGTCCTGAATGAGAGAAACGAATTCAGATTATTATCTGTATAATAAAAGGTACTTTATAACCTTTTCAAAGATAAAGTAATGTACAGTGGTCGGCCGTAAATATGGCAACATTCGGGATGTTGATAAACTTCGTCTTTTTTCCAAATCTATATGCGACAAGACTCATATTTGGTCTGGACTTCGGGCCAGTTATTGTATTTTGAACTTACTTTCATTGAAAATAGAACTCGTTTTGTATTAAAGGTGAATTTCACTATAATTTTACAACCTGTAAACGTTAACCCGCGAATTAATTTTGATTATTTAGACAGGTTTTTTTTATACAGAAACTGTCAAGTGCAAATTTTATTAAACGATTTTTTACTTACTGTGTATTAAAGTTTGGTAGAATTCAATCTGAATCTGTCATATCAACCGAGTACTGTACATGTCTTTAATATTTGGGTATTTGACAGCATTAACCAATAATTCATTCATTAAAAATAATTCATTCATTCAATAAATAGTTGTTTGATTGAATTGGCAAATAAATGACGTCACATGGCTTATCGACGATTTAAAAAAAGAACGATAATTGTTTGGTGGTGTTAAGTACCCAAATCCGCTGTCGACAACTAGTTTCTACAATTCGAGGCGCTATAATTAGTATAATAAATTATTTTTGTATATAAAAGCGTTAATTAAGTGTGATTAGATATTGAAATGTCTGTGCAATATATATCATTGCCGATTGGCTTTGGCAACTCTTTGATTGATTTGTTGCAATAACGGCACAGAAACTTGAATATATTAGGGTCGTTATACACTGAAGCGGGTCAGCCTATTCAAAGTGAAAGCCAAATCATTTTTTTAATTTCATTTTTAATCTATTAAAAGACACTTGAACGTCATTTACAATAAAGAAAAAATAATTGAATCCAGTTGCCTTTTCCAAAAGGTAGTTTCTTATAGAGGAGAATAGGCAAAAAACTCCGAACATAGTTTTTGAAAATTATATGTTTTACAGGCAATAATATATGAAGACGATTTAAAAAATAAATTAAACTTTGGTATATAACGTTGTGTTGATCCGCTTAAATGTATAGCGACCCATAGATTTTTCCACTTTTAGGAGTCACCGAGATACCAATTGTTATAGCTGTGTGTAGACTTTAGTTTAATTTAGTACTAAAGTATTTACAGTACAGCATTTTTGAAATTTGTTTTTGTAGCTTGTTGTCTCTGTCACACACGTATGACAGTCTCTTTCTAAAGCTCGATTTCCATAATATTAATGTTCGCATGCTGTAAGTACTTTGTAACGCTATACAGTCAGTGCAGACAGTTTTTATTTGTTAGTTGATAATGTGCTAAAATGATACATATATGTATAGAGTTGAAAATTGCAAGAAAATAAATGCCAAGAATTTTTTTTTTCAATTTTTACTCTTATTGTGATGTAGTTTAGTTGATTATCAATTATTACATGAGCCTATTGATTTTTTTTGTGCTGATTGATATTCAATGGCGAGTATTAAGTGTCTACTTCCCTCCTCCTTTTTCTCTTTAAATTAGATGAAACGGCAAATAAGAACATTCCATTAGTATAAATATTTTCTTTGTTTCTTCCTAACCATCTTACAAGTTTAGATTTAACTTTACAAATCTAATAGCCAATTCTTAGTCCCTAATTAATGTTTTAGTTTAGTATTACTTACAGCAATAATTTGTGCCAATTTTACCATGCATTTATGTCTTGATGTTGTGTATTTTAGTCTAATAATGAACTTGCAAATGAAATAGTCATCGAACATTTCTTCCATTTGTGTTTTTATATTTCGTAGACAGATTTGAATAAGCTAGATTAAATTGCAGAATGTAACTTGACTATGACTTTGAATTCTTAATTTTTTGAAATTGTGAAGGCGTGGGTCTTTACTAGTGTGCGATTTCGTTGAAAAACTTTATTACTGTGCAAAAAATCTAGTCGTATAGCAGACTTTAGAGCTAGCCAAAAACCGCTCAAATAATGCACCACAAACTATAAGAACTATAGTAGTCCAATAAAAAGTAAAGCGCACGCCTTCGGATAGTAATTGTACTCTTATGACAAATTGTAGTAATAATAAGTGTTAAATCAAATTTAGACTTTGGCCATAATGACATATCTTTTGAGGCTCAGTCTCTCCCTAGTCTAGTTCAGAATCTAGTCAATTAGGTTAATATATTGTAGCAATCACACATTATTTTTTTTGAATATTGTCCGAATAAAGTTGTTGGATTTGTCCAAAACGTGTATTATTTGAAAAAAAAAAAAATACTATGGTGCCTTTTGGATGCCCTCCACAAGTAGACCTTTTTCCTCAAGAGCATTAAAGAGACTAACGGGGCAGTGTTTAATTTCTTAATTTTCCAAAAAGAAATTGGAAAATTCTAATACTAATTATCAAGTTTCAAATTCGTAGCTTAGTGCCGAGGGCATGTTTTTGCTTTCCGCTTAGCCCCGGTGGCAGCGCGTAGTACTCCACGTGCGCCCCTTTTTGACGTCACAGGGGGAGGTTTCTAAAGTCACACAGTGGGCAGGTTGAGCGAGCGTGCGATCCTTTCCCGAAATGGGAGCTAATATGTCAGTCCCAACATAGCTGATGCAATCCGTCCGTTGCTTAACTGGAAGATTCCAGGGTCGGATGGGCTGCACAACTTTTGGACGAAAATGTTCCAAGGATATCACGTTCACATGTTGACCTGGTCACAGTCAGCTGTAGATCGTTAAAATAGCCCACCTGCTCTATAAATCATATACCTAGTAGGTACTGCGGAACACAAAAAATTTTGTGCTATGGGCTATAAAGTTAATTTACTTCTCTCAAAATGGATGTTAGTAGGTAGGTACGGACGACAGCGATTTAAGGCGCTTTGCACACAGAGCAACTATTGCAGCAACTGGCAACTAGCTGTTTACATATATTTCAATTGAACTGCGCACACATAGCACTTCGAGTTTCGAGCTGCGGCAGTCGTCAACAATTTTTAGTTGCTGCAATCGATGACTAAGTTAGTTGCTAATTGCCGCAACTAGCAACTGTTATTATATATTATACCGGTTTTTAAAGATGCCGGTTTCCTCAACCGTCAATCGCAACGCGTCGGGCGATTTCACACCCTCCCTCTCCGTGTGCCTGGCAATGCCAGTGTCGCTACGGCAACGGCATACGGCAAGTCAGCTGTGAAAGTTGCTCACAGATTGCCATAAAGTTGCGGCAACCGTAAACGTAACGCAACTATCAACTTTTACAGGAAACTTTGAAAGAGTTGATAGTTGCCTTAACTTAAGTTGCTTCGTGTGCAAAGCGCCTAAGGTAAACCCGAAACTTTTTGAGCGTGATCATCAGGACTATATCCTTAGCCGGGTACTCATTAGCGAGCTGTAACCGTAACTTATGTGATACAGTAACGAGGTTCTAGTGTGTACGCGTTAAGCTGGGTACTCATTAGCGAGCTGTAACTGTAACCGTTGCATGTACTGTAACAAGACTGTAACCAAAAAACATAGTGTGTACGTGGTTCGCAAACCTGCTGCGAGATTCAAATGAGTCTGGCAGATCCGCGGCAAAAACCGACAATCGTCGGCTCGCTGCGAGTCGCTCGTGTATCGTTCGTCGCAGGCTCGCGAACCACGTACACATTATGTTTTTGGTAACAGTAACGGTTACAGTTACGTGCAACGTTACGGGTTTAGAAATGAGTACGTTGTAAACGTCGGGTCGCTGCAAGCCGCACGCGAACCGCTCGCAGCAGGTTTGCGAACCACGTACACACTATGTTTTTTGGTTACAGTACATGCAACGGTTACAGTTACAGCTCGCTAATGAGTACCCGGCTTTACTGGAACTTCTGTCGTTACTAACAATCTTAAATGAAAGACAAAACATCACCACACCAATTTATTCCAAAAGTAAAATAATTTGAAATATTAATGTTGCACGTAAACACAATTTTCATTCGTTTTGTGCACTTGACATGATATATTATTTGATACTACCTAAAAGAAAACATCACAATACCTACTACGTTGAAAGAACGAGAGCAAAATGGATGTCTGAATAATTTTAAAAAGTTATGGTTCAGTTAGATAAGTTAGATTTACGCTGTCAATTATTACATGGATACTGATTATCGGTATGTGCCCATTTTACGTAGGTACCTAATTAACCTCAATCGCTCCATGTAAAATACCGATATTCAGCTGCAACCGGCTAGGTTTTACTGGAAGCCAACCCCAACATATTTAGGAAAAGGCTAAGCAGATTGATTTGACCCTCAAGAACTGTGAGCCAACACACATAAACGGTGCGGAGCGGTGTCACATCGCAATCAGTCGCTGACCGTTGTGTTGCGGTGCCACGCTTCTTGAGGTGACCATTTTCGCTAACCTAACCGTAAGACGCCTACCATGCCGCAATTTCTTGCATTGCGGGTGGTGGGTTTACCAATTTTGAGTTTTAACTGACGGCCTTTGGTCGCCAAGTTGCATCCAGTTAACGCGTACCTAGGTATTTATCGTCACTCGCGTAAATCACCTTATATAGGCGGACTTCTGACACCTAACATCCTATTTTAAAAGATAAGTAGGCCACAACCTCTTACTGTCGCGATCTAATTTTGGCGAATCGACTCCCTGCTGAATTAGAAGACAACGACAAGCTTCACCTATACCCGTGCTTAAATCGGTATCGAGATCGAGGTTGTTTGCTGGGGTATCTGAGATAAAATCAATACACTCAGACTGCAGACGACATGTCTAATTATAGAACCCAACTTTGTCTTGCTAGCACCTTCTAGTTTGAGGGTAGACAGGTAACTAGGTACCCTCATTTGAACGCGCAGGTTTCAAATACGGCGGTTCAGTTTTGTTTTTTTTTATTGATTAAAGAAGTCACACCTTTGATTCCCGAAAAGTTAGACAGAGGAGAGAGCTGTGAATCAGAAAGGCGTACACTTATATTGCTAGTTAAGTTTTAGTTCCTAAGTGCCCGTATTGAGACATGATACTCCAGCCTCAGCAAAAATTTTTAACTTCTATGGGCTTGAACCTGGTTTACTTGAGATGGTAAACCGAAATCCGCTTTTAGGACATTTTTTTGTTTACTAATGAGATACATGTAGACTAGCTAATATACCTAATGAGAAGGTGGTGCGTGGGATCCACCGGTTCCACACCATCCCGACAATTTAACGACGCGCGAATTTACATATTAGAGAAATTAGAGAATTTTCATATGGAAAACCCATCAATCACTTTATTAGATATCGATGAGAAAATCCCAACATTTTTTTTTACCCAAACAGCTGGACCCAGAACGCCAATCTTAGCAGTCGTACTTGCGTACACGAGACTTTAGACTTTCAAATAAGTATCTAATAATGTCACAAGTTCATAAATAAAAGTATCCAAAACAATTATTGCAATTTCAAAAGAAATTAACCATTCCTACCTATTAGTCGTTTATCAAACAAATTAGTTAAGTTGAATTTCAATTTATAGCGAAAACATCGTTACATTTAATAAGTAACTGGGTACAGTCAACAAAAGAAATAGGATACGCAATATAGGTATGTAGTTGAAGTTTTCTGAGAAACCGATAGATGTCTTGATTACAACTTAATTAATGAACGGTTTATTATCATTTTTTTAAATTAAATTACATTTGAAAACATCCATCGGTTTCTAAGAAAACTTCAGCTATATCTGACGACCCTGATTACCCATCTGTTTTGTGACTATACATTCCTATCGGAGCCAATACAGAAAAGTCTTAACATAAGCCTTTAAGTCTCGCAAATCTTATTCGTAAATGTAAATATAAGGATTGTCTTCAACTAATGCTATATCTTTTTCGATCTGCCTCAGTTCTGCCTCCATTTTCGACTTGTGCAGGATCTTGGGTATTGTATCGGTAAGCATAGGCAGTTGAAGAAAAGCTTTCTGCATTAGTGACCAATTCGCCTTCAAATCCTGTGAACGAATTTAAGATGATTATAAATGGATGGTTGGGCTTGTACCTTTTGTAGTACAATAGTCAAGACGGTGGATTGTAACACATAATTTTTGCCCTGTCTTATTAGAAACAAAAAGTTTAGAAGACTAGGACTAAGTGAGAGGAGACGGATGTCGTAAGAAAGACTTAGTATGAAGAATGAAAGTAAAAGAACGAGAGGCATAGAAGCGAGAACTAGTATGAAACTATGAATGAGAAATAGACTCCAAATAGGCGTCTATAAGATTGGCGGAGCTGGACAAAATAAAAACAAAAAATCAAGACAGGGTTTTAAACATGGCAGTCACTGAAAGCGCTTGGCGGATATTTTTGGCCAAAATCGAAAAATGAGAAATATTGTTTGTTTTAAATGCAAATGAATGTTGTTCCCATTCATCTCTAAAGTGTTACACCAATTTAATAAACAGTGTTCTGTAAAGGCTCTGTCATTCATCGGCGTTGGTTCTTATAAAAATCTTAGTTTGTTATCTCGCCAGAGAGCGCTGCAGTACCCATTTTTCGCTTGAGTGAGATAAATATAGGTACATAGTCTAGTGCATTTATTTATTATTATTGTGAAGTGCTTGAGATTCATTTACAACGATTCTTAGTTAGATTTGATTGTGACCAGCGCTTCTATGTATGTAAGCACACTCTTCGTACAATTCCCCAAAATTAGTTAAAGTAGGAAGTTGAAAACCTTAACTATCGTATTATGTGTAAAAAAACAACTTACGTGTAAGAGTTTCTGGCGATCTTGCTCATCGATGAGCTTACAAAGGCTCTCCTTGTTGTCGTCAGCGAATTTTTTCTTGTCGATGGCTTTCTGGATCCTTCTGTTTCTCTTCACCAGGTACGCTGGCATCTGACCGAAGTCAGGCCTGAGACAGTATTCGGGAACCTCGCCGGAACCTTTAATCTTCTTTATGTGGCCATCTCTCGTATCTACTAACCTAGAGGAAAAATTTTGTGCTTAATCTGAAATTCATGTTCATCCATAATATGGAATATGAGTAGCTAGGTACTTACATTCCAACTGCAAATGTGCACAAAGATTCATTTTTAAAAGTTTTAAGACATAGGTTTTTAGTCAATAAATGTCTGAAAGTCCCTTCCACCCCACACAGGGCGAAACGACTTATTTGAAGATATTGATATATACAACATGACAAAAAATAATCGACATAGTTGCTTTATAGGTTAACCTATAATTTAAAGATACGTAAATACAGAATTATTTACTGTATATTTTTGAAAATGTAAGGCTGCATATTTTAGACGAAATACTATTTTTTTTGTGAGTCGTGTTAAATATTGTATAGCGGTACGGAACCCTTCGTGTGCGAGTCCTATTCGCACTTGTTTATTTAACTTAAAATTATTTATTTTAAATATAGGTACCTAAAGCACTTGAATCCGTCACAACAAGCACATTCATTTGTACATATGCTAAAACTTTGTTTTTAATTTGACCCGTATTTTCATAAATTAAAAAATCATTTTTATTTTTTATCGTTACCCCTCCGTATGGGTAACAAAAATTCATAATGTACGAAATGTCTACACAATTGGTCTACTTATTATTAGATTCGGAGCAAATTGGCTGTGACAGCAGACGAAGGATCTAGTGATCCCATTATAAAAGAGTTCCTATTTTTTTCATTTAGTCTTACAGAACCCTAAAAAAAACTGGTAAATGAAATTTTGAACGTAGATATAGTATTATAGGTTCTATCGTGATGGTCGTTGAACGCAGCAGTGTTACCTATCTCAGAGCTGTAATGGAAAAAATCTAAGGATGATGTTGACCCTTGTCTACGCCAGCGCCCAGGGCCAAAACCTTCATACCTTGGCTCTACAGGTTTCCCCTTCGTCTTTATAGCTTTCTTTATGTTTACAACCTTGAAGTTCACCACTGGCTTCTCTGGCTTCTTCCCCGGCGGAGGGCGTTTTGGTACGGGCGGGAGGTTACCGGTCACGAAACATTTGTGATCACTCTTCTTGAGGGGTTGACCTATTCCTTCACCCTTTTTCAAGAACTGGGTAGGAGCTTTGACTGGTGTTTCAGCGTAACCAAATGTGCGTCGCAGTTGTGGCCTTTTTGCTTCTTTCAATTCCTT
Source organism: Hoplodrina ambigua (assembly GCA_949774945.1). Classification (NCBI taxonomy): domain Eukaryota; kingdom Metazoa; phylum Arthropoda; class Insecta; order Lepidoptera; family Noctuidae; genus Hoplodrina; species Hoplodrina ambigua. The sequence continues at coordinate 4,120,968 of OX458963.1, read as the reverse complement.
TTCGAGTTTTGATTCGTATCTGCAAAACGATTAAGTTAGACTTTTCCTCTGATCGGTTGATCATTTTCTTGCGTAATGAAGCGCCTACCTCAATTATGATACAATGAAAGCGGGGGCAACATGTGTTAAAAATTTAACGGTGGTGACTTATAGGTTTGTTGTATTTAGTGGCAACGCCGGGAGGGGTCGCCCTAGAAAGACCTACACTGACCTTATTAGTGAGGTCCTTCAGAAAGGTCAGGTGCGGAGTACTCGTAACCGGCGTGCTTGTATGACGAGATGTATGAACGTAGATGAGGCGAAAGGAGTATGTAAGGATCGTAGCAGGTGGCGTTCTATAGTTTCTGCCTACCCCCATGGGAAAAAGGCGTGAGTTTATGTATGTATGTATGTATTTAATTACTTATAGGTAGAGTCTGACCTACCTGATCCTTGGTACCTGCAAACATGTACCTAAAGAAGGCTGGTGAAAGTTGAACACGAGTTTAGATACCAATACCAACAAAGGTCTAAATTAGTAAATATTTTATAGATGGATGGGTATGAAATTTTATCAATGCATTTTATTTAGGTAAGTACCTAGGAGTTTTGGGAGGCTCGGGAGGTGGCTTGTCCAAAATTGTATAGATGACTTCATTGTGCTGAATTATTTCAACCAGTGACATATTTGTTACTACAGCAAAAGTGGACAAAAAACTAAAATTAGAAACATATAAAACCTGTGTTCGGGTTACTCCCGTCGATCACCATAGAAACTAAGAAACAATCAAAGATGCAAAGCGTTGTTTCGAAATCTATGGAAATATTTAATGTTTGATCGAATGTGAAAAAGTTGATTTGCATTTGGCGCTAAAATCGTTTTGGACTGTCGAAAGCCTGGCATTGTGTCGGTTGCATCTAAGCTTAAATATTGTCACCAGCGCGCCGAAAACAGACTTAGAAAGTGGAACAACTCAATATCACTCTAGCCTCTAGTCACATCCATTATTCAAAAATAGCAACTGGAAATATCAGTACCTATAAAAGCGGGAACTGTTTGTGTCCCAGACAGATCGCTTCCATATCTTGAGTCGGCCGGAGCTTTCTAGCAATTCTCGAAAATGTGCAGGTGCATAATTCTTATTTGGATTTATGTTATTTTCTTTTTATTATTTTCGGTTTATTGCCGTCTTATTTGCAGCGGCAACATTGAACCTCGTGTCTGTCATCGTCATGTCAGATTTACATGTGTCAAAACAAAGCTGGCCACAGAAAATAATCGTTGATTATTTTTAGATTTTCGGTATTCTATTTTTTGTAGATGTTATTTATTCAGTTTTTTATATAATTTCACTTATGTGTTTAAAGTAAAAACGATGTTAATTAAAGGGATTCGGGGGGTTAAAAAGTATAATGCACATAAATGTATAGGTATATTGTGTAGGGAGTTTTCAAGTCGACTAGATGCGTTAGACCACGAAGAAAGGTTAGAGCAGGGATGTTTAACGAAGTTGCCCTCGAAGGCTAAGGTGGTGATATGTGGGGGAGGAATGATGGGAGCAGCCGTGGCGTACCACCTCGCCCAACGCGGCTGGGGCGACAAGACCATCGTCATAGAAAAAGAAAAGTAAGTACGTTCATATATTACCTAAGCTTTTTTTCAGGCCGGCTGTTCAGCAGATGCGGTGCGTCGTGCTGAGGCTGCCATTTTGTGCTTAGTTCTGCCAAAACGACCCAACCCACAATTTCTGGATATGTTTAATGCATTTTTACCTAGCATTAACAGTTAAAATAAATCCGCGTTAAATTACCAAATCAATACATTTAGGTACTTGGAGAAATGGGAGGAGTTTTTGATGTGGGTTGATTCTTTTGTGCTGAACTATACTCGAGTGTTTTATCCATTTTATGTTCAGCAGAAAACCACTGTTTAACATGGTAAGTACTTACTTGTTAAATTAGTGAAAAATCTTTATTATAAAGAAAAAAGGTGTGTCTGTCGCCATTTCTTTATTTAAAGTAAAATCTTTTATCATCTACCTATCCAGTACTAGGTTTTCATTCTATTTCCTTGAAAAAGTAATGCCAACATAAACTGAGATTCCAAAACTATTGTTTAGTTCAGATATTCATCACATATCACCAATTTAATCGGATAATTTGAATAGGGAAAAACAGTTTATTTGAGTGGTTTTAAATGAAAAAACAACTATATAGCTAAATATTTACCTATTATGAATTGTGGTACATAGTACATCATGGATTTCCTGGATTTTATTGTCCCAGATCGAACTACCGTTAGGCCATACAAATATTTGTTCAGTGTGGGAATCAGGAATCGGACCTGCAACACACTACAGCAGTCTTAATCACTGCAAAGACAGTGTTTTTTTTAGTGTCTTAGGTTTAGAATCTATCTATCTTTTATCTATATTAAATATAAAATAAAAATGAATCCCTATTTCCCTTGGTCATGGCATCATGCGTGAACGGCTGGATCAATGTCACAAATTCTTTTCTTGTTGTGGTTGTTATTGTAAGGAGAAGGTTCTTATGAAAAAATATGGCAGTATGAAGTTCAATGGGTCAGCTAGTAAGGAATTTTTTAAATAGAAGTGATGAATTATGATCTTACAGAAATTTTGTAATCCGTAAAGTACAGGGGATTTGAAAAATATTTGTTAGACTACGCAATTTAGGAGAATTTAACTCAATTCAGGATTTGTTAAATGGAAGACATCCTTCTAATGAGGTTTGTTATTTAAGGATGTACTTTGGTTAGTGTTTATTTGTACTGTGTTTTACTTCCTCGTTGGTTTAATGGTCTAGTTTGAAAATAATAATCTCGATTGACATGCATAAATACGTAAACTCACGCCTTTTTCCTATGGGGGTAGGCAGAAAGTACAGAACTCCACATGTTACGATCCTTACATACTCCTTTCACTTTGTACGTTCATACATCTGGTCATGCAAGCACACTGGTTTGAGTACTGCACACCTGACCTTTCCGAAGAACCTCACCAATAAAGACAGTGTAGGTCTATCTAGGGCCTTCAAATCCCTGCGTTGCCACTCACATCTGTCATATAAAAATAAACTCCTTTTGTTAATCGCCTTTTGATTTACATATAGAGAGAGAGAGAATAGCAAATTGTGTGATATCTCTGACTCTTGTACTAGGTAATTAACCTGTGATATAAAAGCAAGTGCCCTATACAAGGAATTAGTATTTCCTAAGGTAATGGATGCATAAAAACAGTAAAAAGATGATGTTTATGACAACTATCTAATCAACATAACATAGAACTCATTTTTCAATAGTCGGATAACTTGTACCCAAAGAAAAAATATGACAGTGTGACATGTCATAAATAACCAATCCTACTGAAAAATCTAGACTGAGTTTATGCTATAGTTTTCTTTTACTAAAAAGGTATTGCAAGTTATTTAAGAACTGGCATTTACTGCATTAAGCAAAAATTGCTATTAAAACAGTAAAGGAAAACATTGTGAGGAAATCGGCACTTAGTAGAATTAAAAATAACAAAGAAATGTGACAAACACTAACCTATAAATTGCCTGTGGGGGGGATTACGACCCACTTACACAGATCTGTCTCCCAGCAGTGTCTATCGACAGAAGTCAAAACTTTTAACTTTGGAACAGTCAAATAATAGAATAAAATGGAGTCGCCAGTCTGTTGCAACACGTCACATAACCATTTCGGTGACGAGGTTACATTAGCATGTCGGTGACGCGAACCCATAAATATTGCCCCTACCAAAAATTAAACGAAAAGTTTTCACATATAAAATTACTGCATATTGTAAACTCAGTACAGGACTACGGTTCCATTTCATACAGAAAAGGAAAGAGCATTGATAACCACATTTGCTCAAGAAGGATTGGCGGTTTAAGAATGGTTTCCTTTTTTTTTTTTTCAATTACTTACGAATATGTCAACACTGCAGGGGGTCTAGAATCATTTACTGAATCCATGGTTAAAGTTTTCGTTACGATCCCTTCAGCCCGTATTTATTGTTTATGACCAGGTTTTCTTACAATGTTTTCCGTAAACAATGTCAGTGATGTTTAAAATTAAATTATTCAAAAAGCCATATTGATACTGGCCCATGCTCGGTTGCTAACCCATATCCGTTTGTAAAGAGAGAGAGGCGCCTAAACCATTGAATAGTCACGCCAAGCATATGATTATGCTTATTAATTTTCAAAACTATGGTAGTTGTCTCCACTTCGTGTATTGAAGAAAAACTAACTCCGTCCGCGACTACTTCAGAATTAATGAATTTCGCGACTTCAGAAATTAACTAAAGTCCGAAAATATCTCACGGGCACAAAAAAACGGTTCAGAAAATTATCCTATAATATGTCCCATTTACCAATCCTCTATTCATCAAAATACTAGGTACTACCTAAGATAATTAATTTGTCCATTTTTTTGCTTGATGGAAAACAATTAACAAAAAGAATTTTAAGAGACAGATGTTAATAGAAAATCCAGAACCAGCATCCTAAAAATACATCACTGTTTAATACATAGGTGATGTCCTTCACGAAGGTCAGATATAGTACATCGGGTACAGTACTTACTACCCACCCCCATAATAATGTTCAGTGATCAGGTAAAGAGAGCTATTATCCCAATGACGCTAGAGATAGTCAACTCACCTCGAGGTCACATCACCTCAATTCTCAGGAGGTGATTTTTACAGTTTGACACTGGTGATACTAGGGATTAACAGCTCACATCCAGCTCAGTTCACACAAGGAGATACATAAGACGCCACCATACATGATAGTGTATGAATGTGAAAAACGCAAATAGAAAATGTTAGAATAGCGGTATATAGCGTTCTTGAAATTCAGTTTTAGCAAAATAGCATGTATTACAATATTATGTTACCTTTATCCACCGATGAGAAAAACTAGTTACTAGGACACGTTGGCTGGTGTCGGTGACTACGCTGATTGCATAACAAGCGGACGTGCAGCACAATCACAGCGCACCACTTTGCTGCGGTAGTCGGTATCTCTATGCAATTGATCGTAAATGGTGTGATCCTTCCAGGACGGATTAGCGGCAGGGAATATGATTTATTAGGTTCTATTGTTGATATTGTTGAAAGACGCATATGATTCTTTTTCTCTGCGTAACACAATCTTAATTTTGACAGCACAGAATGTTGCTGCGACATCACAAATATCAGTAGCGTCCATTACCGTTCGTTACCTTAATGTGATATTATTAGGAATTGAAAGGGATCTATGAACCCTAAATCCAGCTGCATGAAGCTCAATATTGATAAAAAGCACTTAATATTAAGTTAAACAAGTGCCATACGTACCGTACGCTGCGACCACCCCAAATGAATTGGGATTCTAGCCGTTAGCAGCGTTACTATATCTGTATGTATTTTCCACAGAGTGGGTATTGGCAGCCGCTGGCACTCCTCAGGACTCGTCGGCTCCTTCAAACCTACCCTCGCACAAGTTCGCCTAACACAGTCCTCCATTAGACTTCTGCAAGAGCTGGAAGCTAAAGGAAGAGCAACGGGCTGGAAGCAATGTGGGTCCTTACTGCTGGCAAGAAACCGGGATCGGATGACGGTGTACCGGAGAATGAAGAGCCAATCTGTGTACGTATTTATAACTTATTGTATGTTTGTTCTCATGATAGATATGTTCAGATTTAAATCAATCTGCCTAGCCTTTTCCCGACTATGTTGGGGTAGGCTGCCAGTCTAACCAGATGCAGCTGAATACCAGTATTTTACATGGAGCTACTGCTTATCTGACCACCCCACCCCATTAGCTTGGTAATGCGATACCCCCTGAATTATGTTTAGAAAAAATTACATATAATTGGAGAAGCATACTTACCTGCCATAACATGATACAATTAGTCATGGAAATATGATGGTTTATCGTAAACAGGAACTCAAAAGTCATAAATGTCCTTCTCTTGCATTCAACTGTCAGTTTTTGTTGTAATTATACTTACTATTAAAAGTCGCACAATGTATGCAGATTTCATTATGGGAAATGTAGCGGCGTACTCCAGCAAACTTTGCCTTGTCTGCTTTGACGTTCAATGGTGAGCTAAAAGAGAAAATTCCATATACCCCTAATTGCATTTAGTGTTACGTGTGCCGAAAGACACGAGCGACACAGTACTAAAGTTATTTCTAGGTAAAAATCAATCAAATGTCAGTGTACAGCTCTCGAATGAACCAACTCACTAAAAGTTTAGACAGTGCTCGTATTGTTTAAATTTTCAGGAGTGCCGAGCCAAAATCGGATGCAAATTCAGACTAGTCTGCAACTATAATTAATGTTTCTATAACAAACTTTTACTAAGCTCACAAAGCAGCGGTCAGTAGAGACTCTATAAATGCAAGCATTAGGTACGTGTCGTAGGCTGCGGTAACATTCTCAACTAAAACTAACTTACCTATCGATCTTTAATGCTCCGGAGTTGGATATGCCACTCAGCTTTCATATTAGTTGACTGCACCGCAAAGCACTATATGCTTTTAGGTTTCTGCTGGCAAAGTTATAAAAGGAATTGGCTGGTACATTTTATATTTCGGTCGATAATTCTGTCTTCTTTGTTCATATTTTGGGGATGAGGGAGGCTTTGGTTCTGTAGTGGAACCGTTTAGGCTAGATAGATAGTACGTAGTAGTTTGTATTCAAAGTAATTACGCGACTTCAATTCAAGTAGTTGTAGAGTTGTTTGTAAAGGAGGTCTTCTTGGGTAGTATAATCAGCATGGCTATGTTGCGGTCTAGAGCGTGTGGGTGCCGGTATAATTACAGACTCTTTCAGCTTTGTCTCTGCGATAACAACGCCAGGTGACTACTTAGCAACAGTTAGGCTAAAAAAAATACACTACCTTAACTACACTGACCTACCGTTTACAACGTGAAGACAGCCCGGTATGTCGAATCAAGGCTTTATTAAGGAACAACGTTTCCATAAGCTACTTTTAGGCCGATATTGCAAGCACAAATATCGTCTTGAGTATAGATTTAAAGGCACGTGGTTTTATTGAGCTTTAAGTAATAATGATTAATGTATTGTCCTGTAATTACAAACCTAAGATTTAATAACGGATGAGTTCGACTTTTCAGTTACATGTTCACTGTTTCGCTAGCAAAGCCTATACACGATTTTTAACGAGATTTTACAAGAAATTTATTAACAGGGCTTTCTATAAAAACTTTACGTGAATCAAAAATAGATTTAATATATTACCGCAAAACATTATAAAACAACAAAACATACAAGTAAAGTTTAAACAAGAAAATGTGTAACCACGAGCCTTAAAATCAGCGTCCTTAAACAGTCTACAAAATTTCATCGAGTGTAATGAAATATTGATCGAAATATGTCTAGACGACTACCCTTTGGAAGGGGCGCTCCGTTAATAAAGTTCGCTTTATAGGTATAACTTGCGACGCTTTGATGTTTCGTTTAGGGCTTGCGTCCCCTTTTAATTATGCAGTCAATTCACGCACCACAGGGGGTGCTGCGACGGAACTGGACAAACCAGGCTCGAACTTAGTCTAAAAGGGTTATTATTAAATTTTTTGGTTAGTTACGTCGTATCATGTCTTTTGTTAAGCGAACTATGTAATTGGAATTATATTTATTAGAGAATATGGTACATTACAATGATCATAAATTAAAGCAAATCGTCATATTTTATTCTGTCACACATGGTGTACATAATATATATATATGAAACAGAAACTCGTGGAAGTCAAATATGCCATGAAACATCCTATGATGCTATAAAACTCTGCAGTAGTGCAGCTTAATTTTTTGTCGTACAATCAGACCAGCACTTCCAGATATTACCTCTTGAAAAAACTTTACTTCATTATAATATTAGTGTTATCTAGCATAGGATTAATGTTCCAACTAGCTTTTACCCACGGCTTCGTCCGCGTAGAAGTCGAAAAGGGTTCTAAAAAGATTTTTAATTGGTAGAATTTCGAAAAATCCTTACTTATCGGATGTCTACGTCATACAAAGAACACACCCTCCACGTTTCAGGTCTCAACAAACAGCGGTTTAGGGTGTGCGTTGATCCGTCATTCAGACAGTCATCCAAGACAGAGGATTTTATTTTTATATGTATAGTTATAGATAATGTTAGTATAATAAAAAAAGTTAACGTTTCCACGAATAGGTACTGACTCAATGTCTTCCTCGTGGGTATTTCTAAGCTGGTTAGTTTCCCAGGGCGGGCTAAATGTTACAGGGTTTTTCCATTAGGGTTAATTTAGTAGCAGCTGCGGAGGTTTTCACCCCTATCCATCCCCTATTATATGGCAATTAAATAATTTAAAACGAGGGTGGTATGTACTGTAATTGGTGTAGTCAGTACCAGTGGTGTGCGGGGAATCCCAACTACAATTTATTGAAACGCTGACTAACTTCTATAATGCAGTTCCGATAATGTGCTTATTACGAGATTTTGCGCAGATAACTGCTCTAATATAAATATAAAACCCAATCGCGTTCTTTAAATTTGAATTCATCCTGAAATTCATCAGATATTATCAAAATTTTCGGTCAGGTTGCATTGGCATACAACCTATGTTTACTTATACCTCTGCATAACCCTTTGGGAAATCAATAGTGGCGTGATGTTATGTTCAATGCTCATGCCCTCACGTGGTGTAACCTAGTTCATGTATAAATTAAAACCACCTTTTTTTCGATTAATTTAGTTAGAATAAGGACACACTGTGACCAGTAATATCAAAATATAATATTAAGCTTTAAAATTTTAAATGTCTTTGTTGTAACAGTCCCTATGCTGTAGGTAGCTAACATGATAAAAGGAGACGTCGTAGTTTATTTTTACCAGTTCTAAATATTTTTACGGTTCCCTAATTTATTTTATAGCTCTCAGGAAATTACGCAGAATCCTATAAGCGTTTTTTTTAATCGGAACAGTAGTTGTGCTAATTTCTGATTAATGCGTTTAAACATTCTTGAGCTTTAAAATATTTGTATAGAATGTGGATCGCTAATAGTTTCAGAATGACTTCTTCATATTAAACTAAATATAAGGTAACGTAATAACGGAAGCAGAAATCAACTTAATTTAAATTGGCATCGATTGGTTCTAAAACAGACCCAAAAAAGGGAGAGGAATAGTACAACTTGCTAGAAATTTCTCCACTGTCGCCCATTTAAATTTATAGATTGCTATTCCTCTCAATAATAATGAGCAATTATTCATAACAGTTCTTGGGGAATTCCTTGCGAGCTGGTCACCCAGAATAAATGCCTGGAACTCTGGCCACTCCTGAACGTGGAAGACGTGGTAGGAGGCCTGTGGATCCCTGGTGATGGCGTTGGAGACCCTCACTTACTTTGCATGGCCCTGATGAGGGAGAGTGTGATGAACGGTATGTGAAACTTCCTTTTTTGTCTTGGTTCTGACTTTTTGGATTCTTTATAGTAAATAGGTATAGCATAACTGGCGCAATGAGGGTGTATTGTACGGGTGTAAAACCATACTCCACATAGCTCTTATCTACGTATAATGCTCATCATACCAAGTGATATTAAGTAAGAATGATTGCTGGGAAACGACTTTTATATTTAGGTGAAAAATAACTGTTTCGCCCACAATGTAATGTACACGAAACGATGTACACAAAGGCACTGGGTAAATGCAATACTGTGTCGTGAAGATAGTTAAAGCAATATTTGTTTTAATACCTTCAATATCTTCGTAACCAAAACCATCCCAGGTATGCTCTAAAATGATGCGTTCGCAATAAAGGAAAGATCATACAACTTTCAGCTTCGTTCAGTGTCTTTTTACACTCGTTATATTATGTGTATACGCCTCTGCCTGCCCTTCGGAGGATATAGGAATGTGTAAATATTAGCCAGGAGTCTAGTTTTGACAATTTAATGACAAAGTGGCAGTATACTTCCCCTTTCACATTATTCGTGGGATGTAAACATAAGTATCGAAGTATGTGCGAAGGGCGAGGGTCGGCAGAAAACTATATGGGGAGTACAATGACTCCCGCCCCCACTTCTTTTCAGCTTGAAGACTAAGGCTAGAAAATCCCAAAACCACAGCCAAAACCCGTAAAGTGTGTCTTGAAGACAGTATTTTAACTTTTGTACTCCAAGAATTCTTAGCCCAATAGCTAAACTTCGTAATTCAATGCTTTTTGCACCCAAATGAAATGCAATGTGATTCCATAATCTACATTTACAGATCGCGCCGACGAAACAAAATTTTCTATTCTAATATCTTTGCAGACTCCAATTCCGGTCCTGTATTAGTCTCCCCTGTGCAAATCTGGTCTTAAATTGCGCATGTATGCAGCGGGCTCTATGTATAGTACATAGTTAGTATATATCGGTGGACTCGCTCTCCCCTCGAATAGACGGCTGCCAGTACGCCATAAGGACGCACGTGTGCCATTCATATTAGTATCGATCTGTCTCTTCGAAGCTAAAAATAGGCGGTGCATCTTTATTTATTGCGCTTTTGAATTTTTACTGGAGAAAATATGTTTTCTGGCTATAAATTGATGAAACAGTGAGTAAAACCCTTTTAGTTTCTGAAGTCCGGTTTTATTTTTTACGTAAAGCGGGGTCTATAGTGCGCATGTTTGTTTCAGGCGTCGGAGTGATGGAAGACTGCTCTGTGACCGCTGTGCTTTCGAAGAACGATCGAGTGTGCGGAGTCGAGACGAGCCACGGAGCAATCGAATGCGAATATTTCGTCAACTGCGCTGGCTTCTGGGCAAGGCAGGCAAGTACTAGAGAAGTAGTAATAGTAGTAGTAGAGCAAGACTTGACATTTGTATGAAAAAAAAAACCGGTTGTTCATTTACTTTTTCGTACGTTTGACCTGTTGTACTGAATTTGTGCGGAGAGTGCAAAGATATTTTTTTTCATACACATGTCAGTGCTGTTCCATCATAAAAGTAGTTCGCGTTCCTGAGTTCCTTTTCCGCCCGGCAAAGTCAGTAAGCAGCCTGTATTGTAAGATATTTTCGTATTTTCGGAAAACATACGGCTACGTACAAAGGTAAGTTTATTTAAGTAACAATATTAAGGCGAATTAAGAGCTTTTCCTGATAGAAAATACATAGACACAGGTAAGCACAAGAAGGTAGAAGACCGCGTTATTAATATTATGTTTGAGTGAATAAATAAAATAATTGTATAAAATTAAATTGTGTTTTCCAACAAGAAATAACACAGTCTCTTTAGGCCCTTTTGACGTAATGTATAAGCTACAAAGAGAGCTTTCACAAGACACGGCGAACGTGCCATAACCGCGTGTCGCCCGTCCTTTACGGTTTCGATAGGTACGGCAACCGTCTTTTCAGTAAGTACGATTTTGTATAGACACGTTCACATGAACACGAGCGCAAGACGGAAGCGCGGAAAATTCAATTCGGCCGCTAATATGACAGGGAAACGAACGCCTGCCGCAGTGTCTGACGAAATTGACTTTGATGTGTTGATTTCGCTAGTGGAGCGCATCGTGTTATAAGACGCGATGGTTTTATTCGATATAGTAGCAGGTTTATGGGATAAAACGTACTTATCGAAGTCGTCGCTGTCAACCTCGATACAATAGGAGAAAAGCTATACAGGGTCATTGAAAATTCACATTTTTTGTTTCATTTAATAATAAAAATTGACGTCTTTAGCTTTATACATCGGTAATACAGTGACAGTCAAAAGGGCCTTAGGGTTCCTTACCTCAGTCGGCTAAAATGGAACTCTTATAGGAACACTTTGTTGTCCGTCTGTCAGTAAATGAATTAAAATCTGTAGAGGATTTCCCGTTGACCTAGAATCATGAAATTTGGCAAGAAGCAATGCCATGTAGCACAAGTAAAGAAAAAAAACCAACACCGTAAAATAATAACATCATAAAATAAATGTTTTTTGCGATTATTCACTTATTTGCAAACCGGTAAACTAACCGCGACCTATGTCGATGTATAGGGACAACAGTTTTCCAAAGGCAAAGTTAAGTTCGTCTTTCAATACTGTTTATCTTTTTGTTAGAGGAATTTTCGGAACTTTTGTATGTATTGTTTAATATTGTACGTTGGTACGGAACCCTTCGTGTGCTAGACCGTCACGCACTTGGCCAGACTTATATTTAATTTCATTTACGGCTGGTATTCAAAATATCGAAGTCGGCGTCCCGACGGGCTGCATTGTACCTACATACGTCGCGCTCTATTAAGTATAGGTTTTGCCTGTAATTAGTTCTTATCATAGGGGTTAGTAATAACGAAGGGGTGCGTGTAATTGCGGCAGGCACTAGCAGCCTAGTTTTGTTTAGTAATTCAGGGAAGTTCAGTTATAGTAGGGGAGCCCAAGTTACTAAATGTGGATGTGAAGATTAGAAGCTAAAAATAAAAAATGGTTAAAGATTCGAAAATGAAAAAAGAAATAATCACAAAGAAATCCTCGAGCGTGTCAGGTTTTAATAGTGTATGCGCTCCAAGTGTTTTTCGATAACGGAGGAATATTCATCTGCCGGTTGAAAATGGGAAATAAAATTATGACATTGAAATACTCGAGCTCGTCGGATTAATATACAGACAGTTCAGCTTAATGTCATTGTCGTGCTGACCCTTAATCTGATATTTATGTGCAGGGACTTCTTCAATCTGAAACTTTGAAAAAAAATACCGCTGTCGTAGACTCGCGGCCCTATAAGTATTACAAACATTAACAATAAAAAAAAACAGCTTTTCAGTACATTTATGTTCGTCTAACTCGTCAAAGTGTACTGAACAGCTGTTTTTTTTATTGTTGCTTTTTGAAAAAAATGGTCCCAATCCTTTCGAGTTTGATGATCGAGTTTATGGCTTTCGGTTCCAGGACGACCTAAAAGTAACCGTGTATAGGGCTTATATATGGTGGAGGTAATTAACAGGGCGCAAGATATCCCCCCCTAAATTAATCTGCCGCGCTTGAGGAAATCCCAAAATCCCACTGAGGCTCTCCTACTATAAACCCAATCGCGATTTCAGCTAATACGCCAAGTCCGCGTTCTTCGTTCAGAAATAGGAAGTTAGTGGAATCTTCTGCAGTGATGCAGATAATTAGTGGAGTAAGCTTTTGAACGGAGTTGTTGAAAATATCGAACCTCCCGAAATGTCAACGTCCCGAACGGGCTACATAGTACATACGTCATGCTCTATTAAATATAGGTTTTGCCTGTAATTAGTTCTTGTCATAGGGGTAAATCATAATTGCGGGTTGCGCGTAGTGGCAGCAGGAGCTGGCTGCCTTATTTTGTTTAGTTCTCTATACATATAATAAAATCGTAGCGTAGTCAAAACTGTACATTTAATATTTAAGGAAAAGAGTAAATTGCTATAAGGTCTGGGAGTGATTCTAATGCCGAATAACTTTTTTTTGAATTTTTGTCCGTTTGTGTGTCTATATGTTTGTTGTTAGAGCATCACGCGAATACTGCCGGAAAAATTGTCTTCAAATCTTTTTATGAATATTCCACATTGGTCAAATTAGTCTATAGGCTATAAATTATCACGCTATTTGCTTTGGGGATACTATACAATAGTGAACTCTAAAGAGACCCTGAAGGCCATATCAACCGTTTTGTGTCTAGAAATTATAAAAGAAAATTAAATAAATACAAAAACTTTACGTCTTACCTGCCTGGGTTTTTCCATCTGGTATTTCTCAGTAGCAGCCTCGGAGTCTGGATTTGTGCCCAGTTGATGGCAATATGCTCGCCCCCTCTTACATGGGACTTAAACATAACTGGAGAAATGTGGGTGTACGTACTTATGGGTACACCTCTGCCTAACTCTTCGGGGATTACAGGCGTGATGTTATGTTATTACGTTTTTTTAACCAAATAAACATTATTCCACGTTTGAAACGAAACGAAAAACTTAACCGAAACGAACCGAATACGAACGAAATATTTTTATAAAATAGCTTGCGTTATTTTCAACCTACCAATACAGTTCTGTCATGAAAAATGAATGTGAACTACTTAGAGCCGGGGTTCCCAAACTTTTTTGGTCTACTGCCAACTTTGAGAATAAATTATTTTCTGGTGCCCCCATTTTTTTCACCTACTTATAAATTACCTAGTAGATGAAATTACAAATCGCTCGCCAAGCCTCTACACAACGCTCCGATTTTTTTTTCTGGGTCTCTTACCACCCTCTTTATGCCTGCAGCGCCCACAAGGGGGCGTTATCGCCCACTTTGGGAAACGCTGACTTAGAGCAACATGCAACGTTCCACGGCCGCTCGTTTGTTACTTGAAAGTAAACATTTTGACTTGCACATTAGTCAGCTAGCGTTCAGTGTCCAATGCGGTGCCATGGGGACTTTTATTGTCATGTTTGACCTGTTCATCAATCATTCTATAATAGTACGGCAGGATGCAGAAAGAAAAGTTGTGGAATTAGCATAGTATAAAAAAAAAAGTCTGCTATTCCTTACATTTTGATAGTGTAGGTACCGTCAAATGGGGTGAATTAGGAGACAGGGGTAAATCAGGACGAAACTTTAAAAGAGATTTTTACGTTTAAATAATTTAGTTTTTTGCCAAAAAGGACTTTTATGTTTTTACTAAATTATTATACTTTAGTATCCTTGCTAACTTGTTAGTGCGACTGCTGAGCGTGAGGTTTTGGGGTTCGATCCCAAGGTCGGGCAAAGTGTTATCGGGTAAAGTGTTGGGTTTTTCCATCAGGAATTTCTCAGTAGCAGCCTCGGGGTTTGGATTTGAGCTCGTTTGATGGAAATAGGTTTGCCCCATATTAAAGGGAGCTTAAACATAACTGGCAAAGTGTGGGTGTACTAATAGGTACACGTTTGCCTTACCCTTCAGGGATCATAGGCGTGATTTTATGTATGTAATTTCAACGTTGAAATCTCTTTTAAAGTTTCGTGTCGATTCTCGCCTTCATGCCTATTCACCTCCTTATATGGTATTGTACTACGATGTTCCTTCCACCACGATATGTAAGGCGCTTTGCACACGGAGCAACTTAAGTTGACGCAACTGGCAACTTTTTAAAAGTTTCCTGTAAAAGTTGCTAGTTGCCATAAAGTTGAAGGTTGCCGCAACTTTTTGGCAATTTGTAAGCAACTTTTTTAGCCGAGTTGCAGTGTTGCAAACTTAGCGGTATTACCACTACATCTGGTGAATTGGGACCACTTTCTGGTAGTCAGAATTTGTATCTGGTGGCTTGTGGATTTTTTAGTGGTTTTAGGTTGATGGTTTTCAAAAACGAAATTGAAATAAATTTACATTACTAACACTTTCAGTGTACTTATCCGTTAGATTACTATGGTATGTAAAAAAAGAAAAAGTAATCGTACTGATAACGGTACAAGTTATTCAGGTCGACAAAAAAGAGGGTAAGAAACATCATTCTCTTAAAAAACAATCCTATTTAGTGAGCCCGAGTTGCTGTGGAGCAGGACTAGCATTTAGCCAAGCATTTTTGTCCGTGATATAATCATCTAACTTATAATAATGCTTGAATAGATAGTGTGCGTTTTATGCATGGTTTAAATTTTCTCTCATTTAGTTGGGGAATATATATTTTACACATTACCCCAAAAAGAAGTGTTTACTTAGTGGGAAAAATCACTAAGTTAATGGCAACACTATGCCGGGCACAGGGCGAGGGAGGGTGTGAAATCGAATATTTGACAGTTGCTAGTTGCGGCAACTAGCAACTAAATAAGTTGCTAGTTGCCGCAACTGAAAACTGTTGACGATTGCCGCAACTCGCAACTTGAGTTGCTCTGTGTGCGCAGTCCAATTGAATTACATGTAAACAGCGAGTTGCCAGTAAGTTGCCAGTTGCCAGTTGCTGCAAAAGTTGCTCCGTGTGCAAAGCGCCTAACAGCTGGGTTTAGTTGTGCCAAAACTAACTAAGCCACATTACACTTTCTCCCATTTTTATTATATTGTTTGGGATGTACTAAACTCAATTGGTGTTACATCTATTTCTGCTGATGACGTCTAGAAATTCAGAATCCTACATTAAAAATAATTATATATTATTATTAAAATTAAAGTGATTATTTATTAAAATGTATTTTAAAATTAATTGTTTTATTTCGTCTTGCTAGCGTCAATTCTATAGATAAATTTTAAAGCAGAAATTGCGACATTTGGCTGTGGTTCTGCGCAAAACAAACCAACCAACTTTAAAATGTCTGCCGTCTGCCATTTTTTGAAGCAATTGTAATGATTTTTGGCATTTAACGCTAATGAATTTTAAAGCTATTCTAAGTTGGGGATGTATATTGAATCGTTATTGCTGAATGATAATATAACACATTATTTGGACATCATTAATTTATTGAGACACTAGCTTTTGCGTGGAAGTTCAAAAAATCTTTAGTTTTCTATAAAATTAAAAGAAATAGAGACTGGGAATTATTTATAAGATTATACAGAGTGTTAGTGTAAACACCGTTATCCTTGAAACCAGTGGTTTGGTTTCACTAATAGAACATAAATTTAATGAAAAAAAAAACTTTTCTTTTTAAAGTAAAATCTCCATTTTTGCTCAAAATTATTTCACCCTATAATACAATGATGTAATAAGTTAAAACTTATGTAGGTAGTTATGACGGACGGCCAGTGCAGCAGGTCAACGCCCTTTGCGGTGATTACGCAACTCGGGCGCATAGTATCCATGAATTTACGGACGGTGTAGGACAGATTTTTTTTTAATTTTTGTAAGAAAAAATTGTTTATTTATTTTTAAATTCAGATAAACATTTTTTATAATAAATCAAGTACCTATGGTTTTAATGACAACGGTGTTTACACTTACAGCCTGAAGTTACCATTAATCAAAAAATTAATTGGGTAGTTGACACCATTAATCAATAATTCCAAGACGTAACTTCTCTAAAGAAACACTTTATATTGGACCTGAGAACCCGATAATTTCCAATTAACTGTAAAATTTGATTTTTAGTTGCTTTCAATTAATAAATAATCTATTGAGACGGCACAAAGGTGACGTCACAGCCGTTTTTTCCATACCAAATCTCGTTTTGGAAGGTCCCAAAAAGTACGTCAGTTAATTGATGGTGTCATCTACCCTATAGGTCGTATGCTATGCGCTTAAAGTCCCCGTCACAAGAAGCTATACATTTTGTACACACACTCAGGGGATCGCAACCCCTAACCAAATACTGTGCCAGCGTAAACTTACTTCAAAATGACGGCACAAATGTTTACGCTCCATGTCTCGACGAGTTCCAGTACTATAAGACATTAGACGAGTATATAACCCGACCAAGTGAAATTGTTCGTTAGTTACACATTACACATATGTTATTTTGATTTGTTTAAAACTGCGATTGTATGTTATCGTTTGAATTGTCGCTATGTAACTTAGTAGAAGTTCTTTATTTACATAATTTATAGCTTTACGTGACGGGGACTTTAATTAATTAAAACGATACTTGCTGATGATCAGTCATTTTCAACCTTCTATATCCTTGGACTTAAGCTTTCTCGTTTTTATTAAAACCTATACCTAACCTACCGTTGGATTTTATTATTATCTCCTATATTCATTAAATACACATACAAATTGCTGCAAAGGTTGACATTATCGTAATGCGCTCTGTTCAGACATCATGCTACAATATATATCATTTGACGACACGGCTGGCGCAGTAGCTGAGCGTTTGGTTGCGCTACGTATCGCGGGTTCGATTCCCGTGCGTAACGAATACTTGTGTGACCTAGAGATAGTTGTTCCGAGTGTTCCCAGTGATTTCTAGAGTAGAGCAAAGTATTAAAAGCGTTGAAAAAATAAAAATGTATATAGGGTACCTGGTAATTTAATCAGTGACCGATACTCAAACACTATGATTATATTCATGATACAATAATACATGACAAACAAATTAGCCTATATATATTTTTTTAAATTATATTTTTATTATATTTTTTAACTTTACAAAGCGGATGGTGGGTTACATCAGATCATCACGAAATTGATATGGGACCACCCCAGGAGTATACTCTTTCAAACAAAAAAATAATTTTTAAAATCGGTCCACAATTGACCGACAAATCGGCGAACATACATAACAAAAAAAAAATACATTCACCCGAACATAGTCTCCTTTATGAAGTCAGTTATAAAGGGATAAGTAACTTAATTAAATTGTAGCTGATTGTATGTTATTTTTGTTACTCAATATTATATTAGGGTGATAGAGACCACACGCTTTATAAATTAATAAATAAAAAATGTTTCTTTGGGAAAGTAGTTTGTTGTCACGAGTACAATCATGTGTCATCATGTCATGTGTGTGTATCGGTCACTAATTACCAGAGATCTAATATACGTTAATGTGTGTGGATTGTGCATTGCAAATTTGCGCCATAATGACACTCAAAGTGCTACAATTTTCCTATTCATCTCCATATTATGCATCACGGATGTTGTGACCTACCGGGGCGCTTATAACAACTAACGGCAATTTATCATTGTCCATCGTGTAGGGGAGCGCAGCCAAGGACTTCTAACTGATGTGGACTAATGTGCAAACATTCTCTCTATTTACCAAACGATTATAAAGAGCTTGGCCTTCGATAAAATTGTTCCAAAAGTGACTCATGTACTGTTATTGAAACTAATTAATGGCAATTTATTATTGTCCACCTTGTAAGTCACTCTCTCAAGGATGTCTAAAGTCCATCTGAAGTGGACTAATGAGCAAGCACATTCTTTATTTACCCACCGATTATAAAGAACTTGGCCTTCGATAAAATTGTAGTTAGGTTTTTCGAAGAGTGAAATGTGATGCATTTATTGTTATTGAAACTAACAACTAAAGGTATTTTATCATTCTCCACCATGTAGGGGAGCACAGCCAAGGACTTCTAACTGAAGTGGACTAATGTGCAAACATTCTCTCTATTTATCAACCGATTATAAAGAACTTGGCCTTCGATAAAATTGTAGTTAGGTCTTTCGAAGAGAGAAATGTGACCTATGTACGGTTATTGAAACTAACGACTAAAGGTAATTTATCATTCTCCTCCATGTAGGGGAGCGCAGCCAAGGACATCTAATTGAAGTGGACTAATGTACAAACATTCTCTCTATTTACCAAACCATTATAAAGAACTTGGCCTTCGATAAAATTGTAGTTTTGTCTTTCGAAGAGTGAAATGTGACGCATTTACTGTTATTGCAACTAACAACTAAAGGTAATTTATGATTGTCTACCATGTAGGGGAACTCTTCCAAGGATGTCTAATAACCTCCATCTGATGTGGACAAATGTGCAAACAGTTCCTTCTTAAATTTTAAAACCTTATAATAGGTTTTGTTTCTCCTAATTAAATTTTCGCATAACATTATGTACCCTTAAAATTACCTTTTTAAGCATAATTCCTCAAATCATGATAATGATTGAGCATAATATTCTAAAGCATTTTAAATACCTATATAGATATTTTTATAGGCACAACAAATAATGCTAAACAGTGTCGGGATATACTAGTTTAGCCCAGGACAATCTAGTTTTGGCGTAGTCGACAGGGGCCCGGTCTAAGGAGACCCGCTGTGCGGGGCTCCTACTTCTGAATAGTTTAAAAAAAAATAACCTAACCTGTCCGAGTGCCCAAGGCGCTCGCTAAAGATGAACCGGTTTGTCCTGTAATGCATAACAGTTACACAATATTATGTATAATTAATCATTTGCATTTAAATTCAAAATATTTAAAAATATATCTCAAAGTTTCCTTTATTTCTATTAATTGTATGCCTAAACACTATCATGCTAATAGTCATTATACCTATTAACAATATGCAGATTAAAATTAAAAAAAAATAGCTTGCAAGATTATAATTATACCAAAATAAGACGTAAGCCTTTCTTCCACCTTCTTTATTTAACCACCGATTATAAAGAACTTGGCCTTGGATAAAATTGATCCAAGTGTGACTCATGTACTGTTATTGACAATAACAGCAATTTAACGGCAATTTATTATTGTCCACCTTGTAGGCAACTCTCCCAAGGATGTCTAAAGTCCAACTGAAGTTGACTAATTTGCAAACACCATCTTTATTTACCCACCGATTATAAAGAACTTAGCCTTCGATAAAATTGTTCGAAACGTGACTCATGTACTGTTATTGAAACTAATTAAGAGCAATTTATTATTGTCCACCTTGTAGGGAACTCTCCCAAGGATGTCTAATGTCAAACTCAAGTAGACTAATGTGCAAACACCATCTTTATTTACCCACCGATTATAAAGAACTTAGCCTTCGATAAAATTGTTCAAAAAGTGACTCATGTACTGTTATTGAAACTAATAATAATTGATGGCAATTTATTATTTTCCACCTTGTAGGCAACTCTCCCAAGGATGTCTAAACTCCAACTGAAGTGGACTAATGAGCAAGCACCTTCTTTATTTACCCACCGATTATAAAGAACTTAGCCTTCGATAAAATTGTTCGAAGAGTGACTCATGTACTGTTATTGAAACTAATTGATGGCAATTTATTGTTGTCCACCTTGTAGGTAACTCTCCCAAGGATGTCTAAAGTCTAACTGAAGTGGACTAATGAGCAAGCACCTTTATTTACCCACCGATTATAAAGAACTTGGCCTTCGATAAAATTGTTCCAAAAGTGACTCATGTACTGTTATTGAAACTAATTAATGGTAATTTATCATTGTCCACCTGGAAGGGGAACTCTCCCAAGGATGTGTAACGTCCAACTCAAGTAGATTAATATGCAAACACCATCTTTATTTACCCACCGATTATAAAGAACTTAGCCTTCGATAAAATTGTTCGAAGAGTGACTCATGTACTGTTATTGAAACTAATTGATGGCAATTTATTATTGTCCACCTTGTAGGCAACTCTCCCAAGGATGTCTAACGTCCAACTGAAGTGGACTAATGAGCCAAGCACCTTCTTTATTTACCCACCGATTATAAAGAACTTAGCCTTCGATAAAATTGTTCGAAAAGTGACTCATGTGCTGTTATTGAAACTAATTGATGGCAATTTATTATTGTCCACCTTGTAGGCAACTCTCCCAAGGATGTCTAAACTCCAACTGAAGTGGACTAATGAGCAAGCACCTTCTTTATTTACCCACCGATTATAAAGAACTTAGCCTTCGATAAAATTGTTCGAAGTGTGACTCATGTACTGTTATTGAAACTAATTGATGGCAATTTATTATTGTCCACCTTGTAGAGAACTTTCCCAAGGATGTCTAACGTCCAACTGAAGTGGACTAATGAGCAAGCACCTTCTTTATTTACCCACCGATTATAAAGAAAATGGCCTTCGATAAGTTGAAAAAAACTTCAACTAACAAATAAGGGCAATGATACATTGCTACGGCGTGGTGCCGCCACCGTGAAACGGCACGACGTAATACCACGGTACGACACGGTTCGCCCAGTGGCTAAGCGATTGGCTGCTGCGTTGTATATCGCGGGTTCGATTCCCGCCTGGAATAAATATTTCTATGATCTAAATATGGACCACGAAAGACGTATTCTTCCTGTTTTTGTTAAGACAAGGAATGACCAAAAAACAAAACCAAAGAATAAAGATCAAGAACAACAACTGCAAGTTTGGGTACGTTTTTAAACAAATGGTTGCTGCCCTGAACCTGCGCGACGTGACATACACGGCACCATGGAATGACGTTGAGCCTTTTTATGGCGGCAGCTCCACGCCGTGGTGATGTGTCTACTCCCTAACGAATTTTTTTTATTAACCTCCGTATACGGAAGCTCTGACAAGGGCGTCTACTGAAGTGGACTAATGTGCATACACCCCCTTTTTTAACAAGCATTAGAAAGAACTTAGCCTTCAATTAAATTGTAGTTAGGCCTTTTGAAAGTAAATACTGATGCACGTACTGTTATTGAAACTAGCAAGTGACGGCAATTCATCATTGTCCACCATGTAGGAGCTGAGCCAAGGGCATCTAAAGTCTAACCCAGGGGTTCCCAAACTTATTTTGCTAATGCCCACTTTGAGCATAAATTATTTTCTGGCGCCCCCATTTTTTCACCTACTTTAAAACCACCCATGGATAAAGTTACAAATCGCTCCCCAAGCCTATACACAACGCTCCAATTTTCTTTTTGGGTCTCTTACCGCCCCCCTTTAGGCCTGCAGCACCCACAAGAGGGCGTTATCGCCCACTTTGGGAAAAGCTGGTCTAAACGAAGTGGATTAATGTGCACACACCCCCTTTATTCACCGACAAAAATGTTGGCCTTCGATAAAATTGTCGGTCTTTCGAAAAGCAAATAGTGTCGCACGTATTAGTATCGAAGCTAATAAGTAAAGGCGTGGACACATTGCCACGGCGCGGTGAAACGGCTCGAACACGATTCAGATCTAGACGAAAACGGCAAGTTTAAACCGATGGTTGCTGCCGTGAGCCGGAGCGGCGCACCGTACACGGCACCGCGGCGTGGTGATGTGTCCACACCCTAACGGCAATTTATTACTGTCCTCCATGTAGCTTTAGCAAGGGCAATGTGCATTCGGCCTGTTTATTTACCAACCGATTATAAAGAACTTGGCCTTCGATAAAATAGTAGTTCGGTCTTTCGAAGAGTGAAATGTGACCCGTTTACTGTTATTGATGCTAATTGCATGTTTCTGACACTAACCAATAGTATTTAAGGGTAGCGGCCATGGATATGTACTTCAGTTAAAATTTTGCTGCCACATTCGAAACATCAGTGACGCCGTCTCAGTGTTAATTTTTTTCTCCATTTCGACTATTTCATTCCTTAATCGAATTCTTACGTTCTGTGAATCTTGTGTATCTTGGATCTTGTGTATCTCTGTGCATCTTTGGGTCTCCCTATCGCTGTACCTCTATTTTTACGACTTGGACGACTTTTTATTCCGCAACCAAAATGATTGACGTAGATACCTTTATGACGTGTTGTATTATGCTGATTTTGTTGATTCTTCAGTGTTGCTTCTGGTTCACCTCTGTAACGATTATGCTACGTGTTCTGGGACTAATCATCGATCATTTTTATGGTTCCAACGATGATATTACACTCGTTGCTAACATCTCCCATAACGATTTGTAATTAAATTTAAAGTCTGTGGGGAAACTGTTTCTGCAACTTCGACCAGATATTGAACCATATAAAATATACTCTTCTCACAAGTCTCTGTCTATTCTCACAAGATGATAAATATAACCGATTATGCCTTCTTCTTCAAGCGTATTGCAGTTCCCCTTAGTTCGTCCTGGGCCTATTCTATCTTCTACTTCTTTTTTCTTTTTCCTTTCATTTTTACTTTTATTTTCCTCTTTCTTGTTATTTTTATCCTCTACGAGCATGATGAGGTACGGAGGGAGAGGGCACGTATGGAGTGGGAGGATGAAATGGAGATTCGATACCGAGCTAATTAACAGTCTTCAGGTCAGTATGGTCGCGGGAAACCGCTGGATGCGGGCAGCGCAGACCTGTCAATGTGGTTAACTTTGGAGGAGGTCTATGTCCAGCAGTGGACAACAGTCGTTCGGCTGATGTGATAATGATGATGAAGTGAGTGTGTCCCAACAAAATTACTTAGTGTATTGTTTTGTTAATATTAGTTTTTTCTTTCAGGTTGGCCAACTCGCTCGGCCTCAAGTTAAAGTACCACTACTACCCTGCGAACACTACTATCTACATACAAAACCCATCGAAAACTTAGACCCCATGACACCTGGTATGTATTATGTTATTCATATTTAGACCGTTTTTTATAGGTCACACATCATGTGTTTTGGCTTACATATGTTGTTGTCTCTGTCTTACATTTATAGGTTGACAGGATACTTCTTAGCGTAAGCGAGCTAAGTACTGTCTTGTAGGTACTTACAGAGAAGTTTGTTGCACCAATTCTTATTAATTAGTGCCAATTTACAGCCTTATAAAAATTATTGGCGTCCGTCCGCGCCTTCTCCCGTGGGAGTCCCTATCTTAGCTGATGTCTACTTGTCGAATAAGTAGATTTAGTGATCAATCACTGAGGGGTACTTCGCATTTATAATATATAAGTTTTTCCGCGTCAATGTTCCGCGTCTTCAGGAGTTTGGAAACGGAACCCAGTTTCCAAACTCCTGAAGGAGTGAATTTTGGAAAATTCTTCTCTGGACGTCTACTAACTATAAACTGCCTCCCTGCCAAATTTCATCTTTATGTGTCAGGCGGTTTTTGATATTTCTTATCCGGTATGTATTAGATACGTTCAAACAGTACAATATAATGCTTTTTCCAGTGATCCGTGACCCCGACGGCTATATATATCTGCGAGAGAGAGACGGCTGCATCCTAGCTGGTGGTTTCGAACCTATCGCGAAGCCGGTGTACGAGGAAGAAAGTAAGTTTTACATTATTATTTTATTTTATTCGGAAAACTTACAACACAATTATAAGACAATTTTTGAACGGAATTACAATTTTCTTTGATACACAGTGTAATTAGGATTCCAAACTTGAGAGACATAGGTACTCGAGACGACTACGAACGAAAATACAGTAGTGAACTCTGAAGAAACCTGAAGCCCATATCAACCGTATTGTAACTTGAAATTATATTGAAAAAAAAAAATAAGTTAATACAAAAACATTACGTCTTACTTACCTGCCTCGATGGTCTAGTGGTCGCAAAGCGGGACTGTTGAGCATGAGTTCTTGGGTTCGATTCCCAGGACGGCCCAAGTGTTATTGGGTTTTTCCATCAGGAATTTCTCAGTAGCAGCGTCGGAATCTGGATTTGTGCCCGGTTAATGGCAATAGACTCGCCCGCTATTACATGGGACTTAAACATAACTGGCAAAATGTAGGTGTACTAATATTTAGGCCTAACCCTTTGGTTATTACAGGCGTGATTTTTGTATGTGTAATTTATTATAATTTTAGAAAATTGTGTTGCTCTTCATAAACAAAGTTTATTTAAACATCACACAAGCTATAGGTACTACCTTACCTGAATTATCAAAGAAACGACAATTAAAGTTATTATTAAAATTGCCAATTCCCTTTTTAAAAGCTTTTTCAATCGTCTTTGACAGCCATTTATATATTTTATGAAATTTTATTACGGTGTCTAAAGGGCGCGCATAAAATATGCTCCATAGATGATAAAGGGATAATATTCTTTACATGATAAACACTTTAGGAGCTCGTGGCTAAGTAATAACAGCCGCACGGGTCGATCCGTCAGGTTAAGCTACGCTTGCCGGGGTTGGTCCGTGGATGGGTGACCATCTTTACACACCGAGACTCCTCCGTGCCTCGGAAAGCACGTTAAGCCGTTGGTCCCGGCTGTCATACGTGGATCTTTGACAGTCGTTACGGGTCGTCAGAAGCCCGAAAGTCTGACAATCAGTCTTACCTAGGGGTATCATATTACCCAGTTACTGGGTTGTGGAGGTCAGATAGGCAGTCGCTCCATGTAAAATACTGGTATTCAGCTGCATCCGGTTAGACTGGAAGCCGACCCCAACATAGTTGGGAAAAGGCTAGGCAGATGATGATGATGATAAACACTTTAAAAGGATAATGGACAGTTAAATTTTTTTGGGTGGAATGTCGTCTCCGGGTCGATTAACATCGAGACGTGACGTTGCGCACACTTTTGAACCCGGGTATTTAGTTTGAACGGCCCAAAACGAATGGCCCGCGGACCATTCAACCATAAGAAGAAATCGCCTACGTTCCAAAGAACCGGTGACAAAATAATTTCAATATTATTTATGAATACAGATAAACTACTATAACTTGACGCTCCCCTCCATATTTACCATTTCAATGTGTGTAGTCACATTCGTATTAAAGAGTTTGTATGTAGTTGTAAGTAATCGTCTTCAGTAGCAGAATAGGATATTTGTTTGTCACCTAATCATAAATAGCCGACTTCGCAAGACAACGCATCTGTCATTTTCATAGAGAATGTCAGTACAACCCTATACTAATAATAATGAGTAATTTTTGACGCTGCTAGTCGAGCAACAAAGTAGTGCTAGTGTTTTTGTTTCGAGAGCCGTCTCAATACGCACACATGCGTTGTGAGTCTTTTTAATACTATTACAAACACTTTCAAACGTTTTGAATTATGGAAGGGCGCGTCATGTTACTGTAGTTTATCTCTACAGTATGCGCCATGCGGCTATCACAATGTATGCCACATTGTGATAGCCGCATGGCGCATAGTTTATGAATTTTAACCATTAAAATTTTATTTATTTCTTACAATTAAGACTGATTTTACCAAATCTTTTGCACTTTCATAAACAACATCAAGAATTGAATTTTTAATACCACCGGTCCTTTGGAACGTAGACGATTTTTCTTACGGTCGAATTGCGCGCGGGCCAGTCGGTTTGGACCGTTCAGACTAAATACCTTTAACCCTATTCTAGGCACGGTGGATAATTTGATACGTTGTACCTAATTTTTAAAAATTTAGAGACGTGCGCGATAAAAACGTTACAAGTAAAATATTACCAAAATTTCAAAAAAAAATTGTCTATCAAGTTTAGGTTTAAGATAGGGACACAGTCAAAGTCAAAGTCAAAACTTTTGTTTCATTTAAATATTAACTTACCAATGTCGTTACCTTTTTTTACTACATGAAACGGTATACGTGTATTAAAGAATGTCAAAGTTCGCTGATATACGGCGTAGTGCATATACATAAGGTACTAGTTTCTGCCCGCGACATCATCCGCGTCCTAAGTGATTATTCCACGGGTACCGTAATTTTTTTCGGTGTTATTGCAGTCTATAATCAGCCTTTGTATTTTATTTTATTTGAAAAAAAAAACGATATGACATTACATATAACACTTATTAGTTAAGGTATATAAAAACAACATAATCAATATAATAACTACAACATTTTCCACATATTAACAAAGAGATACGCTATGATGAGGACATATCGGTTAGTTAGTTGTTATTTACATTTAAGTAACTGTTTTATATCTGTAAAAATCAATAACCTAATTAGCCATTACAAGATATATTCAAACTGTTCAGTACATTTATGACTTTACTTCGAAAAGCATTTCTATTCAGCATAAATATATCAATATCTATGAAATGTTCATTGTACATTTTCGTGAGCCGCCGAAGTGGTGCACGCTTACCTGCGTTTGTCCGGCATGATGCCTGATCAAACAATCGATAGTCGCGCACCCTACGATGATTAATTGATCTAGGAACTACTAGTTTAATATCATTGCTAAGGTCTATACAATTTAACTTATTGTGATAAAAGCATTCGCCTATTTTCGAGTGAGAGTAAATTGTACTTTGTTAAAAGGTCTTCGTAAGGCAAGCGCGGAAGTTGTCATCTGAATTGCATAGTTCGTAAGAATTTCCGTTGTACTTTTTCTATAGCTATTTTATATTTATTATATAGCCGATCCCATATCAGACAGGCATATTCAAGCTGAGAATGAATAAGTGAACGATACAGATGTAGAAATGTGCAAGGGCGCCTAAAGTCGGTAGCTGTTCTGATAACAAAGCCGTATATTCTAAATGCTCTATTTATGATGTTTTTTATATGTAGATCTAAATGTAATTTACATTCAAATAGTATTCCTAGGTCTCTAAGGTTCATCACTCTGTTGAGTATACTACCACATAGGGTACCGTAAGTAATGTCGTGATGGCATAGCGGTTAAGGCGCCCGCCTCTCGTGCATGAGGTTGTTGGTTCGAATTCGGGCAAGTACCAATGTGACTTTTTCAATTCATATGTATTTTCTAAAGTTTATCTTAGACATTATTGACATCATTCCGTGCCTCGGAAAGCGCGTTAAGCCGTTGGTCCCGGCTGTCATACGTGGATCTTTGACAGTCGTTACGAGTCTTCAGAAGCCCGATAGTCTGACAGCCAGTCTTACCTAGAGGTATTGTATTCAGAGGTCAGTTGGCAGTCGCTCCATGTAAAATACTGGTACTCAGCTGCATCCGGTTAGACTGGAAGCCGACCCCAACATAGTTGGGAAAAGGCTAGGCAGTTGATGATGAATCAGCCTTTGTACCAAATTTAACCAAATCTGTTTAGCCATTTTGGTGTGACTGAGTTAAACACGGATGAATAAGACCATCCAAACTTCCACATTTATAATAGTTATTGATTGTTTGTAAATAAGTTTATTACATTGTCGTAGTCTGCCTCGTTGGTCTAGTGGTCGCAAAGCGCGACTGCTAAGCATGAGGTTTTGGGTTCGATTCCCAGGTCGGGCAAAGTGTTATTGGGTTTTTCCAGAATAAAGAACTTGCTGTTTAAGCTAATAGAACGAACTTATTATGCAAAGTTAGCCGAATTGAGTAGCTTATTTTAGAAAGTTATTTAACTTACTGCCTCATTGATCTAGCTGCGCATGAGGTCTTGGGTTCCATTCCCAGTTCGGGCAAAGTGTTATTGGGTTTTTCCATCAGGAATTTCTCAGTGGCAGCCTCGAAGTCTGCATTTGTGCCCGGTTAATGGCAATAGACTCGCTCCTTATGACATTGGATTTAAAATATAACTGGCGAAATGCGGGTGTACTAACATCTCTGCCTAACCGTTCGGGGAGTGTCGTAGTGCCCACAGCGTCGCATCCGGCAATTTCTTTTTGATCGTCAATTTGCTATTTTAGAATTAGGCTAACAGTGTAGTTCGGCTCGGTAATTTATTTATTTAAACTTTATGGAACAAAAAAGGATAAGGCGGACTTAATGCCTTAGGCATTCTATACAAATAAACCAAAGATGGTGAAAAGGTATTATGCCAGGTGTAAATAATTGTACAAATGTAAAACAATTAGTGTTTAATTAGTGGTTAATATAAATAACTCACAATAATTACATAAATAAATTAATTACTCAAGTCTCACGTAATGAGACACAATTGATTTTCTATTGTTCTGAATTACCGGTAAGTCAGCCGGGGCTTGACCGGTTAAAATGTACAAAAGTACAAAATAATTATAATTCATTAATTAGTTAAATTTATTTTAACTATACAGGGTGTTTAAAAAAATACATGGTGTTTGGTGCATCGTTTCCCAAATTGAATTGGCCGAAAAAGAGGTCATTTGCTATATCTTCACTTCTAATAACGCTTTTAAAATTCTTTGCCACACTGGAATTTCTTAACAACTTCTAATTTTAATTCTGAAAATTTTCAAAACTCAGCTTCAATTAAAATAAAGTTATGCGTAAAGTCTTCAAAGGAGCATGGGCACGATTGTATGAACGCTGGACCCATTTTCAACATTGCTAAACAGTGATAAGACCCATCTCATATGAAAGCTCTTAGAGTGTACTTAATTTATTCCATGACAGTTAAGTTCAAATCGAGCGCATAAGTAGTGTTTTGGTACATTTTGACATTTTTATTTGAATCCTTAGTCTGGTTTTCCACATTGTCCAACAGTGCTGAGACTAATGTCAAATGAAAGCTCTGAGGGTGTATGAAGTCTATCTTAAACAAATTTTAACTTACAGACTCTTACGCTTAAACGAATAGCGCTACACAATTTTCAAAACGTTTCACTTAACACTTTTCTTTCCAACTGTGTCTTCCATTGTTTGCGTAGAATCGGAGAATTTCGTGCATAGCCGTACCTTTTCGTAGGTATTTTTCGAGTCGGGCACAGCGGGTCTAATGCATAGCGGAATTAACCGAATAATTTCCTATTCAAGTTAGGGCTTAAAAGCGTATACGTTAAAATATTTTTTATCATCATCTGCCTAGCCTTTTCCCAACTATGTTGGGGTCGGCTGGGTTCGGTTAAAATATTTTAATAATGATAAGTAAAGAAAGGGGACATCTCGCCGTCGGCGCTCTAACATTGGACGGTCGGTTGGACGGCTCGAGGCGATTACGGCCAAGTCGCTGCTGCCTGTAATGAGCGATAACCTCCACTTACCAAGACATGTTTACTAGTTCACAACTCCAAAATATCTTCGTCCCTTCTTGCAGTAACTACTATGGCTAAGCGCTGCGTGCCAGAAGATTGGGATCAGTTCCATGTACTCCTACAACAACTTCTGAAACGCGTGCCGAGTCTCAGCCAAGCGGTATTACACAAACTCTGTAATGGACTGGAAGCGTTCTCGCCTGATTGCAAGTGGATCGTCGGAGAGGCCCCCGAGGTAGGTTAATCAAAGGTTATTTGAAGCCATGTTAAAAAATGTGAAATTACTAGGTCTGTTCGAAACATCTTTATAACCATCAGATTTTATAGAAGTCAGAAATGCCCCAATTGTCTCGTGGTCGAAATCACAACGAGTGTTCTGTTCTGGGTTCGATTCCCAGGTTAGGTAAAGTGTTACTCAGTAGCATCCCGGAGACTGGAAGTTGGTAATGTGACGTACCTGTGCCTCGGGAAGCACATACAGCCTTTGGTCCCGGCTGCCATTCGTAAATCTTTGTCAGTCGTTACGGGTAGTCAGAAGCTGGAAATTCTGACAACCAGTCTTACTAAAATTATATATACCCATTAGGTCATAAGAAATGTCAATTTAATTTAGGTCCAGAAAATTTTACAAAGAAAGTATTGTAAGTTGTGTACGTAATAAGGAAAAAAAACAAGATCTAAAAGATACGGTTTCGACTGTAATGTAAAGCGTGACGTATATACATACATTATATCGCAATATCCATAGCCTAGACACCACACGATTAGTCAATGTCAGGTGATAGCGATAACGTCAAAGTATACTAGTAAACAAGCTACTATAATTAAAAAAATAAAAAACACGACTGCAAAAATTGCACATATTTGTACTTTGTTTACTCGTCAGTTTTTTTCTTACGACGTTTTTATTTACAGTGTTATATATTTTTTAAATTTACTTGTCAAATTCTAGACGACAAACATAGAAACGACCAGATTCATTAAAAAAATAAATTGAGGCTGGTATTAATTTACGCTTTAAAGTGACCACACCAGTTTTTTTTCTATTCTTTGCTAGCCTATGTTCCTCGTAACGATGCAAGAATTGTAACGATACACCATACGTCTAAATCGGTTTAGGCGTTTAAAAGTTATCGTGGAATAAAGAAACTCACATACATACATACATACATTAATCCTGAACACATAACACTCCTTTTTTTGTAGCATTCGTGTAAATATCTATACAACGTGTAACGACATAAAAGCAAGACCACATGCATATTATATTCCAAGTGCATACAATTTGTAACAGTTCTATATAAATGGAATAGGTTGAACTTTAGAAATGTGAAACAATGGGGGCGGACAATAACATCTGCAACGCCTACACAACTAAATATACCAGCAATGGTGCCGATTCTCTTGGTCACAAACTAAACTAAAATTAGACTATTTCCATCTTTTTCTGTCCAATAAAACAAGAAAGAGACTAATGTAAATAAGACCTGTCAAATTTAGTCAATCTGACACATCCATACAATTATAGTTGACATCTTAAAACGTGTGGATTAAAAATACGGAAAAGTTCAAAGCAAAACTAATTTGACATCGCTAACTTAGTTCTTTAATGTCACGGAATGTCATCGTCCTTTCGCTGTATGTTAGTAAGAGATGTCAATTCTCTAAATTTAGTCTAGTTTTTGAACAAGGGAATCGGCACCATTGTCATTTTCCTTATTGTACTTTACTATCCTATACTTTACTATTAAATCTTGAAGAAATATTAAAAATTCAACAGTTGCCGAACAAAAAGGACACACCCCATCCCAACGTTTGCAGGCGCGAGTTGATAAGAGTTATTGGATATGAAAGGGCCAATGATTTAGGTGAATTCGTTTTCGTGATACAGTATTATCATCAGGAAGAAAGAAGAAAGAAGATATCCATCTCATTGAGAGGCTCGAAATTTCGGATTTTAGCGATAAATAAAATGCTAAATTCGGTATATCGAGTGTATTAACGAGATCGGAAAGCATCAGAGAAGAAAGAAGAAAGAAAAATTTTGAGAAGCAAAGAATATTGTTCAATTGAAGAAGATGGGAATAAATTTTGGCTCCCAGAATTATTTCGATTCTATAAGAGCTCATAATTCCTCTTACTTCCCCGCCCATTAATCTCCAATGGAAGTCATCAGGAGAGAACCATCTGTTTCAGATGTTCAACTACCACGTGGCAGCCGGTATGAAAACTGTCGGCATATCGGCTGCTGGCGGAGTAGCTGAGGCAACGGCAGACGAAATAGTCGACGGCTATTCAAAATATGACATGTATGAACTGGGCCTCAACAGGTTTTTGGGTCTGCATAACAATAAGAGGTTCCTCAGGGATCGCGTTAAGGAAGTTCCTGGTTAGTAGCATTCCCTGTTACCATTCAGCAAATGATTCTAGACCCTAAAGCGTTGAAGATTTTGATCATTCATTAAAAAATCGCGTGTCGGATTTACTCATAAAGGATCTTGTACTACAGTACGAAAAGGCATCCCTTTAATTTTAAATTCCATATTTCCAGGTGTACACTACGGCCTCCCTTACCCGTTCCACGAGTTCGAAACCGGCCGCAACCTGCGACTGTCCCCTATCTACCCGACATTGCGCGACAACGGAGCCGTGTTCGGGCAGGTCATGGGCTATGAAAGACCCACCTGGTTTGAAAATGTCGGTAAGTAGAACTTTGCTAAAACTCCTTGGAGAGTCCGTGGTAGCGTTTCTATAATCCTGTCAAGTTGTAAATTTTAATTAAGCTATTTATAGGGACAGTCCGCCAATAAAAAACTTTATCATATTCCTTATTATACCGGGTGGAAGGGACAAAACATGGATGGACTCAATTCATGATTTTAAACGCCCCAGCGTTACTATTTTTAATCTGCTTTCAACTGTTCCAAACATTTTTGCATTTTTGCATAGAACAGCAGATAATAACCGACGTAAATTTCGTCTCTATAGTGTCTAGAATCGCGTACTGAATACGTGGTGAAGCTTTTCGTTACGATCCACGAAAACAAAACATTATATTATTATTAAAAGAAAACAAACTATAACTCCCAACCTTGGTTACTATTTTTTATGTTGATCGAATTTTTTACTCGTATACTTCTTAAATAACCAACTAATAAAATATTTGACAGATCCTAAGGAATCTCCCGACAAGCCCCGTCCGTTCAAGGTGGCTTACACGAAGACATTCAACAAACCTCATTGGTTTGAAACTGTACAACGTGAATACTGGGCATGCCGCGAAAGGGTCGGGCTCGCAGACTACTCATCTTTCACCAAGATTGACATACAGGTATAATACATCCTTAAGGTCATAGAAATAGAGTATATTGTCGGATTTATAGAGATAAACTAATGTAACATGGCGCGCCCCACCAAAAATTCTTAATATTTAAAAGTATTTACAACACTTACAATGCATGTGTTCGTACTACGTCGGCTCTCGAAACAAAAACAAATCAGCGATATGCCTATTCTCTTGTTCACAAACTAAACTAAAATTAGAACATTTCTATGTTTTTCTGTCTAATAAAACAAGAAAGAGACTAATTTAAATAAGAGCTTTTAAATATAGTCAATCTGACACATCCATACAATTAAAGTTGACATCTTAAAACGTATAGATTAAAATAAGAAAACCTTCAATGCTAATTTGACATCTTTAATTTAGTTCTTAAATGTCACCGTCCTTTTCTTTCGCTGTATGTTAGTAAGAGATGTGAATTCTCTAAATTTAATCTAGTTTGTGAACAAAGGAATCGGCACCAATATATCAGTAACTATAAGTAACTTTCAGCTTCGTTCAGAGTCATTTTACACCCGTTATATGAGTCAGAGAACAATTAGTCAGAGTCACAATATTGTAT
This sequence comes from Hoplodrina ambigua, assembly GCA_949774945.1. Lineage (NCBI taxonomy): Eukaryota > Metazoa > Arthropoda > Insecta > Lepidoptera > Noctuidae > Hoplodrina > Hoplodrina ambigua. The sequence continues at coordinate 4,087,062 of OX458963.1, read as the reverse complement.
AGTACTTTAACTTCACTGTATAGTACGGTTGGCGCAGTGGTTGAGCGATTGGCTGCTGCGCTGTGTTTCGCGGGTTCGTTCCCCGCACGGTACTAATATTTATATAGCTTACAGATAGTTGTTCCGTGTAAAAAGATGAATTTCGCTAACTAACATGTTAACTCTTCAGTCCCAAGGTCGCGAGGTAGTGGATCTCCTACAATACCTGTGCTCCAATGACGTGGACGTGCCTGTGGGTAGCATTATACACACGGGCATGCAGAACGAACGAGGAGGCTACGAGAACGACTGCAGTCTTGCAAGAATATCCGAGAACCTGTGAGTGTTTGGACTTGAAACCTGACCCGTTGAGTGCGGGAGAACACACTTTGTGTTTCTACAAAAAATCGCAAGTGCGGTGCACATACACCGTATGTGTTTTCTACGGCGAACACACGAACTGTAGTAGATAGCCGCACTACGGGCTTGGCGTAGTGAATGTTTGCCTGCAGTCAACGGGTTGAGCTACCAAAACGAGTTAACCGACGATTAGACTCAAATCTATATGCCAAATGTCTATAAATTTCAACGTACATTAAAAACTTATACTTAGTATGGATTTTAAATTAATCAGCGTTAAATATCCAAAATCATTACAATTGCTCCAAAAATTGACGTAGTACGGTTCGTTGTGTCACAAAGCTGAAGAACAGTTGCGGCAACATTGTTTTCGGACTTGTACTCGACGCAAATGTACAACAATGTTTGTGTGTTTTGTGTTTGTGTAATAATGATTTGGTTACCATGTTTGACTCAAGTTTTGGTTACCATGAATACAAAGTATCATGAGTAAGTTGCTATTTGACAGCAACACACACACATACATACATTTTGCCAGCAACACACATCCTTCTTCTTCTTTTCGAGTCGGATGAAGGCAATCCCTTTTTTTCTATAACTTTTGGGCCCAGTCAGTATGTGGCCACGTTTATCGCGGCATCAGTAGCGGAACATATATCCTTCAACACAACATGTTGCTGAAACAATGTTGTGCAACATTGCTATCTAATGAATAGGTAAATTTTTTTTTTACCACATTAATCGAAAATATTCTGTTCCAGGTACATGATGATAGCACCAACTATCCAACAGACCCGCTGCAAGGCATGGCTGAAGCGTCACCTCCCCGCCAACGGCTCCGTGACACTCTCAGACGTAACCTCCATGTACACGGCCATCTGCATCATGGGGCCGTTCACCAGGAGTCTACTGTCCGAACTGACGGACACTGACTTGTCTCCCTCGAATTTCCCCTTCTTCACGTTTAAAGAGATCGATGTTGAACTCGCCGACGGCATAAGAGCAATGAATTTGACGCACACTGGGGAACTGGGATATGTACTGTACATACCTAATGAGGTAAGCTTTAGAAACTACGTTCAATGCAAACAAAGTTGAAAAACTGATGCAACATTGTTTCTTTGTACAGATAAACTGCCATAACATGGCGCGCCCCTTCACAAATCAAAACGGTTGAAAGTATTTACAAGACTCACAACGCATGTGTGCATACTGAGACAGCTCTCAAAGCAAAAAAGAAATCAGTGATTTGCTCGACTAGCGGCGTCATTAATTGCTCATTATTATTAGTATGATGCTGCACTGACATACTCTGTGAAAATGACACGTGCTTTGTCTTTCGCGGTCGGCTAGTTATGATTAGTTGACCAACAAATCTGCCGGCTTACAGACGAATATTTACAACTGCATACAAATTCTTTCGTAAGAATGTGACTACACCCATTGAAATAGTAATATGTAGGAGCGCGCCACTATACCGTAGAGTTAGTAAAATAAAAAGATAAAATCTCTACATAGTATAAAACAAAGTCGCTTCCCGGTATCTGTACGCTTTAGATCTTTTAAACTACGCACCGGATTTTTTATGAGTTATTCAAGAGGAAGGTTTATACGTATAGTTAGTATTGCACCCGCGCAAAACCGGGGCGGGTCGCTAGTTATAACTAGTATAATAAGTGTAAAGTTTAAAATTGATTTTACCTGAATCATGCCTGCATGTTGCATCGTTCGTACATGTATCGTTCTATTAATGTTTGGATTCCGTAAGTCAAAGTCAAAAACAAGTGATTAATTTAAATAAAACCATTACCTAAGTCGTTAAAGCAAAACAGACGGACAGAGAGAAAGTTAGACAGAGTAACTTTTGCATTTATGAATTCATGATATTACTACGAATAAACAGTTTATCATCTCAAACCTCAGTTAAGTTTTTAATTGTCAAAAGGTCAGTGAGAAAGTTAAAGCTAGTTCCACATAGTATGACAAGCAAAATAATTCCATGGCCGCCCTTTTATAATCAATTTGGTATGGTGCCATGTTGGGCCTACCCCAAATAAAGTAGGATCAGAGCTGAAGGATGATGATTATGTATGATTTCAGTTCGCTCTTCACGTGTACAATCGTCTGATGACCATTGGCGAGAGGTACGGCATATCTCACGTCGGGTACTACGCGTCGCGGGCCCTTCGCGTTGAGAAGTTCTTCGCTTTCTGGGGACAGGATCTGGACACCATAACGACTCCGCTCGAGTGCGGTCGCACCTGGCGTGTCAAATTTGATGTGGGTGTAGGCTTTTTTTATTAAGAAGACATTTCAGCCTTTTCCAGCGCATTTTGAGTGTAGATATTGCAATCTGTCCGACTACTGGAGACTTATAATGGTATTGGTGTGTGTGTGTGTTATCAATATTAAGAACACTCTTCTTCTTCTTCTTCATATCTTGTTTGACAATAGGAACCTGTGACGTCACTTACTTGACTGACTATTAATTGATTTCAAAACAACTAAAACTATAAAAAAATCATTCGATAAAAGTAGACGTATTATAACATATTGATTTTGGGATAACTTAAGTTTTAGTTATCCTAAAATCATATTTTCCGGGTAAGGTTCCCACTAAGGCGGCGTACAGACGAGCAGCATTTTGCTGTAGACAGTGGAAGTTGGCAGCAAAGTGCTGCTCGTCTGTACGCAGCCTTACGCCCCTTAAACATAACTTCACAGAAAGACATCCCATTCATCGGTCGCGACGCTCTGCTCCGCCAACGTAAGGAAGGTATACGACGTCAGTACGTCCAACTGTTGCTGACTGACCACGACCATGAGCTGGACATGTGGTCATGGGGCGGCGAGCCAATATACAGGGACGGGAACTACTGCGGACAAACGACTACCACCAGCTATGGGTTCACTTTCAAGAAGCAGGTAAATGCTACAAAATAAACATTTAATTCAACTAGTTCTGCTATTATTTAAAAAAAATATTTTATATTGCATGGTCATGCAATGCGCATAAGTATTCAAAATTCCAGCTCGAACGAACACCGGGAAGTAGGTCAAAAACTTGTAATATTTGATTCAGTTTCTATGGCCTCTATCCGGCTCGACAGAGTCTAAGACATCATTATATTGCATTGCCATGCAAATTAAACATTTAATTAAAATTTCAGCTCAATCGAACAACGGAAAGTGACTCAAATTTAACTTGTAAGATTTGATTAGCAACAGACACCGGGGCTGTAAATTCAAACGTTAAATACAAACTTGTAAAAAAGAAGATTTTTTTAATAATATCGAGATGTCGACTGTCGTTATGGCCAGTGGTTTAGGCGTCCGCCTCTCATACCCGTTAGGGATGATTCTCATTAGAACGTCCCGTGCACGGGCCGGGCGTGGACGAGCCGACGTGGTATTGAAGTGCGTCGAGAGGGCCCGGACGGGACACGGATAATGCACTGTGTAATATAAATTGATTCATACAAAATATATGTAACAGATTTAAAACCGTGCCCCGTCCGGGCCCCGTCCCGGGCACGGCAGGTTCTAATGAGAATCATCCCTTATGGGTTCGCAACCGGGTACGGGCAATAACAATGTGACTTTCTATGTCATACGTACTTTCTAAGTATATCTTGGACATCATAGACGTGTTTGAAAGACAACATCGTGAGGAAACCTGGACTTATAACTAATATAAGTTTAAAATCGCTTGTGTCAGTGGTCTCAGTAGTCGCAACTGCTGCGCTCGGGCTCCTGAGATCGATCCACGATAGAAGCATTGTACACATGTTACTATTAATAGTGCGTGCTATTAAATGTTTGTTTATTTCTTGCACAGGTTTGTCTCGGTTTCGTTGAGAGGCTGGACGATAACGGAGTGCCCCAGCCGATCACAACGGAATACGTGCTTGCAGGACATTATGAAATCGACATCGGTGGTATAAGGTAAGGTTTCTTGTTATACTATGTTAGAGTAGCCACCAGTTAATGAAATTGGACGCATTCATTTAAATTTTGATTGAATTCAGCTCATCCGTTTGGAAGCTACGATTTCACAGACCTTTTTTGTGACAGGAGTTAAATTTACTTAGTTTTTACTATTTGGTGATTAACATGATATATTTGTTATTAGAAAAACTTGGTCTGAAAAGAGAGTTCCACGAGGTTTTCTATACAATCTTTCAAGTCTAAAATTTTGGAAATTGATGAAGCGATTTAAATTCAACTTGATATGTAGACGCAAAATACTTAAGTCGAAATAGTTACTTCAAAAATATTTCAAAACAAGAGTTTTAAAGTCAATGTAGGGCGATTTAATGTTTTTAAATACTCTAGTCTTTTATCAGTTTCAACATGCAAATTTTATTGTCTATTTTTATCTCGTATGTCACGGAGTGTGTCCTTGCAATACTTATGACCGATAAGATAAAGCGTTGAGAAAAATAAGCAAACACAGGCTTATATTGCTTTGAGATAATTATTTGCATTGTAATACTTTAATCTTTGACCGTGTTGTTGTTAATCTTCGTTACGTTTAATAAATGAAACAGCTGATGTCTGAAATATAAAAAAAAGACGGGTTGCACTCTGGGAGTGCCGGCAGAAGTGAAAACTTGATTATTAACGTTGAGCATGTTTGATATTTTGGAATGGTTAGGGAATAGTTTTGCACCAATTGCTTTATCAGTATAAAAGTACTATCATTTATGTGGTAGAATACGATATTCATTTATTGCGCTATCGTACACAGACATGACAATTTATATTACATTAAAAATTTAACACTTTAAAAACTATTACAATAATTTTACATTAAAAAGTTATACACGAACATTCGCGCAAGCGCCCTGCGCTGCCTAAACGAAACAGTAGGCCCAGGCATACATTTTCGCCGCGCCGTAGAGAGGGGATAGCTGTCTACTCTCCATCCGTCTTACGCTTTTTCGATCAGGTCACGTGTCCTGACGCGAGTTTAAGATTTTATACCCATTACAGAAAAAGTGCTCAACGCCGCTAAAGAAGTTTTCACTTCAAAAAACAAAATAAAGACCAAACACGAAAACAAATACAAACATACAAATGACTACATCCGAACATCACTGCAAACTGACACAACATCACGCCTGTAATCGAAGGATAAGGCAGAGGTGTACAGTACACCCACATTTCGCCTGTTATGTTTTAGTCCCATGTAATAGGGGACGAGCCTGTTGCCATCAACCGGGCACAAATCCAGACTCCGAGGCTGCTACTGAGAAAGACTGAAAAAAATATACCGCCGAATTGAGAACCTCCTCCGTTTTGAAGTCGGGGAATGGCTAACCTACAATTTTGACTATAAGGTTTTTATTTCCATAAATGATTGTAATATCATCGTTCCACAGATACGCAGCCAAGTTAAACTTGCACTCGCCGAACCTGCCAACCAAGTACCCGGACAAGGAGCGCGACGTGTACCAGGCCACAAGGAAGCACAGCGAGCAAAAGGAGTTGTTAGGACGACACTACCAACCTTAAAAATTCAAGTAACTTGACGACTCTTGCGCACAAAATCTCGAGTGAGTTGAACGTAACGTATTGCTTTATAAAGTATGCAATAAAGAAGAGTATTAGTGAATTGTAAACTTTCTTTTTTTTAAGAGGGTTATCTAGGGGCCGGTGCCGTAAGATCAGTAACATGTCACTAATGATTAACTCAAAGTAGCGCAAGAGATGATTGGTTCCCTACGGCGTGGTCAAGTTTACTCACGGGTCTTTCTGCTAAGAAAAGAAATGCTCGAACTAATCTTAGGATAACATAGCTAACTAAGGTTTTCATTATTTATTGCAAAAGTGTGTTACACTTCTTAGTATCAGGATAGAAATAATCGATGTATTAGATATTCGATTGTTTCACACACGCACATGAAATACGATTAGATGTAGGACATAAGATAAGTAATATTAATAATAAGGAGGGAGGTATGGAAGAGCAAGGAGCTTCACGGGCGCTACTGCCGGGTCTTACATCGCCTGATGTAGACTTCATGGCGTCTATATCCTGGCTATGCTATGGTGATCTCTTTGGAGAAACCGAAGGTATTGTCTGTGCGATTATAGGCGAAGTTATAAGGACGAACAACTACCGGAGGTATAATGTAAAGGCCGGCACGGACGACATTTGTCGGGCATGCCGCCATCACACATTATCTCTAGCTGTTCTCGTCTGGCTAACGGAAACTACTTGCATAGACACAACTATGTAGCCAGGTTTATCACCAAGCAACTTGCTCTGAAATACAGTCTTGTAGAATTGGAAGTACCGCACCTAAGGTATGTGCCCGACCCAGTTCTTCAAAATGCCAATATCACGTTGTATTGGGATCGATATATCGATTAGAGCGTCGCGCAATGATTGTGGACAGCCGTCCCGCATGACGAGAACCTCGTGAAAACTGGGAAAGATAAAAAAAAGTATCTTGGCTCGCGAGTTTGTTGACATGTGGGATGTGAGTGCAGCAATCATTGTGTTGATAGTCGTGAAGGCCAATGGCATAATAGCCAAGAGCCTCGACCAACATCTAAGGAGGCTCTCGTTAGACGGTTGGCTTGATTTAGAAAGCGGTACAGGAGTACTGCGCCTTGTCTAGGAAGACATTGCGCGCATTGTTAGAAGATTATACTTTCTCAGGAGCACTGGCCACCGGTAGCTTGGACTCTGTTCCTGAAGCCGGTGGGCTACAATTTTTTATATTTTTAAATGTTTTTATTTCATACAAATATTTAAAAATGTAATTTATATGTATTTTGAATGAATAAATGAGAAAAGTGGTGTTGCAACCGTAGTTAGTATAATAACTATGGTTGCAAAACCACCTTTAAATTATAATTATATAGGAATCTGTTTGTTATAGCTATAAGAAATAGCTATAGGTACTTGTTATATATATATATATACGGAATACTAAAAAAAAAATATTCAAATAGAGACAAATTGAGGATTGGAGCGGTATTAACAATAATTACTAAGACATTATAAACCCCTTACTTGTAAACATTTTTTAAAGTTCCAAACGCTTAAAAGTTAAACATGCTTGACTAAGCAGACGTTAATTAAAACTGTTAATCAACGTTTACAAGTAAGGAAGTTCAATGTTCAATTCATTTTAGGGAACGTCCCACAGTGCAGTCAAGAGTATTGTAATTTATTGATAAACCACACCAAGCTTAGAATGTAATTCTATTTAAGAGATTGGCTCATTAAGAAGCACCAGAAATACAGATCTACCTCTAAACAAGTAGAGGACAGAAATAGTAATAATTCTAACTAATTTGCGACATTGTTTCGGTTTCCCTCATGTTGGGCAGTCCACAGTATTAATATTTCGAATTTGAAGACTGAGAGTGTGGAGTCTTAAAAGGATTATCCGCATTTTAGATGTGGCCCACATCTCTAGTGTGGTGATATTGGCTAATATGAGTCGAAAATTGGCTTTAAAATTAAAAATTATTTGTGAATTTTGTACTAAATTGACAAAATTTGCTTGATTAGGATAAAAGAAACCACAAAATTTGTATTAGTATGAGATAGGAGTACTGCCTCACGTGCATAAAAATTAAAGAGCCTTTTATAGCCATAATAAAATTATTATAACTATTAGTCTTAACGGGATAGTTGGGGACGAACTTTTTGCCAACTAGTACTCATACTTACAATACAACCTAATTATGTGAAATTCCTGTTTGTGTAAATTTTAAAATTCATTGATTTACGTACAATATCTCAGTTGTCCCAATATGGCGGAGTGTATTTTACGAGTATATGGTGGTTTTGAATATGAGGTCAGTCACTGCGCAGTGATAAATTCATGTATCAGCGGGGTTGAGGGTCGAGGCTACTGCGCAGCCTACAGCTCACTTCAGAACCACTATGAAAGTTTGATGGTCACAGTAGATCCCTTAATATGAACTAGTTGGTCAAGATGGAAATATAGACTGTAAGTCGAATGTATTATATAAGCTATTTAGAATAACATTAACGTTAAGTCTAAAAAGGTAAGTGGATTATTAGTTCACCATTCAGTTTTTATGTCAAAATTTAGCCAGATTCTGTATCACAGATCACGTTTCGGTTGTTCATGAAAGGGAAATAGAACCTCGCCATAGCTTATACAAAAGCCTCGTGCTACAATAGCCTAGTATTATTAAAAACACATACATAGATATAATTAAATCAGAATTGTATAGTTTCAGTAATGTCTACAGATATAAAGGTCCTGTTTGTGCACCTAATCTCATATACAAATGATTATCGGTCAACAATGTCAAGTTTTGAATTAAATTGGGCCTAATGGGTGTATGTAATCGGGAATTAATCTCACTAACAAATAATTGATGTATTAAAATTCTCAGAGTTGACTGCTATCAAATACAAATATAAACCATCAATGGTTTATAATTGTATTTGCTCAGTCTCTAACAATAATGTACCAACTGGCAAGTTTGAAACTGTAATTATGGTAATACCGACTTCTTAATTATAGTACAGTTGCCACATTATATTTGTGTGGACCATGGTTTATATATGTATACTACAGCTTATATTTATATGTATATATTTATAATATATAATAAGTCTAGCATAGTCTGTTTGTTGTTATAGGTTTAGGGGCTGGTTTCTTCTCATACTAAAGGTTTCTTCTAATCGAATGTAAAATGTTATGAGAAGTGTCACGTTATTGATTGAAATAATACTTATCGAGCATTTCTTGTAGATAGTATGGAAATAAAAATCAAAAAATATCAATCTATGTTTTATTTACAAATATCCAAATAAGTCACATTGTTTTATTCAGTGGTGTTTTCCTACACGGATGTGTGGTTTGTTACTAATTGACACAAATACTAACAACCAAACACCTGATAATATAGTAATATAGTCATCAATACACCTGCAGATCGATATAGCCTCAGTGAAGTTAGAATATTAATCATGATGATAATAGTACATTATGACACAAGAGGTGCAAAAAAACTAATGAAATGTTTGAGTGTGCAAACATGTTTTTGGCTCGGGCTGGAATCCAACCTATACCATTATGACAAACCTACCTTACTAGTATCATAATGTATTATTACTATATTCAAAGTCTAGTTCAATGAAATTATGTGATGTGACGATCATTTCCACAGAATTTATTACATAAAGGTTTTAATACAATATTATTATGTCATACAAATGATTACATTATACTAACATGAAAATACTAATCAATAATTATAGCCATTTATAATTTATATACATATTCAGAATTAATATAATTTAAATGATATACTAAATTCTACATTATATAATTTTAGAGATCTATTATAACATCATATGGCTTCAGAGTATAATGTAACTAGTAGAGTTACACTATACTCTAAAGTCGTATGATGTAGTCGATATTTTAATAGAAGAATATTGATAATACATTCATAATTTAAACATATTATTAAGTAAATCTAGGTCTATTTTATTTATGAGGTGTTAGCCATAATTCTTTAGACACATAAAGGTCATAGGGCTATTTCTTCATCTAACCACCAAGAGCAGCATTTTCTGGCATAATACAATATAATTTAGGAGTCTAATTGAAAACAGACTCATAACACACCACACTAATAAAGCACACTCATACGTATATAAACTCACGCCTTTGTCCCATGGGATAGGCAGAAACCATAGAACGCCACCTGCTATGATACTTATACTCCTATTGCCTCATACACATTCATACAACTAGCACACGGGTTACTAGTACTGCGCACCTGACCTTCCTGAAGAACCTCACCATTAAGGTCAGTGTAGGTTTCTATGGCATTTCCTTCCTTTTCATCTTATGAAGCTACTCTTCAGCATTTGGCCAATAACTATGTATGGGGTGGACTTGTGTGTTATAAGTGTATAGAGGCCTGTATTTGCATAATACTAAAACACATTGAGCCTAAATAGTATGTAAGTACAATAAATGGATAAAATCTTTTACTTGTAATCTATAGTTTCTATCATAAATGATCCCCAAATACCACCCTTTATCTTATAAACTTACTATTACAGATAATTATTAATAAATAAATCATTAATTCAATTATATGTCATAAGGAATAATAAGGAAAAATGTGTTCTTAAATATTTTTAATGAAATGAAATTATTTTTATCAATAATCTGTTCTATCAACAGTTTCATCATAAGTTACAATGCCTATCTTAACCGTTACCATCTAATCACCATAATCTCCTAAACTCTTACATGTCATGATCTACAAACTACAAATCAAGAGATAAAAGTACAATTTACACCTCCCTACGACCATATACATTAAGGTGACATCTAGGTATTTTTAACTCATTGACTGGGAAAACACACACGTTGTGTTTCGACTAAAAAACGAGAGTGCTGCACACACACCGTATGTGTTTTTCTACGGCGAACACACGAACATTGGTAGCTAGCCGCACTTGCGTTTGGCGTAGCGAATGTTTGCCCGCAGTCTACGGGTTAAATAAATTAATGAGAAGTGCTATTGATTGAAGCAGCTCCAATCAATAGTAAATATTTGTTGGGTTTAACGTTACTATTGATCAGAATCACTGTCATCATCAATAGCAACACCCATTAATCAGAAAAAGTCTAATGGATTACTCTCAGTGTGCATCGGCTTCCTCTTCTGCTTCTCTTTAATCAAGTCGCATGGAGATGGTGTACTAAAGTCAAATCTTACAATGTTTGTAGGAACCTTTTCTCTTAAATATGGAGCAGCCACAGGTCGCAAACGGGAAGTTAACACTTTGCCAAATGCTGAGCACTTCCCCATCCTGACTTTTTGCTTCAGTATGTATGACATGTCTGTTTTTATGGGTAGTAATGGCTCAGGCTTTGGTGGAGGGATCAATTCAGCTGACCTTGAACGATTTGGTGAATTGCTAACAAACTCTTTGTAGTCCAAAACCAGTGATTCGAAGGAACTGCTAGGGCTGATGGTTTCTTGAGTATATTGTGGTTTTGATTGCCCTGGTTTCTGCACTGCCTTCATGAGGTCAATCACGCAGTTTTTCTCTTCAAGCGCCATCTTCCTCATCTCTTCTTGCAGTTTCTCCTGTTCTATCTCTTGTTGTTTTTTGAGCTCTTTAGCTTTGAACATGTTGGACAACTGCTCTGAGAGCACATTGGCGATAGGACTCTCGCTCATACTGAACGTAGGGATAGGTAATCTCTGAGGTGGATTCGTAAGCCCTGTATCAGACAGTCCCCGAGGGAGACCGAACGACGGCATCGGCAACGATCCGACGCGCCCATCTTCGCTGGGACTGTTGTTCAAATTACACTTAGATAAATGACTGTCCACCAATGCAAAAAGAGACGTAAACGAACTTGAATCAGTCATCTTGACTGAATCACCTTTGTGGCTTTGTTCTCAAATTCAAACAAAAAATTTAGACATGTTAATATTAAGAACTCAAAGCGAAACACTGCACCACCAACTCTACAGGATAAATTTACAGAATGTCTCGAAATAATGTGGCATTTCTATGTAGATACACTCATTCTAAGTTACCTAACTTGTGATAATAATATCTTTCTTGTTTACGAAACAGAAGGAATGTTGAAGAAATCGATAAAAACACCCATCGACAAGGAAATTTCTGTATTGTGATCCGATATCATAATACTTTACTCTATGATTATGATAGTGATGCATAGGTACCTACTATAGAAACATGCTTGTGAGCGAACGCAAATTATCATAATTTTTACAATTATTATTATATTTATATTAAGAAATATATGTATAAAGAAACAAAAACCTAAACTCATCAAAATGCTGTTGCTATAATTGTTCGTTTGAAAACATAGGCGGCCCGTCATGTTGCTCTATGTCTGAAAATGTTTGTTTTGTAAAATAAAGAATTGGTAATCTGCATTTGCCTACACTTTATTTTCACAAGCTGCAACATTTTCATCTGTCTAAAATCGTAAACGTCAACAACGTCAACGTCACACTCATTTTCCTTCCCACAGTTAGTCTGTGGCGCACAACGAACGACGGACGGAGCGCTCCGCGATCTGAAATAGACGTCGAGAAACTTTATTGCAAGTCGTATTTTAAAGTTGTTTAAAATTCTTCCGAACGAAAATCTTAGCTGATATGCGCCATAGTGAGTTTCTAAAAGCAGTTTCGTCGTCCTGCGGCCACCATGCCAGGCGCAAAATATGAGCAGCTGCCGTTGAAGTCAGAAGGTGATGAAGACGTGTTTACAACTAAGCCGAAACCGAAATGGTCTGATGTGTGCGTTCAGAAAAGTCTGCTGTCCTTGGGCCTGATTCTCCTCTACTTCTCGCTGTCTATCGGCCTCACATTCTACCAGAGATGGCTCCTGACGGTAAGGCTTCTGTTATCAGTAACACACTGTTTGCTTTACATTTTACTTGTCTGTTTTCATTTCTGCATGTTTTTATGTTGCTTGCAATGTTCGAAATTTAAGTTGGCCGCTGTGCGTAGTTTGGCATAATATTTTGTTGAGTTTAAATTTTTTTAATGCTGTTTAGAATAATAATAGCACGTTTGTGTTTATCTTGCACACTGTCTCGCGTTGAGTTTGCCCTTGTTTTAATTACGTCACCCGATGTTTTGCTTGTAATTATGCCCCTAAATGATAATCCTGGATAAAAAAAAGTAAAGTTATGTTTAATTCAAATCTTATATTGAAAAATGTAACTATGGTTAAAAACTTTACTCCCGAGTTTTTCAATAAAGAGTCTAAATTGGAAAATTAATTGTCAAAACTGCACTATATCAATAGAATCACACAGGCTTCTGGCCTCCAGCCTTCCATTCATTCTGCCAGACTTCCTGGTTCCATGTTTCTTGTCCAGGTGTGTCACCTCTGTCCTAATTAAATAGTTTGTTTGACAAGCTTTCTATCTAACATGGCATACACAAAATTATCAATAGTTATAAATTTATTGTAAAAATACAAAATTTAGTTAATCAAATTCAGGTAAAAGATATTGTTAACTTTACAATACTAGATTGTGGTAATTCTATCTGAATACAAGACATTGTAATGCTGGTTTTTTTACTGATATATTTTATTTCATTTACTGCCTGTTATTGTTTAAACTAGCAATACCCCATCGTTTCACACACATTAAGTGATGTCTTTCATTACTGCAGTTTCTGTGAGTTGTGTTCCCTGATAAATGGGATAAGTCACACAAAAGCAATGATTTGATGGCTTCTGATTATTAAGTTAACCAAACACAGCGCATTTGACAATTTTATTTATAATTCATTTTGTGCCAAAAACTGGTTGTTACACGTTACACCTATATAATAATATTTTTTGTAAAGTCCAATCTTGTATAATTGACATAATATTTATTCATGTATTCTAATGTACCCAAAATAAATATAAATTAAGAAAAAAAATCTAATACATGAACAGAATAAAGGCTCCCCCACACAGGTGCTTTATTATCGGTCGATAATACCGCATGCGTTATTATTACGATATCTTTTTTTAGTATATTATGTATTAGGAAGGCTACGAAGTTACACACTTGCGATAATAACGACGCCATAGGAGTAGAACGCTTGAGATCCTCCATCCTTCGATATTCCGATATAAGTTCTTAGAACATTTATATTGGGACGTATGCGATCCCACACAGCTGCGATTTCATTAGTACGTCAAAGACGAAATTCAGTTTTACCGACAATCAAGAGTTTTCTAAAAATCTGTAATATAGGTAGATATTGATTCATCATCAGACGAAGAATCATCTATGCAGTACACAAGTACGAAATACAATTTACGGACGATAAAAACGCAGTTGTGTGCAAGGAATCCGGACGCATTAACGCATTTTGTATAATCGCCCAATAATAACGTACCTGTGTGGGTGAGGCTTAAATCCGAAGCATGAAATCATAGGCAATTTTCTTAAAAACATCTTTTTGCATTGTTAGTATGGAATATTTTTATGCAAATTATTGCTTTTATAAGTTTGTTATGAACACATTGACAGTCAAGATAACAATGAGTCTATGTTGCTGTTTATGCTAGTAAATAATTTATTGGAACGAAATTCCTGAGCGCGGCTTGCGGTAAAAGTTAGCTGGCAGAAATCGTCACTAAGGCACAAGCGCTATGCGCCCGCCGGGCGACCTTCCCTCTGTTACTGTTTCTGTCTCTTTCAATTTTCATTCAGTGTACTTATTACCCCAATAAAAGTCTAAGACCGTAAGCTCACGGAGTATTTTAAATGCTATGACGCGCGTGCTTCAAACGAGATTCGAACGCAACCTTGTACCTATGCACACGGGGCGATCGTGAATCCTGTCTATACTGCGCGTAGCCATCATCAATACAAACGCAACAATGAGCATCTAGCGCGCCGAAAATGCGTGGTCTCCAAACGCGCGTCGTTTTCGTGTATTAAATACGCCGTGTGCTTTATGGCGATATTTACGATATGACCGCTACAGGGTCATCATCTGCCGTGAGTAGATTTTTCAACTTTAAAAGCACGCTAACAAAACCCTGTCCAATTTTGGGGCACGCCACCATGATCCGCCCAAAGATATAACTAATAATGAACTTGATTATTTTGGCGTACAACTTTCCGGTTACATTTTAGACTAGTTAGATTTCTCCTAGAGGCGAAACTCCCGTCACGCTTAAATACGGTCCAAATCACTAAGCCTACAGATAATATTCTTCTCCTCCTGAGTGTAGACTAGCGAGTACACAGGAGGTATTATAGCGCACAAGATTGTACGCAACCATAGGTGCGCTCCCTTTTCCCTCACTCTCATATTCCGACGAGATAGAAATCTGACACGATCGAAGAAGGATCAAGCGCAGGACCAATGGCTTTATGATCACGTAAAGGTGATTGCCCCAATTAGCCATGATAACCAGGATTTTCCTTGTTTCTTCAGTACGCAACTTGGTTACGTTAGCAATAAGACTGGTTAACTACTATGGAAGTAAAACGGTTTCTCAAACGAAAATCAAAGAGATTCCAGACGCAGAGGAAACAGTCACTTTAAAAAGATCACAATTGTATGAACACATAATCACTGGTGAGTGTGATGCAATAACGTCCCCCAGTAATCTATAAATGTACTGCAATCTAAAGCAGTGTGCACTATACAATACCTAAAGTTAAATATCACGAAACCATTTCGCGTTGCTGCGGCGGGGTTTTGGGCTCGTACACAAAACTGCGATGCGACGTCGCATCGCAAAAATATGCGAGTTCCCTCTACGCATCGCAAGAACTTGTGAATTGATTCGCATCGCGCATTCCTGCGATGTTTCGTCACACTTGTTGATATGCTCATTCTAAAATACTCAAAACATTTTTTTTTGTCAGTTTTCACAGCTTCATATTTTAGATGGAAATAATTCCCATCGAGATTCATAGTAGTAATAAATGGATGAACCCAAAATCTTCTTTGTTTCTTTTTCCTGTATCTCTTAAGCAATAACAAAAGTGCACACTTTTTACGATCCATGTCACGACCTAGTTTTCAATTTAAAATACGTTTAGTACGGTTGACGGCTGTCGAAGGAATGGTCACCCTGGGAGACGCCTTGTCGCACGAAATCGCATCGCAGCAATTCGTGTCGTAATTTTCCGCGTTGCAAATTCGCATCGCATCGCATCGCAGTTTTGTGTACGAGCCCTTTGACCTACCCAGTTTAGACTTCTTATCCTAAAGATTTACTATTTTGTTGGTGGTTTGCCATCGCTCCTGCGCATGCTGTCCGTTATTGTTATTATGGATGCCACGATTGAAATATATATATTAAAAAAAACTTTAAAAAAAATTGTGTATTGGGCACTACCGATCAATAGATTGCAAAGTGCGATTGCTAACTGTGTCGCCACTTTTGCCAACTCAATTTACTTACCTACTATTTTTTAGGTACTTACAAGCAACTAAAAATCTAATTGTGAATTGAAGAATCGGGGTTTCAAGGTAAAAAAAAACATGTCGATTTTTAGAGTCATAATTATCTTGGAATGGTTGGTTTATGGTAGTGTCTCTACTACCCAGATCAGTCATCTTAAGACTGAGTCTGTAGGACAGGTCGGTTGTCTGTACCTACATTTTAAAATCTATAACCACCATAGCTTTGTGCTTCCCGCAATCGCGACCTTAACTAGATCATCGAATTACCTCGTAGCGGGCTGCCTAACGTAATTATTCTCGTAGATAATTTAATGGGTCACTAGTCCAGTTGAAAATGCAAAATAACTGACGAGTGCCGCATACTGGGCAGTTGCAGTAGCAAAAATATAGAATATGTTTTTTAACCAAAATGTTACTCTGCCTTTTAGTTCGAGTATGGCTATGCGCAGTTTTAGCAGTTCTATCTATCACTCTGTGACAAATACTATTTTTTTTTTGTACTCTATTGCGTTCTTTTTCCTTTTTCATGTTTTTTTTTTATTTGCCCTATTTTAGTAACACACATATAAACTAGAGATGTTCCGACTAGGCTACTAGTCGGATAAGTCAACTATCAAGTCACTTCCATAGTCGCCAACTATTCAGCGTCTTACTTTGTATTTTACAATAAAATGTATAATTATTGTAGGAATTAGGTACATTAATTGAATAAAAACCTTGATTGTTAATTATTATTTAATGTGCCCGCCACGAGAACTTACTTGGCACAGGTAAAAGTATAGATACCAGTTTTTGTCTTTATTTTTTAAACAAAACCACCGTTCTGCTCTGACCAATGCAATAGTAAAAATCAATTGGCGGCGGTTGCGACTTGCGCGCGAAACAGCAATAAACGAATCGTCACAAAAATTGACAAATATCCCCGAAACCGTGATCGGTTTGGCCGTCTAGTCGGCCGATTAGTCGGCCTCGGTGATCGGCTAGTCGGCTATAGTCCTAGTCGGCACATCTCTAATATAAACTCACATACACAAACAGCCAAACAACTATCTGTAAACCATACAAATATTTGCTCCGTGCAGGAATCGATTCTGTTACACGCAGCGCAGCAGCCAATTCTCAGCTCAGCCACTGCGCTAACCGTGTCATCTTTGCTAGCGCCATCATTGTTTCATATTTTAGAGTGATAATCTGAAAAAAAAAAATGATATCAAAATAATCATCTTATTTACAACTACTGTTCACAGCTTAGCGTAATTCGATATTCGTTAAAGAAAAGTGGTTAGAAATTAAACCTCATACATATTTTAATTATACTTACTCATCTAGCCTTGAAATAAAATCATTGATGAGTGACTCGTGCAGTCCATTAAATAATCATTATTATTAGCGGTGCAGTTAGATAAGGTATGGTGCTTTAACCAGTACAAATATTCGGTCATGTTGCAATATAGCGAAAAATATAATTTAATATTGCCAATATTTATCACGCTGATCGAGTTTTGCTGAGTAAGTCTTTCGAGAGCATAATGCTGTACGAAAGGGTGACTCATGTATAAAAAACTACTATTATAAATGCGAAAGTTTGAATGGACGTGTGTTACTCAATCACGCCAGAACAACTGACCACTGAACGGATTTGGTACAGGGATATATTTATAGTCTGGATTGCCATCAACCGGGCTTAAATTCAGACCTCCAAGCTGCTACTGAGTAATTCCTGATGGAAAAGCTCAATAATACTTTGCCCGACCTGAGAATCGACCCCAAGCAAGACATGATGCACCACTATTAATACAGTAGTCTCAGAATAATACACATTATATTGTATACATAGATAATTTTCTACATATAACTGGGCGATATGTTTTGCAGTGCCCGTAGCGGCGCTATGGTTGAATCCGGTACTGTATATACTACCAGATTTGCATAGTTGAGCCAAATTGTGTCTAGTGCGGTGCACCGCAGCGCACAGTAACAATTCCCCAAATTCAGACTTGGAATGTTAATTACTTAGCGATTATTATTACATAAAATGTGACACAATTAAGCTAATAATGATGCAAAGTCGTTAACTAAAATTCACTCATTAAAAAAACCAATCAAACTCGCTTTCGAATACTTGTTTATTTTCAAACACTTATCGATGGAAACTTTACGGAACGAAAATAAATATACGATCGTGAAGTTGTGGTAGGACATTCAGGTAGTTCCCGTGATGAGAGAGATGAGTGTGAGAAGGGAACACCGGGGTGGTATTTAGTCAGTAAGAGTAGGACAGACCCCTCCGCCATCTCCAGGGCGGTGGACATCCATGACGATTTTTCACCCCAGTAACAAAAGAAAAAAAAACAAGGTACATTCAGGTAGCACCATTTTCAAAGGCATTACTGAGAAATACTGAAAATATTAGATAAGTACCCCATTTGAGCCAAAACGTTCTTAATCTCGCTAAATATAATTTCTTTGTAAACAGTTTCAATGGAAAAATATTTCTATTCTAATATAATAAATCTGGAGAGATTATTTTGTTTGTTTGTTTAAACACTGGAACTTCTAGTCCGATTGTAAAAAATATTTTTTATATTATGATAGCATGACATGAGGATTAGTATAGGCTAAATAACATAACGCTACGACTTATGGAAGCGTAGCAGTAACCAAAGACGTATCTTAAAGCGTGTGAAAAAAACAAGCAGACCAAGTCGCGGGCAGAAGTCAGTGTTAAATACGCAGAAAAACATCTTTCAAATATTTTCCAAGGCTTTTATGAGATGGATAAAAAAAGAAAAGAAAAAAATATAAGTATATAAGTATAAGTGCTTTGTAACTAATCCTTTTTTTCATTTCCAGGACTTCAAGTTCCCACTCACAGTGGTGATGTACCACCTTATAGTGAAGTGGATCTTATCAGTCTTCGTGAGGCTGGTCCTCCACTTGATCACGGGCACTCCTCAGCTGCTGCTGCCGTTCATGACTTGCCTCAAGTCGGTAGGACCGACGGGATTGGCCAGCGGGATCGATGTCGGCTTCTCCAACTGGGGTTTGGAGCTGGTCACCATCTCCTTGTACACGATGACGAAGTCTACTACGATTATCTTCATCCTGAGCTTCGCGATACTGTTGGGGCTTGAGAAAAAGGTACGTGGTTATCTATATCTATTCATCTATTAAAGAAAAATATTTTAGTGTCTGTTTGTAATGTCAAAATAACAGCTTTTTACTAATGAATGCCAAAAAACAATTTAAACCTTTTTTTTTTTTTTTTTTTTCGGTTGATCTCCTAAACGGTTGGATCGATTTAGACGGAACTTTCACTGGCAGATAACTGATGTTATAAGGTGTAACACAATGAATGGTACTTTATTCTAGAAAAAGAATTAGAGTATCGTGTAAAAAACGTCGCCGATGTCGATTACAGTCACGCGGACGAAGTCATGAGCTTAAGCTTGTCTTAAATGTTTTGTCGAAAAGTGATAAATTCATGTCAACAAATTCTACTTTTGTGATTCTCCTGATCCGATTTTGGAGGAGAAAATCTTTCTTAACAAATACGAGGTAGGACCCATTGTTGATCGAAATAGAACCTCCATATTATATTTTATGTAATAATATACGTATTTTAACTGTCGCGCGAAAGTAGTACGGGCTTATCGTCGATGGAAATATCACTTACTGGAAGGGACATTTTGGCCAAAATATCATTGAATTCGGAATTTTCCACTCTATCGAATGGTAAATTTGAATTTGTCGTACTGATAAAAAACATTTTTTTTACTCTACATATTTTCGGACAGTCCAGAAATATATTAGGCAAAAAATATTTTCACAGACACGATTTCTTTTTTTTAAAGTAAAGTAAATCGCAATTAAAAAAATATTTAATTCCAGTACCTACTTCTAATTTCTCAAATTTTAACAAAATGCGCAATTGTTGAGCATCATGTCTTGGGGGTCGAATTCCAGGTCGGGCAAAGTATATTATTGGGTTTTTCTATCAGGAATTACTCAGTAGCAGCTTTGAGGTCTGAATTTAAGCCCGGTTAATGGCAATAGGCTCGCCCCCTATTACATGAGACTTTAACATACTTGCAAAATTTGGATGTACTAATGACTACGCCTCTGCCTAACCCTTCGGGGATTACAGGCGTGATATTATGTTATATAAAGTATAGCTAACGAAGCAGCAAATTATTATGTCCACCATCACATCGCGAGGGACATGCCGCGGCGCACTGTGGCAGCGAAATTACATTAGCATGTATAGTTACAATTTAGCATAACCAAATTACTACATTCACACTGCACAATCCGCAAGCGAGGATCCCACGTTGTGGGCACAATGGCCATGCCCACAACCTAAATTTGCGCAAAAAAACTTAAATTTGAACTTATTATTTTAAACATAACAGGCGGAATGTGAGTGTACTCCTCTGACTAACTCTTCGAGGATTACAGGCGTGATGTTATGTATGTATAAAATAGGACTTCTAATATTCTGTATAAATCTCCCTCGGTCGATTTAAGTGAAGGGAATTGTTATCCCACAGATGACTGCTCGCCTTAACCGGTCAAACCCCGGCTGACTTAACGGTAAGTCAGAACAATAGAAAATCAATTGTGTTTCATTACGTGGGAGTGTGAGACTTGAGTAAATAAGTAAGCACATAAACAAAATTATTCAGTGTAAAATGTATACGAACTTTTAATTACTCGTAAATCTGATATACTTTCAAGCTGTAAAAGTTTTATTAAAATCTGATCAGTACTTTAGAGTTTAGATGCGATAATGTGATACGCGGGATTGAGTTCAACTCGCGCCGCAGCAGTTCGTAGGCGTTATTATTTATTACTCCCTTTTGCTCGCGACTACCTCCGCGTAAGGGCGAGACTCCACCAAAGCGGAGACGAGAGGATATGTCTCGTAATTAACCATTAGCATATTGTATTAGCTTATGCGCTGAGCTGTCTAAATGACGCAAGCTGATTGGTTGTGAGACACATCTTTTCTCGTCTCCGCTTTGATGGAGTCTCGCCCTAAATGTCGGTTACGCGGACACAGTCGAAGTCGCAGAATCAAAAGAAGCCTGTGCCTTTTTTTGGGGTTCAAACTTACTTTGTACCTCATCGATATGGGTTAAGTGGTTTAGTCGTGGAAGCATAATAGACAGACAGATAAACAGACAAGAGTTACTTTTGCATTTACATACAATATTAGTATGAATTATATATTAAGTAATTAAGAAATATTTGTTTCGGTTGTCCTCTTATGATCATTAACCCTTCGCCGCTGGTGCTGCCACATAGTCTGCTTTTACTTCCATATTCTATTTCGTTTACGGTGCTTTGTAAGTACTGTAGAATTCATGTTGACCTTTTCAAAGTTAAAGACATGTGCACTTAAAGTCGACAAGGAAACGAAATGTTACCGTGCCTTCGTTTATTGCACTCGTGACCATTAAAATGGAACGCTTTTCTTCGTAATGAAATACATTTTTAATACGTACCAAACGAAGTCAGGTTAGCTTTTTAACAGATTCCAAAAAGGCGGAGGTTCTCGATTAGGTTGTTTTTTTTTATATTTATATTTGTAACCTCGGAACTCTGTCATTTATCAATACCGATTTGAAAGGATAAAGTTTCTGATAGGTTTTATAGAAATTTTATCAAAATCTGTTTAATAGCTTGGTTTTATTTATTAGTAGCTTCTGCCTGCGACTTCGCCCATGTTGATTTTTCCATACAAACTACAACATCCTTTTTTGAAAGTCCTCCCCTACTTTACGTCGTCATTGTCCGGTGGTTAAGACATTCTCTAACGTATGAGGTTGCGGGTTCGATACCGGGCAAGTACAAATATAACTTTTTCAATCGAAAATATGTAAGTATTTCAAGTTTCCGTTCGACGTAACTGACATCGGTGAAGGAAAATATGTTACGGAAACCTATACTTATAAATCTGAAGTAAGTCTGAAGGCGCCAATCCGCCTTGATCAAGGTTGATCAGTGGGAGTGCCATCTCTGTATGAGAAGACGCCTTTGCTCTGCACTGGGACAAAAATAGGCCGGTATTATAGTATCGCTACAAATGGCCAGGCTTGCTTTGAGCTATAACCATTGTAGTGAGTAGTGTTTATTAAACGTTGTGCCTTTCTTATGATAATATTATAAAATAAATATGGGTTAAGGTAGGACGCTGTTACATTTTTGACGCGCTCAATGGACAAGACGTGCCACAGTTTTGTACCAGAATATTACGAGGTATGTTTTTATCTTTTTTTAGATAAAGCCTTTAAGAAAAAAATATTACAGGATATTGTTCATTTGTTGACTATTTTTCCACATAGTCACTATACCGTTTAGTGCGTGTGGTAAGCTGTGGTACAAGCTTTCTTAGCCCTCCTCGAAAAAATCTACCGCCAACTCCTCCCACTTCAGAGTCTCTTTCTTCGGAATATTTTTTGACATCTTTCGCGCAACCGGACACTACAAAGTGAGATTATGTGCTATCGTGTTTGCGATGCACGCTCTCAAGAGATCCCCCTCGACCAAAAAGTGTTGCCATCCCTAAAAAAACATAAAACCACAGCCCGTTATGGTTACAGTACACTTTGTGAGCATGCCTCGTAAAAAGAAAATTAAATAACTATTTACATTTCAACGTAAAAGTAATAAAAAAAAAACATAAATAAAAGTATATTTCCCTTTAAACGTCAAAAGAGATAACCAAAAAATATATTGGCCTGTACGGTGTAGCCCGGTGTTTGCAATTTCGTAGAGTTAAATTGTGTTTTTTTTTTCTTTTACCTTTGATGTACTGAATCAATGGTAAAATATTTCGTTACAATGTCTCTTTCGTATTTGAAAGGACAAAGTATACCCGTTTGAGCACCTATATGTATTGAGCACCAATCTTTACCTTCAATAGCTTTGGTGCTCAAAAATAGGTGCTCAAACGGGAATACTACGAAAGGGACATCGTAACTGAAAAATATGTTGCACAATGCCTTTTAACATCGTGTTTTTCCTGTTGCATCCATCAATAATTTACATGTTGGCTCGTCGTATCTGCGTCAGTAGAAAATTTTATAATTGTAAATTTTCTTCGTCCTCAATTCGTTTGTGCAACAGAGAAAATATGACGCAATATAACGAACATCAAACGTGGTTATGCAATAACAGCTTTGAAGCACTACAGAAAAGCCAGTTATTATTTTCCTAGCAAAAAAGTGTTCATTTGGTTAAATGTCTAGAACTCGAGTCTAAATAAAACTACAAAATAAAAAATAACTTCAGCTTGGAAGTCGGGGGCTTTGATTTTGTTTCTTGTTATGTAGGTATAGCCACCGACTTCCAAGCTGAAGTTATTTTTTATTTTGTAGTTTTAAAAGGCGGTTATCTTTTTTGTAAAAAAAGCTTTTTATTTTTTACTTTTTAGTGCTTGTGTGTTAATATTTGAAATCCTTACAAAAAGCCCTTTCAAACAATACCTCACACGATATATTTAATTTTGGAAAGTGGTAGGAGGGAGGTTGACGTACCCCCTCCCCACTTCCTTCAGTCAGTCATCGACTACACGTATAAACAAAGCAATTTGTCTTGTTACGGCGGTTCTGCTGTGATTTTATAAGGAGTTCCGTTGTATATCTCCAAAGTTCATCATCAGATCATGACAATATTCCTATGGGACCTATTCGGAACTAGACTCTTTCAAACAAAAAAAGAATCATCCAAATCGATTCATAATTGGCGGAGTAATCGTAGAACAAACACACAAAAAAAAAAAAAAAAAAACATACGGGTCGAATTGAGAACCTCCTCCTTTTTGAAGTCGGTTGAAAAACATAAAATAAAAGTATATTTCCCTTTAAACGTCAAAAGAGATAACCAAAAAATATATTGGCCTGTACGGTGTACCACGGTGTTTGCAATTTCGTAGAGTTCTTTTATTTGCAGATTTTTTTTAAATTGCTTTTTTTTTTCTTTTACCTTTGATGTACTGAATCAATGATAAAATATTTCGTTACAATGTCTCTTTCGTATTTGAAAGGACGAAGTATACCCGTTTGAGCACCTATATGTATTGAGCACCAATCTTTACCTTCAATAGCTTTGGTGCTCAAAAATAGGTGCTCAAACGGGAATACTACGAAAGGGACATCGTAACTGAAAAATATGTTGCATAATGCCTTTTAACATCGTGTTTTTCCTGTTGCATCCATCAATAATTTACATGTTGGCTCGTCGTATCTGCGTCAGTAGAAAATTTTATAATTTTAAATTTTCTTCGTCCTCAATTCGTTTGTGCAACAGAGAAAATATGACGCAATATAACGAACATCGAACGTAGTTATGCAATAACAGCTTTAAAGCACTTTTCAGAAAAGCCAATTATTATTTTCCTAGCAAAAAAGTGTTCATTTAGTTAAATGTCTAGAACTCGAGTCTAAATAAAACTACAAAATAAAAAATAACTTCAGCTTGGAAGTCGGGGGCTTTGATTTTGTTTCTTGTTATGTAGGTATAGCCACCGACTTCCAAGCTGAAGTTATTTTTTATTTTGTAGTTTTAAAAGGCGGTTATCTTTTTTGTAAAAAAGCTTTTTATTTTTTACTTTTTAGTGCTTGTGTGTTAATATTTGAAATCCTTACAAAAAGCCCTTTCAAACAATACCTCACACGATATATTTAATTTTGGAAAGTGGTAGGAGGGAGGTTGACGTACCCCCTCCCCACTTCCTTCAGTCAGTCATCGACTACACGTATAAACAAAGCAATTTTTCTTGTTACGGCGGTTCTGCTGTGATTTTATAAGGAGTTCCGTTCCATATCTCCAAAGTTCATCATCAGATCATGACAATATTCCTATGGGACCTATTCGGAACTATATTCTTTCAAACAAAAAAAGAATCATCCAAATCGATTCATAATTGGCGGAGTAATCGTAGAACAAATATACAAAAAAAAAAAAACTTACGCGTCGAATTGAGAACCTCCTCTTTTTTGAAGTCGGTTGAAAACAGCAAGGCGTTTCAAGACTCAACTAACTTTTATTCAACAATCGCTCTTTGTAGTTGGTCGCCCCGCTATACTGCAACCGACCACGATGTCTATATAAATAAATAGCTTTACTCGCCCTCGGCCGTCACTTACTTCGCTAATACTGGGGTTATGTTAGCTGGCGAAGATTCGTGTCGCGTTGGCGCTCGCGATGTTCTTGTCCACATTAGGCGGGCGAAGATTCATCGTGCTGGTTTGATTTGTTCTCTGTTGTGCGGAGTAACGTAGGTGTAGCCACTCAAGCGAATATCGTCGCGTCAAATTCCTTTGATGCGCGCCAGTTTACCGACAGTACCCCGATAGTACATCATCTTCGTTCGTTTACTACTCGTTTGCAACTATCTACTTGGCTACACTCATCGCGTTAGCATGCGAATATTCGCCGTAACCCGCAAATGTAAGCCTAGCATAGCAGGAAATTGAAAACTGCACCGGCAAAGTTTTAAAATCGTCGGTGGCCTGGTTACCCCCTAAGGGGTGAGTTGTTGTGCGAACCACTTCAACGTCAACCCACTGCGCTTTAAATGGTTCCCACCTCGACTGTAAATTTATACATTCAAAAGCAAATAGGTACAAATGTGCATTCAGAATAATCTGCTCAAATTATTCCATAAATAGCTGTTTCGTGTGCGTTCAAAATCCGATTACAATATGCTGTTCCTATAAAGCAAATTGTTACATTTTAAAGGTAGAGTTCCATCTAATGTAAATTTAGTAAATTGTTAATTTATATTTTATTGACTATGATATTAAAATGTAGGACAGTCAAAATGCGATGAGCATAATTATCCTACTGTATGCCGATAACCCAACCCGTTTTATAGGTAGCTAAAAGCTATCTAACAAATAATTCGTTTTGTTTTCATTTAGTTCGAAGTGGTTGTTTTTAGTAATAAACAAACGTCAATATTAAGTTGTCATCTGTCAATGTCAGTATTAAAAGAAACGTCATAATTTTATTTTAACTCTCTCTGTGGTCGCCATCTTGTGAGCTGTACGTGTTAACTTTTGTCTTACGATAAATCTTATTACATCTATAGATTACTGTTATTATTACCCAAAACCCATCAGTTGTAACCCGTTAACTAATCATGGTAAATCTTGAGTCTAGTTGCCTAATCTTTTGATATTAAAATGTTGAAAAGACCAGCAACATCACTCGTTTATAAATAGACTAGCTTCTGCCCACGACTTCATCCGAGTAAAACTACGTCTTTGATTATTGCTCCGCTCCGGTGGGTCGTAGCGTGATGTTTTATAGCCTATACTTTTCCTCACAAATCTGACTGTTTTTACAAAAAATATTTTTTCCAATCCGACTGGTAGTTTTGGAGACAAGCAAAAAACTCTTCATCATTATTCAAAGATAGGTAGAAGATAGATATTCCATTTTTTTTACTACACCAGCGATTGCCGAATTCACTTATCTTATACCCTTTATCATGCCATAAATATATCGAACCGCTCGGAATTAGCTCCCGAACAAAAACAATGATTGTTGTACAAACCCGAAGCCAATGACTACATATCTACTGAGTACCATGTTGAATATAAATTCGTAATCTAACGTGATAGTTTAAGTAGGCTATTATAAAACAGAAATATTTTGTGTGACATGTAAGTGTTTGCTACTGATTGGCGGGTAGCTTTTGAGTGGAATTAAATGCTGGGTGGTCTTTTTTCATAAAAAAGCTTTCGCCTGTTCTCTTTCTGGTATAAGACTTTAAAGCAATGATACATACATACATATACAAAAACTCACGCCTTTTTCCCATGGGGTAGACAGAAACTACAGAACGCCACCTGGCTACGATCCTTACATAGTCTTTTCTCCTCGTGCACGTTCATATATCTCGTCATACAAGCACGTTGGTTACGAGTACTGCGCACCTGACCGTTCTGAAGAACCTTCACCAATAAGGTCAGCTAGTAGGTCTTCCTTGGGCAATGATTTTTTTCAGTAAAGTAAATATATACTATTTGTATGTCCCTATGATTTCCTTTTTAATGATACATCATTTTTATAAGCTCCAAAACCCACAGATGTTACCCAAAATTGCCTATATAAAAACGTAGGGATAGGCTATATTCAGTTTATGAAATATCCTTTACAAGCGCTTGGCGCGGCTTCGCTCACAAATTAAATTTAAAATGCGATCATGATTCGAAAGACATGTGGCGCCATCTATCATCATAAGAACGTTATTGTAATTTCTCTCGGGAACAGTATTTTTTTGGGATGAAAGGTACCCTATGTCCTTGTTTGTCCACTTGACAACGTATATGCAAAATTTCAATATGATCGGTTCAGTGGTTTAGGCGAGTAGAGGTAACAAACAAACTTACTTTCACGGTTATAATATTAGTTAGGATATCGTTTAATATTAAAGAAGGAAATAGGCAAGAGGCAAACCTATTTATGACATTATGCTGCTATTCAGTTCGATCTGCAGTTGTCTTTTTCGCTCGCCGAGCGCTCGCAGCCGACAGTGATAGCTTCTTCTTAAACCTAATTTTAAAAAATCTCCGCAGCATTTCCTCTTAAGAGTGCATCTTCAACATAATTGTATTCTGGGCTCTTGCGACATCGTACAGAGTAGGGTTATCGAGGCGCTGGTGCATGTCTCTTCCAAGGGTCTTCTTTCATCCATCTCAATTATCCTTACTTTTTTCTCTTTCGCTCTTGACATTCAGTATCGCACGTGGACTCGTTGAGGTTAATTGAATGTTTTCTAATTCTGATTTTCCTTATTTTATGGTTTCATTGTTGGGACGAGGCGAAAGAAGTAGTTATTTATAGGATCGTTACTCGTGCCGAACTAAATATTATTGAGTAGGAATGTTACTGAGGAGTAATACCGGAACGGAGGTTTTGTTTCTAATTTTTCCTAGTCGGGAGTGGGCGCGGTCTAAAAGATACATTTGGTGTCATTATTCTGTCTTTAAATAAAATTGTCATGTCAAATACAGTAGCGGTCAAATTCTCAAACGCAACTCGATTTAAAGACGCCTGTATGTCTTATGCTATATCTGTATCAAGGTGTATTGAAGCGACAGATATACATTTAAGAACTCTTAGGTTATGTGTCGTTTGAGAATTCGGGGTTACGAATAATAAACTGTTCATAATTTCAATTTATTAGTCATAGAATGTTCGGTGGAGATTGGAACGCATATTTACACGTGACAAAACAAATAACTGAACGGGCAACCGGGCGTGTGGCGTTCCCTCGGGTGTGCGATAAGTTAATCTAGTACGTTTCCGTTCCAACCGCAGTCGTAAACTACGTTTCAGTCTTGCAGTTACAAACTTCGAAGCCAAAGTCGGAGGTGTAAATTCAATCGGAAATTCCGACCTTTCAGATTCAAAGTTGAAGCTCTGTAACATCCCCAGTACCAACTATACTGCTACTCTGTAAACGCTGACCCTAAAGTGGCTGTCAACCCTCTACTCACCGCAGCTGAGTGTAGAAAATCCAATAATGCATTTTTAAACTCGCTTATGTTTCCATTATAGCGCTCTATTGGATTCTCACCACTCGGTTGAACGCCGAGAGTTGAAAATTGAGTGCGCGGTAAAAATCTCGGCGTTTTAAAAGCGCCCGTGCATTTTATAACTGAGTAGATGTATGAACGTAGACGTGGCTTCAGCTTCCGTCAGACGCTAGAAAGGGTGTAGGTACCTTTGAAGTGACTGGCTGGGGAAATGGCTCACATAAGTGCCTCAACCAATCAATCAATCAATGTTTGTTTATACAAGTTTTTATTTACTTTTATCTGTCCTAGTGTCTGTGACTAAACAAATATTACAAGTTGTGCTTTGCTTGAATTACTTAATAGATCTGACACTTGTAACCATATGTTGTTTTCTTTTAATACAATTAAAACACGGCTCATATTATCTTTGATCGTATCGTTCCATAATATAACAATGAGATATCCAAACCTAAGTTTTAAAAGTGCGTTGATAAGCAATTCTACGTCGGCGATGAGCGGATGAATCATCAAGGTTACAAAACAATATGCTATTGTAACAATATGATATGTTTATTAGATATTATTTTATGTTAGTAGTAGTATAAGTTAACGTTCCCTCCTCTCATGTATAATGTTGTGGGTTCGAATCCGAAAGAAAGAAAGTAAGAAAAACTGTTTATTCACTCGATAATGAACACATGACATGAACATAACACAAAATAAAAATAAAAACATATGAAATTGTACCTAGTTGTAGTATTCGGGCAATGTGACTTTTTCAAATTCATATGTACTTTCTAAAGTGATAAACATTTTTCACTGACATAGGTCAAGGAAAACATCGTGAGCAAACCTGGACTTGTAATTATTTAAGCCTGGAATCGCCAATCCGCCTTGAGCAAGCGTGGTGATCGATGCTCATGCCTTCTCTGTATGACAAGAGGGCTTTGCCCTGCTGTGGGACAGAAATGGCTGGTATTATTATTATAGTTGTATGTATGGAGTTTCTTGCCCATTCTTCTCCATACGATACTACCTTTTGTAATGGGCAACTAGGTTTCATATTATTAATTTCTTTTTTGTTTTGTAAATGACGTTCATGGTCTTTTAATGGTCTGATTGAAATAAATGATTTGACTTTAGACAAGTTTAACTTTGTTAGCGTGAATATCGGTTATCACGTGGTTCTATTTATATTCGCGCGGATCCCTAATTCTTTTTGTAAACTGAGTTAAGTCTTTATAACATCAACTATGTCAAGCCGTATCGGAGATTAACTGGAACTAACAGACAAAAGAAATATTTTTTTTTTCATGTAAGTCCATTAGATTTATATTTAAAAGAGATCTATGTAAAAGGCTGTTATTTGAACGTTACAAACAGACATTTTAATTTTTTCGTAAAGATAATAATGTTTAAGTAGTTCTGTAGTGAGCCAGCTTTCATCAATTAATTATTTTGAAGAGGTTATCAGCTAGTTGAGTAATGGGAAATTGGGAATCCCCAGAGACGTGTGTGGTATTGATAACGTTATCATCTGTAAAAACTTCTATTTTTATTTATTGAAGGTTTTTCAACGACTTTTTCTATAATACACTTACAATAATCGTATTGGGTTATTTTATTGGAGTCAAGGGGGATCCAGCCTTCATGTCAGAGGGGGGGGGGGGTCATATAATAAGGTCTACTCAGGACAGGCTCAGTTTTGATTACAATAGTAAATCTAATTAAAAGAAGATAGTAAGCCCAGCGGTGTCATGACCCCCATGACCCCTGGTTCCGCCCTTGATTGGAGTGGACTTGTTACTTATTGAAGTGCACTTGCAATTGGTAATATCAACTCAATCGATCTACCTAGTCGTGTCCTGTTGGGGTAGGCTTCCACTATAACCGACTGTAGCTAAATACTTGTATTTTACATGGAGCGACTGCCTATCTGATCTCCACAAACCAGTAACTGGGTAATAAGATACCCCTAGGTAGGACTGGTTGTCAGACTTTCGGGCTTCTGACGACCCGTAACGGTTATCAAAGATCCACGTATGACAGCCGGTCCAACAGCTTAACGTGCTTTCCGAAGCAAGGAGGCAAAGATGGTTAC
This sequence comes from Hoplodrina ambigua, assembly GCA_949774945.1. Lineage (NCBI taxonomy): Eukaryota > Metazoa > Arthropoda > Insecta > Lepidoptera > Noctuidae > Hoplodrina > Hoplodrina ambigua. The sequence goes on along the minus strand of OX458963.1, from coordinate 4,056,138 downwards.
CCATCCACGGACCAACCCCGGCAAGCGTAGCTTAACTTGATGAATCGACTCGTGCGGATATTATGAATTAGCTACAAACTCTTCCACACACTCAAGTCACTTAAAACTATTGATTTTATAAATGTTAAAAGAAGGATTTCATAGTAGACTAGCTTTCATCCGCATCTTCGTCCGCGTAAATGCAAATCGCACCCCCGTTTTACGGCTTACTTCATAATAACTATCTGGGTGCCTTTTAGCGCGTTCAGTGGATCTGTGTGTTGATGGATCAGTCAGTCAGTATTAACGGGTGCCTGTTATATAAAAAAATTAACTGTGTAAATTGAGAGATCGGAAACGTTATGTAACACCATCCATCACACCTGTATATCCTCTTTGGATACACTCATTTAGTGCGGCTGCACACTGAGCCACGGTAGCCGCCACAACTTGTTGACGATATTAGTAATACCAACTTAGATTGTTTCAAATGTTTATTGATCATATATCTTACTAATATTGTAAATGCGAAAAGTAACTGTATCTGTCTGTTACGCTTTCACGACTAAACTACTGAACCGATTGTGATGAAAATGAATACGGTGTAAGTTTGAATCCCAAAAAAGACATGGGCTACTTTTTATTCCGCACTTTTTAATCTATACGAACGAAGATGTGGGCAAAAGTTAGTTTTAAATTAAAAAAAAAACTTCCGTCACAAAAAAATCTCAGTTTTGCAGCTACTAGGAACAGTCTATCATAACACCTTCCAAACAAAAAAAGCTAAATCAATATCGTTTAGGGCGCGTGTGATGTCATGTAGTGACGATTAACTTATAGTTCAACGACTGTCGTATCTAGCTGTTCCCACACCTGACAATCTGACGTCATTTCAAAAAGAAGTCGTTAACGACAGTTAATTGTGTCGTCTATGTGAACACCTTCATTTAAATATACAAAACGACGCTTTAAACGACACGAGAATCTGTCGTCACGACAGAGTTGGAATGCGCCCTTCGCTGTTTATGAGCTACGATGCTACAGACAGACTTACAGATATACACGTTAAACTCATAACATCCCCCCCGTTTTCGTCGGGGGTTAAAATGTGACGCTATAATTTGCAGATTAGACAGCAAACCGTAATATCTATAGCAATTATGACGTGGAACTGTACTAATTATCACGGATATTGTTACCTCTGACCTCTGAGATAGAATTAGTTGTTTCCATAATAATCATTATTCATTCTTGGGGAATTCCGGTTTATGTGTCGCGACGAATTTCGCGCTAATTAGAACAGGACTGTGTTATAACGGGTGTAAGATTGTAATTAGTTTACATGTATTGTTCCCATAATTGGGTATTTGAAAAATAGAAATGTTTTTTTTTTAATTTTAAAACTTTATTATTACCTAATAATATTGATATTCAATGCAAACAAACTTAAAAAATAAGTTGTTTTTCAATTAGTTATAAACAATTAAACATTGGTGCCGATTCCCATGTTCACAAACTAGACTAAATTTATGACATCTCTTACTAACATACAGCGAAAGGAAAGGACGGTGACATTAAAGAACTAAGTTAGCGATGTCAAATTAGTTTTGCTTCGAACTTTTCCGTATTTTAATCCATACGTTTTAAGATGTCAACTATAATTGTATGGATGTGTCAGATTGACTAAATTTGACAGTTCTTATTAACATTAGTCTCTTTCTTGTTTTATTGGACAGAAAAAGATGGAAATAGTCTAATTTTAGTTTAGTTTGTGACCAAGGGAATCGGCACCATTGTTAAAATTTCAAAAAATATCACGCGACTAAAAACGCGCTTCATGGTGCGCAATGACGGCGCCCCATTGTTGTGACGTCAAAATGTTAAGTTGCTTCATCGGGCATTATTAATATTATGACGTCACACGCGCTCGTGTTTATTCGGGTGTTTTCGGTACTGGACTCAAAACTAAATTTTTATTTTGAGATAACATAACATCAAACTTAACATCACGCCTGTAATCCCCGAAGGGTTAGGCAAAGGTGTATCCATTAGTACACCCACATTTCGCCAGTTATGTTTTTAGTCCCATGTAATAGGGGGCGAGCCTAATGCCATCAACCGGGCACAAATCCAGACTCCGAGGCTGCTACTGAGAAATTCCTGATGGAAAAAACCAATAACACTTTGCCCGACCTGGGAATCGAACCCAAGACTTCATGCACAGCAGTCGCGCATACGACCACTAGACCAACGAGGCAGTCGAGGCGATTTTAAGATAACTTTTAAACTATTGCGTTAATTAAAAAAAAAATAGTTTTGTTATAAAACTTAAATAAGTTATACGTATTATTATGATCTTTCCATGTATCACAAAAAAATATTGTTCAAAAACCCAATTGATGGGATCATTGTTTTTTTGTTCTGGACCACACCTTTTTTTCTTTTCTCGTGTAAGTACTTACACCCTGAGTCTGAAGATAACGGAGGGATATACGTCGGACTCTTACCGACTATAACGGTTCCTCCTGCTACCATAAGTCGGGCGCCCGATTATCGCATGACGCATGATCCGCGCCCCCGACTGTTCTAGATCACACCTGTGAACCTTCTAGATGATATTCAAGGTCAAAGTCAACGTTTTTTTTTGTGAAAACGGGGTTATTTATAACATTTTTGTGGAAATGTTACAACATAACATCACGCCTGTAATCCCCAAAGGGTTAGGCAGAGGAGTACCCATTAGTTTTCACATTTCACCAGTTATGTTCAAGTCACATGTAATAGGGGGCGCACCTATTGCCATCTACAAGGCACAAATTCAGACTCCGAGTTCCCACTGAGAATTTCCAGATGGAAAAACCTAATAATACTCCTCGGCCTGGGAATCGAACCCAAGGTCTCATGCTCAGCAGTCGTGCTTTACGACCGCTATACCAATGAGGCAGTCAAATACCCCCGCGAGAAACATACTGTTGCATGCACACGAAAGTGAAATGTTTATCGTGCGTTCAATTGCGCAATGCCATAAACAGTGATTTTTTTACACCAATAATAAAGTCGTTAATTTGATGTTTAGTTTGCGTAGTTAATGGCTATGTAAAGTGTTATCGTGGGTATAATTTGCGAAGTAATCTACCTAATAAGGAAAATAATGTACACAACAAGAACATTATACCTAGATTCAGATAAATCACAAACACTTCTGTCTGTGATTTGTTTATTATTTGATTTATATATAATAGTACTGCCTCCTTGGTGTATTGGTCGCAAAGCGCGACTGCTGAGCCCAAAAAGTCTTGGGTTTGTTCCCAGGTCGGCCAAAGTGTTATTGGGTTTTTCAATCAGGAATTTCTCAGAACCAGCCTCGGAGTCTAGACTTGTGCCGGGTTGATGGCAATAGGCTCGCCCCCTATTACATGGGACTTAAACATAACTGGCGAAATGTAGGTGTACTAATGGGTACACCTCTGCCTAACCCCTTCGAGGATTACAGGCGTGATGTTATGTATGTATAAAATAGTGCTACTAATATTCTGTATAAATCTTCCTCGGTGGATTTAAGTGAAGGAGAATTTCATCCCACACATGACTGCTCGCCTCAAGCTCACTTATCGGCAAAACGGGGTGAATAGAGAGGTAGGTGAATCGGGACGAAACTTTAAAATGAATTTTAACGTTAACCTAAAATAGTGTGTCGCCAACAAGGAGATTAATTTGTCAATTATCAAAAAAAAATCTCGTGTCGCAATGTTTGTTACCAAACTCCTCCGAAACGGCTGAAACGATTTTTATGTAATTTTGTGTGCACACCGGGTATGTCTGAGAATCGGCCAACATCTATTTTTCATACCAAAAAAATTTATATGGCGTTACGATTTTCGCTGGATCAGTGAGTAATTCAGTAAAAACAGTTGAGTCCTTTTTTATATTATGTAATTTTTTTTCTGTTTTAACTCGTTAATCTTCAGAACTACTGGTGTGATTCTGAAAATCGCTTATAGGAAGCCGGTTTACGCGGAAGTAGCGGACGAAAGCCGATAATAATGGGTAGTACCTACATGAAAAGTCAACGATACGTTTGATTTATGTAAGTTCCAAGCTCGACTTATCTATAATGCACATCGAAATAGTGATCGCGTGTCCCGTTGACTGGTCTACCATAATGATAGATAATAAGCAAACAGTCTATGTAGGAACCCTGAATGGAAAAGATTTAAATGCATCGAGTAGACTTTAAGGAGAACGATTGTGAATAAATAATAACATAATAGGTGTATTCAGTGTTTTAGTAAAACCACCCTTATTTCTTCGTGCTTGTTACAACACGGAAGCATAGTTACGGCGTGGACAGGTCAACACGGCGCGGCGCCGCCACCGTGGAACGGCACGTCCTCATGCCGCGGCACAGTGCCGTGTGCGGTGTGCCGTGTACGCTTTGCCGTATACGATGTGCCGCACTAGCTTACGGCAGCAACCATCGCTTCAAATGCGAACTTTAATTTGCAGTTCTTGTTTAGATATTTATGTGTTCGTGCCGTTTACGGTGGCGCACGGTGGCGCCGCACCGTAAACGCCGCACCGCACCGCGGTGTGTCCACGCCGTTACTTGTTAGTTTCAATAACAGTAAATGCGTCACATTTCATTATTCGACAGGGTTTATTTCAATTTTGTCGAAGGCCGAGTTCTGTGTAATCGGCTTGATAAATAAATTAAGGGAGTGAATGCACATTAGTCAACTTCAGTTAGAAGTTAGACGTCCTTGCACGAGTTAAGGTCAAGGCACATTATCCCAGCGCCGCAACGGCACCGCTCTAAACCAGCAATTTACTTGTCATTCAAATTAGAGCATTAAGGTGCTTTGCACACGGAGCAACTTAAGTTGAGTTCTTTAAAAGTTTCCTGTATAAGTTAATAGTTGCTATAACGTTTACGGTTGCCGCAACTTTTTGGCAATTTGTGAGCAACTTTCATAGTCGAGTTGCTCAATCTAGGCTGTGTTGTAAACTCAGTGGTTTTACCACTAGATCCGGTGGATTGAGGATTTTTTAGTGGGCAAGTTTTAAGTTGATGGTTTTCAAAAACAAGAAAATTTTTGCTAAATAAAAACAATATTGCACTCGGTAAGTATAATTAACTATCGCGCGAATAAATGATGAATGGTTTCAGTAACATCAGTTGGAATCAAACAAAAAAAAAAGTTTTGGTATGAAGTAATAGCTTTTACAGATTTTGTGGAACAAGCTCGCGCGGTTTCATGAAATCGCAAGTTGCTGCAATAGTTGCTCTGTGTGCAAAGCGCCTGAATCGTGTGTAGTATAATATATGTATTTCATAATGTCAATATGAAAAAGCCAACGGCGGGCGGTCAGCGCGCTTGCCGGTACCATACAACTCGACTCAAACCCGTGCGCCACGCGAACCACGTGCAGTAGTCTGAATTCGAGTTGACGCTGTGCTGCTGCTGAGCAGTTGCGGTGCTGGGATAATGTGCCATGACCTTTACCCTACATGGTGGACAATAATAAATTACCGTTAGGGCGCGGACACATTACCACGGCGAGGCGCCGCCACCGTAAAACAGCAAGCAAGAACTGCAAGTTTGAGTACCTAGTTACACGTTTGAACCGATGATGTAGTATGTTTTGGTACACGTCCTGCTTTTTCTTCATTCGTCGTATGATCAACAACAAGAAAAGAATATGTCTTGCCATCACTATCTAGAAAAGAAGAAAGAAAAACTGGTTATTCAAAAATGCACAGATAACATAAAAAGAAAATTGTACAAACTTAAAAACAAACTTACAATAATAAATAGACATAACACAAGAACATCTAGACAAGAAATGCAAATTTGTGTACACGGTGTTGTGTCTACGCCTTTATAGCTTTTGGGAAACGCTATAGAAGACAGTGCTCACTGTTTTCGTAAATACAAAGTCGGCGCCACTAACACCCAGATAATTAAACTTTACATTGCTCTTTGGATAAGCTGGACTTATGTCTTGATGGCCCAGTTAAGGCGCAGTAAGACCTAGGTTAAGGCGCTCTCATTCACGAGATTGTTTATGAACCGAAGTACCAATGTGATGTTTTCAATTCATATGTACAGTCAACAAAAGAGATCTATATATATATTCATCTATTTTGTTGAATGTACCTACATATTTTCTTGTAATTATTTATTACATATAGTGAAAGTATAAGACAAAGTATATTGATTAATTTGGGTTCAAATAACATCAAACTACTTGCAATCACCTTACGCCCTCGTCCTTAGGGACGCTATTCAAACACGTATAATAAGTGGCTCGGCCCATTCGGTTCGGCATTATCAATGAAACCTTAAAAAAACAGCTTATTATTGGCCCATTGCAGGACCTTTTCTCATACAGAGAAGGCATATATAAGCAATCGAGCATTGATCACCACTTTTGCTCAAGGCGAATACCAGGTTTCGTTACGATATTTTCCTATTTTCCTTCACCAATGTCCAAGATAAACTTAGAAAAGTACTACATATGAATTAGAAAAAGTCTAATTGGTTGATATTTGCCTGTGTCCGATTGCGAATCCAAAGCCTCGTGCATAAGAGGCGGGCACCTTTACCACTGGGCCATCATAACATGTAATCTTTGATAACGTTGTATTGAAAATGCCGAACCGAATGTGCCGACCCGCGTACATCTATAGCGACCTTTACGTGATCTTGTGAACCGATTTGACACACCGAACGCACGCAGTCGCGCAGTGAAAAATCTGCACCAAATGCTTTGGATTGATTTTATTTCAAGACGAATGCAATAAAATATGTATAAAATAAATTAACTAATATTACACGCGACCATTTTTTCCCCTACAGGAATGTTTTCGTTATGTCAAGGCGAAATCTTTGGGGAAATCAAGATTTCATGTGGGCGTAGGTACCTATTGCTTTTAAAACCTTTTTGTGTTCATTTCTCTCCTCTACGAGAATGTCACAGCATTCCCAAGACTGTCAGGATGTATTCAAGAGTACCTATATTCATTCCTTAAAAATGGTCAGTGACTTTAAAGACAGCGTAGCCTTAGCGAGCCTTACATTTATTTAATTGGTCACAACTTTCTCCGCGTCAAATGTAATATATTATCCCTCGGGAATTATACAGGGTAATTGAAAATATACCCGAAACCTTAAAAGGGGTCATTGTACTCATCATTATGAATAACTTTTACTATGGGACCAACCCTGAAATCATGATTATAAAATCAGCTGTTCCCTACAAGAATTATTATTTATTTCTAGAACCTAACAAAACGTAGTACTAGTAAAAACAAAATATACCATTAGTTCTACCGATGGAACAGGTAGAACAAGTGGGAATAGAGACTCCCACTAGTTGAACTATTTTGTTATATAGTATGTCGTAGTACTAGTGAGAACAAAAACTCCCATTAGTTCTACCGTGGAACTGTTCAGTAGAACTAGTGGGAATACAGAAGTCCCAATAGTTCTACTATTTTGTTATACCTAATATCGTAGAACTAGTGAGAAAAAAAAATCCCACTAGTTCTACCGTAGAACTGTTCAGTAGAACTAGTGGGAACAAACCTACTTAACAAGAGTGTAATGTATGGATCAGCTGTTTTTTGGTCATGATTTCAGGGTTGGTCCCATAGTAAAAGTTATTCATAATGATGAGTACAATGATCCTTTTTAAGGTTTCGGGTATGTTTTCAGTTACCCTGTATATTTTTCCAAGATAAAAAGTATAATCTATCTCCGTGCCTGGATCTGGAAGGATCTGGATGAAACCAGATCCTTTCAGCCGTTCTTGTGCGATACGGAACAAACATCCATCCATTCATACTTTCGCATAGTAGAAAGATAACTCAACAAAATTTATCGATCAGCTGATATTTTTATTGCGATTTTAAAGTTTTATCTATCGTAAAAGTTGTTTATAATGATGAGTACAATGATCCCTATTCAATTTTCTAGTTAACAAAAAAAAAAAGGTCGTACAGACAGACAAGAAAATTTTCCTTGTTTCATTAAAAGGCAACTTTATAATAAAATCTTTGTTAAGTAACTTAGGTTTCTTTGTTTAAAATCAGGTTAAAACCCTCATTTCCCGTTTCAACAGTACTTTAATAGCTTTTCAAAGACTAGACGACGTAAATAGGTTAATGCAGCTCTTTTATGCTCTTATTACTATGCAACGAACTGGCCTACTATTGGAAAATCCCGACAATGTTGCAAGTTGAAAGCTGGTTGTTGACATGGAAAAGTTTGAACGTTTCGAGGGCGCATTCAGGAGATGAATAATATCAGTCTACTATGGTCCTAATATAAGGCAAATGGAAATTTTTTCTTACCACAAAATTCGCCGGAAAATTTGGTTTGCAAGCTTGAGAAGACTGGCCTCTTTTCGCTAATAAAAAAAACAACGTAAATAAACGGAAAAAACGGTAAATCTTTCTGGATTTTTCCTCGTCTCAGTACGTAGGTACTCTATACAGGAAAAAAATTCATGCAATCAAATTATCTATTGAGCATGAAGACCTTCTTCGCAAGCTTGTACTAGATCGGCACAACACCCTAATTGCGTAGCACTTGTAATGATTGATTGTATGTGTATATGATTTTATACAAGACTAGTTTTTTCGCTCGTGACGTCAACCGCATGGTATTCTCCCGACTTATGTTACGTCTTTGGTTACTGCTCCGGCCCCTTTTGTCGTAGCGTGATGTTTAATAGCCTATACTCTAGTTTAGATCTAAAATATCATCAGCCTTTTCTTTCGTTGTACGTAAGTAAGAGATGCTAATAATTTTAGTGTAGTTTGTGAACAACGGAATCGGTACCATTAGCACTCAGGAGATAATATAGCTTCCTTGTGCTGGAACAATTCGACTGCTTCCTACGTTTTAACCTTGAAATCAGCTCACCTTGCGTGCTCAAATACCGTGAATATAATCATCGCTAGCGCTAGCCTTCAGTTTACGCTTCAGAAGTCGGTGGTTGCTGTAAAAAGAAAAAACTTTTTTATTTGCTTTTTCAACTCGATTTAGAAGCTGTAATAGGAAGGTTGATTGCTTCCTTGACTGCGGAAATCAGCGTATCTTCCGTCGCGTCTTCGAAGAGGACTTTATCGACAGCGCGCTTCATAGGAATCGTACTCTACTTATATTTAGGTCAACTGCCTGCCCCGATGGTTTTGTGGCCGCGATGTTGAGCCTGGGGTCCTGGGTCCGATTCTCAGGTTGGGGCTGTGATTTTGGCTTTTTCCAATAACATGACAAATTAAAACTGAACTGAGATCTCAAGGGTGCTAGGATTTTTATTATCACTTGCTTTCTTCAATTAACCAAAATTCCCAAATAGGCCAGTTTGAAATTATGATTGTCTTATTTTTAGGGCCCCGGTAAGAGAAATATACTTTTTTTTACTTATGAAAGTGTTGGTATTATGTATTTTTGTTTTTCAATACAATACAAAACTTAAGGCTTACAAATTAATTGTATTGGTTTTCGATAAACTGTCCTAAATAAATAGGAAGGCAAAAAAAAATATCTGGGTGCAAGGTATCCATCCCCCTATGTTAATCTGCCGCGTTTATGTAAATCCCATAAATCCCCACTTGGGCTCTACCATAACAAAGTGACACGTGCTTCAGACACCCTGCGTCACCTGCGTGGGCTGTTCTAATCATAGCCTTCAGTGCCAGCGCCTGAAGTCTAGACGCTTATCAACTCGCGTCTCGTTGTTATCAATCGTAGAGGGATCGAGAGCGGGGGAGGCTCTCTCTTTATGACGTACTAGCACCGCCCCGCGACTTCAATCGCGTGATTTTCCTTACGGATCCCTAACTTATAATATAGTTATGTTCCTCAGGGTGAATGTAGCTTCTAGTTGTAATCCGCGGTTTCACACGCATTTAGTTACGTCTTTTACTGTTCCGCTCCCTGGGGATGTAGTGATGTTATATAGCTTATACTGTTTCTTATGAATCCGCCTATCATAGACAAAACGGACGATTCCAAGCCGACCGCTAGTTACAGAGATTAGCGCGTTTAAACAAAAAAACGTCCGCTTTATTGTATTATAGTATAAAAGTGAAGATTTATGTAGATCAGCCTTTCTCAAAATGGGTGAACATTCGCTGCGCCAAACGCCAGTGCTGCTAGCTACCACTGTTCGCGTGTTCGCCATAGAAAAACACATACGGTGTGTGTGCGCCGCACTTGCGTTTTTAGTCGAAACACAACGTGTGTGTTTTCCCGCAGTCAACGAGATAACGCCCCCTTGTGGGCGCTGCAGGCCTAAAGGGGGACAGTAAGAGCCCCAGAAAAAAAATCGAGGCGCTGTGTAGAAGTTTGGGGGGCGATTTGTAATTACATCTACTAGGTGGTATTTAAGTAGGTGAAAAATGAAAACGCTAGAAAATAATTTATTCTCAAAGTGGGCTGCTGGCTAAAATAAGTTTGGGATAACCTGATGTAGACGCATTGTCTTGTAAGACAACTTATGACGCAATAAACTGATTGACCACGTAAGACATTGTTTGTAGTATTGTTTAAATTAGTCATGAAGGATTAGATGTTGTCTATGACTAAACGTCACGCAAAATGATTGCTAAGTATGCACAGGGATTCCTAATCTCATTCGTACTACGACTCCTTTTTACACGGCTGCCCCAAAAAAAGGAGTGTTATGTGTTCAGGGTTAATGTATGTATGTATGTGAGATTCTTTATTCCACCATAACTTTTAAACGCCTGAACCGATTTAGATGTATGGGGTATCGTTACAATCCTTGCATCGTTCCGAGTAACATAGGCTAGTTCAAAATAAAAAGAATCCTGTGTGGTCACTTTAAAACGTAAATTAATACCAGCCTCAATTATTTTTTTAAATGAATCTCGTCGTGTCTATGTTTATCGTCTAGAATTTGACAAGTAGATTTAAAATATATATAACACTGTAAATATAAAACGTCATAAAAAAAACTGACGAGTAAACAAAGTACCTACAAAAATGTGCAATTTTTGCAGTCGTGTTTTTTAATTTGTTTAATAATAATAGCTTGTTCAGATTGCATTTTGTTTTCGTTTTCGCCGCCCATCTTCATACATACATAAACTCACGTCTTTTCATTAATCGGGTACTAGACACCACCACTGCCTCCTCGCCAGCTTAAATGCCTCGTTGGTCTAGTGGTCGGAACTGCTGAGCACGTGGCCTTTGGTTCGATTCAAACGTCGGTCGGGCAGTGTTTTTGGGTTTTTCCATCAGTAATTTCTCAGTTGCAGCCTCGGAGTCTGGGGACACGGTTGATGGCAATAGGGGGCGACCTATTACATGGGGCTTAAACATAAATGGCAAAATGTGGGTGTACTTGTGGGTACTGTAGCGACCTCGAGGCGTAGGTCGCTATTGTACCGGGATATAAAAATCAATCTACTTTGATTGAAACGCGTATTTATATTTTAAACTTCGTATGTTAACTTTCACTTCTATTATTCTGTTTTATTTCTATTTTTATATTTAAGAGTTGACATCCATCGACACACGGTCTTTCTAATCTTTCCTTATTTAAAAGTAGTTTCGCCAGAGAGTTTTAGTATAAAACCTTTCAGCCAGGTTGCCTTGGCACGCAACTTTAACAGTACAGCTCTGCTTAACCCTTTGGGGGTTACAGGCGTGACGTTATGTTAGACACTACCAATTAATTGACATACTTTTTATGATCTGCCACAACGCAGGTCCCCCAAAAATGTTGAATGGCAATAGTAAACTGTGTGTGGCAGCTCAATTGGAACTATTTATCGATTTCAAAGCAACTGAAAACCGAAAACAGTTAATTGACAACTAATGGAGTTTCCAGGCCTATAATAAAGTGCTTTTAAAAAAGTTGTGTCTTTGAATTATTTATTAATGGTGTAAACTATCCAATTATTATAGTGACTAGATTCTGCCCGCGACTTCGTTCGCGTCAAAGTAGATATATTATCCCACGGAACCGTGCATTTTTTTGGGATAGAAAGTAGCCTATATGCTATTCTAGACTATAGTCTATTTCTGTGCCAGACATCTAGATTCGTTCAGCTATTCTGACGTAATTGAGTAACAAACATTCATCCATTCATCCAAATCGCTGCCTAGCTGTGTTTTTTTTGATAATTAATGTAAAATTTTATCTCATTTTAATCTAGAATCGTAGTACTGAATCTATTGTAAAAGTTTTTGTTACTACGATAACCTTTTTTATGTCGGTACAAGCAATTTGGTTTACAGACAACAATAATAATCATTCTACTGCATTGTTATTAATTGTAATTCTGTGTTTACTTTTTAAGCTTGTGGTGTCTAATAATTTTAATTTGGTCGCAAGCGCGACCGCTGTGCATGGGGTCTTGGGTTCGATTCCCAGGTCGGGCAAAGTGTTATTGGGTTTTTCCATCAGGAATTTCTCAGTAGCAGCCTCGGAGTCTGGATTTGTGCCCGGTTGATGGCAATAGGCTCGCCCCCTATTACATGGGACTAAAAACATAACTGGCGAAATGTGGGTGTACTAATGGGTACACCTCTGCCTAACCCTTCGGGGATTACAGGCGTGATGTTATGATAATAATTTATATTATCGATCTATATTTGTTACGAAGAAACTGCCGAAGGCCTTTGTGTGGCCGTGTGGCGCGGCCCGCACTAAATTCAAACATAATTATGGCATGGTATGAGTGCGTTTTACGGAGCAGCGATTTTAGACGTACTAATTTTCGCGCTGCAAGACGCCGCACGCAAATGAGCCCTAACGCATACCACGCCGAACGGGGAGACGATGTCTCATGTCATGTCGGTGGTAGATAAGTATTAACACATTGACCTTGAGCTATCGTAGCGCGGGGTGTTGAGGGTAATTACTGAACTATTTATCGACAGTTTAAAACTTTAAAACATAACGTACGTCTCTATACATATACAATGCTTTGTACTGAATGACTGACTGACTGACGGATCAACGCATAGCCTAAACCGCTGATCGTAGAGACCTGAAACTTAGAGGGTGTGTTCTTTGTATGACGTAGGCATCTGATAAGAAAGCATTTTCCGAAACTTTACGCCTTAGGGGGTGCAAAGAGGGAAAATTTGTATGGGACAACGTGATTCTTTGGTCTGATCTACTTCAAGTATAAACATTTGTTAACAGAATCGATGGAAAACGTGCTTCGTATTTTATTTAGTTGTTGATTGTTAGTTCTGTGTCTGGGTGTGATTTCTCTATAATATGTATGTATTTATAAATTATATAAGTACTAGATATCGCCCGTGGCTTCGCTCGCAAGTTTAAAATTCGATCATAATTCGAAAGACATGTGGCGCCATCTATCATTATAAGAATGTTATTGCGATTTTCCTCGGGAACAGTACTTTTTTTCGGGATGTAAGGTACCCTATGTTCGTTCCTGTACACCTGACAATGTATAAGTATGTAAAATTTCAGGATGATCGGTTCAGTGGCTTAGGCGTAAAATGGTAACAAACAAACAAACAAACTAACTTTCGCATTTATAAATAAATAAATAAATAAATAAAAATTTTATTCAAAAATAAGTAAAACTAAGATTTACATTAATCGTCATAGAGGAAAATTAATTCTAACTATAATGTAGACCTGCCTGAGCTAGGTTTATGAAAACCTGTGTTTCAGGCCATCTATAATATTAGTTATAATATTAGTTAGGATGTATATCAGTTGTCTGGTTACCATAACACAAGCTCTGCTTAGCTTGGGATCAGATAGCCGTGTGTGAGTTGTCCCAAGATATTTATTTATTTTATTTATTGAAATTTGCATAACAAGGTTATAAAATTCATTAGCAAAAGCTTGTACTCCTACGATTAAAATGATGACCTATGAATTAGCTTACTACGCATATAAAAGTAATGTTTCACTTTTTATTAAAATTTTAAAATCAGCTTTGAAAGTTTCAACTACAGCAACCCTAAACGCATCTGATTACATACGAGATATAAAAAAAAAATTGGCAAGAATTGAACGCCATTTTGTTCGCTATTTTTTGTGCTTGTTATTGTCTTCATAAAGTAAATACCGCTTAAGGGATGATTCTCATTAGAGCGGGCCGTGCCCGGGGCGGGGCCCGGACGGGGCACGGACGGGGCACGGTTTTAAATCTGTTACATATATTTTGTATGAATCAATTTATATTACACAGTGCATTATCCGTGTCCCGTCCGGGCCCTCTCGACGCACTTCAATACCACGTCGGCTCGTCCACGCCCCGGCCCGGGCACGGCCCGCTCTAATGAGAATCATCCCTTAAAATGACTTTAACCACGGAGTAACAAAATAAACTAGCGCTTGGAGGCAAAGTAGTGATTCCATTAATAACAGAAACATTCAGTTCACCTATTACTGCGTATAACTAGAACTCTATGTTAGTTTTTATTCATTTAACCTTTTGACCGAAAAAACGTGCCCTCGGTGCCAAGCCCACTCAATTATAGGTACTAGCTGTTGCTCATGACTTCGTCTGCGTAAATGCCTGTTTTTGGCGATCTAATCTTGTTTTTCCCTATAAAATTTCATCAATTTGGGGTTGAATTTTGAAAAATTCGTTCTTAGCGGACGTCTACTAACTATAAACTACCTCCCTGACAAATTACATCTTTATATGTCAAGCGGTTTTTGATATTTCGTGATGAGTAAGTGAGTGAACTTTCGCTTTTATATATTGACGAGATTAATATAATTTTTGACATCTTATGTTAATATAGAAAAATAAATTAGATTAATACATATAATTTAGGATGAGTCATTCAAACAACTAAACAAAAATAAACAACGCTGTTATATAAGATTTATATACGTAAAATTACGTTAAAAGTTGTGTAATGTAGTAGTGACCGTAGCGTGCCGAGCACATTTTGGTTTGTCATCTATACATGACTGGCGGTCAAAAGGTTAAACACCATGTTTTTACAGATTGTATAAGAAATGGGTGCCGTAATTTCACGCAATGCCGTGCCGTGACGAGATATCTGCTCATATCATGGACTAGGTTGTTTTTCTGACATATTTTTATTTATAAATTCTTTGTCATTTTCGTGGTGATCAATACTCATGCCATTCTCCGTATGAGGCTCTTTTCATATCTCACTTTTAACCAGCAGTCGGACAATGATAGGTTGGTATTATTATTAAAATGCATGCCGTGGTCGTGGTTTCAGGAAGGTTCGAATCCGCGACCACGACCTACAATTCGCACGTCGGGGTCGTTGCCATCGCACAAGGCCGCCACTGTTCTTGACTTTAGGCTTGCTTATTATAAGTTACTTAACCCACAAACTATTTGTTCCACAGTCGTGGTCGCTCGTTGGGATAGTGCTGATGATCGCCGCCGGCCTCATCATGTTCACTTACAAAGCTACGCAGTTCAACCTCCTCGGCTTCAACTTCCTCCTCATCGCCTCCTTCGCTGCCGGCTTGCGGTGGACCTTCGCGCAGATGCTGATGCAGAAGTCCAAGCTTGGGTTGCACAACCCAGTGGATATGGTGTTCCACGTGCAACCCTGGATGTTCGTGTCACTGCTGCCGTTTACCATCATGTTTGAAGGTAAGGTATCTGTTGTGATCTAAAGGCTCCTAGATACACATACCGGCTATGCACGACGGCGGGTGTGCCGCAAAATTCCGTCGCACGCAAGTACTCACCAATATGGTCGCCGGGCTCATTAATGCCGGTGGCATAATTTAGCTATTTCATCGGTATCACCTTTCTAGGGGTCCACTTGTCTGTGCGTCACAAGGCGGCATCTTAGAACCATAAGGACTACCCAGTTGAAGTAGGTCAGGTCGGTCGTAATTTCGGGTCAAAAGCTTTGGTGCAATTCCGTGCAATTTATTATTAAAGTTAGTTTTTGATGCATCAAACGGAGAACGAAACAAATCGTATATGAAATTCTGTAGCTCATATTATAAAACGTTAGTGACTTGTTTTTCTTTTTCATGTTTGCAGTATAGATAGGTACAGTGAAAACAAAAGTTGTTTTTTTTTCCTTTATTAAGTAGGTAGGTATACGACAATTAACATATGAGTAACACCTGTGAAAATAAAACAAGGGCCATAGCATACGATCGCTTTTAATTATTTATTCAGCGGGCGGGCTGTGCGTCAGTTTACCGCCCGCACGCCATGGCACAATACGCGCCACGAAAGATGAGACTTGACAAGAGTCAATAATGGGGAGCCTGCGCAGGTATGGATGTATGAAATAGTTATCCATAATTTGTGTATTCAAGGATATTTCGATGATATTTAGATTAAAATTCTTTACAATTTTATAATATTTATTACGAAATAATAAAGTTTGTGTGGTGTGTCAAGTCTCATCTTTCGTGGCGTGTATTGTAGCAATTACGTTTAGAGTTCTTAGAGCCAAAACGAACTACTTCCATTTTTCCGAAGTAATTGTAATGATTTTGAAATCCCATTCTAGTTAGGTTCACGATTTGAACGTACCTAAATAAACTGTTGTTATTGGATAGTGGTTTGGCATATTATTGTAACTATATCGTTGTAATGAAAGGCTCGGTTGGCGCAGCGACGCGGGTTTGATTCCCGCTCTGAAAAAATATTTGTATGGCCTACAGTTAGTTTTTCCAGGTCTGGTAGTTCGTGTATGTGAGTTTCTATGTTTGTAAACGCACCATGATACAGAGAACTTCCCGGCAAAGATTTAAAAAAAAAATGTTGAAAAAGGTTTATTGAGATAAATAGACAAGTAAGACGGGTGGTCATTTATTATTTATTTATTTTTACTTTAATTATAACGGCTACAGAACCAATTAAAATAATTAAAGACACTGAAAAGAAAAGAAAAAATATAAAAAAGAAAACACAAATATACATTTAGGCGCTTTGCACACGGAGCAACTTAAGTTGAGGCAACTGGCAACTCTTTAAAAGTTTCCTGTAAAAGTTGATAGTTGCTATAACGTTGCCGGATGCCGCAACTTTTTGGCATTTTGTGAGCACTTTCATAGCCGTGTTGCCGTATGCCGTTGCCGTAGCGACACTGGCATTGCCGGGCATACGGAGAGGGAAGTAGGGTGTGAAGTCGCCCGAAGCGCTGCGATTGACGGTTGGGGAAACCGGCAACTTTAAAAACCAGTACAATATTTAAAGATTGCTACTTGTGGCAACTAGCAACTAACTTAGTCATCGATTGCAGCAACTGAAAACTGTTGACGATTGCCGCAACTCGAAACTCGAGTTGCTCTGTGTGCGCAGTCCAATTGAAATGTATGTAAACAGCTAGTTGCCAGCTGCAATAGTTGCTCTGTGTGCAAAGCGCTTTAAAGACAAAACAACGTCATCATAGATTGTTGTCCAAGTCTAGCTCATGTAGCTTCTTGATATAGATCGTAAACGGAGGCTTGCGTTCTTACCGAGGGTATCGGGAAGCTGCTTGGGTTCCTGAGGAGAGTAGGACATCGGAGCGATGTCATTAAACATGAACAAATTGGTCCATTTTGCTTCGACCTTGATGAACAAGAGGGGAACAACGCAATATTTTTTGCTCAATGTAATTAATTGGATATGTGATATGTCTTGTTACAGCCCGTGTAGTTCAAATAATTCAATTATTAGGTACTTGCTTTTGCCCGCGACTTTGTCCGCGTAAATATAATGAAAATATAACGCAGACGAAGTCGGAATAAAAAAGTACTTTATGTCCTTTCTTGAAGTGACTTACCCCATACTAAAATCAGTTCAGTCTTTTAATCGCGAAAGCTTAACAGACAGACAAACAAAGTAACTTTATAATAATAATAATCATTTATTTATAAAAAAGGGCACATTTACAATAAAATATAGTGATAATCAAAAATAGTGCACAGTTGCTAATTTGCTTGAACTAAGTTGAACCTGTGTTTCAGACTATTTTATATTGCTATATGCTATTTTTTTATTTTACTATACGTATATAAGATATTCAAAAGGAATCTGTATCAATTCCAGGTTTCGCGTGCTACGATCACCTGCAGAAAATGTCTGCGGACAAGTTGGTGCCCACGATCCTGAAGGTGTCTGTCGGGGCTACCATAGCCTTCGCTATGGAGATCAGCGAGTTCCTCGTGGTTACGTACACGTCTAGTCTCACCCTATCCATCTCTGGTATATTTAAGGTATGAGAACTAATTTGATGTTTGATATAATCCCACGTGGGTGTCAAGTGTATACCAGCTTATCCTATGGCACTTGGCAATAGTGTTGCTTTTTAAATGCAAGATTCTTTGTAATTGGACGAGTATTTCCAGACGGACCTTTTACAATCAATTTTACCTCTTTATGATATATAGACTTTTGAATATATAGAATAACAGCAATATTTCTAACAATAATAATCAGCATAATTTAACATCCTAACATCACGCCTGTAATCTCCGTAAGGTAAGACAGAGGAGTACCCACATTTCGTCAGTTATGTTTTTAAGTTACATGTAATAGGGGGCGAGCCTATTGCCATCAACCGGGCACGAGACTCTGAGGCCGCTACTGAGAAATTTTTGATGGAAAAATCCAATAACACTGCCCGCCCTGAAAATCGAATCCAAGACCTCATGTTCAGCAGTCGCGCTTTGCGACCAATGAGGCATTCAGCATAATTTTAATTTTGATACCATCTAATTTGAACATTTTCAGGAAATGTGCATCCTAGTTCTTGCTGTAGAAGTGAGTGGTGACGTCCTGTCGCCAATCAACGTGGTCGGCCTGGGCGTCTGCCTCCTCGGCATCATCGGCCACATCATCCACAAGGTCCTCTTCATCAAGTCCGTGGCCGGCACCGTCCACGCCATCGACCAAGATTTCGACGCCATCAAAGATTTCGAAACCACTCGACGGACTTCGAAGGTGAAAGGGGAGCATGGGAAGCCGCTGCTCGAAGATCAAACGTGGCCGGCGAGTGAAGACAGCGATTTCGACAGCAATGTGGTGCTATTCGAGGTGGTGCAGCGTAGAGACGGTAGGTAGGCGGGAGGGCGCAGGAGTTCCGATTGGTTTTAGCTTTTTACGCAGGATGACGGAAATTTGCACGATTTTTTTTTTATGTGCTTCCACTTTCTGTGTCGTGTGGCAATGTTAAAAATGTAGCTTTGTGTTTGTTGATATGTTGTAGAGAAAATAAGTGTTAGTGCTACACTGCCCCAGGGCTCTCGTAAATTAATGTGAATGGGTATTTGACACCATTAACCAATAATTCCAAGACATAACGTCTCTAAACAATCTTTATTTTAGCCCTGTAAATCACATGAATGAAAATCGCTTTTATTTGCTTTCACTAAAAGCGATTTATAAATAGTAAGTCAATTGAATCGTCACAAAACTGACGTCACAGTTGTTACACCAAATCTATGTGTGAATCGCGTTTTGACAGTTCATAAAAAGTACGTCAATCGATTGGTGGTGTCATGTACCCTATTGTCAATCGCCTATAAGCACCTCTGATTGGTTGTTGATAATTTATTCAACCAATCACGAAAGCTTACACGCACTTGACAATTTGTCGTTTGAAAAACCAGGGTTAAGAACAGCTAAGAGTTTATAATGTACCATCAGTATTAATTCGGCCAATTCTCGGTGTAATACTGTTAACGAGGGATCAGTAATTTGATATGCCTATAAAATCGGACACTTTTCCGCCTAAAATTCTGGCACTCGTGAAATTGAAAATATTGAAACAAAAATAAAAATAATAATATATTATGTAAACAAACATAGATTATAGCTGAGTAAGTATTACTTAGTGTATTTTTGTACGAAAACATACAGTTGTTCACTTCTTTTTTTTTTTAATTTACTAATCTATGTGAAAAGCCTAAATTTCCCAAGACAAAAAGAATGCGGATGAGCGACCAAGTGAAATTATTACACGACTAACTTACATTTATTATTTATTTATTAATTTTTCGATATAACCGAAAATGTTAATAAATAAATGAATTATTTATTTATTGTTTGTTTATTTTAAAGAGAAATAAATTATGTGAAACTATTTAATGAAGAATACACAATGTAAAAAAAATGCGAGTTTGTCCTACTGTGAACCAGGTAAATTTTAGGCCCCCATAATTTGTAAGATTTTGTTTGTTCCATATTTATGAAACATTACAATTGATTAAGAAACGTAATATCTGGATTTAAACCATACATGGTTTTACAAAATTTACCAATGCAAAAAAAACTACATTCGTACCACCCATATATAGAAGAAAGAGAGGGAAGGTCGTTTGGAGGGGGCATAACGCTTTTTCCTTAGGAGACGATCTCTGCCAGTAAAATCCTACCGCAAGACGCGTTAAAGATTTTTGTTCCAAAAAAATAAAATTACGTGAATTGATTCAAATTCTACCGGGGAGTGCGGGAGGGGAACGAGTACTAACGTTGCGTTCAAAGTTTCTGACTGACTAAGTAACAGTACCTATCTCTGCTCAATGCTCATCCCACATGTTTCTCTAGTTGTATTGTAACATTTACGCTCGGTCGCTGCAACGTCTGATCGAAAAAACATATTTTTACCAAAGCAACCAATCTGAACTCCGTATGCCATAGCAAATTTTTTGAAAATAGTATTTTTAATATATTGATATTTTTATACTTACTAAGACAACATTATAATAAGTTATTTTTTTTATTGTTGGATTTTTTTTTCTTTTTTTTTTGACACAAAGTGTGTCGTACCAAAGTGATGTAAAACGAAATTATTTTCTTACACAAAAATGAATAGTTTATACAATATACGGTTCTAAATTTAAATTTCCAAAATTTTCCCTCGACTTTATAAAATTTACGAGTGTTTATAAATTATAATATTATAATGAAATTTTATAAAATTTTATATATATCTACTTAAGTAACTACAATTTACATTGCTTGTTATCAAAGTATTTTGTGGACTTGTGTTTATCTACAAAATATATTAAAATAAACTCTTTTAAGGAATCGTAATCAGTACAGTTTTGTCGTTTGTGATTGTAAACCTACATTCCACTGTCAATCAAAATTATAATACTTGGTGTTGTACTACTATTGTTGTAATGTATTTGAAATTGCTTTACATGTTTACTGTAACCTTCATTGTGTGTGTGTTAGATATTAATTATTATAATATTTGCCATTCAAGTCACGTTTATATTTACAATAACACAAGGTGCAATTTTGCATGCTCGTCTAATTTCAGGGGATTGTCATAAAAAATATAAAAAGTTAAACATAATTACGAGACTTGGTCAATAATTAATGAACACTCTTGTTTTTTGTTTATGTTTGACAGTATTTCAGAATATACTCCTTTCAACAACGGAATCGCTCCGTTGCATATTCTATGGGCAGCGTCTCGTGACTATAATTTATCTCTGTGTGGGTTCCCCGCCTACATTTTCAATTCGAAAATCACTTAATAAAAACAAACTATTTTTTTTTATTAATTCGTATTGACCTCATACAATTTAAGGAGGATGCAAATTGTACCTTGTTTATTCCCTGTTCTTATCGAGACTTCAACTAAGTACCTTAAGATGTTTTTACACTTATATTTAACTGTCCCTAAATTGAACCTAGGTTAAGTTTAAGACTATTGCTCCAACTTTCCATTACCAGCACAATGTTTTCCTAGAACAACATTCCCGATTTTAATATTAGTAGGTAGACTTTTGTGACCTTGATATGGTTTTGTTGATTCCGAATTTATGTTTGTATATAATTGAACAAAATATGCTAATAGAATGTCCAACTAACGTGTCAGCCGATTTACCAATTACCTTAGAGGTTTTACCTCGGAATGAACAAATAAACTGAATATTGTATTATTCTTTATTATGTAATTCTACATTTCTCAAAAGTCTTTACAAGAGCATGTCATGTGTGAGCGTCCTTTGGTATTCAAGGTCAAAGGCCGCGAATATCAGTTTTTTTTTTAAATATCTCGCTTCTTTCGCGTCAATCGTATATGGATGAATCAAAAAAGTTGTAAAGTATAAAATTCTGTACAAATATATTAATTTTTTCAATTTATTAAACGTTTAACCGTTCCTGATCCGTACTCTATAAGTACGAAGAAAAATATTCAGCTCATTCCGTTTCGTTCCGAGGTTGACCCCTTTATTTTACTAAGTGACTGTACAGAAAATGAAATATTGCATGCGTTTCTTGTCTCGAAACTTAGAACCGAGTACATATTTATTGTATTAACCATTTTTATACGTAACAAGAAGTAGAGACGCATGTGTTTCAGCATTTTTTATTGAGTAAATGTTTACTTATGGAAGTCGTCGACACAAATTTTAAAATGCAATGCTATGTTGCCAATATTTTTAATAATAATCTAATCCTACACTAATTTGCATCACAACTTGCAGATACAAGTACAATACGGCCGACGTATCTTGGCGGCTCTGAAGTTAGCCGATTGCAGCTGCGCACTACACATTTTTGTTTCTACATGATACATTGCGCAGCCAAACAGCTAACTTCATACCGTCAAGATACGTCCGCCCTACTATATATCTGCATTTTTGGTAAATACTATAAAATATGCATTTGTTTTATTTTTTAAATATTCCTAACAAAATGTAAATTGTGTTGGCGATTGTAAAGTCTTACTGTTTAGTAATAATTTATTATACCTAATTGTTATTTGTATAATGAAATGCTACATGTACTGCGGTTTGCGTTGAAAATGTTAGGTGTATTTAGACATTTCAAATTCCCACCGTGATTGTTTATAAAGATTGACCACACAAAAATAAGCTAACAGAATATCAAACTAGCGACCCGCCCTGGCTTCGCACGGGTGCAATGTAGATCCATATACCCTTGAATAACTCTAATTATTGATGATAACTGCATTATAGTCCATAGTTTAAAAGATATAAGCGTACAGACGGCGGGAAGCGACTTTGTTTTTTACTATGTAGAGTTGATCTTGTTGGCTGTTGTTATATCGGTCAGTCATCGGTAAGTTTGATAATCTGTTGCTTTATTTTTTGTGTTGTTTAAAGCCAATTTAGGCCAAGCCATATTCTGTTAGTTATTTTGCATTACCTGCCAAGGGCGTCGTGTAGTCGTACAAGTCATTTGCTGTACAAGGAAAAATATTCATCTTTGTACTTTTTAACACTGTCGATAAAAAGTAGTTGCAAGCTTGACAAAAATGAGAGGGCGCCACAATCGCACAAAGGTTACTTTAAGAAAAAAGTTAAAATACCATCAAATTATAATATTAATGTATAAAATTTGTACTAAATTCTGGCCAGTGAAAGATCTCCACAAGAAAGTGCGGTAATTTAAAAAAATATCGCATCTGTAACCTACTTTAGACTGAATTGATACTGTTTTAATTTCTATAAATATTAAATCATTTTTTCTTAGTATCTATCTTATTTTACTACCGATAAAGTTGATTTTTTTAAGTACCAGCTTTTCATGACCAGACTTTTTGGAAAATCGGCTCCAAATTTAAATATTTAGTTCTACCTATCACCGCGTCGTACTATTTTTTGTCAAGCTGTAGCCGTCGCTGTGTGTGCAGGTATATCAAATACCTTGTTTGACTACAGGACTGTAGGCACATTTTATTTCAGTAGCGGATCCAGGGGGGGGGGGATTGACTATGGGCTCAAGCCCCCCATAAGCTTATTGTAATTAAACTGTTTTGCAATTATTACCTTCTAAGATGTAACTTTCATCAATTATAAAATGGTGTGTGGGTTTTTTGATGTATACTTTTCTAAAAGCCATCATTAGCGTCCTCAGCCAATCCTGGATCCGCCACTTGTTTCTATTATCGCTTTGTAGTAAGTATTGCCTAGTTTAGTTCTTTTACGTTTGTACAGTAATAAGCGTACAACAGATCACAATATTGTCGCTATCGCTGATCTCAATGAGCCACCAAAAACGTTTTCAACGCTAACAGTAAAAGCTTTTTAGTGTGGAAAATATAGTCATTTAATTATTAGGGTAGTTTGCAATTGTCTTGTTAAAG
This sequence comes from Hoplodrina ambigua, assembly GCA_949774945.1. Lineage (NCBI taxonomy): Eukaryota > Metazoa > Arthropoda > Insecta > Lepidoptera > Noctuidae > Hoplodrina > Hoplodrina ambigua. Next base: position 4,032,109 of record OX458963.1, on the reverse strand, counting down.
AATCAAGGGCACTTCGAAATAAGTCTAGATTCTGTGTGAGATTAATTTTTTACCTGCTTCTTCTGTGGGGTGCTGTCCGCTGCAGCTATGAAAAAAAAGTAAATATAATATTAATATTTATTTGACACTTAGACATACATGTTACAAGCCAGTAATAATAGTACATGAATGTATTGCCACAAAGATTCTAACCCCCAAACTAGGCCTGGACCTGTATAATGGGATTCTGCAAATATGTTAAAACATCGAAAAAAAAGTAAAAATAATATTAATATTTATTTGACACTTAGACATACATGTTACAAGCCAGTAATAATAGCACATGAATGTATTGCCACAAAGATTCTAACCCCCCAAACTAGGCCTGGACCTGTATAATGGGAGTCAGCAAATATTTTAAAACATCGAGTTTTCTGTGCTATATCTAACATACTTACCAGAATGAATTCTCTAAATAATTCATTGTGTATTTTTGGAAAAGCGGACACATCTACAGAGAGAAAAAGTAATTCAAAAATAAAATTTCAAGATTTTCACGGCATAACCCATTTATTGTACTCTAGATAACATTTTTTCTTGTGCTTTTGTCTGGCGAAAGCATATCTACCCTCGATGTGCGTTGGCTCATTACAATTGGTTCCAGCTACTACGTAATAAACTTGTGTAGTGGTTAGTACCCGTGGTATGAGTCCACTTGTTACGTACAGTTGGCATACGAAAACCGTGACCATGTTTGAACCTTGTAATACAGTGCAACCTCGATATAACTAACCTGAAGGCTGAAAGTGATGAGAAAATATTAGTTATACCAAATCAGTTGTTACAATGGTTTGTTTGTTGCTAGCTGAGGTACATAGGTAATTTCACAGGATTGGAAATCGTTATATTATGGTTGTATTGTATTATTAAGATGCAAATCTTTAACGTCGCAGATTATAGTGTGATGTGCACAATGAAAAAGTTAAAAGATTAATGTTTTCGTACGCTGATTGTACACTTATTATACCAGTGTAAGTGGGGTGTCGTTTGATATTGTCATATTACCCATCGTGCAAAAAATATAATTATCGTATAAGTACCTTTATTGTTTTATTTATGCCTTAGTTGAACCCTTTAGGAGAGGGGACCTTATTACACGACTGCCCAAAAAAAAGGATTGTTATGTGTTCATTTAACGATGGAAGCCGGCCGTATGAGTGGCCACCTTTCTATGGCGCCTTGTAATTGTAAAGTATAAAAGTCAAAGTCAAAACATTTATTTCAATTAGACCATTTACAGGCACTTTTGAATTGTCGAGGAGTCGGTCAGTTAGTCCGAAAGCTGAAGCTAGTTGCTCGTTCCAAAACGGAGGTTGGCCTCTATGGAGCAGAACGAGCAAGAAACTCCACGGCACTCTTTTCAATTAGGTTTTTACAAAATACTGGTTACATTATTTTTGTTGCTTCTACATGTGAAAACAATGAAGATTAGTAAAACAATAATAAAGTATAATATAATAAGAATCAAGATGTAAGCCATGGCAGTTAAGAGATGGCCAATCCCAACTGACAGCGCTCGTTCATGAGCATGACGCGTGGATCAGCACCACCTAGCTCAACCATCTTAAAGGGATCTATCATCTTACATATTACGCACCCTGGGTATAACAACCCAAATTTAATGAATTTATCATAGTTCTCACACGGAGTTGGTGACTACGTAGAATAAAAGCATCATGTGACAAAATATAACATGTTTGCTTAAAAAATTCAGAACGCCATCTCAGTAAAACTGGCTCTGTAAAATTCCGAGTTGAAAGTTGAATAAAATCTCTCAACAGATGGCAGTGTCTACAATATAGTTGTTTCAAAGTTGTGTTGATAGATGGCGTGACAAGCTCGACTCAAAAGCTTCGGCCCGGGCATGCAATTTGTAGTGGCCGATGTAGAACAAATAGCGGTTATTGGGGCAGTAGTGCATTAACTAAAGTGGGTCATGCGTATTTCGCTCGATGAGAGGGTTTGCTGTTGCGATTGAGATGGCTCTGAACTATTATCTAGTAACATGTTTAGGTGTATGATGATTTATAAGATAAGATAAGATAAGATTATTTATTTCGCAAATATGGGTACAGTACATGGTTTAAAAAACAATTAGCAAAGTTCAGCCACATTTTACCATTAGGCATGTGAAAGGTACAAGACCAGCAACAAAAATAATTATATTATGTAAATAACATTCAACATTTAGTGATAGCCGTGTTTAATAGTTAAACAAATGCATTTTCGTTTTCTGCAAAAAACTCTGAAATGTTGTAATAGGCTTTACCCACTAGAAAAGTGCGTACCTTTTTTTTGAATTAAGTTAGATTTAATGCCTTCCAAGATTTAGGTAGCTTATTGTAAATGAATGGAGCCATGCAGAAAACACTTTTGCGTATGAGTGCTGTATTTGCGGTTGGCATACATAATCTGCTATCATCGCGCCTATTTCGAGTATAAGTCTATAATTTAATAAATTACTTTTATCTATGATAGAATTTTAAAACTTAGGCTTTGAAATAAGTATAGATATTTTTTTGAAGAACAAAGGAGGAATGGATGTGATCTTCCGTTCTAAAGTTGCAATGAAGGAAACAAAGCTCTTTATGTTAACTAACTTATTATAGGTACCTGTAGTTTTCATGGCGATGTCTTCAGTCAACGGACAAGACCGTTGGGGTCAGGGTTCCTACCCCGGTGCTGAACTACCTACCTACTACTTGACGGTTCACGCTGCTTTTGAGAAACAGATTTTCTGGTCCATTAATAAAAATGGATGGCCAGACACAGTGCAGCGGCAGATCCTTTTTTGCACACATTTTAATGGATGTTACTGGTCTTCTTCTTCTTCTAATCGTGTGGGTAGTAAGGCCTTACGACCCTACACACCCTTGCCTTGAGTTTCTAAGCCGCCTCAAGGGCCTCTGACATGGTTTGAGTGGAACACTAAGTCCAGGTTTCCTCACGATGTTTTCCTTCACTGATGCCAGTGATGTCCAAGCTAAACTTTAGAAAGTACATATGAATTGAAAAATTCACATTGGTACTTGCCCGGATTTGAACCCGCAACCTCATGCATGAGAGGCGGGCGCCTTAACCACTGGGCCATCACGACTGGATGTTACTAGTATCCTATACACATATAGTGTATAGGATACTAGTAAGCAGCGTTTGTAAAAAAGTTTAATTACAATAATATCAAGTTCACTTTAAGATTTATCACGGAAAAAGTTCATTTGGGATGGAAGGGGGGGGGGATTGAGCTCTTTAACCCGCCCCCTGGACACGGCACGACTGTGGTGTTTAAGCCGAAACGAGCGCAATAAGTCATCCCCTTTTTTCTGGGCGTTCCAGGAATAATCAGGTCAAACTAGGTCATGTACTATATTAAGTCCATGTTATGTCTGTTTGCCAAGCAGACCTAATATGGACTTAATACACGATTACTTTTAGGTCGCCTTGAACCGAAAGCCATAAATAAAAAAAAAACAAAAGCGCTTGGGACCATATTTTTCAAAAAGTAACAATGAAAAAAAAACAGCTGTTTAGTACACTTTGACGAGTTTGACGAACATAAATGTACTGAATAGCAGATTTTTTTTAATTGTTACTTTTTGAAAAATATGGTCCCAATCTTTTTGAGTTTGATGATCGAGTTTATGGCTTTTGGTTCCAAGACGACCTAAAAGTAACCGTGTATAGCACAGGGTAGGTGTCCGCGCGCGACTTCGTCCGCGTAAATGTTGGATAACGCGGTTGCAAATGAAGTTGCTGAAGCCTTTATCCTTCCATGGGGTTCAAACTTAGCATCCCGTATAATTTAAATGCGTAAAAATTTCATTTAAATCGGTAGTCGTAAAAACGTTACGTAACAGACAGACAAAATTGCTTTCGCATTTATAACTATATGGATATGTATGACTGCCTCGTTGGTCTAGTAGTCGCAAAGCGCGACTGCTGAGCATGAGGTCTTGGATTCGATTCCCAGATCGGACAAAGTGTTATTGAGGTTTTTCCATAGGTACGGAATTTCTCAGTAGCAGCCTCGGAGTTTGGATTTGTGCGCGGCTAATGGCATTAGGCTCGCCCCCTATTACATGGGAGTTAAACATAACTGGCGAAATGTGGGGTACAGCTCTGATCATCCCTTCGGGGATTACAGGCGTGATGTTAAGTTATGAGTGTACACGTAAACACCCGCATCGACGCGACGACGATAGAGGACTCTATAACCCGATTAATTAAAGAAAGGAATCTTAAATGGCGGCTCTTATCATGTTCTCTCGCTCGCACACTAGTGCCTTCTATACTCACTCTCGCGCGTAGGTACCGTAAGCAGAAAAAAAAAGTCTTGATTTGCTTCCTTCTTAGGTTCTTATAAAGTCTCCTTTTTTTAAAATTTATCGTTCCTTTTATGATGTTGTTAACGTTTAAGTTTGATAAAGACAGTTTTAAAGGCATGTTACGCGTTCAAACAATATGTCGTTTAATTTAATTAACACAGGAACTTGAAAATGAGATATTTTGTTTGTAGAAATATCTTAACGATTTTGGTGTCAAATGAAAGGTCTGCAACCATTTTATTCGTTTAAATTATGTAAATCGGTCCAAGTGAAAAAAAAAAACTGGTTTTACCTATATGCTGACTGTGGTGCCGATACCCTTGTTCACAAACTAGACTAAATTTAGAGATTTGACATCTCTTACTAACATACAGCGAAAGGAAAGGACGGTGACATTCCGTGACATTAAAGAACTAAGTTAGAGATGTCAAATTAGTTTTGCCTTGAACTTCTCCGTATTTTTAATCCACACGTTTTAAGATGTCAACTATAACTGTATGGATGTGTCAGATGGACTAAATTTGACAGCTTTTATTTACATTAGTCTCTTTCTAATTTTATTGGACAGAAAAAGATGGAAATAGTGTAATTTTAGTTTGGTTTGTGACCAAGGGAATCGGCACCTGTGTCTAACTAACTAACTTCTAGCTAAATTTGTCTGTCAAAGTAAGTACGTACATTTAAGATACCTGTCTTTAAAGCACCGGCTTATATTTCTTCTCGTCATCTGGAGTTTATTATACTTCTACCAGTTCCCTGAGACTTCCTACGCGTGTTATGTTGACGTCTTTGGTTACTTCTCCGCATTCATGGGTCATAGCGTTTTGTTGTATAATAGCCTATAGCAGAGGTCACCAAATGGCGGACCGCTGTCTGCATGCGGGCCGCCGACATATTTTGTGCGGACTGCGAGAAAACAGCAACTTACCCCACACAGAGTGCGTAATTTAATAAAAATGGATAAATATTTGTTTTCAAACCATCATATTGAAGAAGTCCCTGTACATAATTGTCAGATCAGCACGACAAGGACATCAAGCTGAACTGTCTGTATATTAATCTGTCGCACTCGGGTATTTCAATATCATAATTTTTTTCTTTCATTTCTTACCATTTTCACAACCCCACTCGCCGCAGGGCAGCAAAACGCGACGCTCACGGAGAGCGCTCGCGGCGCGCACGCGGCGTTCGCGCTACTTATACGCCTAATGTGGGGTCAGCCTTATTATTATGTTCGCTAGACTCTACACCAAATGGATTGTCTAACTACTTGCTTACCTACTTTATTTGAAAAGTAAAGGCCTATTTTTTTTTTTTTGTATTTTTAATAAATATAGTATTCGACAAAATGCTTCTGGCAATTTTATTTCATAAAAAATTTAAACTTGCACGTTCACTGTGTCACAGCGTCTAACACTGAAGGTAACTAATGACTCAAAAATATACATTTCATTATTCTACCACAATAATTCCAAAGTTCATTTTGTGAAATTCGTACCCGTAATATTTTGTCTCCATATTACTTAATTTAATACATTTATTTGTTTCCAATATTTGAGTATTATATTATTATATCATATTTGCATGTATTATATTTGTATGGGATCGTTAATGAGCTTGTTGAATAAACTTAGTTGATAAATAAATTTAGTTTTTGAGGATCCCTGTGTTGAAGCTGATCTGTGAAGGTGAGCTTGTAACCAGCTGCCCGCTCAGCCGAAACAACTTGCCGTTGATCGAAGTAGCTGCTTCCATTTTCCTCAAAAACATATTCTTACTCGACATGTTCAGAGTTTTCTCCGTCAAGGTTTTGTTGGATTCTGAACCCAAAGAATTTATGATCGAATCCGCATCAGTGTCTATATTAAATATATTGGTGTGAGACTCTTCGCGCCACAGTTTCTGTAAGTTAAGCGCCATCAACTCCAGCTGGACCTGAGACAACTCTCTAATCACGTCGATCTGGACTGACATTACGTTGTCACACGTCTTTAGTAAAGAATTTAGCGTCTCCAGAACATTGGCACGTCTCTTCTGAATACTGTACTGGTTGTCTATGTTTCGCTCGAAAAACGCCAAGTGCTCATACAGCTCCGCCAGCTGCAATGAGCAGGATATATACTGGGCAGAATGATGGCCGAAGTCGTAGTAGTGCTTCGCCCGCATCAGCCACTTGTATGTGAAAGCGAACAGCTTTCTTGCTTCCTCAACGCTCTGAACGCTTTCTAAAGGCACTTTAGCTTCCATGTCATTCAAATCCAGAGAAGGGAAAGTGAATAGTTTCTCAGGAATGCTGCAATCTCCCTTTCCAGATTTTTCTGGACCCATACCTTTCATGTTTTCATCGTCTAACTTTTCCGAGCCGTCCAGACTATCTTCGAGCAAGTCGACAGTCTTCCACAGATCTGCTCCCGACGATGTTTGCGTAAAGTATTTGTTCAAAATCTTCTTTTTGGACATTTTGAAAAGCGTTAATCCGTATTTAACCCAGTGGTGACTCAACTCCAAAAAGTGAATTTCAAAATCTGCCTTCTGCAAAACGAATTCCTCCGGCATGAGTTTGCAGTTGTCATGGCAGGTCTTTAACACGTGGTAGGCGGCGCACAGGTGATGTCGTGCATTGCCGATCTTACTCAAATAAGTAAAATAGTTTCCCAGACGCGCCGTCCTCAAAGCCCAGTCCTGTGGCGTGCCTTCTTTCATTTCCAATTGCCTTCGAAGAGCTGTATGATTGTATAAAGTGTATTTCTGAGGCAAATTCATTTTGTTGTACAGGAACGCCTGCATTTGAACGTTGTTTGTGATGACTTTGTCGACTTTTTCAGGATTCACACGTTTGATGTTGGACACCGGCTCCGCAGTGAATAAGTCTTCGGCATCAAGGAACTTGTCAGACTCAGACTTGCTGATCTGGTCATACAGCTCTTCCATGTTCTCGAGAATCTCACGCGCCATAGTGGTCTGGTCTAGTTGGATCATGTAATAGCATAGCAGGTTCTGTATTCTTAATAAAATGAAAAGACATTCCTCCCTTAGAGCATGCGGCTTCAATTTTTCAAATGACGCTTGAAGTATGTTCCTTTTCTCGATCAGGGATAAAGGCATGGTCTTAGCAGAAAGAAGGACTAGGTAACCTTCCATCGCCAGGGACCTCACGAATTGATCATGGTTCTCTTTACCTAGGACTACCAATTCATTTGTGAGGGTTTGAATATCTCTCTTCAAGTTTTGGAGTCGCTCTGTAGAGTTTTTACTCTTTATGCTGGATCTTACGTTACTAAATGTGGTTGTGATACGATTTAATGTTTCCATCATGATTTATATACATCTGTTTTACTATTAATTTTACAAAGTTACATCGAATGAATAAATTTTTGCATGGATTCTTGATACTGTCAGATTTAATTAAATTCCGTTTTGTGACAGAATTTTGCGTAAGTGGGCTTTTTCAGCCAGTATGGAATAATGTGTAGCAAGGAGACTATGGTTTTGAGTAACTTAGTTTTTTAGCAAAAAGGAAAATCATGTATAGATAAACTACGATAACTTGGTGCGCTCCTCCACAATTCAAAACTTTTGAAAATGTTTGTCGAAGTATATGAAAGACTCACAACGCATGTGTGCGTACTGAGACGGCTCTCGAGACAAAAACAAATCAGCGTTTGATTGCTCGACTAGCAGCTTCATTTTTTACTCATTATTGAAAATGACGTGCGTCGTCTTGCGCAGTCGGCTAGTTATGACTAGTTGATTAACAAATCTGAAGTTACTTACTGAAGACGAATACTTACAACTACATACAAACTCTTTCATAAGTATGTAACTACACACATTGAGATAGTAATATGGAGGGGCGCGCTTTGTTATAGTAGTTTATCTCTAGTTTGCAATACCGTAGAAATTGGATTAAATCATCTTGATACTGTTTATTTTATTTTTACTTTAAGGAATGTGAATGAATTTTGAAAAATCAATCAATTTTTTACATACCCGTTTATTGTAGTAGCTTTTGCCAGCAACTTCGTCCGTGTAAATGTCGGTTATCGCGGACGCAGACGAAGTCGAAGTCTAATAAAAAGTAGCCTATGGCCATCCCTGGGTCTTAAACTATCTCCATGCCTTTCATCAAAATCGATTCAGTGGTTTAAGCATGAAGAGGTAACAGACAGACATACACACTTTCGCATTTATAATATTAGTATGGATATCGTTTCAAACATAAAGAAAAATTAAAACCTCATTCTGAAATAGAATATGATTCTTAAAACTAAAGTGTCATTGGGTTTTTCCAACAGAAATTTCTCAATAGCAACCTCGGGGAAGGAAATAGGCTCGCCCCCTATTAGGTACATTGAGTTTATCGAGTAGTCAAATAAAATAGCAAGTGTTTCTTTTTTTAATTTTTAGCTGGTTCAATTCCCGATTTAGGTAGGCTTGTAGAAAAAACTGTGAATACAGGTTTGTTTCATTATAAAAATAAAGAATTGCTTCCTTTCTGTATGATAATCTTTCTTAAGGATTTAAAGTGGTTTTCCTTCAGGGACTATTGATTTTTTTCCATCCTGTGTATTATATACCTACCTACTTAATCTCGAGAATTTGATATTATAAATTTTAGTGAAGTACCTACATACACTGCCTCGTTGGTCTAGTGGTCGCAAGCGCGACTGCTGTGCATGAGGTCTTGGGTTCGATTCCCAGGTCAGGCAAAGTGTTATTGGGTTTTTCCATCAGGAATTTCTCAGTAGCAGCCTCGGAGTCTGGATTTGTGCCCGGTTGATGGCAATAGGCTCGCCCCCTATTACATGGGACTAAAAACATAACTGGCGAAATATGGGTGTACTAATAGGTATACCTCTGCCTAACCCTTCGGGGATTACAGGCGTGATGTTATGTGTCATGTTATGTACCTACATACATTTTTGTCTTACGGTTTGAATTAATTTATTTCTAAAGATTACAAATCAGTTTTACTGAAATAAATACTTCAAATTACTTAGTTTATACCTTTTATTGCCTTGTTCAGGAGTAACACAAGTATAAAGTGTTAACATTGCGAATATACGAAGGTAATTGCTAAAAGTAAAGAACTGTATACCCGCTGCCGCACGGCGCGTTGACGCGGTCGACGTGCAGTGACTTTGATTTTATGTTTGAAAATGTTTGTAATCAAGGACTCTTACACTGGTGGCAAATTAATTATGTTAGTATATTTAGCTTTTTTATTTTATGACCTTTTAAGATGTGACATTTTAGTAATTTTTAATTAGTTTTAGTAGTAAAATAGTTTTATATAAGTAGTTTTTATATATTTTGGTAGTGTCGTTAGTTGTAGTTTTGGTGTCTTTATAAAGTTTTGCTCCCGCGGTGTTATTGTTTTTTTTTCCATAATTAGTCACTAGGTACTACTTATATGTAAATACTGTGCATGCCTCAGAATACGTTTTTGTACCTGTATGTGTTTTGTGAATGTGATTTGTGGGGTGTAATGTGTAATGTGTGTCTTTGGAAATAATTTTTATTTTAAGGTTTTTATAATCTTTGTGTTTCAGCACTCATGTCAAGAGACAAAACAAAAACAAAGGGAAACGTGTCTTGATCTGTTTTCCATTGGAACATAAGGTACTTATTATAAGCTTTTAAGACAATAATCAAGTATTTCATTATTTTTTAATCAATAATCAGGGTTTCCAATGAGTTTTATAGATATTAAGTATTCCGATACGTCTCACATGTTTTAAAGCGCTTAGAAAGTTAAAAAGACTGCCTCGTTGGTCTAGCGGTCGCAAGCGCGACTGCTGTGCATTAGGTCTTGGGTTCGATTCCCAGGTCGGGCAAAGTGTTATTGGGTTTTTCCATCAGGAATTTCTCAGTAGCAGCCTCGGAGTCTGGATTTGTGCCCGGTTGATGGCAATAGGCTCGCCCCCTATGACATGGGACTAAAAACATAACTGGCGAAATGTGGATGTACTAATTGGTAAGTACACCTCTGCCTAACCCTTCGGGGATTACAGACGTGATGTTATGTTATTATGAAGTTAAAAAAAAATAGAGTTACTAAACCATAATTTTTTTCTGTGAAGTAGCTCTCCCATAAATATTAGAAAATGCATAACCTGTCATTTCCATTTCAATTTTGTATAGCGTCCGTTGTTTCCCTATTCCTATCTAGATGGCGTTGGCGTCGAGTTAGAAGTCACAATGGTTCGTTACCGCGCGTCCCATATAGAGCCAGCAAAAATTTCTGCAAAGTACTCGTATTTAATTTTAACTTTCTATTAAAATCCTTCCATGGATAAATTTTTGAAAAGCGAAACCGTCACTATGTGACGATCGCTTATAATACCTTATATCCTTCTCTTCATGACTTTGTCCACGAGGCTAGTCGCGGGAATCGAGCCTGCGACACGTAGCGCAACGGCCAATCTCTCAACCAATACGCCAACCGTGTTGTCAATTTCAGTAGCGCCGCGCTTTAAGTTTGTTTATTTATTTAAAGTAAGCTGCTTTTTTACTATAACCAATAGTTTCGAACGCGATGGACAGACATCGTGACGCGAACGTTTACCGTAGACTCTGGTCCGTGGAGCTGTGTAACAGTTGTTGTACTTTAAGACCGTGTAGGTGATGCCCTCTGTGTGTAATAGTTTATTTTATTGTTATTACAGAAGAAAAATGTTAACCCTGGAGTGTCTAGAACGGTATAGTCATCACAATATTTTAATTCAAGAGTCCAAATTTAGGTATCATTGTGGGCCGCACATTCGTGGATTGGATAGTTGACGACACCAATTAACTAATATTCATATTCATTTATCATTTATTTGCATTCTGTAATGTGTATTTTATAAGATGTTAATATAGCTTAAAGCTAAAGTTCAGTTATGGACACTGTTAAGGCACAGCAACATGGTATTAACTTAAAATAAAAAAAAAAAAAAAAAAAAATATTAGTACCTATAAAATTACTGGCATCTGCCCGCGACTTCGTCTTTGGTTACTACTCCACTCCCGTGGGTCGTAGCGTAATGTTATGTGGCCGATACTACGAGTATATCTCACGAATCTGACTACCTATAAAAAAATCCAATTCGACTTTAACATTCAGAGATAAGCGCGTTTAAACTTGTTTTTTTTAAACTGTTTGTTATATTAACTGATAACTAATCAGGCAGCCTCGGAGTCTAGATTTGTGCTCGGTTGATGGTAATAGGCTCAACCCCTATTACATGGGACTTATAACTGGCGAAATGTGGGTAAACTAATGGGTACTATAACAACCCGGACGTGGGCTGTTACTTGTACCGGTATATATTTATCAATCTACTTGATTGAAACATTAAATTGAATCATGAATCATTAAACTTAGTCTATTCACTTTTAAATAAATTATATTTGTTAATTATAGTTCTTAGCTTAGGCTTGATAGCCGCTGACACACGGTCTGTCTCTATTCTAAATATTAAAGTAATATTCATCTCTTATCAAATAGTTTGCTTATGGCTCAAACATCCAGGGTCTTTAAAGTACACTGCTGCCTAACCCTTCAAGAATTACAAGCCAGGTTATGTTAAATATGTTAAAATAAATTAATGTCATAATTTTCTAATTTCCAATTATTATTAAAACATAATCATCATTCTCCAATAAAAATTCCGTCACACTGTAATATAGGTAGCTACTTTGTCTAATAAAAAGTACCGATTTTTTTTTAATAACATCAAATTAAATTCTTTCAAGCATTTCGATAATAATTATACAAATCATATCACCATAATTATAGTATAATTAATTATGACGATATTAGCAGTTCATTATAATTAATTTATCCATACTTTACAAAAACCACAATGTTTATCCAGTAAAATTTATCCGTAATACATATTATTATTGTCGAGTGCATGATAATGACCACATTTTGAATGCAACATAAAGTATTCCAGTCGAATGCACAAAAATGCAGACTATATTAACACAAATTATGAAATACAGTGTTTGGAGTGTCTGTCAGTCATAATTATGCTACTTAAATTGATACCCCTGCACTGCTGTACCGTTTAAAGTACCGTGTAAAGCATTTTCAATCAAATACCTACCAAAGTCACCGTCACGAAAATCTACAAATTATGTAAATAAAGATTTTCTAATAAGTCACGGAGCGAAAATTTTATCAACAACAAATAATCCTAAATTCAATCAACTTAAAGTAATATACGTATAATACTATACAAACGAGCAATTCACTCATAGCGATATAAGGCGCTGTCGTTCAAGGTTTTGTGGTACTGGAACGCGTCTGACACATTGAACGTTAACAATTGAGCCGTCATTTTGAAGTGAGTTCACGCTAACGCAGTACCTATTTGATCTAAGGGCTTGGTCACGGGGCATTCGCTGTTGTGAAAATTCGGCGGAGCTTCTTGCGACTAAAACAAATGTATGCAGAAGTACTAAGCATGCCACGCGTAGCGGTGACCGGCGAGGCGACCAGCGAATTTTGCCGAGCAAATCTCACGAGCGTCTGGGCGGCGCGGCGGGCGGGCGACTCAAACAAATGTATAAAACCATACGACGCATGCCACGGGGTCGAGCGGCAGATGCGGCGAATAGTCTAAGAAGTACTAAGAACCAAGAAAGTTAAGTTGTAGGTAAGTACTCGCCGCGAAATAATGAATACCGAATCTTTTATTGCAGAAATATTAGGTAGACCAGCTATTTGGAAGTCTGGTCATCCACAACATGAATAAAAACATGTAGTCAAGAGATTGTGGGAGGTAGTATGTTTTTATTTATTTAGGTAGGTACAAATAAATACGTAAATCAGTAGGTTACAAAGTAGTTTAAAAAAAAATCTGGATATAGCTGTAATGCTCGTTATATTTCTTATGGAATCCTTACTCTATAATCCAATTTTTATTCAAATCATGAACTCCACAATCTTTTACAAACATAATACGTATCCTGAATAAAAAAACGACTACCCTCCAAGCAATGTCGAGACAAGTTTGTTAAAAGACATATCGCTCTTGGTCTATACTCGCGCCGCCCGGTCCCGTGGCAAAGCCAAAAAATGTGTTTATATTATTTATAGCTTCTCGTGACGGGGACTTTAGTTAATTATCGGATACGGTTTCAATATTATGCTAAAAGCTCGTATTATCTCCGTTCAATAAATTTCATTTATGAATACAAAAGCAGACACGAATTTTCGTTATGAAAAGGAAAGATTATTTTTGCAGAAAACCAAATACTTATTAAATAAATAGTTTTGTAGTTTAAATAGTGAAAACACATTTTTTCTTTTCATTTATTTTAAGTGTTTTGTGTTGAATTATTGTAATTGGTTACAATCGTAACTGTTATGTTATTTAACAAAGAAAATAAATATCCTTCGTTCCCTTCACGTTTTTTAATAAATATATTAATAAACATGAACATTTATTTATCAATATTTTTTTTTAAGGAATGTCTTTTCCTGTTCATTTAACTTTAATATACTTTCTTCTCGAGTTGTTCTGCATCAGTGTGGCTACCGTAAGTCTAACCGCACAGGGGCCACAAACGCCGCCACCTGAAGCTAGAAGCGGCATTGAGTGAGTCAATATTACATGTATGTAAACTACAGGTAATACGTCGATGGCGGCGTTTTGTGGTTGTGGTCGGTGACCCGTGTGCGGCCAGGCTTAGACGGCTATTAGCCACGTCATTTTACGATGATAGGCAATAGGGTAGTTGACTAAGAAAATATATTTAGTCTATCTATTAAATTACTAAAAATATTGTATACGTATTTTTTCTTTTGTCCGGCAAACAAAAAAATACGAAGATACAGCGCTTGGAAATTTCGTATGACGTCACGCCGTGCTACAAATTTTACCACGTTATTACGTCAAAGCCCCTTACTTCTTAACTTTGATGTGATATATCTTTGTAATTTTTTATCTAATTGATAAAACAAAAAATACGTGTTCAATATTTTTTAATAATCTTACTGAGGATCGAATCAATTTATTTTTACCCAGGCAACATCCCTATTAAATGAAGTTGTTTTTTTGTAATCGCACAAAATTAAGTCTGTGCCGCTTTCGAAAAAAAATGGTTAAAAATTGTCACACACAGAATTATCGAATTGATTAGATAGTCAATACCGTCTTTTGAGAGAAGTGAAGCAGGTTCTAATATTATTTTAGTCTAGTTTGGACTGTAGTTGCATTAAAAAGGTATTGATTTATTTGACCTGGTTTTTTAATAATCTTTAATTTTTAAGTACCTATTTTCGTCTTAAGGTGATCGCAATGCGCCAGCACTAGCAGGCACCGTCCCAGGAAGCAGGTCAGGCAGCAAAAGTAGGTAGAGATAAACTACGAAAACTTGTCGTGCCCCTCCGCAATTCTTCCGCAAAGTATTTACAAGACTCACAACGCATGTGTGCGTAGTGAGACGGCTCTCGAAACAAAAACAAATCAGCGTGTTATTGCTCGACTTGCAGTTTCATTAATTACTCATTATTATTGAAATAGTAGTAGTAAATAGTAATATGGAGGTCCGCGCCATGTTATAGTATTTTATCTCTAATCTGCCTTCCACGAATAACACTTGAGCTCCGTTTTATTTCGACTGAATGCAGACGATTTAATAATCTTTATAAGCAGTTTTATTTTGTTGTAAATAAAATAAGTACAATGTTCTGTGTTTATAAACCCATCTAATGAACATAGTTGCTGTGTTCGTCTTCTGTTTAAAGATTGCCGAAATGATTCTAATTTCTTAAGCTCCCGCCAAGATTTGACGTCTTAAAGCAGTTGCGGGTAATGGGGGGTATACTGGTTTTTAGAACGCAACAGGTGGCATACCAGTATTTCTACGACCCCGAGGCTTTGTTGCCGGGGACCGTCGGGGACCGTCTTTAGCCGAGCTCAGCCGAGACTTATCAAGCAAGCGGAAAAGCCGCGCGGCTTAAAGATACAAACTGGGCCGCCAAACACTGAACTAGCAGTGTTGATTCAACGATATCTAAAGGCCAATCTGTACTAATATAAACCTGAAAAGATTGTTTGTTTGAACGCGCTATTTTCTGGAACTACTGGTTCGAATTTAACAATTCTTTTAGTGTTGGTTATTCCACTTATCGAGGAATGATACAATATAAAGCGTAACAAAACAAGCTTCTATAATTAAAAGATTAGAGATTTAAAAACACGACTGCAAAAATTGCACATATTTGCACTTACTTCACTCGTTATTTTTTTTTTTTGATGACGTTTTTTATTTACAGTGTTATACATTTATTTAATCTACTTGTCAAATTCTAGACGATAAAATTAGACACGACCAGATACATTAAAAAAAAATGCAAGGATTGTAACGATACCCAAAACATCTCAATCGGTTTACGCGTTTAAAAGTTATGGTAGAATAATATGGCGATCATGAGGGGGAGGGAGCTGTATTTATATGATAGCCAGATTCAAGCGGAATAGTATCGGCTTTATAACACTACGCTGCCACACACAAGAGCGGAGTAGTAACCAAAGACGTAACTCAAAGCGGGTGGCGGAGCTAGCTCTAACATAACATATAACATAACATCACGCCTGTAATCCCCGAAGGGTTAGGCAGAGGTCTACCCATTAGCACACCCACATTTCGCCAGTTATGTTTTTAGTCCCATGTAATAGGGGGCGAGCCTATTCAGCCTATCAACCGGGCACAAATCCAGACTCCGAGGCTGCTACTGAGAAAATCTATAAATCTAATCTTTGCCCGAACTGGGAATCGAACCCAAGACCTCACGCACAGCAGTCACGCTTACGACCACTAGACCAACGAGGCAGTCTAGGAGCTAGCTCTACTTTAAAAAAAAAACGTTCATAATATAGTATAGTGTCAGCGACAATCACTGAAACAAATAACCGTATCACTGTAAGTACATTACACAACATACAAAAAACATATTTCTTGCAATAAAAACTTTAAAAAAAAATCTGATGACTACCTATTAATTTTTTTTTAATAAGCTATTATTATGTATTCATATAGATAGAACATGAAGAACTAGAATGAATAATAATATTGCGTCCCACTGATGGGCACAGGTTCAAAGCAAGCTTCATATGTAATAGGGGGTGAGCTTATTGCCATTAACCGGGCACAAATACAGACTCCGAAGCTGCCACAAAAAAAATCCTGATGGCAAAACCCAATAACACTTTACCCCGACCTGGGAGTCGAACCCAAGACCTCAACTGCAGTCGCTCTTTGCGTACCTACCAACGTTAGAAAAATTAATTTTTACTTTTTGATTTTTTTACAAGAAATATACCTAAGAGTAATTTATTTTTAAATAACACAATAACAAACTAAAAAAAAAGTTATATTGTACGTAGAATATTCCAAAAGTACATTCTTGTTCTTACTCTTATTAGGTCAGGTGCGGAGTACTCGTAACCGGCGTGCTTGTATGACGAGATGTATGAGCGTGGATGAGGCAAAAGGAGTATGTAAGGATCGTAGCAGGTGGCGTTCTGTAGTTTCTGCCTAGCCCCATGGGAAAAGGCGTGAGTTTATGTATGTATATTCTTAATTCCAACTCACCATTGTTCTTAAGGATCTCGGTAGTACGCGAACATTCAGACATTCCGACAAAAAAGACAGAAGATTATCCAGCTTAGAAAACAAAGCACAGCATACAATCCAGCCGAACCAACACAGTAAAGTGACAATTCCAAAAGCAACAAGTAAGCTGAAAAGGCGTCATATTCTGAAAATGGATAGCTGTTGGATTTTCTCAACCAACTGATTGCTAAATAAGAATAAAATAATAATTATACAAATAAATATAATAATATAATATAATATCTATACAAAAAAATTTAAGTACTGTTTGTAATATTAACTTAACCGCTTTTTACTACATGCATATGAATGTACGAGTATGTACGGTACTTATGCCAAAATAACATTAAAAAAAAAAAATTGTCTGTTTGTTCCGGCTAATCTCTGGAACGGCCGAACCGATTTTGACGGAAGTTAGCTTAGCACACTGGCAGATAGCTGATGTAATTTAAGGCTAACTTGGCTACTTCTATTTTAGAAAAAGAATTCGAGTTCCACGCAAAAAAATAAAACCTCTCAGAAAATACAATATAACACCATAATTATAATTATAATTACAACCAAGAATACTATAATTATTACAAGCCTAGGTATGACTGCCCCACTGCAGGACAAAGGCCTCTTCTGACACGGAGAAGGCACGAGCAAGTCAGCACACTTCCCTAGGCGGATTAGCGATTTCTCCAAAACTTTTAGTTCAGGTTTCCTCACTCTAATGATACAATAGTAATAAAAAACTAGGTCAACGGAAAATACTTTATACATTTTGATTCCCTCCTGAGAGTGTCGAAATATATTTTTTTCTGGCATTAACGGCCGTATCTATTTTTTATGTCAACTTAGTTAACTTAAGTTTCACTTAAGTTAGTTAACGTAACTTAGTTTGATTTTTTCACAGCTTCAACAGACTGCAGACCTGATACCGCCACGCGTTCCCGTGATAAAGAGTCTTGACAGACAGGCAGACGGATGGACGGACGGACAACAAAGTGATCCTATGAGGACTCCGTTTTTTCCTTTTCAAGTACGCGCGGAACCCTAAAATGGGACCTAGAATAAGTTAGATTGTATGTTAACGTTCCGTCGTCTCCAGCCATCCAATTTCTGCTCCAATTCTGTGTCCGTAAGGGCCCACGATTGTTAAATAAAAAAACAATACCTACCACCTAAGCATCTCATAAACGATTGAATATTGAGCCAAATTATTAGAAATTAAATACTTGCTGGTTGTCGTGGGATAGTTCATTTTGCCATAAGAAGACCCTTAAGAAGGGTTAACTTACTTAAACAAAAGGCTGTCCGACTTTAACGTACCTGACCTTATTCTGAGGCTTAGACTTTTCTTTACAACGACCTATATCTGAATCAGGACATACAATTAACAAGGTCAACGTGAACTCAGGGCGTGGCAGGTCATAGGCACGGTCAGGTATGACCTGGTTACGAGATGCATTTTCCGGTCACAGGTACCTGCCTGGGTATTGATTTAAAGCTTCAGGCTTCCTAGAATTGAGCCCGGGCGCAAAAGCTCGCTTCCACCCGAATATTGTATATAAATAATATTTCGGGTTTTCATTGACACACTATGATTGAGGTTTGGTATTTGTTTAGGATTGTAAAAATATCTCACTGAAACGCCTCGTTGTCTAGTGGTCGTAAAGCGCGACTGCGACATGAGGTCTTAAGTTCGATTCCCAGATCGGGCAGTATTATTGGGTTTCTCCATCAGGAATTTCTCAGTAGCAGCCTCGCAGTCTAGATTTGTGTCTGAGTGGTGTCAATAGGCTCGCCCCTATTACATGGGACTTAACATAACTGGCGTAATATGGGTGTTCTAATGGTTACACCTCTGCCTAACCCTTCGGGGAGTACAGGCGTGATGATGTTACCTGACTGAAACTTAGTTTATACGGGATGTAAAAAGACAAACGCATACGCTAGCGACACATACTGCTCAAGTAAAGTTGAGCAAAATTGTTGTGGAACGACATTTATTTTTAGTGTGATTACCGACTTTATAGCAGTGGGAGATTTAATGCACGCTAAACATTGATTTTATAGGTACATGCAACAGTACAGAAGGCGTATGGATATTTAAATTTCGAACTTGAACAATTTAACTTGAACATTTCGAACTTGTTTTCGTAAAAACATTACCTACAAAAAAAAATGAGATCTTTGACCATTTATAAAATATCTCCGTAACAAGAGAAGCCACAGGTATGTTCCTGAAAAAAAAGTAATTTAAATTATAGGAAGCTCGTAATTTTTGGCTTCGTTCGGCGTCTTTTTACTGCATGTACATATATTAAGGCTAGCATTTAGAGCCTGTTAACTATATGTACAGTCAACAAGAGAGATAGCTATGCAGGGTCGTCAGATATAGTTGAAGTTTTCTTAGAAATTTAATTTACAAACTAGATAATAAATAGTTCATTAATTAAGTTTCAATCGAAGACATCCATCGGTTTCTCAGAAAACTTCAACTATATATGTTGTATGTACATATTTTTTAGTTTTTTATGTTTCTGTGCAAAGGTAGAAAATTGTGTGTTAATCTATTTTATTTAATAATGCAAAACGTAGGTAAGACAAAAAATGTTCATTTTTTTTTCCAGTAATGTATGAATGTATACTGTAGCCAGTAAGTAAATAAACTTGTACTTACTTATAATTGAGTATTTGACACCGCTAATCAATTGGCATACTTTTTGTGAGTTATTTTTACTTGATGTACTATTTATTGATTACTAGCTGACCTAGCGAACTTCATGGGTATCGCAATTTTTTTTTGGTATGAAAAATATATGTTGTCCGATTCTCAGACCTATGCGATATGCACACAAAATTTCATAAGAATCGGTAACAATAGATAAAGCAAATTTTATTTTATTCATACAAAAATATTGCTAGCTGACATTTTGAATATAGCTGCTCGAAAGTTTTGTATAACGTCTATACAATACCTAAGTATATTTTTTTAAATAACTAGCTGACCCGGCGATCTTCGTATCGCCTAACAGTTCAAATTGACTTTTAAGTATTATCACAAATCTTTTGTATGGGAGTATAGAAAATTGTTGTTTTTAGACTTTTTCAGGATTTTTCTTTTTTTTTAGAATTTTTCTCTCCGTAAGAACCATCCTCGTACTTCAAGGAGTATTTTAAAAAAAGAATTAGGGAAATCGGTCCAACCGTTCTCGAGTTTTGCGCTTAGCAACACATTCAGCGACTCATTTTTATATTATAGAAGATAAATGAATTAGAATTTATTTACACAACTCGCGTCTTTTATTTGCGGTAAAAAGTACCTTATCGTTATTACTAAACTTTATTTAATATATAGGTAGGTACATATTAACAAGCTTAATAACAAAAAATAAAAACAAAGATAAAATAAAACTAAAAAAACATGTGTGTTGGAATAATTCAATGCCAAATACTTTCCCAATTTTAAGCACGAATTATTCAGACCTTAAAATCCGCGTACAACGGTTTGTGTACAACGCACTGTAACCTTTTGTTTACAGCGCTTTGTCGTGCACTACGTTCAGCGTAACAATAGATACACGTATCATTACATTTGAGGAATTTTCCCGATTGAGCTCCTTCCAAGCGTCATTTTGATCAAATAGTATTTTAAACACGATGCCATTTTGAAGATTGAATAATTAAGGTGATTTATTAAAAAAAATAGCTAGTTAATAACTCGTAAGTGAAACTTTAACTATTTGTTTCAATTAGCCTTATTAAAAGGTACTTTTGAACTTCATTTACAAGAAGACAAAAATAAAAGAATTTGGTCACTTTAATGTGCATGCTGTCGGGAGACCACAGCATGCACAATAAAGTAGCTAGATTAAGTGAAGAAAAAAAATTATTTAATTTAATTTCCTTTTCTTCACTAAAAGAATGAATGAAAGAAAGAATATACATATATTCTTTCTTCTCTTATATTTATAAGAGAAGTAGCTAGATTAAGTGAAGAATATTTATTCTTCACTTAATCTAGCTACTTTATTGTGCATGCTTCTTATAACATTATAAGAATATACATAAATGTAGGTATACCTAAGTTACCTATATCTTTGGTATTCATCTGTTTATATTTTGTTGGAGTACCCAAATAAAAAAATGTAGGACATAACTAGGTAATTAAAAAAAATATTTATATATTCACATTTCCCGGTTTGGTTTGGTGTATGTGAGTTTTTATGATTGTCAACGCATTCAGGACCCCGAGAAATTCCTAGTAAAACTTAATTGAAAAATTTAGAAGAAATATCTCGTAAAAAATATTTATAATTTTGAAATCAGCTCTTTTATCTCGTCCATAAAATTTTATTAAGTTTAATTTTACAGCAAAATATTACTGGTCTGTTAGTAAAGTCCTTTAAATGGACAGCCCAACCGATAAAGGATTAAAATTGATGCCGCAGTCAGCAAAGTGCAGGTACGGACAGAAATTCCAATGAATTTGAGCTCCACGGCGCGCAGGATTAATTGAAGGAATTTTATACTTACATATTTTGTATTGTGAGGCTGATGCTTTTATCTATTCGGCAATAATCGTTATTGACATTCGAATTTACAATATAGCTTTTGGGCTCCACTTCGTCTGCGTGTATTTTTGGTGTTTTAATTTTGTTTACGCGTAACCCTAAGGCGCTTTGCACACAGCAACTAGCTGGCAACTAGCTGTTTACATACATTTCAATTGGACCCGCGCACACAGAGCAACTCGAGTTTCGAGTTGCAGCAATCGTCAACAGTTTCCAGTTACTGCAATCGATGACTAAGCAATAGCAACTTTTAAATATTGTTTGTAAAGTTGCCGGTTTCCTCAACCGTCAATCGTAACGCTTCGGACGATTTTACACCCTCCCTCCCTGTCCGTGTGCCCGGCAATGCCAGTGTCGCTACGGCAACGGAATACGGCAACTCGGCGATGAAAGTTGCTCACAAATTGCCAAATAGTTGCGGCAACCGGCAACGTTATAGCAACTATTAACTTTTACAGGAAACTTTTAAAGAGTTGTCAGTTGCCTCAACTTAAGTTGCTCCGTGTGCAAAGCGCTTAATTCTTTTTCTAAAATAAAAGTACCTGTCAAAATCGGTCCTGTTGTTTCGGATTGGCCGGGATATTCAGACAGACAAAAATTGTACCTATCTACCGTGTATTTCATTACAAAATTAATGTATTAAATTTACATATATTCCATACGTTCTAAGATGGTGCGGGTGACACATGTCAGCAATTCATCTATGGATGTCAGAATCGCCTATCTAGGTCAGTGAATTTAATTTACTAGTTATTTACTTACTTAGTGTTCAGTTAAAATATTCAATAACGATTGTAAATCGCCGTAACGTTCAAGAGTGAAAAGCAAACAAATGTTACCGGAACCGTCCTAGAGCGTGAGGAATATAGAAAAAAAAATCTTTTATTTTGACAAAATAAACAGACGCTTAAATTTTATTTATTTGTATAGATCAGAATAGTCTTAATATATTATTATTAATAGTTTCAACTCAAAATCATTGTCATTTCAATTCGTGTAATTATTTAAGGTCTATATATGGAGCCTAAATAATTTCAAAATTATAAATAGTCTAGTTATAATTTTACAGATTACGAAAACATTTAATTTTGAATAGTACATACTTTTTGCGCAGCCGATAATTTCCTTTGTCTTAATATTAATGCAGTGGAATAATATTATGGTTAATAGTAATTAAACTCGAATTATATTTAAAAGACATGTGTGCGTAGTCAGTTTTACATTAAATAACTAAATTTCTTAATTATTCTACAGCTCTAAACCTCATATTGTTAGTATTGCGAGTACTTGTGTTACGTTTGTCATTGTTTTGTCTGTCTGCGAGATCGAATGAGAAATGAGGAGATCCGCAGAACTAAGGTAACTGACTTATCTCTCAAAATTGCGAAACGCATAGCTCGTCGAACAGACAGCCATTGGGGTGGCTCTCGAGTGGAGATCGCGTACCGGAAAGCGTAGTTTGGAGAGGCGCCCCACGGAGTGATCGGGCGACTTGGAAAAGGTAGCGGGAAATCGCCGAATGCGAGTAGCGCAGGACTGGCCATTATAGTAATCTTTAGGGGAGCCTGCTACTGTCTTGTTTCTACTTTGCTTTTATGTACAATTTTTCTTTTTGTGTTATGTGCGTCATTTTCGCGTGAATAAACAGTTTTTCTTTCTTTCTTTCTTTCTGTAGTGGATGCCATTCGGCTGATATGATGATGGCCTAATTTTACCAGTAAAATGAATATATATGATATCGCTAATCAGACTTATTTCAATTATATTATAAGTTCAGGTATCACGACCTTTTTTTTGACTGATGTTTAAGATAAGATACCGATACATATAGATAAGAACCGACATAGTCTAAATTAAGTTTAGTTCGTGCATAATAGAATCGACACCTTATTACAATTGCTATTCTAGGAAGTTTCATTAAAATCGGTTCATTCATTTCGATAAATAAAGTAAACGCTTTTAAAAGCAATAATACATTTTATAAAATAAATTTATGTTGAATTGTTTCACACGTTGAGTCGGCGCTCGCTGATACAGCAGCCAATTAGTCAATTCCAACTTGGCTTACATTTTTACATTTTGCGATGGAAACATATTCTTGAAACGGTTTATCGACACGGTTGGTGCAGTCAAAGTCAAAGTCAAATCATTTACTTCAATTAAAAGAAACTTTTAAATGTCATTTACAAGAAAAATAAAAAATTATAATATTGAATCTAGTTGCCCAGTGGCTGAGCGATTGTTTGCTGCGTTGGGTATCGCGGGTTCGATTCTTGAACTTAACAAATATTTGTATGGCCTAAAGGTTTCAACGGGCCTGTTTGTGTATGTAAGTTTGGATTTAAGATAGAAAACGCATCCACAGCACAAGAAAAAAAAAAAAAACAATTTGTAACTTTTTTATTACAGCAAGTTTTTTTTGTAAAAACATAAATAAAATAGTAAAATAGTTAGTGGATTTTTTATTTGTGCAAGATTTTTTATAATACTTACTTAGATTATAAAAGAAAACAAAAGAAAAACAAACAAGCTCTTACTTTTACAGTATTTATCCACATTAAAATTAATTAACTTAATCAGTGTAATTATATAAACTGATACGGACAGCGTAAGACCGGTCATAATAACTTCAGAAAATTTATCTTTTTATTTTGCTACCATTTTTTTTAAATCTTATTTTTTTTTTGCGGGAGTCCGATATCCATCATTGGGCATCGTTCGTTTGATATGATGATAATGAATATTGCTAAATATTTAAAAAATAATTCTCCACAACAAATCACATAAACACACGTCATTAATCTCATCCCGATGCCACCGGTGCGTGCATTCAGTGCCATTTAGTGGCATATTGCGTTTACACAACCAACAAAGCAAATGCCGTTTATTTATTCAATAAACGCAAAGCCAATAAACGGTTTGTACTACAACCATTTCACGTCAAACAGTGACACTGTTTCCACAAATATTGCATCGATAGTGTAGTGAAGCTATTACAGGAAGTGTATCCACAAAGACAGCGGAAGTGGTTGCCGGGCCGTGTTTAAAGCAGCTTAGAGGCAACGCGGTGAGCGCTGCAAAGACAAAGTCAAAGGACAAAGTGAAAATTAAAATTTTATCACTTGTTTCAACTACACCATAAATATTCACTTTTAAACGTCAGTTACAAGAAAGGAAAAAAATGTTACTTATTCCTAAAGGGAGTTTTGTATGGAGAAAAATGGGTAAGAAACTCCATAGGTTAACCAAAACCATAAACCACGCAATTAAAAAAAAAAATTACAATAAGTTTTATGGTTTAATAATTATAAGAACTGCTGATAATTATGACTGCCTCTTTGGTCTAGTGGTCGTAAGCGCGAATGCTGTGCATGAGGTCTTGGGTTCGATTCCCAGGTCGGGCAAAGTGTTATTGGGATTTTCCATCAGGAATTTCTCAGCAGCAGCCTCGGAGTCTGGATTTGTGCCCGGTTGATGGCAATAGGCTCGCCCCCTATTACATGGGACTAAAAACATAACGGTGGGTGTACTAATGGGTACACCTCTGCCTAACCCTTCGGGGATTACAGGCGTGATGTTATGTACGTATGTAATTATAAGAATTTGAAGACGATATACTTACAATTAAGTAAAAGAACAACATGTGCTACAAACTGAGAAGTGATATTTCTAAATACCTACACGGTGCTCACATGTTTACAATATTGCTATTGCATCGCCGACATTCAATCCTCTCATGTGGCTGCCGAAATGCCGACGTTCAACAACCGACAGATTACTCCGTATATTCCCTTTAAAGCTACTGCCACACAATGGCTAAACTTTACCAGACTTCGTTGTCTAGTTAGCCCATTAGTTAATAAATCCGCCTAATATCTTGACTGACACTTTATTTATACAAACGCTCTCTTTAATTTTTTAAAAGGTATACCTTTTAAAATATAACCTAAGTTATAACTTAGGTGTACTTCTTCACAATGAAGTTAACAACTAGGTATATAAAAAATAAGTAATATAATATCTACAAATTCATAGAGATAAAAAAATAATGAAAACCTTGGTAATTATTTTTAATGCTAATTATGATTAGCATAAAAAATTAATTACATTTTTTTTACATTATGTCTAGACATAATCAAAATAATGTTTTACATACATAACATCACGCCTATAATCTCCGAAGGGTTAGGCAGAGGTGTACCTACCCATTAGTACACCCACATTTAGCCAGTTATGTTTAAGTCTCATGTGATAAGGGCAAGCCTATAACATAATTTATAAGAAAGAAAGAAGCTTACTCTATAAGAAAGAAAGAAAAACGATTTAAGTATTCCCGCAAAAGATAAATTAATTTTGTTTTTTGGTTATAAACGTCAAACCGAGTTTTAGTAGCGGTTGTTAAAAAAATGGTTTAAAACACTCACTTTACATGTTGAGTTTCAGGAGTGAATAATATTTCCGTGAATTTGCGCTCGTGTGCCGTATACACAGATACATCTATGTAAGTACTGATGTAAGTTCAGTGTTGGACGATGGATACGATGATGTTTCTCGCGAATTCAAAATTAATAGAGCTTTTAGCTTTTAATGTTGTTAAAAGCTTTTTTTATGTTACCATACTTACCGACAATGATATCAGACTAAAAAATGAAATTACGTGACAATCTATGTAGGTAAAAAAAAATTACAATTTGATTAGTCTATCTTTTTTAATATCTGCACTTATCAAATGTTCTTGTATAAAAGCCAAGCCTTTTAGGCACTTGTCCTATTCACAGCGACGTGGACGAGTTGTTTTACACCTTGAGTTTCCGTAACAATTGTTTGTAACAATATTGTCTGGGTTTACATTGTGAGCGAAGTGAATATTCTGAGAACCATAATGTTGTTCGTAAGCCATCGACTAAGGCTCGAGGCATCGACTGTATGAAGGTAAGCGCCTTAAAACTAAGCAGCCTAAACTCC
The DNA here is from genome assembly GCA_949774945.1 of Hoplodrina ambigua. NCBI lineage: Eukaryota > Metazoa > Arthropoda > Insecta > Lepidoptera > Noctuidae > Hoplodrina > Hoplodrina ambigua. The sequence continues at coordinate 4,005,603 of OX458963.1, read as the reverse complement.
TCAGCATTGTGTACTCAGTAATGTTTCCTACTAAATACTGTACTCGAGCTATTATAATGTACACAAATGAACGCTTTCGGTATTTTAATGCTACATTATGTAGCTTCGTCGTTTCACGATAAATACTCAAGTAAAGTGAATTAAATGCTATTTTCATTTGAAATAATATCACTTTAGTTTTGCGAACGATGTTGCTGCGGTCGTAGTTAACTAGCAGAAATGTTCACGTAAGGTAAAAGGGAGTTATGCCTCAGGAACTTATACCTGACAGGAGACTCCCGAGAACTATTTTATTTTTCAAAATTTGTTCTATCCCACCTGAAAATGTTACATAACATAAAATCACGCCTGTAATCCCCAAAGGGCTAGGCAGAGGTGAACCCAATAGTACACCCACATTTCGCCAGTTATGTTTTTAGTCCCATGTAATAGGGGGCGAGCCTATTGCCATCAACCGGGCACAAATCCACACTCCGAGGCTGCTACTGAGAAATTCCTGATGGAAAAACCCAATAACACTTTGCCCGACCTGGGAATCGAACCCAAGACCTCATGCACAGCGGTCGTGTTCGCGACCACTAGAATAACGAGGCCGTCTGAAAATGTTGTGTTTAAAATTTTGATTTTGTTGTCCAAAATTCAATTATTTCCATATAATTTACAAACTGTCAAATTTGAAAAAAAATTGCAATTTGTTCAATGTAATTTGTAAATTACAAAATATTATAAAATAAAATAACCTATATATAAAAAAATCCTAACGTAATTCCTAATATTATCGAACCAAGTATTTGTTCTACCAAAGACAGAGATAACTAAGTTACATACCTATTTGATGGCGGAGTGTGTGCGATATACTCCCTTTTAATTTTTTACCTAAACATTAAAAGGGGTCATAAAAAAAAAAATATTGACACAAAGTACCTTTGTGTCATTTGGTCATTGCACATTACATTAAGAACATTTTTTACCAAGAGACCAACAAAAATCAGTGGATACATTATGGAGTTATGCGAACACAAATAAAATATTTAACCATTCGACCGCCGCGGACGTCAAACTAAAACGTGCTCACGTCAAAAATAACACTTTTTTACAGTCCAAAAAAACATTATTGTAAGTATGAAATAAATGTACGAAATAACGAATTTGTCGCTTGGACTAAGAGCACAGATTTTCATAATAAACGATGCGGTCAAAATGTTAATGGTTCAGCGGTAATTGTCGCTGTACAGACGCGACCCCTTTCAGCTTACATATCCAATATAAACAGTGAGTACCGTATGTCAATAATGAGTCAAAGTTCAAAGGGAACCTAGGATCAGGAGCAAATTAAATACCTGACATACCTACTAGTGTCCCTCATGACGTGCCCAACGAATTATTTCCAGTTACTGGGTCCGGCGCCGGGAGTTCACTGTTTCACGCCATCGTTTAAAATCGAGCGGATGTGTAGTATGCAGGTATGAAACCATAATTGTATTTACATTTAGAGCGGGGCGCGCGCTACCGGCGCGGTATTTTATCAACGTGCAACCAATATTTTGCAGCTTTTTTAAATCGATGTTTGATTTGTGTGTTTGTAAACGGAACCACGGTATTTAAACGTATCAAAGTCAAAGTCGGATCATTTATTTTAATTACACCTTTAAATTAAAAGGATCTTTAGACTGCTATTTACAAGAAAATTTATTGAGACTACTTAGTTTCGTATGGACAAGAATAGACAAGAAACTTTATACACATTTTTTTTTAAATTACTGTTTGCTGATGTAGTAGGAACATTGTTTTTTGATCGCTTTTGAACTTGCCGAGGTGTACGAGACTGATTTATTTTGTATATTGAAAAAAAAAATAAACCAAAAGAACTTGACTACGTTAAGCCGACATGTATATTTTTATTTTTTTTAAATATCGTAGCTACATTCTATGATTTTCTCCTGAATCATGTTCGTGTTAACAAACATATAAACACAAACATACCCGGAACTACTACACGTAAGCGTAACAAATATTTGTTACGTTTGGGAATCGAACACGTGATATGCAGAGTAACAACCAATTAAGCAGCTACTGCACCAACCACGTCTAAACATTATAGCTTTATTTGAAAAAACTTACATTACTATTAATTTTGTGATAGCCATTGAAGGAATTGTGACACGTAATAGAGACTGAACACAAAAGCCGTCAATGGCGCGCAATAATAAGGTAAGAAAATAATGACAATACGTAAGAAGAGACCGTTTCTTGTTTTTTCAACAAGCTTTGTTTACTTTTTTCACTTTTATCCGTCTCGGTGTCTGCTGTTAATCGAACCTTACAAGTTTAATTAAGCGTTGAGCCATTTCCCAATGTTTTAAAAAATATTTACGTGAAAATGCAATAGGTATAATGATGTCACAGAGCTGGTTTGTGGATTTTTTCTATAGGAACTTAATGATATATTCCAAGTAAAAGATCTACTTCCCGGTGTGCGATTAAGCTGGAATTTTGAATACATAGTAGGTAAGCAGATTGTATGAAAATGTAATAAAAAAAACATGATGTATAAAATAAAAATAGAAACTTTGAACATCTGAGGTTACTGGTCAGTGCTCGTTATAGACAAAGCCAAAACATATCACGTGTCTCAATTATACCGGCTCCCATCAAACAGAAACGCAGCAGCGCATAGCAAAACATAACAAAAATATGAGATGGAAAAATATCGGGAATAACAGAGCAAGTTACAGTTCATTTAGTCGTGGTTATGTGCAAGTGTCTGTAAGCCTAACACAAGCGCGGTGATGTGAATGTATTCTAGTTGAAATACGAATAATAATTATTATTTTATTAGTAAAATCATAATAATTATTATTCATTAATTATTATTTTATTAATAAAATCATAATAATAATTATTGTAAACTGACTGTCTGTGACAAATAATAAATGAATTTTAGTTTTGACTATACTATAGCACATTTTTGGTTGGATTTTATACAAATGTCATAATTAGTTTGAACTTCTCTTCTCAGGTCGACTCTTCGCATGACCAGACGGCTAACTTTGTCTAAGGCAAATAAATCTGAATTACCATACAACTGGCAATGATTCCAGCCTTTTGAACACTTGAGATCAATTTGGACGAGTTTTTTGATGCCCTACCTTCGTCTTTTGTTTTTAAAAATTAAACATACTTTATAATTATATATTATTAATTATACGTTTTGTGTTTAGGTTAACTATAATCTGATATAGAATTGTAAAAAAAGATTGATATAAAAAGTTGTCAAATTGTATAAGTGTAAAGGGCGAAGAGGGTATTTTTAATCAAAACATCGTTTGCGTTTACGTTACACTCAATCTGCGCGCTCGCGCTAAGCCCTCTTTTATCAGTTTTCATACGCTTTTATTAATTGGTTGTCTATTCATGCGTGATCATTTACTACTCGTGTTTGGTGGAATATTACATTTTATTTCTGCGTAATTTGTTGCGATTGCAACCCTTTAATGGTATGTAGTTATTTTGCAATTTTAAATGCAATCGTCGGAATTTGAATGATGTTTATCCTAGCAGGCAATCACGAGGTACAAATTGATTGAAAAAGTGTATGGTTATCGTTTCTCAGTTTTTTATTTTTGCTGCGTTTTTTCTTTGTTATAATTATCTGCATTGTTTTGTCTCAACTATGGTTTAGAAGGTAAATTCGGGTAATTTAATCGTTAAACGCAATTCCAGCTACTTCAAAACTTTTCAAAAAATTAGCTTTTAGAATATTATAATTTTTAAATAAGACTGATGTCTACGAGACTTGCCCGTCTGCTTCCAGTCTAACCAGATGCAGCCGAAAATCTGTATATTACATGAACTGACTGTCCATCAAAACTTAGTCCGAGCTAGTTGGTAGAACCAGTCTTACCACGAGGCGTTGTGTTACCTAGTAATTAGGCAACACGATGCCTCTTTATAAGACTGGTTGCATGCAGACAGTAAAAAAAGAATTGACAGTCCGGACCAGAGGGTTTGGAATTAATGGTCATCCATCCACGGACTGAATAGGGTTCTTGAAAATTTTTTTGTGGTAAATTAAAATGTATTTAAGTTTTATACCAAAAAATATTTTTTTTCTCAATAACTCAAACGTTTTCAAATTTCAAAATAAAAATTTATTTATGGATTCCAGTACCGAAGACACGCCGACAGCTCCCGAATAAACCCGAGCGCGTGTGCCGTCATGATGTTAGTTTGCCGGGTGACGGGTGTCTGGCTACGCCATCGGGCAGCTATAACATTATGGTGTACTTCACAACTTTGGTGCGCAATCATGGCGGATTTAGAGTCACGTGATTTATTTTTTTAAGTTATCAATTTATAATTTATTATAATTTTATTTTGCATTAAATAGGTCTATAAAAGAAATATTTTTTAATATTAAAGAAAAAAAAAACAAAAATAAAAACAATTTTTATTTTTTTATTTTTTCAGAATTTCATTTCCCCAAGAAGCTACACTTGGCGAAGTCAGTCGGTGAATGGGTTGACCTTGGCCGGTCGCTCTGACCCTACAGACCGAGCTACGCGCGATTTTGAGGTCGCATAATAAATCGAATGCATATATTTTATATGATTTCATTCGTTGTTTTATCTGTTCCAAAATTGAAATTTTGACACTCAAGGGCATTCCAAAACACGACACGTGAACACGTGTTACGTGAAAATTAGGTAAAAAAGATTGATAAAAAAAAAATTCTTTCGCCTGTCACGGTGTCTGCGGCTAATCAAATCTTACAAGTTTTTGATTTTGAATTTGCATGACAATGCAATATAAAAGATTCTTTAAAAAAATGTTACAGAAATACTAATTTACAGTATTCAATTTGATTTTCCATTTTTTTATAGTTTGCAGTCAGAACACTTTCCCCGCCGTTTTCAAAAGTTAAAATTCAAAGTCCATTCCATACTTGGCCAACAGGTAAATACGCAGTGAATTATGCGATCCCTAGTGTTCATTTAGCCCCGAGCTCCTCTTGCATCATATCAACATGACATCATCATATAGTTCGAAAATCAATTCAGGAAGCCAAATATAATGAAACGAGCGTTACCTACCGCGCTATAGCGTAGCTGTGTGCTACGACGTAGCAGTGTGCTACGGCGTAGTACTACGCTACGAGCGCATTGACTCCGGTTCTCTTTGAACGATTAGTACACACACATCCGTGTTTAAAAGTGTGTGTGTCTTTTCAAACATTATGGTGTGTTGTACGGTTAGCAGCAAATGTCGATTAACACTGTTACTTTCATCATTAAATTAGTTTCGTGATGGCCCAGTGGTTTAGCCAGTGGTCTCTCATGCATGAGGTCGCAGGTTCGATACTGGGGAAGTACGTTTCAATTTATAAAAGACCAGGAAAATTCTAGACTTATTATTAATAAGTCTAAAATGGCTAATCTGTTTTGATCAAACTCGTGCCTTCTCTGTATGAGAAGAAACATTTGCCCAATAGTGGGACCATAATAGGCTAGTATTATTTCACATATCATCTAAATAGACCTGAAATTATGTAATGCATTTTTCAGCAAGTTAACAGTAAAACAGTATTTTATTTTTCATTTACATCCATTCACACAAATATTCGGGTTCAAAAATCTAGTGTTCAACGATTTTTTTGCTGACCGTACGTCTTGAAAGGCGATTCTTTTGTACACTCATGTTACATTAACAGAGCAATGGACAGTTCAACACAGCACCAATATACTTGCATACAAGCAGCTGTATTTGATTATGAACTCAAATGTACCAGAAATATGGTTGAAAATTGCTTAAAAAACGTGCAAGACAAAAAATGTCGCTTGAATTTAATTTAATGCATGTAGCACGCAATTTTGAACTCAATTTTAAACGTACATGATGTAGACTTTCCAACGCTCTGGAACAAATTTCTGAGTAAAAAACCATTTCAACTGATTTTTATATTAATTTGTTCATCCCAGGAATCGTGTCTAAGACTTCGCGCACTCAATATTAAAGGCAATATTACCTTTCTACACAAATGTTCTTGACTAACAAACTATTAAGGGGTCGGCTGCGTTCAGGTCGGGCAAAGCGTTATTGGTTTTTTCCATTAGCAATTTCTCAGTAGCAGCCTCGGAGACTGTAGGTATTTGTGCTCGATTGATGGCAATTGGCTCGCCCTCTATTACATGGGACTTAACTTACTGATTTACCTCTGCCTAACTCTTCGGGGATTACAGGCGTAATGTTATCATAATAATAATAATAATAATGCTTTATTTCGGACAACATAAGATCCCTTGTGTTAGTAAATGGCTTATTAACTAATGTTAGTAAAGTAATAATAATAATATTGATTTAAAAAAACATGTTTACTATTAAACTGTTTCTGTTTTTGTTGTTTGTGTTATGATGTTATATATTAATTTATTCATATTCTTATCAAAATAATATGTTCAATAAATATTTTAAAAATTATGAAAAAAAACAATCAGAATAAAAAAATAATAGTGAAGTTTCTACCTACACCTCGAGTAACTTTCGCTCAAACAGCTGGGTCAAGAGTCAGACGCGGAAGGCTGACCCCACATTAGGCGTGTACATTCCTCGGGCATGTGTTACCCCTTCGCCCGCTATCCCCGCCTCCAAAACAGCAACGCGACGTGAGCTAACACGGCACTGTCCAAATTGTGACTGACTTGACTGAAGGGGGTAAAACGCCAAGACGATCGCTGCTGGCACGCCGCGCGCTCATGACGCGCCCGTCACACGGCGGTAAAACGCGACGCTTACGCAGCGCGCTCGCGGCGTACTCGCGGCGCCCGCGACTCTCACTCGCCCGAGGAACGCGCTCGCCTAATGTGGAGGACGCCGAAGGCGGTTGTCTTGGATACGGCACGCATAGTGAGGAGGTTCCTTTCCCTGAACCCCTAACAGCAAGTAGGTCAGATTTTACCACCTCGTTGCAGGCGAAGCACTATTTTTTAATAATTTTTTTTCATAATCTATATTACCTGTAATTTCTTTTTCAAAAAAATGTTAAAATTAACAAAGTGAAGACTAAAATTAAGCTAAATAGCCTCAAAAAACACTCCTACATCGCCGTCAACTGGAAATGTGCACAAAAGACTGACCGCATTGCCACGTTGGATGGCAATGCTTAGAAGCAAGGCAAAAGAAGTAAAAAACAAAAAGTTTTTTTTTAATCAGACTTAAATTTCTAAGGACGCTTTGAAACAAACACACATTATCAAACATAACATCTCTTCAGCTTTATTATATTAAGTATAGATTGTTGAGACAGACTTTATTGGGAAAGCAGTGCTACGAATCGCTCAACGCGGTTACGGCGTAGCGCATGCGGTTACGAGATGTCTACGAGGTGCTACGCTTGAGAAAGCGTAGCACCTCGTCGACATGTCGTAACCCGTACTCGTACAGTATAAACAGAGATGTTTTTAACTATAATATTATAAAGCTAAAGTGCGTGTTTGAACGTGTCCGTATCAGGAAATACGGGTACGTTTAAAAATTTTATGTTGCTAGTGTTGATTCTTGATTTTTCAAAATAATTATGAAATTACATTTTTAATGTATTTTGTAAATTTTTGAAATATTATTCTGAAAAGTCTGAAAAAGTTGTAATTTTGTATTAAAATCTCACAAATCTCAAAAGATCACTCACTAACTCATCACGAAATATCGAAACACGCTTGACGTAAAAATATGAAATTTGACAGGGAGGTAGTTTATACACAGTTAATAGACGTCCACTAATAACGGATTTTCCAAAATTCACCCCCATAAGGGGATAAAACGGAGGTCCATAGTTTGTATGGAGAAATAAGATTAGATCGCCAACCAACATTTACGCGGACGAAGTCTCGGGCAGAAGCTAATGTGTAATAAAGTCGAAAATAAACTGGTAACACTACTCGAGCATATCAACAGTCGTAGGCGAATAATGTTAATATTTCTTGGGAATAAATGTCTAAAAATAAACACGAAAAACATAAGTTATAGAAAAATATCATGTGGCAAAGGCATAGCAGGGTGTCGTCTTTCAGTTTCAAGGAATCGGAGAGAAATTAGCTTTGTGCTCACAAGGCAGCCGTGATTGCTAAGGCTTGTGTCACAGATCTGCGTAAGATATGTGACTGCAGCTCGCGCGTGGAAAAAATCTTATAGCTTCTCACTGAGTTGGGTTGGTTGTAAAACCAGCTTTTTTGGGGTGGTAAAAATCATCAAATGAGTCCTTCCACCCAGGGCGGTGGGGCGGAAGAGGCTGTCAGACTTTTACTGACTAAGACTTCCCGCGAACCAGGCGGAGGAACCAGCCTACGGAATAAAATAAATTCTTACTATGGTTTAAATAAACTGGCAAAACCGAATCGGACTCGCACTTAAGAGGACAATTTTAATTCATTCGCAAAATGAGGTTACCTATAAACCATTGAATTGATTTTGATATTCCGATACTGGAAATATGAAATAACGTATTTGGTCGAAAATCTCATTTTCGACCTAATGTCCCTTACATTTAGTCGAAAATTAGATTTTTGACCAAATGTCCCTTACGTTATTTCATATTTCCAGTATTAATTTGTTGATTTACTGGCAATAATGTTTTGATAGTTTCCGCATAGCTGTGGACAATAGCCTTTATATGGTTTAGCTTCACCGCCACCGGTGATATTTGATATTTGTTGTATGTTGTTTATTAATGTTATTTACTATTTATTGGCTATTGATAATTTAAGTGACCAATTACCTATAGTAGTTATAGTTAAACTCGAGGAGCTGAATTCGCTGTAATTTGTTTAGAGTTTTGACGACAAAGTGTAGGTCAGGTTGAGGTGAGTTTGACTAAACTCAAGCCTTTTTTCCATGGGGGTAGGCAGAAACCACAGCACGCCACCTGCTACGATTCTTACATACTCCTTTCGCCTTATCGACGTTCATACATATCGCAATGCAAGCACGCTAGTTAAGAGTATTGCGCACCGGAGCTTTTAATTTTAAGCGCGTCTTTTTTTATTTTATTTTTACATCTTTAATTTTATTTTAATACCTACAATGTTGCTGTGCCCTAACAGGGTCCATAATTGTACTATAAGTCTTATGTAACATCTTTATCCACATAACGGTATGCAAATAAATGAATATGAATACGAGCGATTGGCTGCAGCGCTGCTTGTCACGGGTATGTTTCACGCACGGAATATAAATGCGTATGGCTTACAGATAGCTATTTCGGATCTAGCTGTTTGTGTATGTTAGTTATTGTGTATGTAAACGCATCCACTATACAGGAGAAATATCTAATGTAGGACAACGTATTTTTTAAAGGAACTAGGTTTGGATAACTAAATAAATAACAATAATTTTATTATATAATTTCCGGATTTGTGCCCGGTTGATGGCAATAGGCTCGCCGCTTATTACATGGGACTAAAAACATAACTGGCGAAATGTGGGTGTACTAATTAGTACACCTCTGCCTGACCCTTCGGGGATTATAGGCGTAATCTTTAAGTTTAAGTCCCATGTAATAGGGGACGAGCCTATTGCCATCAACCGGGCAGAAATCCATACTCCGAGGCAGCTACTGAGAAATTGCTGATGGAAAAACCCAATAACACTTTGCTCGACCTGGGAATCAAACCAAAGACCTCATGCTCACTAGACAAACGAGGCAGGGCAAAAAATATTGGCTAGAATCCTTCCCTAAACACTACACTACTACATTACTTTGTCAGCACGGTTGGCGCAGTGGTTAAGCGATTGACTGCAGCTCTGTGTGGCGCGCGTTCATTCCCGCACGGAACATATATTTCTATGGCATGGGCTGGTTGTTTGTGTATGTTAGTTATTTGTATGTAAACGCACTCAAAATACGGACGACAATCCTAGAATGAGGAAACGTTAATAAAAAATAGTTTTATTAAATAACATGCTAGATATGTTAAGTTACTATGCAGTAATAACAGTCCAATGTATAAAACAAACTTAAAATACGTATAAATAAATCCACGTTACATTTATCAAAAATCATTACAATAACGTTCAACAATAAAATTGAATAAACGTTCGTTGGTTCGTTTCGGTATTATAACAAAGGTACCGCCAGCTAAAAGTATAATATCTCAACATTAATAAGCTGCTTAACTCAGATATCGAACCCATAATTTTCGGTTTAGTCCCATCTCATCCCCTTCCCATCTCATCCCCCATGCTTCTATACCTACAAAAATTTCACACCTCTCACTCCTGGCATAAATCAATTGTTTAAAGTACAGTCTCAACGACATTGTGTGATATACTAGCTTCTGCCCGCGACTTCGTCTGCGTCAAAATTAATCTCTATTACCTAGCGGTATGAAATATACGTTATGACCTTTTCACATACCTATCAAATATACTTACAACATTATATTTAACAAATATATTTTTCTATGATGATATATATTTTAAATCTTTTATTGATATAGATTAACGAGTTTAAGAAAACGGCCTCTGTAATTTAACGGCGACGAGACAAATATTTTCAGTGATATTTTGTCTGCCTCGTTGGTCTAGTGGTCGCAAAGCGCGACTGCTGAGCATGAGGTCTTGGGTTCGATTCCCAGGTCGAGCAAAGTGTTATTGGATTTTTCCACCAGGAATTTCTCAGTAGCAGCCTCGGAGTCTGGACTTGTGCCCGGTTGATGGCAATAGGCTCGCCCCCTATTACATGGTTTTTTATAGGTTATCTTAAAAAGTAAAAGAATAGTTTAATTGTTAATTTTGAATATAATAGATATATTAATTTTTAATATATTATATTACTCAACTTTACTGCACGAGTTTTTTTTTGTTCATGACTGTACCATTGACAGATTTATGCCAGGAGTGAGAGGTGTGAATTTTTTTTAGGTATTAAAGCATGGGGGATGAGATGAGAAGGGGATGAGATGGGACTAAACCTAATTTTCCATCATTAACGCCCACGATTCCAAAAAAAAAGACAAAGAAAAAAATATGGTACTTTACGTAAAACTTTGCGTTACTCAGGAATCGAATGTGGAACTTAGATACAGACTACATAAAATAATCGATAATAATTTTGCAACAATAACCGTACCTGGCAAACAAGTGACCCGGCTGGCGCTAAGGCTGCGCGAATGGCGCTGCGTCGCGTGCGTCCGGGTCCTCGCACGAAAAAAAATAAAAACATTTGTATGACCTACAGTTTGATCCGAGCCTGGTTGCTTGTGATTACAATTTTATTTTTCAAAATGTAGGTACCCAGAAACAAGAAAAAACTCAAAGTGATAAAAAAATATAATAAGAGAGAATATAAAAAAAAAATTCAAGAATGACACGTTTGGTTAATGATGTCTACTACCCGATAACTCATAATAATAATCCACATAATAATTTAAAAACACTCTTTTGTTAACATGTGATTTTGTATAAAATTTTACAAGTCAACCCATCGACTACTTTCCAGGTTTCGCAAACACGGTAACTGAACTTTAATATTGAAGATTTATTTCACATGAAACACAAATAATAATTAAAAAAATAAATTAATCTACGTATGCTAACAAATTCCAGTTAATAAATAATCCATCATTATGGTAATGGACTATGGGCAATAAATGTGAACTTATTTACCGTTCAATCGTGGATTTACAAATACAAATATTTATAAAATGAAAATACAATATTAATTTAAAAACAAAATCATTATAGGTAACATACAATTAATTAACACGCCTAATAACAATACAATATAAAATAATATTAATCAATAGAAATGCAATAGTTTCAATTTTATTATGTTAATCCGTTGTCCGTGTTATAATAATAAATGGTCTTAGAAAATTTGTAAAAAAGCAAAATCAAAGCAAAGTGAAATTCATAGCAATATTTCTATCTTGAAAAGGCATTAACACGCCTAATAACAATACAATATAAAATAATATTAATCAACAGAAATGCAATAGTTTCAATTTTATTATGTTAATCCGTTGTCCGTGTATAATGAATGGTCTTAGAAAACATGTAAAAAAGCAAAGTGAAATTCATAGCAATATTTCTATCTTGAAAAGGCAATAGCCTTTGACAAGATAGAAACTGCTCGCTGTTACTCTTCCGAATAGCTAATTATATCAGTATCGTTTATTTTACAAAAATATACTGACCTTATTAAAATACTTACACATCTACTTTATTTTATGAACCCAGTAAATAATTAATCTAGTACGCAAATAATTTAAATAAAATACTATGACTTTTTAAAACCCACTTTCGTTGGCTCCTTGGCTCAGTCGGCTCACACGGATTAGACCCGCGATTATTAGCGAGTCAAAACCGAAGCCGTGGTGACGCGGAAGTATGTCCTAATAATTCGGAGCAGACAACCCCGATTTAATAGAAATAAAAAAAGAATTTAAACGATCTAGTAAATTCACAATTTATTTGAATAACTAGCCAACCCCTCCGGACTTTGTACCGCCTCAAAATCAATAAATATTGTTTTTCTTTTGTTAAATTTTCCCATGTTTTTTTTTTTTTAATAAATTAATATGTTAGCTAAGAATAGAAAAAAATTAGGTCACATGATAAAAAAATCGTTATATCGTCCTGTGCTATATTCCTATTGTGTACATCTCCCATTGGTCAGGATTTCATGTGCGTCATAGTTTTATTTCATCCACACTTAATGTTATATATCCCAATAAATTCTAAAGAAAAACAAACATTAATACGTAGTGACAAGATACGAATGCAATATAACCCTACAAAAGACTTACTACGTTACGATACTGGACATTTAGTGCATTCCAATTAGGTCAATAGGTCGTGCTTCAATTTAATAAATCTAGAAAATCCAAAAAATCGCAATTTTTCGACCATTATTTCACTATCCTGCAACTAAAATGCAATAAACCTAAATAATCCAATCGTAAAATGGTCAAAAATGTAAAGATTTTAGTATATTTAGCAAGAAAACGGTTCAGGTATATACAATTCTATGTATGTACGAGCACCCAGTTCCAGCGCGCCCTATATGTAGGTAATGACTAGCCAGACCTGAGCGGGCCCCCATCAGTTCGTCGCCGAACACAGTACAGAGCGAGTCTAGCACGAGAGCGGTGCAGTGCTGTCGTGCCGCGACTTGTGTCGGTCGTCTCCTGTCTCACAGATCTGATCATCCAGTGAAGAAAAAAAAATCAAAAATTGGTAAGTTTAATTAATATATTTTTATTATTTTTATTAACGCGTTTTTTCGAATTTTTACGATTTTTTTTTAACCACTTAGTGAAGTGTTGAAAAAGTGCAAATAAAAAAATAATTTTAAATCGGGAATAAATATGATAAATAAACTTAATATTAACTAGACGACTTTCGATATATAATTTACGGTATTTAATGACGTATTTATGACGGAAATTAATATTTTATGTGGTGATTACGGAACCCGACGGCAAAAAAAAAGTGAAGAAATTCATTGAAGATTTTCATTTTAATTGATAATAATTAGAAGGAAACATAATTTACGTCTCTGCTCGGCTCCTAAAGTGTTCTAAGTCAGTGTTGAACAAAGGGTAGTGTGAAATAGTTAGTCAGTGTCGTGATATTCTGAGACAATGAGTGTTATAATTAAAAATTTGTTTAACAGTGCTGCTACTAATAGTGCTTTTTATATTCAGTTGCAAATTCCAAGAAAATTCGTACGGAAACAAAAATATTGTTCCTGATTTCGTCGAAGCAAGAAAAAGCAACTAAGCGCCGTTTTTAAGTGTGTTTTACATTGTTAATGTTGAAATTTAATATAAGTTAATAAAAATTATACGACAATCCTATTTCTTTTATTGTTTAGCATAGTACCAAGTCATTTACAGCTTTATAAGATATTCAACGGTGAGCGGCCCTCTTCAAGCGGCGATGGACAACGCTTTAGAATAATTTTCAGCTTTTCTACCTGAAGCGGAGTGGCGTAGATGGGGATTGCGGTGAACAATGCTTCAATTATTGAATGAAGTAACATGATAGCTAGATAATTCGTATTACTACGTGTGGAAGGGAACTCTTTACAATACCTTTTACAATGTATCCTGCCCATGGGCGTGCCCCCATAGAGGATATGTTTTTCCGTCGGCTATTAAAAGAACATGAGCTGTTCCATACATTTTGTTGTTAAACTTGTAGGTATGGAACGGCATTTTTCTTTATAACTGAGTTAATCTATGGCGTTTAGAATCATTTAATGAATTTATAGTAGGCAAAGATTTTCATTACGCTGCCTCTTCTTTTCTATTGTCTTACTGCCTTCTCTGTATGAGAAGAGGCTTTTACTTTTACATAGTATCAGAAGGCTTTTATTCCGTATTATTGGGGGTCACAAAATATATTTACTACAATTACCAGCTGTAGTTAGCTTGAAATTTAGTACGAATTTTTTTAAATATAAAAGTAAACTTCGCAATGTAAATAGGCATTTAAATTTATGCTATATATCAGTAAAATGAAGAGAGGGTACGTAATAGAGTTAGTACTTGGTGGTACGGAGGTGATCTGCGCCGACGGCAAACCGCGTCAACGGTTTTTTATTTATTTCCGGCGGCCGCGATGGCTCAGTCATTAAAGCTTCTCATGCATGAGGTTTGATACAGGGCTAGTACCGACACAACTTTTCCAATTCATAATGTAGGTATTTTCTATGTTTATCATGAAACCTGGACTTAAAAATTTAAGTCTGAAATTGAGAATCTGCTTTAAGCAAGACTGGTGATTAATGGTTGTGCCTTCTCTGTTTGAGAAGTGTCCTTTGTTCTGCAGTAACCCACGGGAATCGTATAGTTTATGGGATAAAAAGTAGCCTTTGTGCTATTCCAGACTATAATCTATCTCTGTGTCAAATTTCATCCTGAAACGTTCAGCCGATCAGGCGTGACTGTGTAACAAAAAAAATAATATAAATGTCCATTTATCCAAAAACACGTCTTTATAAAACCAGTCAGATTGTTTCAAAGTTTAAAAAAAATCTAACATCAAAATACAGGACAATAATACTATTTTTTTTTAAATAAAATATAATAATTTAATAGCGACCATCAACTAGTTATAATAAAGTCTCAAATGCTACACAGAAAACATCTGCATTTATGTGCTATATTCCATTTAAATAATACATTTATACACATACTCAGAAATCAATTTTCCAACCGCATAAAAATCCATTGTGCCGTTTTGAAAGTAAAAATTTAGGGCGTGGCAAAGAATTTTTCGAAATAAAGTAAAAAATCTGTAATTTATTTTACAACTACTTTAATTACAACTTATTTAATTACTCGTCAAATAAGTATAGAATGAAATTCATAAAATAACTTCTTACTTAATAATATTTTAGAATTCCTTAATTTTTTCGCTGAATTCGGAAAAGTATTTTTTTTATTTAAGCATGTTGCACCACTCTAGCAAAGTCTTTTGTATCGTGGTTGCGTTTACAAACGTATAAACTCAAATACACGAAGCAAACCGGGAAAATACAATACAAATATTTGATCCGTGATGGAATTGAACCCGGGACAGGCAACGCACTCAGCGCGCAATCGCTGGGCCACTCGCGTTTTCAATTAGATCAAAAATGTCTGGAGTAGTCCGGTAGAAAAAGCCGTGCGTCTGCAAACAGCGAGCGGGTGAGCTAAAGTCTCGGGTTAGGTCACAAAATAAGAAAATGTAAAGATATTATTTTATACTCGAATAAAAGAGATTAGGAAGTTCCGCACTAATCACAAACAGATTTTTACTCCCTCGTGCTTTTTACAACGTATTCTGTAAAGTGAATCATATCAGAATGCCAATTCCCGTATGTTTAAGAACGTTCACATTTTGTTCAAAAATACCTCGATTTTCCTACATTTTTAACAAGTTCATATGTGTGAACAACATGTTAAAAGCATTTAAAAGTTTCCTGCATAACATACCGAAACAAAAAAATGTTATCTACTGTTTCGAATGACTGTTATAACTTGTATGCACAACATTTTTCACAAACTAAAATAAAAACAGAGGGAAATCGGCTTTATAATTTATTTTCCTTCTCTCTGTGAACGGTTATTAAAAATAATATCTT
Source organism: Hoplodrina ambigua (assembly GCA_949774945.1). NCBI lineage: Eukaryota > Metazoa > Arthropoda > Insecta > Lepidoptera > Noctuidae > Hoplodrina > Hoplodrina ambigua. The sequence continues at coordinate 3,989,477 of OX458963.1, read as the reverse complement.
TTCGTTGTACTTAGTACTTCAGTTTTACGAATCTGAAAAGAATAAATATTTTTTTCACTTTTTCTAACGTCAAGGAATATCAAGTCCTACAATTTTAAATTTTCCAATACTTATCTGATTGTCAATTTAGATGCCGTCGGCTAAAATAAGCGGCGTTTCCTGTTAAAGAGACTTCCGCGAACGGACACAAAAATAGTTGGATGCCCATATAATTATAGAGTAAAAGTATTGAAAGGCTCTTGATATTTTTAGATCACTAATACTATTACTTATCATGCAATTACTGCACAATCTGTGAAGGTATCTTTTGCAATAAAAGGCAACCCGTCTGATGTTAACATAATTATGCGAACAATGCGCTTACAAGCGGCCGGGCTTCTAAATTGTTGTATAACATTTTGGTCTATGAAATGAAGGGGCTAGTAACAGGAATGCATTTTCTCATTTCATTTACTGTAATATCGTACATAGGTATACAGACCACTGGTGAAAATAATTTCGGAGAACGCGTTATGAATGGAGTGCTATATTGATGCATTTAAATCGTTAACACTTTTTTTGTTTTATATTTGTAAACCCTTATTTATTAAAACTGAATATACAATGTTGTGAGTGGTCATTGTGACACATGGTTGTACTCGTGATAACAAACACTTTCCCAGATTTTTTTTTCTGACGCTCAATTTCCTCTCTTTTAAAAATGAAATTAATAGAATAGATAGATAGATTTTATTTAAACATGAATAATTTTATTTCTGAAAAAGAATAAAAAAAAAAAAGATTACTGCTAATTATGTATTATTTTTGCTACTCAATATTCTACTGGGGTGGTTTAGGTAATGCGTTTTTCAAAACTATACCAACAATCATAACCTGTCACTTCTTGTTTCTTAGTTATCCCTTTAGTTTTCCTTGACTAGATAGAGTCTTCGAAATTTCTAATAGCATCTATCAAAGTTTTGTATACTTAATGTTAACTTTAAGAAATATTTTGGTCAGCAACGAAGTTTGAAAAAAACGCTTACAGAACGGGCGAGTCTAGTTTTCAGAATTTTCTTTTGCTTTCCAGAGTCATGCACTCTCAATATCAAACCTTACTAAAGTATTCGTTTAGTGAATAAACGCGCGCTTGCGGCGTTTCGCGAAACTGTAAATGCCGTACTTTATTACAAAATGCAGAATGATGGGAAACATCGCGATGAACGAAATAAAATATCTCTCTTTAATTTCGGACCTCTTCATATTTGTTTGCAAAACAGAAAATTCCCTGAACAAAGTCCGTTCTAAAGTCTTTGCATGGTTATTATGCCAACAAGCATTTATCTTATTCCACCTTTTGATAAAGCTTGTAAGAAATAAAAGGGGAATAAACAAATAAGGAGGTACCGTCAAAAGCCTTGCAAGAACGAGGTTCTGGGAATCTTGAGCGTTGCGTCTCTAATATTTGTACAATATGAAAACTTTCTTTGACATAATCGAGTAACTTGGAAGCATTGGTTTATATCGTATTAGTCTGTTCGTTTTCTTTGCTCGTATAAATATGATTGGAAAGTATACCATTTCACCATCAACCTTTGGTTGAAGACATGTAGCCTTTGTACTTATTATTACATAAAATTTGAACTGAATGCAGCTAAAAACTACTAAGTTCTCTACAGATAAAAAATGAAATTTGGCGGGGAGGTAGTTTGAAGTTAGTAGACGTCCGCTAACAAAGGATTTTTTTTAAATTCATCCTTTGGAAATACTTAGGACTAAAATAAGTTACCCGAATGAAACGTTATAAAAGTTATAAAATCACAATCATTAGAAAATGTACAATAATTACGTTTTGACTTAGGTTTTGTCTGGGAGACAACTCTTGGGATAAAATTACCGTCTGTTCTGGTTACAATTAGACAGTTACCTAATTGATTTAGAAGCCCGTAAAATATTTCTAAGGTGGTAGATTCAAGTGCTGAGTCTGAATGAAACGGAGATTACCTAAATTAAGTACTCGACACTACCTATTAATTAATTGTCATAATTTTATGACGCAAAAGATTTTTATGACGATATTAAACTGAGACGTCAGTTTTTAACCAAATCAATTGATAAACTATTTATTGATTTCAAAGCAATTAAATATCTAACTTTACTGTTAATTGAATAATTCTCGGATTTTCAGGGGATAAATATGTATATATTTTTTAATAAATTGATAGTTAATTATTAATGGTGTCAATTACCCAATTATTTAAAAGTAAAAGTAATGCAATCATTTATATTCCAAAAATACACTGAGTATTAAGATTATTTAAGTTTAAATGGTAATTTCAATTATAAAGATATACAAAAAATACTTTCTTTATAGAGATGCAAATGGATTATAAATACAGGTACAAAGTACAAGTTCTTAAAAAAAATATATATTAATTAGTGAAGCTTTTATATTACATTCTCATGCAATGTGCACATACAAGTTTAGTGATGACTCATTACTACACTACATTTTATTATTTCGACTAACGAATGTCACTTTTTAAGCATTCGCGAACGCGAATACGAATATTCAGTGTGAGTATCGAGTGTAAAGAGATCAATCACAATTCCGAAAATCACATACCTACCTATTCTACCCAATACTACGATAACTTTTTTCTGCTACATCATACCCGGGAATCCACTGGTACCGGAGATATTGAAGTTTAAAGTTACAAATTTTTACTACTTTTTAAATATTTTAACTGAACTTTAAATACTTCCACGACCCGTGTACCTTTGTACGCATGCACCCATAAGCACAATAATTTGCGTAACATTGCATGATCATTAATTATAATTAATGATAATTTTCACAGCAAAAAAAAAATGCTTTTCAGGAAGAATATTTGCTGAATTTTATTAGTTAACTATATTGATTTTCACCACGATATAAATTCTATTTATAAAAATAATACCAGCCTTTTATTGTCCTATTGCAAGGTAAAGGCCTCTTCTCATTCAGAGAAGGCATGAGCAATGATCACCACGCTTGCTCAAAGCGGATTGGCGATCCCAGAATTATATTATTTACAAGGAAACCTGGTCCTTACGATGTCAATGATGTCCAAGATAAACTATAAAAGTTGCTACTTGATTTGAACCCACAAACACAACAAACATGAGAGGCGGGCTCCCCGCTGGGCCATCCCGATACTTATAATACCAAACGCTATTCACGCTATTTATAATATCAAATATTGAAGCGGAGCCTGATTACAGAATATAATACGGGCCTAATCTAGCTAATAACACTATATGAGTTTTCTATTCCGAAGATGGGATGATATACAAATATGTGATATTGTTTTAATTATATATACGGCTTCTGAACAAGTATACAAAAATGTATGAGAGTATGTTGGACTTTGTGCAACCGCCCAGCACCTTCAATTTTGCCGCTCTTCATTTTTGCCTGGCTGGCAGTCTCTTAGATCGGGCCCTGAATAAAGTTATAGATATAATTGCAAAGTTAGAAGGAAAATAAGTTCTAACAAAAGTGACAAGGTTGTTTGTCAAAAAGTATGCGAATACGAATATTCTTTACATCACTAGCACACTAAATATAAAATACCAGCTTTTTACATTTTTCAAAACTTAAGATTTGACTAGGTGAAAATAAATAAAAACTTGTAAAAATTAGGTACTTTAAAAACAGATTTTAACTTTGTTGTCTTTTTAAGTAACTGCAAAATACAGTCAGAATATAATTAGTTATTACAACAGTAAGGATATTTTAAAACAAGGATTGTAAAAAATATCATTAGGACAAAGATGGGATTGGATTGTGATGACGACCAGAATAATTTGGAACTTCATGGCGGCGAGCGCGGCGCTCGCAGTCAATTTAAATAGTACTCATCACAAGATTGATACCGTAATATTATGTATCGACTCATTAAACGTTTTTTTCCTACTTATTACTTCTTTAAATTAAAAAAAAAACAGGTCATGAAAGAATTAATTTACTAGTTTTTGCTCTAGACTTCTTCCGCGTAAGAAACAAAGACCTCTGTAATTTAGTCCAGTCGCAAAATCCGCAAAACTGATATCTGTTACCAATACACGATGGAAGATATCGTGTTAAAAAAAAATCCCATGAATTCAGCATATGAATCTAGAACCTCCAGCGACAACATTTCTCGTCGGCTATAACAGAGCTTTTTTTTCAACCGACGTTATAATTTGGTCGTTGGGACGTATAGTATCATAGTATACATTTGCGACGCGCGACGGCGCGGAATTTGTTCGAAAGAGTTACTGCGGCCCTGGAACGCAAAGGGCACTAGAATGAACTTGAACACGGATTGGTTTTAGTCAGTAAAAGTCTGACATTCCCTTCCGCTCCGCCAAAATCGGAAAGAGGCAAATGACGATAGCCCTCCCACACCTAAAAAAAAATTCATTTGCCTCCCGGGGTCTTTTTCACCTCGTAAACTTTCGATTTTTCCAAATGACGACCTCTCTTTGTCAATGTACAATGTATGTCCTTTAAACCTTAAAAATAAATGTGTTAAGTAAACGCATTATATAATATTTAAATATAAAATTTGAGTAAATTAAATTGAAATTGAAATACTCATAAAATATTTTAAAGAATAATTAAACAAAAAATATATAAATTATACTTCTTACCTGTAATTTATTATAAAATTAAATAGATAGACACTAGACAGACTCAGTGAATAATTTTATAACTACTAATACTACTGTAATAATACAAATAGCCGGAATTAGTTATTTTTAAATAGACAGACAGGTTATTTTTAGACAGTAAGTTATGTATTAATAAGCAGAATTATTCAAGCGCTCTTCCTTTCTCCTACTTATTCTTAATTTAGACCGACTGGTACATATTTGTTTCTATTCATCGACACCTACCATCTGAATTTTTCACATAGGTATTGCAGTAAAGATTTGAAATTTGAAACCTTACTTCAAACTTTGAGGTCTTAGAACTATAAGCCGTAAATTGTAAAAAAACCGGACTGTCATTCAATAATTCAAATACTACGGACACAAAGGATGAACCATCTACAACATCTGTACATGTTATAATATGTAATTTGATATTTTCTTATCTTTCTAACTACTCTTTAACAGAAAATCTAATAGGTAATGTAAAAACGTAGTCTTCTTCTTTTGCTAATTATCAGTATGCTACGTCAAACCGTTTGTGACTTAAACACGACAGTATGCAAAAGTTTCGTGCGTAATTAAATCATTCAATACACTGCCATGCAATTTAATTTAAGCTGCTTAAGTAACGACTAAGTATTTGTCGCTTTTAGGGGTCTGTATTATATTCAATATTTCCATGTGAGCGTATTATTTATTCATACTAAAGGATAATGAATATGATACAGTTATAATTTTGCAATATTAAGCTGGTCAAAGGAAAATTATTATTGTAAATTCATTTAAACGTAACTGTAAAAGCTGGAATAACGGTAAATCCTAAGATTTTTTAGTAAAACCGAAAACTGTACTACGGTAATCGTTAATTTCGAATTTTTACTAGCATTCGTTCGTGTATATAAAGTTCTATAGATTAGCCGAAGAAAACCTCGTTTTGGCCTAGTCGACGGAGGCCTGGACAGGCTCCCTTTCCTAGGTGGTTTAAAAATAAGTAACCACGAAGGCAATGGCGATGGCTTTCTAACCTACCCTGTCCGAGTCGGGGTGCCTCAAGTCCCAAGCTCACCACTCTCGCTTAGGATGAACCGGTTTTTCCTAGGACAAAGTTGGTTGCAGTTAACTAAGCAACTATTGATTGGGCTAATACCTATAATACTATTCGTCGTTGGTAAAACCTAAGATGCTCTAAAATCGAATGGAATCTTATATGAAATTTTATATGATGAATATTTAATGAAATCTTTATATGAAATCTTAGAATTTACCAACAGGACTTGGTAAATGTAAAGCATTTATCAAATCATGTCGGTAAATTCTAAGATTCATTTCATTATTCAGGCTTTAGCTATAACAATATACCTACATATGCTTACAAAGGACTGTATAGGACCGATACATTGTCTACATTGTGAAACATAATACGAGTAATATCAGTCCTAATTATTTCCTTTGACATACAATGACCTCTTAGGTTATTATTAGTAGAATATACCCATGCAATTAAACTATACAGTTAACTATAGTTATACAAAATAAGAAAGATGTTGCTGTTAATTCCCGCGAAAATAACGCACATAAAATAAAAAGATAAAATAAAAAATTGTTCATAAAAGCAAAGTAGAAACAAGTTTGCAGTAAATGTAAAAAATAAAAATCAAATATATACAATAAGAAATATGCGCCACTACCGCGCGAAAGGGCTTACGCTCAGCATAACGCCGTGGACAGTGCTCGGACGCAATAAAACCATGGCGCTGGTTTTTCCGCGAAAGCCGGCAGCGTGCCCCTGTCTCTGTGCCTGTGGGACCATAGATGAAATCGCGTTTTAACAGCTCATAGAAAGTCGATTGGTCAAAAAATCTTGCCACTACATGGTAGGTTACATTATAGAGTACGGAAATTAGTAAAAAATATGATAAATATAATTATGATTTCTGTGATTATCACCGATTACGTCAGGGATGGTGAGAGTTTCATCATTCCTTCGATATCTGAATTTGCCATTTTGTGTGTGGAAGCGAGAATTGTATTAGTCAATAAAGCTAAAAAAGAAAAATGTTTTAAATACTTTTAATATTTTAAGGTAACTTTTTGTTTTTTTAAATAATTAAATAACTGATTCTACTCTGTGAAAAGCTCACACAACTAAAATTCACCGAGCGACATTTTGTAGAATATCACTACAATAATTTGTTTAATCACTACTTATAGCAATAGGTACCTGTTTTAAAATACAGTGAAACTTATAAATGAGTCCTCAAAGGACGTTGGATTTTTTTACACTTATACTGGTTAAAAATGACGGTTTTTTTATTAAAACCGCTAAGAGAGCTCGAAAAGCAGCGATTTTTTTTATTAAGGGGAAAATTTTACTTAACTGTGCATATAATATATTTTCATGTTGGTTTACGTATTTTTTTTTTTCAATACAGTACAAAATTTATTTAAAAAAACTATTGTTTTGTTGGTTTGATAATTCGTCTTAATAGGGTAGTTGACTAAGAAAATATATTTAGTCCATCAGTTAGATTACTAAAAAATATTGTATACGTATTTTTTCTTTTGTCCGGCAAACAAAAAATTACGAAGATACAGCGCTTGGAAATTTTGTATGACGTAACGCCGTGCTACAAATTTCACCACGTTATTACGTCAAAGCCCCCGACTTCTAAACTTTGATGTGATATATCTTTGTAATTTTTTATCTAATTGATAAAACAAAAATTTTTTATAATCTTTCTGAGGGACTAAATCGAATCGATTTGTTTTTACCCAGGCAACATCCCTATTATACAGGCTATATTAAGCTACAAAGTTTCAATAATAGAGGAAAAAAATTTAAGAAATAGTATCTCAATTTTAAAGGTTTGAAATTAATTATCGGTAGTAGAGGATTCCCACATATCCAGACCTCACTTAACCTGGATTCACTTATATAACTAAGGTTCAAATACCCGTAATTATAAAATAAAAGAATAAATAGAAATAACGACCATTCGAACAATACTGCGAACACTGCCACTCAGGTATTCTAGATTCTAATAACATAATAACTCAATATCATGTCTTTGTATAAAACGAACGTAAAGTAAATGTATAGGGGTTGTATCAATTAAGGGCTACTATCAAAGGGAAACCTTTATTATAGTAAAAATGACAGTCCGTTTGACTTTTGCATTTTACCTCGTCGATCTAATTGTTCGCAATTATATTGGAATAATTGAAGAAACAGCATTTATGACGGCAGAATTTTACAATGCCTAAATGTCTACTTTCCGTTTTTCCAAGTAATCAAAGACAAAGCATTTGTTTCATGTAGATCATTTACGAGCACTTCTGAATTGGAAGTAGTTGTGCAAAACGCAGCCAATCCAGAAAAACTCCACAATTGACATAACATAACATCACGCCTGCAATCCCCGAAGTGTTAGGCAGAGGTGTTCCCATTAGTACACCCACATTTCGCCAGTTATGTTTAAGTCCCATGTAATAGGGGGGGGCACCCGTTTTGAAGTGCACACATCGAAACGCACCCAAACTATTCCTCACAGCGCATAACCTGTATTTTAACCATTATCGAGCTAGGTAGTACGTCGCTTAAAGCACCTAGTTCCACTTAATTTCTGATTTCCTGGTAGTTTTAATTAATACACAATTATACAGTTGAATTTTAAAATATCGATATTACTTAATATGAATGGTTCATCCTCTTTTCCATGTTTCGTGGGTGCGCTTCGAGGAATCAAATTATAATATTTTTAATTTTATTTCGAAGCACATCCGACGGATGCGCTGTGAGGAATAGTTTGAGTGCGATTCAAAACGGGTGCGCTGGGAGGAATACCCCAATTAATAAATCCATGAAATAATTATGCATAAATTAACCAAATAAATGACAAAATAGTGAGGCATTTGATTACAAAAGATCAGAACACAATGGAAAAGTAATAATTGAATGTTACATATTCACAACAAAAAATCAGTTCAACTGTATTTTCAATGAAATGCGTATTATAATATCAAAAAAGTTTCACGATAACACAACAGTAAATTTTAATCCGAACATGGAACAACGGCAAGGAAGGTAGACGTACAACGGTATATGACATATACCTATTTTTTACATAGTGAATGCATACAATTGGAAATAATTCTGGCATCAATTAGGTACCAACAGATAAGCTCTGAACTCCAACAATTTTTTCCAGGAAGTTAGTTCGGATTTGTGAACGCGCCGAACGCAATCGTCCGTGTGATTTAATAAAATCATATTAGTATTTTACTAAGAGCGTACGCAGACAGCTTCGGATGAACATTATTAGGGATTTATTTCTTACTGGAATTGAGGATTTGATTTCAATAAAAGAAGGCTGACTTTTCAATTGTACGTTAGATTTTATCTGAAGAAAATTCGATGCACTATGAGATTTCTCGTTTCTGCCTTTCTTTAATTGTACATATTTTACATTTACTTTAAGGTTTTATGTTTATTTTAATTATTGTACAATGTAATGATAATAAATAAACAGGGATAATAAAATTTGTAAAACATCCTTAACTCGAATTATGAAGAAAATCTATTCATATATTTCATTCATAAAAAAGAAATTTTTGCAAAGAAACCAAGTGCCATATTTACGAATAGACAAAAGTCATCATACGATTGTAAAATCAACTTTTAATCGACTATCATTCCTTTAACACAATCGTAGTATCGATGAATAATTTGTAAACTAGTTGGATTGTCCGGTGTCATTCACTCAAGCCATTGTTTTATTAATCACAGCGTTTCAATGCACCTTTGCGTGTTACAATTATCGATGAATATTTTATTATGAACAACTGTAAAGACGATCTTTTCCCCGTAGGAAAAATTAATAAAATAAATTCCTATATATTTATAATTTATTTACATTATAAACGTACCTATTTATTTTCTAGTAAAGTTAGTAGTATTGGAAATTAGGGTCTGGCAAACCTGTACTAGCTACATCGATTCCTCGAATGCTTAAAGTTTTGCTTCAGCAAACACTCTAACCACCATACCAAGTGCCACTGAATTTTGCTTCACTGAACGTTTATTAATTAACGTTATGAATGATATTTTCTTAGAAAACGATAGATATTAAAGAAAATTTTCTAGATTGCATTTCCCATGAAATTAATAAAAATTCTCAAGAAAATGGGACAAAGGACAGAGTTCTATATTAAAATGAGTATTTTACTCATTTTTTGATTTTAATCTAGTCTTATACTCTGACTGCCTCGTGCCTTCGATTTCCAGGTCGGGTAATGTATTAACGTATTGGGATTTTCCATCAGTTGACTACTTCTTTACATTTTTTTTATATGTTCCAATTTTAAACAATTGGTGTGGCTTGGTTTCGTTAGAGTTCCAAGTATTAGTTTTTATATTATTAGGAACTAAAAAAAAACAATATGGCACTGTGGAAAGTTTTTTAAAACACGAGTACAATAATCTTTCAAAAAATATAAGTCACTTGCAGTATTTCAATCACAAAATTACATCTTCGAAAACATTTAAGCGCGCATCTGCACGCACTCTGTATGTTATATGGCTGTTTTAGGACGAAAAATTCTTTGGAAAAATATGCACGTAACAAAGTGGTGCCCGGTAACGAACTTATAGGTTTTAAATTGGCAGAGAGGTTTTTAAAACACTGTATCGATAGGGCCAGTAAACGTTTTGGCAACCAAATAATGTAATAAAGTTGCAAGCAATAATTTGCACTCTAGGTCCAGCCCATACCGACTATGCTATCGTTCTGGTAGGGCTGTTGGTAAATTATTGCGCGGCTAGGTATTGGGAAAATCGTACTTGTGAAAGCTTCCGCGCGGATCCGACAACCCTAACGCAGGGGATTGTAAATTTTATTTGGTTTGTTGTTTTAAAATGCACTTTTGATGCTGTCTACGGGCTTCAAATGAAATGGTTGAAGGTACTTTGATAACGGGATTAGTTTTGTAAAACCGTATTGGATTATTCTATGTGTATGGGAAAATAGTTTTTGTTTGGCATAGGTCGTCTTTGGCTTGTGTGTAGTATACGATTTTTATTCCGGGAATACGAATAATATTAAAAGTTATGGTGGCGTCTCGATTGAGTGTCGCATTTCATTAAATGCAGCTACGGTCCCTTTTCCAACGAGTTCTCGACAGACAATTACTACGTGTTGGTGCGTATCAGTGGTTTCGCTGCCACGGTGTCGTTTTTTGGGGAATGCATGTGGATGGAAGTTCACAAACGTTTGTATCGGGGAATGTTTTATGACGAATTAAACGGGAAATCCCGAGGTGTGATGAACTTTTGCAATATCCGGCTTCTGCTTCCGGTTGACATGTTGCAGTAAGGTAACATAGGCTTTGGCTATTTGCTTATTGAGTCAACGTTTGCGTTGCTTTGACATTTCGATGGTGTTCATTGAAACGTTATGGAGTGATTTCACAAAGTCACACTATACTATAGGTACGTAGATATGTCGTTGCAGACAGGGCGTGGTAAAGCAATGTCAAAGAATACGTAAGAAAAGGTGAAATGTGATAATGCTTATTAGGTACGCTTTTTATAACTTCATCTAATGAACATAATATTTCTCCGAACTGCTTTTCTAGTTGTATTTTTTTCTATCGAGATAACCTTTAATTATGTGATCCATTTGTGGAATTGTATTTATTGGATTCAAACAATAGTCGGAAAACGATTACGGCTTTTGCAGTATTTATTGTTATTGCTTTTATTTGGTGTAGGGTTTCACTTTTGTTTACACAAGGATTTCTAACGACATCAGCCACTTTGTTATTAGTACAGTATTACTTTTATATCATTGAAGAGGGATACGAATATCACTGACTATTTTTGTTATTATTTTAGATTGTTCTGATAAGTACCTATCTTTATTTTATGTTATAGTTTAATTTGTGTGTATAGCATCGTCTTGGAGTGGTCTGAGATGAATAAATAAAATAAATATTTGCTATAAAGGTATAGATTTTTTATCACAGCATTTTATAAATTTATTCTTTTTATATTTTACATTTGTAAAATAGAAGGTTAGAAATAAGCCTTGTTAGGAGTCATGCAAATGGGCAAAAAGTATATCATAAAAATTAGAATCAATCCGCTGTGTTAACTATTGCAGGAAATACGAGGCTTTTTTATTTTGTTAATTTGTAAAACGGGTGTTTTTTCAAATTCCTTTTTGATTTGTTGGCAAGTAGTGATTAGAATTTTTATTTGTGCAATGTACCTACAGATCGGGCATATTGTTATCGCATTTCACTGAATTCCCAATTTAACGTAGATCTCTCTAAAATACTCATGCTACCGGAGCAGGCGATCATAGTTAGCATAAACCTTGGTGATTTCTCATAACCGCAGCTTTATGGAATTTCAACGAAATACGATTCCCAGGTTTTAGATCATGCAGTTTCAAATTCAAAGTTAAATCATTAATTTTAATTAGACTACTGTAAGGCACTTTTGAACATCATTTACAAGGAAAATAAGGATAGTGGGTTTTGGTTTTTACCTGTGTACACACTGTATACACCCAATGTGTAGGTGTGCGCGGTGTAAAGAGACACATGAGCGCTTCGACTGCACCGTACGGCATATCAAACAAAGTTTAAAGTCGAACTTTAAAGTTTTTATTTTTCGAAATGAATGAACCAATTTTAATGGGACTTCCTACGTATGAGCAGGATACATACCTAGGTCTAGGTTAGTCAGTTAGGTATAGTTAGTTGAGAATATTTTCGAAATTCTTATTAAAAAAAAAAAAAATGGAAATCTCTGTTTCTTTGAAAAAAATTACTGCGGACGAATTTTACTGTAACACAATTTGTTTGAAAATTAAATAACATTTATAAGTAGAAGAACGTTTCTTTTTCGATAGGTTCTAGTTTTTTTTTTTAAGTTGTTAAGTAATCTTTTAGTACATTTTTTTTTTAAATTTATGTTTTCTAACTTCAACAATATCGCTTAAGTGTTACGACTATAGGTTGCAAACGCAACGGCCGGAGTAACGGTTTCGATTATTAGGTTGACGCAAAGTGTTCTTTTTTGTTGATTGAATATATGATGTATATATGATGATAAATATATGATGTATGAACGTAGATGAGGCGAAAGGAGTATGTAAGAATCGTAGCAGGTGGCGTTCTGTAGTTTCTGCCTACTCCCATGGGAAAAAGGCGTGAGTTCATGTATGTATGTATGTATGAATATATGAATAATATGTCAGCAACGTATTCTATAGATGAACAGCAATAGTAGCTCAGACCAGTATCTGTAGCGAGCTAAAATCAATGGACGCGCTCATATCTAAAGTTATTATTATCTTAGAATTGGAGCTGGTTCCTGGAAGAGATTCTATCTCACGTCTGCCTCAAAGCAGCTGCCCTGTGTTCCGATTTGAAGGGTATTGATGCCGGTTTAATTACAGCCACACAGCCTCTGTGTAAGAGATGTCTACGGCAGCAATGACCAAGATAGGGTGTTGGCTTGAGCAATCTAATTCATACATCACATTCAATATATAAAAAAGTGTATGTTTGTCGTAACTGCCTGCTTACCTTTGTTTACCTAAATCGATTTAGTTTACAGTAAAAGATATAAAGTCAAAGTCAAAGTCAAATTATTTATTTTAAAAAGTTATTTATTTATAAAGAAAGAAAAAATCAGAATTGCACCATTCAGCAAAACGTTAGAACTACAAAAAAAATGCTTTTATTAAAATCTCATTTAATAATATGATTATTTAAGAACAATTATTTTTTTTTCTGAGTCAGTTTCATTTATATTACATTCTTAATAAATCGTAATAAATATTAAACTAAACTAATTAATTAAAAAATATGTACAATTTATAGAAAAATACAGAAAGAGGAAACCTCAAAGGGCATAAAAAAAAAATACAACATTACCGTCCCAGTAAAAACTGTTTATTCCTTTTTTATTTTTTTGTGCTTTTTGTGCTTTAACTGTTTAATTGGGATAACTGTACAAAATAAGTTTAACTTACCTACTAGCCAGTTTTTGGCTTAAGAACTTATCTAAAGTCATAAAGTCTAACATTCCTAAAGTCTAAATACACATAAAGTCTAAATATAAATTGTAAGCGTTCCATGAAAAGTAAGAAATACAATTTTTAAATAGCCAGTATAACAGGTTTTTGTTCAATGTTCGAATCTTTGTCACAAATTAGACTTCGTTACCAACGTACTGAGTATTTTTACAATAAATATAAGATTATTTCAAACTTTTATTTCAAATCAATTTTTATATTAAATCTTCAAGGCCGTTGTAAATTAGTAATGAATATCCATAAAAATATTAATTTGGCAGGACTAGCCAGTCCTGCAAATTCCATTAAATATACCATGTTACGCTTTGGTTATTATTAAAGCGGATCAATGCAGTTCACCAAGAAATAGGATCCTACAATTAGGAGCCACTTTCTGAATGATGGCTTCCCTAACCATTATTATATCTGACATGGGTTTATTATAAATAAACACTGCATAAATGTTTCACAAAATATTGAATTTAAACTACAAATAAATGTTGTTCTATAATACACATTATATTATATAACCATCTCCTACCCACGCCTTCGTCTGCGTATATTACAGAATGAACAGATGGAAAAAAAATATTACATTTGTTAAGCGAGATCAATATCTACAATTTGTGCTAAACAAAAAACTTTCAGTAGGTACTTTACAAACATCCATACATTCAACTATCCAGCTTACCATCCAACAACACAAACCTTCGCGTTTATAAACAAGGATGGTGGTACAGAATTTGTTTTCCCGTACCCTAAAAGAAAAAAGTTACTCAATTACTTCGTACTGACCTAAAAAATACAGTATTCATTTTTAAAACTAGGGCATGGTTCAACAAACTCTCATACTTCTCACTTTGTACCTTCCTAGAACCTTTTCAGATAAATATTGCAAAATAATATTTTGATTTCACAATATCGCGAAAACATCAGGAAGTCTTTTCGCATATTCCTGCGCTACAACAAACTAATTAGTAAAATCCAAATTAATACATAAGTAAGTCCAAACTGATTTTGATAATCATGGTTCGTTTATAAAACTGAATCCAACATTTAAATAGATCAGAGCTTGGCAATAAAAAAATCGAATGACCGATGCCTCGACGCACGGGAGTGATGCGGGTGACCAATAAAAATGGGTAAATGGATGTGGGTGTATCTCTGCCATACTATATTATAGTATTTTGATAGTAAATAATTTATTTTAAGTATTGATCTGAAGAGCCACAACTTCGCATTGAAAGAGATGCATGTGACTCGCAAGCCGCAGGTTGCCGACCCCTAAAAAAGACTAATACAGTTGTTTGGTCCCGTGGAATAAAAAACAAGGCCAATAATCCGGTTAAAAATGCACCTGGATTTTCAGAATGTCACTCCGGAAATTCACGTGTGTGGGGTCACCGACATATTGAATTTATCTTTCGTCCAAAGACTGAGAGGACAATAAAACCGTGGAGTCAAGAGATTAACGTATTACAGGTTTATGGGATCAGGCACTCAGCTCGGGTTGGCGATGCATCGGGAATCCCTTTTGTATTATCGATTGTATTGATTATTATGTTCTCACAAGGTGAAACAGTTTAGTCTACAAGGGCCTCGACCAGCATCGACTTCGGCCAGGTCACCCAGGTGTGGTAGGACCTTGGAGGAATACCTGACACAGTTTTCTTGAAGGTGATAACCATTATGTACTGCCACGTACTCCAACCTCGACACATAATATAGACATTGCTTAGTTGAAGAAATTAAGTGTATTATTAATATAGACAGGTGTCCACGACAATTATATTCCCTTACCAATGCAATTTAATAAAGGACGAAGTAATAATGATAGCCTTCGAGTTGTAGCAGCAAAGTCTACGTTATTATTTTAATTGGTAAGAATCGAATGGACCTGGATAGTGACCGTTAAGGGTGACGCTGGTCAGTTTTATAAGTTGAGGAGCTGTTCGAACTGACTTTATGGTAAAAGGGATTTAAAATCGGATGAACCAGACTTTAGAGGGGGAAGGTATTGAGATGCTGGTCATTTGGGAGTTTTAGGTGTTACATATCATTTATATATATACCTATAGATTGGGCCTCCACACAGTCCCCCGATTGTGTGGAGGCCCAATCTATAAACGGCTGGCATAATTTCACTAATTCTTTTTTGTTGTATTTGTCATTGTAAGAAAAAAATTCCTGTGCAAGAAAAAAAAAATAACAATATGGCGGTACTAAGATCGCTGGATCAGCTAATAAGATGACAGAAATTAGATTAATTCTATCGATGCAGGTTATCAGAGAGAGGCACGTGTAGTCGGATCCGCTCATATTTATTTTCAGTGTATCTGGAATTCTCTCTTGTTAAGGAGAGGATACCAACCTTTATCTCCTAGAATCGGAAAAAAACAACTTAAATAAAAATTTTAGAAATAAAGTAAAGGTAGTGTTGATCTAGAACCTTAAGGATGCTGCGCCAACCAGAGTCGTATTAATTAAGAGTTAATTATTAATACACATATTTGTAATTTAGTCACGAATTAGCAACTAACTCCAAGTTAAATTTTCGGCACACACTCAAAGAAGTCTCGATGCAAATTTTTGATTGATTGATTAACAATAATACCAAACCCAGCCTATTATAATCCTAATGCAGATCAACTTTCATGCAGAAAAACAAATTTCAAACAAAACAAAGAGAAATTATAAAATCGATAAACATGATAAATTCATTTTACATAGAAAATGGGAAACCGTAATAAGAATTAATAAGCAAGAGGCCACCCGATACTGGCTGGTAACACATAACGTTTGCCGAAGGCTTTGTTTAATTATAGTTCCATCGGTATGCAGTTTGCATTTATCAAAAGGCCTGTATATTATGAAAACGGTGTGAACATTGAAATATTACTTTGTTACACAGAAACTCAGAATAGTGTTGATAGGTGATTTTGTGGTAACGTTACTTGGGATGCCAGACGTTTAGGATTATAGGTGGAATTCACATCGTATTCACGTGTAATCCTGTTCGAGTTCCTGTTGTGTTTTGTTCGATCCTGTTCGCAAAATATGTATTTTAAAAGAATGTGGACTTTCATGGTCTCCCCTTCTTTATACGAAAATTCTTTTTCAAAGAGACAAATGAAACGTAATTCTTTTTTATTGTGTATGGCGTTCAATGGAAATAAAAGATTTGACTTTGACTTTGAAGCAATGTTGTTTGTGATAGCTTTTTTGTTAAGTGATTCGGGGTAAAGTTATTTTAGGTTCGCAATTTTTCGATATTTCGTCTTTCGATATAACGTAGAGGCGTAAGAGTCGTTTTTTTAACGTATAACAATCGTCTTTTATACTTTGTAGTGGTAATATACCTACTCAAATTCTAAGTCTGAGAATAAATTATTTTTTACATAATTATATTTTTATGTTGAATTCTTATATTTCGTTTTTGTTGAAGTATTTCTTCGAAGCTTCTTTTCTGATTGAAGTGGGCTTATAGACATCGTATGTCGAACGTTCGAGAGCTTCTTCATTTCAGTAAGAATACAAGTGTTTGCTTTGATTTCTATTTTAAAAACAACAGTTGTTTTGTCGAACAAAAAGTACCTATGAAATATAAAACTGTATATTTTATTTCTAGACAATAAAACAAAGAATGAAACAATAAGGTAACATAATTTTCCAAGAATCATTTGTTTGATGAAAGATTATTATTTAGTAGTGTTTTTTTTATAAGTGGCTGTCGATTACTAACTCGGCTCTTTTTACCTTGATGATTGGTTAAGTTGATAATTTTTAGGAATCTAGCAAGTCAATACTTTTGGCTTCGTGTATACGAGTAAATAAATAAATAAATATCTTGGGACAACTCACACACGGCTATCTGATCTCAAGCTAAGCGGATCTTGTGTTATGGTAACCAGACAACTAATATACATACTTAAATAATTTATAAATACATACATATTATAGATAAAGCACACCCAGACACAGAACTAACAATCATGCTCATCACACAAAGTTTGTCCTGGGTGGGAATCGAACCCACGACCTCCGGCTTAGCAGTCAGGGCCTCTAACCACTAGACCAACAGGCCCGTCAGGTCCGTCCGTATGAAGAGCTAGTTTAATTTTTGAGCTAATAATAATACTCATGCATGAGGTTCAATTCATAATATATGTTGTACTTTCTAAACTTTATTTCGGACATCACTGACATTGGTGAAGGAAAATATCGTGAGGAAACCAGGACTTGTAATTAATATAAGTCTGGAATCGCCAATCCTTAAGCAAGCGTGGTGATCAATGCTTATGCCTTCTCTGTATGAGAAGAGGGATTTGCCCTGCAGTGGGCTAGTAATAGCCAGGTATAATTATATTTTGTATTGTAGGCAGGACAAGCTAAAAATCAGGCTTTTATTTACTATGCCTGGTTTGTAAAACTAGCGCTATGGATACCAGGCAACATAGCCTATTGTTCTTCATAGTTTTTGTAAAATCTGCGTAACAAAACTTGGTTAGTGGGTGGCTTGGCTTCAATCCACGTCAACTATATTTTTTAGTTTGTTTTCGACGTTGTCGTAACAATTGTAGATGTTTGAACACTGATTTATTTAAAAAGTCTACTCTAAGTATTCCTTTTACTTAAGTTGTTTTAATTAATTTTATTTGGCGGTTTTATTCACCTAATTTATACATTTTACTGATTGAATACAATTTGAATTTTATCTATTTATTTTGATATTTTAATGTTGGTAAATATGGTTTCATACCTAAAAGAAACATATATTTTTAACAATTTCAACTGTTATTCCTGAATTGTAACAAGTTTGACACATTGATTAGTTTGACACAATTAATTTAATCATTGGAAAATTGTGGGTTGAATCGTTGAATGAAACTAGTTACTGTTATTAGTTTATAATATGCAATAAATGCA
The DNA here is from genome assembly GCA_949774945.1 of Hoplodrina ambigua. NCBI lineage: Eukaryota > Metazoa > Arthropoda > Insecta > Lepidoptera > Noctuidae > Hoplodrina > Hoplodrina ambigua. The sequence goes on along the minus strand of OX458963.1, from coordinate 3,970,806 downwards.
TATGCATATGCAATTCAAGAGAAGAAGAAGTAATAACAGCATAGTTAAGTTTCTTCAAGTAAACTGTCGATGGGTACTAGGTTTTTTAAAAGTGACAAACGCGATTTCATGATGGGAATATTACGTTAGCGCAGCGGCTTCCTCCACGACAATATAATTACAGGACGGTGACATCCGCTACGATATCATAATTCGTTTTTAACTTATTGGTTTGTAAACGTAGTATTTTTTAACGTTTTTTTTTCCGTGATTTCGAACGTGGCGTAAAAAAATGCTAGGTGTGTAGGTATAATTAATTAAATTAAATTTGATTTTATTTCATTTGACTTTTATTTAATTTGTCTAGAATTAAATTCTAGTTAATGTTTTTTTTAATTTTATTTAATGTAATTTATTTTTAACTTTTCACTTCTGACATTATAAGTTTTATGTGTGGCAATTTTATGAGTGTTTTTTACTTGAAAACAAATGAATTTATTATTATATAGGTAGTTTAAATGTGATGAATGCCAGCCAGTTATTGTTCCGCTAAAAGGCAAACGCCTCTTCTCATACAAAGAAGACATGTGCATGACTAAGCTTTCTTAAAGGATTTGCGATTCTAGACTTTTTCGGTGTGGAATGCTTCATGACTGTGTGAAAGAGCTGGATGTTAAGGTGTAAGTGAGAGACATGTATGCATGGGATGGTGTGAAAGAGATTTAGAGGAGCAACGTATGAGACGAGCGACATGGTTACGGTAGGGACGCCGTGCTTTGTGAAAGCTCTCGTTGTAGCTCATACATTTCTACTTTACACGGCACAGCGACCGTGCCGTATGCATGTGGGAAGGGCCGAAAGAGATATGACATGTGAAGAAGACGGTTTTTTCATTCAAATTTTAGCCAATTAAAAAAAAGCCTTTAGTTACGTTCATTTCATTCTTTAATTTGAACCGTATTTTCACCCGAATTAGGTAAAGTCAAAATAAAACATAGACTATAAAAATGATAGGTAGGTAACTGTTATATAAAATGTCATTATCAATATACACGTGCAGTCGTGCAGCCAACCGAGATGTAAGTAAATATCGTACGCTTCCGGCCTTCGCTTCAGTAAAATAATGCGTTTACGACGCCGGTGAGGCGACCTGATTTCTCTAGTACGACGAAGATAATTTCATACAACTATGCGTAAAAGGAGAGCTTCTCTCGTGTGGCATCAAAGCGAGTCGCTTAGTCTATTTGTCGCGTTGGATATGTCGCACCGGTAATTAACAATTTATTTATTTATTTATTTATTTATTTATATAAGTAACATGGAAGACCGACAGCTAGAAGAAAACAGACTAGTGACAGAAAATTAGACTGACAGCCAATTACAGGTCTTCACTTATAAGATACAGCAGTTGCCTACAGGAACAAAACAACAAAAGAAAGAAATTACTGAATAACTTATATACTACACATAATTATTTATATTATATCTTTATTTATTGAGGATATCCGATAAGGGATATACAGATAAATAGCAGTGCGCTCGTGTGCTGCTTCAATTATAGGAGACGACACATATAACTGACTGACAAAGACTGCCTCGTTGGTCTAGTGGTCGCAAGCGCGACTGCTGTGCATGAGGTCTTGGGTTCGATTCCCAGGTCGGGCAAAGTGTTATTGGATTTTTCCATCAGGAATTTCTCAGTAGCAGCCTCGGAGTCTGGATTTGTGCCCGGTTGATGGCAATAGGCTCGCCCCCTATTATAATCGACTAAAAACATAACTGGCGAAATGTGGGTGTACTAACGGATACGCCTAACCCTTCGGGGATTACAGGCGTGATGTTATGTTATGACACATATAACCCGGTAAATACAAAGATATAGTGATTAATTATAAAAAACTTAATTAAGTTAAGCTATTACAATTCCAGTCTTATTACAATTAAAGCAAGTCACAATTACGTTACATTTACGTGTTTCAGTTAATTGTAAGAGAATGCCTTAAGGTATTGTGTCCGGATTTGTACTTTTTGTTGCGGATAAGGAATAGAAAAATGTTACTTTTATCATATTTCTGTGAATAGCTTTTAAGTGCTTTTTATTAGTCGGAAGCCGAAACAGATACCCAAGCTAGTCTGCTTCGAGAGGTTGCTTTTTGTTGGTTTTTTGTATTTTTGTTTTGTTTATTTATTTTTTTAAATCTTTATGGACATGTAAAAAAATACACTTTACAAAGGCGAATTGCCTTGGGAATTCTCTACCAGTCTACCTTAGGGTGATGCTATCATTTCACGCCTAATAACTTTTAATTTTGAAAAATTTATAACTCGGCATTTATGTTTAAATTAAAATATAGTTATTTGTTACAAAAAAACCCAACCAACCCCTCTGCCTAACCCTTCGGGGATCACAGGCGTGATGTTATGTTATGTTGTAAAAAAAAATGCAATTTAAAGACTGTAGTCTTCTTTCATTTTAAAATTTATGTGTAAAATTTAAAAAACAGATTATTAAATTGCTTGCTAGTAACGTTTACTTTTATTTTTAATAACTCGTAAAGTTTTCTTTATAAAGAATGAGTTATTTTGCGTGAAGAGATAGGAAAAGACCTCTCGTATCGGCTAATTTGATTTGGCAAACGATGCACCAAGCACCCTTTAAATTTAAGCGATTACACACTTCACCACCTACAGCGGCGGTGCGCGCTGCCGTGCGCCTCATTCAAGGCTCATTGTTTTACGAGAGTAAGTCTCGTAATTGCGCGCAACAATGAACAGTGTTATTTCACATTTTCTATAGGTACTATAACACCGGGATATATACAATCTATTTATGACTGAAACGCGTATACACATATATATTACAGACGTATTAAATTCACTTTAAATTATACTATTATAATTTCAATTTAATTTTGATTCGTATTAGGCTTGACAGCCGTCGACACACGGTCTGTTTATTCTATTCTAATTATAAAATGTAATATTTATCTCATATAACAATTGGGTTGCATTTGGCTCAACCAGACAGAGTCTCTACTGTACTAATATAATAAAACTGTAAATTATTTTCATACAGAAATTCATACAGAATAGTATCGGCTACAGCCCGCAAATCACCGCCTGAGGTAATTGAGCGGTGATACGGGGAGGGTGCGTTTGACAACATGCATATGTGGTATTTGATTTGGCAGGATAAATCTCAGGGTAACATTTGCGAACTGTTTTAATTAATGTAATAACCTCACCCTTCACAAACCTCAGGCGGTGACTAGCACTGCCCGCGGGCTATATATAACATCACGTTATTCCTTATGAAGCTAGCTATGAATAATGAAAAATCTGACAGTTGGTTTCATAGAAAAGCGCGTTTAAACTTAAATACACGAAGAGATTATTGGGGCAGACTTTTTATGCCCTGCTACGGTGATCTACGCGGCTACGCCGTAGCTTATGTGGCTACGACGTGTCTACGAGCCGCTACGCTTTCTCTGTTTATACTAAACAAAGTTTATTGTACTAGATGGCCCAGCAAAGTTTGTACCGCCATAGTTTTTTTAATCTTCTTTCTTATAAACCTTCTCCTTAAAATAACAGACATAACAAATAAAGAATTAGTGAAATTATTCCAGCCGTTCACGCGTGATGCCGTGACCAAGTGAAATAGGGATTCATTTATATGTGTATAATATAGATTATAAAGTAAAAGAGTTTAGACTGCCTCGTTGGTCTAGTGGTCGCAAGCGCGACTGCTGTGCATGAGGTCTCTTGAGGTTTGGGATTCCCAGGTCGGGCAAAGTGTTATTGGGTTTTTCCATCAGGAATTTCTCAGTAGCAGCCGCGGAGTCTGGATTTGTGCCCGGTTGATGGCAATAGGCTCGCCCCCTATTACATGAGACTATAAAAAAAATCATAACTAGCGAAATGTGGGTGTACTAATGGGTACACCTCTGCCTAACCCTTCGGGGATTACAGGCGTGATGTGATGTATGTTATGTATAAAACAGGCGTACGAAATGGTAGGGAGCAGTCAAAATGATCATTCGTTTACCAGCAACTGATTGTTGAATATATATGAGTTTAATGGACAGCTTGTTAATGGTTATGTATCTGCCGACACATCGAATGATTAATCGATCATAAATGTATCTAACGTATAGGAATTACATCATTCCTGTAATTCACGAAGCGAATGCGGCAGGAATTTGGTAACAAACTATTTGGTTTACAGGCAGCTAACTACTGATTAATTTATACTGCCCCGTTGGTCTTGTGGTTGTTAGGTCCTGGGTTAAATTCCCAAGTCGGGTAAAAATGTATATTTCGATGTTTTTTGTTAGGAATATCCCAGTATCAGCCCGGAGTTTGAAAGTTAGCGGGACCTACAACAAAGCTACTCTTTATTTGTCTTCGATTTCGTCTGCACTCGCGGCCACCGACATTTACGCAGACGTAATCGCAGCAAACGCTAGTATGTTAAAATATATATAAAAACATCAATTCTATATTATTTATTTATTTATTTAATGAAGCATGAAAGACTTACTATCTTAAAAATAAGTAAAAAAGGTCAATTACTATAAGTCATCGCGTATAGTATTAGAGTGGAAACTTAAGGTGAGCATACAACAGATAGGTACATTTCGATGTTGATTACATCATCATCTGCCTAGCCTTTTCCCAACTATGTTGGGGTCGGCTTCCAGTCTCACCGGATGCAGCTGAGTACCAGTATTTTACATGGAGCGACTGCCTATCTGACCTCCACAACCTAGCCAGCCAGCCAGCTAGCCAGCCTAACCTCCTCCTCCTTAGATGTTGATTACATATTAGTCTAAAGCTATTAATAATCTTCCATCAAAATTATTATTGCACATTACAAACACACGTAGCTCACTTTAGTTGTTAAACTGCGAGTAATTAACATACAGCTTTGAGGCCTAGTGACCATAAGGTATTAAATCAACAAGACTGGTTATCTCAAATTAATGGTATAGACAGATATTGACAACGTAGGTACATCGGGAATCACATCGGGAACTGCGCCCTACGTTTCCAATTAAACAGATACGTATTGCTGACACACGCAGGCATTTAAGCGTGCATTCGGTAATCGACAGCCAGATCTAAACTAGGGTTACTACCGACCATGAGCAGAGCGAAATCAGAATTGAGTGCTTTACAACTCGCAACAGTGTATTTCGTAGAAGCACTTTCACCAATAAGCGGTTTACTTCTGCGAAATTTCCGTAAGTCAGTGAAGAGTTCGGTTCACTCTCAGTATTCCAGATTAATAATGAGCTCAAATAGAGCAAACAATGCGCTCGAACTTTCCGTTTGGCAATTAATGAACTAAAATGTATCACAAATAGGGTTCAAAATTGTGTGCAAGATTCAAGCAACCAAGAGAAGTCCACTTAGTTGGAAACGCAATATTTTTATAATAACGGTGGGTAGCGTCGATCAACATTTTTAAATAAACTTGATATAAAATGCAATGGTTTTCAGCCTTTCAGCTTCGAACTACTTTATTTAATGTACCTACATACGTTCCGCGTATCCTACAATGTTGTGCTGAATAGCTCTCCATGGGCAAAATATTCGAATTGTTCAGATGCATTATCAAAATTCGATCCTACATCTAGCTGGAATTTTACTCACAAGGTTTCAGCTGTTGATTAGCAACGGGAAATATTCCTGGGAACCGCACACTCAGCAAACAATAACGCAGTAAAAGCCCTGATAAAGGAACGAAAATCTATTGTATTCCTGTCATGTCATCAAACAGAAACGACCGCGAGACATAGCCTAAAGCTACGACCACACCACTGCGCTTTGACGTTCATCTTGCCTTTCCGTCTAACGCATGCGTGAAGCGCAATAGCGCGTGTAATAACGCATGCACTAAATTAGTTCAAAACAGCGCATGTTCGTAGCCCAAGCTAATCCATCACGGGTGGGCTAACGTGCAATATTACTCGCGATTTACATGAGAAAATGGCAGAAGATAAAGTTAAAACATTGAAATTTATCGAACATATGAAGTATTGTGGAACTACAATCACAAAGATTACGCAATTAAAAGAAAAAGGAAAAACGCGTTGATTTCTCTGAACAAAAAAAAAATATGTGAAAGCGGTTAAGAACAAGATAAGAGCTTTCGTTTCTTCAAATAATCTTTAATTCGTTCGTTTTCTTCAGTTTTTTCCTTGCAGTTTGTACTAAATATGCCGCATTAATAGCTACAAGTTCACACGAGTCCATTTTGACGACTGACCAGGTGTGGACAATAAGCTGCATGCGTCTTAATGCAATTGATGCGCTTGATGAGAGATGAATTGAATGGCGGAAGATGAAGCGCACTGATGTGAACATAGCTTTAGGCTTTGTTTCGAGGTGGTTTTGGCTGACTCACAAAGTTGGTATTAAATTGAAAGCAGCGGAATTCCATATTCAAAACTTAATATTCCGGTAGGTAGTTCGGTTTATTTCACAAACGCGTATAGGACATCGCAATTTATACCTTGAATCAACGACATAAAGTGTCGCTTAGCACGCGCTATGTATTGAAAATACTTTGGTGAATGAACAGTATGGAGAAGGCATTTTAAATAAAGACACAAGAAAAAAATAAGAAACTGACTGTTCCTTCGTAAGTAAATAAAATGTACAAAACTTGAGATACTTAAAACCTTAAAAAACGTCGTGATTTTAATTTGATCACTAACTTTTTTTAATTGATTTCCAAGTTTAGTTAAGAAATTAATTTTTCTTAACAAAAATAAAACGTAAAATTAGCATTCGCCTTTCGATTACTAATGTAATTACAAAAAAAATCCCGTAATTTTTATCGTAGCCGTTTATAATATATCCGTAAACAAGCTAATATAATTAAAAAATTAAAATACACGACTGCCAAAATTGCACATATTTGAACTTTGTTTACTCGTTAGTTTTTTTTTACGAAGTTTTTTATTTACTGTGTTATATATTTTTTAAATCTATTTGTCAAATTCTGGACGATAAACATAGACACGGCCAGATTCATTAAAAAAAAAATTGGGGCTGGTATTAATTTACGTTTTAAAGTGACCACACAGGATTCATTTTATTTTTAACTAGCCTATGTTACTCGGAACGATACCAGGATTGTAACGATACCCCATATATCTAATTCGGTTCAGGCGTTCAAAAGTTATGGTGGAATAAAGAATCTCACATACATACATACATACATACATACATACATTAACTCTGAACACATAACCCTCCTTTTTTTTGGGGCAGTCGTGTAAATAGAGATCTTGAGCAAATGTAATTAAAACGATATTAGCCGCCGCCCTCCCCCCTACTATAACTATAAGTTTAAAGTATAAATATTCTATTCATCGGACCTAATGTTCATCGTACAACTTATTTAAAGTCAAGATAAACTATCACTCCTTCAGAAGGAACATACATCTAGAGGAAGAAATAGGGGCCCACCGCTATCTCTTAACACAGTACCATTTTAATATTACTTGTAAAATAATTTCTGTTGTTGGATTTGGTTGACACGTAACTTTGCGGGGCGCGATTTAGTTATTTTTTTATTTCCGTCTATAAAATCGTGGTACTTGCCGCCTGCCGCCGCCCCTGTCATATGCCGCCCGGGGCCAAGGCCCCTCCAGTCGCGCCAGCCCCCACCCCCCATCCCCAGGCAACGCCGCTGTGCCCACAACCCGAATATGCGAAAAAAAAACCTCAGATGGAATTTGTTAATTTAAGTAAACATCTAAATACTGCCTCGTTGGTCTAGTGACTGCCTCGTTGGTCTAGTGGTCGCAAAGCGCGACTGCTGAGCACGAGGTCTTGGGTTCGATTCCCAGGTCAGGCAAAGTGTTATTGGGTTTTTTCATCAGGAAATTCCCAGTAGCTGCCTCGGAGTCTGGATTTGTGCCCGGTTGATGGCAATAGGCTCGCCCCCTATTACATGGGAGTTAAACATAACTGGCGAAATGTGGGGGTACTAATGGGTACGCCTCTGCCTAACCCTTCGGGGATTATAGGCGTGATGTTATGTTATGCTAAATAAAAGTATTCAATATAAAATATATTATCTAGCTTTTAAGTAAATCTAATATGCTTTGATGCAGTAAAAGTTTAATTAAAATCGGTTTAGTAGTTTAGAGTCTACAATTTAATTATGATACGCGTGATTGAGTCCATAATCCGACTCGCAGTTGGCAGATTTCAGTTGATCGTGACCATATCCTTTTTTGAGGGCTGCGCATGCATTTATGGTGCGCTTGCGCATAGTTAACATCTACTTAGAATATCACTATTTATTTAATTAAGTGAGGAAAACCAAAACGCTTTATCAAAGAAACTTACCAACGAACATAAACAATCTTATTAAAAAGAAATCTTTTACTAATTAAAAAAAAAGTGAAGTGAAGCGAAGTGTTATTGGGTTTTTCCATCACGAATTTATCAGAATAGCAGCCTCGGAGCCTGGATTTGTGCTCGGTTACATGGAACTTAAACATGACTGGCGAAATGAGGGTGTACTAATGACTACTCCCAGATTTAACAAATCCAGACACCGAGGCTGCTACTGAGAAATTCCTGACGAAAAAACCCAATGACACTTTTTCCCGACCTGGAAATCGAACCTAAGCCCCATGCTCAGCATTCACGCGTTGTTACCACTAGACCAATGAGGCAGTCGAATTTTTATTTTCATTTATTTTATTTATTCTACACGTTCAAACTACAATACGCCAAACGTGCAAAGCTCTAAAATCCAGCGTAGTTCTATAAATACGGCTCAAGGTCTTCCCGCAATACGCCGAGAGTACGCCGGCTCAAGGTCTCGGGGGTTTCCGCAATACGCCGACGGTTGTGAAGGTCAGTTTTACGCTACGTGTCTACCCACGCCCTGTCTGCCTGGCGAGTTATTGAACTTGATGCAACAGGTTGCTCTCGTATTACGTATTTGAAAACCCCAAAGAAATTGCTGAGATGCCATTCTTTTTAACGTATTTACCGTTTTACGTTCGTCTGTGTGTCAGAATGCTTGTAAAAAAATATTTGGTTAAAGAGTCTGTTTTCAGGCTTGTTAGAAGTGTTTCGGGCTTAAAATTGAGCCCGTAATTTTGTATTGGTCACGAGAGACGTGGTGAGACAAATTTGGTAGAAAATTTCGACACAAAAGTGACGAAAATCGCCAAAAAATTTTGTTGATGTAACCCACAAAAATTAAAATTACAAATACAAAAATACACGCAGACGAAAACTGATATTTTTCCTTATTTCAGTCGACTATGCGCACGCGCATGTCCTATTGATACATTGATAAATTGGGGTAGTTCTGTCGAAATTTACCAACGTAAAATGTCTTCCATTTTTCTAAGTGATTGTAATGATATAAGATTAGTGATAAGCTAAAATTAAGTTCCGTGTGTTGAGCCTATCGCCATAAACCGGGACAAATCGAGACTCCGGAGAGTTACTGTTTCTCAGCCGCACTCCGGAGTCTCAATCTATACACAGGTGCTCTTTATCAAGAAATCCCAAAAAAATGCCCAACTGGGAAATTGAACCCAGACTGAATTTCTCATTATCACGAGAGGTCGCTTTTAAATCAAAATAAATTAAATTATTACTGCTCGGCTCCCATGAATCTGACTATCATATTCAAAAATATTATTTCCAATCCGTAAACATACAGACAAACAAAAAATCCTCGTCAAGTTATTTAAAGTCAAATCATTTATTTCAATACGCCATTAAAATACACTTTTGAACGTCTTAGAGAAGTAAAAAAAAAAAAAATTAAAATTTGAAATTCCTTAATACAAAAAAGCCAATGGTGCCGATTCCCTTGTTCACAAACTAGGCTAAATTTAGAGAATTGACATCTCTTACTAACATACAGCGAAAGGAAAGGACGGTGACATTAAAGAACTAAGTTAGCGATGTCAAATTAGTTATGCCTATTAGTTATACTTTTAAGATGTCAACTATAACTGTATGGATGTGTCAGATTGACTAAATTTGACAGCTCTTATTTACATTACTTTCGGCACCAATATTAAAAAAGTCAAAAATAATACGTATAAATACTAAACTGCAATTACACGTGAATGCAACGTACCTCGAATAAAAACTACTATCTTCTTCTTTCTTTATCGTGTCGGCAGTAAGGTCTTAGGTACGACCCCATACAAAAAATTATATAATTAAAAATTAAAAATTAAAAATTGAAATAATTTACAGTTAAAATATGTTTAAAGATACATAGTGTTCACGTGTTCACAAATATTGGAACTGTAGACGACCACTCTTCACATCTCAACCAACTATTAAAAAGTGTGTGAGCATGCGCAATCAATAAACATTTTGTTCCCTTTACACACACAATAAAGAAAAAGCCGTTTGGGGTGGAAACTCTCGGGTCGTGGGGTCCGTGTGCCCATGGCCTTTTCAAGGAGTTGGCCAAAGGATTGGTTGATTCTTCCCGTGACCCAAGGGCTGGTTTTTACCTTGGCCAGAGGTTAAGCATTGCCATTCAACGTGGCAATGCAGCCAGTCTTTTGGGCACATTTCCAGTAGACAGCGATGCGGATGAATTTTTTGATACCATTTAATTTTAGTTTTTCTTTTTTTTTTTATTCTGGTTGTTTTTTATTTTAATTTTATTATAAAGTAAAAAAATGCTTTAGAAAGAAAAAAAAAGTAAATTAAACCCCAGACGGTGAGACGGCAGCCATCTTGGACGGATTTTCATCAAACATCTCCCGAATATTCACCTTTAAAACAAAATCGGAGCTAAGATGCAAGGAAACAGACACACCCCACACAGACTCGTCAATTTCAATATCTTAACAGCCTGTCGTTTTTCCGTCGGAGGTAAAAAATGCTTTACGACATAATGTATGGCTTAGTTGATTTTATTTTTATGATTTCGATATAGTAAAAGTTGATTAAATAATGTGTACCTTCAAATACAAGGGGTATGTATGTGTAGGTACTCATATAAAAGCGGAAAGTCACTCACTCACTCACCACGAAATATCGAAAACCGCTAGATGTATAAAGATGATATTTGGCAGGACGATATATTATACTTAACACCCGCTAAGAATAAGAAGTGAATAGAATTTTCTTAAATTCATCCCCTAAGGGTAACGGGAAGGGGTAACGGGGGTCCGACATTTACGCGGACGAAGTCGCTGGCAAAAGCTAGTCATATTTAAATTGTTACATTATTGATTTCAACTGTGACGCAACTAAATGATATTTAAGCATTTATTTTAATAAAGACGTAATAATTAAAACAAGTTTGTTTGCATAACTGGCGAAATGTGGGTGTACTAATGGTTACACCTCTGCTTAACCCTTCGGGGATTACAGGCGTGATGTTATGTTGTTTGCGAAATTGTACCTTAATCATAGTGGACTCGGTGGCTTTTTGTGTAACACGTTTGTGAAACGAACATCTAGGTAAGCCTAGTATTTAGGTCACGCTATTTTGAAGCGAAAAAGGTCAGCCTGGTTCCGAAAAAGGGGTCAGTTTGGTTCTGAAAAACATATATTTTGTCAAGCCAAGATCGCTTATAACCAAAATGTAATTTGCGGATTTCATAATATTTGATTGATTGATTTGACTGCCTCGTTGGTCTAGTGGTCGCAAGCGCGACTGCTGTGCATGAGGTCTTGGGTTCGATTCCCAGGTCGGGCAAAGTGTTATTGGCTTTTTCCATCAGGAATTTCTCAGTAGCAGCCTCGGAGTCTGGATTTGTGCCCGGTTGATGGCAATAGGCTCGCCCCCTATTACAAGGGACTAAAAACATAACTGGCGAAATGTGGGTGTACTAATGGGTACACCTCTGCCTAACCCTTAGGGGATTACAGGCGTGATGTTATGTTATGTGTATGTAATATTTGATTGAAAAAGATGTCAGTGAAATTCACGTAACAAAACATGTCGCTATGCTTCTTATGGACGGACGAATTTGTACCTCAATGATAATATCCTCCCTAGCGTATTTCGGCCGTGGCGGCTATAGAATCGCAATGAAGACTATCTAAGTACGGAGGAGCTAATTAGTGTCATTACGCGTACACTCCCTCTTCCTTTACTCTCATAGTTTGAAGGGCCAACAATCAGACATGACCGGGGAGAGAACAGGCGCGGACCACAGGCTTTAGGGGTTGTGCTTTCTGAAGCACGCGGGTGTCACATCACCAACTACCATACTCCGAGGTGCTATAGAAAAATTCCATATGAAAAAATCTAATTTTCCAAATCTACTTTTAGCCCGACCTGGAAATCGAACCCAGGACTCCGCACTCAGCAGCCGCGATTGGTCCACGAAACCAACGGGGCACTCAAATTCCAGTTATGTTTAATTAAGTCCCATTTAATGAGCCTATTGCTTTCAAAAAGATGCAAATAAAAACCCCGGAGCGCCATTATTTTTTTAGCACCTCACTGGTACTAAAAAAACCCAAAAAAATAATTCTCAGCTTGAGTATCGAACTAAAAACCTCACTCTCAGACTAAATTTCACATCACAAATATTCAAAATAATAAATGTCGGTACATAGATATATTCACTTCCTATTGATACGTTTATGAGTGCTCGACTATTAATTAAAATCGCTCCCATCGCTCAATTAAGCATAATAATTATATGAACCGCACGCGTTTCGGTGAAAGTCAATTTATTAAAATAATACATTTTAATAAAACATTGAAAGGTTTTATTAAATTATAGTTTGCATTCGTTCAATTCTGAGAAATTTGACCTGGGAAAATAATGTATACGGAGTTTATTGAGCCGCTTCATTTGGGTCGCGGTATTAAAGTTTTCAGAGTTTTCAAAATTAACTGAAAAAAAAAAATGTTTTTATTGATAACACTGCCCTCACCCAGCGGTTTTCAGCGACCTTTGCCCAGTCGTTAGTACATATACGAGGGGTAATAAGTACAAGAACAAAACTAATTGATTCTAGTTGCCCTTTTCAAAAGGTAGTTTCATTTGGAGAAGAATGGTTAAGAAATTACATACATACATACTATTTTTACAAGCTTTTATTTAGCTTGCACTGTTTGTATGTATCATGTATGTAAGTAAGTTGTCCTTTCAAAAATTTATGACCAACTGAAATTTTGCATACACCTTAAGGTTATATGAGAATATTATACTCATTATTGTGATAATTTTAAATCAAAAAGCTTGTTATGACCAATATTTTTTTAATTAATTAATTTAATCAGGCAGTCCGTAGTTTGAATTTTCATTGTCTTTTTCTAATGAATTTTGAAGAACGGTAGGCTCTAGAAATTTCTCCATTGCAAACAATAAACCAGAGTGGAGTGATAGCTATTGTCTATGAGATAAGTACTTCTTCGAACATTCGAATTCAATATGGAAAATATTGTTTTGTTTCAATAGAATTTTGCTCGATAGTTAGAATTCCTGGAATATGAAGCCTTCACTTCCTACTATGTAGTTTATTCTAATGTTATTTGAAAGTCGATATTATGATTGCGTATTTACATGTTTGTTGATAAGTCAGACTATAACGTCTAAACGGAGTTAGATGAAATTTGATACAAGGATAGAACACAAATGCCTTGTTAGTTTAGTGGTCGTAAAGCGCGACTGTTGAGCATAAGTCTTGGGTTCGATTCCCAGGTTGGGCAAAGTGTTATTGGGTTGGTTGGGTTGGGGACATTGGGAATTTCTTAGTAGCAGCCTAGGAGTCTGGATTAGTGCTCGGTTTAGGCTCGCCCCATGTAATTACATGGGACTTAAACATAACTTGCGAAATGTGGGTATACTAATGGGTACACCTCTGCATAACCCTTAGGGGATTACAGGCGTGATGTTATGTTATGGAAAACATGGAGACTAAGTGTTTTATGTTCTGTACCAGATCCATTACCTACTTATATTCGTTTTGCGTTGTGTGACCCATTTAACAGGGTTAACGTTCCGTTTATTTAAAGTTAAAATCGGAGCCACTAATTGATAAATGCAAGCAAGCAACACTTCACATAATTAGAAAGAAAGAAAAGAATGAAAATCTGTTTATTTAAGCGAAAACGACGCACATAAAATAAAAGAAAAAAAAATTACAGTTTTAACCTAAATCAGTTCGGTAATACGAGTATCAGCCTGTTTTTGTCCCAATGCAGGGCAAATAGGCCTTTTCTTACCCAGAAAAGGCTTGAGCATTGATCACCACGCTTGCTCAAGACGGATTGGCGATTTCAGATTTACATTAATTCTAAGTCCAGGTTTTCTCACTATGTTTTCCTTTACCGATGTCAGTGATGTCTAAGATAAACTTAGAAACAACAATGATTTAGAAAATTTACATTGGTGCCCGGTTGTGAACTCACAATCACATGTAAGAGAGGCAGGCACTTTAACCACTGGGCCATCACGACATTTGTCACATAAACCTAACATCACACCTGTAATCTTTGAAGGGTTAGGCCAACCAACTCGATTGTCTTACTATTTATTAATTTCTAAGCTACAAAAATCTATTTTGTACCGTAAATTAAAAATTAAGGTTTCTACTGAAATAAATGTTTTTTTTTAGACAAAACGTCTAAAAAAACAATGTTGCTACTGCGATTCTCTTGGTCACAAACTAAACTAAAATTAGACTATTTTCATCTTTTTCTTACCAATAAAACAAGAAAGAGACTAAGGTAAATAAGAGCTGTCAAATTTAGTCAATCTGACACATCCATATAATTATAGTTGACATCTTAAAACGTATGGATTACATTAAAATATACGGAAAAGTTCAATGCAAAACTAATTTGACATCGCTAATTTGATTCTTTAATGTCACCGTCCTTTCCTTTCGCTGTATGTCAGTAAGAGATGCCAATTCTCTAAATTTTGTCTAGTTTGTGAACAAGAGAATCGGCACCAATGTTTTTATTGAAGTTTTTGGTTAATGGTGCCAGCTGTCTAATTCCACCGAGTATTTTATAGGTAAATCGTTACAGATCTTCATGTTTTTCCACACTCATTCGAAAAATATGAATTTATTGAGACGGAAACAAATAAAAAATAATCTTAATGTTACACTAAGCGCGAAACTTGAAAACGGCTGAAACTATTTGGCTGATTATTTTATCGATGTATTCATAATTTTCCAGACACGGTTTTTAGGAAAGAATATTATTGGAAACCCACCGGAAAAGTCGTAAATTTTAACCCGTACGACCGTACGGGGCGGTTCGCTTAAAACGTAACAGTTATTATGCGTGTCGTGACTCGTGCCAGTGGGAATTTCCTTTAAACGAGCATTAAACTGCCTCGTTGGTCTAGTGGTCGCAAAGCGCGACTGCTGAGCATGAGGTCTTGGGTTCGATTCCCAAGTCGGGCAAAGTGTTATTGGGATTTTCCATCAGGAATTTCTCAGTACCTAGCAGCTTCGGAGTCTGGATTTGTGCCCGGTTGATGGCAATAGGCTCGCCCCCTATTACATGGGACGTAAACATAACTGGCGAAATGTGGGTGTACTAATGGGTACACCTCTGCCTAGCCCTTCGGGGATTACAGGCGTGATATATATATATATATATATAAACGGGCATTAACTTTTACCAACCACATCCGCCCGAAAACTGCCACTGACATTTTTGTTCGCACAAAAGCTGGTATTGCAAGGAATTGAAACTGTACGCACTATCAATCAATTTTGTTTAATTCGTCCTGACGCTTTCACAGCGTAAATGAGTTTGTCATATGGCTGTCCCTTCCACGCTCCATTCTCATGCATCATTTATAAAAATTAATTGTCAGCTTTTGTGTTGTACTTTTTAATTCTCGCAAAATTGTTTTTGCGTACTTTTATGGGAAGTCACTGTTAACGTTTACGCCGTACGTCAATTAATATAAACTTTCAAGTTATTATTTTTCGAAATGGATGCACCGATTTTAATTAAACTTCCTACACATGCAGGATGCACGCAGGATACATTAGATCTAAAAAGTAATGATAAGTTATAAAGATAATGATTTATCTTTCTATCTGGCGATTATTTGCAGCCAACTGCAAAATTTTGAGTTTTGTAATTAAAATCATTTTTAAATTTTGCAAAAAAAATAATAATATTCACACTTCGCCTAAGCCAAGTTCAGTTCAGATGGTTCTTAACCGTCTAAACTAGTTCCGCTTTACGACTTTGCATCAACACCCTGTATTACAGTATAGTTTCATCAAAATCCGTTAAGTAGTTTTTGCGTGAAAGAGCAACAAACGTCCATTCACTCACAAACTTTCACGAAATTAGTAGGAATAGGATTAGTAGGATTACTGTACAGAGCGAAGTTGAAGTGGTGTTGATTCCTGTTACCTCGTTTGAGTGCAGGTAATAAAGCGCTGCAGCGATTTAAATGGGAATATGCAGAGCTAGCTTTCGCACTCGGCTTCGATTTAAAGACATTTATTTCTTAATAAAAGAACATTACAGTTCACTTACATATTGAAAAATGTATATAAAATAATAATAAAAGTTTAAACAGTCTCTGTGAACACTTCAAAAATTAATTTACAAAAAACAAATAAAAAAAAACAGAATTGAATTTATGACATTCGGTGTTTGTACTTAGTTCTAACGTATTCTTGTAGGACTTTTTTACATGTATACCAACTGTTACTCTCAAACACATTATTTGGTATTACATTATAAAGTTCGGCTTCGCTCGCCAATAAAATTTAAAATACGATCAACGTTTAAAAATACATGTGGCGCCATCTATCATCTTAAGAAATTTATTGTGCTTTCTCTCGGGAACAGTACTTTTTTCGGGATGAAGGTACCCTTTGTCTGTATCTGTACACGTGACAACGTTGTCACGTTGTCACGTTGTCACGTTGTAACGTTGTCACCTATATGGAAAATTTCAGGAGGTTCGTGGTACGGAAACAAACAAACTTACTTCCGCATTTAAAATTTTATATGTATATTAAAGTTAGGATAGTTAGGCTTAGTTATAAATACTGTTATACTGCTTTTTCCATAAGTAATATGTCATATTTAGGATATTACTGGAATCAAATGTAACAGGTCACATTAGGACCCATTAATTTTATAATAATTGCAATCTGTGGTGCTTGGCAATCTGGGTGTCTCCCAGTTGCAAATATCCCTATGTGCCTATTGACCTAGTTCTGTTCTTTCTCCTGCTTGTTTGGAGGGAGGCGGAAAAAATATTTTTTAAAAGCTTTTATTTAGATCTTTCTTTCTTTATCGTGAGGGCAGTAAAGTCTTACGAACCCACACAAACTAGTATCAGAGTTTCTAAACCGCCTCAAAAGTCTGACATGGTTTTGAATGGAACAGTAAGTCCAGGTTTCCTTACAATGTTTTCCTTCACCGATGCCAGTGATGTCCAAGATAAACTTAAGAAAGTACATATAAATTGAAAAAGTCACATTGGTACTTGCCCAGATTTGAACCCACAACCTTCTTGCATGGGAGGCGGGCGCTTTAACCACTGGGCCGTCACGACATAAAACATAAATTTATTTAGGTACTCCTCCGCGATTTTCTTTTTATATTATTTTCGTTGCGGGATCCAAGACAGTTGAATCGTTTCTCCGGGACTCATCGAGCTTCATTGCCTCGGCGCTTTTATGGTGGTTACTCTAGATTACTGGAATTGCAGTGGTTTAGGAAAAGTGGGGTGGGGTAGTCACAAAATAAATTGTAATGAATATTCAAGTGTGATTTTGTCACATTTGAATATTTATTAAGAGTTAAGAAGTTAAGAGCATAGACCAGAATAAGTCTTTAGTTTGTCTATACACCACACTTACGGAATATAGTTTCGCAAATAGTTTAATGAACAAAATTGTATTTTCAATGTAGAATGAATTCACATTCATTTTTAGCTAAGTATCGTTTTAATGAATGAAATGTTTTCGTAGACACTCTGACTACGCGACTACGCGGCTACGCCAAGTGCTACGCAGCGTAATTTTAGCTACATGATTACAACGCTGTTATACTGTTTATAGCTAGACGTCGACTGGTACTTGTAGAAACAAAAGAACACACCTTGTAGGTATTGAAACAAAAAGAAACAAAAGTAATGTACAATGCATTGTCTGTCCTACACAGAGGCGGCCTGCGGTGGCGGCCAGTTGTATTTGCTAGCAATGTATGTGAGACTTCAGACACGCGCGGTCACGACGCGGCCTGCGCGCGGTTGGCTGCGAAATATAGAATAATATCGTTGATATTCTCGAAAAACGCGAATGCGATGGTGAGTAAAAAATCTTTGTTAAAAAAGTCTGTTAGCCATATTGACTGACGTCCGATTGTAGTACAAAAAAATAATAGTGCCGTCAAGGCCGCCACCGCCACCGCGGCGGTGTGTGACTCCTGGAAACGCGGCGCACGGTTGACCGCCACCGCAGGCCGCCTTTATGTGGGACACGCTTTATGCTTCGATTCAATCAAACTCGATGGCCCTCGGTGGACCTGTCGACAACGAGTGGACACCGAGCTACTAGGTGGTGTTCGGATGTCGGGTGGGAGTAATAAAAAATAAAAATACTTTATTTCAGACCTTGGTCTATAATTATGACGTTAGTAATACACAATACTTAAATCTAAGTTAGTAACAAATATAATAGAAATGGAGTAAAATTAATTCATTTAACCGTTACACTCATCTGACACACCGGGTACATGCACCCATTGCGCCATTATGGCGCAACATGACTTTTCACTAATAACCTTCAGAAGGCCGAGCCTTTAATAATGAGCTAACCTTTAAACTGTTGCACCCTTTATATATTTAACTATCATAAGCAGATGTAGGAATAAGGGATGATTCTCATTAGAGCGGGCCGTGCCCGGGCCGGGGCGTGGACGAGCCGACGTGGTATTGAAGTGCGTCGAGAGGGCCCGGACGGGACACGGATAATGCACTGTGTAATATGAATTGATTCATACAAAATATATGTAACAGATTTAAAACCGTGCCCCGTCCGGGCCCTGCCCCGGGCACGGCCCGCTCTAATGAGAATCATCCCTTAGGTAGAGTTATTTTTGTACTTGTACATCGAGCTGTTGATATTAATATGGATTTTCCGACCTCTGATGATAAGGTTTTAGGAAAAATAAAAAATATACTAATATAAAAATGCATGTTTCACAGGGTCTTCCGATCTCGAGGCCGGCGCGTCCAGCGCCTTTGGAATATGAAATAGAGGTAAAGAATTTCTTATTTTATTTTTTTAATGTAAAACATAACTGGCGAAATGTGGGTGTACTAATGGGTACACCTCTGCCTAACCCTTCGGGGATTACAGGCGTGATGTTATGTTTTTTTAATGTTTACTTCTATTATTTCTATAACTAGTCACTCAGTCTGATAAAAAAGAAGTATACATATAAAACACTCATACATATTGAAACAATGAATATTTTACAAGCTTTTATTTACTTTCACCTGTTCCATTGTGTATGGCTAATCAAATCTTCAGGTTAAAGACTCACTTTCCGGTGTACGATTGAGCTGGATTTTGAGTAAATATTATACACATTGTCAATACATTATAAAAACTCTTTAGAAAAATATAATTGTCATATTGAATTTTTTTAAATTATTTGAAAACGATTTTTTTTATTTTTTGAGTTCTATATTTCGGTAGTAGTTACTTCTATGTGTAGTATAGTGTGGTTAATTTTATTTTATATTATTTTATTTTTAATTTTATTTATGCTATTTTATTTCTATTTTTATTGATTTATTTCTATTTAATTTTGCCTGTAATTTTTAATATGGATTTTATAATAATAATAATAATTTTAATATGAATATGGATCTTGTAATCTGAATAAATGAATTTTAATTTTTAATTTATGTACCACATCATAACATCATCACGCTTGTAATCCCCGAAGGGTTAGGCTGAGGAGTACCCAATAGTACACCCACATTTCGCCAGTTCTGTTTAAAAGTCCCATGTAAGGCGATTAACACCCGTGTGTTAATCGCCGCGCACCGCTGCGGAGGACGGTGGCGGTAAAACGGATTGCACCGCTCGACCGCGCGGTTGAGCGGCGTCAATGCGACACGAGATCCGCTTCATCGCCTTCCGCGGCGGTACACGATGCCGTGTGTTAATCGCTTTATAGGGGGTGACCATGTACTAAAGACAAATAGTCCTGCCGCGGGAAAACAACTATAAAAATTTCAATTTGCATAAAAATATACTCATCGCCCTGAAAACATTTATTCGTGCACAAATTGTATAATCTTTTTGTAACTTTTTATGGACATGGTCTGAAATAAAGATTTTATTATTATTATTATTTATTTAATATACATATTATATATAATTATAATTATTATTATAATTATTAAAGAGACAACCTTGATGACGATATTAAATACACAATTTATTTTTTCCAGAATTCATCAATCCCCATGGCGTCCAATAAGCCACCTTTTATTAGTGGCGAAGTACGTCTCGTCGGAGATATTAACTGGGAAGGACATATTGTCTTCAATGGAGAAGTAAATCTTAATGGCGATGGTAAATAAAACAACAATTATAAAATTCAATAACTTCTTTATTTCAAATAATTAACTAAGTATTCAAGGTGTTTGTAGGTTGTCTTAAAATACATAAATTATTAAATAAAATTTCGAATCCTGGTCATTAATTAATAAATAGTTATTTGTTTTTTTGTTTGCGTTTGACAGTGGTGTCGATTCTATCATGCACAAGCTAAACTAAATTTAGACTGTTTCTATCTTTTTCTCTCCAATAACACAAGAAAGGGACGGATGTAAATAAGAGCTGTCTTTAGTTAATCTGATACTTTCCTTTGTAGTTGACAAGTCAGCTCGTATTGAATAAAAACATGGAGAAGCTTAAGGCAAAACTAATTTGTCATCTCTAACTTAGTTTTTATATGTCACCGATCAATTGACGTACTTTTTATGAACTGTCAAAACACGATTCTCCCACAGATTTTGTATGGCAATATCGTGACGTCACTTATTTGGCAACTCAATTGACTAACTATTTATTTATTTATTCAATAGCTTCAAAAAATTTAATTTTACAGTAAATTGAAAATTAATTGGGTTTTCAGGACTAAAATAAAGTGCTTATTTAAAAAAGTTAAATCTTGGAATTATTGGTTAATGGTTTCAACTACCCAATATATCAAACTGACAGTCTTAGAGATAAACTACGATAACTTGGCGCGCCCCTCCACAATTCAAAACGTTCGAAAGTATTTATAAAAGTATATACAAGTCTCACAAGCATGTGTGCGTACTGAGACGGCTCTCGAAACAAAGCGTGTCATTGTCGCTCGACTAGCGGCATCATTAATTATTATTGAAATAGTACTATGGAGAGGCGCGCCATGTTATCTGTAATTCGAAAATGGGTACGTCTAGAAATGAGTAAGTACAGTTGTTTCTGTTATAAAATAGATTCACTTTATTTTTTAGGTTTTTTATTCGGATCCATTAGCGGCAATGGTGAAATCACCGTCAACGGAGTCGTAATAGGCTCGGGAATATATCGCCAGTCTGGAGAGATTGCGCTGACTGGAGTCGTTAGGTTCATTGGCGATTTTCACCTAATGGGTACCTTCCGCTATAGCGGCGTCACCCATGTAAGTGGAGAAATAAGCTATAGGACAACACAGAATCAAGGTGCGATGAAAAGCAGTTGCTAAATAAACGGTAAGCATTTTTTTTTTTCTTACTCCTCCGCTATTCTCTTCTGATTAATTTCGTTGCGAGACCCAAGCCAGTGAGTCGTTTCTCTGGGACTCGTCGAGATTCATTGCCTCGGCGCTTTTCTGGTGGCCTCCACTGTTGATTCTGGCTTTCAGGAGTAGCAGTGGGTGGGAACAGTGTGGCGGGCTTGTCCCAAAAAAAATAAAAAACACTAATAATATTTTTTTAAGATAGTGTTTTTTTTTCTTTTGAATATTTTTACAAGTTGCTTTGTATGACTAGTACAGTCACGAGCAAAAAGAAGTATACACGTACATTACCAAGCGATTTTCTTCGAATATATTGATTAAAATGTCATGTTTTTTAAAAATACAGTATTTAGAATCCAAAACAATTATGAAATAGGTCTTTTAACCAAGTTGTAACCATTATTTCACAAGCATAGCACAATAGCTTTTAAATGTTGCTAAGTGTATACATGTTTCTGCTCGTGTCTATACCTGTCCACTTAGGATTACGACGATTTTTTTTTAAATTATATTCTCTAACTATTAAATTACTTAGGTACCCCAAATTAATACTAAAGTACGTAGAAATAGGTTTAGGTATATACACGGTGGATAGTACATTACAACAAAAACTTTGACCATGGATTCAGTTCATGAAAATACATCCCCAAGTGAAGAAAATTTTCAAGGTTCATTAAAAAAAAATCGCCTAGGTATTTGGCCTAGTGGTCGCTAAGTGAGACTGCCAAGCGTGACGATTGGGTTCGATTTTCAAATCGAGTAAAGTGTTATTGAGTGTTTTCATCAGGAATTTCTCAGTAGCAGGTAGTTAAAGTAGAATTTATCAATAAATTATTTATCTAAAAATGAAGCTAAAGAAGTAAAGAACAAAAAAAAACCTCTCACTCTAACTAAACGAATATACATTCTAAGTTAAAACATGACAAATGCGCATTCTTTTACAGCCAGTTGTATTAGAATAAGCACTATATGCCTGTTTTAATTATGCTCATAGAAAAAAGACAGAGCATTCTTTAAACTCTATCTGTCTCATGTCCCACTGCTGGGCAAAAGCCTCGCCCGAGTCCTTTTAGGTATTCTTTTCTTGTGCCACCTGGAAACTGCCCTCGCGATGCGCGACTCATCTCGAGGTCATGTCGACATCTCTTCATAGGTCGGCTTCGGCGTTGCCAACCGTCTTCTGGCGTCTTCTTATCCATTGCGTGGCTCAGCGGTCGCTCAGTCCCATTAAACCTTCCATCCTTTCTCCAAAGTCATTAAACAATACATCTATAAACATAAAACATAGTCAGGTTATTTACACAATATAAAACTCAAGAACGACTGGATAGAATTTAATGATCTTTGATTTTTTGGATTTGTCTAATCTGAGAATAGTAGAATAACTATTAAAACATGTCTTAAGACAAAACATAAAAAAAAATTTTTTTTTAAATATTCTATCGACCATACCTACCACCCTACAATTTTCAGAAAAAACAAAATTGTAAGCCACGCATGGACTATCGAAAAATTGAGAAAATAAAATACAATGTGAACTGAACATGAATACAGAAAATGTTTTCAAAAATATTGAACAGTATTTTTATTTTTAGTCTTTTTTGTGAATCATAACGACAATGCATGAAAAATTCTATAGAAACGGTTTCAATATTTCACGTTATAATAAAAATATAAAATATCAGCCTATTATTGTCCCAGTTCAGGGCAAAGGCCTCTATTCACACAGAAGGCAGGAGCATTAATCACCGCACTCGCTGTAGGCGTATTGGCGATTTTAGACTTATATTTATTGTTAGTCCAGATTTTCTCACGTTGTTTTCCTTCACCGATGTCAGTGATGTTCAAGATAAAAGAAAGTACATATGAAATAGAAACAATCACATTGGTACAGTCTACAAAGTAGATAGGTATGCAGAGTCGTCAGATATACAGTGTTAGTGTAAACACTGTTATCCTTGAAACCAGTGGTTTGGTTTCACTAATAGAACGTAATTTCAGAGAAAAAAAAATTTTTTTTTTTAAGTAAAATCTCCATTTTTCCTCAAAATTATTTCACCCTATATTACAATAATGTAATTAGTTAAAACTTATGTAGGTAATTATAACAGACGGCCAGTGAAGCAGGTTAACCCCCTTTGCGGTGATTACGTATATCGGGCGCATATCTATGAATTTACGGACAGTTTTTTTTAAGTGTTGAAAGAAAACTTTGTTTATTTATTTTTAAATTCAGATAAACATTTTTTATAGTAAATCAAGTACCTATGGTTTTAGTGACAACGGTGTTTACACTAACAGTCTGTAATTGGGGTTTTCTTAGAAACCGATGGATGTCTTCGATTGAAACTCAATTAATGAACTGTTTATTATCTACTTTTAAAATTAAATTACATTTGTTAACATTCATCGGTTTCTAAGAAAATTACAACTACCTATATCTGACGACCCTGCATACCTATATACTTTGTTGACTGTACAGTCAGCAACAAAAGTCGATTAACATTTATGATTTTTAAATCCTAATTATTAAGTACAATATTAAATGTAAAACGCAATGAATATAAAATTAAGATGTAATAAACTCTTAATTATTGCCTAAAATTCTGAAAGCCATTATGCGTTTGGTGTCTGTTTAAACGATATAAAAAATCACATTGTTAATCGATTTTCGTTGTTGACTGTACATTAGTATCCGGTGAATGCGGGCAGTGCAGGATCGGCCATTGTGGCCATCTTTAGGGGAGGCCTATGTCCAGCAGTGGGCGTCGTTCTGATATGATGATGATGACGACATTGGTACCTGCGCGAAAACGAACCTACAGCCTCGTCGCAGACGCCTTAAACTTTGGGCTGTCATGACAGTTTCCCGTAAAATCTATAAAATAAATAAAATTAAAATGCCTGTTTGTTAGCGTAATACCTATATAAAAGTTTACATTGATTGTGTTTGGACCGATTTTGACGAGACTTTCACTTGTTCAGATGATATAATTAAGAGGAACTTGGCCTATTTTAGTTGGGCTATTTAAGGAAAAGAATTAGATAGACTGATAAAAGCCAAAGATAACGGATATTTCTTCAAATGAACTGTTAACTAGTATTTTATTAGCAAGAAACTAAAAAAAAAAACGTAAATTAATACCAGCTTCAGTTTTTTTTTATGTTTAAATGAATCTGGTCGTGTCTATGTTTATCGTCTAGAATTTGACAAGTAGATTAAAAAAATATAAAACATAAATAATAATAAAAAAAAAACGACTGCAAAAAGCAAAAAGAAACAAGATTCGGTTACTGACCAAACATGAAAAATCGAAAATTACTTACTTAATCTGAATCTGAATAATACACCAAACTGAAAGTTTCATCACAGTCTTAAGATATGAAAACTACTTTTCAGCTTAATTACTTAAGGACTAAAATATGACTAGACAGGAATTTTGCCAATATAAGTACCTAAATGTTTTGTTAGCTTTACTAGGCATACATAAACAGCATACACTCTTATGTACGAACCGCAGGTTCTAGGTGAAATTTATTCCACCCCATCGAATAAATTTCCATAATGAATAGCGATGAGCGCGGCACAGTATAACATTATAATCGCGACCAATAGGAAGGTCGGATCCGAAACCCGGTAGCCAATGAGAACAGCGAAAAACACATTAACACGTTTGCTGGGGAAGCCGTTGATTGCGTCGGTGTAAAGGCAATAAATCTCTATGCTGACGCATCATTGGCTCGGGTGGGGCAGTCTGGGCTATAAATATTCTTGAGGCTTAACTTCGAAAGGGACTAACTAGTAAAAGCGTTTTTTTATCAAAACCTCCTTAGTAAAATTGGATGGATTATTGAAAATATATTATGGCTTTTTTATATTACTAGCCTATTACTGTCCCACTGCAGGGCAAAGGCCTCTTCTCTTACAGAGAAGGTACGAGCATTGATCACCATTGTTAGCTCAAGGCGAAGTGGCGACGTAATTTACTTTTTTTTTTTTTGTAAATAAATGAAGAAAATTATAGCCCACTGGTGTCGGAAACAGGGTTTGAGCTGCTGGTGGAGGCCTTCAGAGAGAGGAACCTCTTAACAATGCGACCCGAGTCCATAAGTACCGTATTCCAGCCTACCCAACCAATAATAATCGTACCTCTTCTTCATCTTGATCTTTAGATGAACAAAAATAAGGTTCAGAATCCATTGATCAAATTAAACCAACGCGCACAAGTGATCATACGGACCAGCGGAAACAGCACCAACAGGGTCAGCGCGAGCAGACGAGAGAGAGAAACAGTTTTATTTTAATAATTGATTATGAACTAAAATGTGCTAAAAATAGAGTTTAAAATCGTGTGCTAAATATCTATAATTCCGCGCGAGATTTATTATCATGCACACAGTTTTACAATTTTCAACTCTATTGCTGTAACGTTATGGTTCATTATTAATTTATGGATGAAAACTGCTCGAGTATGTTGTCTTTGCTGACGGTAAATAATGCAAGATAAAATTACTGTGTACCATCAATCAAATGAAATAATATGCATATTCTAAACTAGTAAACCAAATTATTTTTAACCATTCTGAGACTCGCACAAAATATCATTAAAATTAGTGCAACCGTTAAAGAGGTGATCAGTGACATAAATACGCACATACAAGCAATAAACCCATTACAGGCAATTTTGAATTATCCAGGAGTTGGTCAGTCATGAATTTTTTCCTATGGAGAAAAACCACCAAGACTCCGTGAATACTCTTTTAAAATCTATAAATTGTTACCAGTTATATCATTCATATTCAATCTTCGGGTTCGTTGAAAGATAATTTATAAATATGCTAGGTCCATTGCTTATTGACACAGAATACACGTTTACAGAAGATACACTCAATTTTCTAGGAATAATCAAAAGCGTCCGCATACGCGGCGAGCTCAAAGTAACACAAATAATACACTAGCCGCATGTGCGTTTTCATTCGGCCCTCTACAAAATTGGCAATACAGAAACGCCCTTTATGGTGCGACCTCCATCTGAATGTTTGTTTTTTGGCAGAAGCGTAGGGTGAGTCTCCCCCCTCCCTACAGTAATTATTAGTTTAAAACCGGTACTGCAATTATAAGTATAAATTTTCCATTTAACGGACCTAATTTTCATCGTACAACTTATTTAAAGTCAAGATAAACTATCACTCCTTCTGAAGGAACATACATCTAAAGGAAGAAATGGAGGCCTACCGCTATCTCTTAACACAGTACCATTTTAATATTACTCGAAAAATTTCTGTTGTTGAATTTGCTTGACACGTAACTTTGCGGGGTGCGATTTAGTTTTTTATTTCATTTTATCTATTATACCTACTTGTACTTACTTGTAAGAGGTATTCTCTGGTGGCTGGACCGATTACAAAAATCTTTTACACTGATTAAAAGCAACACGATTGCCGAATGTCATAGAATATGTTTCATAGTGTATTTGTTTTCGACGCAAATGAAATTGAAATCGGCTTCGTTTCCATCGAGTTATTACGTTTTTAGTAACATCAGTTTCATGGAATTCTAATTCCTAAAGTGTGTCCAAGCGAAATGAAATTTTTATCTCTCAATGGTAGCAAAACTGTTTGTTTTATTGCGAGTTGCGAAATAAACACAGAATTCCACGAAACGGACTTTATTAAACTGTAAAACGTTTCCATTACGACTGCACAAAGTAACTTACGAGAAAAAATGCATCCGACTGAATATTTTTTGTCACATAGGGCTGATTCTCGCTGTCGCTTTGTCGACGAGTTTCGATACAGCTGTCCAAAGTTTTACATCAGATTTGGAATGTTTTTTGTTCCCTTATTTTTTAGTAGTTTATTATCTGCTTATTGATAGGTAAAGTTAAACAAACGTTTTTGTTTGTTTCTATTGAAACCAGATACATTTTCGCGGACTTAAAACTTGTATGTGTCGTCAAGTCGTGATGGCCCAGTAGTTAAGGCGCCCGCCTCTCATGCATGAGGTTGTGGGTTCGAATCCGGGCAAGTACCAATGTGACTTTTTTAATTCGTATGTACTTTCTAAAATTTATTTTAGACATCATTGCTACCGATGAAGGAGAACATTGTAAGGAAAACTGAAATTATAATATGTTAGGCTTGAATTGCCAAACCGCCTTGAGCAAGCGTAGTGATGACTGTTTCTAAAGTTTTCGTCGACTTCTAAAAATATCTAAATATCTACTGTTATGGAGAAACTCCTAACCTAAAAAGAAAGTCGTGTCCGCTTTGGGATGCAAATAAACATTAATTGAAGTCGGTAACTACGCATGGGAACTGCCCATCAAAGTAAACAGCCGTGAGCAAACATGCTGTAAACCACGCAAAACTTTCTGCTTATGAGACTTTGCAACAAGTACATAGGTCGAGAGGTAACGTTGACTTTGGATATGGTTTTATAAGGAACTAACTTTTGCCTTCAACTTCGTCCGCGTAAATGACCGACCCCCTTAGGTAGGTGCATTTTAGAAAATTTTAGGAAGTTTTTAGCAGCCGTCTACTAACTATAATACCGCAATGCCAAATTTCATGTTTATACCTCAAGCGGTTTTCGTTATTTCGTGATAACTGAGTGAGTGAGTGACCTTTCGCTTTTATATATTTAGATAGATAGATTGATTTAGCAATTTAACTAAAATCTTTTTTTTTGTAATAGTAGACGTGTCTATAAAGACGCATCAACTAAATAAAAATTCTAAAGAAATCACTCACTTAACGAGATTAACTATTTTAACAGCGTTATAGCCCTAGCATCGACAAAGCTACGAAAACTTAAAATGAATTGAAGTGCAGTCATAACGTTGGCAGTATCCGTGAATCTAGAATTAATTGACTCGCCCCGGCTTTATAAATACGAGTCCGGAAACAAATTCTGGGAACCTGTTGATACAAACTCATCGAGTGCGAACGTGAAACACGTCGGTTTTATGACCGTTGGTACTGTCAGCAAAACAACCGTAGGATTTTTTTTTTTTTCACATTGTAACCTCTGAAAGGATTTTTGGTTTTAACTGACTTGTTTCTAAAAATATTTCCGTGTTATTAAGGTTTTTATTAGATTGTCCTCGTTGGGCTAGTGGTCGCAAGCGCGACTGCTGTGCATGAGGTCTTGGGTTCGATTCCCAGGTCGGGCAAAGTGTTATTGGGTTTTTCCATTAGAAATTTCTCAGTAGCAGCCTTGGAGTCTGGATTTGTGCCCGGTTGATGGCAATAGGCTCGCCCCCTATTACATGGGACTAAAAAACATAAAAAACGAAACGTGGGTGTACTAATACGGGTACACCTCTGCCTAACCCTTCGGGGATTACAGACGTGATGTTATGTTATGTTATTAACAAAAATACGTAAAAATTTTCGCCGAAATTTTTATGCTTTCTGCTCTTTTTAACCGACGGATGCAGAGCTTAAAAGGAGATTCGTGTTATTGGTTATAAAGTATGCGTATGTCTGTCGTTCTGGTTCCTATGAGGCTTTAGGCGCTTTGCACACGAAGCAACTTAAGTTGAGGCAACTATCAACTCTTTAAAAGTTTCCTGTAAAAGTTGATAGTTGCTGTAACGTTTACGGGTGCCGCAACTTTATGGCAATCTGTGAGCAACTTTCATAGCCGAGTTGCTCAATCTACGCAGCGATCAGCGTTGACGGTATAATATTTAACAGTTGCTAGTCGCGGCAATTAGGAACTAACTTAGTCATCGATTGCAGCAACTAAAAACTGTTGACGATTGCTGCAATTCGAAACTCAAGTTGCTATGTGTGCAGCCCAATTGAAATATATGTAAACAGCTAGTTGCCAGTTAGTTAGCTAGTTGCCCCACGTTTGGCGTTGTCGACTACTCAGTTAGTTGCCAGTTGCCATTAGCTGCAATAGTTGCTCTGTGTGCAAAGCGCCTTAGTTAGCCTCTCTTCTTATTCTTGTTGGAAGCAAATGAATTATAACAAAACTAGTAGGTACCATTGGATTCGTATATTTTACGTCGCGAATTTCGCGAAAGATTATGTTTGCTTAATAAGTCATAATCATGTTTGTTCTGAATTTTTGTTTTGTCTATTTATGCTCGGCAGAAGGAACAGAGAGGCTCAATCTTTTACTATAGATTCATTACTATAAGTTCTAAAACACAATACTTAAAGAATCGATGAAAATTTTCAACACTTGGAGGTCTGAAATCATGAGGAGCTTTTGGCTAAATAATAACTGCCACACGGGCCTATTCATGAGGTTAAGCCACGCTTGCCAAGATTGGTCTGGATTGGTGACCATATTTTAACACCGAGACTCTCCGCCACGGAGGGCAGATGATAGGATGATGATGATTTTTGGAGACTTTAATAAAGCTATACTTAGAGTAAATAAAAACGAGAAACAGATTAATCTGTAATTTAATGTAGGTAGCTGAATCAACCTGATTAATATTTAGGGTTAATAATGTAAAACTTATCAGTTTCGTCAGTCAGCATTAGCGGCTGAGCGGTTGGCTGCTCGCTACGTGATGCGGGTTCGATTTTCGTACGGGATAAATATATTATGGCCTTCAATTAGGTAAATGTTCCGGGTCTGATTTTTAATACACAAATAGACACATTAACGATACAGGAACAATTCTTAGTCCAACGTGTTTTCTTTTAACAAAAAGTGTACCTAAAATATTTGCATAAGATTTTTTTGCCAACCATACTCACCACGAATCGCGGATGAAATAACAGGACACATCGGTTTTACAATTCTCTATTAGGTACAGTGTAAAAATAAAAATGTTGACTTCATTGGCAGAAAAATACTTTTACCATTTTATAAAAATGG
The DNA here is from genome assembly GCA_949774945.1 of Hoplodrina ambigua. Lineage (NCBI taxonomy): Eukaryota > Metazoa > Arthropoda > Insecta > Lepidoptera > Noctuidae > Hoplodrina > Hoplodrina ambigua. The sequence goes on along the minus strand of OX458963.1, from coordinate 3,940,213 downwards.
TGTAAAATTCAGTTTATTTGTGTAATTGGACAGTTAAGCACTGCAAAATTGTACAATAAACTAAAATGCGGTTTTTACCATCATAAAAAAATGTGGAAGGATTATTTGTTCCTAAAATACATGATGGATGTAAAAAAAAAGACATCTTCATCATCATATCAGCCGGACGAGGTCCACTGCAGAACATAGGCTTCCCCTAAAGATAACCACGATGTCGAAAGTTACATGAATGTAGGTACTTTCCATAATTGCGATCCATTTATTTCTTGTTCTGGACCAAACCTGGGAAGCTTCTGGATACTCATATAAATATGGTCAAAGCTCCATCATTTCTTTCCTTTTTTTTTAAATAAAAGAAGTACCTAGTACAATTTTGATAACTAAACTTAACCCCTGTACTATTGGATGACATAGTGTTTTCGGTGCGTTACATTGCAATTCCATAAATCATAACTGATTTGTCACACCAAAAATAAAAGTAGTTTCTAAATGTTTTTATCCCCTTTTTCCCCCCCTTTCAAATATAAAATGAGCAGTTTATTTAAATGAATAAAACAAAACGTTTCAAAATTTTAGTTAACTTTAATAAAGAAAAGAAGTCTCAATGTTTTGTAAGATGACACCGGTGCTATAAAAAATGGACGGATGGTTAGTTATAACTAAAAAAATCGCTGCATGTAGGTAGTAGGTACACGGTGGCAGATCCATCGACAGACGTTCACCCTGGATTCAGTATTAATTTATAGATAGATTCTAGAATTAACAAAGTCATAGTCAAGGTCAAAATATGTATTTCAATTAAAATCTGTTACGTAGTTTTAAAGATCTAAGCGTACAGAAAGACAGACGGTGAAAAGCGACTTTGTTATGTAGAGATAGAGATATTCGATTAAATGTGTATCATTTAGTTTTAAAAATGTTTACAGGTTGATTCTTCTGTAAAACTTTCTAGTTTCTGTATAAAAAAATTGTTTTATTGTAAAATATTTCCAGGTGTTACGGAATTAAAATTAAGATGGACAACCAGCAACCATCAACCAGTCGTGGGTACAACGCCGACCAGCTGGTCGAACATTTCCATCGTGAAAATGAAATCGAAGTTAGATGTTTCCGCCCGGTTGAAGGTGGCCAAGCAGTTGAATATTACAGATTTGAACCACCTGCAAGTAAGTGTACATTTTGAATGTGATGGTTTTTATGTACCGTCTGATGTTAGGAGCATTTCAACTGCCGATAAAAATGACGTTAAAGTTGATAATGCTCTAACATTGCACTACCTCGGATCTCGTCGTCACCTTTGCATGAGTCGATTTTTTTTCAGCGCCCCTCGAGAAAATCCCCTTTTAAGAAGTAGTTTAATTTTTGAACTACTACTGAATGCCTAGTGTGAGTTTTTATACGTACTCGGTCGCGCTAATGTAAAATTCAATTTCTATTGAAACAGGAATAGCGCTATCTAGCGACAGCAACATGAAACACAATTAATTTATACAAATTGAATTTTGAATGAACTCGATCGAGCACGAGTGTATATCTCACACTATGCACTGAGGTCACTGACTATATCGATTAGTTTTAGTTACCTGCGACTAACGGTCACCGCAAACAAATAAACCATACTTTGTGTCTATGAATCTATGTTGTATGTACCTTTTGAGAAAAACAAATAAAAATATTATTATTATTAAAATTATAAATGATTGAGTATTCTTCTTAATTAATTGTTAAAGAAATAAAGTATACAACAGACATGACGTTGGAAATCGTGTAATTGCAAGCAAAGTAAATTCAGCTCGGAAATTTCATATCTTGCATGCAATTTTTAACTAAAAAAAATCGTTTTTTGAGTTCATTAGTAATTGGTCAACGAAAACTGATCGGGTATATTGCCGCTCTGTTTGCTTTAGAAAGTCGACTCATGCAAAAGCTCTTATTAATAAATTGATGTATTAATGTGCCTTTATTTAAACTGTTAATCAATGTTTGAATGATATAAATCTTCCCCTTTCTTTCCAGAACGCTCAGTGCGAGTTTTATAAATATTATATTGAAACAACACCATCTAGTGACAATAATGGGTAGACATTCACTTCTGCCGAAACGAACTAATCCACTTCAAAATTTCTGTCAATTCTAGAAGCAATTAATTTATTGTTTAATTTTAAATCTATTTATACATCTTTGTGGGTTGGCTTATTTTGGTAGAAGTAAGCCCAATAATTACATACCTTAAAGGAACCCAATAAAGGGACTTGGTATAAAAAAAAACTCGCACTAGGCACACAGCACTCTCCTCCGTACTCATTCATGTCATCAAATGCATCGTTACGAAATTGTATACTCTACTTATCACTTACAATACCTATCAAACATGACATGCACAAAATTTGATAAGGAATATGCAACCAATCCAACCGCGTGACTATAAAAATATATTGGCGACTAATCAAGAGTAATGTTATAATTCTTAATTTTTCTAATTGTAACATAATCGATTAGGGCTTAGGTAATAACAGCCATTGTCAAAGTTTCTTTCACCTTAAAGATCATGAAGATGATATACAAGAAATTATCGGTCAGTTGAATAATATCAACCTCGGAGATTTTGTAGAAGAGGTACCAATTGAGAATGATGTTAATGAAGTAAACGGTGAATGGCAAGGGCCATTACCAGTTGAATTTCATTTCGAAGAAATAGAAGAAGTAGAAGAAAATGAAGAGATCGGCGAGGCAGAAGAAGAGGCGGCCCTAATGATTCAAGAACAACAGATAGAGAATGAAGAAATGGTTTTGGAGGAGGAGTTGGAGGAACAAGTCCCTCCTGAGCAACGAGAAAGGGAAGGGGAAAGGGAGGTTAATGGAATGTAGTTCTTACACATTCCAGTTTATACCACCACCTCCCCTTCTGGTGGTAGGGGAGGTGGTGGCCTATTATGTACGTAAGGCGGGATAAAATAACAGTTATTCAGCATGTTGGTAGTCAGGCAAACCGGCTTTTTGAATGGAAAATGAGAAAATACCCCAGAACTAAACGTAAGATAAAAATACCTGATCAAAACCCACTTCTAAACGTCTTTAAGTGTTCAGGGAGTTCATGCTAAACCCCAAACCGATTAGTGATACGAGACGTCTCCTCACTGGTTCGGTGGAAGCCGGGCTTTCACTAAAGTTTAGCCAACTCTTTGCTAGTAACCAGGTTTTAAAATAGTAGGTCATTCTTAAGTTTTTTTATCCTCCCAGATATTAGAATGACGCATAGTGTAGGAATAGGTAGTATGAGTACACGAGACTAGCAAGGCTATACTATAATAATCCCTCTTGGGGGAATTTAGGTGACGTGAGCTTGAAGCGAGCTGTTACCTTGGGGCTTAGACAAAGTAACAATTTCAAAACGATAACGAAGTTAGAAAAGACTAAAATGTATGGGATTGACATAAACCGCGTTAAGTCACGTGGTCAATCGACGAAGCGATGACCACATGAAAGACTAAAATGTATGGGATTGACCACTGCAAGTTCACATTACTATAACCCACTGAGGGAGAGTTGCATAATCTATCGTCTGAATCTATCAACCTAGGTAATACAAATAAGCTTTTTAAATCCCCAGTCATTCCTAGATAAAGGACGCCACACGCAACTGTTTAAAGTAACACGGCTTTTTTAGTAGTAAAAAAAATAAAATTCATCCAGAGTTAGACTCTATATGTAAAAGCATAAGGAAGAGTTTTCATTATGCTGAAAACTTAAGAATAACGTAATCTTTGTGGTGGGAGGAGCGAGCAGCTCGTTATAATAATGGGACGTCGTCATTGAACTAAAAGAATCGTTGCGAAAGTGGGTCGCAATATGTGTGTGGCCTGCGGAGCACACACCCCGTGCAAAAAGTGAATTTGAACGCGTAGAAAAGTTTCTTTAGGCATTATATTCTTATTTTTACACGACTGCCCCAAAAAAAGGAGTGTTATGTTTTCAGGGTTAATGTATGTATGTGTGTGAGTTTCTTTATGCCACCATAACTTTTCAACGGCTGAACCGATTTAGATGTAGGATATCGTTACAATCCTTGCATCGTTCCGAGTAACATAGGCTAGTAAAAAAAAAAAAAAAACCGTTGCGGCCACTTTAAAACGTAAATAAATACCAGCCTCAAATATTTTTTTTAATGAATCTGGTCGTGTCTATGTTTATCGTCTAGAATTTGACAAGTAGATTTAAAAAAATATATAACACTGTAAATAAAAAATATCGCAAAAAAAAAAGTACAAATATGTACAATTTTTGCAGTCGTGTTTTTTAATTTAATTTTATTAAAGTAGCTTGTTATAGGATAGTCTAAAGCCTTATATAGACGATGCGAGAAATATCCTGCGAGTTGCGGAACATTGCGGGACAGCACGGCTATCGTGTCATAAGTTACCGATCATTGACAAAACCACAGCATGCGCGATATTTCTCGCACCGTCTAAATAAGCTTTAAATATTTTTGCTACTTCAGGTTATAAGGTATATGATAGCCAGATTCTTGAAGTATAGTATAGGCAAAACATCACGCTAGGATTTACGGGAGCGAAGCAGAAGCTAGTAGTAAGATAGATAACAAAAACAATTTTACTTAAGTACTCAAATCAAATAATCATATCCTTCGCGTAAATGTTTACAAATTATTTTGAAGTTGGGGTTTGTTGACTATGTCATGTTAATCTTGTCATCTTTCGTCTTTTGTGTACTCCATTTTCCATTTCTCATTTTCTCATTCGACCCTCCTACTTGCACCGTGTGAATGCTATAGTTAAGTATAGGTTCTTAAGGGCAGTTTTTTAAATCTTCAGATAACTTTCTTAAGAATAATAATGCATGGTTAAATATGTTGATAAGCGCAAAACTCGAGAACGGCTGAACCGATATGGTTGATTGAAAAATTAACGAAAGAAAATCTACCGGTAAAGTCAGATATTTGTAAACGTAGCCAGTGCGATTCGCTAGTTGAGAAATATATATGGCAGGTTGACAGTTTTTGTAAAGAAAATATATCAAACTGTCATATTTATTCTTTAGATGAAAGTTATCTGACAATTTAAAAATCTACCCGTAGTCTTTTATTCCGGTCGCCCGCTTTTTTCATAATTAAATCTTCAACGGGAATTTCTACAAGTGGGAATCGACTAGGCCATGTCGATCATGTCATTTTCTATTTATCAAGTATCCTTTCTCAACTTCCCTACACGTAAGTACTGTGTGAATGCTGTAGTTAAGTATACTGAGTATTTTATTAAGATCACTTATTTGATGGAAAAGTAGAAGACCACAGGTGACCTGACATTATATATATTGAACTTTTCTAGTCAGTCGCTTGTCAGGTTGTCTCTAATTTAGTCCTTTTACAAAAACTAAAAAGACTAGACTGGATTATTCACGCTTAGTCAATAAATTGCTGTTAAGAATAATTAGTACTTGTAGCTTTGTTAATTTAAACAGATATTTAGAAGAGCGAGCTAAATATTCGCCATTATAGTTATGCTTGGTGCCCCATGCGGCTATTATTATTGCTTATCATGCAGTTTATTTAAAATAGTTTTTTTATTAATTAGCGCCTTTTCCTGCTAGTGTACGTGTCCTAAAAAGAGGAGATACTGATTCCACTCTAGCACAAAGTCAAGCGTATAGTAGGTACAGGTGTCTGCAACCTACAGCTCGCGAGCCACATCCATAATATGAAACTGTGACTCTTTAGTTTCATACATAAAATATAATATTTTACCATCAAAACCCTTAAAATCTTGCAATCTATCCATAATTAAATGCTATAATATAATATGACTGCCATTTACCCATTTCCATTTCAGACCCGCACCGCCCCCGTCGCGGCATCGGTCATTCGTTTATTTTTGTGGCTCTTTAAAATTAAACTAAAATGAAATTTTGAAACTGCCTCGTTGGTCTAGTGGTCGCAAGCGCGACTGCTGTGCATGAGGTCTTGGGTTCAATTCCCACGTCGGGCAAAATGTTAATGGGTTTTTCCATCAGGAATTTCTCAGTAGCAGCCTCGGAGTCTGGATTTGTGCCCGGCTGATGGCAATAGGCTCGCCCCCTATTACATGGGACTAAAAACATAACTGGCGAAATGTGGGTGTACCAATGGGTAACACCTCTGCCTAACCCTTCAGGGATCACAGGCGTGATGTTATGATGTTATGTTATGAAATTTTGAAAATTTTCTCTTTTTTTTCTCAAATGGTTGCAGACCCCTGGTATAGTTGATACAAGGTGCCGTTTTAGATCGTCGTCAAAAAGGTGGTAACACTGCTAGTGGTTGGCAACACTAAATCACTGAATGATATTAGATAATAGATGTCATAAACAACCTTTTTATAGTTATCATAATTTTTTTATTAGATATTTATTTATTTAATCAAATGCAATATTATTATAAGCTAACAGTACAGGAACCAAAACGATTATATGCTAAAATTATCATAATACATAGTAGAATGACTGTCGAAAAAAAATAATTAATTATAAATGTTAAATTTACAATCGTCATTAATAAAACAAAAAAAAAGAACAGTCATATGCAATAAAATATCCATAAAAAATTGTCATAAAGAATAAAAATAAAAATTAAAAAAATTATATAGGTATCCTATTCATAACAAATGTCGGATAAATTAAATTAAATTGCCAAATAGAGTTGTCATATAAAGTTACCTATATCGGTTATGTATTCTTTCAATGAGTTTTTTTATATTGTATATATCTTATGTATACATTATGTACCTACGAGTATGTATAAGTATTAAGAAATTAATAATATTTATTATATTGTACTTGTGTTGTTACGGATCGTCAGAAGCCCGAACAACCAGTCTTACCAAGGGGTATCGTATTTACCTCGTTACTGGGTTGTGTCCATGTAAAATACTGGTATTTAATTCAGCTGCATCCAGATAGACTGGAAGCCGACCCCAACTTAGTTGGGAAAAGGCTAGGCAGATGATGACTTGTGTACGTTTAAATTTATTTAGGTAATTGTTTTGTTAATTTTTTAAATCTCCTAATTGGTTGTTTACTCTTGTACAATATGTTGCACTTGCCATGTTATCTCTTCACCTTTGGTTGACTATAAAAGAATGCCTAAGGCATGAAGTCCGCCTTAGTACTGTTTTGTTGCATATAGTTTAAATAAATAAATAAGTAGGCAGTGTCGCGTGACAACAAGTATTTGTGAAACCAAACCAGTGGTTTGGTTTCACAAATAGAACGTAAATTCAATGAAAAAAAAAACTTTTTTTTAAGTAAAATCTTCATTTTTTCTCAAAATAGTTTCACCCTATATTACAATGATGTAATTAGTTAAAACTTATGTAGGTAGTTATAACGGAGGGCCAGTGCAGCAGGTCAACGCCCTTTGCGGTGATTACGTAACTCGGGCGCATAGTATCCATGAATTTACGGACGGTGTCGACAGTTTTTAATTTTTTAATTTTGATGGAAAACTTTGTTTATTTATTTTTAAATTCAGATAAATATTTTTTATAATAAATCAAGTACCTATGGTTTTAGTGACAACGGTGTTTACACTTACAGTCTGTATAGGTTACTGTATATAGGTGAATACGGTGGCAAGATGACTAGTTCGAACTCAACTTCACTTACTAAAACAAATTAAACAAAAATCTTATTTGATTCGTGTTAAAAAACACTAGCATACTTTCTATGAGGATGAAAAAATTGCACCTATTTTTCATACTTTTTTTATAGGTCGTGCTTTATGAGCTTGCTCCAAGCGCTCGTTTACGATGCAAGTATCTTAACTAAATCATACCAGCCTATTACTGTCCCACTGCAGGGAAAAGGCCTCGTCTCATGCTTGCTGGAGGCGGATTGGTGATTTCAGACTTATATTAATTGCATCACGACATTTTTTTAAGTGTAGTAGGTAGTAACTACTTACCTAATCATTGCAAAAGTTCTAGCCACTATATGTGCAAGGTACGATACTCATGGTTCCGGTTACTTGCACCGTGAACGAGCCTGTTCTATTCTACCCATAGGTATGTGAGTTTCCATGGTACTAATATTGTTGTTAATTTTTGTTTTCAGTCCCTATTTTAGACAAAGTGCAAATATTGAAACCCATTCAACCAGTTATTGGGCTTGAAGGTACCGAAGCATTATTTAGCTTCGAGACCAACATATTGTACGAAATGAGGAATTTCTTCGTCATTGAATGGTTCGTCGGACGTTCAGCTTTCAGGGCCAACCGCCAGGATGAAGTGAGTAATTCAATTCATTTATTCAGTAACGATATTTTTACATCGTGTCTGTAACTAACTATATTTATATAACTAAATATATAAAAACATGCATAACGGGTGACGTTTAATTTACAGTAAATTTTTCAGGGGTTGAAAGTACCTACTTTCCTCATCGGTTTAATGTACAGTCAATAAAAGCATAGTACCTATGCAGGGTCGTCAGATACCTATAGTTGAAATTTTCTTAGAAACCGATGGATGTTTTAAAATGTAATTTAATTTACAAATAGCAAATTAATTAAGTTTCAATCAAAGACATCCACTGGTTTCTAAGAAAATTTCAGCTAAGTAGATCTAGCGACCCTGGAATACTATTTCCTTTGTTGATTGCACCAAAGTTGTCCATATTTATGATTACATTCACCCCGTGAAAGATTAATATTTAACTTTAATTAGATTAGATTAGATTGTTTGTCATTGGGTTTTTCCATCAGGAATTTCTCAGTAGCAGCTTCGGAGTCTGGATTTGTGCCCGGTTGATGGCAATAGGCTCGCCCTATTACATGGGACTAAAAACATAACTGGCGAAATGTGGGTGTACTAATGGGTACACCTCTGCCTAACTCTTCGGGGATTACAGGCGTGATGTTATGTTATGTTATGTTTAATTAGATAATAATTATTTTGGGATTATTAGCCACCAAAATGTTGTAATAGGGTCAACATAAAAAGCGTAATGGTCTTTTAAACTGCCTCTTTATAAGTTTGAAGTTTGGCGGTATACCTATACGAAATAAGTATCGTAAATAAAAATCATTTTAGCAATAATCTGTTACCACTTAAGTATAAGTTAATAAATGAAGGATTGCTAAATTTTAACCTACAATTAAAAATGTTATTCTACGTTCAAACCAAAATTCTTACTAACATTTTCGTATTTTTGATAAAAATCACTGTATTTTACGTTATGCTGAAGTTAGTGCAATCCAAAAAAAAAGTTTTTTTTTTTCTTTCAGAGAACCCATCGCGGGACGCGCCACTCCATGTGCGCCTTGCTAGACGAGTCTATGGACGGTCCGATCTTAGCAATGTTATACACTGCGACTTTCAACAATGGCCTTATCTTTGAAATCAAAACTTTCTCCCAATGCTGCGTAATACCGCTGCAGCGCTATGCGGCAATAAGGGTAAGTTTTAAAAGTAAAGTTCCTAAGCCTGACCGCATTCAGGTCACCGACCACAACCACAAAACGCCACCATCGACGTATTTCCTGTAGTTTTCATACATTTTATTTGGACTCGTCGCACGCGGTGAGGTCGGTGATCGCCACAACGCCCCTTCCAGCTTCATGTAGCGGCGTTTGTAGTTGTCGCATGAGGCTGGTGTGCGGCCAGCGTAATTTTTAAAATATAAATTCTTAAGATTAAAAAATCTATTCATAAGTTTTCAAAGAGACGGAGACTTCTGGGCCTGAATGAAGTTGAAAAAGCTAAGCGCATTTAAACAAATGTAAACGTTTCCTTTAAAACTTTAACTCACTACTTCATCAGACCCTGGATAATACCTACCTACCATCATAAGAGAAAGTACTCATCAAGATGAATCAAACGACACCAAACATACCTAATGGGGTTGGTCGTTGCATTACAGAATTCCTATGATCACTTTCCAGCTCCATCATTAGATCAGTTTTATGCCATCATAATAACTATTGCATTGTCTCGCAATATACATATGCGTGCAAAATTTCAGCTTAATCGGTTGAATATATCTGCTCCTTGGGTTGCATTGACATACATACATTGTCAGTTAAATAAAATCATTTAATAGTAATAAAAAAACTGTGTAGACACTAACAGCTGCAGCATCTATGTTCTATGTTTGACCTTAGTTTGCTATTATACCGGACACGTAGAATTCTCTCCGGCCCTTTTCGCAACTGCGATTCGCAATCAGTTGCGGTTAAGGAAAACTTACATAGTTCCGATGGGAGAAAATCATATTTTCTTAATTGGCAACCAGTAGCTAAGATAATGATTAAAATTGTTTTAAAATAATGAGGCTCGATCGATGAAGATTCGCCACGCGGGGCTCGTATTTCCGAGTAGTTTTCCGAGAAGAGACTTTTACCCTGCAGGGGGACAATAATAGCCTAGTTTTTATAATTATATGTATTTACCTACGTAAATGAAGTAAAAAGTCATTTTATAGATTTTTACAGATGTAAAGGCGCTGCTCCACTGCGGCTCACGGTCACGCTGCGCACGTTTATTTGCTAAAAACATAATTATGTGATACCATTGCAGCTCATGGTTGGTAATGTCATTGATACACGAGTGGCATCCTGGGATATCTCATTCATGCAACTTAACTCACGCTATACATGCGGCCCTCGTTTGCTGCATGGTGTGCACGCAGAGGCTACGCACGTTGGCAAAATGGGACCATATGTGTAGCTATGTGTAGTGTCTATCTTTCAGCTACCACGCATCTGTAGGTACGTAGCTCGGGTCGTTGTGCTACACAGCCGTAGATAACTACGAATGTTCACCCTAACGTGTTCACTCGTGCACTGCGTGTGCTTATCGCAGTGGAACAGCGCCTTAACGCGCGAAGATTTTTGATGTAAGTTCTATAGTAGAGGAGTTTTGGCATAACGATAGCGTTTATTACGCTCTCCGTAATATAGGTATTATCGTAGGTATTTTCATTGGTTGAACATGATGGTGTCTCTTTAGAAAAGGAAGACATTGGAAGGAGCATAAGATGGCTTTCTTCCCTGCAGTAGGAAGAGGCAGACTGAGAATAACAATAGTTAATTAAACATGTTAAAATTCACTTCTTTGCTCCGCTTTAGGAATTCGTCCGGTATCGGGTACCTATAAACAGATCCGGATCAACTACCTCTAGTCCATGCAGATATTTGTACGGGAATCGAACCCGCGACACGCAGCGCGGCAGCCAATTTCTCCGCCACTGCGCCAACCGAGTCATTAATATTGATTCGCAACTTTAACAATCTCAATTTCCAGTTTTAAAATGCAGAATGCTAGGAATGGGGTCAAGAAGAGGGGGGAGGGAATAGGGGTCAATGACCGCTATTGCCAAGCTTTTTGTATTAGGTATGCATTAAGATTTTTGAATGGCAGCTAGGAACTTGAATTTTGTATGAAATGGATGGTCACCCAACCATGCACAGAGGTCCACCTGATGGAGCCGTGCATCTGTTATTTAGGTAGCTAGGGCTACTAAGCTACGAGCCCTTTTTTCTCAAGAGCGTTATCTTAAGAAATAAAAGAGATTTTACCATTTTAAGATTGTAGAAAATTAATTAACGAGATTTTTTTTTGAAGTTATGTCTACTATTTTTTTATTACTTGTGATATTAGCTACTTATATGTAAGTACCTATTATACGTAGGTAGAAGGGTCAATAAGGAAAAATATGAAAATTATAGGAAGAGAAAATATTTCTTTAGACGGTGAAATTTGTCTCTACAAAGTGGTGCCGATTATATGGTCAGAAAAATGCGAAAAATACATCAAATATACGGGAAAAACCGCAGAAATCGATAGTTTTTGTTTTCAGGCTTTTACAGGCGCTAGGAAACAGCGGGGAAGAGTTCAACGCGTGAGGCTCGTTGTAGCGACGCTGTTTGCATATAAAAATGTGCACAAATTGACCAAAAAACCTTCGTTTTGTATAGAAAATATAAAATTCTTTTTTCGCATAAAAACAGGTTTATTTCTATACATTTTATCAATATAATTGTCTTATTACTAAAGTGCCCATCATTGTTTAAAAGCCATTTAGTTCTATAACTAGATAAAATTTTCAAAATATCTCGCAACTAAAATTATGTAACACATTTTTTTATGTAAATACGTAATTTAAATGTATTTTTTGTATTTTTTACTTAATTTTGAAAGTAATAGAATATTAATTTCTATGAAAATCTGTCTCTTTGAACATGAAAATATGTTACGCAATTCATGTGTTGTCTACAGAAAATTTTGACAATAAGTACCAAAATCTTGTCATTTTTTGTTAACTGTACCTATTATTAAATTATTCCATACTTAAAATTATAATTACGAAAATAACTTTGTTTGTCTGCTACACTTTCACGACTAAATCACTGAACGGATTTTGATAAAATTTGAGAGGTACGCGGTAAGTTTGAGCCCAAAAAATAGCATAGACCACATTTTATTCGCGAATTCGTCAGCGTCTTCTATAATCAACATTTCGATTCTGGAAATATGAAATAAAGTAAGGTACATTTGGGCGAAAATCTCATTTTCGACCTAATGTCCCTGACATTTGGTCCAGTATCGATTTGCGTTGACGAAGACGCGGGAAAAACTTATCATAATATCTACTATACACGTAACTCTGTATAACGCTTTCACAAGTGGGTACTTAACCACTGAATCGATTTTGATGTAGTAAGCCTACATGGCACATTTAATATGGTGAAAGTATTCTTGAACCGCAAAAAAGAGCCCCATTTTTATTATTTCACGACTTCCTCTGCGTTCACGATAACTGACATACACGCGGACGAAGTCACGGGCAAAAGCTTGTCTCACAGGACTATTTCTATTATCTACTAACTACAAAAATTTTACGGACGGTGTCGGACAGAATTTTTTAAAATTTTTGTAAGAAAACTTTGTTCATTTATTTTTAAATTCAGATAAACATTTTTTTATAACAAATCAAGTACCTATGGTTTTAATGACAACGGTGTTTACACTAACAGTCTGTATACGTACTATGAATACATACCTATCCGTTTAATACGAGTCCGGTTTAACCGACCGACTGCTTAAAGCGACCTATTTTGGCAAAAAATCGTCCGTTTAGAACGACGCGCAGTGGCTTTTACCATATCTACGTACAAACAATACCTCATACCTGCCCCGTGTCTCGGATCTCTCCCCTCTCCTACCAACTCCAAGTTAAAGCTAAAGTTATTTTCATGAACTTATTTTTTTAAAAGAGATTATTATTTCTTAATTACAGTACTTAATATAAATCCGTAAAAACAGGCATACATTCATTCGGGGTTGTTCGTTCGTTTTGTGCGCCGTCCGGTTAGTAAGACAGTGTCGCCGGCCCCTTGAGAGTCGTTATATCCGGATTTTACTGTAAATTAAAAAAAAAAAACTAAAATTAACCAACAGAGACCAAGGGTGTAAAAGCATAATTTTGTATAAGAGTTCCTTATTCAAGTAGTGGTGAGCAGCATAAGGGGCTGAATAGGGGATGTAAGACTGTCATTTGAGCCGATAAGAAATCTCAAACACACACGACTTGTATATTTTTAGACCTTTTTATAAAAAAAAAGTAAAGTTAAAGTTGTAAATTAAGTAAAAAAAGTAGACGTAACATCCCGCTCCGTATTCTTTAAAGGGATGTAGGTACTTGTGTATACCCTACAATGACATTTTATAAATTATACATATTTAATTTAAAGTAGGTTTTAGGGGGAGAGTACACAGGGTACATACAGTCAGCAAAAAAGTCCATGAACACTGTCAAAACAATAACAATATCCAGCCCATTATTTGCACTGATGTTGATAGATACATCTTGCACTATATTTGTCTACGAAAGGGATGGCGAACCTTTATTAGAACTTTAAAGTATGAAATATTTGTAGGTAATTCTGTAATGCAGACGAAGATGCAAGAGAATTCGATAAACTACTTTTTAGTACATAAGTTGACAGTCTATTTAAGTTGTAAAAGTATTTTTTTATTTTAATATTTCGCTCAAAAGTAAACATTATTAAAATCTTAGTGTTAGTCAACTTTTGTTGCTAACCGTAGACACTTTTTTAGTAGGACATTATTATAGCTTCATCGCTAAATTTGGTCCTTGACTGTTGTTGTTACCTATAGTTACCACTGTGACGTGTACATTTCGCGTCTTGTGTATCACGCTACGCGTGCCGCCCGTACCTCTCCCTGTCCCCGTCCTACCCCCGCGCCCTTGTACCCCGCAGACGAGTACTCAATTAAGCGGTTTAGCTATAGACGTGTTTACGTATGACGTTTAGTTATTAACATTATTTCAGCGAAAAATCATCCACTGGTCGGCCTCCCCTGAAGTCCCGACCACACCGGAGTACCTACAACTGCTAGGTACTATCTAACCAGGACCGTTGTCCACTCCGGTGTGGCCAAGTCTTATATAGGATGACTGGTAATAAGTGTTCGATACTTATAGTACACAAGATTGAACTTTTGATAACAAAAAAGTTACCGAAAAAAAAAATCAAAAAATGAAAAAAATAATACAAATCGAAATAATTATTAAAAAAAAAAGAAACACTCCATCAGCGGTAATTTAACTGAAGTTGACCCTTTTTACAAACAAAAACAACAAACAAAAAAACTTTTAACATTTTACTCTATTTTCGAACAAATATCAACTGTACGTAACGCACAGCTGATTCGAACGAGGCCGGTCGATGACCCCTAATATTTTTCATATTTAGATTTGTTTTTTTCAGTAAGTTGTTTGTTAACGCGAGTAAAATCTTGTGTATAAAAATCGTACACTAATTACCAGTCATCCTATAGGTAGGTACTTATAGGTCAAGCCACAACACGCAGACAGCGATCAATAAAATAATACTACTATTACTATTTTGACTGGCCTGTTGGTCTAGTAGTTAGTGACCCTGACTGCTGGGACGGAGGTCGTGGGTTCGATTCCCACCCAGGACAAATCTTTCTGTGTTAGCACGATGATTTAGAAATATATAAGTATATTTATCAGTTGTCTGGTTACCATAGTACAGGCTCTGCCTAATTTGGGATCAGATGGCAATGTGTTGGTTGTCCTAAGATATTATTAAGATATTATAATTATTTCACCTCTTGCTTTTGTATAATACGAAATGTTTCTTTCAGCGGGACCACAAAAGGCTTTCATCTCGCCTCCGTTCGATCAGCACATTGACTCGCAAATCGCAGTCTAAACGCCCACCAAGAAGCAAGTCGGCGTGTAAAAGGACACCGTCCCCGGAGGGAAAGAAAGGAAACGGAAAGAAGTGTTAGTTTAACTGTCACCAGTACAGCTTGTAGAAATATTTTTATAAGTTGCGCTTACACGGCGGGAGGTAACACGAGCCGCGCTAACCGTGTAGGTGCGGCTTGTCTAGATCCATACGGCGCGTGCTCGGCGCGGCTCGGCACGGCTCGGGAAAATTTGTACGATCTTACGTATCGCCATCGCCACGATAGGTTGTTTAAATGGCGCGTGGCGCATGGAGTCACGCGCCGAGCCTCGCTCCCCTGACTGGAAAGCTGCATAAGTCTATTTTTTAATTAAATTACATTTGAAAACATCTATCGATTTCTAGGGTAACTTAACTGCATACCTATCTCTTTTGTTGAGTGTACCTATGAGTACGTAAAGCGTAGGAATGGATAAACGCATGTATGGCGCTCGATGGTTTCGAAAGAGCCCCATGGTCCATTTGCGCCATCAACTTAACTAACAGTTAATTGCTAACGCGAGGTTAAATTACAAGTTGGGTATTAGACTTTACCCATCTATTGACGTATTTTATTACCGTCAAAAAGCATTTCCCCCACAATATTTGAATGGCAATTATAAACTGGGACGACACTGTTCTGCGAACTCAATTGACTAATTATTAATTTCAAAGTAACTAAAAAACTAATTTCGCAGATAATTTTTATCGGGTTTTCAGAGCTAAAATAAAGTGTTTATTAAGAGAAGTTATGTCTTGGAATGATTGGTAACGGTGTCTAACAAAATTGTCATACATAATCGGCCCGTATTAGCAACTAACTTAAAGTTACAAAATTACCCTGGCTGGTGCAAGCAGGCCTTATTAACATGTAAAATGAGGGTAGATTTGCCTTTTATGCAAACGTGGTCTTAACTAAAATAGCACTCGTCACAACTCAATTGCTTTTTAAATTTCTTGTATCTCTGTACCTGTATGGGAACAATATGCAGCTTTTGGGACCTTTAAGTGTCATTTTATACCCTTTAAAAATAGGTAAGAGGGTAGATGACACCACACCACCAATCAATTGACGTACTTTTTATGGCCTGTCAAAACACTTTCCAATAGGTTTTGTACGAAAAAAGGCCTTTTGTCCTTTTTGTGCCGATTCAATTGACTATCAATATATTCGTTTTAAAAGCAATTTAAAATATAATTTTACAGTAACTTTAAATTTAATATTATTTTTAGGACTCAAATAAAGTGTTAATTTCAATTATTGGTTAATGGTATCAACTACCCAATTTTAAGTCGGCGTCAAACAAACAATCGTGCTTCGTTTGTGATCATTATGAAATACTTTTTAGAAATACTTAGTTAGGTACCAATACTTCGGGGGCGCTCGGCCATTTTCGGCGAAGGGACGGGCAGTCACGCCCCCTTGCGTCAGGTTGCCCGTAAATCGCTTGTCATATTTGAATGTCGAACATTAAAATATCTCGGTACCTACGTAAAATGTCAACGTTCAAAACCTCAAAAATTTAATTAATTATTGATTGTACCTATCGCAATACCGAAAATTTATTTATACCTAAGCTTAAAGGTTTAACATTGAAATGACGATTGATTAAAATATTTAATGACTAGAAATATCGAAGTCGTTTTAAATGTCGACATTTTGAATTTCATCATCAGGCAGATGATGAAATTCAAAATGTCGACATTTAAAACGATTTCATTATATTTTTTTAAATAATAGAAAAAAAGAGATTCTTTTTGAACATGGACATTTTAACCGTAGATATTTTAATTTTCGAAATTCAAATAATTATTTTTTCGTTTAGAAGCTTAACAATTATGAAGAGTAAAAAAATATATTTATTTTTCGCTTTTCAGTTTCATTTGTTTAGGTTTTAATATTTTGTTAAAATATTTGTTAATAAATACTTTATATAAATACCTACTAATTATTTTTATTTATGTATTTACGTTATAATAATACATTATAATTATCTACTGTCAGTCATGTTTTTCAAGTACCTAATATATTATTACATTGTAGGTGGTATTATTACATGTGATTACTATGTGATTGAGTAATTTGTACCTACCTACATTTATATTGACCCATATCTAAGTGACCTGTTACGTGTAAGGCGCATATACTATATAATTTAAAAATATATGGTTCATTCGATCATAAATTATACTTACCCAGGTACCTTAGAAAACTATGAATATAGACGGTAAATAAATATTCACTTAATTTTTAGGTACACCGCAAGAGTACGCTATAGCTCACATAATGCCACACGGAAGCTTCGGGCTATACGACGACTGTCCTAAAGCATTAAAACGAAATACAATAATTTGCTGTCATGATAAAAGCACGATATTTAAGAAGTGCTCCCCTCGTAAGTTAGAACGGAGCGAACCGTCGACATCGGGGTTAGGCAAGAAGCAACCAAACCCTACGATAAAGGACGACGACCACAAAAACAGCCCACGGCGACTACTGCCGACCATAAAGTGGCGTCATAAGGTTCTGCGGGCGCCACCTCATGAGCCCTTACACCTAAATGAGATCCCTGAACGACAGCAGTCACAGCAATCCGCGCCTGAAAGGAAGTCGCGCCCACGGCAGCGGGAGGAGTATCCGCCTAAGCCCCATAGTGCTTCACCATTCAGAGGACCTATAATGTACAATGAGGCTGAGGTCCAGAGGCGCTATAGCTCGCTGTCACCGCCACGGTTGCCAACGGATGGGAAGGACAGAAAGCAGCAGGGCAGACGGTAAGTACGTTACAAATGACCCCAGTACAGTAGCACATTCCTCCGGGAAACTCAGCCAGTTCGTGACGAGATTACCCTGCAGCATCTGATAGCTAACAGTAAATTATGTTTTGTTTTCATGAAAAACGGCAAATATGTGCTATTAGGCGTATAGTAGCGCCCTAGTCTAGGAAGATTAGATTGGTAGGTACATATTGGTGCCGATTCCCTTGTTCACAAACTAGACTAAATTTAGAGAATTGACATCTCTTACTAACATACAGCGAAAGGAAAGGACGGTGACATTCCGTGACATTAAAGAACTAAGTTAGAGATGTCAAATTAGTTTTGCCTTGAACTTCTCCGTATTTTTAATCCATACGTTTTAAGATGTCAACTATAACTGTATGGATGTGTCAGATTGGCTAAATTTGACGGCTCTTATTTACATTAGTCTCTTTCTTATTTTAGAAAATAGTCTAATTTTAGTTTAGTTTGTGACCAAGGGAATCGGCACCATTATGAATATTTATTCAAAATTTAAATACCAATTTTCCAATCGTGAGATAACTCATATTAGAGTAAATAGTTTGACAGCTTTATAGTTAATATAGTTTGACTATAGATAATAAATAATACTGTTATTAAATAAATACATTGAATTCTTCGGATACAAATTGACGTGACTATTAAAAAGTTACCCAAATACTACTGTAACATGGCGCGCCCCTCCACAAATTCAAAACATTTGAAAGTATTTGTAAAGTATTTACAAGACTCACAACGCATGTGTGCGTACTGAGACGACTCTCGAGACAAATAAATAATGAATAAATCAAATCGAGCGGCGTCATTGATTACTCATTATAATTAGCATGGCGCTGCACTGAAATACTCTATAAAAATGCTTCGTGCATTGTCTTGCGCGGCCAGCTAGTTATGATTAGTTTACCAACAAATCTCTCGGCCAGCTACTGAAGACGAATACTACAACTACATAAAAACTCTTTCATACGGATGTGACTACACACATTGAAATAGTAATATGGAGGTGGGCGCCATGTTATCTCTACCTTAAATATTATGTTATTATTATTAGCCTTTAAATGATAGGGAAGAAAGTGGATCGCCACTAGGCCTATATAAAAATTAATGTTTTTCAATTTTGACTCAGTCCAGGGAGGCCCATACCATGTGGGGCAACCGGGCAATGTACACAAAAGTTATTCATCTATTTCTGAGTCTAAAATCGATTGGTTTTGGGTCAGCGAGGCTTGAGTCACCGGTATGTCGAGAGAAAAAGCCATTCCGCCTGTGAGTATAATACACACGGGCTAAGCGTTGCGTGACTTTCGACATAGGAAGGAACGTTGACATGCTCTTGCGCTCTCCTAAAGCCCTCCTGCTCCGGAACCCTCAGTGTACCTCCAAGTACGCGTATCTGTCTAGAAATAAGTTTCTAAGCTAATGCCATTTCTGATTCAAATCATTATAATATTCCGATATGTGCTGCTTGGCGTGACATTCTCGTAAAATAATGCATTTACGCTATTTTGTTTATCGCTAATATGTTTTTATGATTTGGATTTGAAAAGTAACTTGGCACTAATGCGAATGACCAGCCTAATTTAATTTTTCTATCGGTTTCTTCTTCTTATTTTTTTACAGTTTCTGCGATTGCTGGAAGCGCGCGCAATGTACACGGTGTGCCGAGACAGACGATACCATCAACGAGCTTCTACGTACCGTAAGATACACCTTTATATATAATATGTACATTTCTAGTTTTACAACTGGCTTTATTTTAAATCACGTATGTTATTATCACCGATTTTACTTGAATTCACTTTTCAATCACCTAACACGTCAATTCTGTTGGAATTCTTTGAAAAAGCAGAAATGGATGTCCACTACATTTTGCTAGCTAGGTTATTTCCATGCACATAACGAAACTTCGCCACTACCTATTTAAAAATACCTACCATAGTAAAACATAATAACACTGTTCAACCTGAACATCGAATCCAGAACCTAATGGTGAGCAGATGCGCTTGCAACTGATAGATTAACGCAGATTCCATTATTTTATTAATTAATTAATACATATACAGAGTGTTAGTGTAAACACCGTTATCCTTGAAACCAGTGGTTTGGTTTCACAAATAGAACGTAAATTCAATGAAAAAAAATATCTTTTTTTTTTAAAGTAAAATCTCCATTTTTCCTCAAAATTATTTCACCCTATATTACAATGATGTAATTAGTTAAAACTTACGTAGGTAGTTATAACGGACGGCCAGTGCAGCAAGTCAACGCCCTTTGCGGTGATTACGTAACTCGGGCGCATAGTATCCATGAATTTACGGACGGTGTCGGACAGATTTTTTTTTAATTTTTGAAAGAAAACTTTTTTTTTATTTTTTTATTTAGATAAATATTTTTTTATAATAAATCAAGTACCTATGGTTTTAGTGACAACGGTGTTTACACTAACAGTCTGTATATACAAGGGTATATTTATTTTTGTTTCAGACAAATTTGTGGTACTGCTCGTGCCTACGAGCATGGTACCGAATTGCTCACGAATACCATCGAGTTAGCCAGGGGATACAGAAGATGAACAGGGAAAATCGTTAAGCTCCGGTGGCGATGAAATTGTAACAAGGAGGTAAGAAATATCGTCTTTAAAAACAACTTTTTAAAATTGAGCAGTAAACACCATAAACGAATAATTCCAAGACATATTTCTCTAAATAACGGGAGACGGGCCTGTTGGTCTAGTGGTTAGTGGCCCTGACTGCTAAGCCGGAGGTCGTGGGTTCGATTCCCACCCAGGACAAACTTTGTGTGATGAGCATGATTGTTAGTTCTGTGTCTGGGTGTGATTTATCTATAATATGTATGTATTTATAAATTATATAAGTATGTATATCAGTTGTCTGGTTACCATAACACAAGCTCTGCTTAGCTTGGGATCAGATAGCCGTGTGTGAGTTGTCCCAAGATATTTATTATTATTATTATTATTAAATAAACAATTTATTATAGCCCTGAAAACCTGACTTGCTGACAACTCGGGCACAATATAAGAATTGATCATTACTTCACTGATGATTCGAACACCAATAAAAAAGAAAGCTGTTTTGTACAGTCAGATAAAAAAACTTCCAAAGATACTTATAATAATTGCATAAATCCGTCTTGCCCAGTCATACCTTTACTATTTAAGGTATAAAGAAGCCTCGACGCCCTACTTCTGTGTGCTTTAAAAGAACCTAAAATGAATGGCATGGCGCTCATAAAATTCGGACGTAAGCTATCCGTATCGGGGTGCCCTAAGCTCCCAGTGCCCTATGTTCTGCTACTTGTTGCTATCACCGAGAGATGTAGCGTTAAAAGCACCCAGAATATAGTAGTCACCAGGATTTAGTAAAAACCTAATTGAAAAGAGTGCCGTGGAGTTTCTTGCTCGTTTTTTTTTTCCATAGAGGCTTACCTCCGAATTAGAAAGAGTAACTAGCTTCATCTTTTTGGCTGACTGACCGACTCCTTGACAAATCAATAATAATTGGTCTAATTGAAATAAAATGTTTTAACTTTGATCTCGACCTAAAATAGTAATATTTTAAAACTATTTTTTCTGACTGTACTGAACAGATTCGATTATAGATTAAAAATAAATAGTCATAACTTAAAATATGTCAATTCGTACACTGTGTCAGAATATATTGTGACAGAGTTGTCAACAAGTCGAAAACCCAATTAAATTAACTCTAAATATTTGATTTGAAATGATTTCAAATTTATAAATAGCTACCCAATTGAGTTGGCACAAAAGGGGCGTCACTGTTTCTTTTTACCATACAAAATTGATGGAAGAATCGCGTTTTAACAGCTCATAAAAAGTAAGTACAGTCGCGAGCAAAAACAAGTAAACACTTAGCAAAATTCAAAAGCGATTTTCTTGTGAAATAATGGTTGTAAATTTATTTTTAGACCTATTTGATAGTAGTATTGAATTCAAAATACTATCTTCCTAAAACCATTAATTAACATTAAATATACATTTTAAATCAATGTATTCGAAGAAAATAGCTTCGTTCTGTTGCTAAGTGTATGCTTGTTTTTGCTCGTGACTGTACGTCAAAATATGATTGGTTGTGTCATCTACCCTATTCCTTCTTATTATTTTTTGGTACAATCTACAACAGAACTGAGTATTCAAAGAGCTAAGGGACGCAACTTATATACCCACTATGGGGTGGCCTGTTCGGTTCGGAATTCTCATTAAACTTGCCCAATTATAATATATGTATAGCGTAAAAACTTTATGTCCACGTTTTTCGTGAGTCGATTAGATAAACTTTGCTCACTGTTCTATTTGGGAACTATAAATAAATAAATATCTTGGGACATCTCACACACGGCTATCTGATCCCAAGCTAAGCAGAGCTTGTGTTATGGTAACCAGACAACTGATATACATACTTATATAATTTATAAATACATACATATTCTAAATAAATCACACCCAGACACAGAACTAACAATCATGCTCATCACACAATGTTTGTCCTGGGTGGGAATCGAATCCACGACCTTCGGCTTAGCAGTC
Organism: Hoplodrina ambigua; assembly: GCA_949774945.1. Taxonomy (NCBI): domain Eukaryota; kingdom Metazoa; phylum Arthropoda; class Insecta; order Lepidoptera; family Noctuidae; genus Hoplodrina; species Hoplodrina ambigua. The sequence continues at coordinate 3,917,573 of OX458963.1, read as the reverse complement.
AGGGCCGCTAACCACTAGACCAACAAGCCCGTCAAACTATGGGGGGTTCCCTACAAGTACATTAGTCCATACAGTAGTCCGGACATTTAATACAATCTGTGACGTCACTTATTTACCGACTCAATCGATTTTATAACTGTTAAAGTTTATAGTTTGTTTGAAATCAAATTTTACTGTTGATTGGAATTTAATCTGGTGTTCGGGGCTACAATGTAGTGTTTATTTTTAATTATTGGTTAACTAGCGACCCGCCCTTCGCACGGGTGCAATGTGGATACTAACTATACGTAAAACCTTCCTCTTGAACTACTCTATCCATTTATAAACCACACTAAAATCCGTTGCGTAGTTTAAAAGACCTAAGCGTACAAACGACGGAAAGGAACTTTGTTTTACACCTTGTAAATATTTAAAACATCTACATGCGTACCTACTGATGGCGGGAAGCGCAAGTGATTTTGTTTAATACTAGGTACAGTACGATTCAAACTTGATGGCGGCTCGGAACATCGTACGTTCCGATGCGCAGAACAAAATAATAGCAAAATTAAATAGAGACTAAACTATTATTGACTTGACTCTACCTGCGCAGACTGTACTCGCAGCTAACTTCAGAGCCGCCATTAAGTTTGAATCGTACTGTATGTAGAGAATTAAAAGATCTAAGCGTACCTATAGACGGCGGGAAGCGACTTGCGTTATATACTTTGTAGAGATTTAAAAGATTTAAGCGTACAGAGGGCGGGGAGCGAGTTTGTTTTATATTATGTTGAGATTATCGAAATTAGTTTCCTTATTTATTTTTTTACGTCTTTTTATTACCAGCCCATAATGCTAAATATTAAAACTGCGCATTAATAAGTTTCCTACCGCAATTGTCTGACGTGGCTTGCGTTTCCATATCGACGGGTGAAACGAATGTGTGTTCAACCTAATTAGTTGTTTGTATACACACCTAATAAGGTTGAAAATATAACACGACCAAATTGTCGCTTAACACAGCCTTGCCTTTACCTTTGACCCGTCGATATTATGCGAATATAGTAGACGCAAAATTTACTATAAATTTTATTTCTTACTCACTGATTTCTCAAATAGCATTGAACTGATTTCCAGCAAAGATTTTTAACGTGGGCAATGTTAAATATCATTTGGTTTGCGACGCTGAATTGGGAAAAGAGATTCCTAATATCCATGATTAATTTTTGATAAGTATAAGTGAATGTTATAATTGCCCATTCTTCTCCATACAAACCTATCTTTTGGAAGGGGCATCTAGATTCAATTGTATATCATATTTTTTTGTTTAACACGTTCGAAAGTACCATACAATGCCCTAATTGAAATAAATGATTTGACTTTGATTTATTAACATTTCTCAATATTTTTTTCAGGTTGAGTGGTGGTGATTAACTAAAAAACTAATACTGATTTTATACATTGTGTAGTAGTGAATAAACATTACCTATGAACTGAATAAGTGTAGGTTTCCACACTACATATTGGTAAAACAACCGTTAATCTAAAATTGGTGCAAACTAGTGAAAATATTCGATATTGAACAAAATGACAAAGTGACAATGTAAATTGAATTCGACAAGTAAAGAAAACTATTCAGTGTAGTGTTAAAACAAACTATACAAGTTTTAATACGATGACGGAACTAAAAAGGCAGGGATAAACTCATGTGAATGGACTAGAATGTTTAGTAATAATTTTTGCAATTATAAAAGCTTCGTAGGATATTTTTTTATAAATGCTTGTTGCTAGGGTAACTTGACTAAAATTACTTATTTACGAAGTGTGGTGTAAAAACAAACTGTTCGAGTTTTAAAACATTGATGGAACTTAAAAATAAAGTTGTGTAAATGGACAATAAAAATGTGACAGTGACCATATTTGCTTGAAACCTTAAAATTGTGTGAAAACTGATAAAAGTATTCGATAGTGAACTCATAACGAAGTGAACTGAAGAACTCGAATTGAATTCGTCAAACAAATTAAAAATATTCAATGTTAGTTAGGTATAACAAATTGTTCGATTTTTAACTTAAACAATAGAGATTAAGTCATATGAATATACTAAAACATTGTTTAGAAATATTTTTTGCAATTATAAAAGTTTTTTAGGATAATTTTTCATAAAATCTTATTGTTAGGGTTATCAACTAGTGTAATTATTAGTTATAATTACCTAATTATTTACGTCTTGTATTATTTAAGTAAGTGGTTCTCAATCAGTGGTCCGAACCGCAGGTGGTCCATGTTATTGGTCCCGAGATGTCACCTTTGTACTTTTGTTGTTCTATCAAACGCGATATCCTCATAGTTTTTGTATTGAAAGGCGACATGGGCTCCAATTATTCACAAGATTATTAGGGTTTGAAAGTTGACTTTGACACAACAAAAAAAACTAAAAATGTGTTATTATTCTTTTGTCATACGTAATAATGTTATCTAAATAATTACAGAAAATTGGTTTCTTTTATTTCTCAGTTTAGAAAAAAAACTGTTCATTCATTTTTATCTAGCTACTACTACTATATTTATTGCCTGTATGAAATTTACAATATACCTATATTATATACATTTGTTTGTATAATGTTCATGAAACTAGGATTAATAGTTGTGACGAAATCGACTTTTTTAACTTTCATAACTTTTTCCACAAGTGCTTAGCACCTATTTTTAATACAAAACCTGTATTATTGAATAACACCCATTTTATATTTGTACAACCCCATATAACTCTGGGTACAGAGACAGACCCATATAATTCATGGCCGTCTCTTTTGTATCTATGTCATTATTTATTTATAAACCAATTGACTAACTATTTATTAATTACAAAGCAACAAGAAATCTAAATTTACAGTAAATTGATTATTTTTTTGTTATTTTTTTATTAAGATTTAAATTATTAAATAACATTAAACATAGTTGAACTGAATCAACGATTCAGCAGCTGTATCTATGCAGTTACAAGAAATGCACTGCACATTCGGTGGTCCAAGGCAATATTTTATCTTTTAGGGACCAGCACTATAAGGTTAAGAAACACCGGTTTAAATTGATTAACTTTTTAATGATTATAGTGTAAATCAGAGCTGTCCAAACCAGATACGATCGATAGATTACGTCGCAGAAAATATTACAAAAAAAAAACAGTGAAAGCAGACAACAGAACGCACCCCTACCTATATACAGTTTGGAGATTTCCCGAATAATAGTGGCAGAAAACTTGTTGCCATACGAATAATTATTTCTTTAATTTATTTAGGATGGCATATTAATGAAAGAATATTCCACAAAAAAAGGATTTTTTTCTTATTATATCAGCCACGGGCCGCATGCGGCCCACGGGCATTACTTTGAGCAGCTCTGGTGTTTTTTCAATTTTATTAAATTAATTTTAAGAAGGCATTTTTTGAAAAATCTTGTTGTTTGTATCAATATAAGTTTATTTGTATAACAACGTATACCTAAATAAGTATTTCTTTCTCACAATAATTATATTGAGAGGTTATGTGACCAGCCTCGGTACGAGATCTGTAAAATATAACTAGGCTATAAAAAAAAATAGATTTAAGATGATCGAAATGAAACAACGCAGTAATTTTTTTAAATATAATATATAACAAGCGAAAGCCGTTCATATTTATTTCTTTATTAATAATAATAATAATTACATATACTTACATAAATGTTTTATACTTATATAAATGTTTTATAAAATACTTACATATTATAAATATAATAAACAGTAAATGCTGTTATAATAACATCGATACTCTCTAAATGATGAAAACTGCATCAAAAACAGATGCCTAGTTTGGGAGAAAACGAGAAGAGAAGAAAGATTTAAAAGCTTCTTTTTTAGGAATAAGAAAATGTCCATTCTTCTTAATAGTAAGATGATTTTTCACAAGTTGTGTACGGCACGAATGCATGTAACAAAATCAGTTGCTTGACTTATAAGAGCATCAATCAAATAAGGTTTGCTTACATTTAAGTCAAATTTACACACTCATGATTTAAGTACACAGTCCAGTAGGCTTACTCTTGAACAAAATCGAGAGTGAGATTGGAATCGACATTACATGTACATCCGATCCAGTTTCAATTCCAATAAATATAGGAAGACATTTATTTATAGAATTAACGAGTTATTTAATATTTTAAAATTTGGTAATTTACGTTTTCATTTGTATGGCAACCTCATGTCAATCGCTGTAGTCAAACATGCAGTCGATTCCAATCTCATTCTCGATTTTGTTCAAGAGTAAGCCTACAGGTCAGAGTTGATAGAGATTACCTATGAACTATGGACTAGAGTAAAAAACCCATACAGCATAAAAAAAAGAAAAATCCTGTTTTTTCAAGTAATTTGAGGTAACATTAATTGATTTGACATTGCAACCACAAAAATATACGAAAAAGGCAACCCTTGGTTACATACAAACCTGCACACATCTTTTACTATAATAAGTGGCTATATGTTGTAGAAAATAAGTAAGATAAGTATGTGTGAAAAAAATTAAAAAGAAAATACAATCACGAGTTTTTATAATACCTAAGTCTGAAAAAAAAATGTAGAACCTCTATATTAATAGGCAATAAGCTAAGTATTCGAATATTCCCAGCCTCAAAATAGGCAAGTTATTCTTTACAGGCATTGCTAAAACTGAGCATGACACTTGAAGGGCCAGCACACATTCATGATCATATCAGCCGTAGAACGTCCACTGCTGAACATAGGCCTCCCCTACAGTTTTCCAATAGGACCGTGTGGAAGCGGCTAGCATGTAGCGTGATCCCGCGGTCCTTATCAGATCGTCTGTCCTGCCTTGTGGGTGGACGTCCTACGCTGCGCTTGCCGGTGCGTGGTCTCCATTCGAGAACGTTACAGCCCCATCGGCCATCCGTTCTGCGTGCTATGTGACCTGTCCACTGCCACTTCAACTTGTTAAAACTGAGCACGCTATCATTCATTCATCCAATTTACTACGGATGACTGTAGCAGCTCTTCTTGGCCGTTAGCTCTTCTCAGATAGTTATACAAGATACAGTTTGCAGCCTCGTCAAATTCAAGGATGTCACTATGAAAGTGATTCTCAATACGAATCAATAATGAAATAAATAGGATATTTTTTATTATAGTAAGTTATTGGTGCCGATTCCCTTGTTCACAAACTAGACTAAATTTAGAGAATTTACATCTCTTACCAACCTACAGCGAAAGGAAAGGACGGTGACATTAAAGAACTAAGTTAGCGATGTCAAATTAGTTTTGCCTTGAACTTTTCCGTATTTTTAATCCATACATTTTAAGATGTCAATTATAATTGTATGGATGTGTCAGATTGACTAAATTTGACAGCTCTTATTTACATTAGTCTCTTTCTTGTTTTATTGGACAGAAAAAGATGGAAATAGTCTAATTTTAGTTTAGTTTGTGGCCAAGAGAATCGGCACCATTAAAGAACTAAGTTAGCGATGTCAAATTAGTTTTGCCTTGAACTTTTCCGTATTTTTAATCCATACGTTTTAAGATGTCAACTATAATTGTATAGATGTGTCAGATTGACTAAATTTGACAGCTCTTATTTACATTAGTCTCTTTCTTGTTTTATTGGACAGAAAAAGATGGAAATATTTTAATTTTAGTTTAGTTTGTACCCAAGGGAATCGGCACCATTGTCGTATTCAAACTAGCCATCTTGCCGCAGGGTTTAAGTCCAACTCACATAGAGAGCGGAAGCGGGGCGGAAGCGGGGCGTGAGCGTGTCGTCGGATTGTATTCCTTGTATTTATATGGATGCTCATACACGCAACCCTCACGTTCCGCTCATGTCCCGCTCGCGTTCCGCTCACGTCCCGCTTCCGTCCCGCTCCCGATCGCGGTGTGTGTCGGGCTTTAGGTAGGCAGGGCGGCGCACGCACAAACTAATATAGTCGCGCGATACTGCCTACCGCATACGCAATGCGGCGATTCTGTTCTTTGAAAGGGGTGTATTCTGAAATACTATCAAACATAAATAACTAAAATAACCAGTATTTATTCATTATTTACCAAGTGTCGTAGTTTTATTTGATTATACTTAAGTATGTCTTATGACAACCATCTGAAATTTGATGGGGATGCAAACCATATAGGAACCTATAACTTTCAATATGATCGTGCCTTCAGGCATTTTCTACCAGCCAACCAAAAGAGTTTAGATATTGCCGATATTTAAAAAATGTCTGAGCGAAATATTTAGATATAAAATAGATACACAAGTAACTTTCATTTGGTTGAATAGTACAAAATGCCTGAGGCATTTCTCCATTATACTTTTTATTGGATAAACTTTAAATAAATAATTATAGGTACATAAGTAAAAAGCTAGTACATACATTTACAGATATTTATAATAATACTTAAATAAATACAGTAAATATCATAATATAAATGTATTTTTTTTTTAATATTGCTATTGTAGAGTGCTTGTCATGATTTTGATATTATTATGTGCCTAAATACCTAATATTGCGAAGGGTACATACGCGCAGCACCTGCTGTTGCCCGCAGAATGTGGTTGAGAATACGGGACCACGGGCTGTCACATTTGCAACCGCATCTTACAGTTGAGGAAAACATCGTGAGGAAACTCGTGACGTACTTTCACCAGCCTATTACTGTCCTACTCAAACCATGTCAGAGGCCCTTAAGAAAAACTCTGACACTAGGGGTGTCAGAGTTTCTAAACCGTTGAGAAACAGTATGAATTTAACGCCAGATTAATAAGGGATGCAGTGTTTTTGTATCTGACTAATAATGTTATCTTGAGCATACGGGTAGAGATAAACTACTATAACTTGACGCTCCCCTCCATATAACCATTTCAATGTGTGTAGTCACATTCGTATTAAGTAGTTTGTATGTAGTTGTAAGTAATCGTCTTCAGTAGCAGGCCGGCCGTATTTGTTTGTCAACTTATCATAAATAGCCAACCGCGTAAGACAACGCACCTGTCAGTTTCATAGAGAATTTCAGTGCAGCCCCATGCTAATAATAAGGAGTAATTTTTGACGCCGCTAGTCGAGCAACAAATCGCTGATTTGGTTTTGTTTCGAAAGCCGTCTCAATACGCACACATGCGTTGTGAGCCTTTTTAATACTATTACAAACACTTTCAAACGTTTTGAATTGTGGAAGGGCGCGTCATGTTACTGTAGTTTATTTCTAGTTAAGGGACAGTCTCGTGAGAGCCACGGGCGAGAGTGGACGTCTACCGAATATTGGTGTGCAACCGAGCCGACAATAACACCCGTGGCGAAATGAAATGAAGGATGTTTACGAAGACGCAGCTCTATTGTTACATTGTGCACGTTCACATTATTCTAGAAGCATTAAATTCCAGCGCTGGAATTCACTGGAATGTATTAATTCCAATGAGCAATTCCGTCCAGCGACTGGATTGACTGTCTATTGTAGTGGTTTGCAAAGTGGGACGCACGCCACCCAAAGACCACGTAGAGACCAGCAAAGGAGCGTGGATCAGTAGGAACCTTATTTTGAGATTACGAGCGTTTACGCAGTAAGTACTTAAGTACTTACTTATTCTCATACAAAATTAGGTCTAAAAGTTAAAAATTTATACATTTCTAAAATAAAAATCACCAATGTATTTTATCAGCCATAGGCCATAGCCATGATGATGATGATGAACGTATTTTATTTTTCTACCTGTGTAATCTTTGTAAGTAACGTAAAATGATATTATTTGGGCAAGGGGTTTTACTAAAATCGGTACAGTCATCTCTAAAAATAAGGACTTAAGACTGAAATGCTCATAAGATAAAACATAGAGTACTATTTTATATGTTTGACATTTTTTTTGAACCTTGACACTTTTAGTGGTATATTAGTTCCGATTCCCTTGGTCACAAACTAAACTAAAATTAGACTATTTCCATTTTTTTCTGTCCAAAACAAGAAAGACAACAACAAGAAAGAGACTAATGTAAATAAGAGCTGTCAAATTTAGTCAATCTGACACATCCATACGGTTAAAGTTGACATCTTAAAACGTATGGATTAAAAATACGAAGAAGTTCAAGGCAAAACTAATTTGACATCGCTAACTTTGTTCTTTGATGTCACCGTCCTTTCCTTTCGCTGTATGTTAGTAAGAGATGTCAATTCTCTTAATTTAGTCTAGTTTGTGAACAAGGGAATCGATACCAATGTTGGCAATGGCTATTCCAGTCCAGAAATGTTTGAATCATTTGGCTGGAGTGCTACTGGAGTAATGTGAACAGGGTATAAAGATACGAGATCGCCTACATGTACATATGTATTTGCAATGCATGAGATAAAAATAATAATTTCGTAGTCTGGCGCAATGGCGGACAGTCTTGATCTAAAATCGTACGCATAGCAACCGCGCGGCTCACAGGCAGTGGAGACGCCGCCCTCCGGGCGACTGGAGCGGTTATTATTTCTCACACAACATCATAAATATCACGACTGTAATCCCAGAAGGGTTAGACAGAGGTGTACCCGTTAGTACACCAGTCCAATGTATTACATTGGCCTGTTTCCATGACTTTCCATATGTACAAAGTAGATGTAGGCGTTCACTTCGAGTTGGCAAGTTACCTCCGTCCCGCTTCCTCACCTCACACCCCGAGTCAGACCCGCTAAGTATGGCTAGCAAATCGTAGTTTCATATCCGTGTTTTTATGAATCTCTTGCTATTGTTTCTGTTGAAAATTTTAATGTTGTTGTTTGTTAAGGACTTGATGCAAATCTAACAATATCAAGCAGTATTTCGGTAGATTAAAAAATTGAAAGAAGAAATGCTTTGTGATGATTTTATGGACCAATAGCAAGTAGGTAGGTACACACACAACTTTATAATTACACTAGCTTTTTCCCGCGACAACGTCCGCGTGGAACTTGTTTATATCGTATTTGCATACAAACTTCCACCCCCTTTTTCACAACCTTAGGGGGTGATTTCCGGGATAAAAACTATTCTATTTCCTTCCCCGGGACTTAAACTATCTCCATGCGAAATTTCATCAAAATCGATTGAGCGGCTTAAGCGTGAAGAGGTAACAGACAGACAGACACACTTTCTCATTTATAATATTAGTATGGATTTTTTATATTCATTTTTTTTGTCAACGATTTTTGTGGCTTTGACATCTGTCATGATGGCCAACTTGAAGTGAACGGGCAGTAGGTATTTAAATTGTTTGATTTTAGAAGACTATTTATAACGTTCGTTCTTCTCCATACCATAGACCTACTGTTTGAAACAAGTAACTAGTATCCACTTCCTGACTGACCGACCAACTAAAAATTTAAAAGTGCAAAATGGTTTATGTTTATGGAGTTATGTTGAACAAATTGTTTCAGAAATAAAAGAGTAAACAGCTTAGAAGGGCTAAACGTAAGTTAGTAAGACACGATTAGAAAGTTAAAATAAACAAACAAATTAAAAACTCGTCATAAAATTTATTTGAAAATCCCCAATACCCCGAGGTGCTACCTTTAGAATATCTAACTTAGGCAACGCTGAATAATTCTTTACAAATAATACTTTTAAATGTATCTAAGAACTATTGTCGATTAGGTCGATTTACATGGCGATAGTTTTGCTCAAGACGAGGTCGTCCTATATAGCTGTCTCTGTCTAACGCATAGCTGTCATTAAAGCGTCCACACATCGCTGCCTGTTTAGGCGAATTGCAAAACAAAATTTCAAAAAGTTTATTGTATATAAAAAAAACACTTAAAGATTGAAAAGAATATCTTTTGGGTATTAGTTTAGGTTTTTTACATTTAATTTAAATTAAAAATATTAAGTATTGAAAAATATGAAGTTTTTAATTTTATTGCAATGTTTTTTAAACTTATTTTCGGCCTTACCCATAATTTAGTAAAAAAATTAGCGAATATAAATAAATATGCGACTAAGAGTAAAGTTGAAAAACTAGTGAAATATTATAATAATTTGTGCACATATTGTTCTTAAAATATATTTTTTAATTTTCACTATTCCCCTACAAAAACTTTTTTAAGCAATTAAAACGCAAACCTTAAATAAAAAATAAATCTATGACATTATAATAATCTAGTTTCCTAGTTTCATTTTAGAAGAGTCATGTAAACCGACCTTTTAAAAATAACCTAACAAAGAGAAAAAAACAAAAAACTTAACATTTTACTTCGCCGTTAAGAACAAAATTACGTCATACGAGTAAAAAAGTAATAAATAAAATGCACAGAAAATAAATTACAATAGAAAAAAAAAAACAAATCATTAAATTAAATATCGTTATTATCTTCACGCGCGATGTTTCCTTTCCTGAAATAAATATTTCTCGTGAGAATATAATATTGCGATACCTTATGAGTCGCAATGCCTATGGACGCAAGCATACAAAGACTAGGGTACCCTAATTCGCGTAGCGATTCCCTATGAGAAAAGTTGATTGAATTTTTTATTTTCTAGTATTGAAACCGAAATTTACAGAGTCAAATCAAGCAACTTCTCTTAAATTACAACCAACCATGTGTAAACTTACATGATCATACCGCACCAGGTCTTCAGTCTTGTCTCGGTACTGAGGGATACCTCCGGTAGGTCTGCGACTTCCTCGGAGACGGACTGTAAGCCCGCACTCCTCCGTAGAACTTGCCCTTCTGAGTGATGACCTCCAAACGCGCTGACGCTTCGGCCCTCCCGAACTCATTCTCGACAGTTATCCTATAAACACCGACGTCTTCGATCGAAACCTGGAGACAATAATAATTAAGTATTATCACGCTTGTATACAATTTCCCAAGGGTCAGGCAGGGGTAGTAGTCGTCGCGGTAGAATGCGCGAGCGAATCCCGTGCCCCCGCCCAAAGATGCACCGTGGTGGTTTTAGCCGGTAAATGTCCGGCGCACCCCGTCTTCCCCTAGATATGTCTGGTTTAAAGACATAACATAACGCCAGTATTCTCCGAAGGGTAAAACAGAGGTGTACCTATTAGTAGACCCACATTTCGCCAATTGTATAAGTCCCATGTCATAGGGGGCGAGCTTATTGCCATCAACTGGGCACAAATCCAGATACAATATCATTTTGCGCGACCTGGGAACCAAACCCAAGACATTATTATTTAAACTACTCAGTAGTCGCGCTTTGCGACCACTAGACCAACGAGGCAGTCATAAAGAATGGCATGGTTGGGTTAAAGAATGTCAAGTAAAACCAACCTGTTCAATTTCGAGTATCCTCAGAAGTTCATCTTTTTCCCTGACCGTGAACCTGGCAGAGGGTGTGATGATGATGCCGTCCTTGTCCCACGTGGCCCACGGCGCGGGCTGGCCTTTGACGGCACATTTGAAGGTGACGTTCTCTCCCTCTTCCACCACTTTGTTGAAGGGATACGTGTAGAAGGAAGGTGCCATCTGCCGAGAGGGGCTGCAGAGACGGCGGGTGTCGGGCCCTAAAATAATATAAATATTGATTCAGTAAAGTAATTTGGGATGGCATTAGAGATTTCATTCATAATCCTCTAATCATTTATATTTATTGGCGATCTAATCTTTTTTCTCCTAAAAACTTTGCACCCCTTTTTCATCCCCTAAGGGGTGGAATTATTAGTTAAGACGCCCGCCTCTAATGCACGAGGCTGTGGATTCACAACTAGGCATAGGAAAGTACCAATGTGACTATTTCTATAATTATGTCCTTCGAAGTTTATAAAACTTGTACATCACTGACATCGGTGCAGGAAAACATCGTGAGAAAACTAACCTTATTCTTAGAAGTCTGAAAATGCCAATCCGCCTTGAGCCTGTGTAATCTCGTGTCTTCTCCGTATAGAAAGAGGGCTTTGCCCTGCAGTGGGACAATATTATGAAGGCTCTTTTGAATAATCAAGGAGTCAGTCAGTCAGTCAGAAAGTTCATGTGTGCATCTATCTGCAGACTGCTAAGTATATTTTAGTTTACTTAAGTTTGGAATATCTTAACGTCTAAAGCTGAACTAAATGTAACTGCTTTAAAGTGACAGATAAAGTTCCTCAACCTTAAACAATCACCATTCTTTATCGAATAGCTCAATTCATGTCAATAAATAACCGGTTAGACTCGGTAGACCAGGTCAAATAAACTGAAAAACCTTTAAAGACTTTCAAGGTGCCTCTCTAGTAGGTGTCAAAAGACACTTAACAACGCCGAAAGTCACATAATCTTCTCAACATTGCATAGGAGGAGGAAAGAGATATTCAAGTAGACCTATTAGCAGTAGCACCCAGCAGCACCCAGTAGCCCCCATTGCGCACTATAATTAAAAGCTAATTTTCGCACTAAAAATAAAAAATCGTTTCCCAGCGATATTTTTGCTCCAGTTTGATGAGCAGTATGCATAATAACGGCTACGTAATGTGTCTTTTTTCACCTTTAAACAGAGTGTTAGCGTAAACACCGTTATCCTTGAAACCAGTGGTTTGGTTTCACTAATAGAACGTAAATTCAATGAAAAAAAAATTTTTTTTTAAAGTAAAATCTCAATTTTTCCACAAATTTATTTCACCCTATATTACAATGATGTAATAAATTAAAACTTTTGTAGGTAGTTATAACGGACGGCCAGTGCAGCAGGTCAGCGCCCTATGCGGTGATGACGTAACTCGGGCGCATAGTATCCATGAATTTACGGACGGTGTCGAATAGATTTTTTTAAAATTTTTGAAAGAAAACTTTGTTTATTTATTTTTAAATTCAGATAAATATTTTTTATAATAAATCAAGTACCTATGGTTTTAGAGACAACGGTGTTTACACTAACAGTCTGTATACCTTAAGCACTTACAACATAAAACAAGCCAAGCTCCCTTTGAAGACTTACCAGGTGTCCGGGAGACAGATCTGGCGGGCGTGCTGCGTGGCGTGGAGCGAGGTGTGGACGCGGCCGACAGCAACGCGGGAGGGCGGCGAAGACGCTGACTCAGGGTGTTAGGCTCGCCTGGAGCTGAAACGTAACGGTGGAGTAGGTGTGAGTGACGAGGACTCTGTACCGCTTAATTGATTGAGTTACTGTATCACTATTGAAAAATGGCAGTTAGAAGTTTCTGCTATCTGCGGTTGCAAGTCGAATGCAAGTCATGGCATTCGCCAAAAGTAGGTTCGTTCGGTGCTTGAGGTTTTGTTCTTCGAAACTCTAATGATTTTCAAGAAATGGGTATTTTATTTTTCGTGGTGAAATCCTCATGGATGCCCTCCATCTGGGGGTAACAAGGATATGTCGGACTCATACCGGCTAAAACCCCATGGTTCCTCCTGCTACCATAAGTCGGAAGCCCGATATTCGCATTGCGCATGATCCGCGCCCACGACTGGTATTGGTCCTGCGACCGCACATTTCCCTATAGGCGCGCACGGAATACGGTGCCCCGCCATTACAGGCCAATGTCTGGTTGAGCGACGAACTGCCCCGAGTTCGCCTCTCGCAGGCCACTCCTTACGGTGACCGGAGATCGTTAAATAAAACATATTATCAATGCTTTTGTTAGAAGTGTACTACAAGCAAGTGCATGTGCATGATTCCCAGGTCAGGCAAAGTGTTATTAGGTTTTTCCAACAGGACTTTCTCAGTAACAACCTAGGAGTCTAGATTTGTGCTCGGTTGGTGGCAATAGGCTCGTCCCTTTTTACATGGGACTTAAACATAACTGGCGAAATGTGGGTGTACTAATTGAAACACCTCTGCCTAACTCTTCGGGGATTATAGTCGTGATGATATATTATGTATGTTGTACAACCGTATGTATGGATACCTGTTCCCAACTGGGTTTCTGTATGCCTGGATCTCGCTGGAAGTCCAAACATCTAACGACCAAGTTGTTATGTTTAAGGTCCATAAAAGAAAAGCAGATTAGCTTCTAAGCTAAAGTGTGAGCTGGCTCCATGGTACTTACATTTACAAAAATGAAATGAATAAACTAACCTTCGACAGATGAACTGTAGCAAGTGAAAATAGAAACAATAACAATAAAGGTACAAATTATTAATGTGACTAAAAAAGGGTAAGAAGTACTTATCAGCATTCAGTATAAGCATTTTTATCAGTAATTATATTATTGTATACCATACTAATTCAATATTACCCAGTTACTGGGTAGTGGAGGTCAGATAGGCAGTCGCTCCATGTAAAATACTGGTATTCAGCTGCATCCGGTTATACTGGACGCCGACCCCAACATAGTTGGGAAAAGGCTAGGCAGATGATTATGACAAATTCAATGTTAAGGCGACTTTTCAGTCAGCCATGATGTTGAATGTTTTAAACGTCATAATGATGCAGCTACAAAACTAGGCGTGTGATTGAATAGTGGTGTTCAATGAAAGGGTAAGCCATGCAATTAAACAGCTATTTTAATCAGTTAGTTGCGACATCAAAAGGCAGAAGGTACTTACGATACACCACAAGGCAAGCACTGGACTTGGCTTTGCCAAGGTTGTTGGAAGCCTCGCACGAGTATGTGCCCTCATCCTCGGCGGTCACCTGCTTTATCTTGAGCCGGGCGGCGCCGTCATCGAACGAGGACTCGAAGTCCGGACAGTCGTGTACTAACTGGAAAATTATAATAAAATTAGGTAGTTGGTTATGTTAAATAACAGTCATGCCGGATTGGAGGGGTGAATATTCACCCCGTTTGACGAAACTTCACGTCTCATCATCAGTCCATAGAAACCTTGGTCTACCTTACCTTGGTAACCTTTCTTTATCGTGTAGGCAGTAAGGTCTTACGACGCCACACACCCTAATGTAAGAGTTTCTAAACCGCCTCAAGAGCCACTGACATGGTTTGAGTGCACCAGTAATAGGCTGGTATAAGTCCAGGTTTTCTTATGATGTCGATATCAATATAAAAGCGTGTACTTTTATTAATATTTTTAGATGGATACAACTTGTTTAGTAGCGCTTGCAACTACTAAGACTAAGTAACCAATAATGGAACAAACAAGCAGGGGTCCATATGCCATTCCACATAGAGGGAACCCTCTATAGCACAGTTCGTAAATAAATTTAAGTTGTGAGTTACCTGGTTGAAAGCCTTATGACTGTCAGCCCCTTATTCATCTCAACATACCTCATTATAATGGAACCACCGGATGTCCGGCTCCGGGTTGCCGGTGACGTGGCACTCGAACTCGACAGCATCGCCGTCGTACGACAGCAAGTCGGTGAGCTCTCGGTCGAACCGAGGAATCACTTCCACGCGCCTGGAACGAGAACAGAATGCTTAACAGTACTTCAAGATTAACGTCATCAAAAGCTGTTAGGAAAACTTAAACACTTTTTGGTACCGACACTGGACACAAAGCCGGGACTGCGACCAGTGACATCTACCGGACACAGTTGCCCGTTGCTACTGGACACTTTTAGTGTATATATTCCAAAAATTCCATTTAACTCAAAATACGAAGTAGTATTTAATTAGTCAAGTCTCACGTAATGACACACAAATCATTTTCTATTGTTCTGACTTACCGGTAAGTCAGCCGGGGCTTGATAGGTTAAGGTCCAGTTTCACCACCTCTGATTAAGCGCTAATCTTCCGATAAAAAAAAAAAAAAAAAAAAAAAAAATTCAAAAATAGAACAGAATTTATATGAAATAATCTACTAAGTAATTTAATCGGAACTTTACGAAAGGTGGTGAAATAGGCCCTAAGACAAATTGAATACAAATGAAGCAGTGTGATACGTCGATGTAGGCTCAGTACTTATCATGGATTTACATACAATTCAATAGTAATTGCTTACCCGTATCTTATGTTGTGTGAATCATCAGTTGACGATGGATCTGAAATAACAAAAAAAAAGATAAAAAATTATACAAAAAAAAAAAAAAACTGCCTGTTTAATATATACAGGCTGATTGGCTAACTTTAAAGGGGTAGTAGTAAAATCAAAGTCAAAGTCAAACTTAGTATACAAAAACCACTAACAATTTCACCATCCACAGATGAACCATAAATCAAGTCATGAAGACATGAACATTAATCAAAAACCGTAACCTCCCAAAACTGACCATCCCCTAATTTAACTGTCAACCGGTTTAACCATAAATTACAACAACCGTTGCTAAAATCCCGCCCCAAAACGTTTCATCCAATACGATACAGTAAAAGGCCAGCCGTTCTCGTAAAAACGTTGAATGTGACAAAGGGTAATTTGTTCCCGCAAGTCATCGGGGCGTGGCAGACACTTTATTTCGGGGGCGTCGGACAGTTTTTTGGAGGTTGTGCGGCAGTTCAAGTGTTTTAGGGGGTGGAGACTGACCGAGCAAAAATAAAAGCGGGAAGTATATAGAAAGAAAACTAATTTTATAAATGTGTTTTTTTGTGAATATATTTAGATATAGGTATATGTTACTCAGTCACCATGTAAACCCGTTGAACAGATTTGGATGAAAATAGATTATGATAGAGATCGTTTTAGGGGTGGAGACGGACCGACTAAAACTAAAAGCGGGAAATATTTATAAATAAATAAATATCTTGGGACAACTCACACACGGCTACCTGATCCCAAGCTAAGCAGAGCTTGTGTTATGGTAACCAGACAACTGATATACATACTTATATAATTTATAAATACATACATATTTTAGATAAATCACACCCAGACACAGAACTAACAATCATGCTCATCACACGAAGTTTGTCCTGGGTGGGAATCGAACCCACGACCTCCGGCTTCGCAGTGAGGGCCGCTAACAACATTATATAATCCTACTATACGATATTTAGAATTTATAAAAATACACTATAAATCCTATATGTAATTGCTAATTTAGTTCATAAGATAATAAGTAAATAGTAATAAGTTTGATCCAACAGACAAACTATGTGTAATAGCTTTGTTGGACATTGTGTACGTTATAAAACTTAAAATGTACCTTTTTGATCATTAATAAAAAAAAAAAAAAAAAAAAAAAACCACTAGACCAACAGGCCCGTCATTTTAAAAGGAAACTAATTTTATTTATATTAACGTTAGTGAATATATTTAGATGTATATGTTACTCAAACACGCGTAAACCGTTGAACAGATTTGGATGAAAATTGGCTTAGAGACAGATAATAGTCTGGAATAGCAGATAAGCTACGATAGTTACGTTAATTGCCACCGAAAGTGTCTGGCAATTATGTTTCTGTATTATCCACACTTATATTATAAATGGAAAAGTAACTCTGTCTGTCTGCCTGTTTGTTACGCTTTTACGACTAAACCACTGAACCGATTTTGGTGAAATTGAGTACGGCGTTAGTTAAGGCCATAGAAAAGGACTCCTTGTCTGCGTCCGCGATAACCGACTTTTACGCGAACAAAGTCGCGACAAAAGTTTGTGTTCCATATTTTTAATGCTCATTTTGAATCTGACAACCAGTCTTACTAAGGGGTATCGTATTACTCAGTTGCTGGGTTGTGGAGGTCAGGTAGGCAGTCGCTCCATGTAAAATACTGGTATTCAGCTGCATCCGGTTAGACTGGAAGCCGACCCCAAAGTAGTTGGGAAAGGCTAGGCAGATGGATGGATTTTTAATGCTCATTTTGTGTTGTCCAACTCGAAATGCAATATATGGAGTATTGCATTTCGAATTGGATTAGCCAACGGAACTGAAACAGCTAATGTAATCGTGAAAATAATCTTACCTTTTGCCTTTATCTGCAACGATATGATCGCCTTGGCTTCTCCATGCACGTTCCTCGCGACCACGGAGTAGGCGCCGGTGTAGTCAAGCTTGGCGTGTGGTATCTCAAACCGGTACTCCGGGCCGTCGCCGACGCGCTTGAAGTGTGTGGCATCGCGGTAATAGTCCGGCTGGGGGTTAAAAATATACCATTTACCTATATGTATAGATCAGTAGGTATACAGAGTGTTAGTGTAAACACCGTTATCCTTGAAACCAGTGGTTTGGTTTCAGTAATAGAACGTAAATTTAATGAAAAAAAAATCTTTTTTTTTTAAATTAAAATCTCCATTTTTCCTCAAAATTATTTCACCCTATATTACAATGATGTAATTAGTTAAAACTTATGTAGGTAGTTATAACGGACGGCCAGTACAGCAGGTCAACGCCCTTTGCGCTGATTACGTAACTCGGGCGCATAGTATCCATGAATTTACGGACGGAGTCGGACAGATTTTTTAAAAAATTTTTGAAAGAAAACTTTGTTTATTTATTTTTAAATTCAGATAAACAATTTTCATAATAAATCAAGTACCTATGGTTTTAGTGATAACGGTGTTTACACTAAGTCTGTAGTATAATAAAAGTTTATCTTGGGTACTTTCATCCCCTGAAAGATATGCAATGAGTTAAAAGTTGATCTGTATGCTTAGGTAACCACGCTTGCATTAGAGTACCTAAGTTTAAAGAAATTTATTCTCAAAAAAAGACACAAAGTCACTTACATGAGAACAGAGGACCTTATACTAATATTTATAATAGGTTCGTCACTGCATTGGACAATGTTCACGGTACACCCATTCAATACATTCAGTTTTTGAGAACGGTAATATTTCCTGTTAAATATTTAGCTAATTGAGTCTTGAATGCATTGAATGAGTGTAAACTTTTGATACAAGCGGGTATTTTGTAGTACCTAACTAATATACTACCCGTTCACTACAAGGTGGCCGTCATGACAGATCTCGTAGATGTTAACTGATACGTTGACAAAAAAAAAGTAGTTTTTGATTCTAAACATTTTGTAAATGTAGTTTCAAAATAAATGTAACCAACCCTAAACTTCGTAGCGCCATTTTTTTTTATATTGTCTTTTATAACCTTCTCCTTACAATAACAGACACAACTCATTCGGGATTCAATTTTATGCTCATAAATATAGATTATCAATTAGTGTGTATATATTTTAGGGCTGATCCCGTAACAGAAGTTAACCATTTACCACCATGAGTACCCAATAAAAGATTCTCAGTGAATAAAAAGCAAGCCTGTAGATTATTTTGGTTATGGACATTTATGAGACTCATCAGATACAGAACATCATCCTTAGAAATTACCAAAATTTTTAGGTACGTTCTTCAGTATTTTTCCAATTTTGAGTGTCAATTACATAATTATGTTCTCACCTTTAGGAAGTCCCTCAGCCAGTACACATCAGGTTTGGGGTCTCCAATGACCTCGCAGGCGATGATGACGGTGTCTCCTTCCCGAGCCTCGCTCGAGCGCGGCTTGCGGACGAACATTGGCTCCTTCGAATATCTGAAATAGTCATCGGGTGGCCTATTAAGTACCAGGAACTGTAGTAGCACTACAGTACTTCATCGAGAAGCGAGTCCGGGGAAGTATCTGTACGACTCCTTTACAATTAAAAAATGCCAGAATTTCTTCTGGCATTTTTGCTTTGAGTTTTGCTTATATATTTGACTTTCGTCAAGCACCGATGCTGTGTTCTCATTTGTAGGATATGAGTGCCAGTGTGACTGAATCATCTGTGTTTCTGGGATACCATTGACTGCGATGATCACTAACCATAATCACACCTTTTTGTTTGTCATCCATTAACATAAAAAATCCCTCTGTGACTGAGAGATGAAAAGTGATCATATACTGATGGTCCAATTATTCCTTTTAAAGTACGGAATCTTCTAAAACATGCTATGCACTATCAAGCTCCGCGTATCTCGAAGAGCGTATCAAAATTTACCTCTGGCAAATGTGAAATAACTGGTTATTTAGGTGCCCATGTCAATCAGTAATAATGTCTTCGATGCTAGAAATGATAACAAGGCCAAGTTTGAAACTATAGTACTCAATCTACGTACTGCATGAGATCTTGGGTTCGATTCCCAGGTCGAGCAAAGTGTTATTGGGTTTTCCGTCAGGTATTTCTCATTAGCAGCCTCGGAGTCTGGATTTGTGCCCGGTTGATGGCAATAGGCTCGCCCCCTATTACATGGGGCTAAAATCATAACTGGCGAAATGTGGGTGTGGGTACACCTCTGCCTAACTCTTCGGGGATTACAGGCGTGATGATGTGTTATGTTTGGTCAATCTACGTACTGACGGCGGTAACCTTAGTTTAGGAGTAGAGAGCATTACTCATAGCTTCTACCAATTCTTCCGGTTAATACCTATCATTCATTTCCAATGGCCAGTCTTCTAGGTAGAAATATAAAATCCACTGACAGACAACGCATAGCACAGCCTAAACGTACCTATCACTAGGTATAGAAGCATACAATTTTACACAAGTTTTCCTTACCTATAATATCACATCAAAGGAGAGCTTAGAGGAAGGATTTGACAAATTAATCCCCAAATGGAGATAAAATTTTAGTTACAAGTTGTCATAACGAATAGAAAATCCTATCAGGCACAACTGGTATTCCCATTAATAGCTAATGAAGGTAAAATAATACCAGCCTATCTGTATATCCAGCTAGTCTCACTGCAGGGCAAAGGCCTCTTCTCATACAGAGAAGGCACGAGCATTAATCACTAAGATTGCTCGAAGCGGACTGGCGATTTCAGACTTATATTAAGTCCAGTTTCTTCTCAATGATTTCCATCATCGTCGTCCAAAATAAAATATTTGGAAAGTACATATGAATTGAAAACGTATTGGCATATTGGTAGTTGCCCGGTATCGAACCCGCGACCCCATACATGATGGGGCCTTTACCACAGAGCCATTACGACGTGTTTCCAATAGTAAAGGTTTCTTTATGGAAATATCCAGTAACACTGCTTGTTTCGAAGACCAATCTCAAGACGCCTCTTTCAGCAGGCGGACAAATGGCCACCAAGCTAATCAACTTTTTAAAAGGGCAACTTGGAATTTAGGATTTATCTATTTTGTTAAAAATACCTTGGACACTGTCCCTCTCACCCTCGCATGAGGCCTCTCCTCTATAATTACTTTCCCTGATGAAAAAAACGTCCCCGCTCTTATTGGAACCAGTAAAGATGCCTTTCTGTCACAAAGATTAAAGTTCTGTCTTACCATCTCCTACATTCCCTTTCGGAAAATACAGTCGTTATTTAAATCTATGCTACAAATACTCACAATTCATCAGGAGCATTGATTACTACTGGTGGTGTCCTCTTCTCTCTCGGCTGAGCTCCTTCCACTACAAGCACCTTCCCTGATGTGGAGGCTCTTCCGACCTCATTGGAAGCCGTACACGTGTAGACCCCTGCGTCCCTTCCAGTCACGAAGGCTAGAGCCAGTTCTATCTGGCCATCTCGGTCAAGCGTCATGATAGCTCGCCGACTTGGACGGAGACGGACGCCATCACGGTACCACGTTACTCCAACTGATGGGTATGCTTCCACGACTGCTGATATTCGGAGCTCTTCACCTGGAAATAGTATCAAAGGTTCTGGTTTTAGAACTGCTATCGTTTCTTTATATTCGTATATATTGTCAACAAACCCCAGGAGTAGTTTGCAGTTCCTTTTAAGTAGTAGCCTAAGGCAACTGCATCATAAAAGCCCCAGAAATAACTCAACCATATATGTAACATTCTGCCGATGGTAAATTCTATCGTAACACCGAAATGATTGTTATGAAATTGAAAAAGGAGAAGTATCTTGGAATAAGCACTAGGGGTTTCAATAATTAAAGGTTGATTCTCTCATTCGCCTTCTACTTAACACCTACCTTCAGAAAGTCTATACAGTGGTTCCAGTCCGCAGCAGAACTCAGGAGCCACGTACGCCCTGATGCCTTTGTCTACCACCAGGCTGCAACGACAGCTGACTGCTCCGGAGCTGTTCCGTGCCATCGCCTCGTAAACCCCTCCATCCTCCAAGGTCGTGGGGGCGATCTCCAGGGTGTGGAAGTGCTCGTCCTGGTAGGTATTGCGGCGACCTGCAAAGTGATGTTAAAATATTGGTTACAATACTTCAAAAAACGCTTGGTCTCAGTATTAAGGCATATACAATTTTGGTAATAGACATATTTATGTATGTCTATTACAAGCCGAGTAAAATTAGATCAAAAATATCTTCTGAGTGACACGAAGTTTATAGACTACGATTTCACATGTATTTTTTTGAATTTTTTATTCATTATAGCAATTTTTTATTCGACAAATGCATTAAGGCATAAGAATGGCATTTTCAACCAATTACTGGTACCTATATAGTCTAAGTGATAATCCATATTCGAGAAATAGCGGCTAATATGCGGCTAGGCTACAAGTCTCTCTTATTACTTGAGTACAAATCTAGGCTTCAAGCTGCTCTTGCAAAATGACTAGTTAAGTATAAGGTAGTGAATTCAACCGAATTACTACTTGACAGCCATGTTCTGGGTATCACATCAACGATAGTCCAGTGCATGTGGATGTTCGTGTCAATGGCATTGTAATGGAGATACAAAATCTACTTACTATCAAACACCAGCAGTTCGCCATCTTTGAACCAGGTAAGCGTCGGCGGCGGGTTACCGACAACCTGGCAAGTCAGCCGGACCGGGTAGGTGGCCTGCACTCGCCGGTCTCGGAGACGCATCGTGAACTGAGGCGGGTAGTCGCCTTCTGCGTCTTGAGACCGCTCTCTGAAATTATCATCAATCTTTATTTTGATACCAGCTTAAGTAAGCAATTATAAGTCAAAGACTTCTTGGCTTTGGGATGTCCGGGGTCCGGGAAAAACATAAACGGACACTACCGTGTATGTTTTTATAAATCCTTTATTTTATTTATGGGTTTTTATCCTTAGACATGTCATTAATCTAAAGCAGTTTCTACACACTAGATTTTAACATGCGCTAGATTTAAATTAGCATGAATCTACTGAACTTTTTCAGTTTTGCTACAATTGTAGGTATGTGTATCTATGCTATTAAATCTAGATAATGTGTTTGTGAGTTCGCGTTCCTGATTGGCTGGCAACCGCAGCGATTCTATTGGACTAGGTATATAGATATACCGTATTAGTACCTATTGTCATTTTAATGCTGGGGCTATATTAGCGGGCTACGGCAAATATTCGTGTTAGCGCGATGAGTGTGGCGAAGACGATGCACTATCGGGGCACTGTCAGTAAACTGGCGAGTATCAAAAGGAATTGTCGCGACAATATTCGCTTGGGTGGTTACACCTACGTTACCCCGCACGACACAATCCTATACGATGAATCTTCGCCCGCCTAATGTAGACAAGAACTAACAATCAGGGGACAATTCTAGTAACTTTTAGGCGCGTTCGCATTCTAATATCAGTGTCAATCTGTCAGTCTTTTTGTCTTGTTTCGGGCTGCTAAAATCTTGAATGAAAATATTGATTGTTTTGTATTGTGCGTCACTTTCACGTGAATAAAAGTTTTTCTTTCTTTTCTTTCCTTCTTTCAGTCAAAAATGCGTTTGACATGCATTTTTGACAAAAATTTTACATTGATTGTAATTGGCTGAGTTAAGATTGCGATTAGATTAAGAACGTTTATTATTATGAGAATTGGTCTCGGAAATGCATTGCAACTTTGATATCGCTAGGTTTATCATATGCAATATAGACCTAGGAAAAGCGGGCGGAGTTTGCAGGCGGAACGGCATGATAGGGAGTTGTTAAGTGACGATTAGTAATATTATACCTTAACGCCATGACTTTATAGTTGAAGTTTCAATGATTCGTAGCTAAAAGTACAAATGTTATCGGATATCATATCACTAAGCATGTGTTTAAAATTTTAACTATAATGATCATAATATTAATCCTATAACCGCCCTGTCAAATAGCAGTAATTTATAATAATTTTAGCCATCTTATGTTTATATAGATGAAATATACATACATAAACTCACGCCTTTTTCCCATGGGGGTAGGCAGAAACAACAGAACGCCACCTGCTACGATCCTTACATACTCCTTTCGCCTCATCTACGTTCATACATCTCGTCATACAAGCACGCCGGTTACGAGTACTCCGCACCTGACCTTTCTGACCTTTTTTTATAGATAAAATATAAAGAAAAAAGTTCAACTAATATAAACCAGGATGAATCGAGAACATAATTAGCAAAAGAAATAAAAAGAAAAATGCTGTTTTACGTATGAGATCGTAAACTTACTGGCGCTGTTAAAGGAGTTGTTTAAAATGTAATACGTATCGAGTTTAAAACAAAAAATCTAGATAGACCGTCTGGTGGTTGAGCTTAAAAGTTAAAACAGCGTGGCCCACTTCACGCGTAGCGTAGGAGGGTTAAAACCGCTTCACCACATATATTTGTAGTAACTAGTACAGAATGGTGGGTGGATGCAACTGCATTCTGCAACAGGTCATGCAAAGTCCAACCAATCGGGTTCCTAGTACTGCTTACTATAGTACAATTTACCCAGCTGTGTGACTTGCGCGCAACGATGCACTTGCGAATGGTAAAGAATAAAGTACTAGCCTGAAGCTTATAGCTCGCGTTAAAATCGGAGATACGTAGTTCACTTCTACGTTTCTTTTAAGTTTCTCCATCCAAACTATGGACCCCCGTTTCGTCCTTTTAGTCTATTAACTATAAACTAGGTACAGTCTCAACAAATATATGATATATATGCAGCGTCGTCACATATAGATGAAGTTTTCTTAGAAACCAATTTGAATATATTAAAATGTTATTTAATTTAAAATGTAGATAATAAATAGTTAATCAATTAAGTTAAGTTTCAATCCAAGACATCCATAGATTTTTAAGAAAACTTCTGTTATGTGTATATCTGATGATCATACCTATCTCTTTTGTTAAGTGTACCTCCCTGCCAAACAAAAGTGTGGTGATCAATGCACACAATTTCTCTGTATGAGAAGAGGCCTTTGCCCTGCAGTGGGACAATAATAGGCTGGTATTATTATTATCCTAAGCAAGTCGCAGACAAACATAGGGCAAGATGTATATATCAACATCACTGCGTTGGATACCTTCCAACCATGGCCGTTGATCTCTTCTGAGAACAGCTAAATTATCAAGAAACCTTATTTTATTGTACATAAGTACGTGCTTATCTATAGATTCGTACAATACAGGTGATCTTCTTATTTATCGTGTGGGCAGTATGGTCTTACGACCCCACAAACCCTAGTGTCAGAGTTTCTAACCCGCCTTATGGGCCTCTGACATGGTTTTGAGTGGAACAGTAAGTCCCAGGTTTCCTCACGATGTTTTCTCTCACCGACGCTAGTAATGTCCAAGATAAAGTTTTGAAAGTACATATGAATTCAAAAAGTCACATTGGTACTTGCCCGGATTTGAACCCACAACCTCATGCATGAGAGGCGGGCGCCTTAACCATTGGGCCATCACGACTTCATATACAGGTGATAAGTACAATACATATATTATATGAGTGTTATGTGACTGACACATAAACACTTGATTGTACCTACTTATGATAACAAACAAGTTTCCCAAATCAAGTTTTTTTATTTTATTTGAGAAGCGCGTGACCTCTATCACCCCAAAGGCGTTTAACACACGTGCGTTCTGTAGGGTTATGAGTAAAATGAAAAAGAAATGCATGGTAAAAGTTGAACAGTTTTGTCTGTAAAGAGGGAAATTATTATATATTATACATACATAAACTGATAATATGGCCTATCTGACGATTGAAAAGCCTTATATACTTTTGGGGTTATTATTTTGAGCTTTGCAAATTTAAAGAAATCGTTTCTTTAGAAAAGTTGTTTGTTATCATGAGCACAAATAAATATCGGTCACTGATTACATGTCACCCTATTTAAACATCGAAATGAAATGAAATGATATTTATTCAGTAAATTGGTTATAAATAACACTTCTACGCGTCACATTGTAAACTAGATGAGTCCAGTGTTTCCTAGCCGACTGCTTTGAGAAGAAACACCGAAACAAACTCAGAGGTCAAAGTCTCTTTTAAAGTCCACACAATTACTTGTCATAGTCGTTCTGGCTATGCCCTCTTCCTCTCTTAAGTTTAAGTTGCAGTGCCCGACAGGGTCCACAATGATTCTGTATCTCTATTTTATAAGACCATTAATTTACATTGTGGGACGCAATAAAATATTTGATTTGATTTGATATGATTTGAAATATTCGAACCAAGTAGGTTAATGTCCGAGGTGGTCTCTTGAGTTCCAAGTCAAATTGTCGTACGCGCGTTTTCTTGCAAAATCTCGAATACGGTTGGATCGATTTGGAATTTTTTTTATTTGCCTAAATACTGGGGGTGATTTATCAATAAAGTAAATTTGGAAAAAAAGAAAAAAATATATGTACGGAACTCACCAGGTAATCTAGTATACTTTAATTTAATTTAATTTTTTATAGGTATCAATAAACATTTCAAATACCTACATTTACAAATAATTATGTTATTAGTTAGTAATTATGTTTATGTGCTTCTTTATTATAAGTTTTATCTACAGAATTATTATGTAGGTCCAAAATGGCCGCCATCGGGCGTTTCTTTTTTTTGTACCTATGCATTTTATGTTCGTTATTTTCAGGGCAAGGTTTGAATTAAAAAAATATTTTTGAAAAATCCACCTAAACAGACAGAAATCGCACCCGTGCCAAGCCAGGACGGGTCGCTAGTTTTGACATATTAGTATCTATGATATTATTTAGCTACTGTTTTTGGTAGCGCGCCATATATGGCGATCTCATCGCGAACTGACGACGCTGTATACCTATCTCTCTTGTAGACTGTACATACAATAGTACACGGTTCGAAGACATCCATCGGTTTCTAAGAAAACTTCAACTATATCTGACTACCCTCGATCCCTATCATTCTCTTTTGTAGACTGTACATATAGGTATGTATTAGATAGAAACTTGTATCTTATTATGTAAAAGAGGTTACTATTCTGAAATGAGTGTAATGTTGATAGAACAACTACAGTTGTCATTCATTGATTTGAACTCTGACATAGATACCTAAAACGGTTCTATTTACAAACAGTGAAAACAAAACATTGAGCTGAGTGCCGAGCTTTTGTATATAACTAACATTTTTGTTAATCTAAACATGTATTTATAAGCGAATGATTATACACTCAGCAGGAAATATCGAAAACCGCTTGACGTATAAAGATGAACAGGGAAGTAGATTATTAGTTAGTACACAGCCGACCCCCTAAGGGGATGAAACGGGGTTCCGATATTTACGCAGACGAAGTCGCGGGCAAAAGCTAGTTAAACAATAGAAATGCATGACTTGATATTTTTTTCTAAAATCTTTATGTTTACTTACAAGATCCGTTTAAGACTTGACACGAAAACAGAAGGCCAATTCCAGTAATTAAAAATATTAAAAACTAGTCGCAATTTCATATAATTCAATAACAATCAATGTAGGTAAATTCGAGGCATATTTAATAGATTGAAATTAAGATTGCATTTCTAGGATTGCATTTTTAAAAATACCTAGAAATGCTTCTCTGATTCCATTCTTAATGTTTTAAAATATGAAAAGTAGTTATAAACCAGAGCTTGTTATTCTATAAACTGTACGAAGCAAAGCAAACACCCTACCTCATTCTAAAAACTATATCGCAAGCGTATTCATTACAATCACATGCAAATCACAATTTCAATTCCGAAAATGATTTTGGTACTGACTAATATCAATATTGGAATTAATATAATTATATAGATGGTAATCACTTCGACTCACCTCTTAAGTTTAGCATCAGCCTCCCAGATCAGTCTGTCAGTGACAACGGCCACCCTCGCGTACGTCGACGCCCTTCCGTGAACATTCGACGCCTCGCAGCTGTACCGCGCCTCATCCTCGATGCAAATGTCTTTGATGGTCAACGAACAGTCTTGACCGTTGTACAAAGTCGTCATCCGGCTTTCTTCCTCAATCTCGTGCCCATTCTTCATCCAAACAATTTCAGGCAACGGCTTGCCCTTTACACTGCAGCTGAGGTTCGCCGTCTCGCCAGCTAACACCTTCAGTTGTCCGGGCAGGATGTCCACAAACTCCGGCCTGTCACCCGCGAGGCCAATGCCAACCGGTGAGGACGTCTGCACTGACTCTCCCCACCCGTATCTGTTTCTAGGAGTCACTCGGAAGTGGTATTCTTCTCCTTGTTTCAAATTGAAGGCGTCAAAAGAGTTTAGTGGTGTGATTCCTAGTTCCACCCAGCGCGCGCCGCCTTCCTTGCCGAGAAGCCAGCTCTCTATCTTGTAGGCGAGGACTGGAGCGGTGTCACGAGGGTCGGCTTTCGGCCAGGCGAGAGAGACCCAGTTGTTGCCTCCGTCCACGATGCTCGGCTCACCCGGGATGCGGTCCGGCACGGCTAAAACGAGAACCGATGCGGCACTGACCTTAAAGAATACTTGACGTGATGCCAGCCGAGACTGCCAGATGACTTATAGTATTGATTTGAGATTGATCGAGCCAGAATTGGCAGGTTAGGCTAAATATAAATGATGGGTATGATCTAATAATTTGTTGCCGAGTGCCCAAGACTGCCGTCATCGCAGCGATGACTGATTGACGGATGACGCGTGAAGAGGTTCCTATCGACAAGGGGCTATTGCGTAATATTACGAGCTGTGATCCTAGCAGATTTCACATCTGGCGCATCAATATTATGTCAAGCACCCTTAGGTTTAACGATAGACTTCTAAGTTTCTGGAAGCATTTAAATCAACCAATATGCTAATTGATTAGTATAATTATTTAATATCCGTTCCTAAATTATTGGCATACGATTTCGGTATCCTTGAATTTAGGATTGTGGTGCAAAAATAAAATAACACTGCTTTCGGCAATTAAACCCAAGAACTCACGCTGAACAGTCATCTTAACGCACATTAGGCACACATATTACCTAATTAACATTACATAACATCACGCCTGTAATCCCCGAAGGGTTAGGCAGAGGTGTACCTATTAGTACACCCACATTTCGCCAGTTATGTTTTTAGTCCCATGTAATAGGGGGCGAGCCTATTGCCATCAACCGGGCACAAATCCAGACTCCGAGGCTGCTACTGAGAAATTCTTGATGGAAAAACCCAATAACATTTTGCCCGACCTGGGAATCGAACCCAAGACCTCATGCAAAGCAGTCGCGCTTGCGACCACTAAACCAATGAGGCAGTTGCCTAATTAAATAAGGATAATTATCATTATTAATATTACTTACATTTATACTTCCTCTCAGCAATAGTCATAGTGGAATCATCCATGGGATACGTCCAGTCTGATATCAGATTTTCAGAAGAAGCTCGTTGTCTTACCTGCAAAAAAAAATCATTAAAAAAACTTGTTACAGACATGCGTTTAAAAGTATTTAATGCCCTTTAGAAACACCTGCCATTTGGATGTGATTTCGAATAGCCTGTATGAAAAGCGTTTAATAGACTGCGCACCTAGGTATGCAAACATAGCCTTTCAAAATGGGTATTGTAGTTTCCACTGACACCCAGTGCGAGAGACATGCTCTTGGTCAGAAGATATCCCATTTACTACAGTGCCTAAAGTGTTTCTACATCACCACTCTAAAGGACAATAATTGATATCGCGATAAAAGTGGTCACCTAATGGGCCCAAATACTTTAACATCATCATCTGCCCAGCCTTTACCCAATTATGTTGGGGTCGGATTCCAGTCTAACCGGATGCAGCTAAATACCAGTATTTTACATGGAGCGACTGTCTATCTGAACTCCACAACCCAGTAACTGGGTAATACGATATCCCTAGGTAAGGCTGGTAGTCAGATCTTCGGGCTTCTGACGACCCGTAACGACTGTAAGTTCCGTGTATGACAGCTGGGACCATAGGCTTAACCCGAGTACTTTAAGTAAAAAGAGAACAAGCTACTATTTAAAAAAAAAAATAAACACGACTACAAAAATAACAAAACAACTAGCGAAATGTAGGTGTACTCTGCCTAACCTTCCGGGGATTACAGGCGTGATGTTATGTATGTTTTTGTGACTGCAAAAATTGCACATATTTGTACTTTGTTTACTCGTCAGTTTTTTTTACGTTTTTTATTTAACTTGTTATATGTTTTTGAAATCTACTTGTCAAATTCTAGACGATAAACATAGACAAGGCCAGATTCACAAAATAAAAATTATAATAATAAATTAATGGTATTAATTTACGTTTAAATGTGACCACACCGGTTTCTTTTAATTTTTTTCTAGCCTATGTTACGCAGAACGATTCAAGGATTGTAACGATACCCCATACATCTAAATCGGTTCAGGTATTTAAAAGTTATGGTGGAATAAAGAAACTCACATACATACATACATACATACATTAACCCTGAACACATAACACTCCTTTTTTTTGGGCAGTCGTGTGAAAAGGAAGGATTAATTCATAGTCATTCACATAGTGCTAATACGTTACATGATATATCTGGTTGGACGAGTCGGTTGACCTCTCTCATGATGGGTTGAGAGAACCTCATTAGTGACGACTTAACACAAATACTACGTTACATGATATAGGTACCCGGTTAGACGAGTCGGTCGACCTCTCATGTGTCCGATTCAAACTACCTCATTAGTGGCGATTTAAAACGGAGATAGGCGTCCATTAAGCGGACGGATCAAAAAAAGTTCGCCCACCATTTTGTGTAATTATTATAATTATAAATCTTCATTTATCTCAACATCACAGTACTGGCGCTGGATATAAACAGAAAATGGTGTCTGGAGTCCCCGTTCTGTAAAGGCTCCCATAACCTTTTGCCGAAGGAACTGGCACAAAGCCTCAGAGCATTCAGTAGTTTTGTCCACAGCGATCTGTCCTTGCAACCCACGCGCGGCCATTCTGGCGGCTCCTTTGTGTGGCTTTATAAGCAGCCGGCACTGTGTGTATTATGTAGCCTTAAGATAGGATACGTCATGACGTCACGTCACGTATTTTTTTTCATTGTTTTCACATTTAGAAACAATAAAAATATTGTAACCAGGATTTAGTAAAATCGTCCTTAAAAAGAATGCCCGTGGAGAGTTTCTTGCTCGTTCTTCTCCTTAACTGACCGACTCTTTGACAATGAAAAAAAAAAGTGCCTGTAAATGGTCTAATTGAAATAAATGTTTTGACTTTGACACTTACCTCCGTTTTGGAGCAACTAGCTCCATCTTACTGATCAACTTACCGACTCCTAGATAATCCAAAAGTATCTGTAAATTGTCTTACGAAATAAATTCTTTGACTTTGACTTACCACAACAGTAACAAATGCCCGGTCACATCCATACGCATTCCTAGCGAGTATGCAGTAGGTGCCTGCGTCCGATACTACAGATCTCTTCAGCGTAAACTTCACGTAGTCGTCTGACGTCATCTTGCAGACCCGCTGGTTGGTCGTGATGTCGCGTATGCCTTTCATGAATACCACTGTGGGGAATAATTATTAAAATGAGAATAATGTATCACTTCATTATAGTATCTTTTTTATTCCGCGTTGGAAATCCTCATCTCATCAATCATCATCTTCATCCCCGTCGTGGGGGTGGCGGAGGGGCATATAAGCATTCACCGCTCCCCCGACAGATTATAGTAGTACTACTAGTACTACTTTAAAATTTTGATATTAAATTTATTTATTTATTTAAACTTCATGCAACAAAAAAGTACAAAGGCGGACTTAATGCCTTAGGCATTCTCTACCAGTGAACCAAAGGTGGTGAAGAGATAAGAAAGCAGGTGCAAAAAATTGTACATGAGGAAATAATCAAATAAGAAATTTTAGAATCATTAAAAACAAATATCAATATATATTATAGGACTAGCTTTTACAGGCGACTTTAGCTGCGTGTTTTTTTAAGCGTTACGTTACGTCTTACATTGCTGCTCCAATCTCGTGGGTCGGTGCATGATGTTATATAGCCTATTATACTATTCCTCATGAATCTTGTTATCATACCTATACACACATTTTGTTTTTTTAATGTTACTCGCATTTAAACAATTAAACAAACAAAAAAATCTTTTAAACATTATATAAGCATAGATCTAGATAAGATTATTATAATATAGAATGTGATAAATTGTATATTTATTTTTCTAGCGAGATGATTTCAGCAAAATTGGCGTTTTGAATAATATTTATTAACACATCTAAGTACTTAAATATTTAATTAACCAATGCAAAGAAATTGCATTTCAATAGTAGGTAAGCATTACACAAATTTACAAATTATTAATAAGCATAACTTAAATAATATTTAATAAAAAATAATTATTAAGCATTATACAAATGCTTGCTTATATATATATAAAAGAAAGTCGTGTTAGTTACACTATTTATAACTCAAGAGCGGCAGAACCGATTTGACTGAAAATTGGTGGGGAGGTAGCTTAGAACAAGGTGACGGACATAGGATTTTTATCTCTTTTTTTTTGTTTTTATTCCGTCTCCGTAGGACCTATGGCAGTAGAAATAAGCAATTTTACTCAGAATAGAAAGGCTTGATTAGCAAATTCTAAATAAACGCAAGCGGAGCCGCTGGCGAAAGCTAGTAATGTAATAATAATGAGTCATAGCTTTCTCTAATTTATATAAATTCATGAATTTCTGTGCCCGACTAGGTCCACAATATTCTTTTAGTTGAATTACCTAAATTCGGCTACGCATTTAGTCTGAACGGCCCGAAACGAATAGCCCGCGGGCCATTCGACCGTAAGATAATTCGTCTACGTTCCAAAGGACTGGTAATAAAAATTAATAAACAAATTCAATGACATAAACCACATCAAGTACACACGGGTGCAAGAGATTTAGTAAAATCAGTCTCATTTAAAAAAAAAAACAAACCAGAAAATAGTTATAATTAATAGACTATGGGACTATCACTACCCTGTATGAGAAGAGGCCTTTGACCTTCGGTGGGACAATTAGGCTGGTATCATTATTTATTTATTATAATATAATAATAACAATCAGGACATTTCTAAAAAGTAATAATTATGTTAATTAATTGATAGGCTATTCTTACTTTATAGGTTTATTTATCTACACTGAAATTATAAAGAGGAAAAAATTGTATTTTTGTTTGTTTGTTTGTAAAGGATAAACTCAAAAACTACTGGACCAATTTTAAAAATTATTTCACCATTATAAAGCTACATTATCTGCGAGTAACATAGGATATATTTTATTTTATGTTTGCGCGGAGGAAGTAGCGTTCAAAAGCTAGTGAATTATTATTTACGATTTAATACTCAATATCTTATTGCTACTGAATCATAATTTATGATTTAGTATCCTTGCTAGCAACAAAGTACATCATTTCAACGTTTAAATCCCTTTCAAAATTTCGTCCCGACTCACCCCTGCGTTCCAATTCACCCTATTATAATGCTTATTAGTTAAATTGTGTTTCAATCAAGTAGACCCCTCACAACCGTGACCACGCATGCTTAATGTTGACAGGCCGATAAATAAAGACAATTTGAGAGCGTCGTCCGTGCGGCATTTCATATAAGCTTACAAGTCCTTATTCTTTGCAAACGTTGAACCGATTCTAATGAAATTTTCTGCGCATAAGCAGGATACCCAGGTCTAAAAAATTTCAGAAAACATTTTCGAAAGGTCTTGTTTTTAAAAAGATAATTGGTAATCTCTGTTTCTGTGGAAAACTTAAAATCGGTCTAATTTAGTCGAAACACGATTATGAAAATAAATTCTTGTTGATAAAAAGTAGATAGGCTACCAGCGACTTTACCGTACCAAATTTCATCAAAATTGGTTCAGTAGTTTCGTCTTGAAAGCGTAACAGGCAGATAGAGTTACTTCTGCATTTATAATATTAGTATTAAGACCTATTATGTGATTCATTAAAATCGGTTATTTTAGATGAATTCGAAAACCTAAGTATAAGATTTTAGCCCTATAAAATACCTATATTGAAATAAAGATTCGCTTGAATATTTCGTAGAGAAAAAGAGAAGTAGAAGCTGTACAGTAACACGCAGAGAAGAATATATATAACAGATTTTCATAGACAATGAGGCCCAAGTAAATAAATAATAATGATTAAAAAAACATTTTTTTCTTCGTTTTTTTGTATAGCAATATCTTTAAGCGACCTTACCCAACTTTATTGCTTAAAATTAATTAGGGATGCCCAATTAACTTTCAGTTTCAAATTAAAACCGCACATGTAAGTTCGGACGCGCACACAAAGAGTTCCGTACCACCGTATAATCTATACTAATATTATTGAGGTATAGTTTGTGAGGTTGTAATCTCTGGATCTACTGGTTGACTGGTAGAGAATGCCTAAGGCATTAAGTCCACCTTTGTACTTTTGTCTTGCATAAAGTTTAAATAAATAAATAATAAATTAACGATTACGAAAATTCTTTTTTTCAAATTGGAAGCTACGTTATCACTGAGTGCTATAGCACTCAGTGATAACGTAGCCTTTATATAGCCTATAGGCTATATTTTAATATCAAAAAATTAGGGATCCGTAAGAAAAATCAGGCGAACGAGGTCGCGGCGAGAGTGCTAGTATTTAATATTCTAATGTCTGTAAACTTTTTAAACTGCTTATGCGTAAGAAGTTTCATTAAAATAAATTTATTTATTAAAAAAAAGGACTTGAAAGT
Source organism: Hoplodrina ambigua (assembly GCA_949774945.1). NCBI lineage: Eukaryota > Metazoa > Arthropoda > Insecta > Lepidoptera > Noctuidae > Hoplodrina > Hoplodrina ambigua. Next base: position 3,882,961 of record OX458963.1, on the reverse strand, counting down.
GTTTATAAAATGCCGTATGGCATAACTGCTCTGAACTTGTTGGTTAAGTTCCTATCGCAATTGTCCAGCTCCATCATCAGACCAGCTCTGTGACATCATGGTATTGCATTGTCATGCAAATTGCACATTTAAGCAACATTTCAGCTCAATCAAACATCGGGAAGTGGCTCAAATTTAGCTTGCAAGATTTTATTAGCCACAGACAGGTGAAAGTAAATAAATAAAAGTTTTTATAAATAGATGGATTTTAAAATATGATCATCGGGACTGGATACCTACTTTTGTATTTAAAAACCGTAAAAAAAAAATCTTACCTTTAGGTTTCGGCTCTCCTTGAACCCTGAACGAAATATTAACATCTTCGCCAACAGAAATGAGGATATCCTTCTCCGGTCTGCCGGCAATGATGGCAGGCTTGCCTTCCAGCTCATTGGTCACCACAGTAATCGCAGCGTTCATGTCAACATTGCCATGTGTGCACCAAGCCCTGCACGTGTACATTCCGGATTCTTTTTCGGTGACATCGGAAAGAGCTAAGGTGTAAAGACCTTGTTCGACGAAAGTTTTGGCGTTCCTGTACACTTCGGTAACTGACCGACCTTCTCGAAGCCATTCTACTCTGGTAGGACTGCCTCTGATCTCTACTTGGAGGCCTATTGTGCCTCCCTTGGCGACCTTGTAATCGGATAGGACGTTGGTGAAGTGTGGTCGTCGAGACTCTAAAGCTTGGCGATTGAAGTGGGATCTTTCTTTGGTGGCTATGTTAGGACTAAGTCTGCTTTCTTTACCTAAAAGTAAACAGTAGTACTATAATAGGTAGTCTGTAATTAAACTATGCCTTATGTTATGATATTGTTGGCAACCTCTCTACGGGCTTCGCAAAACGATCTATGTTTTACAGTAATTAATAGAAGTTATAAAGCCGAATGTTTTTTTTTTAATTTATTTTTTTGAAATTTTTTCACTTCAGATGCTTTTTGTTTTCATTATTTTTCACGTTTTTTAATTAATTAATTTATTTGTATTTAAACATTATTTTTTATATTTTATTAATATATTTATAATATTTTTTTGTATTTAATTTATTTATTTATTGAATTGTAAAACCATCAACGGTGATCGTTGAAAAACTACGTGGCTAATCATCTCACAGTGACAAAGAAAAAAATTAAAAAAATAAAATAAACTTGACAAAATTCGTTTCAAATTTTTAGTCACACAAAAAGAAAAAGTACCTAATAAAAAAATAAGTATCTTTTTAAACATATTATTTGTACTCCATTGAAACCACATAGTAAAATAAAGTTTTAATTATAATAAACTGTGAATATAATAGGAAATATTGAATGTAAGGGTGTGCTCGTGAATCCATATTGATGTATGATACAAAACGACGACACACCTGCCTATATCTACCTCTCGTTATACGCATTAGGGTGAGGGATGTTATAAGCTTTGCCCAGACAACGGAGAGTTCAATCATAACACAGATCAACAATCAAATAAATAATCGTTTATATCATAACTAAGAGTCGATAAATAAATAAATAAAGTTATAATATACCTAATAAGTTAAAAACACAGACTTGTGACTTTATTTTAAGTGAATTATACGAAGCTTTCGCAAAGCTTTCGCGAGACGAAAGGGCAGCGTGTGTTCGCCGCCGCGTTTCCCGCCTGACTAAGGGCCCGGAATACCCTAGAGAGAGCTCGTCATTGGTTGTTTAAATTTGACTTGATATTAGGGTGCGGTGATTGATCACCATCTGCGTGAATACAATGTAGCCATACGCAACTTACCGGAAAAGCTTACAATATGCGTGATCTGATCTGTCCATACTGAATTCTCAGCTTTGCAAGTATATTTTCCGCTATCTTCAGGAATAGGAGAGTTGATGGCAAGTCTACATACTCCGTCTGCGAGGTAGTAGGCTTGGTATCTCTCGTTGTTTGATACGGGCTTGTCGTCCTTTAGCCACGTGATTGTAGGTAGAGGCTGGCCGCGGATTCGGCATTCAAGTACTAATTCGTTTTCAGCAAGATGGTACGTGTCTGCGGAGAAAATAAACCATTAGTTAAGTTATAACAAAAAGAATTGGCGTTCTAATGGGTATTTATATTTATATAAAGATACTTTAGACAGAGCATTGATACACTGTACAATTTAATAAAAATAACTAAGTATTTGTGGATTTTTTAATGGAGCCGTAAGAATCCTATAATGTTAAATTATATTAAAAATAGATGTTTTTCATTTGAGAATTATTATATTTGACCTTTTGTTAAATCGTGGACAATGGTGCAGGTTGGATAAAAAACAAAAAGAGATTGTTTTATCAAGCAACAATTTTATTTTATTTTAATTTATTTGTTAAAGTTACAGCAAAAGTAATAAAATACTTGTCTAATTTACAAGTACCTATTCAGTTATTAAATTGTTGGAAAATATAGTAATATTTGAAGTAATGACCTTCTAAACATCGATAAACATGATACTAAAAATATATAATGGAGTGAATATCTAAGTAATGATTTTTAAAACTCTTGATTTCCTAATAGGTATCTACCTAATTTCAGGATTTTAACGGGAAATATTTTTATTATAGAAAAACTCTTAATTATTATTGTCATTTGCTATAATTATTATTATCTTGTTCATCTACTCGATACGGATTAACTCAATTATTTCTATAGTAATATTTTATAGTTGAAATATTTTTTTGTTTTTTTGAACGCGTTAACCTCAAGGTCTATTGGTCTGGTTAAAAAAATCTTTAATATTACGTTAAATAACCCGTTTTTCGGATATTATAAGGTATATAACATCACGCTATGACTTACGGGAGCGAAATAGTAACCATAGACGTAACTTAACGCAGGGTTCACACCGCGGTTTTACCCGCTCAATAGGTAATACTAACTATACAATCGAACGCGTAGAATAAGGATGCAGGGAAGAATCCGGATAAACTTTAAAAGGGATTTTAACGTTAAAATTATACAGGGTAATTGAAAATATACCCGAAACCTTAAAAGGGGTCATTGTACTCATCATTATGAACCATTTTTACTGTGGGACCAACCCTGATATCATGAAAAAAAACAGCTGTTCCCTACAAAAATGCTACATAACAAGATCGTAATGTATGGATCAGCTGTTTTTTGAAGTGAAAACTTCTTTAGCGGCGTTGAGCACTTTTTCTGTAATGGGTATAAAATCTTAAACTCGCGTCAGGACACGTGACCTGATCGAAAAAGCGTAAGACGGATGGAGAGTAGACAGCTATCCCCGGCGCGGCGAAAATGTAGCCTGGGCCTACTGTTTCGTTTAGGCAGCGCAGGGCGCTTGCGCGAATGTTCGTGTATAACTTTTTAATGTAAAATAATTGTAATAGTTTTAAAGTGTTAAATTTTTAATGTAATATAAATTGTCATGTTTGTGTACGATAGCGCAATAAATGAATATTGTATTCTACCACATAAATGATAGTACTTTTATACTGATAAAGCAATTGGTGCAAAATTATTCCCTAACCATTCCAAAATATCAAACATGCTCAACGTTAATAATCAAGTTTTCACTTCTGCCGACACTCCCGGAGTGCAACCCGTCTTTTTTTTCATGATTTCAGGGTTGGTCCCTTATTAAAAGTAATTCATAATGATGAGTACAATGACCCCTTTTAAGGTTTCGGGTATATTTTCAGTTACCCTGTATAGTCAGTTACAACTAATAACACTAAATCGTAAATTATAATTCAGCAAAAACAATACAGTTCTTTTTAGTGTCAAAACGTAATATTTTAAATTTTGAAATATTTTTTAATGTATCTTCCTGTTTCACATGTGCATCCCTATTCGCCCCGTTTGGCGGTAGCTGTTATTTAATAATTGTAAAAATTAAATGTATTTTAATGTATTATACAAATTATTTTTGCCATTTTTATGCGTATATAATATAAAAGCTATCGGTTCCTAGTTTTTATTCCGCGAATTCGTTTGTGTCCGCGATAACCGCTTTCAAATTAGTCGCAATGAGCAGCGCGGCGGCAGCGCGGTTGCAGCGCGCCACGCTGCTTTGTTAATACATGTAAATAAAAATCTCTTCATTTCATCGATCGACTAGTGACGATGTTGACGTAGTGTTTATCGATGATGATTGAAACGAAAGTCATGTTTTACTTTATGAAATTCAGTTCGTTGACTTATACAAAATAACGGCAACGTTTTCATAATTTTCTTATTATTTTACATACATACATAACTTCACGCCTGTAATCCTCGAAGGGTTAGGCAGAGGTATACGCATTAGTACACCTACATTTCACCAGTTATGTTTTTAGTCCCATGTAATAGGGGGCGCGCCTATTGCCATCAACCGGGCACCAATGCAGACTCCGAGGCTGCTACTGAGAAATTCCTGATGGAAAAACCCAATAACACTTTGCCTGTCCTGGGAATCGAACCCAAGACCTCATTGACAGCAATCGCGCTTGCGACCACTAGACCGAGGCAGTCCTTATTATTTTCTTTTTCCAAAATCATTTTTTGTTTCAATAGTAACATTAACAGCAGTGTTTTATCGTCAGAGTCCATCGTGAAACTAAATGTAGAACACTATGATGCTCGAACCTAGCGGTCGCAGCGCGGTCGCAGCGCTGCAGCCGCTCTGCCACCGCGCGGCTCCTTGCGGCTTATTTGAAGGCGCCCTTACGCGGACGAAGTCACGGGCAAAAGCTAGTACGAAATAAGAATTAAAATAATGACAAAGGTATTAAACATTACCGCCAAAGGTTTTTTTTTTCGTTTTTGAATCGATAATCAACATGAGAGCATTTTCTTACAGATCCCTATTTTTAACGTAATACAATGTAGCTTTTATAACTAAGGAATAAAGTAGCTTTTTGCTGGCGAAAGAATTTTTGAAATCGGACCAGTGGTTCCGGAATTAACGCGTTCAAGCATAATCAAACAAACCTATATAGCTTCATGATATTAGTTTAAGTGGAAAGGTCAAAGTCAATGTTCAATGTCAAGCTCCATTGGCTAGTTGATACTATTAACCAATAATTTCAAAACACAACATCGTTAAAAAAACTCTTTATTATAGCGCAAGAAAATCCGATTAATTTTCAATTAACAGTTAAAATTGCTTTTTATTTGCTTTGAAACCTTTAAAAAGTTAGTCAATTGATTTGGCATATAAATGACGTTCGTTAATGATTGCCACACAAATTACCTTTAAGGTGAAATCGCGTTTTGACAGTTCTTTACAATCCACAGAGTTTACGATTATTAAAAATGTTTCCAACGAAAAATTGTTAAAGGTATCCAAACCACTATTTTTGTTGGCAACACTTAACCGCGCAAGTATCGCAAAATTCAAAATCTTCCATGTTTTTTTGGAACACGCGCTACTTATTCATTAATTATGAAGCTAATTCTATTCGGTTTAGGTCTATATTTCCAATGGCAGATAGATGAACGATGACGTCATGTATTACAATTTAAAAACGCAGTTTTGACGAGATATTTAGTGCTACAGGTCATTTTCCATCGTTACACTGCAAAATTTATGGCGGTGTTAACAAAAGTGAATGTTAACGCCATCTGTCAGGCTTGCTTTAAATCAACCCGTAAACTTACAATGTAATTCATGCAACATTTGGTGGTAGAGGGCGGTTACTTACCTGAGTAATAATTACGCAAAACAAACTAAAAAAAAGGATTTACCCTACTCGTTACAACTCTTTAAACATGCCCAAACATTAAACATTAACGATAGTTATAGACAGAAGATTTGAGAGACATTATTGATTTTGTTGTAACAAAGAAGAAATATTTCATAGCTGTACTACGTTCAGAAATTGAGCATTAAATGACAAACCCGTTACAACCATTCCAAAACCAACTTTATTTACACTACTGTAAAGTTCATATTTGAGTATATAATAAAAAAAATTACATCGCTCTACTATGTTCACAATTTCAGCATCAAATAAAACCAATACTACTATTCTAAAATCAACTTAACTTACACTAGAGTAAAGTTGATATTTGTTTAAACGAAAATAATGTCGACTAGGATGCAAGAATTTGAAGGAGTAGTTTAGTTGTTCTTATGACATGCAGATGGCGCTGGTGGCTACGTAAGGTAAAATTCGATGAGTCATAAGGGGCCGTGACCTTGAGGTATTACAGGGAAATGTTATCAACACTTTTGGGTATATCAGGCATGACTCATCGTTTAACATTACCGTTTCAGTTTATTTTGGGTGAAAGTTCTAGGCGCGTTTGACGCCTGAGATTTGTTTCTATTGAACTCTTATTTAAAGTACAATAACACGAAACATCACGCTTATTGTCTTAAAAGAGGTAGATAGAGATGTACTCGTATAGTGCTAAGTAATAAATGCTGATAATTTAAATAAATTTGGGCACTTGACTCTAGCAATAGTTAGCACTTTATAGCTTAATATTTATTTTAAATAATAGTTTTACACAATATAACCGGCTGTCCGAACATGGACCGCCATTCGGTGACCCCTGTTCTACGGAGTTTACGTCGATACAGATAATTGGGGACGCATAATACTGTTTCAGAATTTTTATATTTGCTAATAGATAAACTCGAATGTTATCTTAGACATTTTGAGTTACCGTGTCGACGGCGCGTTCGTGTTCCACGCGCGCCTCAAAGAGATGTCAGCAAACAATTGAAGGGGCCACTAAGGGCCGATGCCTGCCGGGGCTGCGGGTTGTTCGAAAGAGATACCGCGCCCCCGGAACGCAAAGGGCACAAGAAGGAACATGGATGGGTTTTAGTCAGTAAAAGTCTGACACTCCCTCCCGCCCCGCCCAGGGCGGGGGAAGTCATTTGATGATTTCCCATCGGTAAAAAAAAAAAAAAAAAAAAAAAGATATTTTGAGTTCGAGAGAAGCACGCTTTGCACAAAATATGTATATTGTCAAGTAGATTCGTTTGAATATTACGTAGATCTTAAACCATTTTTTATAGGAAATGAGATTAAAGTAAATAAATAGTAATGATTAAAAACAATTTCTATTTTGTAAAATATTGTTGCAGCTGTTAGAATAGTAATATTATTTTTCGGTTAAATTACCCTATTTTGTTGCTTGAATTTGAAACCGACCAAGTGCGAGTCGGGCTCACACTCAGAGTTCCGTACCACCGTACAATATTGTAATACATAAGTACTTTGTGAATATTTCAAGCAGGCACTCAGAATGTTCACAAAGTACCGCTCGTAACTTTATACTTAAATATCTTTATTATAACTATCTTTTGAACCATCATATGTGTCTGCCTAGTACCTTTCCAGGGATATGACAGACGGATGAACAAACAGCGATCTCTTAGTAACTGTAGGTATTCTAAGTTTAACGTAAAATGCTAGGGATATTATTTAGTACTTGTGTACGTTTATATTTATTTAGAATATTATTTGCTTTCAATGATTTTTAAATCTCTTTTGATTTTTCTCTCATGTACAATTTTTTGCACCTGCCATGTCATCTCCTCACCACCTTTGGTTGACTGGTAGAGAATGCCTAAGGCATTAAGTCCGCCTTTGTACCTTATTGTCGCATAAAGTTTAAATAAATAAATAGATACTCACCGCGAATAGATCTCGTGAAAGTCGGCGGTATAGGTGAGGCTTCGAAACTCGGGTACACCTTCAGGTTAGCAGACGTGTTGACGGAACCATTCTCATTCTCAACTGTGCAGCTGTACTCAGCAGAGTCACTCACTACTGCGTTCAAAACCTCCAGAGTCGTAAGTCCATCCATAAACTTAGTTCTGTACTTTAATTTATTGTCTAACAACACACCGTTTTTGTACCACGTGATTTTAGGATCTGAAGACGATAGCACGCTGCAAGTTAATTTAACCCGTGAGCCTTCGACGGCAGTTCTGTCTGTGAGGTAAGTGGAAAAGACTGGTTTTCTCTTCAAATCTCGTGATAAACCGGAACGTTTTTCGGATATCAGGCTTCTAGCTTCACTTAAAGCTTTAGACCTGTGTCTTTCAACACGTTTCTCGGAATCGCTCCTGTCATACTTGTCCGTTCTCCTTTCGGACTCACTCCTGTCTGGTTGAGGTGGGGCTGACGACCTCAGCTGTGAGTCCAGTATAATCGATTGTGCTTTGTATATTGTTGCATTTTTCCGTAGTGACTCCCGTTCAGAAAACTTTTCATGTTCAAATGTTTTCTCTCTGTAGCCAGAAGGTCTCGTGAATTCCATGGTGTAATCTCTGTGGTTGTGGTCAACAAATTTGGTTCGTTCATCTGACTTCTGTCTTGATGGTTCATAATGATATTCTCTTATATAGCGATCTTCTCCGTCCGCTTCTCGGTTTGCAGAGACGTCACCATTTTCTTTTCTTTTAGGTTTAGTTTCGCCTAATATTTCTATCTCTGAGCTTGATATGATTTTCTGATTTGTTTCGATTAAGTCTTTCTCTATTTCTCGTCGCCTCTCTTCTCTTATTCTTCTCTCTGCTTCTCTAATTTCATTTTCTCGTTTTTCAGTTTGTTCTTGTTCTTTCATAAGACGGATTTTTTCATCTTCTTTTCTCTTTTTAGCAGCATCTTTTCTAGCTTTTTCTATTTCGTCAGCTTCTAATTTCATACGAGCATCTTCTTCTTCTCTTTTCTTTTTGTTAAGCCTTTTCTTTTCTAACCTGGCCTTTTCATCTTCTTCCCGTAATTTTTCTTCTTGTTTTTCTTTTTCAAGTCTCTCAATTTTTTTCTTTTCCCTCTCTCGATTTCTGTCTTCTTCCTGTTTCAAATTTTCTTCTTTTTCTAAGGCTTCTTGTCTTTCCTTAGCTTTTAATCTTTCATCATCCTTGCGTTTTCTTTCGGCTTCTTCTTTTTCTTTAATAGCTTTTTCTTCAAGTTCTTGTTTTACTTTTTCTTCTTGTTTGCGTTGCTTCTCAGCTGTTTTTTTATCTTTTTCCCGTTTTTCTGCTTCTTTATCTTTTTTACGCTTCTCCTCCTCTTGGTATTCTTTTTCGGCTTTTAGTTTTTCTTTTTCTTGTTCCTTTATTTTGATTTCTTCCTTCTTTTTTAGTTGTTCTTCTTCAATCTTTTCTTTTTCGCGTTTTTCTGATATTGCTTGATCTTGCCTATCTTTAATTTTTTGGTCTAATTTAGCTTTTTCAAGTCTAGCGTCTTCCGCCTGTTTATTTTCAGCTTCTTCCGTGACTTTAGCCTCATCTTCCTTACGTTTTTTCGATTTTGCCTTTTTAAGCTTGTCGGTTTCATCCTTTTGTTTTCTTTCGGCTTCTATTTTAGCGTTTTCTTCTGCCTCTTTTTTCTTTCGTGAGTGATTTTCTAACTCTTCAGCTTCAATGCGCGATTTTTCGAGGTTTTCTGCTTTTATTCTTTCTTTCTCAAGCCTCTCAGTCTCTACCCGCTCATTCTCGAGTTTCTCAGCCTTTATCCGTTCTTCTTCGAGCTTCTCAGCCTTTTGCCGTTCTTTTTCAAGCTTTTCAGCTTTTTTCCGCTTTTTCTCAAGCTTTTCAGCCTCAATTCGTTCTTTCTCCAGCTTCTCTGCGTCTTTTAGTTCTTTCCCAAGCTTTTCAGCATCTAAACGCTCTTTTTCAAGCCGTTGTGCCTCTATACGCTCTTTTTCAAGCTTCTCAGCTTCTACCCTATTTTTCTCAAGCTTTTCATCCTTCACTCGTTCTTTTTCAAGCTTTTCAGTCTCCATTCGTTCTAGATCGAGATTTTTAGCCTCTTGTTTTTGTTTGTTATCGGCTTCTAATTTTGCTTTTTCATCTTCCTCTTTTTTCTTTATTTTAGCAATTTTTTTGTTTTCATCCTGTTCTTTCTCCTTTTTATCGCGATTTTCATCTTCTTCTCGTTGCTTCTCCACTTCAACTTTCTCGTTCTCACGTTTTTCAGCCTCAATCCGTTCTTTCTTGAGATTTTCGGCCTCTATCCGTTCTTTCTCAAGTTTTTCGGCCTCTAACCGCTCTTTTTCAAGTTTTTCAGCCTCAATCCGTTCTTTCTCAAGGCTGTCAGCCTTTTCTTTTTGTTTTATGTCGGCTTCCAATTTCGCTTTCTCATCTTCCTCTTTTTTCTTCTTTTTCGTGAGTTTTTTCTTTTCAGCCTGTTCTTTCTCCTTTTTATCCCGATTTTCATCTTCTTGTCGTTTCTTTTCTGCTTCAACCTGCTCGATCTCACGTCTCTCGGCCTCAACCTTTTCTCTCTCGAGCTGGTCAGCCTCTAACCGCTCTTTCTCGAGCTTTTCAGCCTCTACACGCTCTTTCTCGAGCTTTTCAGCCTCTACACGCTTTTTCTCGAGCTTTTCAGCCTCCACACGCTCTTTCTCGAGATTTTCAGCTTCTACACGTTCTTTCTCGAGCCTTTCAGCCTCTAACCGCTCTTTCTCAAGCTTTGCGGCCTCTAAGCGCTCTTTCTCAAGCTTTTCTGCCTCTAGCCGCTCTTTTTCGAGCTTTTCAGCTTCTACACGCTCTTTCTCGGACCTTTCAGCCTCTAACCGCTCTTTCTCAAGCTTTTCAGTCTCTAAGCGCTCTTTCTCAAGCTTTTCTGCCTCTAGCCGCTCTTTTTCGAGCTTTTCAGCCTCTACTCGCTCTTTCTCGAGCCTTTTAGCTTCTAACCGCTCTTTCTCAAGCTTTTCAGCCTCCAAGCGCTCTTTCTCAAGCTTTTCTGCCTCTAACCGCTCTTTCTCGAGCTTTTCAGCCTCTACACGCTCTTTCTCGAGCCTTTCAGCCTCTGACCGCTTTTTCTCAAGCTTATCAGCTTCTAACCGCTCTTTCTCAAGCTTTTCAGCCTCCAACCTCTCTTTCTCAAGCTTTTCTGCCACTAACCGCTCTTTCTCGAGCTTTTCAGCCTCTACACGCTCTTTCTCGAGCTTTTCAGACTCTGACCGCTCTTTCACAAGGTTATCAGCCTCTAACTGCTTTTTCACATGCTTTTCAGCCTCTAACCGCTCTTTCTCAAGCTTTTCTGCCTCTAGCCGCTCCTTTTCGAGCTTTTCAGCCTCTACTCGCTCTTTCTCGAGCCTTTTAGCTTCTAACCGCTCTTTCTCAAGCTTTTCAGCCTCTAAGCGCTCTTTCTCAAGCTTTTCTGCCTCTAACCGCTCTTTCTCGAGCTTCTCAGCCTCTACACTCTCTTTCTCGAGCCTTTCAGCCTCTGACCGCTCTTTCTCAAGCTTTTCAGCCTCTTGTTTTTGTTTGCTATCGGCTTCCGATTTCGCTTTTTCATCTCCCTCTTTTTTCTTCTTTTTGATGAGTTTTTTCTTTTCAGCCTGTTCTTTCTCCTTTTTATCGTGATTTTCACTTTCTAATCGTTTCTTCTCCGCTTCAACTTGCTGGTTCTCGCGTTTTTCAGCCTCAACTCGTTCACTCTCAAGCTTCTCAGCCTCTACACGTTCTTTCTCGAGCTTTTCAGTCTCTACACGCTCTTTCTCAAGCATTTCAGCCTCCATACGGTCCTTTTTAAGCTTTTCAGCCTCTAGCCGCTCTTTTTCAAGCTTTTCTGCCTCTAACCGGTCTTTCTCGAGCTTTTCGGCCTCTACACGCTCTTTCTCAAGTTTATCAGCCTCCACACGCTCTTTCTCAAGCTTTTCAGCCTTTACACGCTCTTTCTCGAGCTTTTCAGCCTCAATCCGTTCTTTTTCGAGGCTGTCAGCCTCTTGTTTTTGTTTGCTATCGGCTTCCAATTTTGCTTTTTCATCTTTCTCTTGTTTCTTCTTTTTGGTAAGTTTATTCTTCTCAGCTTGTTCTTCCTCTTTCTTATCCTGATTTTCACGTTCTAATCTTTTCTGCTCTGCTTCAACCTGCTCGTTCTCACGTTTTTCAGCCTCTATCCGTTCACTTTCGAGCTTTTCAGCCTCTATATGCTCTTTCTTGAAGTTTTCTGCCTCTAATTGCTCCTTCTCAAGCTTTTTAACCTCAACTTGTTCTTTATCAAGTTTTTCTGCGTCTAACCGCTCTTTCTCAAGCTTTTCAGCCTCTACACGCTCTTTCTCGAGCTTTTCAGCCTCTAACCGCTCTTTCTCGAGCTTTTCAACCTCTGACCGCTGTTCTTTTAACTTTTCAGCCTCTAACCGCTCTTTCTCAAGCGTTTCAGCCTGTAACCGTTGCTCCTCACACTTTTCAGCCTCAATCCGTTCTTTCTCGAGGCTTTCATCCTCTTGTTTTTGTTTGCTATCGGCTTCCGATTTCGCTTTCTCATCTTCCTCTTTTTTCTTCTTTCTGGTGAGTTTTTTCTTTTCAGCCTGTTCTTTCTCTTTCTTATCCTGATTTTCACTTTCTAATCGTTTCTTCTCCGCTTCAACCTGCTCGTTCTCGCGTTTTTCAGCCTCAATCTGTTCACTGTCGAGCTTTTCAGCTTCTACCCGCTCTTTCTCGAGCTTTTCGGCCTCTAATTGCTCTTTCTCAAGCTTTTTAACCTCAACTTGCTCTTTGTCAAGCTTCTCTGCCTCTAGCCGCTCTTTCTCGAGCTTTTCAGCCTCTGCAAACTCTTTCTCGAGCTTTTCAGCCTCTATACGCTCTTTCCCAAGTTTTTCAGCCTCTTCACGCTCTTTCTCAAGGTTTTCAGCTTCTAGCCGCTCTTTCTCAAGCTTTTCAGCCTGTAACCGTTGTTCCTCAAGTTTTTCAGCCTCAATCCGTTCTTTTTCGAGGCTGTCTGCCTCTTGTTTTTGTTTGCTGTCAGCTTCCGATTTCGCCTTCTCATCTTCCTCTTTTTTCTTCTTTTTGGTGAGTTTTTTCTTTTCAGCCTGTTCTTTTTCTTTCTTATCCTGATTTTCACTTTCTAATCGTTCTTTCTCCGCTTCAACCTGCTCGGTCTCACGTTTTTTAGCCTCATTCTTTTCTCTCTCGAGTTGCTCAGCCTCTATACGTTCTTTTTCGAGATTTTCAGCTCCTAATTGCTCATTTTCAAGCTTTTCACCCTCAACTTGCTCTTTTTTAAGTTTCTGTTTAGCCTCTATTTGTTCCTTTTCAGGCATTTTAGCCTCTAATAGCTGTTTCTCAAGCTGTTCAGCCTCCAACCGTTCTTTCTCGAGGTTTTCAGCCTCTATTCGTTCTTTTTCAAGCCTTTCAGCCTCTACCCGCTCATTCTCTTCTTGTTGATTTTGTTCTTTTTCTTCGGAATCTTTTTCAGTATCATCTTGTTCCTTTTCTGAAGCTTGTAATATGGTTTCTGAGTCTTGTTTGTTACTAGTAGAACCACCTGAAACACCACCTTTAGTTTGTTTTTGCTCAACTTTTTCAAGGTTCGAAGTATTTTCTTTGAGGTTTTCTTGAAGAGATACCTCTTCCTGTATTTGCTCGTCTTTATTCTTTCTAGATTTTTGATCTTCTTTTCCCTTATATTGTTTTTTCATATCTTCAGAAACTCCTAAAGTTTCAGCTTCAGTTTCAAGTATTTTAGTCTCATCTTCTGATACTGATTGCACTATTCCAATATCTTGAATTTCTGAAACTTCTGAAACATTTTGTTCTTTTGCTATTTGGTCTAGAGCCTCTTTTTCAGCTGTTTCTTTGAGCTTTGCTCGTTCATCCGATGCATGCTCTTCGTCTTTCAGTTGTTTAGACTCATTTTCATTTGTCTTTTCGGCTGTAATTTCTTGTTCGTCCTGTGCTAAAGATTCTATTGCTTTTTCAACTTTGTAAGAAGCACTTTCTATCTGTTCGCCTTCGATAGGAAGCGAGTTTTTGGCTGCATCTAACTTTGATTTTCCTGAACTATCTGCTTGTGGTTCTGTATGATCAGATTCTAATACCAGTTCAGCTGCTTCTAACTGTTCTAACTTTATTACATCTCCCTCAGTTGCAGCTAAAGTTTGTTCTTGCTCAGGTTTAGGAATATTATACTCAATAGCTCCTTCAATTACTTCGGGAACGTCAGCTTCTTGTTGTTCTTCTACTTCAAAAGATTGTGGCGTAGCCTCAGGCAATATTGCTTCATGCGCTAAAATACCTAATTCCTCCAAATTTTGTACGGCGGCAATAGCTTGTTCAGCTATTTCCTCTACAAGTTCTGAGGCAATTTGTTCTATTTCAGTTTTAATGTCTGTTTCCTGAATCATCACTTGCTTACGCACTTTTCGTTTTTTAGCTTTAGACTCTTCAACTTCAGTTTGATTTGTACTAGGTGACTCAAATGGTGGTTCTTCTATTTTCTCAAATTCAGTAATTTGTTCTGCTTCTTGCACAGCCTTAACACTGTCATCCACCTTGTTTATTGTTTTAAGTTTTTCTTCAATTATATCTTCAGATACTGACGTATTATTTAAAGAATTATCTTTTAGAGAAGTAGACGAGACAGTTTCTTGATCAATATTAGGTATTACTTGGTGTCCTAATGTGTCTAACTTCTGTTCTTGCTGGGTTTCTTTAAATAGTTCAATAATTTTGGTTTTTATGAAATCGGTCACATTCAATATTTGTAATGAAAGTTCTTTGAAAACAGGAATCTTCTCTTTGACCTCCAAAGTTGACTTAGACTCAATGTTAGTAAGATATTTGTTGACACATTCAAGCAGATTGTCCACTTTGTTAGTTGCTTCCGTGCCTAATATCGATGCTTGTGGCACCATTACTTGAAAGATGTTAGATTTTAGTTCTTCTAGTATAATCTTAGTAAATGCTGCATCACTTGGTAGTCTAGCTGTTTTATCTAGGTTTATATAAAACTTGATGTCTTCAAAATGATTTAAAACCTTGCGTAGTGATTTTTTCAATGCCTTCCAGTTTAGCTGATCTGTTTCATTAATTTCTAAAATACCTGAAACATTCTTAATAGAACGTAAAACAGTTTCTGACGGTTTCCCATAGTTTTCGAACATATATATTTTTTGTATGCTGGAAATTGTCCCTCTCATGTTAGATATGCTTCCGTAAACGGAATGGACAGCTGTAAGTATTTGATCCCGTATTTCTGTACTAAGGTCAACGTCTACCAAATCTTTCTCAAGCGTAAAAACTTTGTCTTCTAATTGATCAAGAATTTGTACAACATCAACGCCTTTCTCTATCAACACATCAGCGCTGTCTGCAAAGCTTAGCTTAAGAGCTTTGATAGTTTCCTTCAGATTGTTTAAACTTGATACAATACCAACTAGGTTACCCTCTCTGATATCGACTTTAGAGGCCTGTTCTAAAAGTTTTACTGTTTCATCTGTCTCATTGGAACATTTCTCTAGAATATTTTCATTTTTGACTTCCACGGATAAAGTTTCAGCAACTTGAACCTCTTGTGTTTCACTCATATTGTTGACTAGCAGTTGTAATGTGGCACAAGCTTCTTGAAGCAGCTCTGACGGACTGTCCTCGTTAATCTGGAGCTGCACACTCCTCACACTGCATTCTAAATCTTCAAGAGTCTCATTGAGAGTATCATTTGCAGCTCCATCATAATCCCGCTTGAGTTTAATAATGACAGTCTGTACTTCGTCAAGTGCATCTCTAAGAGCTTCATTATCTTCGATTTCTCTGACTGTTGGTAGATTAATTTTATCAGTCACTTCTTGAAGCAATACTTCTAGTTGTTTCATTGAATTTTCTTCTGTTTCAGGGATTTCAACTGAAAATAAATAAATGTGTTATATTCTAAGCATAGAATATAAATAGGAGTTGTTCAGAAAAATTGAAAAAATGCTCGAAACCATTTTATCCTAACTTGTGTGGTAACCCCAAACAACATTTGTTCTACGCCTTTGAAAATACTCTATGGTTTGCATATTTTATCCGAGGCGACGGACAAAAGACTTTAAATCTGTGAAATCTTCTAAGATATTCATTTTAATGACGTGCGGTAAGGAGCAATTTTGATCTACATAAAACGTATAACATAATTATCTAATGTATTTAATTGGATATGTTTGAAAACTGTTTTGTTTAAAAACCTTTCTAAATAACGTATTATTTTTAATAATATGTAAAAGATGAAAATCATTATTGTATGTTATCCTTAGGAGATAGACATTACCATTGCGGACTTTTCAATAGACCTTTTTAAAATATACAATCCCTTAATACATTATTGTGATCTATCGCATGGGCTTCAGCCAGCTATAGCAATGTAAGTGCCCATACTATAGTGTTTTACGACATCACTACTATTCACTACAAATCTTTGAAATTCTCGTTTCTCTACTATAATAAATGCATGTATTATAAACATGTAAGTCTTTCGGGAGAAATTCTATAAATTATAGTGAAAACCGTATCAAAATCCGTTATGTGATTTAGAAAAAATAGGCTGACCAACATACTGACAAAAAATCGTTTTATAACATAACATCACACCTGTAATCCCCGAAGGGTTAGGCAGTAGTGTACCCATTAGTACACCCACATTTTGCCTATTATGTTGTTATTAGTCCCATGTAACAGCGGGCGTGCTTATTGCCATCAAATGGGCACAAATTCAGACTCCGAGGCAAAATGTGAAACGCAAAGTGTGTGAGATGATTCCTCTTATTATACACGGTTACTTTTAAGTGGTCCTTGAACCGAAAGCCATAAACTCGATCATCGAATTCGAAACGATTGGAACCATTTTTTTTCAAAAAGTAACAATAAAAAAATCAGCTGTTCAGTACATTTATGTTCGTCTAACTCGTCAAAGTGTACTGAACAGCTGATTTTTTTAATTGTTACTTTTTGAAAAAAATGGTTCCAATCGTTTCGAGTTCGATGATTGAGTTTATGGCTTTCGGTTCAAGGACGACTTAAAAGTAACCGTGTATAATATAAGCAAGCGTTAATAAAGTAATGTTAAAAGTTTATTGATCCTATAAAGCTAGCGCCATACTCGTACAGGGTGATACGATATTCAATAAGCAATTTAAATCGGTCAAGCTCAGTCGCCAACTTGATAACTAAATAAGAAATTCCTTTCAGTTTCACATATTGCCTCGGAGTCTGGATTTGTGCCCAGTTGATGGCAATAGGCTCGCCCCCTATTACATAGGACTTAAACCGACTGGCGAAATGTGGGTGTACTAATAGGTACAACTCTGCCTAACCCTTCGGGGATTACAGGCGTAATAAACATAACGTTTATGTTATTTTGAATTTAGGTTAATATGCGACTGTTCAGATTGTAAACAAATTCTTAGGACAATTCCTAGCTTTCGCTCGCTGTATCACTCGCGTGTGGCTGGCATCGGAATCGATTCTTTAGGATCCGTGCCTCAGCCCGCAAAAATGGAACCCTTATAGGATCACTTTGTTGACCGTTTGTCCATCTGTCGGCTACCCCTTGAAGCAATGAAAATATCCAAATTCCAAGTCAATGCTGTGTTAATGTTTGACGTGCCTGTTGGTCTAGTGGTCAGTGGCCCTGACTACTAAGCCGGAGGTCGTGGGTTCGATTTCCACCCAGGACAAACTTTGTGTGATTAGCATGATTGTTAGTTCTGTGTCTGGGTGTGATTTATCTATAATACGTATGTATTTATAAATTATATAAGTATGTATATCAGTTGTCTGGTTACCATAACACAAGCTCTGCTTAGCTTGGGATCAGATAGCCGTGTGTGAGTTGTCCCAAGATATTTATTACAAAAAAAGAAAATGAAATCTAAAGAGAAATTCGTTTATGGCGCATATTTTGACGCTCGCTAAAGAATCAGAAGGGGGCTTCTTACTAATAGGGCTTCTTAATAATTACTTTTTTTTAACGTAGGTACCTGGTGCGATGGTCTCTTAGTTAAGTGACCACAGATTCAATTTACCTATGAAGTTATTAATATCATAATTATCACTCATACACACACATACTTTAAACTTATTTCACACAGTTTTTATTCCGTAGCTGAATTTCTCAAAAAATCAAATTGTAAATCTTATCACTACCGTAATGCATTATAACTATTTTTAACGAATTGGTCGTTACTTAGGTACTATTAATGTTTGCATGCCATTTTTATGGCGAAATGTGTCTGAACTTTTATTTATTTTCCATCTTTGTACATACCACATTTAATGCAAATAAATAATTTTGACTTTGACTTTGACTTTGAACTCTGAACTGTCAGTGTAGTGCCCATTAACGTTATTAAGCCTTATGTAACATCTTTATACATATTACAGTTGCGGAATAAAAGAGGATGTAGTGACAAAGATAGAAAAGGGTATCTTAGATGGTTCGGTCATGTTGAGAGGGTAAGTGATAGACGATTAACAAAAGGTATTTATACGGCAGAGGTGAGTAGCAACGCAGGGAGGGGTCGCCCTAGGAAGACCTACACTGACTTTATTGGTGAAGTCCTTCAGAAAGGTCAGGTGCGGAGTACTCGTAACCGGCGTGCTTGTATGACGAGATGTACGAACGTAGATGAGGCGAAAAGAGTATGTAAGATTCGTAGCAGGTGGTGTTCTGTAGTTTCTGTGTATTCCCATGGGATAAAGGCGTGAGTTTATGTATGTATGTATGTTTATACTTAAATTATGATATGCAAATAAATGAATATGAATGAAAAATGAACGTAGTACATCAATTGTTCACTGCACGAGCATCTGTAGACTGTCTCGCTCCGTAGGTATATGTTAAGCACGTATAGTACTACAGCTTAATTTGCACACGACGTAACATTTAGCGCGCTTTCTTTGTATACAGTTTACGTGTCAACAAAAAAATCAGTAACCAGGGCTGTCAGATCTACTTACCTACTTGTAGTTTTTTTTGAAACCGATAGATATGTTCGAATTAAAAACATGTATTTTATAAAATCACGCCTGTAATATCTGAAGGGTTAGGCAGAGGTGTACCCATTAGTACACCCACACTTCACCAGTTGTGTCTAGATCAACTAGACCAACCAGGTATTGGCCAAAATTAATTCTAATTCTAGTCTGTATGCTACTTGTTGTTTTTTTTTTTTACAACTCACACACGACTATCTGATCCCAAGCTAAGCAGAGCTTGTGTTATGGTAACCAGACAACTGATATACATACTTATATAATTTATAAATACATACATATTATAGATAAATCACACCCAGACACAGAACTAACAATCATGCTCATCACACAAAGTTTGTCCTGGGTGGGAATCGAACCCACGACCTCCGGCTTAGCAGTCAGGGCCACTAACCACTAGACCAACAGGCCCGTCAAATTGTTTGAATTTACTTTTATATTGTGACACCAGTTGGCAAAGCTTTGCTTGCGGTTTTGCCCGTTGTACTTTTCTCTTGTTGTAAAACCTTTTACTGTGCAATGTGTAAGTTATTTAATAAAAACGTTTATTATGTTCAAACTCAAAGAAGTCTTGTTTATTAACCTAATCTCAATACGAAGCAGTCGAGGTAGCAAGAATTTGATTCGAAGAAAAAGCTACTCGTAGTAAACAGTTCATTAATTAAATTAAGTTTCAAACAAAGACATCCATCGGTTTCTGAGAAAACTTCAACTATATCTGACGGTCCTGATTATCTCTTCTGTTTATAGAACATATTACACGAAATAAGCCAGGGGATCCCAATCTTTTTAATACTGCGGCTCCCTATATAGGCTGCAATGTTTTTGTGACGCCGCCGCGCATTATAAGAAGATATCTTTTTTTAAACTCTGTAGCAGACATTAAGTTTTTTTTTAATCAAATGAATGGAAACTTCAATGAGAATAATCTTAATTATTACTATTTATTAGAAAATATAACATTTTTAATAATTGTAGTACAGTCAATGCGACTTGTACCTACCGTCGCGCGACACCGCAGGGCGTCGCGATTCACAGTTTGAGAACTCCTGAACTAGGCAGAACGTCTGTTACATTTTCTGTGATTGTCTCACAGAATAAAGAGTTCCGTAGATACTACTTGTATGATATGCAGATAGTTGTTCCAGGTCTCTGTTTGTGCATGTAAAGAATTGTGTATGTAAACAGGAATAATTCCTAGTGTGAAGATACATTTTTTAAGACGACTTACGTTCGAATGAAGGACTTATTTATATCTATCTAAGAATGACAATAGAATTTCAATTAAAATAATGTTATTTGATCCTGCTACCTTAGCCTGGTCGCACACGGGTCACCGACCACAACCACAAAACCCTGCCACCGACGTATTTCTTATAGTTTTAATAAATTTTATATGGACTCGCAGCGCACGGTTGACGTCGGTGGTCGCCACAATGCCGCTTCTAGCTTCAAGTGGCGGCGTTTGTGGCTGCCGTGTGGCAAGGCTGAATGATTAGTATTGCAGCGCGGGGACTAATAGTACGCTACAGATGTACTCGACTTTGTCGATCACAGACATCGCTTAATAACTTAGTTGCGCCTGTTATAGTATACCCATAGGCACACTTCAAATAAATGTAAAAAAAAATTTCAATGGCTACGTTATTCAATTTTGATCAAGTCTTAAAACAAATGTTGTTTATGATACGAAGTTAATATTAAGAGGTTTCGAGTGTTCTTTTAATTTCCCAAACATACCTATATCTGCTGACTTGTGAACAACAGGCATTCCAGACACGACCGCTTTTTCCAAATCATCCTGTAAATGCGTGATGATTTCCGATACTCTTTGCAAAGTATCGGGTTTGGCTGCTGGCGCGATATCTTCTGCACTCTCCAACGCTTTAGCATGCAGCGTCGATAACGCATCTTGCAACTTTTGTGCTAATTTAGCTTGTTCTACTTTAGCCTCTTCTAATAGCCCAGGTTCTTCGTTCACTTGAACAAACTCTATACTTTCCTTCAGTACTTTAGCCAGTTCAACTGATTCTTTCAATTCTTGGGTGTTAGTTAGTTCCGAAATTTCAACTACTAGTTGTGAGATTTCGTTCGATATAAACTCGTCTATGTGCTCAATAAGACCTCCTTGTTCTGAAATCAAAATATAATGTTATTTTTGATCGCAAAATGTTTATGACACCAAAAGCGAGACTTACAGCCGCTATACAATTATTATACGCGTGTAGAAGTGTGGGTGTATTTGTGTGTGCGTGAAAATAATGTGAGTTATGTATAAATTACCGATTTTAGAAGCCATAAGATGATTAAGACTGATTTAAAATTATTATAACGTTTCTACCTAATAGGTCACACAAGTAAATAGAGAGAGAAAACTATGTTAAATCCTGAAGTATTTTAAAAGTAGAAGAATTTCAAAAGTTACATGAATTATGTAAGTACATGATGTAAAACTTCAAACACATGACTAAAAAAATGGTCTCGTTTACCGGTTCCTTCTACCAAACAACGCATCATGTCATCATTCTTTTCACATTCACTTGACTCTGGACCTATCTCAACTTTTGCATCAGATATTTCTAATACATTATTGGAACTAAGAACTATAAAATCATCACTAAATGTGTTCAGAATGGGTTCTAATGTTTCCGAAGATTTACAATCATTGTTTTGATCTTCAACTCCTAGTTCAGAGTCTTTTAGCAAAGCCTTTTCTATTATTAAAGGTTCAATAATTTCTGATACACTTTTTGTTAGGTTTTCTACTTTATCTGAAATTCCTAATTTCATGAAATCGGTTGTCATTAAAATTGCTTCTTTCTCGAAAGCTACGTTCATTTCTTGTGTTGGTGTTTGTATTTCTAAATTTAAATCAGTAGGATTCAGTTGGGACGCACTTTCAGTTAGCATTTGATTTAATGGAGTGGTACTTTCTAATATTAAAGGTTGGCAAGTTTCATTTAAAGCATTTGCTTCGTCTATTACCGTCAAGGATTGTTTTGACTCACTAACACTTTCTAAAACAACTGGTTCATTTTTATTTATAGTGGTCTCGTCGGTTTGCAATTGAGAGATAGGCAATGGCATGCCATCTGCCATCGGCGCCAATGCTTCTAAAATTAAAGGATGAGAGATTTCAGCACAAACTGATACGCCTGATGTTGGTACCGCATCTACAGACTTATCACTGACATCATCATTAAATTGTAGATTCGTTGTGATAAAATCTAAAGCTTTTTCATCGATCGGTGTTGTGGAATCGAATGCATCAGTTATAGTGCCAGTTAATGCAGTTTCATTGAGATTGATTGAAGATTCTAAAATATTTGGTTCAGTTTCTTGATTTACAGCAAATATCTCTGAAAGTGCTGATACTAAAGAAATTTTAGTCACTGGTTGATCTTTATCACTTATAACATTTTCTAAAAGCGGTTCATACAGTTGTTCTTCTTTACCATAATATGTATTTTCTGTAGTGTCTACAGATTTGGATAATATGCTTTCTTCTTTAAATGGTTGCATGTCTAAACTAGCTGGTTTAGAATCCACAATAATATCTCTATGGAAGCTTTCAGAATCATTATTTTTAGATGCTTCAATTTCCTGGCTTATGTTAAATTTGACAGATTTTACACGTTTAGTTCGTTTTGGTTTAATAGAATCTTCTTGACCATGATGTGGGGGCTGGACTTGTTCGCGAATAAGTGCTGAGATTTCTTCATTTCTAGCATTTGCGTCGTTTTCGACAGTTTTGATAGCTTCTTTTATAATATCTTCAATTTGTTCAAAAACCATCAATTTAATTTCATTGCGACGTGCTAACTGTTCTGTTACACAATTATCGGATTCCAGTTCTGTTGCTACAGCTAACTGTATTGCTTTTAAAGGTACAGGAATTTCTAAAACAATAGGTGGTAAGTCCTCACTTGCCACGGCTTTTTCTTCTACAATAATTTTGGATTCTGTTGCAAAACTTTCCGTTTCATCTGAACTAACATTTTCTAAGCAAACTGGTTCATTCTCCTGACATACAACAAGTTTTTCAATGTTTTCTACTGATAGAGCAGCAAATAATTCTACTTCTTTTTCTTCTACAGGTGTTAAGGATTCCAAAATAAGAGGTTGTAAATTCTCACTTAACATCAATTTTTTATTAGTTACTTCAGGTGTTTCGCTGATTTCAGATATTTGTCCAGGAATACTAAATTCATCAATAGGTACAACTTGTTCTAAAATTGGTAGAATGTCTTCCTTAGCGGCAATTGTTTCTAAAGTTTCTTCTACGCTCTCTACAGCAATCTTATCGTTTTCTTCTATTTGCTCAAGTATGACTGATTCAACCAGAGTCGGAACCATTTTTTGTTTTATGTCATCATCTGATTTTAGTGAAGTTGCAATAACCTGTTGAATATCTTCAATCGGCAATAAGCTTTCTAGCAGCATTGGCATAGAAGTTTCGACTTGATGGATGGGTGGAACTTTTTCCAATAAATCTTCAGTAACATCAGTTGGAAATGCTATCTCTGCGTACGTATCAATAGGTGTCACTGGTTCTAAAACTAGAGGTTGAGAGTTTTCACTAAAAGCATTCGCTACTTTTTGATTTTGTTCTATTACAGTTGTAGCGATTGAAACTTCATCATTTCTTACAGATTCTGATATTATTACTTCATCTGTTTGACCTAAATTCATTTCGCGTAGAGAAATGCTTTCTATATTCGGATGAGCAAATTCAAGACATTTTTCTTCAACCGGTGTTAAGGATTCCATAACAAGAGTTTGCAAATTCTCACTTAACATCAAACTTTGATTGGCTTCTTCAGGTGTTTCACTGATTTCAGATATTTGTCCAGGAATACTTGACTCATCAATAGGTATAACTTGTTCCGAAATCGGTAGAATGTCTTCCTTAGCGGCAATTGTTTCTAAAGTTTCTTCTACGCTCTCAACAGCTATCTTATCGTTTTCTTCTATTTGCTCAAGTATGACTGATTCAACCAGAGTCGGAACCATTTTTTGTTTTATGTCATCATCTGATTTTAGTGAAGTTGCAATAACCTGTTGAATATCTTCAATCGGCATTAAGCTTTCTAGCAGCATTGGCATAGAAGTTTCGACTTGATGGATGGGTGGAACTTTTTCCAATAAATCTTCAGTAACATCAGTTGGAAATGCTATCTCTGCGTACGTATCAATAGGTGTCACTGGTTCTAAAACTAGAGGTTGAGAGTTTTCACTAAAAGCATTCGCTATCTTTTGATTTTGTTCTATTACAGTTGTAGCGATTGAAACTTCATCATTTCTTACAGATTCTGATATTATTACTTCATCCGTTTGCCCTACATTCATTTCTCGTAAAGAAATGCTCTCAATATTCGGATGAGCAAATTCAAGACATTTTTCTTCAACCGGTGTTAAGGATTCCATAACAAGAGGTTGTGTATTCTCAGTTATCATCAAATTTTGTTTAGTTATTTCAGGTGTTTCACTGATCTTAGATATTTGACTAGGAATACTTGATTCATCAATAGGTATAACTTGTTCCAAAATCGGTAGAATGTCTTCCTTAGCGGCAATTGTTTCTAAAGTTTCTTCTACGCTCTCTACAGCAATCTTATCGTTTTCTTCTATTTGCTCAAGTATGACTGATTCAACCAGAGTCGGAACCATTTTTTGTTTTATGTCATCATCTGATTTTAGTGAAGTTGCAATAACCTGTTGAATATCTTCAATCGGCAATAAGCTTTCTAGCAGCATTGGCATAGAAGTTTCGACTTGATGGATGGGTGGAACTTTTTCCAATAAATCTTCAGTAACATCAGTTGGAAATGCTATCTCTGCGTACGTATCGATAGGGGTCACTGGTTCTAATACTAGAGGTTGAGAGTTTTCACTAAAAGCATTCGCTACCTTTTGGTTTTGTTCTATTATAGTTGTAGCGATTGAAACTTCATCATTTCTTACAGATTCTGTTATTATTACTTCATCTGTTTGACCTACATTCATTTCTCGTAAAGAAATGCTCTCAATATTCGGATGAGCAAATTCAAGACATTTTTCTTCAACAGGTATTACCGATTCTAATAATATTGGAGACAAGTTATTGTTTATTGCAATATTTCCATCAGTTGGTTGCTCATCAGATGTTATTGCTAAAATTGGTTGTGTTTTTACTATAGGTGCGACAGAGTCTAAAATCATGGTTTCGGTCGTTTCCTGAATAGCTATTGCTTCTTTAGCCAAAGTGGTATTTTCAGAATAAATCATTGAACTGTCACTTGCGTTCACAAGCGCAGATGGTATCATATCTTGGCTTATTACTTCACCATCCAATATTTCATCAGTCGAAATCAGTGCGGTTGCTATTTCAGTTTGGTTTTCCGGCAAAGCTATTACCGAATCGCAAACGATAGGTTGTAAAGTCTCATCTATAGTCAATACTTTATCAAAATCAACATCTATTATCTCAATAATGGGCTTGAAACTTAAATCAGTATCACTATCCAATACAAAATGTGCATTATTTTGATCTATTAAAGACATTTCAGCGTTATCAGTTTGAAGCATAGTTTCTATTAAAGGGTTATAGTCACATATAGGAGTGAAAGATTCTACCATCATCAGTTCCGAACTTTCATTCAAGGCTACTAATTTTGGTCCACCATCATCAACGAAAACGGTAGCCGTATTTTCATTAGAAACAACTTCTTCCAAAACGATTGGTTCATTTTCAAGAACCGGTACTATTTTTTCTGAGTTTATTTCAATCGATTGATTCACGGTCACTGGTTTCATTTCATTTATAGGCGCAACAGACTCTAGAATCATAGGTAGAGAACTTTGACTTACCACTGTAACCGTATCAAGTATCACTTTGTTCTCTTCAGCGTTAATATCAGAACACTCATTAATGGTATTAACTGAAATAGGAATAACCCCTTGGCCTAATGTCACTTCACTGTCAACAGACTTTTGAATATTATTTTCAATAGATGTGACAGATTCCAAAACCATAGGCTGAGACAGTTCATTTATAGCTTCATGAACTCCTACATTTTTCATCTCAGCAATATTTTGATTAGTTCCATCAATTACAGTTTCTAATAAGACTGGTTGGATTTCATGACCAGGAAGTACCTTTTCAATAATTTCCGATTCTATTTGAACAGCTATTATTGGGTTTGGTTTCTCAATAAAAGTCAAAGGTTCTATAACTAATGGTTGCAACGATTCGCATAAAGCTGTCTGTTCACCAGGGCTATTATGATCCAGTTTTGAACCTTCTAATAATATAATAGGTTCATTTGTTTGCAAAGCTGACTCAGTGTTTTCAGAATCAATTAGTTCTTCAATAGTAGAAAATGCTAACGATACAGGGTTTTCAATGGATTCGAATACATCAGTACTTTGTGTGTTTTCATGTGCAGTTTTAATCTCATCGGTAAAAGTTTTGGCCTCATGAACGAATACAGATGAATCTTCTTGTGCCCTCACAAGATTTTCAGAGTGTGTAGCTGAAATACGTAAGTGTATTTGAATATTTGTGTATTGTGCATGCGAATGTGTAAGCGTTATTATCGCAAAAAGTGAATTTGAATTTATAGAAAATAAATAAAAATATTTTTATCGTACACTGTTAGATTTTTCTCTACGTTTATTATGTTGTTTAGGTTCATTTCTGGTTAAAGATATTTGTTTCTCATAAAGAAATTTACATTTCACTTACATAAGAACAAAATTAAACATATTTATATATATAAATCACGTCACGTTGTTTGTCCGGGATGGACTCCGAAACTACTCAACCATTTTTTAAATAAAATTTATAGCTTACTGTGTGTAATTTTGGTCAAACTTAAAAGATAGGATAGTGTTTATCTCGATCATTGACCTCAATATCTATACTTACTTCAAGCCACAGCAACGCGTGGTTGAGTCAGCTAGTACGTTATAAAAACTAATCATTGTCTTTCGACACATTTGGACTTACTTACTGACGTATTTGACTTTACATATTAGTACATTAATACTATAAATTATTTAGGTTTGTGGGTACTCCTAAATATCGAACACTGTGCGAATATGCATAACTACCCTACCTCGAGATAAAGAGTGCGGTCCCGCTGTCACAATGCAGATACATCAATCAGTAGTACAACATTTGTTTACAGCTGATATTTTTAAAGCTTTTTGTTTATTATATTATTTGCCGTATTGGTTTTATATTAAGTTGGTAGCATTAAAGATTAATTAGTGATGATATTTTGAAGAACCTATATTATTTTTTAAGTTTGGTTTGTTTGCGTTTTAAATATATTGATCGAAACCGCACCCCTTATCTCATCTAGTAATTTCATTTACACGTTATAAAACCATATAGGACGTAATTTTAGTGTTTTAAATATTTAGTAGTTAACGCTTTTGTTATTGTTTACGATAGAATACAGTATTCACTACGGTTTGAGAACTATGCTAAATGGTATGTGTATAAACGTTTTGTATAAATTCTACCGAAATCACGAACTATTTGTTATTATTTTATTAAATGTAATACGTATTAGGCTAACTACAACGCCATTAAATGAGTTAAAGAAATAATTATATATCTTTTACCATCTTGTATTTGTAAAGTTTTTAAATCATCGCAAACCGGTTCAGTCTGTTCGTCATTAATTTCTGTAGTACAAACTTTTGGCATTTTTGTTTGAGCATTAACATTATCTCCCGTGGCATTTAAATCTTGTTTATAATCCTGTTCATTGGTAGCTGTTGCTGTGTCTGTTATTACTGTGGTTTTCTGTTCTATTTCTTCCTTTAATTCTGTAGTTTTATCTTTAATGGATGTATGATGACTTTCACATAAAGTTTGGCTTTCTTGTGAGTCTCCCAGTACAGTAGTTTCCTCTTGTGAAATACGCATCGATCCTGATGTTTGTTCTGTTTGTGTACTGAGATCTTTTTCTAATTGATTTTCCAAATTCATTACTTCTGTCTTTTCTTCCAGATTGAAATCATCGACCGTTGCTTTAACAGCATCTTCTATGTTAGAATGTAGACCAACGGACACAGCAGAATCAGTATCAGCTGATTTTGACAAATTTTCTTTTATACACTCTTGATTTGTGTCTTCGATTTTTGTTTCATCAAGTATCATACTTGATTCTGAAATGGTTAATTTTTGTAAAGTTTCTAGAACCCAAATTTTGTGTTATAAATATTATGTTTTAATACAGCAATGATAAAGTTAAACTAAAATAAAAAAAAAACTTCATTGACATTTTTTTAGTATACGACCAACGTTTCGAAACTAAAATACTTCACAAACAACTTATTCTGCAAATGTTTTATTTTATTAAAGACTCGCTTTACAAACATTTATTTGGCAAATGCTTCTCTTTACAAACTTTTGGGCGATATTTAATCATTTTTACATTTTTTATTTAATATTTAGATTCTTTGGGAATAATTACTTTATACTAAAATAATTTTATAGTAATTTTCTAAACCTGTCACAAAGTAACCATGATAGTAATCTTTCGAATACTTTTATGGAATAGCGTGATAATAGTTTTAGGGAGGTACCTCAAAACTAACAATACGCTGATGTGCCAGTCAATAAAATGAATAATGTGAAGAGTCTATTTTTTTTTCTATTAAAATCTATTAGTTTCTGGCGTTCGTCACCGGCACGGCTGCGGCATCGCTTGCTTCGCTCGCTCATCTCGTGCGTGGTCACAGTTTTAACCTAAACATTTTTTCTAAATAATTATAATAAACCTAATACAACTAGTTTGATTCCGGGTTACATCTTTTTTTCTATTAAGTAAATATATAAAAAAATGTTTATCGGATAATTATTTTCTTATGTGAATTATTTGCCAAACTTATTTCTGCATAGTGATGAAATTACAGATCATGTTTTAATTTTTTAATGGAATGACAGGGTTCCACGAACTACAGACAAAAAGAAAATATTAAGAAGATTGATAGTTAATTAGTTTAAATTTGGTATAAAGATAATGTTCTTTAAACCGGAGTTAAAGTATTAAATTCAATTCTGTTTTAGTCTTTTATTTAAGCTCATAATAACCATGTTTTATGACTTAAAGCACTCAGATATTAGAATTCTGAGAGGCTTTGTAGTTTTAAAATATTGCAGTTAAGATGCTAAAATCAGTTGCATTACAGGTGTTATGTATTATTTCGTATTAGCTGCTTGAATTTACCAGTAACTTTGTCCGATTTTGATGTTTCTTCAAGAATTTGCAAGCATTTGTTTACATTTTCACTATCCAACTGTTGACTATCAATTTCTTTCAAGATGTTGCCATCTAAAGCTTTATCTACAGACTGGACAGGAGCTTCAGCGATGGTAGTTGTATCTATATTCGAATTTTCAATTGGAGCATTCACATCAATTGATTCAAAAGTAACTGGCAACTCTTCTTTGAGAACGTCACCTACTACTGGTACTATTATAGTTTTGGCAGTTTCCATAAGCAATGATTCTATAACATCACTTCGGGCAGTTTTGCTGATTTCCTGGTCAATCGATACATCATTTTTCTCAATGATTACAACTTCATAATTATCTGCAGTCAATTTAATCATCTCTTGATTTTCTGCGGGCACCGCTATAATAGTATCTGCATTTTGACTTGAAGTTTCGGTTTCTGACTTATCAACATTACTTTCGTCTTCCGAATTCATTTCTTTTTTAGACGCTGCACTAATATTTTCACTGGTTTCGGCCAATTTTGAGATAGTGCTATCAGCATATTTATCTAATTCAACTATCTCTGATTGAATAGTCAAATGCATTGCATTATCTTCATGTTTCAGCTCTTCGTTCATAGTTTGGGATTCAAGATTGAAAGGTTTAATTTCTTCTTCCTTTATATTATTCAACTCATCAATATTTTTACTATCCGTGAGTACCACAGAATGCTGTGATATTACGATATCAAGTTCACTAGCAAAAGTTTCGGCAATATCGAGAACTTTAAGCAACGATTCTTTGCTAATTACTGGATCTGGTTGTTCTACACCTTCAAGAGCTACTAATTGCAATGCCAATAAAGCACTGTTTAAGTCTTGTACTATCGGAACTTGATCATCATTTATTCGGGTATTTTCGTTATACGTTTCGTGAAGAGCTATACTATCGCGGAACTGTCGAGCTACCTCGATTGATTGAGCGAGTTCAATATTTTCTGAAGCTACTGACAGCTTATTGACTATATCAATTATATCATCGGATAAGTATTGATCAATGGTGGGTAAAAGTGTGTCTGTAAGAAATCATAGATTATAATAACATAATATAAAAGTCGAAGTCTTTTTTGACGAAACGTTATTATTTTAGAAGTTGTTACTTTTAACTACTTTTATTAATTAGTGAAAAATAATAAGCATCAGTTGATTTTTCGTTTTTATTTGGTTTTTATTTGAGGTGAATTAATTATTTGCTGGAATTACCTAACACAAAATAAAAATCACCTTATACTAGAGAATGAGTGTCGATTAACAAAGAATAAAGTCAGTAGGTATATTGCGACAAATATTTTGATTATAGCGTTATTTGTATAATGTAAGATTATTTTTTTCCGAAAAAAAAGATGGTACCTACATAAGGTTTTTATCTTGTACCGTAATTATTATCACAACTTCGTTATAACGTATAAGTTTAGTCAACCCACAGCCCAAATATTAAATTGTTTCTAGATTCGTGTACTTTTCATTTCAGTTAAAGCGGTATTTATACAATTATCGTAAAGTTTAACCAAGTAAAAACTCGTAATTTTTGTGCTATATGTGTTTGTCAAAGATATTATGAAAGAGTTGAAAGTCAATACCTAGGTTATTAAACTCATAACTTTTTATTATAAGCGTAAGCGTATAATTAATTACTGCAAACATTTCGAAACCGTGAACGAGCCACCATACAAGCGCGCGCAACAAGTGAACTAAAGATATTAGGTATAAGCCAACAATATGAATACAACGTCATTACAATATAAGACAAGGCTCAATCAACAGCAGCTGTATTGTTAATAATGATTGTGAATTGCATGATAATAAATCAATTGGAGATAATAAATGATGCGATGTTTATGATTTAACATATGATTAACTGCATCGTTGGTCTAGTGGTCGCAAAGCGCGACTGCTGAGCATGAATTCTTGGGCTGGATTCCCATGTCGGGCAAAGTGTTATTGGGTTTTTCATCAGGAATTTCTCAGTAACAGCCTCGAAGTCTCAATCTGTGCCCATTTGTTGGCATTAGGCTCGCCCCTTATTACATGGGACTTAAACATAACTGGTGAAATGTAGGTGTACTAATGGGTACACCTCTGCCTAACCTTTCGGGAATTACAGGCGTGTTATGTTATAAAATTAAAATAAAAGTATTTCGATTTAAATAACATAAAAAATTACACTAAAACGTTGTCCCACACTAGGAATTTCTTCTTTATTGTGGGTGCGTTAACTAATATAAATACTAATAGCCAGACTCGGAACAACTATCCAGAACAGTGGCTCTCAAAGGCGACTGGACGGCGACTCAAAACGTTTCAAATCTGAGACTTACCCCACCACTTGGTTTTCATGAAGGGTCATAGCCTACTCAATATTCGCTCTTACATACTTTGGGAACCACTGATCTAGGCCACACAAAAAATTGTTCCGAGCAGGACTGAAACCCGCAATATGCGGCTAATAGCCAATCGCTCAACCAATGCGCGATCGCGTCGTCAAATGTGTTGAAATTACTTGAAATTGATAAGCTCGTCGATGAAATGCTATTTGAAAAGTAAGTATTTGAATATTTACACTGATATAAAATACCTGTTTAACTTTAGCCGTGCATTTGCTACTTTATTACTTATGTATTATGCTTCATTTTAGATTACAGTATAACTGCACAGTATGGAAGATTTATTTTGCAAAATGATGTTTTAAGTCCCAAACGAGTGTAAAAAGACACACGCCGTAAGACATTTCAAAGAAACTTTCAAATAATTATTTTTCATTAAGTATGAAACGATATTATTAAAATTGACCAGAGAAAATTTTCGAAAAATTTTGATACAGCTAAATTCCACCGATTTTAAGTTGTTCATAAAAAACGGATTTCCATATATCTTTTTTAAATAAGACATTTTGTAAATGATAACTTTTTAGAGCTATGCATTCAGTTTCATTAAAATCGGTTTATTTATTTCGAAGAATACTTGAAAGTTTCTATGAAATACGGCGAAATCGCTCTTAACGAAACCGAAAGTTACATAATTATGTTCTTCTTATACCGAAGCCAAAACTTAGACATATTCTTCTTGTCATTGCGACCATTTATTTTTTATTCTGATTCATCCCTATGAACCTTTAGGTTAGGGAGACATTGAAGATTAAAATCCCAACTTTCTTCGATGTTTTTTTTACGAATAAAAGTTTTGTATAGATATAAATTAAACTTTAAACAACTTTACGGCCCCTGTTCTGTTAGATGTAAATGTAAACACTGCAATAAACTGCTTATACTAGTACCATAAACATCTATTATTCACACCAAAAATAAGAGAAGATTTCCAGCAATATTTTTGTTCAAAGTTATTTACTAATTTAGTTGATATAGTTAATGGCTATGTATGTGTCTTGTTACATCCCGTACAACAATATCTATTAGAGATAATATTATTGGAACTAATACGATCATGACAGGCGAATGCCCCCTTTCACACGTGGTCCGATACAACATCATTGTCTGGTAACCAGATACGGATGAACCGGGTAAATTGTGATATACCTTTAATATTACTATCTGTTATTTACTACAGACATTGTAATATGAAAGTTACCGTTTAATAACAGCTTAAAACATTGACAATATTTAAAAAAATCATACTGTGTAGCTATTAAGCGTTTTAGAGTAACAATAGCTCATTTACGTAATTAATCAAATGTTAATACTACGCAGCGATACAACATTTATTATTACCGAGAGTGATCTTCGATGTTTCCAGTGGTTCAGTAGTATATTCTTCAGAAGGCTGTGTTAAAACAGATTCACTTGTTGCCAGAACAACTAAAGTATCGCTTGAAGCAGAAGAAACTTCACACGTTTGTGTATCTTGTATCTTTTCAGTTGGTATAGTCTCAGTGACTGGTTCTGGTTCAGGAATTTTAGACTCTTCACTAATCTTTGAATTTTTATCAATAGTATCGTCAGGTGTAGCTTGGCTGCCAAGGTTAGTTTGGTCTGACAGATTAAAATTTGTTTCTGAGGTAGCAGGAGCAGGTTCTATGTTTTTACTATCGCATACTTCTGCCTCTATTGTGTCGATAACCACCTTCTCTTGCTCTAGTGTTTCTGATACTAATTCTGATTGAGTTGCCAATTCAGTGGTTTCTTTATTCACTGTCTCTGTGGCTAAAGTAGTTGTTATATCCGCTTGATCCAGAGCTTGAGGCTCCACTTCAGACTGAGCTGTCAAATCAATGGGTTTTGCATCCACTGTCTCTTCATTTGAGGTAGTTATCATATTAGCTTGTTCCAGAGTTTGAAGTTCTAGTACTTCAGATTTAACTGCCAATTTAATGGCTTCTTTATCTTCTGCCTCTGCATTTGAAGAAGTTGGAATATCCGCTCGGTCCAGAGCTTGAAGCTCTAGTACTTCAGATTGAGGCGCCAATTCAATTGCTTCTTTATCTACTGTCTCTGCACTTGAGGAAATTATTACTTTAGCTTGTTCTAGAGCTTGGTGTTCCAGTAGGTCAGATTGAGCTTCCAATTCAATGGCTTCTTTATCTACTGTTTCTGCATTTGCAGTAATTATATTCGCTTGTTCCACAGCTTGAGGCTCTACTACTTCAGATTGAGCTGTCAAATCAATGGGTTTTGCTTCTTCTATCTCTGCATTTGAAGAAGCAGTTATACCAGCTTGTTCCATAGCTTGAGGCTCTTGTGCGTCAGATTGAGCTGTCAGTTCTGTGGTTTCTGTATTTATAGTCTCTACATTTGAAGTAATTATATTAGTTTGTTCCAGAGCTTGAGGCTCTAGTACTTCAGATTGAGCTGTCAAATCGATGGGTTTTGCTTCTTCTATCTCTGCATATGAAGAAGCAACTATATCCGCTTGTTCCACAGCTTGTGGCTCTACTACTTCAGATTGAGCTGCCAATTCAATAGCTTCTTTATCTACTGTCTCTGCATTTGAAGTAATTATATTCGCTTGTTCCACAGCTTGCGGCTCTTCTACTCCAACAGTAGCAGTTATTTCAACACTTTCTGTTTTCAATTGTGATTCAATTTCGGTTACTGTCGGTTCTACCTCTTCGTTTTCTTGTTTCATTGTACTTATTTCCTCGACTTCAATACTAGTAGTAGTTTCTTTACCAATGGCTACAGGTTGCTCTATTGTCACGGCGTCACTAACGGCTATATCTTGTTTTAAGAGGTTTGTTTCGTCTGCAGTAATAGCAGTAATATGTTCGATGTTTTCTAAAACTGGTTCAATCGTTATAGCTTGAGCCATTTCTGAACCTAATTGTGTAGCTTCATTTGCAGTGTCAACAGTTTCAATCTCAATACTTTCGGCAACAGATTTTTCTCCATCTAGTGGTTGAGATTTATCTGTAGAAACATCCGTTTCTATGATTTTTGCAATTTCACTTGCCAATTCACTTTCCAGTGATGGTGCTGAAGAGACAAGAACCTCTTCTTTTTCTGAAACTAAAGGCTGAACAGCTTCTTCTGCAATAATGATAGCAGTATTGACAATTTCGTTGGCAATATCATCAATAGAAGTAACAACGGGAAGCACTTCTTGTTCAGATGGTTGTACAATATCTTCAGCTGGAGTAGTTGTAGCAATGACACTGTCGCTATCTGTGATTTGCTCTTCAGTGGATCCTTGAAGTGCTATTTCTGGTTGTAATAAAGTTTCTTTTTCAACATCATCGGTGACTACTCTGTCAGTGCATGGCTTATCAACAATATCATTCTCGCTCGATTTTTCTGATTTTTGAGATGTTGATTCTTTAGTAATTACAGTTGTTGCATCTTCCCTTATCTCATTAGTTACTTGGTCTGACGTTATTAAGTCCTGATCAATATTTTCGGGTGCAGTTTGAACTTTGTTTTCGGTAATTATAGCAGGAGATTGCAAAACATCTTCAGTTTGTGAAACCTGTGTGGTAGAGGCTGTTCCACTTATAGGTTCCGTTGTCTCTTTCAGTTTCAGCAAAGGACCCTCTATAATCAAATCTTTTGCAGTAGCCACTTCTAACGAGTTGGGTTTTTGGGTAATCTGATGTTCATCCACAAGCATAGCTTGTTCTTTTACTGCATCAGTTTGTTTTAATGTCTGTGGAATATCATCCTCAGTTATGGTTGTAGTGAAAGCAGTCGTTTCCTCCACTATTTTAGGTTCATTTTCAACCGGGAGATGGATACTTTCCTTTTCTATAACAGTAGTATCATCAACTGTTTCTGTTAAAATTTGTTCTATTACTGCTGTTACTTTGGCACTTTGGTCTATGATTGACTTTTCATCACCAGTTTCAACAACTGATTGCATAGTAACTTCTGTGATTTCTTCTGGAAGTACTTTTGTGATTTCTTGGTTTACTATTTCAGTAACGTTAGAAGTAATATTATCCTCAACTTTTTCTTTAGTAGGTATTTCCATTGTTTCTGCTGATTCATTCATTGGCAAATTGTCTATTGCGATAACTTCGAGTTTAGAGACTATTTGTTCTACATTTTCAGACGGGCTAACAGCTTCTTTAAGAATGTCTTCTACAATTGTTGTATTATCGGTTGTATCATGTTTCTGGAAAGAGTCTACGCATATTTCATTGACTTCTTCCTTTCCCTCCAATGGTTCTTGATGCGTATGAACTTGTGAAATTACAGCTGCAAGTTCTAAAGATAATTGAGTGCTGGTATTGGCAAGTTGCTGCAGCGCTTCTTCTCCAACCAATGGTGTCAGTTCCTTGGTAGAGTCCAATGTAAGTGTCTGTATAGTCGATAACGCACTTTGTAGTTGTTGAAGTTGCTCACCTTTCGATACACTAATTGCTGTTGCTGTATTATCTGTTGTTGTCTCGATACTGTCACGTAATTCACATGCGACTGCTACGGATTGTTTAAGTTCAGCTACGTTCATAATTGCTGATATTTGATCGACAGTTTGAACAATGTTGTCTGATAAGAATTCATAGATGTTTTGTAACAGAGTTTCTGAAAATATGTAACTTTCATGTAATGTACAGTCAATATTGTTATTTATTTAAGTGTCGTGTCATATAAATATTACCTTCGTTTGACACTAATGTGGGCTCGGTTATATTACCATTGAAAAAATTTAGTATTATTATGCACGCAGACGGAAATATGTTATCTAAGATTTATCTATTAATCTCCCACCTGCCAAGTCGAGCAAAAAAGCCATTTTCGGCGTAACTTCGTTGTGGATAAAACTAGAAGTCTGAATTTTCAGTAACCAAGCAAACACGGTATATTTCATTCAATTTGAACTAGTAGTTTAAGAATTATAACTTGTTAAAGTTTCTCAATTTTGTCAAAACTCTAAGGTACTTCTAGCACAAATATAAGCTTCAAATTTAGAATACAATCAATATCTAGTGTATAAATCAAGGAAAAACTAAAATATTTTGCATTATCGGTCCAGTTTTCTACATACACCAACTGCACAAATAACTTTGTAATCCCATATAAATATATAGGATTACAAAGTTACATTTGCAGTGAATGAATCAGTACATAATCGTTATTGATTCTTAGCCCTCGTGTATAGCAACCTCGAATATTTTTGTGCGACATACGAGCACTGGACAATTTCTCTTCTATACATACAAATAAATAAAATTGAAGTGTATTCTTAATGTCAAAATAACAGTCTTTTTACAAAATAAATACGTATGTTTACACAATACTCAAACGACAATTTTTTAATACGTCTTTTTGTTTTGACTCATGTCCGAAACGGTTTGATTTTGACGTGATTTTCACTGGTAGATAGGTGATGTTATAAGGAGTTACTTAGGCTAGGTACTTTTATTTTATAAAAATAATTAGAGCATAAGAGATGAAACCCCGTGGTAACTGAAATTCCAAAAGAAGTAGCGGATGTAAGCTATTACTTACATAGTTTAAGCTCCACATTAGTATCAAACGAAAGTAACATTTTATTTGAAAGGTATTAGTAATTTGATGGTGAGATGAGTGATAATTCTAGTGTGTCTCGTAATAAAAATTTAAATGAAGATTGTACTAAATGATCTTATATTTAGTTAGATAACACTTCCATATACGAAAGTATAAAAGGAATTTTACACATCGTAAAACTTTTTTAGTTTCTCAAAGTTCTCAAGAACGTTTTACAGAAATCGCTCAAAGCAGTTTCTGTTTGAGACAGAATAACAACAACACAAAAATATCAAATAAATTATTGTTATTTAGTTCTAGATAAGAACTGGATATTTAAACAACACAGCAGTAAAAATAAAACAATAATCATGTCCTAAATGAATTCTGAAGTTAGTCCTAAAAAAAAAATTGAAATAATGGCATTACCTGTTGTTGTTTTTTGAAGTGGTTCCTCAGATTTCTGTATGGCCTGTCCTGTGGCCACCGCCAACTCGTCACTTACTGTCACTTCTTCTAAAATAATAGGTTCAGCTTCTGTAGCAATTGCTAATGCTTCATCCGCTTCAGTACTAACTTTGACTTCAGCCAACTCAATAGATGGCTGAGTTGTTATCGTGTCTGCCTCTTGTTTAATTCCTTGAACTTCAGCATCAACCTCCACTCGTGGCATTTCTGCAGCCACACTCTGTATACCTTCAGAGATAGTTGGCTCGACAGAAGTAACATCAGCAGTTGTAATATCCAATTGCTCGGCTGATACAGTTGCTTCTGTAGCTTTTAATTGCGCAGCATCAGATGTTACTTGTTTAAGCTTCACGTCTTTAAGTTGGTCAAACAAACTATGAGTTGTTTTCACTGCTGCAAGATCAGCCCGCAAGTTTTCAGTGATTGCAGAAACCCGCTGTAAGGCATCTTTGTTAATTGAAGGGATATCTGCTAAGGAGTCTAATGGTAGAGTTTCCAGTGCTGCCAGAGCAGTGTACAACTGTTGCGCTAGTTGTGCATATTGTTTACTAACTTCATCTTTCAGAACATCACTAGTTTCTGCTTTTAATTCGACTTCAGAAGCAGCGATGTTCTCACGCAGTTCTTTAGCAATACTAATAGATTGCTTCAATTCTTCAGCATTGATGACGTTGGCTAGTTCGTTGATCACTTCTGTTATATCGTCAGATATAAACTGATCTATATGCAGAACTAACATTTCTGGAAAATATAAAAAAATATAATATGTGTACAATAAGAGAACGAGTTGTTTTTGTTATAATGTCTAATTATAAATCAATAACAAACTAAGGTTAATACATATTTAACGCAATGAGCAGAGACGATACTATAAAATTAAAATAATGAAAGTTAGAAAAAGGTTATTACCACTAGTTGCTTTAGGGGCCTCTTGTAGCTCGGCTTTTTGACTTATTCCAACGTCAGCCTGCTGCTCATCAACGCCAACTTCGTGCAGCACTGGTCCGAGATCTTCAATTACAACTGCACTTTCTGATTCTAATTTTATTGTCTCTACAGATGCAACTTCTTGGGTTTGATCTCCTGTAACTATACTAAACTCAGCGCCCTGTTTAGGTACTGCTTGTGTTAAAACTAATTCAGTTTCTTCCAGAACCACTGCTTCAGTGCTTTCGATAGCAAGTGCTTCTTCTGTTTTGGTGTGACTCGACTCGTGAATCGCTTCTGGTGATATTAACTTGGCGTCTTCCGCTGTGACAATTTCTTTAGTTTCAGCTATAGACTTTTCTAACACTTCCGTTGTAGCAATTAGTTCAGATGATGATATTTTCTCAACCACACCAACTTGTTCCAAAATAGTTGCTTCTGATCCTATAGCAGCTGTTACAACATCTGAAGTCGGGATGGCAGAATGGCTCTCAACAGCTTCAATCTTCTTTAGAATTTCTGTTAAAGGTTCAGTAGGGGCTTGGAGTGCTACTCTGATGCCAGTAACAGCGACTAAATCAGCTTGTAACTGAGCAGTAACTTGAGCAATTCGCTGTAACACTTCAGTACTGAGTGCTGGCGCTAACTCTTGAACGCTGTCAAGAACTTGAACTTGCAGAGAAGATAATGCTGTATGGAGTTTCAGAGCTAACCTATTTTGTTCTTTGCGAACTTCTTTTACTCGTTCATGACTTTCGTCTTCTTCTGAGACCATTTCTGAGGCTGCAATACTTTCACGTAACTCTTTTGCAATATCCATTGTCTCTTTTATATCCTCAATTTTTATAATAGCAGATATTTCTTCCACTATTTCAATTAATTCTATATATTGATCAATATGCTGAATGATTTGCTTTGCTTTTTCTGAAAAACAGAGTAATTATCTTAGTTTATTCGTACTGATAACTTTTAAATACTAAAAACATGTGAAGATTAATACGTTAAAAACTGTAATATGGTGATTTATTTGTAAGAAATCGATGGATTTTATAAAAAACACTCGTAATATCCCGCGGTATCAACCGCGTTAATTACATCAGTCATACTTTATCGCTGTCGTGAGTCGTATTAGTCTAGTCGTAGTCTATTACCTGCCTCGAAGAAAGGACTATATAACGCAAACACAATTTTACAAATCGTACTTGTAGTTCCGAGATTACCGTATCCAAACAAACAAAAACTTTAGCTTTATAATATTAGTATACATGAAGACTAGCAATACTACGCGGTTTCATCCGCATTAAGTTGCGTCTTTAATTACCGCTCCGCTTCCATAGTTTGAAGCGTGATGATAATATTATGTAGCCTACAACCTTCTTCGATAAACGTGCTCTATTTCATAAAGAGATTTTTCAATTGGACCAGTAGTCTCTGAGATTAGCGCGTTCAAACAAACAAACTCTTTAGCTTTATAATATTAGTATACAGGGTGGAAAAAACAATGGGTTCCGAAGGGAAACCGCTTTAACTAAATCCATAAGATAGATTAATTTACTCAAACGAAAAGTTTCTTTATCTTTTTAAGAAACAAAACTGCATTCGTTGATTTGTTTATAAGCTTACTTAAACAGGGAATCGAACCAGCTAAACATTAAAAAATCAACTTAACATAACATCACGTCTGTAATCCTTGAAGGGTAAGGCAGAGGTGTATCCATTAGTACATCCACATGTCGCCATTTATGTTTAAGTCCCATGTAATAAGGGGCGAGCCTATTGCCATCAACTGGGTACTTGATTTGCAAAATGCCCGTGATTTTTACAACCGTATGTTACTGAACTATAACTGTACACCAATCTGGTTCGTAGTAAGCTGTATTTTAAGTTTTTAGTGTATTAATCAATCAAGCCACACGATATGCTTTATTAAGGAGAATTATTGACGTGGCTCAAAAGGCTGCCCAGCTAAAATGGGACTAGGATGGACCTGTTTGTCGCATGTCGAACGATCAATAGACCCGTAGAGCCCAAGAATTATGCCCTGAAATGGCGAGACGGAGAAGCGGCAGACCACAAAGAAGATGGCGGGATGACCGGGTCAACTTTCTTGAGGATTGGCAAGACGTAGCGCAACATCGCGATAGATGGAAGAAAGGGAGGGAGCCCGTACTGACCCACTGCTGGGCATTTTGTTATTAATAATAATAAAAAAATAGCGACACATGCATATACAACGTGTAACGGAAAGGGTACATACATACAAAGAGTAAGGCTTCTTTGGATGATAACTAACGATATGACAAGGGTTTGGGCTCAATATAAAATATTTTAAGAATTGACACCAAATTTTCGGTTTCATATTTTCTTAAATTCAAATCATAACAAACGTGTCAAACCGCACTACGTGGGTCAAAAAGTTTCCACGTTACTTGTCTAATATCACGATAAATCTCTTCCGTAATTCTGCGCGCCTAGTACCGCATAGTGTCCTACTACAGGCAGTGTTCTTTGTTGATCATAATTTCCGAACATGTAGAATAGGATTAAAAAAACCCTTGCTATATCGTTTGTTATCATCCAAAGAAGCCTTGCTCTTGGTATGTATATACGCTTTCCGTTGTATATTAAATACACATAATTCACGGCTTGTCGGCAGCGAATTTGAACCATTACAAACGAAATTATTAATAAACTTTCTGAGCACCATTTTAGATGCCCACACGATGTCTGTCTACGATTAAAACGAGCGTGTCATTATGTATCTATCAGCAGCACGCTTTCTTTTATTTATTAATTTTTATATGTATCTGTAATAAGACATTGGAGTAATGTTGACTGTTGAGACTGTTGTTGAGGTGTCAAATCAAAAAAGGTGTTGAAACAGTTTTATTTTTATTTCAGCTTGATATCCCACGCATTCCTGAGAAAAAGGGTCTTGACAGACAGACAGACAGATAGGCGGACAACAAAGTGATCCTATAAGGGTTCCGGTTTTGCTCACTGAGGAACGGAATTC
Organism: Hoplodrina ambigua; assembly: GCA_949774945.1. Taxonomy (NCBI): domain Eukaryota; kingdom Metazoa; phylum Arthropoda; class Insecta; order Lepidoptera; family Noctuidae; genus Hoplodrina; species Hoplodrina ambigua. The sequence goes on along the minus strand of OX458963.1, from coordinate 3,841,665 downwards.
TATCAATTAGTGCAATAAAATAGTGAGTAGTGCCGATTCTCTTGGTCACAAACTAAACTTAAATTAGACTGTTTCCATCTTTTTCTGTCCAATAAAATAAAAAAGAGACTAATGTAAATAAGAGCTGTCAAATTTAGTCAATCTGACACATCCATACAATTATAGTTGACATCTTAAAACATATGGATTAAAAATAAGGAAAAGTTCAAGGCAAAACTAATTTGACATCGCTAACTTAGTTCTTTAATGTCACGGAATGTCACCGTCCTTTCCTTTCGCTGTATGTTAGTAAGAGATGTCAATTCTCTAAATTTAGTCTAGTTTGTGAACAAGGGAATCGGCACCATTATTTATTCTTTGGATTATTAGCTTTTTCGATTCCTAGTCAAGGTAAGCTTGTCGAGAAATCTGTGAATGCAGTTTTGTTTCTTATTGAAATAGAGAAATGTTTCCTTTATGTAAAATAAATCTATATTGAGGATTTAAAGCGGTTTCTTTTTAGGGAACTTTGATTTTTTCCAACCTTTAGATGGGTAACACATAATTGGCGAATATTATTAAGTGATTCTGTAGCTCGTGGTGATTTTGGAGATGTGGCTTCCTTGTGAAACCAAACGATATTATAGGCAACTGAAACTATTTATAATGGACGTAACACATTAAAGCACATTTTTTTTTCTTTCTCGTCGCAACGGCGTTTGTACAAAGCTCTGATTAATTTCGACTAAGCCAGATTATTGACATACACTCTAACTTTACCTCCTTTAACTTCTATATTTTCCAATATATCAACCTTTTCCAACTCGACCAATAACTGATAGGCCGTTAGGAATACATGCTTCATGTTTGCGATTTCTAATTGATTCTTTCCATTGAACGCATCTGTACTTTGCCAATCGAATTTCGACATAATTGTTTTCAGAGACTTAATTTTTTTGTTTTTTAATTCTGATATTTTGGAAGAGGCCAGCTCTTCAGGGTTAAGCGCCAATAGTCCTTGTAGTTCAGTTGCTATTGTTAAGCTTTCGTTCAAATCAGCGTCGGAAAATGGACCTGATGCGACTAATAGGTCCATTTCTATACCTATAAAACGCTCTATTGCACTTTCCAGAGAATCGATATTCGAATTGACATCTATAAAAAATTTCGATAGAAACGTTCATTAATAATTTTGTAAAACATTTTTTCCTTTAAATAAACCATTTTTTTTTTAACAATAGCAGAGTTTATTTGTTAAAGGGTGTTTATTTATAACATTGTTCAAAACTTCGGTGTATGTGGACCTTAAATCTTGTACCTACCACTTCAATGAGTCATAATAATAGCAATAGATTTTTTTTTTTGTAAAAGTGGTATTTCCAAGAGGTTTTTTTTTAAATTCATGTATAATAAAATAATTTATTTTATATCATAAGATGTTAAAGCAGCAGAGTAAAAGAAATAATAATTTCTCAATAATATGATTAAACTCACCTTTAGGAAGTTTATCTTCACTGTATACATTGGCTTTCTCCAAGGATAAAATACCTTGCATTGACTTTTCAATGTCTTCCACAGGCTTGGCAATTTCCTTGACAACCTGAGCAACCTGAACGTTTTCTATAGACCGCAAGCTGTCTTGTATTGAGTGAATCTCTTTATCCACCTCCATGATTAATGAAATCTCCTCATTGGCAATAGCTTCCTCCGTTTCCATCCTTTCCATTATTTCTTTATGTTTTTCAGTCATCGTTTGAACAAGAGACTCCGTAGTTGTTATATCGACTGATATCGAATCTTCGTCAACACCTCTGAGAACTTGCTCTTGAACATTTGTTAATTGACTGTGCAACGCTTGAAGAGGTTCTAACATCTCTGTCAAAACTGCTTTCAAAGGACCTTCTTCTAACTTTTGTTTTGGAATCTTTACTTCAAGAAGATTCTCTTGTAATACATCTGTGCAGTCTGCCAAACATTTCAGTAAAATCAAAGTCTTGCCTGTGCCACTCGCGTCTTTGAAGTCATGATGTTTGTCAATAACAGTTGAGACTTTTTCTAACATTTCTTTTGTTACTGTATCTGTGTTCTGCATTTTGACTTCTTCGATAAATGTTGCGAATTCTTCAATCATGTTAGCCAAAGTACTGTCTTCAACCACGGTGGGTTTAGAACTTTTGATTTCGTCTAGAATGTCGGCCTGTACATGTTGCAGGGAAGGTATAGCTGTTTCTAATATTTGAACAAATTTATCAACTGTTTCATTGATTTGACTATCAAGTTTAATTTCTTTTGCTTCTTTTAGTACTTTGGCTGAGTTCTCAAACTTCGCCAAAGGCGCTTCAATTAAAAGTTCAGCTTGAGAATCAACTATCTTCACAAGAGAAGTTTGAACATTTTGCAGGCAATCATCAGCATGAATGAGGAAAGTAGCTAAGCAGCCGTTAACGTCGTCGGTTAATTTTAATTCCAATCTTTTAGTTTTAAAGTCATTAATTGTACTTTGCAAAGAACTGAACTCTTGCAGTAATCTTATTATCTTCTTATGAGTAGTAGCTTTAGATATTAGACAACGCAGAATGGTAAATTCATTTTTACAGGTCTTAAAGAAGTCTTCTACTATCATAAGGTCAGCTATTGGCATATCTTGCGTGGAATCTTGCACCACGTTGACAGCACTATCTACTATGTCTTCCATTAACATAAGAGAGTCCGATTCTATTTCAGCAGCAATTTGTGGTGACGCGCAAGTCATGTCTGAAGCACGAGAAAGGTCAACGAAATCATATTGCTCTAGCACAGCAATGTTGCTTTGTACTTCATCAATAGTTTGAATTAATTTTGCCTCATGAGCTAACTTCTCCGGTGCTTGAGGAGTAAATTGAATCATCTCCTCTTGCACGACAGATACTTTTTTATATAGCTCTTCTGTAATAGTTTTAACTTGCTCAATCTTAATTCCTTTGGAAACATCAGTAGCACTAAGTAAACTATCAACAGTGCGTTCCAATGCATTAACTTCTTCTGGAACTTGAATATTTTCAACAGCTTTAGTAGTCTCAATAATGTCTTTTAAATGCTCACATACTTCTCTCAGTGCACCGACTTTGTTTGCTATTTCAACGGTGTTTTCAGCGGTGTGCATAGCAGGGAACACAGCGAGCATACACTTATCTAAATGCTCTTTAAATTCAGATACGCTCTGAATCACGGAATGTATTTTTTCCGTCGGCATTTCTAATAAATTTTCATATATTGGAATGTTGCTTGTGTCTAACACCGACAAACTTTGCTGAAGCTCCTGCATCGGCTCGGCAATAGCTATTAGTTTTGATGGATTGATTAAGTTGGCTATTTCGTTTGAGCCTTCCATCAGAAGAGGATGAAGAACCTCTTCTATTCCAGAATGCAGTTCACCTAAGCCTATCACAAATGATTTTAAACTAGAATAATCGCTGACTTCAGATAATGTATCTAACGCGTCAATGATTTCAGGATTTTGTAATACAGTAATGTGCTCATGCAAAGTTTGTAGTGCTTGTGCCGTTGCAGTAGTTTGCAGTTCCTGATTAAATGGCGATATTGCCTGTTCTATGGCAGTTTCTTCAGCAGCAGGCAGTATTAGACGGTCAGATGGGATAGGGTCTGCTGTAGTCTTTATTCCCGATATATCTTCTAGGGTGGACATATCGTCCGCTGCCTCTACTCCTGCCTGTTCCTGTATCATTAAAATACAGCTCTGTAGATTATGTACTGCACTAGCCATATTGACACTGACATCGTAAGGAGTAAGGTCTTCGCCGTATTGAGAAATTACATCTTGCTGTAATATTTCTAGTGTCGTATGTAGTTCGTGAATAGGTTCAGCGATCGTAGCCATAACTTCACTGTTTTGTTTAAAACTTTCAATATTTTCGACAATTTGTTGATTTAAAACCATTATGTTTTGGTTTAGTTCACAGAGTGGCGTAGCAAAAGTTTGGGAAAATGATGAGACTTCTGATATATCAGAAATATGTTCTTCTTTAACCCCGTTGGCTTTAATCGAAGCTACACTTCGTTTCAGTTCCTCCAGCACAGGACTAATATTCTCCAGAGTAGGGATAATGCTGATCTTTAAATTTTGTGTAGATTCTATTGCCTTTACATTTTCGATGGCGGCTATTGCATGCTCAATATGTTCCATTACAACTTTAGCCTTTGTTTCGTCATACTCATGAGGTACTAAGGCTTGTATGTGTTCCGAATCGATTTGAATGCTGATTTCCTCGGCTGTGTGGATAGCCTCTTGTATACCAACCAAAGTGTCAGCTATATTTGTAAGAAGAGAACAATTTAGCTCAGAATCAAAAACGTTCGTAATAAACTGATCTTGAATGATTCGTAATGTGTTGTTGAGGCTAGCAAGAGATAAAACGCTATCAACATCAAGGTTTTTAATCGAAGCATTGATTCTATTAACTGCATCGCAAATTTCCATCAGAGTAAAATATTTCTTAGACTCATTACTCTCTATTACATTTTCTAAAACTTTGGTTAAGTTTTTGTGGAATACAGTCATATGATTTTTAACTTCTGGCATCGGTTCTAATCTTGGCAGATTGTTTTCTAATGCTATAAGAATTTGGGCCATCTTTTGTAGTGCATCAAGCTTATTTTCGCTCTGTAATACATCAAATGTTCCAACGTTCTTCTCAATTACCTCTATTTGTGTTGATATTTTATAAAGGTTTTCTTTGATTGAGGCTACTGCCTGTTTCAGTACGGCTTCATCTTCGCCTTCCGATTCTATAGATAATTGTTCAAAAGAACTTCGTAATTTAACAACGGATTCCATAACAGTTTCAATAATTTCAGTGTTATATTTATGTAAAGGCGTAGTTGATTCCTTTACTGATAGTGTTTCAATTTGTTCCAAAGCGGTTTGAAGATCTTGTATAGACGCGGACATATCATTTAGTATTACTTCGCTGTTACGCACTTTAGCGACATCTATTATTTTTCCACTATCAGCACACTCAGCTATACAAAGCAACGACATAAGAGGGGTTTTTAAATCAAACACCGCTTTTTGAGTGTCTCTTAGATGCTTAACTTCTAGAGAAGGTTCATCCATTTTTATTTCGCTAGCCTCGCTAAGGAGGTTTCTGGCCTTGATAGTATCAGCAGAGAATTTGATCACGGAGCTCATTTCGTTGTTTAATGACTCTATTTCTGTAAGAATTCTATCTTCAGTTAGTAAATAATCTTTAGATGTAACGGAATTGATATCCGATATCAATTTTTGCATTTCACTGCCACATGTCTCGACAAATGCTACGCAAGTTTTCTTAACAAGCGTTTTGCTGTCACTTTCCATGTCAATACATTTTTCAATGATAGTTAACGACTGCTGAAGAGCTTTTAATGGCTGAGGTAAACTATTGAATAATGTACTGCTAACCTCTTTAGATTCTGAAACTGATTCCTTGGCAGCGTCTGCAATACTGTGTATTTCTGACAGTGGAGATATTAAACTACTGATAATTTCCAAACTTCTTGAAGCAGTCGCTGCCGATGACATCAGTTCGGACTTGAGAATAATATCTCTCTCAATAATTTGAACGTCATTAATAACTTTAGACAGTGAAGTACTGAGGTTCACCATTTTGTTTTTGAATTCCTCATCTGTCATTGTGGGTTTTTTGGGCATTTCCATTTCGATTGATTCTTTTTTCCGTAGGGTTTCTTCTCTTTTGCTAACAGACTTCTCACTTCCTGAGCTGGATCGCCTAGAACTACGGCTGGTACGACGCTCTCTTTTTGGTTTTACAACAGGTGATGGCTCGATGTCTATCGAATGCTTAACAGCTTCATCTTTAAATAGAATAGTTTTTGTGGGCTCCGATGACTCTTGACCCTCCCCTGATGGTTTCGAAGATTTCGATTTAGGTTTTCCAGAACTATGTGCGCTCGCAAAGCTTTGCATATCAGATATAGCTTGAGTATCATCGTCTTTCTTTTCTTCCGACAGTGATTGATCACGTGATAAACTGAAAAAGTCATCCGCGCTTCTCTGTGAATCTGACTTTTTTCTGCTTAATTTAATATCCGATTTTTCGTCTGACAACAGCGCCATAGTTTTTTCCAAATAATCCTCTCCAGCAATCTCAAAGTCTTGATCTAATGATAACTGAGGAGGGCCATTTTCGTCCGCTATAGATAAGTCTTCGAGATCGGCTTCTGTACGCATATCTTCATCAGGAGACACAAAGTATTCCGGTGAGACGTCAATTATAACTGCCTCCATCAACAAATTACCTGATGTAGAAGTTTCTTTAACGAATCTTAAAGGTGGAAGTTCAACCACGTTGTGTTCCGTTATATTTTCAGATAATTGATCGGCGTACATTTCCACAATTTGTAAAGCTTCTTCTTCGGTCAAGTCTGGTGTTTCGTAAAGAGACACTGATACTTCTTTGCCATCAAAAGAGAAGGATATCTCTCCTTTATCGTCAAGAGTGGTGACGTCGCCAACTGGGGTATCATACATCTGTGAAGTTCTTTCTTCATGTATCGTACTAAGAGATAAATTCCTTTGTAAAGCTTGTTCTTCAGCTTTCTTCTTCTTCGCCTTCATTGAATCATCAAAACCGAGGAGGGAAGCAGAACTGGCAGCAATGCCCATACAATTCTGAGCTTCACAAGTGTAAGTTCCAAGGCAACATGTGCCGTCTTGACCGGATATTATTCTGTGAATATCACCGGGTTTTAATTCCTCGCCGTCTTTGTACCATTTAAGGACAGGTTGAGGGACACCGATAACCTTGCACTCAAGGTTCACGGCTCCCTCATCGGATAGTATAGCTTGAAGATTTTCTAAGAATCTTGGTTTCTTATAATGTCTAGGTATGATTAATTTAAGGAAACACGAAGTTACACTGTGTCCAAAATCATTCATGGCGACACACTTCCACTCGGCTTGGTCGAGAAACTCGAGGCTCTGTATGTCGAGGTAGCACACGCCACGGTCTTCCCGTCCGAGGTGACAGCGAGAGGACTCGTCCACCGGCTGGTCGTCTCGGTACCAAAGAACCGATGGTTCAGGGGGAATGGCGACTGAAACAAAATGCGAACTGCTTATTACATTTCAATTAAAGGTCTTAAGCTGACACCGTCAGATTAGCATTGCTCTTCCGCAGCGAAAGTCCAAAACCGTATTGAAGAAACAAGAGTTTCTTGATCTTGAAAAAGGGGCATATAGATAGGTATTTTAACTCCAAGATAATAAGACTTAAAATTGCAAACTAACCTTTAACTGTAAATCGGAATGGTTCATCAATTTTTGCTTCGACGCTCTTCAATCCTTGAATGAATTTCGGCGCCTGATTCTTGGAGAACAGCTGTAGTTTCTCTTCCTCATTCAACTGGTTCTGGATATCTTCTACAGTAAGCTCAGCAGAACTGCTGGCTTGGCCCATGCAGTTCCTCGCTATACAGCAGTAAGACCCTAAGGAGTTGGTTCCTGTGAGTTGGTAGACGTCTCCAGGCTTTAACTCTTGGCCGTCTTTGAACCAGCTGAGAACAGGAGTGGGGAAGCCCACGACTTTGCATTCGAAGGAGACGAGCCCTTCTTCTGTTAGTACTGCTTGAAGGTTCTCCATGAATCTTGGCTTTCGGTAATTTTTTGGCACTGTGGAGGAAGAGAAAAGATGATTCTTTTAATAAAAATCGTTAGCAATAAAGTGGATTTGTTTACAAAATTAATCTTTAATTTACAAATAACCCACCAAATCATAACGGTATCAATGTTTTAGGAACGTATAGAGAACATACAAAAATACATTTTTATAAGTATAGATTACATAATTATACTGTATATAACTAGCTACACCCGGCTACGCCGCGCTATGGCTCAATCTAACATAAAGAAACTTAGTAAAAATATTTATCAGTTAAAATGTAAATAATGCCTTGTTAAAATTTCAAGCCAGGCCATCGACAACTTTCCGAGTTTTGCGGACACAAACATACTGAAACTATTTTTTTATAAGTAAATACTAGCTAACTAATTTTGACCGTGTGACTTATTTATCCGCAATATGTTACGTCTTTTGGTTACTGCTCTGCTCCCTTGGACCCCAGCGTGATGTTAAATCCTACACTATTTCCTCATTATTCTGACAATCATATACAAAAAGAATTTCTCTAATCTGATTGTTATTTCCAGAGATTATCGCGTTTAAGTAAACAAACTAAAATTCTCTTTGGCTTTATTATTCAAGGACTGATTTTTTAATAGTCAGATAACTTTTATCCGAGGTATAAGGCTGGGCGCAGACGTCCGGTTAAGCGTGTATATACATACACATACATACATAATACACCCACACATGTAAAAAATAAATGTATAATATGTATGTGTAATTTATGTATGTGTGTGTATGTGCATATACGCTTCCTGCTCTGGAAACCTGATTCGGAAACCGGATGTCTGCGCTCAGCCTAAATATAACAGTTTGACATAATTATTTTCTATACAAAAGCTGTTAAACCGCCATATTTATTCGTCCGTTAAGATTATTATTATTTTTTTATTTTATTATTTATTATTATTATTAGACGATTGAAAAATAAGCCCTTAGTATAGTGTACCATCCATGGTGACATAGCAAGTGGAGATGCCGATGCGGCCGCCCGTGCTCGTCGCGACGCACTTCCACTCGCCCTCGTCCGGCCACTCAGCGGATCCCACCTCCAGCAAGTAGCCACCAGCGCCGTCTTCAAGTACGTGATACCTGGGACAGAAGAGAAGAACATTATAACATCAAATGACGCCTTTTTTCCCTTGGGGGTAGAAACCACAGAAAGCCACCTGCTACGATCCTTACAAACTCCTTTCGCCTCATCCACGTTCATACATCTCGTCATACAAGCACGCCGGTTACGAGTACTGCGTACTTGACCTTTTTGAAGAACCTCTCCAATAAAGTCAGTGTAGGTCTTCCTAGGGCGACCCGTCCCTGCGTTGCTACTCACCTCTGTCATATTAAATACCTTTTGTTAATCGTCTTTTACTCATCCTCTGAACATGACCGAACCGTACGCATACCCTTTTTTATCTTTGTCACTACATCCTCTTTTAATTCGCAACGGTCTCGTATAACCACATCCACTCACTCTATCGAATAAAAATAAAATATAAAAAGAGAATATTATATAAGTAAGAATACAGAAACTATCCTGCAAAGGTCATGCTACATTTTGTGAACAGTTTCAACTGACGTTCGCTGCAGCGCTGAAAGTATAATTAACTGTCTGACTAGACATTATAATGTTGGTTTTTATTTTAATCACAACGATATCATTACATTACAAGTTAATATTGACATAACTTAAAACTCCTGACTACATAAAACGGGTAATGAAAACGACAGTATCTAATACATACATACATAAACTCACTCCTTTTTTAGGCAACACACATAATAAAAAGGTTCCGATGAATTGAGAACCTCCTCCTTTTTCTGACAGATTCACACATTCATAAAAACGGAATGTGAACATTGCTAAAAGCTATTAAAATTGCCCTCCATATCCGCATTCACATTTTGAATATCGAAGTAATGCGAAAGCATTCGATTTCGCACTAAAATCAATTCATTAAAACTATCTACCAATAAACACGGTACTTTAAACGCGAATTTACGTTATTAAACATTATTATTTAGGTACCTCTCTGCATGCATTACGTACATAGTTAAGCCAAAGTGGCAATCGGCTTTAGGTACAGAAGCGGATTACCGATTGGTTAATAGGTACACGTGGTCAAATAGGTACGGCCGAACAAACTATTTGGTTTACAGGCAACAATAATTATCAAAGTCAAAGTCAAAGTCAAAACATTTGTTTTAATGAGCCCATTTACAGGCACTTTTGAATTGTCAAGGAGTCGGTCAGCTAGTCCGAAAGATGAAGCTAGTTGCTCGTTTCAAAACGGGGGTAGGCCTCTATGGACAAGAACGAGCAAGAAACGCCATGGCACTCTTATAAATTAGGTTTTTACAAAATCTTGGTTACAATCTTTCGGCTACATTACCAGTCATTGTTATTTTGTGTTCACTTTTTAAGCTCGTGTTGTCTCATTATTTTGAGCATTTTTATAGAAATCTAAAAGAATTAACACACTCGAAACATTGTTTAAAAGTAGTAGCAAGTACTAGCAAGTTAGCTGCCTGTATACTAAATGGTTTGTTCGTCTGTACTTTTGCCCGCTTTGTATTCGGTGCTAAATGCAAATTCGAATCCTACTTAAGTAGATATGGAATACATTTTTAATTAAATAATACAGACTACTACGGCCGACGACAAAAAAAAAATATAAGAAAAAAATTCCTTTGTGAAAGAGCGTCAACAGACAGACAGACGACACCTGTATATATAGATCTTAGGGTTCTGTTTTTATTGAGGTCCGGAACTCTTAAAATGAAATCGTTGAGATATTTTTTGTACCTGTCTCACTTTACTTTTGTACATTTACTTTATAGCATTGAATTAGTCAAAGTATGTTGAATGCTATAATGTTATACAGTTTTATATATATACAGAAGGCGTTCCCAATAACAAGCAACAATAGAGCGTTTAAATACATAAAAAAGAAATACTCCTATCCAAATAAAGCAAAGAAATATTTTTAAATAGCACAAAAAATATTAAACGGTTACGTTCTTCTTCTTATCGTGTGGGCAGTAAGGTCTTACGACCCCACACACCCTAGTGTCAGAGTTTCTAAGTCGCCGCAGGGCCCTGTGTCATGGTTTAAGTGGAACAGTAGGTCCAGGTTGCCTCACGATGTTTTCCTTCACCGATGCCAGTGATGTCCAAGATAAACTTTAGAAAGTACATATGAATTGAAAAATTCACATTGGTGCTTGCCCGGATTTGAACCCACAACCTCATGCACAAGAGTCAGGCGCCTTAACCACTGGGCCATCACGACACGTTACGTTAAAGAAACTCTCTAATACGTAATACAAAAAACACATCCTCCAAGTTTCAAGTCTCTACGATCAGCGGTTGAGGCTGTGCGGTGATCCGTCAGTCAGTCATTCTGGACAAAGAATTTTATATGTATAGAATATCGATTTTTCTATGGTGATAAAAGTATTTTTTTAAATCTATTATTGATTTAGATTAACGAGTTTAAAAGAACTCTCTCTGTTTTCTAACATACTGTTATAAATCTCGATAAACCAGCCGAGGTTCAGGATAAAGTACAATAACATGACGCGCCCCTCCATATTACTATTTTAATGTGTGTAGTTATATCATATGAAAGAGTTTCTATGTAGTTGTACATATTCGTCTTCAGTAGCAAGCCGGGAAATTTTTCTGTCAACTAATAAATAGGCCGACCGTGCAAGACAACGCACGTGTCATTTTCATAGAGTATATTAGTGCAGCGCCATACTAATAATGATGAGTAATAAAATGACACCGCAAGTCGAGCAACAAATCGCTAATTTTTGTTTGTTTTCAATAGGCATCTCAGCCGCACACATGCGTAAATACTTTAACAAACACTTCCAAAGGTTTTGAATCGTGGAAGGGTGCGCATTGTTATTGTAGTTTATATATACCTCCACGAAGACTTACCTCTCGCTGGGCTCAATCTTGCCCTCTTTATTGTACCAGACGACGCTGCGCGGCCAGGGCGGCACCACGATGTGGCAACCGAGGGTCAGTGGCTCGCATATCCTCACGAACTGGTCCTCCAGCTCTTTCGTGAAGATAGGTGGCGGTTCTGGAGTTACACTGCTGGAAAACGAAGGAATTGTTGTAGAATTATATAAGCAGTTGTAGAACTAGCTTTTGCCCTAGACTTCGTCCGCATAAATGTCTTTTATTGCGGTTGCAGACGAAGTAACGGAATGAAGAGTAACTATGTCCTTCTTTGAGTTTCAAACTTACTCCGTACTAAATAAAAAAAAAAGGTTTTTATTGCTTAAACATATTACAGTAACAAAACATTCAGAGGAGATTCCCTTTTAAGCAAAGAGTTGCTTGTGTTAGGAGACTCATTAAATAAATCATCATAAATATCATTGAAATCGGTTTAGAGGTTTTCTTTATTGTGACCATGTTAAAAAACTGGCCAAGTGCACCTTACCAGCTAAAGCCACCGCAGAGTTCCACCTGTGCCTATTCGAAACCCGCAAAAAGACACTGCTAATGGTACATTGTAGAAACCATCGTAGTTTTTATGTTTATTTAAATGAAAAAATTTTTTTTTTTTTTCTTGACTGTATAAGCTTTGTTCGTTTGTTTTTTTTTATCTGTATCTTTGTATAGGAATATTTCACACACAATTTTATTGTTACTGAATAAATGAATTGAATGAGGAACGCGGAACTACTAGTCCAATTGGAAAAAAATCATGAAGAATAGTGTAGCTATATCCAACCATCACGCTATACCCTACGGGACCAGAGCAGTAAAAGAGGTAACTTAATGCGGGCAAAAAAAAAACAACGCGGACCTAATCGCGGGCAGAAGCTAGTTAAGGAAACTAGACATTTTCTAGAATAACAAGCTAACCTCCTTTACGTCCTTGAAATACAACGCTTAGCTCGTTAGCTTCAGGGTTAGCCCGATGTCTCTCCATCCAATAATAAGATGTAACGAGCTTATTTTAAATAAATATGTTCTTACAATCTTACAATATAAGCCCCCCTGTGGAGTAATTGCTTTTTACAAATTGAACTCATTCAATTGAAGCGGTGCCGGCGCCTGAGCGACGCAGACAGTTGTTGTTTTAGGGTTCCATGCTTCAAAAGTGAAGGATCCCTTATAGCAGGGGTTCTTAACCTTTTTCAAAGAGCCCACGGTTCCTTTCCAAAAATAAACTAATTAAAAAATATTATTTAAAAAAGGCTTTAATTTAAAATTATCACGATATTGAGTACATTGTAAGTATTGTCATGATAACTAAAGGTGTATGGAAAATTTCAGGTCAATCGGATACCAAGAAATGGTCGATAAATGATTTGCAAATTTTGAAAGGACAAGTTACATACATATTACGTGTACATACATGTATAGGGTATAGCGGACGTGACAGTAACGTATTTAAAGTTTGGTTATAATATTTAAAAATCAAAAAATTAAAACTTTAACAATGATGTCAATTCTGTTATGCATGAACTTAACTAATTTAGACTAAAAACGCATTGAATAAAAACACTCTAACTTAGTTCTAAAATGTCACCGTCCTTTTCTTTCGCTGTATGTCAGTAAGAGATGCTAATTCTCTAATTTGAATTTGTTTAGTAAGTATTTGAACTAGGGAATCAGCACCATAATCTCCGTAAGCAGAAAGTTCTCAGGTATGGTCTAGAACAAGGGTTCCTAAACTTATTTTGTCTACTTTGAGAATAAATTATTTTCTAGCGCCCCCATTTTTTCACCTACTTAAAAACCATCTAGTACATAAAATTACAAATCGCTCCTCAAGCCTCTACACAATACCGTGTCGACGGCGCGTTCGTGTTCCACGCGCGCCTCAAAGAGATGTCAGCAAACAATTGAAGGGGCCACTAAGGGCCGATGCCTGCCGGGGCTGCGGGTTGTTCGAAAGAGATACCGCGCCCCCGGAACGCAAAGGGCACAAGAAGGAACATGGATGGGTTTTAGTCAGTAAAAGTCTGACACTCCCTCCCGCCCCGCCCAGGGCGGGGGAAGTCATTTGATGATTTCCCATCGGTAAAAAGAAAAAAAAAAAAAAAAGCCTCTACACTATGTTGCGGGACGTCTTAACAGGATACCGTGGCCCCGGAACGTAAAGGGCAACAGAAGGAACAGGGTGGTTTTTTAGTCAGTAAAAGTCTGACAGTCCCTTCCGCCCCACCCAGGGCGGAAGGAGTCATTTGATGATTTTTACCACCTAAAAAAAAAAAAGCCTCTACACAATGCCCCGATTTTTCTAGGTCTTTTACCGCCCCCTTTAGGCCTTATTACAAGGTGGCATTTTCGCCTACTTTGGGAAAACTGGTCTAGAACAAATAAATGATCACAATGTTGTGAAGAACATGTGGCTTTCGGCTACGTTAAGCATCGTTTTTCTTTAAACATCGTTATTTACTCGGAAACCTTTGTGTACGTCGCCAATTTGCAGTTGAACGGTTTTTTCATAAACCGATGTTGCAGAGCGCTCCCGACGCGCCAGCTGTATTAAAAAATCAACCAGCCGTGTACAGTACCCGCCCCGTTCCAGCGTTGCAGCACTATTACAATTTAATCAAGCTTATATAAATTGTATAAGCCCTTAAAAACTGAATCCGATTTTGACTGTATATAATCCATTGCTTCATATATTTCATAGGGTCGTCTGCTCGATCAGTAACATTTTAATGTTTTTTTTTTTAAATACAAATATGAAAGGCTTTCATAATATTGTGTGGAGCGCAGTTTGGGTACTGGGGCCTGATTCTGTTCACAAAATGTTCTCTGATAACTTTGTTGACCTATCCTGCTGCGTTGAAAGTTCTATTACAATCGGATTGTTCATTCAAAAAAAACATAAGGACTTGAAATTTTTATATAAATTGCCGTAAGGCGTAATATATGTTAATTAACAGTGTTCATAAAATTTCGGCGCGCAATATAGCAAAACAATTTTTGTAGACAATGGTGCCGATTCCCTTGGTCACAATAAACTAAAATTAGACTATTTCCATATTTTTCTGTCCAATAAAACAAAAAAAGAGACTAATGTAAATAAGAGCTGTCAAATTTAGTCAATCTGACACATCCATGCAGTTATAGTTGACATCTTTAAATGTATGGATTAAAAATACGGAGAAGTTCAAGGCAAAACTAATTTGACATCGCTAACTTAGTTCTTTAATGTCACCGTCCTTTCCTTTCGCTGTTTGTCAGTAACGATGTCAATTCTCTAAATTTAGTCTAAACAATCCACGAATGTGCGGCCCACAATGAAACCTAACTTTGTCCTATTTGACTCTTGAATTAAAATAGTGTGATGACTACACTGATCTAGACACTCCAGGGTTAATATTTTTCTTCTGTAATAACAATAAAACAAACTATTCCACACAGCGGGCATCACCTACACGGTATTAAAGTACAACAACTGTTACACAGCTCCACGGACCAGAGTCCACGGTAAACGTTCGCGTCACGATGTCTTTCCATCGTGTATGAAACTATTGGTGATAGCAAAAAAAGTAACTTACTTTAAACAAGTAAACCAACTTAAAGCGCGGTGCTACTCAAATCGACGACACGGTTGGCGCAATGGCTGAGAGATTGGCCGCAGCTCTGCGTGTCGCAGGCTCGATTCCCGCAAGTAGCCTCGTGGACAAAGTCATGAAGAGAAGGATATAAGGCATTATAAGCGATCGTCACATAGTGACGTTTTCGCTTTTCAAAAATTTATCCATGGAAGGATTATAACAGAAAGTTAAAATTAAATACGAGTACCTTGCAGAAAATTTTGCTGGCTATATATGGGACGCGCGGTAACGAAACCATTGCGACTTCTAACTCGACGCCAACGCCATCTAGTTAGGAGTCGGGAAACATAGGACTCGCCGCATAATAATTTAAATAAATGGAAATGACTGATGCATTTGCTAATATTTATTTAAGAGGCAAAAAATAAAGGTTTAGTGAAATTTACCAACTCTATTTTTTTACTTTCTAAGCGCGATATAAGAAGTGAGGCGTAGCGGAGTACTTCACGTTTATAAAACTCACTGGAAACCCTAATTATTGATTAAACAATAATTAAATACTTGATTATTGTCTTAAAAACTTATAATAACTTATGTTCCAATAGAAAACAGATCAAGACACGTTTCTCTTCGTTTTTGTCTCTTGACATTTAGTGATGACACACAGAGATTAAAAAGGCATTTTGATAAAAATTTACTCCAGTAAAATATACAATATCAAATTCTCGAGATTAAGTATACTAGGTATACATATAAACAGGGTGGAAAAAATCAATAGATCCATAAGAGAAACCACTTCAAATTCTTAAGATAGTTTGTTTTCAGAAAGGACACGTACTTACATTTATTTTTGAAAAGAAAAAAAAAATAGTGACTGTTTTTTAGACGATAAATTACCTAAACCGGGAACCGAACCAGCTAAAAATAAAATAAAAAGTCCTGCTATTTTATTTCACTAGTCGATATAGATAAAATTTCTCGTAGGCCTGAACATTAATGTTTTTAATTAAATATTAAGTCACAATGATTGTAACGATATTGTAATTTTGAATGGTTCAAGTATCAATGTCTTGATAGGTAAATATCCTAGGACCTCCTTTTTAGAATAATTGACATAACGTAACATCACGCCTGTAATTCCCGAAGGGTTAGGCAGAGGTGTACCCATTAGTACACCCACATTTCGCCAGTTATGTTTGAATTGATGATAAAATTAAATTAATGTTATCTTGTATTTTTGCTCGTTTTTATTTTATTCAATTTGCGTTTTATCAATAATTTTGACATGATTTATAATTATTGTGATTGTACGTACTTTTGAATTTATAAAATATTTTTGTCTCAAAAAATCCTTTGATATATGATATGATTTTTGGCGAGACACGGCTCGGATCTTATATAGGTAAAAGATAAACTACTATAACATGCCGCGCCGTATTACTATTTCAATAATAATGACCAATTAATGACGCCGCTAGTCGAGCAACAATTGACACGCTGATTTGTTTTTGTTTCGGGAGCCGTCTCAGTACACACACATGCGTTGTGAGGCGCGCCATGTTCCGTAGTTTATCTCTAACATCTGTATTTTAAATTCATTTATTTCGTAAACACACCGTGTTCATGAAATTAATGAATTTAAATTTAAATTTTAAATTGACACACTTTGTATGACCTGTCTAAACACAATACCCCAATAAAATTTGAAGGACTAAACTCACGTCACTTATTTGCCAATTCAGTAGATTAAAAATAAACTAAATTCAAAACCACTGAAAATCAAATCTCGTCACCGTAAATCTGTATGTATGTAGGTATAGATTACAATCTAATTTGACTGTCAATTGAAAATTCAACTAACTGTAAAATTTGATTTGTAATTGCTTCCAAATTAATAAATAGTTAGTCAATTGAGTCGGAACAGAAGTGACGTCACAGCTGACTTTTGCCATACAAAATCTATGTGTGAATCGCGTTTTGACAGGTCATAAAATGTACGTCACTTGATTGGTGGCGACAACGCTTTATCTTAATTCGATGCTCTATCGAATACACAAAAAATATTACCAAGTACGAATTATACTACTTAATGAGACTAAGATATTATAGACTTAGCATTCTTATGTAACTTCGATAACAATGTTCCATGGAGCTGAACTGTTGATACAGTCGGAACTTCGGAAGCTGGCCATAGGAACTCTTTTATTAAACAATATAGCTTCGTTGTGCTTGGAAACATTGGCTTCATCTCGACAGCTACTATATTGCGCTATGAGTGTAATCTTAGGTCTGATAATGGAACCGGGACGAAAACCATAGGAACTTCTCAACTGAACAAAATTGTATGTATAGTAGACTCTGGCTGGTTGAGCCAAATGCAATCTATTTCTTATAATTATGAGATAAATATTATTTTTAAAATTAAAATAAGAACAGGCAGGCCGTGTGTCGACAGCTGTCAAGCCAACAACAATAAAAGTTATTCAATACACGAAGTTTAAAAGATTAATAAGTCTTTCAATAATAAACTAATATCCCGGTACGAGTAACAACCCACGTCCAGATGTTACAGGATGTACATACGTGAACAAACGATTGGTCATCTCTTAACTGCCATTGCTTAGGTAAATCTTTTTCATTATATTTCACCTTCTTTATTTTCTATAAAAGCAACAAGAATATTGTAACCAAGTTAAAAAAAAAAAAAACAAATCAAAAAAGTGTAGAATTCAAATATTCTACACTTTTTTAATAGACCAGGTGTCATAAATTAGATTATTTATTATTGATTATTTTAAATGAGTACCTCCTGAAATGTTACGAGGATGCCTAACTGCAGCTCGTATGTATAAGTATAGCTTAGTATACTTTGATTACTTAAGATAAAAGTTACCTGGAGCTAGGCCTGGCAGATCCCTCCCTGCTACCGCGCCCGACGACATGGACCTTGGATGAGGAGTACGCCCTGCCCATGCAGTTGACAGCCTCGCAGGTGTAAGTGCCGAGGGACGTGGGGTCCTCGGCATTCGCTGTGAGGGCGAACACATCGCCTGCCTTTATTTCGCGACTGTCCTGTAAATTTATGAGTAAAGTTTTAGAATCCAAATACATATATACAAGCGAAGGATTTACTCACTCACTCATCACGAAATATCGAAAACCGCTTGACGTATATATAATGTAGGATTTTCCAAATTTCACCCCCTAAGGGGATGAAACGAGGGTCTGATATTTATTCAGACGAAGTCGCGAGCAGAAGTTAGTTAATCGATAACGCAATATCAATATCAAGCTTCTGCCCGCGACTTCGTCTGCATGGGAATCAAGAATAACAGAAATATGTCCCTAGGACAGTCAGCAATTTTGTAGATTTCTATCAGTGAAATATTGTTTGTAATTGGATCAGTACTATTGTAGGTACTGGAACTACTAGTCCAATTTCATAAATACTGGATTTTCCTTTTGAGGTACATCATATCAGCCTATGGCCGTCCATTGCTGAACGTAGACCTCCCCCAAAGAGCGCCAAATATCCCGGTCTTGGGCAGTCCGCATCCATCCGCTGCCCGCCACCTTTGGTCCACCGTCCAGCAGGACGTCCCATACTACGTTTGCCTAAACATGGTCTCCACTCTAACACGTGTCTGCTGCACCGACCAGTCTGTCAGTCTGCAAATATGGCCGGCCCACTTTCACTTCAGCGTACTAATTTTGCGAACAATGTCGGTGACTTTAGTTCTGTGACGGATGACTTCATTGCGAATTTTGTTCCTCAGATAAACTCTGAGCATTGCCCTCTCCATCGCACGCTGAGCGACCTTGAATTTGAGGTACTAAACCCAAATAATATTATAACATTCGGCGTAAGGTGTCTTGTTACACCATTTTTTTTAGTAAGTGTTACCTTGGAACTCTCGTTATACAAAATAGACCCCGTGTCCCCTCTTAAAAGGTAAGACTTGCCTAGACTCTATTGTAAAGAGGTTTACCTTGAACCATCGCAGCACGGGTGTGGGGACGCCGACCACCTTGCATTCAAGTGAGACAGTCCCCTGCTCAGTCAGGAGCGCGCGGAGTTCTTCCACGAATTCAGGGCGCTTGTACGCTTTTGGTACTGTTACAACAAATTGTACAAAATAAATTATCTAGGCAAGAACTCGGTTTACATGGTTGTAAAGAAAAGTAAAAGTGGACTTAGAACAGTTTCTTTATTTTCTCTATTTAAAAAGACATTGCCATATACTAGAAATGTCTTCCGTATCGTGGGTGCGTTTACAAACATATAACAACCTAATCCGGAACAATCAGATGCAGGCCATACAAATATTTGTTCTCTACGGACATTGAACAAGCGACAAGCAGCGCAGTATCCCATCGGTTAGCCGCTGCGCCGAACGTGTAGTAAATTATTTTTTTAAAGGTTAAACACCTACAGGCTGGTATGACATAATCCTGCCTGTAATCCTCGAAAGGTTAGTCAGAGGTACACTCACATTTCGCCAGTTATGTTTAAGTCTCACGTAATAAGGGGCGAGCCTATTGCTATCAATCGGGCACAAATCCAGACTACGCGGCTGCCACTGAGAAATTCCTGATGGAAAAACCCAATAGCACTTTGCCCGACCTGGGAATCGAACCCAAGACCTCATGCTCTTTACACCACTAGGCCAACGAAGCAGTCAGGCAGGCTGGTATGAATAATATAATATTACTGAATGCCCCCCGAAAGCTTTACTTACCAAGTACGTTAAGATGCGCAGAGCAGCTGGCCCGGCCGCCCACGTTCTCCGCGGTGCAGGTCCATCGGCCAGCATCGTCCACACTAACAGCGGCCACGTCTGCACACCAGAAGTTGCCATCTCGAGCCAACGCTACCCGCTCCGCTTCCAACAAACGGCGCTCGTTGCGAAACCATGTCACCTGGGGAAATAAATGAAAACAAATTTCACTACTATTAGAAATGCAAAAGTTTAGATGGAGAGTTTGGGTAGGGTTTGGATATACGGCACAGAAACATGTTAGTCTGCAAAATCACATAGACTTTTTATCCTAAATAAATGTACAATTCCTGTAGGATAATATTACCAACTTTAACGCGGACGAAGTCGCGAGCAAAAGTTAGTAATTAATAACTTTATTACACTACTGTTCTAATTTATCTTCCAAAATTTTCTTTTGGAGGTCATGCCTTGGGCCCTCATGTATAAGTATCGCCATCATCGTTATTGATATTTGAGATACAAGATACAACCTCCCCTATAGTGCACCATAGCAAATAAGCTTCAAGTTTTAGCTTCATTAAGTGGTATACATATATCTAGTGAGATCTGGCTGGGTATATTTATCGACACAGTGGAAAAGACATTGTGAAAACTTCTACAGTGAATTCAGTTCACAATGATACAATTTTTATTCTGATGCAACTGTCCCATATAAATATGCAACACCCGCATGATCTAACATGGTATAGAACAGCAGAGTTCACTGCTTATATCATCATCACTGTCTACCCCTTTCCCAACTATGTTAGGGTCAGCTTCCAGTCTAACCATATGCAGGTGAATACCAGTATTTTACATGGAGCGACTATCTGACCTCAACAATCCAGTAACTGGGTAACTGCGAAACCACTTGAGACGGTGATCAAACTTTCAGGCTAATAGTCAGAAGCGGGACGCACTCGGGGCGTACGGGTAGTCACCCGTAACGACTGTTAAACGAATCCACGTATGACAGCCGGGACCAACCGAGGCACGGGCACCCATTCACGGACCAACCCCGGCAAGCGTGGCTTAACCTGAAGGATCGACTGTGCGCCTGTTATTACTTAGCCACGAGCTCCTCAAGAATTTATTTCTTATAAGCGATGAAAATTGTTAAAGGGGGGGCAGACTAGAATCGTGTGAATCTATTGTAAAAGTTTGTGTCACGATGGATATCCATTCCATCTTGTACCTATGTTATAGACAAACCACCCGTTCATTATATTGAGACCCCTAGTTATAAAAATAATAACTGTTTAGTTCTGTCAGAATTTTCTTCTATGTTTTGTCAGTTACTATTTAAACTTATAACTTAAGTTAATAACAATAGAAACAGTTGCTTATTCTAAGCTGAGTGAGGCTCGCCGAGCCTGGAGACCCTGGAGCATGTCTACTTGATTGCGTTCATTCGTATTGCCTGCCCACGATCGACAAGTCCCACCTTGTACCGCTAAAATATTAAAAACTTTTCATGGAATCCGGCGAAAAAACTTGCAGCTCAAAAGTTTTACGATTAGGATTTTTACACAACTGATCTTCACATCAAGAAGATAAAAATAGACTGCTCCAGAAGATGAAAAATATTTTGATAAACTGTACTTTTATTAGTTAGAACGCAACTATGTTAAATAAACAAACATTGTACACAAAGTAAGTAAATTAAAACAAACGCCAGCTGCAATCCACTCACTAAAATCTAAATTCATATGAATTAATCTCATCTCTCAAATAGTACCCATTTGATTGACCATTTATTCAAAATTTAGATTCAAGTGAATGTTTGCATACCAAAAATATTCTGGACTTAATTAAATTTTCTTTTAAAATTCAACCTTAATTATAATTGACGGCTTTCAATAATTCATTTCAATAGTTATTTTCACAAGAAGAGCGCAGAGCGTTGCTATTTCCGTCGAAATTTCCAATTCGCTGTGGCATTTCGTTATTAATTTGAAGAGCAATGTTCATTCGCAATATTGGTGTATCGAGATTGAAATGGTCGGTAATATGAGCCATCACTTTGTGCTTATCTACATATCTAGATCAAATGTTTGACGTTGGGAAATTAACACATCAAAGCTTATTAATAGAGTGGCTTAGATTTGTACACAAAGAGCCCTAGAGATCTAATATGTAGATAATCTGTGAGTGCGATCTCTAATACAAGATAACACAGTACCCTGTTCCTGACACAGCTCACTAACAAATATGACATGACCACACATTCACACCGGCTGTCAAAGCGATTATTAATTAAATTATAAATTGTTAAAATAATGTTACTGTTCAATAAACAATGGATTAGCTCCACGTTTTAGTAAATGGGCTTTATAAGTACCTTTTAATTTAATGTTGTATTTATTGGAAAACCACCACATTGTAATCGGAATAAAATTAAATTACGCATAAATCAATGTAAAAATATCCACTTTCGATAATATTTCGCACGCTTAGCCCGCCATCTTTGTTTTTCCGGGAGCTGTCAGAAGAAGCGCGGGAACTGAATAACAGCTTATAAATACGTACAACGGATGCGGTTCGAAATAGACGAATTATGTCACGAGCAGCGTTGTTGGACATTCCGATGAATCTCAAGGTTCTTGCGTAGCGTTAATGAAAATGTGTTACGGGCAAACGTGGGTCGTAGTACACTCGACGAGACGCGAAAGAAATGTCGACGATTTGTAAAACTCCTTCCAACTTCTGTTCTTAATAGTGGAAATTGGCTCCACTTCAATATATTTTACTTTGTGTATCTACGTACTAAGTCAGAAATCAGACTATTGCGTAAATTACTATCAAGATTCCATAAATAGAATATTGCAGTTTCTCTCGAACATTAAGGAAATGTGTGGGCACAGTGTTAGATATTATTTCTGACTTGTGATTTTTTTATTATTTTCTTACAGCAATTCCGTCTCAATTTATTACACTCCACACAATCATTACGTCATGAAACTTTTATAAAAAAACTTATTCTATTTTGGAAACGAATAAAAAATTGTTCTTTATTCTATGAGTTCGTTCGAATTTGTAAAAATCAGTTTTCTCATGAAGTACCTGCTGTTGGGAAGCTGCACTATCTCCGAATGACATGGCTATATTATATTTGGTATATTAATTTAATAAGCATTGCACCCGTGCGAAGCCGGGGCGGATCGAAGGTTCGAAGGGTTAAGCAGAGGTGTACCCATTAGTACACCCACATTTCGCCAGTCATGTTTAAGTACTTCGAGGCTGCTACTGAGAATTCTCGATGGAAAAAATCAATAACACTTTGCCTGACCCGGTAACCGAACCCAAGACCTCATGCCCAGCAGTCGCACTGCAACCACAAGACCATGGAGGCAAACAAAAGGGCATCAAATAAATCTTTAAACTTTTAATCAGCGACAGTGGACAACTGGACACCTGTTGTATAGTCTTATTTCTGTCCTACCACAGCGCTGGACGCTACTACCCGATGCTACCAACTATTAACATAATTTTGATTAAACTAAAAACGTTAGGAATGTATTTCAATTTTAGTTATATTTAGTTTCATGGAATGTCACCGTTAATTGTAAATTAAGGGACTAAAAGCTTTTATGTGCCAACATTTTGGCCTCGATAAAAGATCACTTTGGCTCAAGAAAGGCAATACAATATAATCATGTTTTTAATGGCTATAATTTATTTATTTATTCGTCGCGTAATAAAACACCGGCGAAGTGCGTGTCGGTCTCGCGCGCAATGGGTTCCGTACCACCATACAATGTTTAACAATATTTTTTTATTATTTATACATAACATAACATCACGCCTGTAATCCCCGAAGGGTTAGGCAGAGATGTACCCATTAGTACACACACATTTCGCCAGTTATGTTTTTAGTCCCATGTAATAAGGGGCGAGCCTATTGCCATCAACCGGGCACAAATCCATACTCCGAGGCTGCTACTGAGAAATTCCTGAAGGAAGAGTCCAATTCCAAGCAAAAGTCCAAGTTTGCCCGACCTGGGAAACAAAGCCAAGACCTCATACACAGCAGTCGCGCTTGCGACCACTAGACCAACGAGGCAGTCATTTATTATATTCAAGGTTTATTTATTGAAACTATGCAAAAAATACAAAGGTGGATTGTCTACGGTCAACCAAAGGTGGCGAAGAGTATGGTAGGTGCAAATTATTGTACTATACAAACAAAATAAGAGATTTTACAATTTTTTTTGTACAAAAGCTTTTTATTTTTCACTTTTTAGTGCTTGTGTGTTAATGTTTGAAATCCTTACATAAAGCCCTTTCAAACAATACCTCACACGATATATTTAATTTTGGAAAGTGGTAGGGGGTTGACGTACCCCCTCCCCACTTCCTTCAGTCAGTCATCGACTACACGTATAAACAAAGCAATTTGTCTTGTTACCGCGGTTCTGCTGTGATTTTATAAGGAGTTCCGTTCTATATCTCCAAAGTTCATAATCAGATCATGACAATATTCCTATGGGACCTATTCGGAACTATACTCTTTCAAACAAAAAAAGAATCATCCAAATCGATTCATAATTGGCGGAGTAATCGTAGAACAAACACACAAAAAAAAAACATACGCGTCGAATTGAGAACCTCCTCCTTTTTGAAGTCGGTTGAAAAGAATACCTATGTATGGAGTACCCATTCTTCTCCATACGAGTTTTTTTTCGCAAAGCTATACGTACGTTACAACAGATTATGGTTTGATTTCAACGTAATGCACCAATATTGAGGAATGAATTTCTACTGTGAGAAGAACCGATGATCCCGAAATTTTGCATATACGTTGTCAGGTGTACAAAAAAGAACATAAGGTCCCTTTCATTCCGAAAAAAAGTACTGTTCTCGAGATAAATCACAAACACGTTCTAATGATGATAGATGGCGCCACATGCTGTTCGAATCATGATCTTTTAATATAATTTGCGAGCGAAGCCGCGGGCGAAGCCTAGTTCATAATAATTTAGCATTTATCTATGAGATATGTACGGTTGCAGATGAGGATACAAAAAGAACGATATGTTTTACTTAATTAATGAAATTATTACAGTAATTAGGTACCTAAATATAAAGGCGTGTTAAATGTTCGTGAGAACGTTAAGTGGCATATTATTACACGAAATTATCAGTCATTGGTGATTCGATGCTTTGATCACACGAAGGCGAAATTATAGGAACGCTGAGAGGGCAAATCTCACGGCGCTGGGTGGCCGAGCGCTGTGCGGTGTCAGCCACCATTGTTGCTGCATTTTAGGTTTCCTTACTATAATTGTGAGTTCCGTCAGCTATGTTTACAGGAAGATTTTTTTATCAGATTCCAAGTTTTGATATTATGATATTTATTAAAAATAACAAAGTGCGTGTTTTTTTTTTCACTCAGTACTAAAATAAAAAAATTATTTAACATTATATATAGCATCACATAACGATAGTTGTCCTAAAAGAGTAATTGTTTGTGTAAATGCGCCTGGCCCCGCCTCCAAACATTGATAACATAACATAACATCACGCCTGTAATCCCCGAAGGGTTAGGCAGAGGTGTACCCATTGGAACACCCACATTTCGCCAGTTATGTTTTAGTCCCATGTAATAGGGCGCGAGCCTATTGCCATCAACCGGGCATAAATCCATACTCCGAGGCTGCTACTAAGAAATTCCTGATGGAAAAACACAATAACACTGCCCGACCTGGGAATCGAACCCAAGACCTCATGCACAGCAGTCGCGCTTGCGATCACTAGACCAACGAGGCAGGATTGATAACAATCAAAACATAAGTTACAAATTTTCATACTTTCACGGGCCGTCTTAAGAGAAAAGTGTGTCGTATTCTGGATATAAGTAATATTTTATTTTGAAAATTTTACATGCCATTTTTTTCAAAAATGAAAGGAAAAATTGTTGCATAAAGTCTTTGAAAGACACCTAATGCTTCAACAAAATTTGGAACGTGATACAAAAATCTTCCTGTGTATAACATGTGCAAGCATGTTATACACAGGAAGTGGGTGCGTTTAGAAACATATAAACAAACATACACAAACAACTATCTGTACGTCATACAAATATTTGTTTCGTGCGGTAATCAAACCCACGATACGCAGCACTGCAGCTAATGGCTTAGCCACTGCGCTAACCGTGCCGAAAATTTAATTAATGTTATGTCTACAACCTCCATATTAGAACAGGCTCATTAGCATATCAGCTCCATGTCTGGGACGGCGCGCATCACCTGCGAAGCTTCTCGCACTGCAAATGCCCTCAGGCAGTAACCCTGTATTTACATGTATATGCACAAACATAACATACTCTATATCGACTGGCTTAAAACTCAAAATAGAAATATTCAGACAGATATTTTAAAAAGCTTGCTACACGTAACTCGCTTTTGTCGAACAAACTTTTAACCGATCAGAACTGGTGAACAACAAGTCAATTTTATCTATAAATGGTTGTAGATAAAATTGACTGCCTCGACTGGTCTAGTGGTTGTAAAGTGCGACTGCTGAGCATGAGGTCTTGGCTTCGATTCTCAGGTCGAGCAAAGTGTTATTGGATTTTTCCATTAGAGCAGCCTCGGAGTCTGGATTTGTGCCCGGTTGATGGCAATAGGCTCACCCCCTATTACATGGGACTAAAAACATAACTGGCGAAATGTGGGTGTACTAATAGGTACACTTCTGCCTAACCCTTCGGTGATTACAGGCGTGATGTTATGTATGTACTTTTGACAGTCAAAGAGTCTGTCAGTGAGTCAAAGAGTTGTAGTAAGGTGGGCCTCCATGGAGAAGAACGAGCAAAAACTCCACGGACACATTTTTAAACAAAAATTTGACAAAAATCTTGGTTACAATATGATTGTTGCTTCTGATGTGAAAACAATGAAGGTGGTAAAAAAAAGAAATAGTAATTTAAGCAGATACCCAATACCAACCGACAGCGCCCATTTACGAACATTTAATTCTATATATTACCTCTATAATTAAACGTAAGCATATGGCTATAGTACGATGACAGGCGAGATGAGGCCAGTTTCTGAGAAGCCTATGATGACAAGCCTATGCAGGGCAAACGGATTAGTTACATCGCAATTATAGCAATGTTGGTAATTATCTAAATTGCGAATTCGTGGAGAAATATACATACATATTTCGAAAGGTAAGTTAGCACGACTAACGCGATAAAAACACGGCAATACGCACCGCCGCAGTTGGCGGTGAAGCGGATTTCGTGTCGCATTGGCCTCTAAGAAATCCGTTTGATGCCTAACACACGTACGCCGCCCGACCGCGCGGTCAAGCGGTGCTCTTGCTTTTACCGCCACCGCCCTCCGCGGCGCGGCGGTGCGCGGTGCCGTGTGTTAATCGCCTTACAGATATTGGCCCAAGAATTTCTAATGAGTGGATAATTTCAATATTGTTAAACAGGTTAATGTAGAATACAACTCACTAATAATGCCGGAGGACAAAACCCTATTTTGGTATTGACCCGATATGCACACAAATCATAAA
The DNA here is from genome assembly GCA_949774945.1 of Hoplodrina ambigua. Lineage (NCBI taxonomy): Eukaryota > Metazoa > Arthropoda > Insecta > Lepidoptera > Noctuidae > Hoplodrina > Hoplodrina ambigua. Next base: position 3,814,169 of record OX458963.1, on the reverse strand, counting down.
AATCGGTCCAGCCGTTTCGGAGGCCGGGGTTGAGGGTCGTCTTAACAGGATACCGTGGCCCCGGAACGCAAAGAGCTACAGAAGGAACAGGGTGGTTTTTTAGTCAGTAAAAGTCTGACAGTCCCTTCTGCCCCACCAAGGGCGGAAGGAGTCATTTGATGATTTTTACCAACTAAAAAAGCCGTTTCGGAGGAGTTTTGTAACCAATACGAACACGAGAATTTTATATATTTTATTATTAGTAGGATTCGTGTTGAGAATTGCCAGCATAGTTACCTCCTAGAATTTGACGAAGATGCAAAACTGCACTTTGCAAAGAGCAATAATTAATTAATCTTTTAATTAGCCTTTCAGCGCGCAGTGAAGCAGCCAAGATGTTTTTTCTAACGAAGTTTATTGAAATTTGCCCTTCAGACAGTATTACACTTCTATGGATTTTAATTTACTTAACGAGAAAATGATTACCTGTTAAGTACATTAATTTTCACAAGTTAGTTCGTAGAAATATTTTTCTCAGTTCTTGTACGTTTTTTTCTTGAGTAATTTTTCAACATCGCAATAAAATTTTAAGAAAATGGGGCGTCGCAACTACCGTTCTGTATATAATTTTTCAGGGGTTTCCAAGTTGTGTGTTTCAACGCACTAAAAGTGCATGTAAATGCATGTGGCCGCGATTAAAAATTTGGTTCTGTCATAAAAAATCAAGAACATTTGCTTCAAATGGTTTTAAAGAGTCTATACTAGCGCTTTACAGCTTTGCACACCGGTAAAAAGTATTAATAAAAAAAAATATACAGGGTGTTTGGAAGATGAAACAGACTGTTTATATTTTCTTTTAATAAATGAGTTTATTTTCAAAAAGCGTGCAATGGCTTTCTAAATCGACTCACCTTACACTCCGTAGAGCTGACGATCTCGACGAGGAACCGGGTCCTGGTGCCAACCTTCACGGTGAGGTCCTGCAGACGTCGCAGGAAGGTTGGGGGGTCCTCGCCGGTCGGAGCCTCGTCGGCACAGACCTCGAGACGGAGCTGACTGGTGTCGCTACCGGCTGCATTGCTCGCCTGAGAACGAAAACGTTTTAATTATTTATAACATAACGACATAACATAACAAAGATTTAATTATTTATAACATAACGACATAACATAACAAAGATTTAATTATTTATAACATAACATCACACCTGTAATCCCCTAAGGATTAGGCCCCATTAGTACACCAATATTTCACAAGTTATCTTTAAGTCCCATGTAATAGGGGGCGAGCTTAATGTCATCAACCGGGCTCAAATCCAGACTCTGAGGCTGCTACCGAGAAATTCCGGATGGAAAAACCCAATAACATTTTGCCCGACCTGGCAATCGAACCTAAGACCTCATACTCAGCAATCGCGCTTTGCGATCACTAGACCAACGAAGCAGTTAGTTGTAAAGACCTACAATAGTGCCGATTCCCTTGTTCACAAACTAGACTAAATTACGAGAATTGACATCTCTTATTAACATACAGCTAAAGGAAAGGACGGTGACATTAAAGAACTAAGTTAGCGATGTCAAATTAGTTTTGCCTTGAACTTTTCCGTATTTTTAATCCATACGTTTTAAGATGTCAACTATAATTGTATAGATGTGTCAGATTGACTAAATTTGACAGCTCTTATTTACATTAGTCTCTTTCTTATTTTATTGGACAGAAAAAGATGGAAATAGTCTAATTTTAGTTTAGTAAACAGCTAGTTCCCGGCATGGTACGATTCCCTGAATTAAAAAGACCAGTTAAGTGCTATTCAGACTCGCTTATGGAGGGTTCCATACCATCCTTGAAAATATAACATTATAGTATCGACCCGCAAAATACGGAAATCAAAAAAAAAAAGTCATCATCTGCCTAGCCTTTTCACAACTATGTTGGGGTCGGCTTCCAGTCTAACCGGATGCAGCTGCATACCAGTATTTTACATGGAGCGACTGCCTATCTGACCTCCACAACCCAGTAACTGGGTAATACGATACCCCTAGGTAAGACTGGTTGTCAGACTTTCAAGCTTCTAACGATTCGTAACGACTGTCAAAGATCCACGTATGACAGCCGGGACCAACAGCTTAACGTGCTTTCCGAGGAACGGAATGATGTCAGTAATGTCTAAGATAAACTTTAGAAAGTACATATGGATTGAAAAAGTCACATTGGTACTTGCCCGGATTCGAACCCACAACCTCATGCATGAGAGGCGGGCACCTTAACCACTAGGCCATCACGACATTAAGAAAATAAGTAAGGTCTCCCTATCATTTTCAACTGTTTTTTATTTTTATTATTTGTTGTTATCCCGGCAATAGAAATACACATTCTGTGAAAAAAAAATCTCCAGCTATGGTTTATGAGATACAGCCCGCTGACAGGCGAACGAACGGACAGCGGAGGCTTAGTAAAAGGGTTCCATTAGCACCCTCGAGCACTGAACCCTAAAAAGACCGCAATAATGGGAAGAAGTTTCGGCTTTTAAAGTATATTTTTACATCCGTTACGTTAACGATCCAAATCAGAATACACATACATAAACTCACACCTTTTTCCCATGGAGTGTAGGCAGAAACCACAGAACGCCATCTGCTTCGATCCTTACATACTCCTTTCGCTTTATCTACGTTCGTACATTTCGTCATACAAGCACGCCGGTAACGAGTACAACGCACCTGACCTTTCTTAAGAAACTCATCAATAAGGTCAGTGTAGATCTTCCTAGGGCGACCCCTCCTTGCGTTGCCACTCACCTCTGCCATAAAAATACCTTTTGTTAATCGTATTTCATTCATCCTCTAAATATGATCGAACCATCTAAGCATACCCTTTCCAAATCCAGCAATAGTAATAAAAATAGCGGCTAAACAAAAGCCACTTAGAAAATGGTTGAGAAAATAAAATTAGTCTTTGCCGAGTCTCAATCCGTAACCCTAATTCGAGAACCAAGCCGCAGAACCTTTTAGCCAATAAATATAAAACAACACTAAAAAGTAGAGCAAGACCCGAAGCTTCGACTTTCCAATGTATTTTTTTATTAAATAAGGGGTGAACCTTACCTCGAGGCCGGACGACAGCGACTGTAAACATATTATATTCCATAGGTTTAGCTAGAATTTAAAATGATCTTGTGAACCAGGCTACTAGAACATGTCGACGTCTTGTGGTAACACGAATAGATGCAATTACGATCGATAACAATTTACTTCGGTCAAGTCGGCTTAGAAGCAAATATTTGAATTTACGATACAAGCGGGCGGCGAGGCGCGGCGCGGCGTGGCGTGGATAGCCGTTCATAGTTTGTATAGCAAAATTCTATCCACGCTCTGCCTATCTTTGGTGTAATTGTAATGTACGTGGCGAGAGTTGGAATATTGTTAGTACAGTATTGAACTTTATTAGACTAAGAATAGAGCTTTTATTTACTTTGTAAAACGGATAAACAAATCTCGTTTCTGCCATCAACCGTCGCCCATCGGCGCTGTTAGCGATGGACATCTTTTGGTGTAAAAAGGTAAGCGTGATTTCAATTCACGCCCATCCCATCCACGCTCTGCCTCGCTGGTGTAAAAGCACCTCTTTCTTTATTTATCAATGTCGATAGTCCAACCGAACTATCAGTTTCCTTTTCGGCCTAGTATCGGTAAAAGAACGGGTTTCGGCTTTGTTTCGATTTGTCTGCCATCCGGCCGAAACAGTAACTACTTTCAGGCGGTTTCACGCAGCGATCGACTATGTTCGCTGGACTGAGCAGCAAGCCACAAAGTGCCATTTTACCGTCTCCGCGCTCACATTTGTGTGTCGTCTCATGATTTGCTTTGCTTGTTTTGTTTGTGTTAGTTTTAAACTGATGATGATAATATTTTATTTTTATTCCCACAATAGCAATAGCAATGGCAATAGGCTCGCCCCCTATTACATGTGACTAAAAACACAACTGGCGAAATGTGGGTGTACTAAAGGGTAAACCTCTGCCTAACCCTTCGGGGATTACAGGCGTGATGTTATGTTATGTTATTCCCACAAAAATATGACATTTTATGGAAGTTTGGTTTTGGCCAAAACAGAGACCGGATTCGGTTTTGGTTTCGGCCATTAAAACTGATTTTGGTCGGGCAGTACGATGTTGCCTAAAATTCATTTTAGCAAAAACTGAACTAATAAATACTTTTTATTACAACATATAAATACTCTATTTGTATTTTAAACTAGTTAATGACATCTGACATTTTAATTTTAAAAAAAATTGTCGTGGATTTTCTCATTTTAATATTTCATATTAATTTTGTACGTTTACGTTTAGCTTAAAGCTAAATATTGGTAATATTGGTTACGGCGACGCAGCTTGTAAACAAATAAGCCCAAGGCCCGTGTATTTTAGATAGTAGTGCCACCGAAATATCGAAGATTCTCGATAGAAATCAATTTGCGCGTCCCTTTATCAACATCGTAGTTCCAACATTTCGTACGTACCTAGAACACGGAGAATCTGGGGTCCTTTTGTAGGAAACTAGAGAGGCGATAGTTTGTAGCCCCTTGGAACTAAGTTTAGTATTTGATGCTAGATAGAACGGGGCTGTCATCGTCAAATAATGACAAGTCTATAAGGCTGGGCGCAGACGTCCGGTTTCCGAATCAGGTCTCCGAATCAGGAAGCGTGTATATACATACACATACATACATACTACACACATACATGTAAAAAAATGTATGCATGTGAAATTAAAGTTAAAAAGAAATAAAAAGGAAAATCTGCCTCGTTGGTCTAGTGGTCGATGTTTTTTTAACACACGCAGTTTTTTTAGCGTACAGCCGATGTAAAGGGAAATCGTACAAACACCCGGTGTACAAAAAGGAAAAATGAAAATTGCATTTATTTTGTGAATATTGCAAATATGTCGTACACGTAAATGCGGCTGTACCTTGCATAAAAAGTACAGAGTGGTCACAATAAAAAAAGTATGTTAAAAGCATTTTTTATTTTAAAAAACCCTTATTTTTATTGTTGCTGACCCAACATACTTTGTACCGCTAATATATATTTTTTTCTTTAATAAGAACCATTCTTCTTACAAGAACAAACACACAAAAAAATTGTGAAACTGGTTCACGCGTGATGCTGTGACGAAGGGAAATAGGGATTCATTTTTAAATATATAAAGATGTGCCGTTTTTACAAATAAATGATTTTATATTATATTATTCTTTACTAAATACAAGACAGGACATATATGGTCACGTTAGGCGGCTTGCCACGGTTAGTTTAAAGCCGTGACGGTTTCCAGGTAGTGAAACACTATCGTAACAGATTTCACAAACTAAACTTATTACTGGTAAATGGAATTAAACCATCGAGAATTCATGTCCTCGCGACGCGACGGGTCAATGACACAGGGACGTGCAACTGTATCAAAAGCGATGGAACGTAGTTTTGTAAAGTTGCATGACTAGATGTGAATGTGTACCATTCACACCATTCAGCCTTTAAGCAGTGGCTTCCAGGCTTGATTTGTAGACGAGATATTCGAGTTCAAAGGAAACTTTGAAGCTTGGTTGGAAGTATCGATAGACGACCTCGTAACATCACATAACATCACGCCTATAATCCCCGAAGGGTTAGGCAGAGGTGTACCTATTAGTACACCCACATTTCGCCAGTTATGTTTTTAGTCCCATGTAATAGGGGGCGAGCCTATTGCCATCAACGAGGCACAAATCCAGACTCCGAGGCTGCTACTGAGAAATCCTCCTCCTGAGACAACCGCGTTTGTAGAAAATATTATGTTATACGTAATGATAAATACACCTTTTAAAAACACACAATTTCTGAATCAATTCTTCTACAATAATGCACTAATAAAATTATAAAGAGGAAAGATTTGATTGTTTCTTTGTTTGCATTGAATAGGCTTTAAAAATACTGGACCGATTTGAAAAATTCTTTCACTGTTGGGAAGCTATACTATCCCCGGGTAACTTAAGCCACATTATATTTCATTATCAAAAAATTAGGGATCCTTAATAGTTTGTAAATAATTCTTCTGTATAAACATAATATTGTATGAATAAATTTAAGTATAAATTTGCTTAATCTTGTAATACAAACGTTAACAAAAATATGTAGCTAGTCAGATCATCAGGTACAACGCAGTCCCAAAACATAGCAGAACTATAACGGTACGATTGACAACCTAAATAGGATATATCTAACAATCTAATCAATGTCTTCCACTACCAAAACAGCAAAGTCAATAGGCTTCAACAATAGTCACTAACCTGACCAGTGATACGGAGAAGTTCCTCCGAATCATTGATCTGAACATCGCACTGTTAACTGTGACTACAATACATTTAGACAAAGCAACGTTACAATGTTATCTTACAGTACAGATAAGGCAGTATACTCACTTGTAGTGTATACACATTCGTGTCGCCGGTCCGAGCCGCGGATACGGTCAGTCGGACGCCGCTTGCATCGTCTGTCGCCGTGAACCGTTCGTCTAATGATGCTCCCGCGCGACTCCTGTACATTTTACAACAAAATTTTGTTATTAAGAAGGGCTTAAGAAACGAAATTGGGTATTTGACACATATAATTTCAAAACAATTTCTGAATATCCGATTTTTAATTTTTTTTAAAATTAAAATTTTTAAAAAATTAAATTAGATTTTTTAAAATTAATAGTAAAAAAAATATTTTGGTTGCTTTGAAATTGAAAATAGTTAATCAATTGACTTGGCAAAAAAGTAACGTCATTATTTATTAAGGCTATACAAATTCTATGGGAACTTTGTTTTGACAGAACATGAAAAGTATTGATAGATGGTCTCAAGTACCCAATTGAGGTTTAAAATATTATAAAGTTGGTAAATTACATCATTATGGTGTCTTAAAATACATATAAATAAACTTCATTCCTTTTATACATCATGACAACATTTTGAATAAATTTGGGACTACTCTATGGCATTCTATGTATGGTCACATGATCAAAATTAACATAAAGATGAGGTATGACATGATACTAGAAGTACTTTTACTTGTTATAATATGATTTATGAGACACATATAATGAAACATTTAGGTGCTCTGATATCTTGAGATAAAGAACCTGTAAAAAATACTATATCCTACAACAATTTTTAACAAGAAAGTAATACTATTATAGTAAAATAGACGATTTTTTTTGTTTGTTTGTTTAAGCGCCCTAAACTTTGAAACTACCACAAGAATAAAAAAAAATCTTGTCTATAGGATAGCCAGATTTGTAAGGAATATTATAGGCTATATAACATCACGCTACGACATACAGTACCGGAGCAGTAACTAAAAACATAACAACACTGTTAAAAAAAATCCTCGGACCAAACCACAGGCAGAAGCTAGCTGATTAACAAAACCAATACCAAGGTAACAAACAACATAACTTGACAACAAATAATTCCACTTCAATATCCGCCTAAACTATCCGAAAATATCCGAAAACCAACCTATATGCAACGTCACTAAAATCAAAGAAAACACGACTTGCATGGCGCATAGAAAATCACGCGACCGTATGAAAGACAATGACTGTGTACGACCAGGAGATCGGGTTACATAGAGGACGCTGGCATGAGAGGTATCTAGGTATACAGTATACAAACGTAGAATGGCTTGTTTACAATTGTAATTAATTATAAGATAGAACAATTAATTATATCCACTGTGGCTTTACCATAATGAGTTCAATAGACGGATGTGATGGCATAATTAATATAATTGACTAGAGAATAGAAAATATGTATACTAATATTATAAAGATGAAGAGTTTGTTTGTTTGTTTTGTTGAACGCGCTAATAACTTTGGATATTGTTATGGATAGTCATACAATTTATCGAGAAAGACTGTACGCTATGTAACATCACGCTACTGCCAATAGGAGCGGAACGTAGAAAATGTTGCAAAAACGGGAAAAAAATCCTTTTAAGAGCTTCCGTTGCGTGCGCTGATCGCAAATTTTATTTAAACAGATTAAAATTATTTTTATTTTAGCTTAAATTCATAGAGAATTCGTTCCTGACGGAGATCCTACGACAGCACTTTTTTATCTATACTTCATACACGTATATATACAAATTAACAAAAAAGTGTCTGTTTGTAATGTTAAAATAACGGCAATGAAATATAATTTTTTACAATTTCTGTCTGTCTGTCTGTTAGTTTCGTCTAATCTACGGAACGGCGGCGCCGATTTTAACGGGACTTTTACTGGCGGGTAGTTTTTTTTTCAGGTGGTATAAATCATCAGTTGAGTCCTTCCTCCCTGGGCGGGGCGGAAGGGACTATCAGACTTTTACTGACTAAAAAACCACCCTGTTCCTTCTGTTGCCCTTGACGTTCCGGGGCCACGGTGTTCTGTTAAGACGTCCCACGATCCCGGCACTGGCAGATAAGTGGTGGTACCTTAAGCTACTTTTAATTTAGAAAAAAAATAAGGGTTCCACGCAAAAAAATAAAACCTCGCAGAAAACCGTCATGGACTAATTTGAATAATATTTGTTGAATACAAACATGTGGGTAGAACAGTTGTGACAGACACACAGATCCGTAAGCGTTAGAACACGTCTAGCGTGTCCTAATACGTGAGCGTTGACAAATCTTTACTCGGTAAAAGTATGACTTAATTAGTAGGTAGCTAAGTTCTGCTGACAAATTTCAGATTGCCAACGACGCTAAGGGCGAACTTCAACAAACTTTTATAACTAGAATACTTGAGTGCATAAAATTGACGTCTGACTGTTTTGTACGGATTTACTGGCGAAAATTAACATTTACTCTGTCTGCGATTTCGTGCGTTAATTTACGTCTTTGGTTACTACTCCGCTCCCGTGGACAGTAGCGTGATGATATATAGCCTATAACTTTCTTCGATAAACAGGCTATATACAAATAGCAAAAGATCTTTTAAAACCCCCTCCCCCCACCCTCCCTCTGCCTAAACCTTCGGGGATTACAGGCATGATGTTATGTTATATGTTATTTTTTTTTTACAAAATACGTTTTATTTTATTAGACCTGTAGTTTATGAGCACTTTCAAACGTACAAACAAATTCTTCAGTTTTATAATCTTACTACAGTTGTAAATGCGAAAGTTTGGAAGGATGTTTGTTACTCAATCAGTTCGGAACGGCTGACGGATCTGGATGAAATTTGGCATAGAGAGAATACCACATGGATTTTATCACTAAAAATTTACACCTCCTGTGGCATAATATAATTTTGAACTAATATGGGAACGAAGTCGCGGGCAGAAGTTAGGCTAAGTCAGTATAATCAACATAATATAAGGAATAAGCAGAGGTGTCACCATTTTTACACCCACATTGCGCCAGTTATGTTAAAGTTCCATTTAATCCAGACTCCGAAGCTGTTACTGAGAAATTCCTGATGGAGTATCCCAATATCATTTGCCCGACCTGGGTATCGATCTAGACCAACAAGGCAGTCGAAGGTGCTGAGTATATATTTATTTGGAAATATACAGTAGGAAAAATTATACATAAACCTACTATGTATTTTTTTTTTTTGCCAAGTCCGCGCTGAGAAAAAGAAGTAGACTAGTCTGTGATTATGCAAATGATCTTAAATAGATATGACGTAGTGATGAATGGAAGCCGTTGGCTTGTAAAGCTAATTTATTTCTAGTTACGTTGTACTGAACGCGCGCGTTATTTAGATTTGACGGCGCGCCGGCTCCGACAGCGTTGAAAACGAAACGAACATAACTATTCGCAGAATTTTTGAGAGCATGTTAACTGTTGGCGGCAGCCTTTATCAGAATATATTTTTGCTGTTGGACTATCGATTTTTACTGTAGGTACAATTAACAAAAAAGACAGGTATGCGAGTCATCAGATATACTTACCTATATTTCGACTTTAGTTCTATTCAGTAACTTGACAGTTCAAAGAAAAATAATATTACCATACTACAACTAATAGTGTTGGGGTAGTGAACGATTTTACGTAAAGAACGAATGAAAAAAAAATGATTTGATACCAAGTTAAAGTACATTATTTAAGTTCATTCAACTTCCTCACTATCTTTTTTTGTATCAAAATCTGGTAACCCTTTAACTGTCAAGTTACTGAATAGAATTAAAAGTCGAGGTATAATTGAAGTTTTTTAGAAACCGATAGATGTTATGAAATGTAATTTAAAAGGTGTAACAAGCAGTTCATTAATTAGGTTCAGTTTCAATAGAAGACATACATCAGTTTCTAAGAAAATTTCAACTATATCTGATGACCCTGGATACCTATTTCTTTTGTTGATTGTACATAGATTTGTATTGGTGTCAGTTATTTTGTAGAAAAATATAGGGATAAATATCCGTTTTAAACCCTAGTGTTTGTAAAAAGAACCAGTAGTTAGGCGCTTGCTCTCATCTAACCATTTTATTATTTAACAAGTTTATGCCCGCGAGTTACTCTGCGGAGTTTTATTATATTGCGCGCGCGGAACGCTTATTTTTTTTTAAATAAAGTTATGTTATTCCATACTACGTTATTCCTTATAACATCAGCTATCTGCCAGTGCAACTCCCGTCAAAATCCGTCCAGCCGTTTCGGAGATTAGCCGCAACAAACATATGTATAGATAGACAAAAAAAAATTTTTATTTATTTTTCTTATATTTCAAAATTAAGCCATTATTTGGACTTAACAAACAGATGCTTCAATTTTATTTATTAGGTACAAGCTTTTATTTAGCTTGCACTGTTCTTAAGTAATTATGTTTGTAAGTTTAGTAAGATATCCTTTCAAAATTTCCAAACCATTTTTCAACCATTTCTTGGTATCCGATTTAGCTGAAATTTTGCATACACGTCAAGTTCTGATGACAATACAATTTGCATTAATTAATTTTAAATTAAAGCTTGTTTTAAAATATGTATATTATTATTAGTATAGAAACAACCCTGTGTTATTTTAAACACTTTTTCTTTCTTTCATTCTTTCTTATCAGAAAGAACTATTTCACTGAATACCAGTACTAGAACTTGGACAGTAACCCGTGACCTTGCCTCCCTTTCGACACTGTCGGCCTCAGAGCGTCCCGAAATAAATATTATTGCGATATATCCACTGGTCGCCAAAACCGCAGCCCAATTATTGTGTGTGTGACTAGTGATTGGAAACCGGTGCTCTAGTTATCTGACGCGCGATAGCTTTTTGGCTGTCAATATCGATAAATAACATGCCATCACGCCTGTAATCCCCGAAGGGTTAGGCAGAGATGCACCCGTTAGTACACCCAGTCTTAAGTCCCATGTAATGGGGGCCAGCCTATTGCCAAAGTCCATAATATGAGGCTTTTTTTTTAAGGATGGGAAATAATCAAATGACTTCGCCTGCTCTGGTCGGAGTGGAAGGGAGTGTCAGACCTAATGCCCTTTGTATTCCTGAGCTGCGGTAACTCTTTCGGACAAAATCCCAAAACCCTGGCAAATTTTAATATTAAAATTAAACAGTTACATTAAATGAAAAGAATAATTATTATAATGTTATCCATTGGCCAAAACGTCAGTCTAACTAATGAGTAAAATGAAAACTCAATTCCAATAAAAAAAAATCACCAACTAAATACCTATTAGAAAGTCTATTAGAACTGCCAGCATAAAAGCATTTCAAAACTTTGATCCTATTTCCGACAGTTTAAAGACTCAACTATAAACGTTTAAATATATACGTATCAGTATAATTTATAGTCAAATATCAAGTAGAGCGTGATATTAAGAGATCAATGAACCCGCCTAAATAGATCTAAACAAACAAGTTGGAAGAAATCAGAATTTAGTGGCGTCAAGTGTGCCTATTTGTGGCACTAAAGCCAGCGATATATCTTCAAATCTATCGTCGCGATAACGTGACGATAGCAATGTGTTCAGATAAACGATTTATGTCAAAACAAGCCAATGCACAGTCTCTTAAAAAATAATTTAGTTACGTCAAACTAATATAATTTACAGAATGTCACATTACTACCAATAACAAAGTCAAAGTCAAAGTCAAATCTACATTTCAATCAGGCCGTTAAAAGGGACTTTTGAGCGTCATATACAAGATAAAATAATTGAATCTAATTACTTCTTCCAAAAGGTAGTTTTGTATGGAGGAGAATGGGCAAGAAACTCCATACTTACGTACTTTTTTTAATCAATTACTGTAATAAACTCATAATTATATATGAGTTTGTATGTAAATATTGTATATTTACATTCAAACTCATATATAATTACACAAGAATACGATGTACATTATATAAAAATTACTAGGTATATCACAATACGTCAAAAATGTTTAACAAATTAAATAACTTTCCAAACGCATATTCAAAATTTCGCATCTATTCAAAATAACTTCGACAGATCGGACATAATTATAAAGTGAAGTGAGTCGGTAACGTAACAACGGTATGGCGAAACCGAACTGGGAGTTATTTGAAGTCAAAAAAATATTTTCAACCGACTTCAAAAAGGAGGAGGTTCTCAATTAGGCGGTATGCCTTTTTTTGTATATAATTATGTTACCCAATTACTCCGCCAATTATGAATTGATTTGGATGATTTTTTTTTGTTTGAAATAGTATACTTCCGAATAGGTCCCATAGAAATATTATCATGATCTGATGATGAATTCTTAAAAACACAAAACATGAATAAAAACGGCGATCTCCTTTTCTGAACAACAAAATACTGCATAAAATGGACTAACCAACACGACATTAATCAATGTGTAACATCTTTAGTTAAGCGTCGCATTCTTTAATCTTGTAACAGAACTCGCCGTTTATTTTTAGAATAGAGATTAATGTAAACAAAGTAAACGGATGGAGGATTTTTTTTCGGAACTATTTTTAAAATGGCCGCCAGTTTTTGGCGCCTTTTATCAGACTATTCGCTTGCTTTTGCGAAGCGTTTGATAGCTAAAATTTTTCTACACAAACGTGTTCCCGATTTTTCTTCCTGGATTTTGAGCCTAGAGTTATAATATTTCTACCCGATATAGATATGAATCGTACCCATGTCGGAACGTTTCATGTTTTTTTAGATGAACTGATGTCAGTAAGTTATAGCCAACCAAATATCAACGGTTGACGCAGTGTCTGAGCTATTGGCTGCTGCGCTGCATGTCGCGGGTACGATTCCCGCACCGAACAAAATATTTGAATGGCCTACAGATTTTATATTTTTGTAAAAGCACCCACGATATATCAGAATTTTCTAGTATGGAACAAGGTTTAAAAAAGGAATCTCCCATTTAAAAGGCTCAATAATAAAAGTCTAGTAAACAAATCTGACGTCATAAAAGGTTCACAGGCACAGTATGTTGCCTTGCCGAATGGTTAGTGAAAAATTTAGAAATAGGATACATCGATTTTGACTATTTCTGTTGGCTGAAATCGTCCTCGATACGGAAGCAACGCGTGTCTAGCAATACATGTAAAGTCCCCGTCACGAGAAGCTATAAATGATGTAAATAAAGAACTTCTTTTAAATAACGTAGTCACAATTCAATCAAAAACAAATAATCCCAAATTAAATCAACTCTAAGTAACATACGTGTAATACAATTCAATCAAAAACAAATAATCCCAAATTAAATCAACTCTAAGTAACATACGTGTAATACAATTCAATCAAAAACAAATAATCCCAAATTAAATCAACTCTAAGTAACATACGTGTAATACATAACTCACGAACAATTTCATTTGGACGGGTTGTGTTATAGCGTTCTATGGAGCTATCTATGGAACTGGAACGCGTCTGACACATGAAACGTAAACATTTGAGCCGTCATTTTAAAGTAAGTTCACGCAGACGCAGTTGTGATCCCCTGTTTTTTTTTTTTAGGAATACCATCTCGCAATTCAACCTATGAGGTTGTCTGTTGATTAACCGGACTATCGTGTGGTGCCTTAAAAATTAAAGCCTCCAGCCAGGGCTTAAAAAATCTTACCAATTAAGCAACTACACGCTAAGGGCAACCCCTGTGGGGTACGAGCCTCGGCTTAGGACGTCGCTGGAGGAGGGCAGCAAAGGGACAGGCTGGAACGGATTATTGATCCTCTGAATGTGTGTTTACAAAATTTATAGCTTCTCGTGACGAGGACTTTAGTTGCCTTCCTATTTTCAAATTACTCGGTAGTGCCAATGCCTCTTAGAGCATACTTGTATTTGCTTTCTATGTCGTGTACTGAGGCTTTGAGGTAGAAAATGAATAAGTCAATAAGCGAACGTAGATTCGAGACGAGCAAATGTGAAAGATTTTTTCGTAAAAAATGGGTCCAGTTTCTTTGAATTGACGGTAGAAAAATGGTAGCAGGGACGTAGTGCGGAGAAAAGATCCTCATTTTTTTTTGTCTTGGTTTTTTAGACATGTCTTGCGTCCATATTACTTAATTATGAAGTTTATAATTAGTAGTTTAAAGTACGTCCGTCACACAATTTTTGAATGATATCTGGGTACTAAAAATCTGACGAGTTTGCTTGTTCGAACTCGCTAATCTCAGGAACTACTAGTCCGTAATGAAAAATCACACGGTACACCGCCCGACCGCGCGGTCGGAAGCGAAGGAAGTTGCTTTAAAATTGGTTTATTATTTTAGGAAAATAAAGACTTTAAACATGCATCATAACATCATCACGCCTGCAATCCCCGCAGGGTTAGGCAGAGTTGTATATTAGCACACGTACATTTAGCCAGACATGTTTAAGTCCCATGTAATAGGGGGCGAGCCTATTGCTATCAACCGGACACAAATTCAGACTCCGACGCTGTTACTGAGAAATTCCTGGTGGAAAAACCCAATAACACTGCGCGACCAGGAAACTTACCTGGGGATTTAATTTTGTTTGAAATGTTGGCGGCGTACACTCTCACAATATGGAAGAAACACAATGTACCTTCAAATAATGCAGAACAATGGCTGCGCCTAGTATTACATGCCTGTCATTCAGAGCTATGAACTATCCGTTCATCCTATCCGTTTCATCAGAACAGTACGTTAATTCAAACTGAATTTCATGAACTTATTTGTGTTCAGAATTTGACGAATATTGTATAGTAAGAGTTTTGGAGGATTGTGTAAAATACTGGTATTCAGCTGCATCCGGTTAGACTGGAAGCCGACCCCAGCATAGGTGGAAAAAGGCTAGGCAGATGATGTAGAGTTTTGGAGGCTAGACTAATATTATAATGAGGTAAAGTTTGTTTTTTGTTTGTGAAAGGGAGCGTCGTTTATTACGTGAGGTGTTTAAGGGGGGATGGGGTGGGTGAGGTCTATCTAACCCCAACGACAGCGCGCTTTATAGTTTAGTAGTATATCGGTCAATAATTAATTAAGCTCGATTAAATTTTGTAGATAAGTTAAATTTCCCGTCAAGTAACTTAAATTCAAATTATAAGTAAATAGCTTTTGCCCGCGACTTCGTCCGCGTAAATATTGGTTATCGCAGACGTAGACTAATTCGTGGAATAAAAAGTAGCATGTCCTTTCCTGGGGTTAAAACTTGCAAAATTTCATCAAAATCTATTAAGAGATTTTTTTGTCATAAAAACGCAATAGGCATACGAACAGACAGATTTACTTTCGCATTTATAATATTGCTAGCTTTTACACGCGACTTAGTCTGCGTAAAAGTCGAAAACAGTAGTTTAGGCTGTGCGTTGATCGGTCAGTCAGAGAAGTACATTGGACCAAGGAATCACGTAGTCCCATACAAACTTCGCCCCCGTTTATCAACCCCTAAGGGGTAGAATTTCGAAAAATTCTTTCTTATCCGATGCCTACATCATACAAAGAACAAACCCTGTAAGTTCAAGTCTCTATGATCAGTGGTTTAGACTGTACGTTGATTAATGAGCCATTCAGGACAAAGCATTTTATATGTATAAATAAATAAATAAAGAAGTTAGATACATATTAGTGTGGATTTAAAATCTCGCCCGGGATTCATCATTAAAACCCACTAAATACGAACGAAGCTTTGAGCTCTTTTCCAATCTACCTACATTGTATAGAGGTTTCGATCATTATACGGCAACTTGATTGAAGTATCCGTTTCTCTAGCTCAGTGAATAATCCTGTATACGATACTTATTCTTTATGCGAACACCATGTAGGTACGCTCCTACCCAATTGCTGTACTGATTAGGAGAGTAACGTGCAGCCTTTGAGCAAAGGCGAAACCAGTGGACATGAGTGCCCCGTACAGTGCTTTCAAAAGTGGCAATTCGTGCGACAAGGTATTCCAATTTAACGCCCGACTCAATGGAGATGATAACATCGCAAATACGTCAAAGCTTTGCTACTTTAGTACGTGCTGAAAATCCTGCAAATGTAGTAGTAAGTGCTGAAAATCTGGGGTATAATTCTACTGACTTTTGGGAACGATCGCTAACTAATCTCAGTTTTGATCTGTCAAAACACTTAATATCATATAATAACATCTCGCCTGTAATCCCCGAAGGGTTAGGCAGTGGTGTACCTATTGGAACACCCATATTCCGCCAGTTACGTTTAGGTCCCAAAAGGGGGCGAGTGTATTGCTATCAACCGGGCACAAATCTAGACTCAGACAGCTACTGAGAAATTCTTGATGGAAAATCCCATAACACTTAGCCCGACCTGCGAATCGAACCAAGACCTCATGCTCAGCAGTCACGCTTTGCGACAACTAGACCAACGAAACAGTCAATCTGTCTTCTGCCTGCGACTTCGGCGGCGTAAATGCCGGTTATTGCGGTAGCAGACGAAGTCGCGGAATTGTAAGTAGCCTATGTCCTTTCTTCGGGTTCAAAATGACCCCATACCAAATTTACCAGACAGTTACCTACTTTCGCATTTATAATATTAGTATGGATTGGTTGTTACTCAAATGACATTAAGACTAGATATTAAAATGTTATTACTCTTTTCCTAAAACAGTAAACTTCACAAACCTACCCGTTAATGTAATTTGTGCAAGTAAATAAACTAATAAAAAAAACGAAATCAAATAAATACATACTGTTATTGATGTAGTTCCGTTTGTCTATTGGTATTTGACTACATTTTTAATGCATTTTAACTGGATAAACAATGTTCTGTTAATGTTTGTAAAGACTTTTAGATAGATGCACGTCATTAGGCCTATCTGCGTAATTAAAAGCGTTAAAATTATACGCAATCATCTCAGCGACTTTTTACATAAAGCTTGATTCAGACATATCACTGAAGTCGCAGTTCCGGCACAGTTCCGGCAGTGTTCCGTATCTATCTATGCTATAGTGCTGCGGAACTGACACTTAGAACACAGTGTCGTCACCGACACTGATAGATATAAACACGTTCATAGAGAATGTATGAAAGAATAATTTTCACGGTGACGGAATAGTGTCTGTACTGTGCAGGAACTGTATGTGACTTCAGTGATACGTGTGAATCAACCTTAATAGAGGTAGGTATATTTGACAGGTTGAGACTGACAATCGAATAGAAAAGTTTTAACAAATACGAGAATTGCCCTTCTACGGATTAAGGATGACCCAGCCAAGTATAACATAATTATTCAATTTTTTTTTTTTTAATCAATATACGTCGCTTATATGTATGTACGCACATAACTTCCGAATGCACCAATTTGGATATATTTTTTTTATATTCGTTATTGTCAGGACAGGTACCTATTATAAAGTAACGCTTTTTAAATATGATTTAAAAGAATAATTACAAGGCGTCAAAAGAAACCGCAAACTAGGCGTCTACTATAGTTAGGTACAATAGGCATATTAACTAATTAAAACAAAAATTAACAATATACCCATGTAAAAAAATACCTAACGTTTACTAGTAATATTTTCCTTTATTTCGTTTTTTATTTAAATATCATGAACATCTTACTTTTAACACAAAAATTAAATTTTTGTATCACGCACCGGAATACTTCAAGAATCTCACAAAAGTTATAAAAAAATTAAAACAAGACTGAAGAAGATCAAAGGTTGTTTTTCAATACTAATAACCTTATCTATCTTCTATATACTCGTACATAAACAAATCCCCATTCCTTTTAAAACAATATACAATAAATTAACCTAAACAGAAAACCTTACGAGTATTTGTAAAATAAGTACAATTTATAAAAAATACAGAAAGGAGAAACCTCGGCATCAAAATTAAAAAGATTTTTTGAATCCTTGAAACCAATTTGTGATTCTTCGTTACTGTCATCATGCCTATTCACGATTGTACAAGTACCTTATAACAATGAAAGCAGCCGCACACACCTATGCACTTCTAAATTACAAGTTTGCATTCACTAAAACAGATTGGACGAGGAGCCGAGCTATTTAAAAAAAAGTATCTCTCCACTACAAACTCCGTTATCGTGGAAATTTTCCTGCATCCGTTTTTTGTGCTTATAATACTTGACGCAATTCGACTAGTTAAGCCATGTTCCTGCAACCGGTTTCATTGGAAATTGTTTATTTTACATTTGAGTTGATTTGAGCCACTTCCCGACGTTCGATTGAGCTGAAATTTTGTGTATATGTGTAATTTGCATGACCATGCAATACAATGGATAAGTACATATCAGAATATTGAAAATAAAAATGTCGAAGATCAAAATATGGAAAATGATGATTTTGATTTTCGGTATTTTAATTTTCGATATTATGATATACATATCAGAATACCGAAAATTAAAATTTCAAGTTAATTGACCCACTACTCGATGTTCAATTGAGCTGGAGTTTTGAGTATATTTATTTGACTCTTCATAAAAAGAACCTTACGCACAATAAGCAAAATAACTTGAATCCTTGAATCAATTATATTTAAAATTAATGTCTGTGTCTAATGGTTGGTTGGGAATACTGCCACACAAAATCTAATGAAGAAACAAAATATGAAAAATACAAAACTCTAAAATAATAAACAAAACAATAGAATTATAAACTATATACCTTTACACAAATTCTATGAATAATTATAAAATTATAAAGTATGTAGTACAATTTATTAAAAAAAAGAAAGATTGAAGGAAAATAAACTAAAATTCTTCATTAGACTTTTGATCAAAAGTCAAGTCAAGTTTTTTTTTTTTTAACATACACAACAGTAGGATAGTACACACGCACGAAAACAATAAAAATTCCCGAATACTCAGAAATAGAGCTTCCGCCTGCCGGAACGTGTCCGGTAAATCAGTACAAAGTCAGATTTAGTAACATTGCGTGCAACATGTATACACACAATGCTGTGACGCAATTGGCTATTTTTAGGGATAGCTAATAATGTGGCGGTAAAAATGAGAAATGCGCGGTACGTGGAATGACCGAGGAAGCGGATGTGCAGTTGCGTCCTAATTTCTTTAAGACAGTGTTTTTTTGTTACTTCCTTATATTCACAGCTGTATTAATTTGGAATTATTACGAAGAATTCTTACGAAGGGGCTGGGATGTTGCGTATGGTTTTATTTTATTGTTGATAATAATTATTAATGCAGTGAAATTTATCAAAATACACGTTACACTACTATATAAACAAACAAATAAAAAAGATTAAAAAGATCTTTTTTATTTACCGAGACAGAGTCTCGGTGAGTAAAGATGATGGTCACCCATCTACAGGCCAACCCCGGCAAGCGTAGCTTAACCTGATGCATCGACCCGTGCGGCTGTTACTACTTGGCCATGAGCTCTTTCGCTTTTGAAAAGTAAAAAGTGGAAACAACTTCAGTTGCACACATCGCCTCGGTTGTAACGCAAAACAATAAACAGAACCAAAGCCGCCAACTTCCTAACGTTAATTTTCACTTTGTATGTTTTGAAGGCGGTTGGTTGTTTTTTTTTTTATCAGAGATTGCCGTTGCTTGTTTCGCCAACATTTTAATTGTTTAATGAAATGGAGTGGAATGCAATTTCAAATTGAAACATCTATCGCTTATACGACAGGTTTTTTTTTTAAATTGGCTGTCCCAAAACTTTGCCACGTCTACGGCATCGTTGGTGGCAGCACATAGGGCACTTTGGCTGCATGTTTTGGGGCTCAGAGGGCAAGATGGAGCATGGTGGATGGTGTAGCATGGTTTGTGACTCGGCTCCATATTCATTCACACTTTGCAGTTGATTCGTCAGGTTGGAGTTATAGGGAGGTGTATTCTGAAATACTGTCAAACATAAACAACTAAAAGAACAAGTACGTATTTTAATAATTACTAGCTTCTGCCCTCGACTTCATCCGCGTAAATGTCGGTTATTGACGATCTAATCTTGTTTCTCCATAAAAACTTACCCCCACTCTTTCACCCCCTAAGGGGTAGAATTTCGGAGAATTCTTTCTTATTGCATGTTTACGTCATACAAAGAACACAGCCTCCAAGTTTCAGGTTACTATGATCAGCGGTTTAGGTTGTGCGTTGATCCGTCAGTCAGTCAGTTATTCAGGACAAGGTATTTTATATGTATAGATTGACCAAGTGTCGGTTTTTTTTTTTGATTATTTATGACTTTTATGACAACCTTCTAAAGACAAAGATGCCAAGCTGAGTCTTAGCACTCTTACTCACTAGAGGTTAACCGCCGGAGCGGCTAACCGCGTGACTAGCCGCTTTTCCAGGTTAAGTAATATGCAACCGCTTTTGATTTTGTGGCGGTTTAGTGCGTAAGTGCAAAGAGCGCTAAAATTTATTGCTTTTTTTACACCCCAAAGATTAGATACGTCCTCTTATCTAATCTTTCGAATATTCAAAATTTTTTTTTTTAAAACGACTGTGTTAACATGTAAAATATCGCGGGCAGCTAACAGTTGGAATTTTGAGATTATTCCGCCATAGCCATGCTAAGCGATAACCATTAGGCCTCTGTAACTACCCATCGAAATGCACGATGGCTCTGTTTCGGAGTACGAGAGTGTTTGAAACACTCACAAGCACAAAGTACCTGTCACAAACACGTGCGAGTGACAGGAACGGCTTTCGACAAAGCTTAACTTTTTTGAAACTTGTCAATGTGTCATGTAGGTCACGTTACAGGATTGGGTGAATTTTAAAAATAATTCTCCCGTTTACAATTTAAGGTTAAAACAAGTCTCTGTGCTGCTGTTATTACTAAGCCACGATCTCATTCGCATTCAAAAACTATAAGATGAGAACACTGGTATTCAGCAAGGTTAGACTGGAAGCCGACCCCAACATAGTTGGGAAAAGGTAAATAAAGGTAAAGGTTAAGTTTTTGTATGCGGCTGAAATTTTAGGAAAAAAATATTACCACTTCTTAGTACCTACCTACTTAATCCGAACCCATTACGAAACAGTAATACTGAATAACCTAACCAGCATTATTTCACTGCATATGTATATATATGTTCATTGATTAGTACTCCCATAGAGTATATTCAAAGGCCATGATTAGTTGACCACGGGTAGGTAATTACCTAGCAATTATCTTTGATCTTCAGTAGGTATAATAACCAAGTCACATGTGAACCTACAGATCATAATTGAGAACTCCCATTGTCTATCTCCGAATGTCAACGTCAGATACTCAGGAAATTAATAATGATTAAGGACTATAACTGTTCAACCAAAAAACATAGCCCTCAGTTGACAAAAAATACCGATGTAATCAGTAGTTATATACTGTACTGGATCATAAACAGATTCTACTCTTTTTTTTTCAACCAGTTAAAAATAACGAATGTAAAAGTTTATTTACGAAAAACATTATCTGCCAATAACGCAAAACGTAATAGCATTGAAAGGTTTTTATTTGAATACGGAGAGAAAACAACATTTCAAAATTGCAATTTGCAATTGTGGCTTTGTAATGAAGTGAACGCTTTTCAAGTTATCAGTTTATTCAAGCAAGTACATCTTGAATTTGTAGCAGAAATAATTTACCATTTATACAATACCTTCTATCTTATGCCCGCTTCATTCGACTGAATATCGGCTATTTTATTTTTACGATATTGTTTGCGTATTTTTGTTATCATAAGCAGTTTAAAATGTTATAAGTACACCCACATTTTAAATATACCAACGACCCCTGTACTGTCAAAAACAATATTTAGCGTGCGTTATATTGCGTACTTATAGTAAATAGTTATATTTCACACCAAAAATAAAAAAAGGTATAATTTTTGTTCAAAATAGCAAAGTTTGATCGACATTATGCGTAGTCAACGGCAAACGTTATGTGTCTTTTTACATCCTATAATTTACACCCTGTATAGATGAATTTTGACGTGCAGTTAACTACTGTCATTGATGTACTTAAAACATAAACATTTGGCATACCTACAGCGGCAGCAAGATCGATGCGACACGCATGAAAGGGCTGCCAATGACTTCGGCTTACAGAATGAAAATGGTGGCTGACTCATTATAACGTTATGTCAGAGTACGTCATCATGATTGACAGACGTTTTGATACTAGGTCATGTATTTGTGACAAAGTGTGTAGCGAGGTTTCGTGCGAATCGATTCATTAATGTGAAACTGCACACACACGTTTTATTTATTTCTTTACTAATTTTCGCCCGTAACTTCGCTCGCGTTAAATTCTGGTAACTTATTTTTTCCTAAGTTATTTCATACAAAAATTGGACGCCCGCTTCATTCGTGAATTTTAAAAATCCTTTCTTACCGAACGACGTCTTTAACTAACAATAAACTATCAAATTTTTATCTTTATACGTCAAGTGGTTTTCGATATTTAGTGATGAATGAGTGAGTAAACCTTTCGCTGTTAAATATATATTTTGATATAACTTTATGCAACAAAAAAGTACAAAGGCGGACTTAATGCCTTAGGCATTCTCTAACAGTCAACCAAAGGTGAAGAGATAACATAGCAGGTACAAATTATTGTATCAGAGCCACAAAATCTATATTCCATGGAGATAGGCAGAAACTACAATCCACCACATAAATACATAATTTATTCTTCAATCTTCTTCTATCAATCTCTTAAGATACAGGATTTTCGTAGTTTAGGAGGCAGGGCTCAAATTTAGTATTGTCTGCATTTGCTTTCGTAACCTATAATTGGTATCAAATGTTTTTATCTAATAAACTATTAAATATAGATTTAAAAAAAAACTCTTTTTTAAATATAACGTAGTCAAACACAATTGCGAGTATTACACAGAAAGAGGCCTTATAATTTAATTTCTATTGTCTCTAAACCAGACTAAACCAATTGCCGAACAAAAAGAATCGCATTCATATCCCCATCACAACATGACGGACAAACAAATGTTCATTGCATTTATTTAACAAAATAATGAACTCCCACGTTGCATGATAAAACCGCAACGAAACAATGAAACGTTGTACGTTTTCATTTTAACCAGAAATAATCTCTGAATACAACAGTGTTATTGACTGCCTGAAATAATCGACTGCTTTTTGAATTTCAATCTAATCATGAAAACGATAGGTCACTCACTCACTCATCAAGAAATATCGAAAACCGCTTGACGTACAAAGATGAGATTTGGCTGGGAGATAGTTTAGAGTTAGTAGACGTCTGGTAAGAAAGGATTTTCACCAAATTCACCCCCTAAGGGGATGAAACGGGGGTCCAAATTTAGCACATGGAAAAATCAACTTTGACGCGGACGAAGTCGCGGGCAGAAGTTAGTAGCAAATATAGTTTAACCGTCGATACATCGTGTATCGACGCTTCCAGCTTTCAAAAAAGAGTGTGGTCATGGCCGCATGAAATCGGCCAGTACGAGTCGGACTTTAGAATCGGTCACTCGTATCACAATATCACTTCAAGTTTCTAAACTTGGATGTACTAATGGTTACACTACTGCCTAACCCTTCGGGGGTATAACCGTGATGTTATGTGTGTAAGGCGATTAACACACGGCACTGCGCACCGCCGCGGAGGCGGGTGGCGGTAAAGCGGATCGCACCGCTCGACCGCGCGGTCAGCTGGTGTACGTGTGTTAGGTATTAACGGATTTCTTAGAAGCCAATGTGACATGAGATCCGCTTCACCACCTACCGCGGCGGTGCGCGGTGCCACAGTATAAATATAGCGATGCCGTTTGTTAATCGCCTTAAAACCAAAACTAATCATGTACTAAATTCATCGTAAAAGTTTTCCTTACGTTTCCCAACCCTAATCAAAATGAAAAGAAAAACTAGTTTTATCTCCTACCTATATTTTTTGCATCAAATAGCAAGAATCGACCGCTAAATGTAGCCAGACTTCGAGAATTAAAAAAAAAGCAACGGGCTTCATAAAGAGACCTACGACGTAATACACTGGACGTCTGGTGTACACACAAGCTAATTTATAAAGCGACGCAGTTACGATGTTATGGTCAGACTGCATCGCTGAATATTAGCGGAGTATTTGATTAACTTCGTGTGTCGTACCGCCCCTGGTCTATTAAATGAAGGGCCTTTCATGTAAAATATGTGGTGAGGTACCTATTAAGCCTGTGTAGAGATAAACTACTATAACATGACGCGCCCCTCCATATTACTATTTCAATGTGTGTAGTCACATCCGTATGAAAGAGTTTGTATGTAGTTGTAAGTAATCGTCTTCAGTAGCAGCCCGGCAAATTTGTTTGTCAACTAATCATAAATAGCCGAACACGCATGACAACGCACCTGTCAATTACATAGAGTATGT
The DNA here is from genome assembly GCA_949774945.1 of Hoplodrina ambigua. Classification (NCBI taxonomy): domain Eukaryota; kingdom Metazoa; phylum Arthropoda; class Insecta; order Lepidoptera; family Noctuidae; genus Hoplodrina; species Hoplodrina ambigua. The sequence goes on along the minus strand of OX458963.1, from coordinate 3,789,450 downwards.
CAGTGCAGCGCTATACTAGTAATAATGAGTGATTATTGACGCCGCTAGTCGAGCAACAAATCGGTGATTTGTTTTTGTTTCCATAGCCGTCACAGTACGCACACATGCGTTGTGAGTCTTTTATATACTATCTACAAACACTTTTAAACGTTTTGAAATGTGGAAGGGCGCGCCATGTTATTGTAGTTTACCTCTAACAAGTTCTTTCACCGCATAGTGAAAATAAACTAAAAAAACATTATTTTTAAAACAAGCTTTAATTTAAAATTACTACAATATTGAGTATTGGACATTGTATTGTCATCAGAACTAAAGGTGTATGCAAAATTTCAGCTCAATCGGATACCAACAAATGGTCGAAAAATGGCTTTGCAAATGAAACGAGAACTTACTTACATACATCCTTACATACGAACAGTGCAAGTTAAATAAAAGCTTGTAAAAATCATGTCAATAACCACGCAAAACGTGCATACCGTACCTATTTATACGTATGCAAGAAAAAATATGAAGTAAAATATTTAAAAAAAGGAAGAGGTTTTATGTTCGTCTGTATGTATTTTTATAGGGTTCCGCATCTCAGTTGGAAAAACGGAACCCTTATAGGATCATTTTGTTCTCCGCCTGTCTGTGTCAAGACCCTTTTTTTCAAGAACGCGTGAGGGTATCAAGCGAAATTCATATCGAATAATCAACTCTACTATCCCTTAGAGGCGTAAAAAACTCAAACTTTTAAAAGATATAGCCGTTTAGGTATACCGCAAATTTTCGACACTCGCAAGGGAATCAAACCCAGCAGTGTGTTATGAAACCCTACAGTGTGTTACTTAAATACTGTATGGTGGTACGGAACCCTTCGTTTGCGAGTCCGATTTGCACATGGCCGAATTTTTGTATGTAAGTATGTTCATCGAAATTTTCGTCAGTTGAACTCTGTTTATTGTTGTTATTTTTGGAAGCGGTTTTCTTTTTATAAAATAGCTTCTTTTAAATTTAATTTAGTGTAACATAAAATGGCCAGCGAGCTATTAAAGTTGAAGGAAAACATACAATTTACACACTCAATGCACAAGACTTCAGACGTATACTGACATGATCGAATTCCATTCAACCGCGAACACAGCTATTACAGTTGAGTCTAGCGTTCAAGAGATTGCACGGCAGGGGAAACTGGGCTGTTTCACTGTATGCGTCTTTCCTAACACGACGATCAATCTGTGTCTCGTATTCCGATTTTTTATCGGGACAGGTATCATGTAACTCAGGTACATAAAAAATGTTTTCTTTAGCACTAAGTACAATTTTAGTCTTTTTAATGAAATCAAATTAGATATTTCATGATGAGTTGGTGTATGATTTTTCACTTTTATATATTTTGATCAGAAAGATAAGATGACGTGAGTTTGCAATCATGATAAAAAGTTTGGATGTCTGTTACTCAATCACGCATAAACCGTTGAACAGATATGGATGAAGAAATTGGCACGAAGGTAGACCATTTTCTGGACATAGGATACTGTTTATCCCGTTAATGTGTTCTTTTGGAGCGAAGCCGCGAGCAAAAAAAAAAACAAAAAATAAACCACGATAAGGACTTCATACAGAAATTTTGGAAGCCATTGCGTGTTTAAAATAAATTATAGGTAGGTATATCGAAAACTATCGACGAAATCTGTCCCAATGTTTTCAATCAAAATCATCAAATTAATATAGCCAACGAGAACAAAAACGAGAACCTTTTAATTAAAAATGAACAAAAATCTTACAGTTCCGGAAAATTCAAAATGGATACTTTATTCAGTATATTCGAGGCACAACAATGAATGAATGTCAGACATATTTTTGTAATTGGCGAAAACAATATCAGTCGAATTCGTTTGATAATTTTTTTGGGGAAACTTTAAACGTCCTGTCTTCAATGACGCGGCATACGTTTCATACAGTAAGCTGCACAAAGAGAAAATTGTCAATTTAAAAATATTCCCTTTTAAAATAATACACGCATCGGAAAAATAGTAGGTACACACATTGACAAAATAAATGTTTAAAAAATGTATGAAGGCTTGTCTAAAATTACGTGTAGATACATCCATTCAAAACGTTAAGCCACTAGTGAAAAGAAGATGAGATTGATTGTTTGTTTGTTTGATTGATGAGTGGATTTGAGCAAATGATGCGATTCAACTTGTAGCTTGAGTGTTATTTGGTCATACTAAACAAAACCTAAGCTAATGACTGCCTCGTGGGTCTCGTGGGTAGTGGGTCGCAGACGCAACTGCTGAGCATGGGGTCTTGTATTTGATTCCCAAGTAAGGTAAAGTGTTATTGGATTTTTCTATCAGGAATTTCACAGAGAGTGCAAGAGTTGCAAGAGTTTGCATTAACGAAGTCATCATATCCGAATTCCGAATTCCGATCGATGCAGTGACCGAGTTTACAAATGTATACAACATTTTATTTTTTGTATCTGCTTTATATAAAATACTAACTATAGTAGAATATTAAAATTAACAAAATACTTGCTTACATAATTCAAGCATTTTTTTAAATCTCCTACGCGTGAACGGTGTTTTCAAGAAAAACATTGTGTTTTATAATAAATATGGAATTAAAAAGTGGTTTCCACCTCTCTGAGTTTGGTTTTGTGTTTCTTTTCAGTGAATTCGCAGAAAATATACTGACTACATTTTATTAAAAAGTGGTGTGTTATTCTTAATCCATTTACAAAGTAAATATTATTCATCATTTATTACGACAAAGGATTTCAAACACAACAAGATTATCGAGTACCAGCGCCTGTGCACGCGACTTCGTCTACGCTGATACAAGTACCATAAAACATAACCGGCACTCGGCAGTGTATATTTCTACCACTGAAAGAATTTTAGCAATCGGACTAGTATTTTCAGAGATTACCTCTTACAATTTCAAATAAAAATTTAACATTACCTCTTGTAAATCTCTAAATATATTATAAAAAACTAGAGTTACGATATTTGTCCAAGATTAACTCCGAACTACCTACTTAACCAATTTTTATGATGTACCTACTGTTACTGTGTGTAATTTGGTTAAACTTAAAAGATAGGGTATTTTTAATCTCGATTATTGAACTCAATATTTTTATATTGCAGAGCCACAGCAACGCGTGGCCGGGTCAGCTATTATTAGTTTAGATTAAAGAAGGTTCTCGTGATTTTCTTGAAGCTGGAATACAATTTCCCTGCTTACCTTCGGATGGGTACCATAGTGTAGTGAGGTTATCCACGCAGCGAACCGGCTAGCCAAACCTAGTGCCACGATAATGTTCCAAAATGATTTTGGTGGCAGTTAAAAATAGTCAAGACAGGCATGTTTTATAAATAACTGGCTACATAGTGCAGATCTAAAGGCCGCTGCATATCTATGCCGTGCGATGATAAACAAATTACATTGGTGCGATTAAACGGCTCCTGTAGTCCTGTGATACTCTGCAAGTGTTAACCTGTTAAGTTCTCGATCGAATCTCGTTCAAGTGACCGCTCGAAATTGAACGAGTTTTTGAAGTGATGTCTAGATTTTCCCAGCAAAAGATGCACCTTGAAACTTTAATGGTTTTCCCGCAACGTTACGATTTTGCCGTTGTAGAATATTGAATATTAAATGGCAGTTTAACAATTGTGTACGACTCTTATGCCATAAATATTTTAGAGCCAATATTTTTTTGAATTATTTAAAACAATTATACAGGGTTACTGGTATTGGTGACCGATACTTAAACATGATAACAACTGATTGTACTCATGATAGCAAATAACTTCCTCAGCAATTAAAAAAATGGAGAAAATAACGTATAATTAATATAAGTCTGAAATCACTAATCCGCCTTGATTAAGCGTGGTGATCAAAGCTCGTGCCTTCTCCACATGAGAAGATGCTTTTGCCCTGCAGTGGGACAATAAGAAGCTATAGTATTATTATGTTTATGACCAAGGGAGATGCTGTAATATCAAGGTTTGGGCAGAAAATCTAGCTATATGCCTATCAATACTAAAAAAAAAACATTCACGACTGACAATTGACAAGATATCTGTTTTTCTCCTTACCTTCTATAAAATGACCTCTGTGGAAAAGATGGACAAAACGTGTCCCCAGTTCTGTACCAAAATAAGAGTATTACAATTGCATAAATTATTACAACGAATACAGAAAATTAAATAACTACTTTTTACATCTTAAAGTGAAAACATCGTGAGATAACCTGGACTACCATTCCAATCAAACCATGTCAGAGACCCTTGAGGCGGTTTAGAAGTTCTGACACTATGGTGTGTAGGGTCGTGAGACCTTACAGCCCACATGATAAAAAAAAAACTTAAAGTAGAAGTAAAAAATAACATAATTGAAAGTATTTTTCTCTTTGAATAGGTACTTTAGCCCACGGCTGCTGGAAAATATGCGCCTTTTTGATTTATGTAATACAAGACTTTTGCTATTGAATGACACCCATTTTATATCTATATAAGTTCAAATTCACAAGGTACAGAATCATATAACTCTTTTTGGTAAAATTACAACTTGTAAATGTTTCTATTTTTGCGAGAAAAATCAACAAGTAGGTACCTACTGCTTCTGTTTAATTAGCGCGCCTGATACTTCATACATTTTTTGTCACGTATATCCTGTAGACCGAATTTCAGTCACGCCGGCTTATCACAATGGAGACTAACCAAATACGCGGGAGATATTATGGTGGACAAGTGTGTGCGCAAACACAGCTGGTGCACTCGCTCACTCTCGTAGTCCGAAGGGACGGTAATCCGACACGAACGGGAGACCATCGGATTTACGTGCTTTATATCGGTTTTCGGGTGGTATTGAAAATTATCTAATGGACTAACCCAATTACAAAGACCCGTAAAGTCACGTAGGTATAGGTACTACACTAATAAAGAACGGTTACTAAATAGACATTACCTGTAAATATAAATAAAATAGTTAAAGATTGACATCATGGCTGCCGGCTGGATTGTTTCAATTTAAAATTGGATTGTTTAACCATGAGTCCATTAATCAATTGACGTACTTTTTATGACCTGTTAAAACGCGATTCTTTCATAGATTTTGTATATACGAACTGTGTCGTCACTTATTTTACAACTCAATTGACTAACTATTTGTTGATTTCAAAGCCATAAAAATCAAATTTTACAATAATTTTGATAATCGATCGGGATTTCAAGGCTACAATAAAGTGTTTCTTTAAAAAAGTTACGTTATTTTTGGTTAATGATGTAAACTACCAAATAAATAAAAAGAATTATAATGAATACGTAGTTAGTTACTTAATTTTATATTACACTAGCTTTCGCCCAAGGCTTCGCTCGCGTTAATTTAGAATTTAGATAATAATGAGTGAAGTGATTTTTGTTTGAATAGGTACCCTTGATTTTCTGTCATCTTAGTACTTTTTTTTTATAAACCCAGTATGTTGACCATTCCAGTCTGAGTAAATTTGCTTATTTCTACTGACATAGGTACCACGGAAATGGAACAAAAACCAACAAAAAAAAAGATAAAAAGTATCCTATGTCCGTCTCCCGGTTCTGAGCTACCTCCCCACCAATTTTCAGCCAAATCGGTTCTGCCGTTCTTGAGTTATAACAAGTGTAACTAACACGACTTTCTTTATCTTTAATCTTTTTTATCTTTACAAAGAGAAAAAAA